>CM046876.1:172847632-174242029 GCA_025667525.1 Glebionis coronaria | reverse complement strand
TCCTAGATTTTTCCCATATTACATAACCTCAACAGCTTTAAACATGGCACCAAAGTTCAACTCAACCAATCTGACATTGGAGTTCAAGAGCCAACATAATATGGTCGCTTACTTGGCTGCTGATAATGATTTGTTTCCTCAGTATTCACAAATGGTGGCATTTTTAAATGCATCCTCAATAAGGTATGCACTTTCGCATGCACCATTAGTCCCTGTCGCACACATTAGACAGTTTTGGAATAATGTTAGTTCCACAACAGCTAATGGAGTGACCACATTAACATCTACTGTTCATGGAAGAACATGGGTGGTCACTGAAGCCTTGCTTCACCAAGCTTTGCGTCTTGATGACGCTGATGGTGTGACTACCCTTGCCATTGCAACAATAGAACAAGGTCTTAGGGAATTGGGTTATCCTATTCCTGCTGGTAAAACTTTAAATAAATATCATAAGCAGGAATTTCCCTCTGACTGGAAATATTTGATACATGTCCTTCTTCAATGCTTAAGTCCAAAATGTACTGCTTTTAATGAAATAAACAGGTCCATTGCTAGTGCTTTGGTTTGTATGTCACGTGGGCTTAAGTATAATTTTTCAAAAATGATTTTTGAAGGGATGTGTAAAAATAAGGGAAGTAAAATGACTTTGGCTTACCCAAGATTTTTGTAAATGGTGTTTGATTTACAAGAATATTGTACTAGGGATCATGACACTTTTTATGAGATCCCTAAGCAAAAGAAAACCATTTTTGACAAGATGAGCTCCACAAACAGATCTATCCCTCTCACCCAAGCCATGCTTGAAGTAATTCAGGCTGCTCAACCACAACCAGACCCTGCACCTCAACTTGAGCCTATCCTTGAACCATTACCTTCCCCTGATCACATGGACGTTGACCAGCCCAATGTCAACGCTGACACTCAAAATGTTGGCGCTGACACAGCCAATCCCAACGCTGATGCCATCCCTGCACAATCCCAAACACCCCTTAATCAACCAACACCCACACAATCTACCTCATCTTCCACCCCATAACAATCTAGGTTGAATAAACGCCAAAGGACTACTGGAGTGTTCTCCTCTAGTGGTCCTAGCCTTGTTGCAGAGAGAACCACCTCCACAAGTGTGGCTGGTGCCATGGATGAGGCTGGGGCTATTGACACAAGCTTAGATGTTGGTCAAGACAGTCCCAACATCATTCAGACCTCATCCACGCCCTATGATTCTATTTTGGGAGGTCAAATCCCCATTCTAGCTGAGGGCAGATTGGAACCTATGACATTGAATGAATTGACGGCTGCTGTCATTAGCTTGCAAAAGCAAAATGTCAGCCTTGTACAAATTGTCAATAATCAGGGCCGTGAACTCCAAGTATTGAGGGAGCGGGTAACTGTTTTGGAGAATCCAAGTAGCAGGAGTAGAATGGAGGAATCTTCCAAAGGGGAGGATGAAGAGGATGAGATGATTCATACAGCCAGTGAGAAGAGTTCACAATTTAGTGAATCTTTAAATGTTGCTGAAGTACTCACCAACTTGAAGAAGCACCCAATTATTGATACATCCAAGGTAACTCCATTGAACTTGGAAGGATCTTTCACAGCAACAATGGGCGCTGATACAGGTTTGAACGGTGACACATCCAGCGCTGACAAAGGTAATCGGGGCGCTGATAAAGGTAACTTGAACGCTAACAAAGTTGCAGGTGGTGTTGATGTATTCCAGTCATCAGCAATCATCAAAGATGTGTCCACACAGGTTTCTTCTTCTACCTTACCTATTATTGATCCAAAAGACAAAGGTAAAGGAATTTTGGTTGAAGAAGAGGTTCCAAAGAAAGATGCAGCACAAATTGCATTTGATGAACAGTTGGCTGCACAACTTTTGGAAAGAGATTTGAAGAGAAGTGGTAGATCACCATTTGTTGCCACTTCTGAGAGTGAGGAAGAGAGTGGTGATGAAAAAGAAGAAGATAGCTCAGATTCAAGTGTTCAAATTATTGAAGATCCAGAAAGACTTAAATATGGGGATGAGTTAGCAAAGGAAAGATTAAGTGATTTGAAGAATCAGATTGATTCGGACCTTCCAGAAATCACCAGAATGTACCATGCTTGGGAAGACAAGGTAATGGACAATCCAGGAATGAGTTTGTCAGATCAAATTTGGGGGTTGGAAGTTCTTCTCAGGGTACAAGATGATATAAAGGTGATTTTGAGGTTTAATGCACAAGAGGTCAAGACTTGGCTTAAAAGAGATAGAAGGCAGTTGTATTACAAGTTGCTTAGATGCCATCAACCTAGATGGACATACAAGAAGTTGCTGGCTTTATCTTTTGAGGAGTTAGAGTATAGGGCACATCCTATTTGGAGGAATGTGCAAGAAAATAATGTCTACCAGTTTCTTTCAGAAGAAAGGAAACAAGAGCTTGCTGAGGAAATGCAGATTCAAAAGGAGATGAGGATTGCTCAAAGACCAGTGAAGAAAGGAGATCCTCTCCAATTTCCCAAAGATATGGATGTGTATTATCCAACTGAAAGTGTCATAAGGAAGCATCTCAAGCTTTCTCCATTGGAAGCTTCAGATTTGGTTAATGTAGTACCTCTAGATGACAGAAATCCAATCATAAGTTTTGATGAAGATGAGTGTGGATTTTGGAAGATTGGCAGGTTTGGAAAGGAGGTACACACTTTCACTTCAATTATTTCTATCTTTGCAAGCATAGACAGAGAAGACTTGGTGCATCTATGGAGATTGATAGAGGTCAAGTATACAGCTGAAGCACCTACTTCAGCAAATGGAATAAGACTATGGCACACATTTTTGACTTTGTGTGGTCCAAGGGAAGCATATCCTGCCATATGGAAGGATCTTGAAGATGATCTCAGTAATCTTCATTGGAGGCTTTATTCTACTTGTGGTGTATTTCATTTGAGCTCTACAAAGTTTTCAGAGTATCTACTTGTGGATGCTAACTATTTCTTGTCCAGAGAAGTATTGGAGAAGATGAAGGAGACACCCTTGGAGATTGATTATACTAGTGACGTGGCCAAAGATTGATTAGATATGTTTATCACCAACATAAGAAGTTTTTGTAAGATTCCTCCTAAGCCTTAAGTTTTTATTCAGAAACTTGATCATTGGAATAGATATCAAGTTTAGGGGAGGATTGTTGGGAATAAATTATGGGTCAGTTCACTAGACGCTGATAAGAAGAATTCAAGCGCTGATAGGATGACATTGGACGCTGACAGCCAAGCGTTGACATTTGAAGAAGTCAACGCTGACAGCCTTGAAGATTAGCACTGATGGAATATATCTTCATACGAATCATTTTGTTTATTTTTTTCTTTATTTGTGTATGGTAAAGATAAGCTCGACATTGTATTTTCTATTATTATCTTTACCTAGAATAGTTGATTCGTAGCTTATTGTACAAGACTTCTTATTCTATAAAAGAAGATCTTTTAGGTTAAAGTTAATTATCAGTTTTCATAAGTTTTCACAAGTTAAACCTCTTTCATTGTAATCAAGTTCGATCATTCTAATACAAGTGAAAGTTTGTTTAACATCTTTGTGTTTTAGATTAAGTGTTAATTCCGCATAACACTTAGTTACTTTATTCATAAGCAAAGGTTTCTCTACGTGTATTACTTGATCTAATCTCGTATACACAAAGCTTAATCGATCTAAGTTTGGGATCAACACTTAATACATGTCATCCTTCAATGTTTGAGTCCCAAATGTAATGCACATAATGAAATTAACAGATCAATTGCTAGTGCAATTGTGTGCATTACAAATGGGCAAAAGTATAATTTTTCTAAACTAATTTTTGATGGCATGTGTAAAAACAACGGTAATAAGATGACTTTGGCTTATCCCAGATTTTTACAAATGATTTTTGATGACCAAGGGTATTGCACAAGGGATCATGATGATTTTTATGAGATCCCTATGCAAAAGAAAGCTATTTTTAGTAAGATGAACTCACCCCCTCACAGAGACTTACCCCTCACCCAAGCTATGCTTGCTGTTATTACAGCAGCACAACCTCAACCTGACCCACAACCACAACTTAACCCAATACCAGATCCTTTACCTTCACCTCAACACATGGAACTTGACCAAGAATCCTTCAATGCTGATAGGTTAAATGTTAGCGTTGACACTACTAATCCAAACGTTAACACCTTTCCTTCACAGACCCAAACACCCCTTAACCTTCAAACTACCACCCAATCTACACCATCTTCTACACCCCCTGAATATAGGTTGATAAAACACCCAAGGACTACTGGAGTGTTCTCCTCTAGTGGTCCTAGCCATGTTGTAGAGAGAACCACCACCACAAGTGTGGTTGGTGCTATGGATGAGGCTGGGACTATTGGTACTCGCTTAGATGCAGGCCAAGCCAGTCCTAACATCTTTAAGACCTCATCCATGCCCCATGACTCTACTTTGGGAGGTCAAATACCCATTCTAGAGGAGGGCAGATTGGAACCATACACAATGTTGGAATTGACGGTTGTCTGCATTAGCTTGCAAAAGCAAAATGCAGACCTGGTACAAACAGTCAGTACACAAGGCCTTGACCTCAAGCAATTGAGGGAGAGGATTGTTATTTTGGATGATGTTAACAATAGGCGTGGTATGGAGGATTCTTCCAAAGCAGAGGATGAGCAGATCCATGTGAGTGACAAAGGCTCACAAGATGGAGAATCTTTGGGTGTGGCTGAAGCCCTTACTGAATTGAAGAAGCGACCAGGTTTCGATACATCTTTAGTTACTCCTACAAACTTGAACTTGTCCTTTACATCAATGATGGAGCAGTTCACAAGAGGCGCTGAGACGAGTAAGCTGAGCGTTGACAAGCAGACCTTGGATGTTGACACACCAAGCGCTGACAACAAGAGTAAGTTGGGTACCGACACACAAAATTTGAGTGTTGACAGACCTACAGATATGGTTTGTGTATTCCAGTCATCAGCTATCATCAAGGAAGTGTCTTCACAGGTACCATCATCATCTTTACCTATCATTGATCCATTAGATAAGGGTAAAGGAATCATGGTAGAAATAGAAGTTCCAAAGGATGCAGCTCAAGTAGAGTTTGATTCAAAGTTGGTTGCACAACTTGTGGAACAAGAAATGAAGAAGGTTGGTGAATCACCATTTGTTGTTACTTCTGAGGAACAAGAAGGAAGTGATGAAGGGAGTTTAGATTCAAGTGTTATGATAATTGAACAACCAGAAAGACTTGAATATGGTGATGAGTTGGCAAGGGAGAAACTTAGAGAGTTAAAGTTGCAGGTAGATTATGATATGCCAGAAGTTGCTCAGATGTACCATGCTTGGGAAGACAAGGTTATAGAGAATCCTAATATGACAATTTCAGATCAAATTTGGGGATTGGAGATTCTTCTAAGAGTTCAAAAAGATTGCAAGGTAATTTTGAAGCATAAGGCTAGCAATGTTTTCTTACTGCTGAAGAGAGATAGAAGGGAGCTTTACTACATGTTATTCAGATGTCATGGAACAGGATGTACCTTTAAGAAATTGTAGGGATTATCCTTTGAAGAATTGGAGTATAAGGCTTATCCCGTTTGGGCAACATTGCAGGAAATGAATACTATCAGACTTCTCTCATATGAAAGGAGGGAAGAACTTACAGAAGAGATGGAGATTAAAAAGGCAATGATTGTTCCAAGGCCTTTGAAGAAGGGAGTTCCACTTGAGTTCCCTAAATATATGGATAAATTGAATCCTAGTGAAGCTGTCATAAGAAGGAGCATTAAGCTCTCACCCATGGAAGCTTCAGATATGGTACAAGTGTTACCTCTTGATGCCAGAAACCCTATCATTAGCCATGAAGAAGATGCAAGTAGGTTTTGGATGATTGGCAGATATGGGAAAGAGGTACACACATTTACTACTCTTATGTCTCTCTTTGCAAGTATGGATAGGGAAGACCTGGAAGACCTTTGGAGGTTGTTGATGGCCAAGTATGAGACTGAAGCACCTACTTCAGTCAATCGAATAAAGCTTTTGTCAACATTCAAGAGAATGTGTGCACTAGAAGAAGAAGATCCTGTTTGGAAGGATCTTGAGGATGATATCAGTGGACTTCAATGGCGTTTGTATTCAGTTGTTGGTGTGAATTATTTGAGTTCTACAAATTTTGCTGAGTATCTTTTTGTAGATGCTGAGTATCCCATGTCCAAAGAAGTTTTGGAAAAGATGATGACAACACAGCTGGAGATTGACTATTCAAGTGATGTGGCCAAAGATTTGATTAGGCATTTTTATTACCAATTTGATAAGATTTGTAAGAATCCTCCTAGTTCTTAGTTTTTATTTTGAAAATTGATTGCTAGAGTAGATATCAATTTTAGGGGAGGATTGTTGGGAATAAAATGTAGCCGGTACACTTGGACGCTGACAAGAAGAAAACAAGCGTTGATAGGAAGAAAACAAGCATTGACAGATCAAGCGTTGACAGGAAGATTTCAAGCGTTGATAGGATGAAGTCAACCACTGATAGAAGACTTAGTCTACACGTAGTAAAGATATGATCAACAATGTATTTCTATGTTTATCTTTACCTAGAATAGCTGATATGTAGACTCTTGTACAAGGCTTCTTATGGCTATAAAAGAAGACCTTTAGGTCTTTTTTCATATAAGTTTTCATTTCGTTTAAACACTTTCATTGTAAGCAAGTTTGTTCTAATCAATCAAAGTGAAAGTTTAGTTTACATTGTTTGTGTGTTCTTATTTGAGTATTAATTCCGCATAATACTTAAATTGTTTTATACACAAAAAAGTTTCTCTACGTGGTTAACTTGATTTAATCTCGTTTACACAAGCTAAATCGATCTATGTTTGGGATCAACACTTTGGTCTTGTATCTTGGTCTTGATCTTGTTTGTAACCGCTTTGTTCCTTCATGCTTTTGTGGTCTTTATCTGAGCCTTTGTCATTTGACTTTGAGTGCTTGAGATCTTCAATCTACTCTTGATAGTGTTCATCTTGAGCTCTTGTGACAAGATGACCTATTATATTCTTACATTCTTAAGTATCTTGAATATCACCATCTTGTGCTCTTGTGACTTCTGAATCGACATCGGTTACACAGCTATGCCACCTTCTTGATATGCAACAACATATATAGACACGGATAAAATGGCTTTGAACATTTCATTCTAACTCGGTAACGTTTTACCTCCGGTCGGTGAAGACCGTTTAGACGGTATTAGATACCGTACCTGTGATCGGGTAGATTCGATTAAGAACCTCCTTGACAGGGTTTCCCGGCGGTAGTAGCCAGTTCTCTTTACTCGAGCGTCTCAAAGCAGACTGCGAACGTAAAGAGTGAATCATAAGGATAAATTATCCGTCTGATTAGAGTCGTCAATTCAGATTTCCTGGAACAAGTTTGATTCTAAAAGAATCGCACCATTGTTGCTTTCCAGTTTGTCACAAGCTTGATTCATAGAGAATCTTGTGAGTCACCTACCGCTGTGCTGTTTGATGTTGACACTGGAAGGATTTCCATTCGTCACTGTGAACACTAAAGAGTGTCACTCTGAATGTTCTGGCAAGATCACATAGATTTTGCGAAGAAACCTGGAATCAAGTTTGAATCAATTAAGAATCCAAACTTAGTTGCATTCTAGTTCTCACAAGTTTGATTCGTGTTGAATCGCACAAGTTACCTACCATGAGTTAGTTTGATGCTGGCTTAAGAAGGATTTCCATCTTCATTGTGAATCGTATCACTCAGATGTTCTGGCAATATCACAAGGACAATGCGTAGGACTCGATTGTGTCCTAATGAGATGATAGATAGATCTCGTTTGGCTCTAGACTCAAATAAGTGCATTTTGGTGGCTGGAGCAGACTGCCACCTTTTCAATATTAACTAACTCGGAGTGAGAAAGTCAATAGATACGTGTTGATCTTCGTGACAATGAGACAAGTTTCTTTTGAGATAAACTCAAATGGCTGGGGAAGGGTTGTGCATCGCATCATTGGGTCCATGACACTTGTCTTCGATAGATGTGTTAACCCGGTTTCTGCCTAAGTTGCATAGAATATTCAACTCCTTCAATGCTTACCAACACGTCATCACTAGCACCTTGTTGTGATTGTTCCAGTGCTAGCTTAAGTAATTGGTCCGCTTTCAGCTTCATTCAACTCCATCTTTCCTAAGGACAACTATTTCTAGCTATGGAATGTCCTTGGGTAGATCCCTCCGATTCTAGTTGGATCATAGGACTTAGTTCCCTATCCTAAACCACCTTTTGACTCCATCGTTCCGTCGTGGATAGTAGGTTGTTTTGGGTATAGATCGTAACCATAAACCATTGAAAACCATTCAAAGTGTTTGATAAAAATAAAAACTTTTAACACTTTGAAAGTTTTATATTTCTGAAAAGCTCCCCCTACACACATGCATCGATATACGAAATAGTTTAGCATGTGAAGAAAAGAGTTGCACTTGAGTCTTTAAGATCACATGTTGCGATATATTACATTTTAATCACATTTTCTCCCCTATCTCTAATATTAAAATATCATATTAGAGATAACAATTGATGAATATATGACAATTTCTGAAAACCGATTGGGATAGAAACATGTGTGCACGCATGAATATGGAAAATTAAGTCGGGTTGCTCCCCCTCAAAAATATATTTGGGTCTTGAAACAAAAATTTGACAAAATTTTGGAAAAACGACACCACAAAATATGTTGAGGTATGGAGTTGAGATGCCTTATCTGATATAGTATATTACATATGACAGTTGTAAACCATTTTTGGAATGTGTTGGATACATAAAATATGACAATTTTAGAGATGTACCAAACAAGATTAAAGGCTTGATGTTAAAACGCTCCCCCTCAAAAATTGATCAAAATAACATATGACAATTTTGAGATATAAAAACCACATTATGAGTAAGGGAGTGTTGAACACACAATTTTGAAAGATTTAGAAAAACCTTTTGATAAATTCTTGAAACATTGTGTTCAACGGTTTTAAAATAAACATGATAGAAGACTTCTCTTCTATTGCTTAGGGAAAGCGCATTGAAACGTAAACTTCCCGTTCGGGTCCATTTTTCATGAGCTCAAAACATTGATTGTTTTGTGACTAGCTCATGACCGAGAAAAGTAAATTTCCAGTTGTGAAGGATAAGTTATCATCCGTGATAAACTTTCCTTAAGTTGAAGTTCGAGGTCTAAGGTGACATTTACTTAGAAATCGTTTTTCATGAACTTAAAAGTTTGAATGTTTTTATAGGAAGCTCATGACCGAGAAATATTAATTTCTCGTTGAGAAAGATAAGTTACCGTCCGTGATAAACTTTCCTTATTTGAGGTCCGAGTCCTAAGTTGTGATGTGCTTAGAAGTCATCATGAGAGAAAAATCAAGCAGCTTCATTTGCCAAAACCTCCAAGTTTTCTGGAGTCATATACTTCATACCAAGACGGCCAACGAGATACTGAAACCTATTTCGGGATAGGGCTTTAGTAAACAAGTCTGCTATCTAGTACTCAGTTCTGACAAAGTATAATTCCACGATACCACGTTCCACTTGTTCCTTGATGAAGTGATATCTAACTACGATGTGCTTGGTACGGGAGTGTTGAACCGGATTGCAAGAGATGGCTATGGCCGACTTTGAGTCACAATACATAGGTATTTTATCAAAGTGGAAGCCATAATCCGTGAGTTGAGTTCTCATCCAGAGGACTTGAGCACAACATGCGGATAGAGCCACATATTCTGCTTCAGTTGATGAAAGCGAAGTACAATCCTGCTTCTTTGACGACCAGCTCACAAGCTTGTCTTCCCCTAGAAATTGTACGCTACCAGAAGTGCTTTTTCAACTATCAAGGCAACCTGCGTGATCAGAATCTGAAAAGGCTGTTAGATGAAAACTGGTTCCCTTCGGATACCAGAGTCCCATGTGAATGGTATTCTTAAGGTACCAAAAGATCCGTTTAACCTCTTTGAGGTGCTTTTGAGTAGGTCTGGCTTGATATCGTGCACAATAGTATGTGGCATGATGAATATCAGGCCTGCTGGCTGTGAGGTACATAAGTGACCCAATCATACTGCGATATCGTGTTTGATCTACAGGATATGAGTACAAGTCAGCGTCTAGGTATTTGGTCGACAATGGTGTACCAATGCAAGGACATGAGGTCTTACCATGCTTTTTAAGTATCTCTTGAGCATACTTAGCTTGGTTAATGAAGATACCATGTGGGTATTGATGAATCTGGAAGCCTAAAAAGAATTTTAGCTCCCACATCATTGACATTTCAAATCTGCTGTGCATTAATTTTTCAAAACGTTTTGAAAGTTTTGGGTTCGTAGAACCAAAAATGATGTCATCAACATAAACTTGCACCAGCAGTATGTCATCCCCATATTTGTTAATAAAGAGAGTAGGATCAATAGAAGCTTTGGAGAATCCTTTGGACACCAAGAAGTTTGAAAGTTCTTCGTACCATGCCCTTGGAGCTTGTTTAAGTCCATATACAGCCTTCTTGAGACCATAGACTTTGTCAGGATGGATGAATCCTTCTGGCTGATTCACATACACTTCTTCCTTCAAATGACCGTTGAGAAAAGCAGTTTTAACGTCCATCTGAAAAACCGTGAAGCCCTTATGTGCAGCATAAGCAAGGAATCTCCTGACTGCTTCCAAACGAGCGACTGAAGCGAATGATTCATCATAGTCTATGCCTTCTTGTTGACGATATCCCTTAACCACAAGACGAGATTTATTTTTGATGATGGTTTGTTCTTCATCCAGTTTGTTTTTCCATATCCATTTGAAATCTAAAATGGACATTCCATAGGGTCGGTCAACAAGTTCCCAAACATTTAGGCGTTCAAACTGATGAATTTCGTCTTGCATTGATTCAATCCACGCATGATCAGTCATGGCTTGTTTGATTCTTGTAGGTACAGTTGAACTCACAGTGAGTGCATACATACACACATCACAATTGTTTTCGAGTTGTCTGTGTGTTCGAACCGGTTGTGAAGGATTTCCAATGACTTGCTCCAATGGATGATCATGTTTCCAATGGTGAGTGGATGGATATCGTTGGTAGAATGTATGCATGTTGGATGGATCAACATGTTGAGTAGAAGACTCTCCGACTTCGTGTACCGGTGTACCGAACAGATTGATAAATTCTTCTTCGTCAAGTTGTGCATCGACTGCTTGATTGTTGTTTCCTCCTTCAGCATTGATGGTTGGTGATGTTGGTTGTATGACTGTTTCTTGAGTTTGTAGAGTATCCACTGGAATTGTCTCTTGAGCAACGGTTGCTGAAGTAGATGCAGTTGTGTCTTGTTGACTTTGTTCGGGTGCATCAGCAGTATTGACAGTGGAAGGCTTTGACACAACTTGATTGTTTTTGTAGTAATATTCATCAAACATCGGATCATATAAATCAACCAACTCATTCATTTGTGTTTTATCCGTCGAGTCTGCTGTAGGAGTACTTTCTTGACATTCTTGCACAGGACGTACACCGTTTTGTGTAGGTGCCATTGCTGGACAATGAGGTGCGGGACTTGAGCTGTTGTGTCCAAGTACCATATGTGGCAATTCTTCAAAGTTCACATGAATTGTTTCGACAATAATCTTTGTTCTCTTGTTATAGACCCGATATCCTTTCGACAATGTAGCATACCCCACAAAAATACATGCATCACCTTTTTCTTTCATCTTGTCGAGATTCTCACAGTCTTTAAGGATGTAGCATAAAGATCCAAATACGTGAAATAATTTAACAGTAGGTTTCCTGCCATTGATGATGTGGTAAGGTGTCTTTTCATGTCTAGGGATGACGAGAGAATGATTTTGAGTATAACAGGCAGTTGCAATTGCTTCAGCCCAGAAGAATAGCGGTAATTTTGAAGCAGAAAGCATTGTTCGAGCAGCCTCAACCAAAGTACGGTTCCGTCTTTCGACAACGCCGTTTTGTTCAGGAGTTCGAGCAATAGACGTTTGATGTTCGATGCCTTCTTCTTCAAAGTAAGATTGCAAGTTCTTGTTCAAAAATTCAGTACCCCTATCCGTTCTTACGGTTAAGACTTGAGCTTGAAGATTGCGTTGTATCATCTTGAGAAAGTTTTTGAGAACCTCTGGTGATTCATCTTTGGACCTTAAGAATAAAGTCCATGTGTATCTAGAGTAATCATCAACAATCACGAGAATATACTTTTCCCGTTAATACTCTCTACACGCATGGGACCACATAAATCCATGTGTAGAAGTTCCAATCGTCCTTTTGAACTTGGGGTAGTATTTGTTTTGAAAGACTTCCGTTTTGCTTTCCCCAACTCACAAGAAGAACAAAGATGGTCTTTGACGAATTTCAACTTAGGAAGATCGGTCACAATATCATTCTTCGAAAGCAAGTTGATGGTGTCAAAGTTGAGATGTGACAATCGTTGATGCCATAACCATGCTTGAGATGATGAAGCTTTAGCCATTAAGCAAATTGGATTTGTTGAAGATGTATCTTAAAGAGTTACTGTGTAGAGATCAGAACCACGAGAACCTGTAAGAAGGTCATTCCCATCGTAGTCTCTAACATAGAAACGGGTCATTCCCAAAATAGTAGTGGGCCTAGATGTAAAGTCTACAGGCAAGCTGATATTCCTAGAACCAATCACTAAAATGGTTAACTTAGGTACCCATTTGTATCCGGGTGGTGTAAATCTCGAATATCCCCGTGTACATGTCCTAATCATGTTCTCATATAGCTTCTTTAATCTGTTTTGTTTACTCAGAGTAGTGGAGTCTAACGCACTTAGTTTCTTAAGTGGTTGTTCAGTGGATTGGTTCAAAGTTCTTGTGGGTTCTCTAGTACTAGTGGGCACAAGAATAGGCTTCCTAGTTCTAGCATTCACGCCATTATGATTAAAAGCACAAGCATCATGATTGAAAGTACGAACACATTTTCCACATTTAACACAAACAAATTCAACATTCAAAGTCTTAACATTCAAACTGTCATTACATGTAGTTACAGACGTTTTATTCTTAGAAAGCTTAAAATTCCTACGGTGGTCTTCTACTTTCAACTTCTTTCCTTGACTATTGTTAGGCATGACCTTATCTTGCATTCTAGTGCTCTTAAGCTGTGGTCCGCTAACGCTAGTAGTGGGGATTACTCCTGTAGAAGAAGACACACGTTGATTAGTTTTCCTAATATTCTCAGGTAACCGCGATGTTCCAGTTTGAGTGGGCTTAGTGTTCATCTTATACATTCCTGGTGCTATAACATTTGTGCTCTTATCATTTCCTATCATAGGCAAAGTCTATGGGGATTTGCCCAAAATAGACGATTTAGGGCATTTAACCGCATTCGGTTGACGAACGGCGGATGGTTTACCCAATTCAGAATTTCTTTTCATTTTCTCAATGAGTTTTTGTAACTCATTGATGGCTATGTCCCTTTCTTGTAGCTGAGCTTTCAAATCATTTATTTCGAAACCTTTTTCATTTAATTTTCGAAACGAAGAAGCTGCTATTTCTTGACATTTTTTATGATTACAAGATTTATCACCTTTTTGTAAAGCAAGTTCAAGAGAAATGGAGTGTTTCTCAAGTTGGGAAAAACTTTTCGAAAGTTTGTTATAGGACTGAATTTTTTTCGAAAGCTCTACTTCAAGATTGCGACATTTCTCGTCCGATTCTGACACTAGACATGCTACATGACAATATTGACCAAGATCGGTATACACACCAAGTATAGAATTCATATGGTCAGCATAAAGTATTCCTTAGAAAGTCGATCAATTTCGTTAGAAAGTTGGTGTTCTTGTGTCTTTAATTTAGTTTGAAGAAAATCAACTTCATTTTAAAGAGATTTAACATAACTTAAATCAGTTAACATTTCCTCAGTGAGAGCTTTTAACACATTTCCACGTTTTTTGAAAGATCATCAATTGTTGGAACAATGCATTGTTGAATGACGACTTCTACTTGTGAGTTAGGTTTAATATTCCAAATGGTATCCCTAGAAACTTTTTCATAGTCGACGACACCTTTGTACAAATTTAAAACCCCTTGTTTTATAAACTCATACTGTTGAACACTTTTGCTTT
This sequence comes from Glebionis coronaria, assembly GCA_025667525.1. Classification (NCBI taxonomy): domain Eukaryota; kingdom Viridiplantae; phylum Streptophyta; class Magnoliopsida; order Asterales; family Asteraceae; genus Glebionis; species Glebionis coronaria. The sequence continues at coordinate 174,227,883 of CM046876.1, read as the reverse complement.
TTTCCTCCCTTTTACGTTTTCATCCGAAATTTGTTTTTCTAACAAAATTGATTGCTTTTTGAAACTCCTTTTTAAAGAAACTTTCTTTTGGGTTCATCACTTGGTGGTGGAACACTATTATACATCTTTTGTTCTTTGGAAAGTTCTTTTTCAGGAACAAACTTAATATAATTATCAGAATCAGAAAGGTTTATTAAATCACTTAAGTTTGATCGACTTTCTTCTTGATGACGAATGATTTCGTCGCAGTCCGGTGAAAGCATAAGAGCAAGATTATCAACATAACAACCGATATCATAAAGAGCGGGCTTGGTACTTTAAATTTTCTTGAGATACTCAGGCTTGACAAAACTCGTTTTCATATTTCTATTGAGCATATTCATGGTTTGAATGGACTGACCCGTTTTGTAAACAATGTTGTTTAACGTTTCGACTCTCTTTTCCAAATCAAGAATTTTTTCATTATCTTTTTCTTCACGAGTTTTATAAAGCTCAGTTTGTTCTTTGACTCTAACTCAGTAATTTGGAGTTTATGTAGCAGTAGTTGTTCTTCAAGTTCCGATATCTTTTGTTTTGACATATGAATTTCGTGTGTTACTTCTGAACAATATTGTTCGTTGAGCACCTTACGTTCATATACCAAACCATTAGCTATTGCAACTCGTCAATCAGCTTCTTTTACATAATCACACTCTTTAAGCCTGTCTATCTCCTCGGCTAAGGATGCGTTTTCTTGCTTTAAACTTTTATTAGCCTCTTTGTTTTCATCAATTTCACGTTTTAAAGAATCAATAATAGACGCAAGCAAATCACGGTCCTCTTCCGAGTCAGTATCCTGAGTAGCATTTCCGTCATCATTACACATATGCTGTGAATCCTTAGAGATATTGCTATCCTCCGTGTCCATTACATATGTGTCATTGATGCTTTCGGTTGCTCAGGATGCCGTCGTTCATTAGCAAACATATTATAGTTATCATGTGATGGTACCTTTTTAAGTGGGTCAGAATCATAGATGGGTCCAGAAGTATCAGCAGTCGCTGGGATCACTTCTTAGATCTTTGCCATGTATACAGAATGTGCCTCCAACTCTTGATCATCGGCTTCATCATCAGTGTCATCATGCTAGTCAACTTCATCTGCTGTGAGTGGAATTCCTGCTTCTTCTTTCTTACACAAAAACATCTTTTCCTTGTGATATCCCGAATCCTTAACCCGTTTTGGCTTCTTACATTCCCTAGCCATGTGCCCAAACCCCTTGTAGTTGAAGCATTGAATCCCAGTCTTCTGCACAACCGGAGTGCCTACAGTATCTCTAGCCCCAACTTGATTCGACATCCTCTAATTATCATACCTAGCATCACGATCATACCTAAGTGCATGATCAACTTTCTTATATCTGGCATTGGATGATGATCTGAGGTTGTTGTTGGTAGGTTTGTAGATCTTCTTATAAGTTATGGTGAGTACAGACATGAGTTCTTCAATCTTCTTGTCCCTTGAAGTTTGTCCATCATCACTGTCTCCATCTGACCCGGTGTCATACATTGGAGGTGGATTAGAGACAATTTCTTTTATTTTATTTCTAGCAGTAGCTAGAGGTTTTGTGGATGAGCTTGATGACCTTGAGGAATGTGTAGCTGGTTGTTGACGGGGAACGAGTTTTGTTGAAGTAGCAGCCACAAAAGCAATAGAGTTAGCAGATCGTTCTGCCTTTTCAGCCCTAAGTTCATTCACTTCATTCTGATGTTGTTTCAATATATCATAAAGTTTGTGGTAAGATATAGTCTTGATATCCTCCCTTTGTTTGACCAAAGTCACAAACCTTTGCAATTCCGGTTTGAGTTGAAGTAGAAACTGAACATTTGCAATTCCGATTAGAGATGGTGCACTGATTTCTGACAAGCTCATTCATCATTTTGTAGAATCTCGAGTAATATGAGTCAATGGATTCACCATCTTCGGATGTGAATTTTCCAAACTCCCAAAGCAGATTAGTCTCGAGATCTTGAACATTGATCGACTCACCTTGCTTCAGTCGATGAATTGCATTCCACATTTCCGTAGCATTAGGACATGCATCAACCGTGGAATAGATATCGTTATCAATGCCAGTGATTATGTAGCTGACGGCATCAGCTTCAGCTTGGAGGAGTTTCTTTTTCTCTGCAGGACATGTGTCGAAATTCTCTATAGCTCGTGTAGTTGATGAAGTATCATCCTCTACTTGTGTGGTAAAGGGTCTGAATTCAAAAACTGGAGGTGGGTTCTCAAGGCAATGACGAAGAGCGGTTCGGTTCTCCTTAGTTTCTAGAAATCTAAGGAAGCGAGATCTCCACTGAACGTAGCAACCGGCCATGAGCACAGGTGGATTTCCATTACCACCTTGTTCCAGACGAATTTGATTGGTCGTTGCATTGTTGTTGTTGTTATTAGACATGGTTATTACTTATGAATGGATTACGGATCTTAGTGGATTTGTTGTGATGAGGTGTGGTTGAAATTTCGAAAGTTCCAAAAATTTTTTTTTTCAGTCCGACAATAAATTCCTCAGTCCGACAAAACGGTAAGCCGAAAAAAAATTTGTATCGCCAAATTTTGAAATTGAGTTAGAAATAGCCAAAAACTACTAGGGAAAAAATTTGATTTTACTAGACCTAAAAATTTTAACTCTTTTATTTATTCTTTTATTTTTTATTTTTTTTTATTATTTTTTTTTAATCTTCGTGTAAACTATTTTCCGAGACTAGTCTAGATAGTGGCTAAGTCTAATAAGTACTCAAACAAAATTTAGATGTCCTTCGCAATACCCATCGCACTCTCAGATCGTACTCTTAGATCGTAGTCCTTGATCGTACGCTTAGATCGTACTGTGAGATCGCAGTCCTTGATCGTACTCTTGGATCGTAGTCACTAGATCGTACTCAGATCGTAACGTTGGATCGTAGTCAGTGATCACAACGAGTGATCGTCGCCTATGATCGCACTCTTTGATCGCAGTGAGTGATCGCACTCCTGATCGTAGTGAGTGATCGCAGTGAGTGATCGCACTCTGGATCGTAGTGAGTGATCGCACTCTGGATCGTAGTGAGTGATCGCACTCTGGATCGTAGTGAGTGATCGCACTCTGGATCGCAGTGAGTGATCGCACTCTAGATCGTAACCAGTGATCGTGATATTGGATCGCAAGTAGAAACCCCAGGTTTATGCGATCGCAATACACAGATCGTACCAAGGAATCAAAAATACCCCTTTTTCTCGGATAGTAGTAGAACACAACAAATTCGTGATTTTTAGCCTAAAAATGAATCAAGCACCCAAAAAGTTTATGTTTTAACCAAAATAACAATACTAAATCACTACCAATAGTAAGTAGATGATTTGTATCAAGAATAAACCATAAAAACACCAAAAAAATATTTGGTACGAGACTTTTAGAGCAAGATAGGCACGAAAAATCAAGAACACAACACACGAATCTTCAATCACCTATCCACTATAGGCTCTGATACCAAATGTTATTCCCATATCAATCCATAACACAAGATTTAGATGATATTTAGAGAGAGAAAGAAAAGAAAGTAGAGAGAGAAACAAGAGAGAATTTGGAAGGTTAAACACTTTTAGAGAGAGAGAAACAACATGGTAACCAACACCCTCTTCCACACATGGAAGAGGGTATATATACCCTTGGCTTTTGGGCCTTGGGTTTAAGTGACTTGGGCCAGGCTTGGATTTGTCTTGGGCTTACGCCCCTAACTTGGACAATATTAGCTTAAAGTCCAAGCCCGGTTTTCCCGACTAACCTATTACAACACAAGACCATTAACGACTAAGATGACCTATTACATTCTTGTTCGACTATATAAAATATAGAGCTAACAATAAAGTATTGTTATTTTCTACAAAAATCTTGGTATGCATGAAATTATACCCATAATCCAACAGCTGGTTCTAAATCCATAAGACTTGTCCACAACAAGCAGCTGCAGCAACATATTCTGCTTAAGTTGTAGAGTTGGCCACCGCTGTTTGTTTCTTGCATTGCCAAGATATCAACCTACTCCCAAGAAATTGGCATCCACCAGTTGTGGATTTTCTATCAAACTTGTCACCCCCATAATCACTGTCTGAATAAGCAATAAGTTCCAATGGAGAATCCTTTGGATACCATAATACCAAGGTAGGATAGCACCTAAGGTATCTAAAGATCCTCTTGACAGCATGAAGATGACACTCTTTGGGAGTCACTTGACGGCGTGCACATGCACACACAACAAACATAATGTCAAGTCTATAAGCTGTAAGATACATCAATGATCCAATCATTGACCTATAATGCCTGACATCCACCTCTTTTCCATCTCCAACCTTTCCCCAAGGGTGTTCTCTATCCATTGGTGTGCTAGCCCGTTTTTCATGTGGAGAAAAGCCAAACTTCTTCAAGATCTCTACTACATATTTGTCTTGAGAGATGAAGATACCATCTTCTTTCTACTGAACTTGTAACCCTAGAAAGAAGTTCATCTCTCCCATTGCACTCATCTTGAACTTGTCTGTCATGAGTTTGGAAAATTCTTCACTCATCTTTGGACCTGAAGAGCTAAAGATGATATCATCCACATAGACCTGAACTAGTAAGAAGTCCTTTCCAGTGTTTTTGGTAAACAAAGTCTGATCTATGGTGCCCCTCTTGAATCCATTTTCCACCCAATAGGTGGACAATGTGTCATACCATGATCTTGGGGCTTGATGAAGTCCATACATTGCTTTCTTTACTCTATACACCTTGTCTGGATGTTCTGAATCTTTAAAACCACGAGGCTGCATTACATAAACCTCCTCTGTAATTGTACCATAGAGAAAATCACTCCTTACATCCATTTGATAAACTGTGAAGCCCATGCAAGAGGCATAGGCTAGGAAAATCCTTATTGCTTCAATCCTTGCAACAGGTGCAAAAACCTCTTCATTGTCTATCCCTTCCTCTTGTGTATAGCCTTGAGCAACTAAACGTGCCTTGTTTCTGGCCATAATTCCTCTCCCGTCCTTTTTGTTTCTAAGAATCCATCTTGTCCCAATAGGTCTGACATATCTGGGACAATCAACTAACTCCCAAACATCTTGAATAAAAAATTGGTGAAGCTCATCTTGCATTTCTTCCACCCAACTTGGTTCTTTGAGAGCATCAAATATCTTCTTAGGTTCCTGTTGTGACAGAAAACAAGCAAACAAACATGCCTGAACAAGAGGGGTATCAACCTTCTTGTGGATATTGGCAATAAATCCTCCATGATTCTGATGAGACCTTCTAGTTTGTATAGGAGACATCACATCATCAATGAATAGAGAAGAAGGATGATTCTTGATAGTAGATGTAAGTACTCCTCCTTCAAGAATTGTGTTGTCTTCAATTTCAGTCTCCAAATTGCCAATATCATATTGAAATTCTCTTCCATCATCACTTGAATGAATCTCTTCATGTACTATTGAAGGTTCACCTTGTTCAAAAACATTGGAAGAGAATAAATGGTCAAAAGAGTTGTCAACGCCTGAATTGGTGTTGTCAATGTTGGAGCCATCAACGCCTGAATTTGACCTGTCAACGCCAGATTTTCCTTTGTCAACGCTTGAAGATTCATGCATGTTTTCATCAACTAGTGTTTCTTGTGGACCACCTTTTTCCTTTCCAACAGCAGCAGCATCAAATGCATATGTCCATATAGGAATGGTAAAATACTCAAGTATCAGAGCTGATTTGTCTACATGTGATCCTATCTCCTTATCAACATGTATACCTGAAATTTCAACAACTGGTTGTTCTACAACATTTGAATTCACCTTCACAATGTCTGGATTAGTAACAGGCATATAATTCAAGGTTCTAGATAAAGGTTTCAAATCAAATAACCAATTTGGTCCACTCTCAGGATCACTAGGTTTACTTTCTAAAAACCTAAAATGTACCTTTTCAAGTATATGTTTTTCTTTCTTAAGGTAAACCCTATATCCTCTACTCTACATTGAATAGCCCATAAAATAGCCTTCATCACCTTTAGCACTAAAATTTCTTAAGGCATCACTAGTATCTAATACAACTACATGATAGCCAAAGGGTTTAAGAAAACCAATATTAGGTTTCCTACTCCAAAATATCTCATAAGGTGTCTTATTATGGATTTTGTTGATCAATGCCCTATTCTGAACATAACAGGCTGTATTCACAGCCTCAACCCAAAATGCAATGGGAAAGTGAGCATCATCCAACATTGTCCTAGCTGCTTCTATGAGTGTTCTATTCTTCCTTTCAGCCACCCCATTTTGTTGTGGGGTTCTAGCTACACTAAACTGCCTAGTAATCCCTTTCTTGGCACAAAAGTTATATAAAAGCTTATTTCTAAACTCACCACCATTATCACTTCTAAGTATTTTAACCTCATTCCCAGTCTTCTTTTCAATTTGGGTAATAAAGTTAATCAAAACATCATCAGTTTCACTTTTCAAAGCCAAAAAGAAAGTCCAAGTAAATCTAGAAAAAATCATCAGTTATGACAAAACAAAAAGATTACCATTTAAACTTTCTATATTAGTTGTACCAAACAAGTCCATATGCAGCAGGTGAAGTGGTTTAGAATTAGAATGCAAAAGTTTAGACTTAAAGGAGACTTTATGTTGCTTGCCTTTAAGGCATGCAACACAAGAATGGTCATTGTGGAAAGTCTTATGAGGCAAACCATCAACTAAACCATGTCTCACAAGTCTATTTATGTTATTAAAATTAATTTGCCCTAACCTTTTGTGCCAAAGATTACTCTCATCAACTGAAGCCTTAGCATATAGACATGACAAATTATTATTCATCCTAATTCCATTAAGATTCACATTATAAATGTCCTTATGCCTAGGTGTTCTATAATCAATGTATTTCTAATCAGGTAATTTAAAATCCTTGCTTAACACCAAGCATTCAATATCAGTGAAAAGAACCTTATTTTTGTTATCACAAATTGTGATACACTAAACAGATTATAATCAAGTTCTTTTACCAGAAATACGTTTTCAAAACGTAAATTGTTGGTGATAAGAGTGCCTTTGCCAGTAATGGTTCCATATCCTCCTCCAAAGTACACTTTGTCACCATCTTTAATAGGGGTAAAGTTTGTCAAATAATCTTCCTTCCCCATCATGTGCCTAAAGCATCCACTATCCCAATATCCATGATCATTAACCTGCTTTTGAATGCCCTGCACATAAAGAAAACAAATTAGTTTTCTTTGGGAACCCAAGCCTGAGCAGACTTGGATTCATTTGGTTGTTCAGAAAGAATAGACTTAGTCCTTACAACAACCCCTTGTTCATCCCTTTTTGGATTAAACACCCAGTTAACCCCAATTGGTTTAGTTATGACCTTTGAAATATAATGAAGTCTGTTACATGTCATAGAAATCCCATCTGAATTAGGGTTTTGGTCTTGTTTAGGTCTCCAAGATAAGCTAGAAGAAGCTTTAGACCCCTTTCCCTTTGGTTGCAAGTATTTGGCATTACTTGGTCTAACAGCGTTGGAAACGTTCCTGTCAACGTTAAAATTTTTTTTGACAACGCTGAAATTGCACTTGTCAGCACCAAAACTAGGGTTTGCTACAGGAACCCATTGTCTATTAGACCATGTATTGGTCTTTTCAAAAGGTCTTTGTCCATAAGTATTAGACCCTTTAGTAAAGAATGGAGTTGGTCTAATGACTTATGGACTTTGCTGGACAAAATGTTTGGGTTTGACCATGGTTGACTTTCTATCAACGTTGACATTTGAAGCATTGACACACTTATAAGCCAAATGTGAAAAACTCCCACTAGTATAACAAGCTTTTCTAGACATAAATCTTGGTCTAGATGAAAAGAAACCTGTCCCATTATCACTAACTTGACTTTTTGGTGACCTAGGTTTTCTATACGTTTCTGTATATTTAATACTAGGTTTTCTATCAACGTTTAAGCCAAGGTCAACAATCTTTCTAGTAGTAGGATTGGTCACGTTTATAGGTCTTGACTCATTTGGCCTTTCACTAAGCATGTCACCTTTAACAAACAAAGTAGGATTGACTTTCTTCCATTGGTCAAAATCAGTCAATTTCTGCTTATATTCCTCTACTGGAGTAAGAACTCTTGGTGGAGGAATAAATTCCTTTTCTTGGAGTTCTGGTATACCAGTCCAAGACAAATCCTTTCTAAGGACACCATAGAAGTTCCCAGCAGGTGGTGGAACACCAGCATACTCTTTCATCCCAATCCCAATCATATCCCTAGAATCCCTTTGTTCACTAACACATTTTTCTAGGTTTTGAGAAGCTTTATCAAATCTTTGAATTTTAAGATCTACATTATCTTTGTTTTTGATGGCCTCATCTAACTTAGCCTGAATAACACCATTGGATCTCTCCAAGATGTCCCTTACCTCAATACTAGCATTGAGGTCATGAGTCAAAACATTGATTTGATCTTTTAAGTCAAGCTCCATTTTCTTATATTCAGCCACAGTCTTTTTAGTTTGAACAAGTGCAAGTTGATAGTTAGATAACTTGCATTTTTCATCAAAAACATCTGTTAACTTTAAAATTTCTTTGTTAAGTTTTTCAATGTTTAAACGACAACCTTTACTACAAAATGCATCATCATATACCTCATTGTCTGATGAAGATGAAGAATGTGCATGAGAGCATAGTGAACATGCTCCTATTCTTTCTTTTCTACAACCAAGGCTTTGTTCTCTTCCACATCTTGGCCAAAAATCTCTAGTCCCAGCCAACACCATCAATCTCTTGCATGGCTACCATAGCTTTTGTATCTTCAACCTTGATGATTTGCCTTAAAGGCTTTCCAGCATCACATCTTCTTGGAGATCTGCACTCTCTCATAAAGTGACCCATTCTATGGCAATTGTAACACTTAACCTTGGATTTATCAAACCCAGCAGTGTCTTTAGCATTAAAGGTCATCTTCTTCCTGAATCTCCTATTCCATCTATTGGCCCTTATGCTTGCAAGTGCCATATTCCAGTTTATGTCCATCTCCTCCAAATGCTCATCACTAATTTTCTCAAGGTCCTCATATGTAATCACTGAACCATTGGGAAATGAAGCAATGTATGCACACATTGTATCTAGATCAATACCAGTAGGCTTAATTCTTGGTGAGTCAACATTATATGTGTCAGCGTTTGAATGTGGGACGCTGACAAAGCTTGATCCAACGTTGACACAAGGTGATCCAGTAACAGGGTGCATGTATGACTCTCTTTGATCAAATTGACCTTCACTTTGTGAGAAGAAGGCCATGTTTCCATTGGTAGATTTGCTTCCTTGATCCAAAAGAATTTCATTCTCTACAATTTTCAGTTTATTGTAGACGTCATCAAAAGTGGAACTTTTGTGAGCATTAGTAGCAATTATAGACCTTGCTTCAATCTTCCATGCATCACCAAGACTTTTAAGGAAAGTGCTAATGATATCAGCATCATCATGCACTGTTCCCATAAATGACAATTTGCTTGTGATGTCAAGAAGTCTGCTTCTCACCCCACTTACCTTTTCATTAGGAAGAGCTTTGAACACAACATACTCATGTAAGAGTTGCTTCTTTTTCTCTGAGGCAATATCATCATTACCACCATAAGTGACTTGAAGGGCTGCCCAAAGATCTTTGGCAGACTCATAACCTCTATACTTGTGCTGATTGGCTGGTCCCAAAGAAAGTTTGAGGATGCTTAGAGTTTTCATGTCATTCCTTCTCTTTGCAATGTCCTCACCTGAGACAGCTCTTCCATCTCCAGGTTGTTCTTTTCGATCAGCTTCACTTGAGCCTGGAGCTGATCTTAAAGTAATAGCAGCTTGAATCTTGGCAGCCTTATAGAATGTGTTTCCATATTCAATAATTTCTCATAGGGCGTGGTCATGGATTTGAAGGTACTGCTCAAAATTAAACTTCCTTAGCTCAAAGTTTTCTGGGTCTAGCATGGGGATTTTTAGGTTAAGGCTTGAGGAGGAGGTCAACTATGGAGTAGACATATTGTCTGGTTTTTTTGAAAAATTAGGGATTTTGGTGATTTAGGGTTTTTAGGGTTTTGTGTTCTTTACATCAAAGTTCCTCAACAAGCTCTGATACCACTTGTTGATCGTAAACTTAGATCGATTTAGCTTGTTTAAACGAGAATGAATCAAGTTAAACACTTAGAGAAACTTTGTTGTATATGAAACAATTTAAGTATTATGTGGAATTAATACTTAAACAAGAACACACAAATAGAATAAACAAAACTTTCACTTTGATTGATTAATTGAACTTGCGTACAATGAAAGTGTAAAACATATTGTTAGCCTCAAAATATTGAGTCAAACAAGAATCTGGTGTAGAGTAAAATACGTCTTTTAGGAAAAAGACCGTAATTAGGGTAAGTACACAAGTAGTTTAGGAAAACCACGAGTTATGACCCAAAGTGGGGATCGTTCTCAAGGAGGCTTGGTGTGTGTGTAATGAAATGAGTAATTATGTGATTATATTGATTATGAGAAAGAAAAATAGAAAGGGGATAAGAACAGAATGACGGTTACGATGACGGATTAAACTAAGACGAAAGAGTCGTACACGTAAAATCGTAAAAGCACCAAAATTAAAAATTTACTCTAAAAATTCCTTAAAAAAATCAATAAATAATAATGTATTAAGAGTTTACAAAAAATCAAAATCACCCAAACCTTTTATTTAATTAAATAATGATTTTTTAATGCTAATTAAAGCCCTAAAAATCAATTTAATTAACAAAAAAGCCCAAAATGAGATTTATCAATTTTTAAACCTCTAAAATAACCTAACTTAATTTAAAACTATTTTTAAAAATTTTAAAATTAATAAAAACTATTTTAAAACAATTAAAAACTATTAAAACTTAAAATAATTATAATAATAAATCTAAGGACAATGAAAATATTCTAAAAGTTGCAAAACTCCTAACTTTATGTATTTGAACTAGGAAAAATGAAAAAAGTAGAAAAAACTAACTTTTAAATTTTACTAATAAAATAATAATAAAATAAAAGTAGAAAAAACTAACTTTTAATTTTTATTAATAAAATAATAATAAAATAATATTAAAAATCCAAAGTTTATAAAAAAGATTCTAAAAAAATACCAAAAATCAAGAAAAATGTAACTAAGACAAAAATGCAAGCCAAAGTTTCCAAAACCTTTCAATAATTTTATATTAATTTTAAAAGTTGATGAAAAACCCTAAAATTATATAAAATCAAAAATAAGTTAATTTGAAAACTTTAATTGATGTAAACCTCAAAAATACTATTAAAAACTTAAAAACTATTTTTCCAGATTTTTAAAACACTTTTTCCTATTTTTATTTACTTTCTAAAATTAAAACTTAAAATTATCCTAATAAATTAACTACACACGTGAAAAATAAACTTTTTAAGCCAAAAAGTCTTAAACCTAATAAAGAACAAAGGAAAATTGTAAATTAGTAAAAAGCTAAAATAAATAAGCTGAAATCAGCTTATTACTAAGCTGTTTGTTTTAAATAAGCTAAAAGCACAAACACCTTAAGTATTAATCAAACCAAGTGATAACCAGTCAAAGACCCTAGGGCAACTGGTTATCACGTTGGTGTGTGGGAGAGATGGCGCAGGTTCGAGTCCTGGCCAGTCTCTTTTTGTTAAAAACTTTTTTTTTATATTTTCTTTTTGCAAAACTTAAAACCAGTACTCCACTTAACTCAAAAACACAAATGTATTAAATCAAACAAGATTTTAGCCTAGAAAATGCAAAAATGTGCCCAGTTAACAAATCTAGCTACAGTAACAACACAACCCAAAGCAGTTTTATCCGATATCTGATGAAACAAAGAAAACACAAAAACAAGGGACGTTCTCTGATGGACCAGAGAAGTCAATATGCTACTGGAGGCCTTTTTGGTTAGTTTTTGATGGTTTGCTGGTTGTTTTGGCAAGGCAAGGCACCCCCACAACCAGTTGGGTAGTGGGGAGTCACAATGATCAAGAAAGAACCAAGTTAATCACACAAGAATCAAATTACACAAGGCAAATAGGTTACTGAAAATCAGAATAAGCATATAGGCAGTCTTTGATGATGTAGTTGGCATAAAAACGAATTTCAATCCACTCAAGTTAACACAAGGCACAACCAAACAATAACCAATAGATCCTAAGTCCTAGATAGACAGATTTGATAACAAGTTCCAAGATTTTAGACCATATAAATCAAAATCACACTAGTTTAAGTCTACTGATTATTTGGCTTACTTTAACCAAATGTTTAACATGCAAATCACTTTAAAACTTAAACAAACTCAAAACCAATGGTAACAATAAGCTAATACTAATAAATCAAGTGTGCTTAGGCAGTTTCTCTAGTTTAATGTCACCATAAACCAGTTAAGACCCTTAACTCAAACACCCCTTAACTTACTGAAAACAACTTTTTGCAAGCCAAATCTGCTCAAACTTTAACCAAACAGATATCAACTACTTCTAACATGCATCTAGATCAGATTAGAGCATAAACAAACAAATATCACCCAATAAACCAGCAACTTACAAAATCCAAATAAGTTCACATGAAAAAGTTCATAAACCAAACCATAGGGTTCAAACAGATACCTGTTGATGCCTACTAGGGATGTGATTAGGGGACTTGTGTGAGCTTAATGAAGTGTAGAGGTGCCTGCTGGTGGAATCCAAGTGGACCCAATGCTTAACAATGTCTTCAAACAGAAAGAACAAAGGGAATTAATAGATCTTGCTTGCTGCTTTCTTGATACCTGGACACAACACCACAAGACCAAATAAAAGCTTCAAATATCAAAGGCTACAAGCTTTTGGCTTGTAGCTTTTGATACAGTAAGTGTGAAAAAACAAATGGGTCAAAATAACAAAAAGGTTTTCACCTCACTAAGCTTCTTACCCAAGTACTATACCCACTGAATCTTGATATCTCCCAGATATCAAGGTTCTATGGTCATATAAGAGCCCAAGTAAGTAGCTTATGTGGCCTTTGAACCTTCTTGGTAAACTGGAAAACGAATTTTTAAAACTTGAAATTGCCTTTCTGAAAACTCATTCAACAAAGTACTTCAACAAATCAATTTGGAACTCAGTCTTTCACACAAGCCAATAAAATTTTAACTAAAACTGAAAAGGAATTATATTTTCTCCTAAAAACACCAACTTTCATTAAGAAAAACAGATTACAAGGCTTTGTAAAAAAACTGGAACAAGTAGAAAATGAGACACAAGTCGTCTCATTTTATACTAGCCAAAAGAAAATTCTAGAAAGCTAAATAAAATATTACAATGCTTGTTAAACCCTAAACCCTAGCTAAGGGAATTCCCAATCTGCCCTTGGTCTTCAAATTTGAATTTCAGTCAAATTGGCATCTTGTGAAGATAGCGATGTGCAAGCTGTCTTAGATCAATCTTGGTCGTCCCTTTGTGCTTTGACAACAAGCAATCACATGAGCCGTTTATCTTGTCTTCATTTGGGGAAAAGGAAGAAAGTGATGGGTGCAGGGGAGGGTCCTACCCAACACATGGGTGTGTTGGGATCATGGTTTTGGTGTGGGTTAAGGTGACAATGATGGTAATTAAAGATCTGGAGGTGATCAAACAAAAACCCTTTGTTTTGTGTTTAATTGGGTCTGGGTTTAATTACGGTTTATAGGAGATGAAAAGGGGGTTTAATCCGTTTAGGTGGTGGGTTAATTTTAAATTAAGTGTTATGGAGGGAAGGTTTATAACTGATTAAATAAATCAGTTATTTAAGTTAGGTGGGGTGTGACGTGGATGGGGAGAGTGAGGTGGAGGAGTGTGATTGGGTGGGTGATGAGGTGTCGGCTGGGGAGTGGTGGTGGGGAGTTTGTTTGTCTAGGCAGTTTTAGCCCCCCATGTCTCTTCATCTTGTCAAACCAAGTTTAACCAGCTCAAAAGTGAAATCCCTTTGTAATGGAAGTTTCGTTTCTTCTATTTTGGCCACAATATGTTTTTCAAAACTATTCCAAGGGCTTTTAATGCATTTAATGCATAATTCAAGGATATAATGGTATTTTCTTGAAACTTAAGGACCAATCTTGTAAAATTGAGGTTTAAAAGGGTCTAAAGTGACAAGTCTTCAAAATTTGAGGGATCATTCTTGACAATCTTCAAATCTTCAAGGACTTCTTTGGAAATTCATGATTCGGGTCCGGTTCTTTGTGCAGCTTCGTTTCCCGTGTTCGTTTTTGATTGATTCTTGCGATCTTTTGTCATTTCCTCAATATCCGTACCTAAAATACACAAGCAACAAATACAAGCATATATTTGGGTATTTTTGATGATATTTAATGCATTTTAAGCCCAATTTGGACGATGACACTATGTATAAAAGCAGTCTCATCACTCCCCCATACTAAACCATTGTCCTGCCCTCACGGAATGCTAGAATAAAGTATCGTAGCATCTCCAAAATTCATTTTTATTCACTTTATTAAACGATAAACTAGCTAAACTACTACTATTACTACTACTTGCGTTTTAGACATAATGTATGATTTTCATCGCAAAATGGGACGTTTAGGTTCATAGAACAAGAACACGTGAATGCTTCGTTAGAAATAATTTCATCGTCCTTGATTTTCACCCCAATTCCATGCCAAGCGTGTAACGAGATCATTGTCATTATAAGTTAGTAATACTAACACTACTCATATGCCCTAATCACGTACTTATCCTCCCATTTTCCTAAGTTGTATCTCTTATATTTTATTATGTCTTGAATGTTTCATGAGGATACATTGTTTGACTTATGCGATAATAGAGATTTAGGTCTAAAAATAGAGTCCTAACGGTGTAACCAAGACCATCAAATCAATAGCCCCTCCCAATAGACAACGATGTCAAAAAATTAAGTCAACAAGAAGGATCGATAAACACGGTATAACGGTTTTGAACATGAGACTTATTACCAAGACTCTTATACGCCCCCTAACAGAAGGGCCTTATTATCTTTGGTTTACCTCCATATTTTATTCAACTTCGCCATGAAGCTTTTATTATGACTTCGGTCTTGCCTTGCCTTTTATTATCCACCTCATCGGTAGTTTTATTAGCCAAAGACGTATATCCTCATGCTAAAGCGAATTTTGGATCTTTAAAGCTTCAAAGATTAAGGCTTGATTCACTTTCAATTTGGGCATAGATTTTTCGGCCTTATGAGCTTCAAATTTTTGCTTAATTTAGGTGAGCACTTGAAATCTTATTATTGGGTGAAGCTTTTGATTATTCGGGTGCCAATACTTCAAAATCGTGACGCTGGCGATACCTTAATGTCTTCCCAATTTAATTACACGGAAGCTACTAGAAAAGACTAGAAACCCAACAATCAAGACTAAACCGCTAAGTCAATATTTATTAAGCAAAAAATATTTACATGCGAAGGGAGAATAAGCAAACAACGAGAACACATGAGTTTTTGAAAGAATACGAGTACTCTACGTTTAGCATAGTAACTTATAATTAACCCTATCATTTCTCGTCCTCATTTAAGAGACTTAGCCTAATGTGAAGTTAAGGAATCAAAGCTAAGTGCTCAACACGCACGGTCGAGTCAAAAAATTACTCTTATTCTCGCCATCGCAAAATCTACATTCGTGTCTTTAAACACTTATAAAACATGAGAATTTTTTTAAAATTTGGCCATATTTAGCCTTATTTTTTGCAAAACAAACGATAAACAAAAAGATAAACTTTGGAAAGCGTGAGGGTTTGGCAAGGCAAGTATCTATTCACCCCCCCCCCCATACTAAAGTTAAACATTGTCCTCAATGTTTCGAGTCTAGGGGTGCAAACACCCCCATACTAGAGACGTAGTCGAATGCCTAATCTAGCATGGAAAGGGTGTAACTTTTAAATTTAAAGTCGTTTATGAAGTGTGCTAAAACCTAAGGTTAGAACAATCAAGGATATATCATATGGATATTGAGAAAGTCTTCATAGAAAACGATCGAGTGCTCCCTTAAAATGAACACGAGCGGCTCCAATCGTGAAGATCATGATCTAAAAACCACAATTCAAAAACAACCACGGAACAAAGGTTGGAAGGTCACAAATCCCCTCACATTAACTAATTAGAAAGCAATAATATGTACATGGATAAGCATGGGTCTCCCCCACAAGGCACCTTGTTTTTGATAACCGAGTCAAAAGCTCGACTCGAATCCCCATAAATGTGATCATTTAGGGATTATCTTGGTATGGTCAATTTTTTGTGGGGCTTACATGATAAACAAGGCCCAAAAACAACCGGTATTAAGGACTAAGTCCTTTGATGGTGCAAAATACCGGGATCGAAGATGGCTTTCTCGTTTTCATTGGAAAAACAAATCAACGCCACTTCATCATGTGTCAACACAAACCCAAAGGGTTTAAAGAAAATAGATAAGAAGAAATAGAAGGGTGGGACAATGGGTAAGTCACAAAAACCATGAGCTACTCGAGGTAAACTCGCATCAATTAAATAAAAAGATTTTCCATTTATTGCATCGGTGGAAGACCGAGATTTCCCTTTATAAGCAATTCCGGGATCAAATATCTCGTCCTCGGTGGAGAAAGGGGAGGGAACATAAGGGGCTTCCCACACACTAGGTCCACAAAAAGCATCGTCAAAAGGAGAAGACGAGCTTGTAGCACTCAAAACACGAGGTGATGACGGAGTTAGCATCATAGAAAAATCTTTTAAATCCAATTTAAAATCTTTCCCTTTTTCATCTTTTAAACTCTCCTTATGAAAACCCGACTTGATTATGTCAAAAATATTTGGTGTTTCTAAAGCAATGTTAGTCACACTAAAAATTCTCACATTTGAAAACCGTTTTGGTTTTGGTGGTGGTAAGTGTTAATGCAAGTGATGCCTAAAAACATTATTAGTGTTAACTAATCTTTCTTAGTTTTGATCACAACAAACCATACAACACATTTAGTGTAAAACACAAAACGAATTATTTAACTAACACTATCATCAAGGTAATAATCATATCACTAACCTTTCTTAATCATACTTAGTGATCATCAAAATGATTGTCCTTATGTTGGGAATAAATTTAGGCCAGAACACTTGAACGCTGACAAGAACAACTCAAGCGTTGACAAGAGCAAAGTGAGCGCTGACAGCATAAGCGTTGACAAGATAAAGTCAAGCGTTGACAGATTGAAGACAAGCACTGATGGAAGATGTGAGCTACTCGTATATTATATTCTAGATTACTTCTAGTAAGGATAGAGACGACAATGTATTTTCTATGTTTATCTTTACCTAGAATAGTTGATTCGTAGCTTATTGTACAAGACTTCTTGTTCTATAAAAGAAGATCTTTTAGGTTAATGTTTAATATCAGTTTTCATAAGTATTCGATTGTTAAACCCTTTCATTGTAACCAAGTACGATCATTCTAATACAAGTGAAAGTTTGTTTAACATCATTGTGTTTTAGATCAAGTGTTAATTCCGCATAACACTTTGTTACTTTATTCATAAGCAAAGGTTTCTCTACGTGTTATACTTGATCTAATCTCGTATACACAAAGCTAATCGATCTAAGTTTGGGATCAACAAGTGGTATCAGAGCTTGTTGAGAAACTTTTGATCTTTAAGTAACGCAAGAACCCTAAAACACCAAACCCTAAAAACCCTAAATTCTCAAAACCCTAAAAACATCATGTCTGGCACAGATCAACCTGCTTCTTTGCTACAAAACAACTTCTCAAACCCTAGCATCAAAATTCCCATGTTTGATGCCAGGAACTTTGAGCTTTGGAAGTCCAATTTTGAGCAATACATAGCTATTCATGACTACACTCTTTGGGAGATCATCGAATATGGGAACACATTCGATAAAGCAGCAAAGATTACTGCTACAATTGCCACAAGGACAGCTGTTCCTAATTGTCCTGAATCTGATAAGGTGGAAAAGCCTGAAGATGGGAGAGCTGTAGCTGTTGAAGATATAGCCAAGAAGAGGGTGGACATGAAAATCTTGAATATCTTGAAACATGCCCTAGGTCATGAGAATCAGCACAAGTACAAACGCTTTGAGTCTGCAAAAGAGCTTTGGGAAGCTCTTGAAGTAGCACATGGTGGCAATGCTGACACAAAAGAAGAAAAGAAGAAGCAACTATTGCATGAGTATGCTGTCTTTAAAGCTCAACCTAATGAGAATCTCAGCAGTGTGAGAAGTAGACTTCTAGACATCACAAGTCAACTTTCCTTCATGGGAAAACAGATTGATGACCCTGAATTGAATGCTACTTTTCTCAAAAGCCTTGGTGATGTATGGAAGATTGAGACAAGATCCATTCTTGTCAATAATACCCACAAGACTTCCAGGTTTGATGACATCTTCAACAAACTAAGATTATTGGAGAATGAATGGCAATTGGAGAGTGATAACAAATCTTCCAGCAGCAACATGGCCTTCTTTTCACAAAGTGAAGGCCAATTTGATTCCATGAACTTCTATGGACATTCAGCCACTGGATCTCAAGGTGTCAGCGCTGGATGTCAGTCTGTCAGCGCTGGATCATATCCTGTCAACGCTTTGTACTCAAGCGCTGACACACACAATCATGGCGCTGATAGAATTAAACCTGCTGGTTTTGATCTTGATACTGTGTGTGCATTCATTGCTTCTTTGCCCAGTGATTCAAGGATTACATATGAAGATCTTGAGCAGATAAGTGATGAACAATTGGAAGAGATGGACATCAAGTGGACTATGGCTCTTGTAAGTTTAAGAGCAAACAGGTTCAATAAAAGGTTCAAGAAGAAGATGACCTTTAATGCTAAGGATGTTGCTGGCTTTGACAAGTCCAAGGTTGAGTGCTACAACTGTCATAGGATGGGGCACTTTATGAGGGAATGTAGATCTCCAAGGAGATCTGATGCTGGGAAGCCTTCAAGCCAAATGATTAAGAGCCCAGATCCCAAGGCTATGGTTGCTGTTCAACAAATTGATGGTGTTGGAGAATGGGATTGGAGCTCGATGGCTAAGAATGAGGAAGAGGACAGAGCTTTGGTTGCTGAAGTTAAAGAAGAGCATGCTGAATATGCTCTCATGGCACACTCCTCCTCTTCATCAGATAATGAGGTATATGATGATGCTTTCTGTTCTAAGGGTTGTCGTTTAAATACTGAAAAATTAAAACAAGAGATAGTTAAATTATTAGATGAGGCAAGTACTGAAAGATGCAAAGTATCTAACTATCAAATTAATCTTACCCAAACAGAAAAGACAGTATCTGAGTATAAGAAAATGGAGTTTGATTTAAAGGATCAAATAAATATCTTAAAACATGAGTTACATCAGAGTAAGGATGTTCAAGATATAGTAAATAGGGTTAATCTTGATTTGATAGCTCAGTTAGAGGAGGCTAACAAAAATAAAGATAATGTGAGTCTTAAAATCCAGAGATTTGATAAGGCCACACAATCCCTAGGAGAGTGTGTTAGTAAACAAAGAGACTCTAAGGATATGAGTGGGATTGGGATGAATAATTATACTGTTGTTCCACCACCAGCTGGGGATTTCTATGGTGTCCAATCAAAGGACTTATCTTGGACTGGCTTGCCAGAATGCCAAGAGGAGGAGTTTATTCCTCCACCTAGAGTGACTTCCCCAGTTGAGGAATATCAGCAAAAGCTGACTGACCTAGAAGAGTGGAAGAAAGCTAACCACACTTTGTTTGTTAAGGGAGGGTTGTTGTGTGAAAGTCCAAATGAGCCCACACCAAACATGATACCAATTGATGAGTCCATTGATCGTAAACCTATTAAGATCACACACCCTACCACTGGCAAAGCTGTTGACCTTGGCCCACAAACTGTTAGAAAACCTAGTGTTAAATATGCAGAGATGTATAGGAATACTAGGTCACCAAAAAGCCAAGTTAGTAATCATGGAACAGGCTTCTTTGCTTCTAGACCTAAGACTATGTCTAGAAGAGCTTGTTACACATGTGGTAGCTTCTCACATTTGGCCTACAAATGTGTCAATGCTTCCAATGTCAACGCTGATAGGAACCATTTCAGCGCTGACAAAAGTCAACATAGGTCAAACACTGTCAGACCCAATACCTGTGTGAACAAAAGTTCACAAGTTGTTAGACCAGCCCCATTCTTTTCTAGAGGGTCTAACACACAAGGCCTAAGACCTTTTCAAAAGTCAAACACTTGGTCCAATAGGCAATGGGTTCCTGTAGCAAACCCTAGGTTCAACGCTGATAAGAGTAATCGGGGCGCTGACAAGAGAAATTTCAGCGCTGATAAAAACACTGCTAAACCTAGGTATTTGCAACCACAGGGAAATAGGTCTAAAGCTTCTACTAGCTTAACATGGAGACCAAAACAAGACCAGAACCCTAATTCTACTGGTATTTCTATGACATGCAACAGGTTTCATTATATTTCAAAGGCATTGTCAACACCAATTGGGGTTAACTGGGAATTTCATTCAAACAGGGATGGAAATGGGGTTGTTATGAGAACCAAGTCTGTTCTTGTTGAACAACCAAATGAATCCAAGTCTTCCAAGGCTTGGGTTCCCAAAGAAAACTAATGTGTTTTCTTTATGTGCAGGGCATTCAGATGAAGATCAATGACTATGGATACTGGGATAGTGGATGCTCAAGGCACATGACAGGAAAGGAAGACTATCTGACCAATTTCTCTCCTATTCAAGATGGTGATAAGGTATATTTTGGAGGGGGCTACGGCACCATTACTGGAAAAGGAACCCTTGTCACCAACAATCTACGGTTTGAGAATGTCTTCTTGGTAAAAGAACTGGATTATAATTTGTTTAGTGTATCACAAGTGTGTGATAACAAAAATAAGGTTCTTTTCACAGATACTGAGTGCTTGGTGTTAAGCAAAGATTATAAGCTTCCAGAGGAAAAATACATAGATTTTAGAACACCAAGGCATAAAGACATATATAATGTGAATCTTAATGGAATTAAGGTAAATAATAAAATGTCATGTCTATATGCTAAAGCCTCAGTAGATGAAAGTAATCTTTGGCACAGGAGATTAGGGCACATAAACTTTAAAAATATCAATAGACTTGTGAGGCTTGGTTTAGTTGATGGTTTGCCTGAGAAGGCTTTCCATAATGACCACTCTTGTGTTGCATGTCTTAAGGGCAAGCAGCACAAGGTCTCATTCAGGTCTAAACAGGTGCACTCTAGTTCTAAACCACTTCACTTATTGCATATGGATCTCTTTGGTCCAACTAATATAGAAAGTTTGAAGGGTAAATCATATTGTTTTGTTATTACTGATGATTACTCCAGGTTTACATGGACTTTCTTTTTAGCCAAGAAAAGTGAAACTGCCCTAAGTCTGATTAATTTCATTACCCAAATTGAAAAGAAGAATGGTAATGAGGTCAAAATTATTAGAAGTGACAATGGGGGTGAGTTTAGAAATCAGTTGTTAGATGATTTTTGTGCCAAGAAAGGGATTACTAGGCAGTTTAGCATAGCTAGAACTCCACAGCAAAATGGGGTTGCTGAAAGGAAGAATAGGACCCTTATTGAAGCAGCCAGAACCATGTTGGCTGATGCCCACTTTCCTATAGCCTTTTGGGCTGAAGCTGTTAACACAGCTTGTTATGTTCAAAATAGGGCATTGGTCAACAAGATACATAATAAGACACCTTATGAATTACTTTGGGGAAGGAAGCCCAATATTGGCTTTCTCAAGCCATTTGGTTGTCATGTAGTTGTTTTAGAAACTAGTGAGGCCCTAGGTAAATTTGATTCTAAAGGTGATGAAGGCTACTTCATGGGTTATTCAGTGCAGAGCAAAGGATTTAGGGTTTACATTAAAAAGGAAAAACATATACTTGAAAAGGTACATGTTAGGTTTTTAGAAAGTAAACCTAGTGATCCTGAGAGTGGTCCAAATTGGTTGTTTGACTTAGAACCTTTGTCTAGAGCTTTAAATTATATGCCTGTTACTGATCCAGACATTGTGAAGGTAACTTCAAGTGTTTTGGAAAAGAGAATTGGTAATGTTTCAGGTATACAGGTTGCTAAGGAGGATGGACCACCAGCAGTTAAATCATCTCCCACACAAGAATTTGTTACACTTCCTATATGGACAGATGAGTATTATGCTGCTGCTACTGCTGCAAGGAAAGATAATGGTGGTGTTCAAATACCACCAAATACAAACATGCATGATTCTTCAGGCGCTGACAAAGGGAAATCAAGCGCTGACACGACCAATTCAGACGCTGATGGCTCCAACGCTGACAACACCAGTTCAAGCGTTGTTAGCCCAAACGCTGATAAACAAGGATCAGACTTTGGAGACACCTTTACACAGCTTTTCTCTTCCCATTTTGAACAAGGTGGACCTTCTAATGTCCATGAAGAGATTTCTGTTGATCAAGAAGAATCTGAAGAAGATATTGGCAACATGGAGCGTGAAATTGAGGACACCAGACTTTTTGAAGGAGGAGTTCTCACTTCCACAGCTAAGGATCACCCCACATCTCAAATCATTGGTGATGTTATGGCTCCAGTTCAGACAAGAAGATCCCATCAAGGTCTTGGTGGATTTATTGCCAATATACACAAGAAGGTTGATACCCCTCTTGTACAAGCATGTTTGTTTGCCTGTTTTCTGTCACAGGAAGAACCCAAGAAAATTTTTGATGCTCTCAAAGAACCAAGTTGGGTGGAAGCCATGCAGGATGAGCTTCACCAATTTGCTATACAGGATGTTTGGGAGCTGGTTGATTGTCCTAGATATGTGAGACCAATTGGGACAAGATGGGTTCTAAGGAACAAGAAAGATGAAAGAGGCATTGTGGTCAGAAACAAGGCACGTTTGGTAGCTCAGGGGTATACACAAGAGGAAGGAATTGATTATGAAGAAGTTTTTGCACCAGTTGCAAGAATTGAAGCTATAAGAATTTTTCTAGCTTATGCCTCTTGTATGAATTTTACTGTTTACCAAATGGATGTGAAGAGTGCTTTCCTCTATGGAACAATTGTTGAGGAAGTATATGTCATGCAACCTCCTGGTTTTGAGGATCCTGAAAATCCAGACAAGGTCTATAGAGTGAAGAAAGCAATGTATGGACTTCATCAAGCCCCAAGAGCATGGTATGGTACATTGTCCACCTACTTGGTGGAAAATGGTTTCAAGAGGGGCACCATAGATCAGACACTATTTACAAAGAAGAAAGGAAAACATGTGTTGCTTGTGCAGGTCTATGTTGATGACATCATTTTTGGGTCTACTGATCCAAAAATGAGTGAGGACTTTTCCAAGCTCATGACAGATAAATTCAAGATGAGTGCAATGGGTGAGATGAACTTCTTTCTAGGTTTACAAGTTCAGCAGAAAGAAGATGGTATCTTCATCTCCCAAGACAAGTATGTAGCTGAAATCTTGAAGAAATATGGTTTTTCTCCACATGAGAAGGAGGCTTCCACTCCTATGGATAGACAACACCCTTGGGGAAAAATTGGAGCTGGAAAGGATGTGGATGTTAGGCACTATAGATCAATGATTGGATCATTGATGTATCTTACAGCCTCAAGACCTGACATCATGTTTGCTGTGTGTGCATGTGCACGCCATCAAGTGACTCCCAAAGAATGTCACCTTTTTGCTGTAAAAAGAATTTTTAGGTACCTAAGGTGTTATCCAGATCTTGGATTATGGTACCCAAAAGATTCTCCATTGGATCTTATTGCATATTCAGACAGTGATTATGGTGGTGACAAGTTTGATAGGAAATCCACAACTGGTGGATGCCAATTTCTTGGGAGCAGATTAATATCTTGGCAATGCAAGAAACAAACAGTGGTGGCAAACTCTACAACTGAAGCAGAATATGTTGCAGCAGCTGCTTGTTGTGGACAAGTCTTATGGATTCAGAACCAGCTGTTGGATTATGGGTATAATTTTATGCATACCAAGATTTTTGTAGACAATAACAGTACTTTATGCATTATTAAAAATCCTGTACATCATTCTAAAACCAAACACATAGAAATTAGACATCATTTTATAAGAGATTGCTTTGAGAAAGGTTTAATACAACCAGATAGGGTAGATACAGAAGATAATGTGGCTGATTTATTAACTAAACCTTTTGATGCTGGAAGATTTCAATATTTGGTAACAAATATTGGAATGGTTAATCTCACTTAATATGTGTTTTGGAATCTTTTTGTAAAAGTATGTACAGGATAATGCATTGTTATTGGTCTTTGTGATGATTTAGATTTTCCACATTATTTTTCTAACACTGACAAAGGTAAATGTAACGCTGTCAAGTGTTATTTTGCCGTTGTGAGAGATATTATTGTCTAACGCTGACAAGAGTTTCTTCAACGCTGATAAGTGTTGTCGGGACGCTGTCAGCAACAAATGTTAGTTTTGTGGTTTTCATCTAAATGTGCAGGTAATGGTAGCTTTATGCCATTGGATACAGAGTTGCTTATGGATCTTTGAAGAGCTATTTGGACATGTTTTGTTTATGGATGATGGTTGGAATATTTATATTCCTATCTTGACATAAATTTTTAATGTTCATATATATTTTGAGAACTCATGTATCATCGTTTGAGGGGAGGTTTAAGGAACCTTTAGGACTCTTGGGTATTCTTAGAATACTCTCATCACAATTCTAGATTGTGTCCACTGGTGAGTATGGGTTAGTTTTACTAAACCATGAGGCACTGTAGCATGCATAGTATATCAACTTCGCATGCTGCCAAGACATTTTTGGCCTAGAATTGGTTGTGGTCTGTTGGGAGGCTTGGGAATCCTTTTGATATGGGTTTTACCTGGGAGTAACAAGGATTTTATGAGGTAACTTGGTTGTTAAGAATTTTGGTTAGCAAGGGACACTAGAGGACTGTTATGTCTATCTTGCTTATGCAAGTGTGCATAACTGGACAGTGCTTGCCGCCCTATGATAATTATCAGCTTTTGGTTATCTTCTCTAGGATAAATTACTTGTTAAGGTCATTTTTCACTTTTTAAAACAATTTTATTTTTGGACGCTGACAAGATTTTTCCAAGCGTTGTTGTGACCAAAATGGACGCTGACATGGCTTTAGGCGAACGTTGACAAGATTATAGCCGTTGGGCGTCGATGGGTTATATTTGACCGTTGACAATCAATGGGACCTACCCAGTTGTAACTTTTTGACATATTTTCAAGCCGTAATTTTAGGAGTTGTTACTTTCATTAAATGCATGAGATAACTTATAAACTTTTTCAATATTTTCATGATTGATTTTTGAAAATCTTTGCCTATTTTTGGGCCAATCACGTGCATTCATCCACTCCTATAAATTTGGCTCCTATTTTAAACAGGGTATCTATAATTCTTGTCTAACAACTTTTCTCTTATCAACCTTCATCTTTTATACTTCAAATTAACAGCTTTCATCAATGGCACCAAGATTTAACTCAGCAGAATTGGATTTGGGGTTCAAGTCTCAACACAACATGATTGCTTATCTTGTTGCTGATAATACTTTGTTCCCTCAATACACTCAGATGGTGGAGTATTTGAATGCATCCCCATTAAGGTATGCTCTTTCTCATGCACCACTTATTCCAGTCACACACATTAAACAGTTTTGGAACACTGTTAGTTCCTCAACAGTTAATGGAGTGACAACATTGAATTCTATTGTACATGGGAGACCTTGGGTGGTTACTGAGGCCTTGGTACGCCAGGCCTTGCATCTTAATGATGCTGATGGTATAACCATGCTTCCCATATCTGAAATAGAACAAGGGCTTAGGGCTTTGGGATACCCTATTCCTGATGAAGGTACTCTTAATAAGTACCATAAGCAGGAATTTCCCCCAGCCTGGAAGTACCTAATTCACATTCTCCTTCAATGTTTGAGTCCCAAATGTACTGCACACAATGAGATCAATAGATCCATTGCAACTGCTATTGTGTGTATTGCAACAGGGCAAAATTATAACTGGTCTAAAATGATTTTTGAAGGAATGTGTAAAAACAAGGGGACAAAAATAACTTTAGCTTATCCACGTTTTCTGCAAATGGTTTTTGATGCTCAAGGATATTGTTCAAGGGATCACAATGACTTTTATAAGATCCCTGAACATAAGAAGGCTATTTTTACCAAGATGAATTCACCACCTCATAGAGACCTACCATTAACCCCAGCCATGCTTGCTGTTATTGCAGCAGCACAACCCCAACCAGACCCCCAACCTCATATTAACCCTCAACCACAACTTGAACCTATCCCTGAACCTTTACCCTCACCTGACCAAATGCAAATAGACCAAAATCCCTTTGACGCTGACACATCTAATGTGGGCGTTGATGTGCCTATTTCCAACGTTGACACCCAACCATCACAATCCCAAACACCCCTTAACCAACCCACATCTACACCTTCTTCTACTCCATCTTCCACACCACCTGAATATAGGTTGATTAAACGCCAAAGGACTGCTGGAGTGTTCTCCTCTGGTGGTCCTAGCCATGTAGCAGAGAGAACCACCACCACAAGTGTGGCTGGTGACCTGGAGGAGGCTGGGGCTATTGATACAGGCTTAGATGCTGGTCAAGACAGTCCCAACATAATTAAGTCCTCATCCATGCCCAATGAACCTGACTTGGGAGGTCAAATCCCCATTTTGGAAGAGGGCAGACTGGAACCAATGACGCTTTTAGAATTGACGGCTGTCTGCATTAGCTTGCAAAAGCAAAATGCAGACTTAGTACAAATTGTCAGTAACCAAGGCCTTGAACTCAAAGAATTGAGGGAGAGGATTGTTGTTTTGGAGAGTGCTCATTCAAGGGGAGGTATGGAGGAGTCTTCCAAAGGGGAGGAAGATCCAAGAAATCTGAGTGATAAGAGTAGTCAAGATGGTCAATCATTGGATATTGCTGAAGCTCTTACTACTTTGAAGGAACAAAAAGGTTTTGATACGTCCTTAATCTCTCCAACCAATTTAAATTTATCATTTACAGATATGTTGAGAGAGGTTACACAAGGCGCTGAGGGAAAATATTTGAGCGTTGATAAGACAAGTTTGGACGCTGACAGAAGTATTTTGGGCGCTGATAGAGGAAAATTGGGCGTTGACAGATCTGCATATGGAGGTGATGTATTCCAGTCATCATCTATCATCAAAGATGTTCCTACTCAGGTATTATCATCTACCTTACCAACAATTGAACCAACAGATAAGGGTAAGGGTAAGTTGGTAGAAGAAATTGTTCCAAAGAATGCAGCTCAGGTTGAATTTGATAGAAGATTGGCTGAGCAAATGATGGAACAAGGTGAAAAGGAAAAGTCACCATTTGTTGTGACTTCTGAAGAAGAAAGTGATGGAGCTAGCTCAGATTCAAGTGTGATGATTGTTGAACCAGAAAGACTTGAGTATGGTGATGAGCTTGCTAGGGAAAAGCTGAGAGATTTGAAGTTGCAAATTGATTTTGATATGCCAGAGGTAGTTCAGATGTACAATTCTTGGGAAGAAAGCTGTATGGATAATCCAGACTTGACCATTTCAGATCAAATATGGGGTTTGGAAATTCTTCTTAGAGTTCAGCAGGATTGTAAGGTGATGCTGAAGTACAAGGCAAGCAACATTCTCTCTGAATTGAAAAGGGATAGAAGGAAGCTCTACTTTATGTTACTCAAATGTCATGGAGTTGGATGGACACATCAGAAGCTGAAGGCTTTGACATTTGATGAGCTGGAACATAGGGCTTATCCTATTTGGGTGAAAGTGCAAGAAGAAAACACTTTCAGACTTCTTTCAGATGAAAGAAAGGAACAACTTGCAGAAGAGATGGCAATCAAGAAAGCTATGATAGTTCCTAGACCAGTAAAGAAGGGATTTATTCTTGAGTTTCCAAAAGATATGAATCAACTATATCCAAGTGAAGCAATCATTAGAAAGAGTCTCAAGCTCTCCGCATTAGAAGCTTCAGATATGGTGCATGTGTTACCACTAGATTCCAGGAATCCAATTGTAAGTTATGAGGAAGATGAATGTGGATTCTGGAAAATTGGAAGATTTGGCAAGGAGGTACACACTTTTACCACTCTCATATCTTTATTTGCAAGTTGTGACAGAGAAGACTTGGTAGACCTTTGGAGGTTGCTAGAGACCAAGTATGAGGCTGAAGCACCAACTTCAGCCAATGGAATAAAACTTTGGACCACATTCAAAAGAATGTGTGGGACAAAAGAAGAAGATCCTGAAATATGGAAGGATCTTGAAGATGACCTCAGTGGTCTTCAATGGAGGTTATATTCAGCTGCTGGTGTATACCATTTGAGTTCTACAAAGTTTGCTGAGTATTTACTTGTAGATGCTCAGTATTTCATATCCAAGGCTGTTTTGGAGAAGATGAAGGACACTCAGTTGGAGATAGACTATACAAGTGACGTGGCAAAGAATTTGATCAGATTTGTTTATTACCAATATGATAAGGTTTGTCAGACTCCTCCAAGTTCTTAATGTTTATTCAGAAACTTGATCATAAGAGTGGATATCAAGTTTAGGGGAGGATTGTTGGGAATAAATTTAGGCCAGAACACTTGAACGCTGACAAGAACAACTCAAGCGTTGACAAGAGCAAAGTGAGCGCTGACAGCATAAGCGTTGACAAGATAAAGTCAAGCGTTGACAGATTGAAGACAAGCACTGATGGAAGATGTGAGCTACACGTATATTATATTCTAGATTACTTCTAGTAAGGATAGAGACGACAATGTATTTTCCATGTTTATCTTTACCTAGAATAGTTGATTCGTAGCTTATTGTACAAGACTTCTTGTTCTATAAAAGAAGATCTTTTAGGTTAATGTTTAATATCAGTTTTCATAAGTATTCGATTGTTAAACCCTTTCATTGTAACCAAGTACGATCATTCTAATACAAGTGAAAGTTTGTTTAACATCATTGTGTTTTAGATCAAGTGTTAATTCTGCATAACACTTTGTTACTTTATTCATAAGCAAAGGTTTCTCTACGTGTTATACTTGATCTAATCTCGTATACACAAAGCTAATCGATCTAAGTTTGGGATCAACACCTTAAAACTCACTTTTGTTAATATGACAAAAGACTTTTTAATAAACTTTCTTTTTTAGAAAATGTTTTATTAAAATAGAAAATGAAAATTTAAAAATTTAACACCCCCAAATTTACACGCAGCGGAATACATCTTTGGGTGCTAAACAATGATACAGCAACACATAATTTATAAAGAACGATCGATAAAAAGACATTTTAGATTTATCGTTCCTAAAACATTTGTCAGAGTAGCATAGTCCCAAGTAATCGTTACCAAAAGATAAGTTAAAACAACATATTAGTTTGTTTTAAAAATGGAACGATAAATAAATCAAAGAGTTTGAACAACATAGCAGTGCACAACTTCATTCTCGTGACCTCCAAGCTTCCACTTCTTGATTACCTGAAATACATGTGAGTAAAACAATCAGCAAAAATGCCGAGTGAATCTATAGGTTTATGTAATCAATTTTGAACACAAGCAAAGATTATAAGTTTGTGGCATGCTTATAAGCATCAAATAATAATTCGCATCAACAATAATAATTGTATATAGCATAAATTGCAATAAGCTCATGGAACCGAGTCCTTAGACACTCCCTTTAGAGGTCTGATAAGACAGGAGATTTATTAATTGTCGGTTACCTTTAGATTAATGGTACATTGCCGTATACCTGACTTCTTAATACAATATGCTCAAACAGTGTGGAGGTCGGGCCTAAGCTTCTATGACAAGTCCACAAAAACTGAACCGGGGCGGCTTCCCCCATAGATCTATTAATTGTACTAGCAGTTAACTCATCATAAGTTAATTAACGGTCCATAATTGAGGTTTTAACAAAGGCAATCACTTAATGCAATTTAAAGGCAACCACGGGTCCATTCATAGAGGGACAAAGCATACCATAAAAATCTTGTGTCCTAAGTTTATAAAACATGTATTCCCCCTCGCGGGTTTAAAATCATTTAATAACTAGTATAAAGCGAGGCTATAGACTCACCTTAGTACTTATAGTAGTTGAAGACAATCGCCGACGATAGTAGATGCCCGGTAATCACGATACCCGCAACCTAGCAAATAAGGTGCGTACTTTAATAATAGACTCGAGAAATAAATGATACTTAATAAAATCAACTCAAGTATAAAATCACGACAACTCGAGAGAAAACGATGCAAGTGGTTCTATTATACTCTCCTATGTATTCATTTTATTGTTCTATGCCTTTAATAAAAATCTGCCGGAACATACCGAATGTCCAAGCCGTTTTCCCATACTTAAACATATCAAATTTTTATGATACTACTCAGAGAACTTACTTACTATATATAGAAAGTCCTCCCAAGAGCCCATTAAAAGATTTTACTTCTAAAGTTCCCTGCCCGACTCATCTTTGAATAACAAAATCTGGACAGTTTAGCGACCTTGACTTACGAAACCATTTTGACCATTCTAAACAACTCCATTTGTAAAACCGCCACTTGATTATAAAAATAGACTCAAAATACTAAACTTGGAGCCTGAGAACAGCCCTTGAATCATTTTGAAACTCATTTTATAGTCCCCGAGATTCGATCCATATATCGACAACAATTTTCGGATTGTGTCGACACTCGTCTCCCGGTACACGAAAATCGAACTAGTGTATCTTCCACCTCGTTTGGAGTTGGAAGGCCTACATTATATCAAACCGAAGCTAACGAAATTCTCTACAACATAATCCTATAATATCAATCTATAATCAGACTTAAGACCATCGAAAATGGCTTCAAACCTACTGCCCAAAATCACCTTTCAAAATCTCCCACAAAATCATGTTTTTGATCAAAACCAATCATTTTTATCATCATTCTAACATCCTAATATCATCATAATCTAATCCTAACACTTGTATCATCATCAAAATCAATCTATAATCAGACTTAAGACCATCGAAAATGGCTTCAAGCCTACTGCCCAAAATCACCTTTCAAAATCTCCCACAAAATCATGTTTTTGATCAAAACCAATCATTTTTAACATCATTCTAACATCCTAATATCATCATAATCTAATCGTAACACTTGTATCATCATCAAAATCAAAAACCCAAAATCAAAAATATATTTTCTTTACAAAAATAACATGATCTACACATGATTATCACTAGATAATCACATGCAACATCATCTAACAACTTTACTCACCAAGATTCTTGATCAAAATTTCAAAGTTCATGCATGCTGATGAAAATGGTATCAAAAGAATCCCCTTCAAATTCTAGGATGTGGTCTTCAATTGTTTTTGGTTAGATCTTAATATATGTTGAGTAAAATTGGATCAAAGTTTGGTTTTGGTAGGGTAGTGGTGTTTTGGAATTATAGAGAGAGAAAGAGAGGATGAGAAATTTTTTTAAGTGGTGAAATGGTGTGTGTGTGTGTGTGTTTGATTTGGGTTTATATATAGTGGGGTAGGGACCTTGGTTGCAATTTGGCAATAGTTGTGGCTAAAAATGAAAATAGATAGCTAAAAAGCGGGAAATAACTATTAGTCAATTTTTAAAATGTTTACGGGACTCGGGTTTCTTAAAAATACTTAAAAGTTTAAACGCACACGAAAAATAATAATATAACGACTCGATACGTAATTAAAACGATATCGTCGAAAGTATTAAATATCGAAACGATCGATAATAAAATATAAAAGTTTAGGCATCCGTGACCACTAGTAGTCCTCGTTACTTGTCAAAATATTAAAATATAATATTTAATATCGTTTTCAACTTAAACCGTTAAACATAATAATATTTAACGTTATAAAATACTTCAAAATAATTGAAAAATAGAATTAAATTATGACCTTATTTTTACGGGTTTTACATCCTCACCACCTTAAGGGAGCGACGTCCCGGCGCTCAACTCGCCTCATACACGAGTTGTTCACTACCCGGAAGGATGAGGGCATTCCTTATAAAGAAGTCTTCACGTTCCTACGTGAATCTTGATCCACGATCTCCACTGGTTCTTTTACAAAACGCAACTTGTCGTCAAGTGGTATCTCACCAAAAAGGAATAAATAAATCCCTATCCACTAGTCACCCGTCAAGTTCGACACATGAAAATTTTATGAATCACACGAAGCTCATTCGATAACAAGAATAGATGACAGGATTTTCGGATAAGTCCAGTTAAAAAGAATGTTGCAATTTAAAGGATAGCCACTGGCCGAATAGCCATGGACTCACATCAAAAAGAATTAACAAGAAAAATATTTTCGTCGTCGGAGGGTGCTCACACGCGGGTCCCTACTCAAAAGATAATACAAAGATACTATCTCACTTTCGTCAACGCGCATTAAAGTCTCAATAAACATCGTCGTTGAAAGTCAAAAAGATATTACATAATATGTGCTCTACATGATCGGACGTCATCGGATGATGCCGTGTCAAGTTCTCACAACTTACGATCATTTGATTAGATCACACACCATATAAGTACATAAAAGAAAAGGTCGAACATAAACATCGAGTATAAGTCTCCACCGTTAATCATCGAGAAAACCTTGAACGAACCCTTGATAATAACCACTTGATCTCCAGAGTCTTTCCACCTGCGGTGTCGGCTTCAACATACTCCTCGAGATTGTAACGAATTTATTGACTCCATTCATTAAGAGATTTCCTCAATCATTCCACAAGTACACGCATAAATCCTGGTGACACTTATCGTTTCTTCTTATACACTGCTTCCCGAGATTCATTTTAAACTCAAAATAAAATAGTGATCTTCAATACGAGGGACAGAACGAGATAAAAATGACTTCAATAAACGCATAAACGAACAAGATGTGGTAAAATGATTTAAGGTTGACGATCGACGAGGGATCTCGACTCACGTAACCGTAAAACTTAATAATTCACAATACTAGAAAAATGAGAGCGAAGAATGAATTAAATATTAATATTAAAATAACGTTTGTCACAATTATCCGTCCCGGATTTGGTATTACCTTAAGACTCAGTTGATTTACTTTCTTGAAAAAGATGATACATCAAAAATAGAAGTAAAATAGTTTCAAAATTTATGTGGTCGTCTTAAGAAACTTTGAAAGAATGACGTAAATTTATTAATTAAACTCATACTGATGGTTACAATTAGAGAATATAATTTCCATATTAAATCACTATTAGGAATATAAATTAAACTGGCAACTTCATAACATTAAAAGTAAAGTATGATAAATCAATTAGTTCAAAAGATAGAACATGATTTCATTTTAAACATTAGTTTTAGTTATACAAAATATGATGTATAAATTTGACCTTTTACTTGTGATGGTTATTTCGATAATTGAAAATCATTAGAAAATGTAGACAAGTTCCATAAAAAATTTTATAATACTTTGTAGGAATACATAAAGGTTTTTATTATTTCAATATAAACATAGGATATATTCGGGTTTCAAAGTGTGACAAGATAACAAACGAATACGAATGGTAATAATGTCAACAATTAGTACGAAATCAACAGTACAAAAGAGGACGAAGCAAATGTCGTATGAATTCTTCTAAAGAAAATAATTAAATAAAGGCATTGATGGTAAGACGATAAGAAATAATAGATTAAACAAGTTGTCAATTTTGTTAGTGCGGTCGGTGGTTCACCAATATCTGTTTGTTAACTTAGCGGTGGTCGATACATGATCGGAAATAAAATCCATACAAAAATTTTAATCAAAGAAAATTCCTAATAATCAATTGTAATTAAAATGAATCAAATGAACGATGTTAGTGTTTAAAGAGAGAAGTCAAGCACGGTTCACAAGAGTGGATTTCGAGACAAACGAGAGTGACGGACGTCATCCCGGATATACGGAAATCACTCTAGTGATAATTTATTATTCACGTGCGGAGACATTCCAAAGATCTATAGAATCGCATAAAGAACATTGGACAAGAAGGAAGGATACAACATCGAGACTTTCAAGTCTTTTATCAACAGTCAGTAATTAGACGGACGGTCAAAAGAAATCAGTTATAAGACAAAATGAAGTAACAAGTAGAAAAACGATCGTCGAGTAAAAACGTACTTAAAATCACGTAATTCTTTTAACAACAGGTAAGAAAACATATGCGGATGCATAGAAATTGTGCTACTTGCATAAAAAATAAAGGTTTTCAAAACTTCTTTTCACTTTATTTCATTTTATTTATCTTTATCATAATTACAAGTAAAAAGTTGATTATTATCAAGATTTTTTTTAAGGTGACTACTATTCAGCCTAGCATGGCTCCTTCTAAATTAGACATAGGTGATCAGGCCATGTATAATTTAGGAATAGCAATGCAATGCTCAGTTTCGTCGAAAAGTATAATGTTTCTTATGTTTATATATAAACCATGCCATTTGTAAAATGGAATTTAAAAATAGTTTATAAATTTACAGGATACAAGTAAATTGTGAGATACTCAATATGCAACTTTTAATGTTACGAAAAGTATTTTATAAGACCAAAGTAAAAACAATTGGTGAAAATAATCGTAAAACAATATCAGATTTATTTATAAGGTGACATCATGACAACGTAAAAAGCAGCCAAAGGTTTGCAAAAAGTTGCAAATAATAGCTTATAGGAAAACCAATGAAATGGTTACAAGTTGTTAAGGTTTCAAAAGGTTATAAGGTTTAGACGAAAATGCCATGAGACATGTGATAAAAAAAATATCGATGAAGAATGTGAAGACAAAACTTCAAAACTCAACTCAAATCAGTGGAAGGTTAGAAGAAAAAAAAAATAATATCGAATGACAAAAGAGTCATATATATAAAAAGAATAAAACAATCCAAATGTGTATTCTATGTAAGATACTCGACACAACATGCTTTTAAGAAAGTATATTATTCATTTTCAAATTACACCATTAATCCGGTAATTGCTAATCCTGTAATGTTTCAATTTTTAAACATTTTAACATGTAACTAGTATTCGTTAGTTGTAGAATAATATTTATTAAAATTTTACGATCTCAAATGAAATCAAAACTGCTTAGAAACGTTTAAAACTCATGTTCCGAAAACTATTTTTTTTTTATTTTTTTTTATCAGATTTGACTTTTTAAATATGAGTCGATTAATTGACCCGATAAACGACATATCCAAGACTCGGAGTCTAAAGCATTTTGATGCAAAACGACGTTTCAGACGACTTTCTAGTTTTACCCGAGACCTGAAAACCAATGTAAAATGACCAAAATACCCCTGCAAGTTCTGTGCAGGTTTGACTATTTTATTTTAAAAACGCAGGTTTTACTTTTAAGTTTTGACCTGTTTATGCTGCCCCTACAGTTTCTGCATAAAGTGTATTTATCGACACTTCTTAACGGCTCAAAATATATACATATATACACACATGTCTTGTGGATTTTATAACAACGAAAAATAAATCTCGTAATGAGCATCAAATAAAATATAGCATGATGAATGACAGAAAATGCTTCAAGGTATTCAACACGAAATTTAGGAAGCAAAACGGTGAATGACGTTACCAAGATATAAGCGAACAATACACTTCGGAGTCGATACATATAAATGTCAACGAATTAAATCTTCACATGTCGTATAAAACGGTCATAAAAATCAACAAAATATTATGGAAAACCATGATATTATTCAACACGATTTTAAGAAATGTTTCAAAATGTGTGACTCACACGATAGCGGTTAGTCTATTCCAAAGACACATTGAGTTACATAATGGTCTAGAGACTACGTTAAAAGACGTCCAGGCACAAATAGCCGGAAGACGATTTGGACATCTATATAGATATCACAAAGGGTTAAACAATGAAAGTAACGCGCGTAGATGAAGTTATGTAAGGTCATAATATAAAAATTTTGCAATAAAGGCAATTTAAATACTTCAAAAATAAATACAGAAAGATCTTGAAAATTCAATGTATTTATTTAAGTTAATCATTAATAAATGATAAACTTTTATCGAAAAGTTTAACGATATAAGTATATATCGATAAAGGGATTCTAGATATAAATATATATCCATAAATGGATCATAGTATTTATTTATAAATATTTTCCAATAAGGTATACGTAGTAACGCATACTAAAGTGGTAATCCCAGAAGTAGCTTGAACCTGAAGTCACGCGAAGTCATGTGCACCGACTCTTTGAAAAATAAAACCGACAGTTATAGTTTAGGTTTTTAGAAAAAGACCTAGTTCTCTATAACTCATGGCTCTGATACCAATCTTTAACACCCCCAAATTTACACGCAGCGGAATACATCTTTGGGTGCTAAACAATGATACAACAACACATAATTTATAAAGAACGACTTGAAAAAAAGACATTTTAGATTTATCGTTCCTAAAACATTTGTCAGAGTAGCGTAGTCCCAAGTAATCGTTACCAAAGATAAGTTAAAACAACATATTAGTTTGTTTTAAAAATGGAACGATAAATAAATCAAAGAGTTTGAACAACATAGCAGTGCACAACTTCATTCTCGTGACCTCCAAGCTTCCACTTCTTGATTACCTGAAATACATGTGAGTAAAACAATCAGCAAAAATGCCGAGTGAATCTATAGGTTTATGTAATCAATTTTGAACACAAGCAAAGATTATAAGTTTGTGGCATGCTTATAAGCATCAAATAATAATTCGCATCAACAATAATAATTGTATATAGCATAAATTGCAATAAGCTCATGGAACCGAACCCTTAGACACTCCCTTTAGAGGTCTGATAAGACAGGAGATTTATTAATTGTCGGTTACCTCTAGATTAATGGTACATTGCCGTATACCTGACTTCTCAATACAATATGCTCAAACAGTGTGGAGGTCGGGCCTAAGCTTCTATGACAAGTCCACAAAAACTGAACCGGGGCGGATTCCCCCATAGATCTATTAATTGTACTAGCGGTTAACCCATCATAGGTTAATTAACGGTCCATAATTGAGGTTTTAACAAAGACAATCACTTAATGCAATTTAAAGGCAACCACGGGTCCATTCATAGAGGGACAAAGCATACAATAAAAATCTTGTGTTCTGAGTTTATAAAACATGTATTCCCCCTCGCGGGTTTAAAATCATTTAATAACTAGTATAAAGCGAGGCTATAGACTCACCTTAGTACTTATAGTAGTTGAAGACAATCGCCGACGATAGTAGATGCCCGGTAATCACGATACCCGCAACCTAGCAAATAAGGTGCGTACTTTAATAATAGACTCGAGAAATAAATGATACTTAATAAAATCAACTCAAGTATAAAATCACGACAACTCGAGAGAAAACGAGGCAAGTGGTTCTATTATACTCTCCTATGTATTCATTTTATTGTTCTATGCCTTTAATAAAAATCTGCCGGAACATACCGAATGTCCAAGCCGTTTTCCCATACTTAAACATATCAAATTTTTATGATAATACTCAGAGAACTTACTTACTATATATAGAAAGTCCTCCCAAGAGCCCATTAAAAGATTTTACTTCTAAAGTTCCCTGCCCCACTCATCTTTGAATCACAAAATCCGGACAGTTTAGCGACCTTGACTTACGAAACCATTTTGACCATTCTAAACAACTCCATTTGTAAAACCGCCACTTGATTCTAAAAATAGACTCAAAATACTAAACTTGGAGCCTGAGAACAGCCCTTGAATCATTTTGAAACTCATTTTATAGTCCCCTAGATTCGATCCATATATCGACAACAATTTTTGGATTGTGTCGACACTCGTCTCCCGGTACACGAAAATCGAACTAGTGTATCTTCCACCTCGTTTGGAGTTGGAAGGCCTACTTTATATCAAATCGAAGCTAACGAAATTCTCTACAACATAATCCGATAATATCAATCTATAATCAGACTTAAGACCATCGAAAATGGCTTCAAACCTACTGCCCAAAATCACCTTTCAAAATCTCCCACAAAATCATGTTTTTTATCAAAACCAATCATTTTTATCATCATTCTAGCATCCTAATATCATCATAATCTAATCCTAACACTTGTATCATCATCAAAATCAAAAACCCAAAATCAAAAATATATTTTCTTTACAAAAATAACTTGATCTACACATGATTATCACTAGATAATCACATGCAACATCATCTAACAACTTTACTCACCAAGATTCTTGATCAAAATTTCAAAGTTCATGCATGTTGATGAAAATGGTATCAAAACAATCCCCTTCAAATTCTAGGATGTGGTCTTCAATTGTTTTTGGTTAGATCATAATATATTTTGAGTAAAATTAGATCAAAGTTTGGTTTTGGTAGGGTGGTGGTGTTTTGGAATTATAGAGAGAGAAAGAAAGGGTGAGAAAATTTTTTAAGTGGGGAAATGGTGTGTGTGTGTTTGATTTGGGTTTATATATAGTGGGGTAGGGACCTTGGTTGCAATTTGGCAATAGTTGTGGCTAAAAATGAAAATAGTTAGCTAAAAAGCGGGAAATAACTATTAGTCAATTTTTAAAATGTTTACGGGACTCGGGTTTCTTAAAAATACTTAAAATTTTAAACGCACACAAAAAATAATAATATAACGACTCGATACGTAATTAAAACGATATCGTCGAAAGTATTAAATATCAAAACGATCGATAATAAAATATAAAATTTTAGGCATCCGTCGGTATCGCGACCACTAGTAGTCCTCGTTACTTGTCAAAATATTAAAATATAATATTTAATATTGGTTTCAACTTAAACCGTTAAATATAATAATATCTAACGTTTTAAAATACTTCAAAATAATTAAAAAATAGAATTAAATTATGACCTTATTTTTACGGGTTTTACAGAAAATAGCATATTCATATGCTATTAGAATATCCTTTGAAGGCTTCAAATACCTCAGATATTCCTACCCTACTAAAAGACAAAAAATGGAGCGTACTCTAGGGGCGGAACCTTAAGTAGCTAGGCAGTTCCTTAGCGATATGGAACCGCTGGGCTAGATAAGGTACCGCGCCCAGATAGCCGTTATATATCCGTTATACTTTGTCTCCTTTAAATGGTGGGTCAAATCTCATTTTCCAATAAGCCACTTGGACGTTTTTCTCAGCCCTCTTTCTATTTTCTATAGCATAATCATTAGTAAATGATCACTTAAAGTGTTAAGGATGTTTACATATGATTATCCTCTTGATCCCCTCCTTTACCTTGTCCAATGAGAAGATCACTCACTCACTAGTATTGTGATAAAGATGAATCTATGAGATAGTCATATTCATCATGATACCCTTTTTTGTTTTATGTCAATCCATTGTATTTATGAATACTTGGACTAGTTGTGTTCATCCAAGTTATTTGTGAATACTTGGATTTGTTGTGTACATCCATTGCATATGTGTTTGCTTGGATTTGTGTTGTGTAAATCCAAGCTACATGTGTGTACTTGGATAAGTCTAGTTGAGTTGTAATAGATTTGATTAGTAGTTCTCACTAAACTATAAAGTGATGTGGTTGTGTCTTGTGAGTTCTCACTAAACTTGAAAGTGATTAGTAGTTGTGTTGTGTGAAGTTCTCACTTAGCTTCAAAGTGAAGAGTCGTGAAGATTGGTTCTAGCTTTGGATTAGAACTCGACATCTATCCTTGTGTCATAAAATGGTGAAGTAGGCAACGTCGTGAAGATTGGTTCTACCTTAAGATTAGAACTCGACATCTAGCCTTGTGTCGTTAAATTGTGAAGTAGGCAACGTTGTGTAGATTGGTCCTAGCTAAAGATTAGGTCTCGACATTTAGCTTAGTGTCGGAAAATAATGTAAGCGACGATGTAAGGTTTTCTCCGCCAAGAAGGGAGCTTGTGGATATAGTGGAAATCTCGAGTAGGTGTACTAGAGGAGTGGAGTAGAAACGAGGATAGAGCCTCGTTGTCGAACCACTATAAATCTTGGTGTCTTCCCACTAGGTTGTCTCCTTCCTTACTCTTTACTTATTTCATTATCATTACACTTACCTATTATCTTTACTAGTGCATTTGAATTCAACCTAATCATTATGCAACTTAGCTTCAAGCAAATGATGGTTTTGATACAAACCAAATTGAAAGTAATTTTAATTTGGTTGCCAATCG
The DNA here is from genome assembly GCA_025667525.1 of Glebionis coronaria. Classification (NCBI taxonomy): domain Eukaryota; kingdom Viridiplantae; phylum Streptophyta; class Magnoliopsida; order Asterales; family Asteraceae; genus Glebionis; species Glebionis coronaria. The sequence continues at coordinate 174,187,633 of CM046876.1, read as the reverse complement.
AAGAGAAACTATTCAACCCCACCCCCCCCCCCTTCTAGTTTCTACAATTGGTATCAGAGCGATGGTCACTCAAGATCTTTTAAGTCTATTGTACTTTGAAACTTGGATCGATCCATTGTCTCCTCAAATTAGAAGGTCAAGTTGTACTAAAGTTTTTCTTTGGTCAAAACTATTTTGTTTTTGAAAAATAGGTCTTTTAATTGATAATATTGCATCCCTCTTAAGATTAGTAGTCTTTATGCATTTTAGATATACTCTTGTAATGTATCTACTAGTTTGCATCTTGCTTTGTGTAGGTACTCATGAAGATCAATCACTTAATTGGTTGTGGATTGAGTTACTTGCACTTGTAGAAGACTCATCTTCATTGATTTTTAACATCTTTGAATGATGATACCAAGATGATTGGGAATGATACTAGTCCTTGAAGACTTAGTACTCATCATAGTCATTGTTGGGCATAGCATTGATTCCTTGATGGATTGCTCTTTGTGGCTAAGGTACGCTTTCGTTCTTCAACACGCCCTTTGATCATTCTTTTGATCATTACTTGACTATGTGCTTGTTCTTGGCATCCTTGCCTTGACATTTGCTTGTGGTTTGTGATTCTTTTCTTTTATCCTCTCAAACCTTCATTGCTTGGATACTTGACTCACTATGGTGATGTAGAGTGAGTTAGTAGTAGCTTAAAGTATCAAGCATGATTTCTATGGTTTGCACCCATACGGTTAGTAGGCCCTTTGTGGGAGAGAAAGTGAATTAATACCTTTCTCATATTTTGGTTTAGACTAAGACTATTATTGAAAGTGATCTTATTCTATACATGAATAATTGCTTTGTGTTTATTCATTACCAAAGCCGTTTGACGTTTCGCCGGAAAGGCACATCTTAAACCACTATATATGACACAAGCTCTTCGTTACCACTATTTGAAGATTGTCATTAATCCCTTGAGAATTGGTCCTAGTCTTGATTCACTTCTCTTGACTTATCTCCACTTTGCCGTTTTACTACGAGTAGTCGTTTTTCCAGTTCGGTTCTTTTCGATCTTGATTCAACTCGTAATCCTTCATTAAAGCATATTGCCTAGTGTTTTTGATGATCCAATGTTATTCTAAAAGGTTCATGATATATTTTTAAGTATCTTAGAAAAACTTGGTTTTTAAAATTTGGCGTTTTTCATTGATAAAAACTTGCCTCTGTAGGCGGTTCTTTATCTTGGCGGCTCAAACCCGCGGTTCCTTATCGATAAGGTACCGCGGGCAGTAAAGTTTGTCAGAGCGCCAGTTTGATTATTTTATTCTTTTTCAAACCAAACCCTCTCTCTCCCAAAAACACACAGCCGACGGTTTACCCTTTTTCCACCATTGTTGAAGCTTCCAAAACCTTCAATCTCTCAAATTAATTGATTCCAATCCTTCATGTAACATCATTTAATTGTAAGTATTTTCTTTCAATTTCATCTATTTTGCTCTAGGGTTCATCCTTTCATAATTGGGGATTTTTAAAATTGAAATTGAATTAAAAGCTTAATAGGAATGTGGGTTGACAAGGTTATTTTACTATGATTCCTTAGGTTCATATTCATTAAGATTTCACTAAAACCCACTTGTAAAACAAATCCGAATTTTGGCTAAATGATTTTGGTTAAAAGATGGATTTGAGATGAACCCATGAACAAATAGGTAATGACATTGTTAATGCTTACCTAAAAACCTTGTTTTGAAAAACCAATGTTCTAAGTCCATTGTTGATCCAACATAGTTCATATGTTCTTGGTAAATAATGGAATAGCTACATTGTGAACATGAGAATGATATGGATTCAATCCTTTGTTTGTCAAGAAATTGATATAACACATTCGCATATTTTTTATCTTTGATTTTATTTTTCATATGAGTGATTGGAGAAATATTTTCTTGTGTTTATTTAGGTACTAATCATGCCTTCACAATACCAAAAGGATCATCAACTCACCAAACAGTATATGCCAAACCTATCCGACTTTTGTCACTCAACTCACCTTGCCCATACTTTTTCTCCCTTCAATCTCGTTGCTTTCATGAGGGTAGAGTTGTCCAAAAGGATATCAAGGATTATGTCTACATCAAGTCCATGTTTGAAAACATTGGATTTGATTGTTTGTTGAACATTAAGGAAGACATCTATCCTTGATTCCTATTGGAGTTCTTTAGCACATACTCCGTCATTGAAAACAATGATGGAATATTTGTTAGGTTCATCTTGAAGGATCAACTCATTCAATACTCTTTCGAAGTTTTTGGTCAAATTCTTGATGTCCCATTTGTAGGCACTTGTCGCTTCACGGATAAATGGAAGCTTAGTGCTCTCCTTGAATCCTACAATTGTCCTCCAAATGATCATGAGGAAATTGATCTTGACTTCATTATCGACATTGTCTCCAAAAAGCGTAATTGACCCGTTAAGAGAAGCCTTCATACTAAGGTACGTTCTGTGAAACGTCATGAGGTTCTCTTAAGTGACCTTAATGATAATATGGTCCAATGGACCAATATCCTTAGGGAAAATGTGTTTTGTCTTGGTGGAAACCGGGATCATGTTCCGGCGTGTTTAGTGCATCATGAAAACACTTAGGCTTATATACTTAGCTTATTTAACCAGCTTATATCTAATTATGGAAACTTTCTATTTTTAGAAACTTATTTAAATAAGGCAGCTAATCTATTTATGAAAACTTTCTATTTTTAGAAACTTATTTATTTCAGGCAGCTAATCTATTTATGGAAACTTATTTAATTAAGGCAGCTGATCTATTTATGGAAACTTTCTATTTTTAGAAACTTATCTATTTTAAGCAGTAATTCTATTTTTGGAAACTTTCTATTTTTGGAAACTTTCTATTTTTAGAATCTTTCTATTTTTGAAAACTTTCTATTTTTGGAAACTTTCTATTTTTGGAAACTTTCTATTTTTGGAAACTTTCTATTTTTGGAAACTTTCTATTTTAGGAAACCTGCTATTTTTGGAAAGTTACTTATTATTACACAGTAAGTATAATAATACATGAAATGCCAGAAATACTTAATTAGAGTAAACAGAATATAAGATAAACACAGTTTAAGACTTAAAACAGTAAAACATAATAAGAACATATAAAATAAGCTAAGACATGACATAAAACCAGTTATGTATTTAGTAAGCAGATACTTATTCATGTATGTATTTATGTAGCATTAGTGATACGGAAGTAGGATTCCTCTCAGTTCGTCTTATTCGTTCACTGGACATAAGGTACGGATTCCCGTCCTTTTTGTACGGACATTCTTTCCTTATTAGGATTCCCCGTATGCAGCCAACTGTTTTCCCAGTATTTTTTTATATGTTTTTGAATTGCTTATGTTTAATTAGAATACCTAAAGCCATATACATGCATGACCAGTTTCACCTAGTTATGGAGATACCATAACCATAACATTGGAGGCACCAATGTTATGACTTCACCACGGCGGAGTGATTGCTCGTGGAGTCCCTTCAGCTTTTGGCCATATTATTATATTTATCATGTGGGGCGTATGGGTGCATCCTAGTTACATGTTTCAGTCAGGATTTCATGGTGAATGTGGTGTGTGCCTTGCATCCTTCACAAGGAGCTGATCCCTCCTACCCAGAACCAATATATTAAATTAGAGGCAGCCCCTCTAATTTACATGATGAGATCACCTTACTTCAATTATTTAATTGGTTGTGGATTGAGTTACTTGCACTTGTAGAAGACTCATCTTCATTGATCTTCAACATCTTTGAATGGTGATATTGATACAAGCATTTTGGATGGGTTCAGATTTGTTCTCGGTATCTCCTCGAATTGATCACGGTTCTAAGTGGAATGATTGTTCTTGGTTACAAATACGGGGTTTGGTTTCGTTTATCTAAGTTTTAAACTAAATGCAAGTAATTAAAATTGTCGTTAAGAAAATTAGGAGTCTTAAAATTAAACTACAAATAAGAGCGAGCAACTTTGGAAATTAAAACTTGACAATTCAAAAACTTAAAAACAAGTAGGAAATAAACTAAGTAAAAGAGCGGTATGCAAAAGCATTTTGTTAATTATATTTAATTTTTGGGCTTTAATTAGCATTAAAAATTGAATATTTAATTAATAAAAGGTTTTAAAATATATTTGTTGGATTTTTATTCTTATTTATATTATTTAAGACTTAGTTTAATCTTTTAATTAATTTTTAGGTTTAATTTTTATTTTCGTCACGTTTTACGTATTTACGTTCGCGTTTTACGTCAACGTCGTAGTTTAAATCGTAGTCGTAGCTCGTCTTTAATTTTTCTCTTCTCAACCAAAAACGTCACTAATCCAAACATTGTTATTTTATATATTGGCACATTAATACACACACCTCCTTCGAGAACGAACTTGGAATTTATTCGTCTTCACGGTTTTCCTAAATCGTGTCGATTAATACTTGCCGCATTTATACTCGTCTTTCCTAAGACTTGTATATCTATAAAAACTACTACATCGATTTTTGGCGCCGCTGTCGGGGAGGTGTTTAGTGTGCCATTATTATTAGTATCGTGTTTGTGTGAGTAGTGCGTTTTAGCTTTTCATTTTTTTTGGAAAGCGTGAATATCGTACATACTCATTTTTGTTATTTTTATCTATTATAGTATAATATCCAAATAAAACGTGTTTAGTTTTCCTAAATTAAACACAAATCAATCATTTTACTATATTGTAGATATACTGGTTTTCGTTTTTCTTGTGAATATATTATTACTATATTGTATTTACGTAAGAACAATAAATATACAAGTACTCCAAAAGCGTGAAAACGCAACCTTGATTCGGGATTTCATCACTCGATCATTGTATTCGCATCCAAAGCAAAAGTTTAAAGGCAAAATAGATAAATACTTTCGTGAGGCTTAATTTCAATTAACACAAACTATAAGGTGGGTATAAGGCGGTTGTATTTCACGACCTAAAGGAAAAAGGCTCTTAAGTGCTTCGCGTCGCCTCGTTTCCTCCGCTTGCTTGTGCGTGTTTTGAGAAAGAGAGCTAATCGAGGGTTTTCCGCCCAAGTATTATCTACGTATATTATATTTGCTTGTGTTTTTAAGATGAAACCCTCTTGAACGTTTTGGTGTTCCACCAACGTTCTAAAGTCATCGAGAACGTTCACTCCACGTGATCTTTTCATTCTTTGAGGCTCCTTTAATCGAGAAAGTCGATTCGAGGAGAGATTTGTAGATTTGTGTCTACGTAATACATTCAAAAATCCAAAAAAAAATAAAAAACCAATCAAAAACCAAAAAAATTAAAAAATCGAAAAAACCGCAAAAAGAATCTTCTTTGCTACCACCCATTCTACGCTTAGTGCATGCGCACTCGATCGAAGGATTATTCCAATTCTAGTGAAGCTTCGAATCGACGCAATCGTAATCAAAGGATCGTAAACGAAGGAATCGACGACGTAGACGAGAATTAGAAACCGACGTTCCTAATATCGTTGTTGAAGAGACCTTAGACGAGATGGCCGACAATCGTTCGATGATGGAATTGCTCCAAGCGCCCACCGAGGGTTATGGAGACGCGATCGTAATTCCCGCTATCGAAGCGGAGAATTTTGAGATTAAGAGCGGAATGCTTTCGTTGATCCAAGCTACGAAGTTTCGAGGTCGTGAAGCCGATAATCCTCACGACCATATTCGGAATTTTGATCGTCTTTTAGCCACGAGCAAGTTTAAGAACGTCGACACCGATGTCGTCAAGCTTATGCTTTTTCCGTACTCGCTCGATGGTGCCGCCAAGGATTGGTACGAGAAAGAGCCACCTAATTCCATAACTACGTGGAAGGATCTCGTTTCCAAGTTCATTAATTATTTTTTCCCACCGTCTAAGACGACGTTTTTCAAGAATGAAATTACGAAATTTGAGCAAAAACCGAGTGAATCTTTTTAAGACGTGTGGGATCGCTTTAAGGAATTGCTTAGGCAATGTCCTCACCATGGTTTTTCCGAGTTGCACCAAATCCACTCACCAAACCATTTACAACCACACACGTTTTTCCCATCACCCATATCCATTTACCACTCGTTTCACACACTCAACAATAAATTATTTTTAATGTTTTCTATGTCACTTTCTCCTTCATTCCATCTCACCAAAAAAACCAGTATTATCCTTTTAACCCTACTACTGTTCCAAGAACCCTAATCAGTAAAAAGTCAATTAAATTTAGGGCTTTTCATCACACGTGCTATTCACGTGTGTGGGAATTAATTCCCCCAATTTATAGGAAGAGAGGATGGGCAGAGCAAGGCTACGTGGCTGTTTGTCATTGGAGATGACACCTCAATCCCCACAATCAACCAATCAAATGGCTTAAAAGAAACACAACTAACACACGGATGCCACGTTGGGAATCCGTGTGCTAGTGTGTGATCTCTCAACCATCCGATCAACAAAGATGAAAGAGAATGAAGATCCAAAGGCTATGATGAATATGGAATATACTTCAAGAGATGCGGATATTCTTCCCAGCAAAGCCCTGGGATGGCTATAAAAACCCACCCCAAATACTTGTAATTTTATCATTTACTTTTCTTTAAAGTTATTATGTAGAAATAGTTTTAGGGTTAATTTGTATTTCTTTTTATTAAATCTTGTAATATTTCTGAAATTAATGAAAGTTCAGTCGTGTTATTTACAATCGTGTCTCGTTTTTATTTCCTGCTTAAATTGATTTACGAATTAATTAATATAACTGTTTCACAATAATGATGTTTATAATGTCAAATATAATCTAAATAATAGTTTATGTTTAATATTAAAAGTAAAGTTTTGGATTAAGCTTTTCCCCACTGGAAAGTATCACGTATGAATTTGGTTCGATTGATTATGGTGGTGGTGATCCGTCTGTCGAGTAATGGAGATTGATGGTTATGGTGGTTTCAACTCCGGTTCATTAGGTTGCTCAGCGCAATCCTACTGCTCAAAGGAAATCTACAATAGGTGCTCATCTCTTTTAAGTTACATGTTTTTTAGATTAAATTTTGTTTAACTGTTAAAATGCTTTTAGATGTTTGAGTAGTTAATGCGTAATTGATTTTGCTTGATTAATGTTAAGTTTTGATTGTTTATGAATCTGAAATTAATTTGAGTTTATATTCGTTTGTTTAATGATTGATTAATCTGCTTAAATGTTCAGTAGTCTGCGTAGAGTTTTGATTTATTTGATTGTTTTGCATAAACTGAGAATTTGAGTGATAGTGCTACTACTTTATTTGTATGATATGAAAGCTGATAAGAGTAGTATTTTTGTAAACTGATAGGATTCTGTAAGCTTTTAGAACATGTCTGCTAACTTATTATTTTGATAAACTGATAAGTTAGATATAGCTATCTGTTTTAATTCGTTTTTTTTTAGTTTGTTACCTGCTTATCTAATCTAAATTTTTAACTGTTTTAGATATTTAAAATATCTGATCTTGTTTTTTTATTTGCTGTCTATTATTCTGAATTATTCTGATTTATCTGCTACTTAGAATTGCTGATTATTGGTTATTTACTTTGCGTTTATGTTAATCTGTGTAGTGTTTTATTTGTTGTCTAGTTTTTGGTGATTAGCTTAAGCTATCATTCAAGCTGATCAGAGTGCTTATTGTTATTCTCATAAGCTGTCTAATATTCAGCAGCTCCAAAAGTCTCTCCTGAGACTCATTTTCATTATTTGTCAAAAAGAAAATAATACTCAAAAATATGTCCCATCTGGGATTCGAACCCGTGACCTCACGGATGTGTGTTTAGCGTGTTAGCCAACTGGGCTAACTGGCCTTTTTGGTTTTCTTACTTTCAGTTTTATTAATATAAAATAGTTGTAACTGGGTAGTTTTTGAATTAGAAATTGTTAGTTTAAATTCACGTTTGTTTTTCTTTATAAATTTTTTAATTAATATTTTAATTAAAGAAAGTTTTGAGATTTTTAAATAATAATTAGTTTAAAATAAAAATAAAATAAAAAAAATAAAAAATGTTTTTTATTAAATTTAAATAGTTTAATTAGTTTATTTTTAATTAATTAGATTTTTTATAATTTTAGATTTAAATAAAAAATAGTTTCTAAATAGATTTGTTTTAAAGTAATTTTTAATAAAGTAAATTTGTTTTAAAAAAGTTTAATTAGATTTTTAAATAGATTAAAAGTCATTAAATAGATTTATTTTTTATAGATTATTAAAATAGTTTAATTTTTAAATAGTTTTATATTTTAAGTAATTAATTGTTTTTAGATTTAAATAATAGCGGGGTTTACGATTCATGCACTTTAGGCTTATTTTTAATAGTTTAAAATTGGTAGATTTTAATTTGAGTTTAAAAACCGAAAACCAATTCACATCAATTGTCCAAATCAAAACAAAACGTCTCAAATTCATAAGATCTTCGTGTACAACGAACTTGATTCACTCACGTGTTTAATTGAATTCGTCATTGGTAATATTAGTCAATTACTTTTTCCTAAAGGTAATTTTCTAATTTACCCTATAACGTATCTCAAATTATCACATATACTTATCTCCATACATCAAAAATTTTGGCGCCGCTGCCGGGGATCTTGTGTACGATTCGCTTTTGTGGAGATTTGTTGATCGTTGATTTGAAGACCATTTCCGTCCTCGGAAAGTTTGTTATTTTTCTATTATATAGTATGTATCGTTTTTCTCGATTTTTGTGAATAATATATTGTATTATGTAGCACAATAAATTTACATACTTATCAAATAAGGCCTTAGTTGGGATTTCATCACCTAGCTATTGTAGTCGAATCCAAAACAAAAATAAAAGGAAAAATAGATAAATACTAATAAGAAGTTTGAACTCGATTTATACAAACTATAAGGTGGGTATAAGGCGACGTGCTATAAAAGGCCGTCTAAGGAAAAAGGTTTTTAAGTGCTTTGTGCCACCTCGTTTCCCCGCTTGCTTGTGCGTATATTGAGAGGGAGCCCTTGGAATAAGATGAATATTCTCTTCCCAATTAGAAACTCCATCATCAACCTCTATATCAATATTTGAAAGAGTTTCCTCTATGGTGGAGTCAATATCCATAAGTGTGACAACCCGTAAATTTGAACTCATTATTAATCCAAAGAATAAGATAATTATCGCAACAAAATTATTTTTTCCATAAAACACTGTAAATCATATACATGAAGATATATAAAAACTAAAAAATGTTATTATCACTAATAATACATACGAAGGACTATATGATTATTTTGGTTATATAGAAATTTATATGTTACGTGTTTAATTACTGCAAAGTGGAAAATAATTACCGTGTTATCTAAAAACTGTGATTTACTCTAACTGCAGGCCATCCAACTAAAACCTTATGTGTTTTATATGTTTTAGGTTAAATCAATTATTTTAAGTTTATAGGCCATATAAACATCAATAATAGTTTATTTTAATAGTTAACGTAATTTATCGAAATCACCGTTAATTATATTCATCACTTTTAATGTATTTTCAAGATTCTGGATTACCGAGGTAATCCTATTTTATTTATTTTTTAATTATGAAATATCGTTTTTATAAAAAAATGATCACGAAAATGTGTAAATTAATTTTAACAACTAAGAACTAATAAAATTAATTTGTAAACTTCAAAATAAATTGTACGATCTTAAATAAATTAATAAACGACTAGAAATAAGCGCGTAAGTATTTATAATCCCGTAAACACAAATTAAACCCAACTAAAAGAACCTAAGCCGAAATTAAGGCCCAAATGACCCATCTTTAGTGAATTTTGGTGGTATTAGGCCCATAGCACACAAAAACCGATTATATGCATATCTAAACATAAGTGAACAATTTTTTAAACAATTACAAGTTATCCTGTTTCCTAAATAATGGACGTATTGTTTCCTAATCATAAAAATTCTACGCATACCTCTCTAATACGTAGCAACGACATTATTGAGGTATCCCTAAAAATCTACAAGCTCCTGTTCATCAATCCATGTCGTAATTCAATGCATAAAGCAGTATTTTCGTTATTTTTGGATTATTATAAGCCGCATGACATTGTTACCTTACTACATCAAACAACGGGTAGCTAGCCCGAAACTCAATTTGCCCATCTAAGTTAGCGTGTCGTCACAATAATCACACTTGTGTAAATCTTCTCATACATAAATTCGCTTACCAATCAATGTGGCACGACGGGGATCAACCGTCAAGGCGCGAACTGGGGTGATCGTCCCCAAATAGCCACCACCACCACCCTCCGCTATTACCTTGTCTTTCATATAAGAATTGATTGCTTATCCTCAAGACACCAAATTCAAGCAAATCTTAGAATTCTAGAATAACTAGGATTAGATTTATGCTTTTGGCTTATTTCTTTTTCCATACTTCTTTGTATGATGTTTCTTTAGTGACCTATCTGGGATCTTTGTCTTTATGTTTTCTTCTCTTTTTATTTTTCTTTATGTGACCTATTTCTATATATTGTTGGTTGCTTCTTTTGTTCAACTAACCCTTCTATGTAGCTTGTCACCATATCTCGATTCCTTGGTGCCCCAAGCTAGGGGGAGTAAGCACCAAGGGGGAGTCTTTGCAAAGTCCGTTTCTTCAACACCGGCTTACGCAACCTTTTTGCTTCGACAAAGGGGGAGAAATGAATAAACTCGTCTTCGAAAATCTTGTTTTTTTTTGTGTGATTGAGTTTATGTATTGTCGGAATCAAAAAGGGGGAGATTGTTAATGCAATAATGACTAAAAATGTTACTTGCATTTTTCGGTCTCGCTTAGTTTTGATTACGACAATATGTAAAAACAAGCATTTACGAAAACAACGAAAAACGAATTCTTGAGTTCAAGTATTTTTCATTTTACCCATTTTCACTTAAGGTATGGATAAACAAGTACTAACCTTAATCAAGTGATCAAGTGATTTAATCTTTTCTTAAAACTCACTTTTTTTTTTAAATGTGACAAGTTTTTATTAAAATTTATTTTTAAGAAAATGTTTTATTAAATTAATTATTTGAAATTTGAAAATGGCATATTCTTATTCTGTTAACAATATCCTTTCAGGATATTTTTTATACCCAGATAAGACCTCCACCACTAAAGGACAAAAAGGAGCGGAGTCTAGTCCAGTGGTACCTTAGCGCCTAGGCGGTACCTTATCGATAAAGTACCGCGGGCTGTGATAAGGTACCGCGGGCAGATATAGCCGTTGGATCCTTTATCCTTTAAATAGTGGCCAATTCTCAGCTTTTCACCTCACCTCTTTTGCACATTCATTTCCAGATTCAAACCCCTTCTTTAATCACTCAAATCTTTGATCATTTGTTTGATTATTACTTGTTTAAGAAGTGAATCTTGTTCTTCCATCCCTTCCTCTCCAAGTACAAAGAGAAGAACACTATCCTAGGGAAGTGTTGAGTCCACCACCAAAGATCCATTGAAGATCAATTTTTATATACTTGTAGTTGTGTCATAGTTGTGAAGATCCAAGTAGTTGTGTCTACTTGGAAGTTGTGTATGTACTAAGTATAGTTGTGTAGATTGGTCCTAGCTATGATTAGGGCTAGACTTTTAGCTTAGAGTCGGAAATTGGTTAAGCGACGTGTACGGTTTTCTCCACCATAAAGGGCAGCTCCCAATTAGGGGTAACCAAGACCGGTGCCTTAGTTAGCTTATCCTTAAGAAGATTGAAGGCTTCGAGACACTCTTTAGAAAAGATAAAAGGAGTATCTTTTTCCAAGAGGTGGGTCATCGGGCGAGCGATTTTAGAGAAATCCTGAATGAATCGACGATAGAAGCCCGCATGACCCAGAAAACTTCTCACACCCTTCATGGTTGAAGGTGGAGGTAATTTGGCTATGACATCTACTTTAGCACGGTCGACTTCAAGACCGGCGTTAGAGATTTTGTGTCCTAGCACAATGCCTTCTTTTACCATAAAATGGCATTTTTCCTAATTCAGAACAAGGCGAGTGTCTTCGCACCGCTTAAGCATACGTTCCAAATTGGCAAGGCAAGAAGAGAAGGAATCCCCGAAGACCGAGAAATCATCCATGAAGACTTCCATGGTTTGCTCAACCATGTCATGGAAGATAGCCAACATGCACCTTTGGAAAGTCCCGGGGGCATTGCATAAGCCAAAAGGCATTCGTTTGTAAGCAAAGGTGCCATAGGGACAAGTGAATGTTGTCTTTTCTTGATCTTGGGGATCGATGGGTATTTGAAAATAACCCGAGAAACCATCAAGAAAGCAGTAATATTCATTACCAGCTAAACGTTCAAGTATTTAGTCCATAAAAGGTAGGGGAAAATGATCCTTTCTCGTGGCATCATTGAGTTTGTGGTAGTCTATACAAACTCTCCACCCAGTAACGAGACGGGTAGGAATTAACTCGTTGTTTGCATTGGGCACAACGGTGATTCCGCCTTTCTTAGGCACATAATGGACTGGACTAACCCATGGTGAATCCGAAATAGGGTAAATCATACCCGCATCAAGAAGTTTGATAACCTCTTTTTTGATGACTTCATGGATTTTAGGATTCACCCTTCGTTGACTTTGAATTGTAGGCTTAAAGTCGTCCTCCATGAGAATTTTATGTGTGCAAAAGTGAGGATCAATTCCACGGATGTCGGAGATTTTCCAAGCGATGGCCCTTTTATGCTTCTTCAACACAGCGACAAGTCGGGCTTTTTCGTCTTCTTGCAGATCCTTTGCGATGATCACCGGTAGCTTCTCGTCGTCTTCCAGAAAAACGTACTCAATATGAGGCGGTAGGTCCTTAAGCTCAAGAGTAGGAGGTGTTTATCTTTTTGTTTGAGATTCGAATACAATAATTTGGAAATCAAATCCCAATTAAGGTTGTGTTTTCACACTTTTGGAGATATTTTGAATTTGTTGTGATACTTATACAATATAGTAATAATATTTCACAAGAAAAACAAAAAAACCGATAATACGTATTTGTAGAGTTCTAATACAAATACTATTTGTGGTTAGATATTAAAAAAAATGAAAAAATTAATCACGAAAAACCTCCCCGGCAGCGGCGCCAAAATGATTGTGGTAAAATACACCTTTTAGGAAAAAGGCGTAAAAGCGGTAAGTATTAAGTGATGATTTAGGAAAATCAAACACTAATGACCCAATGAAAGTTCAAAGTTCGTTTCCTAAGGAGGTATATGTGTGTGAAAAACTTGTTAAATGTTTGAGATTAATATTTTGAGAAAGAAAAAGAAGGGAATTGGAAATGAAGGATACGTTAAAATTAACCACGACGACAAAACGAAAAACCGTAATAAAAAGCCCAAAAATATTAAAATAATTCAATTTTAAACCTTTTATTTAATTAAATATTAATTTATAAATGCTAATTAAAGCCCTAAAAATCTAAATAATTAATAAAAAACCCAAATAAAGATTTTTCACTTTTTAAACTCTAAAATGACTTAATAAAACTAAAAACTATTTTTATGAAATTTTAATCTATTGAAAACTATTTTTAAATGATTAAAAACTATTAAAATATTAAAATAATTCTAAAAATTAATAAAATGATGAGAATATTAATCTAAGATTTTTAAAAATCCTAACTTAATGTATTTGACCTAACAAAAGTATAAAAGTTGCAAAAATATTAAAAATGAAATATAATATTAAAATAATATTGAAAACCCAAAAGTTATAAAAATTCTAAAAACTTGTAAACTAGTTTATTTTAACCTAAATAAACAAATAATGAAAATGAAATTACCAAAATACCCCTAATGGGACCCCAACTGGGCTAAAATAAAAATCAGTCAAAGTTAATGGGCTTTTTGGCCCAAGAAGTTCAAACTCAACCAAATAAGTTGAAAAGCACCAGTCTAGCTTAAAATTCAATTTTAAAAACAAAAGTTTGAAGGCCCAAAAGCTGAATGTGAGCTTATAACAACTTAAATGTACAACAACTTATTCTTAATGGGCTTTTTGGCCCATTAAGCTATAAGCCAATGCCATAAGCTCTAATTTTACGCACAACCTTCTTTTGAGATGCCTAAGAGATCTGTGAAAAGAAATTTTTTCTTCAATATTCATCCGGTTGACTCTAAAAACACAATAAACACAAAAACCATGCATAATTCCAAACAAATGATATTAAATACGTGTTTTGGTCTTGTTTTAGCCAGAATTAAGTGGTAAAAGGATGGGTGTTTTCACACCTATCAGTCATACATCTTTGTCATCCACTTGTGTGTTTCCAATCAAAAGCGTTCAATAAGTTCAAACCATCTTTTTTGAAACTCTTCTGGCTCAATGAACATATTCCACACAAGTTTGTTGAAACGATCTTTAAAATTAGTTTCCTTGTAAATCTTTTCACATATCTGAAAATGAAGAATGTATGAATGTTAAGATATTTTGATATCATGTATTCACACTGACTCATACATTATTATGACTCAAAATTTTAATCTAAGCTAAGAAAAATATGACTAACACAAAAATGAAAATAAAAATTTCCAAAATCTTTTTTATTATTTAATATTAAATTTTAAAGTTTAATTAAAAACCCAAAATTAAATAAAATGCATAAAAAGTGAAAATAAAAACTTTTTTGGACGTAAACCTAAAATACACTAATTAAAAGCTAAAAGTTACTTTTCTAAATTTTTAAACTACATTTTCCTAATTTTAATCTATTTTATATAATTTAAAACAAAAATAATGAAAAAAAATTAAATAATAACGTGAAAAATCTAATTTAACTTTGGAAAAATCCTAAACTACTAAATGAACAAAAGAAAAATGAAAAACCACCAAATCCTATAATAAATAAGCCAGAATTAAGCTGAAAACACACGGATTTCTTTTTAATGAGCCCACTGAATAACCCCTTAATACTAGCCCTTTGCACAACCTTACCAGTAAAGACCCTAGGGCGTACTGGTAAGGTGTGTATGTTGTGGGAGTAGGGGCGCAGGTTCGAGTCCTGGACCTTACTTTTTATTCCAAGTTTTTTTTTATTTTTAAACTACTGAATTGATACACTTGATCCAACTACAAAAACTCAAAAAAAGTTTAAACAAACTGAATTTAAACACGCCCCATATTCCGCCATGGTGGGGTGTGACATAAAGCTTACCCAGATATGATATCAATAAGCTCACGACACCGAGGCTACTGACAAGATGAAACAATAATAAGTGCCCGCTAGGTGTCTTATCCCTAAGACAACCTCTAAAATGGCCATAAGTATACGTCCGTTTGGCAGTGGTGATAGAGGACACCCGGACGGGAGTGCCAAACTCCAATAGATCTATATATAACATATGTGCTTACTTGACCGGTCATCCGGAAGTAACTAACGGTTCATGATGGGCAAAGTGGGATATTGGTACTTAGGCATATCATACAATAACTTCCGCGAAGAGATCAAGAAAACATATTTTACGTCCATAAGCAAGTAACAAAGCATTATCATCATGAAGATAACTTCAGTGAATAATTCAAGAAAACATGTATCGAATTCATAAGTAAGCAACAAACAATATCTTCATAAGCATAATCCCAACGTAGTAATTCAAGAAAATGATAGTTTTGCGTCCACAAATGATGTTATAAGCATTATCACACGTCAAAACATTAGCATATAAGGCAGCTCAAAAGAAGCTATGACTCACTCACATATTCACAATATGTAGCATAAACAATACTTGCAAGGTATAACCACGTATGTATCACAAACAATCATCAAAACGTATAAACACGTATTTGACATCAACAAGCATGCATCTCCCTCAAAAGAGATTTAAGATATTTATAAGGCGATTATGAAATAGAAAGAGGGGGTATGAACTCACCTTAGTATGCAAAGATTTCACAGTGAATATGAAAATCACAGATGCATCAAACACAAGTTGCAACCTAAATATATAACGGTAGATTAGGTCACAATCGAAGAATCCAAAAATGCATTCATGTCACACGCACATGTCACCCATTTACCACGGTTTAAGTTATAAATAAAATCAACTCAAAACATTTATAGATGTAATATTTGACCAAACTCCCAAGTGAAGGAGATGTCGTCTTTTCTTGATAAAATTTGGCAGCCTTTCGGCTTCACATTTATTTAAACCATTTTAACTCTAGTTAAAATATTTATAATCTTCTAAAAGAAAATCGCCAGCCTTACACATAGCCTCACGTCACTCGACATAAAACATCTTACCAAAATAATATTTACACACAAATTATACACTTACTAAACCTTTAATAAGTCTTAGTATTTAGAAAATTAAAGTATAGACACCAAATTTAGTACTAAAGCCACTTGACCATTTGTAAATTCTTTTTGATATCACTGTTTGGGGGGACTGTTGGACAAGACACAAGCTTTTCTTTTTAACAATACTAATACCAATTCCGAATTAATATTTGTGAAGAAGTTTTTATAAATATCAAAGACTTTACACAAGTAACCACCATATTATACCCACCTGACAATTTATGAAAGCCAAACAGTGATCAACAGGGAAACCCACTTGACCTATTTATATTGGTTTGCTTTTGGTGTCGGAAGAAACAAAGCACAAGACATGACATGACAAAATTTTCTTTTGTAAATTATATTCTATTTATTTTCATCTTAACATCATTCTTGTTCTCTCACTTACCACAACAATAACAAAACTCATTTTGCAAAAACCATATGTTCTCTCTCTCTCACTCGGTATAGACAGACACAACAAGGACATCGATTTTTGCTCTTATATTCTCGTCTCTCTTACTCTCTCGTGAATACATGCAGTAAGAAAACAATATTTGCAGCGACAATAACCTTGAAAACCCATTTCATGACCCCTTTCTCTTTCGACATACAGGCAAGCAGAAAACATAAACTTAACAAAAACCCATTTTAAAAACATCACAAAATCTAACAAAACCCATTTATAAAACCAAGTTTTCGACATGCTCTTGCCCCGACATCAGGAGTTACTAATATCAGTTTTAAAAACATTCATGTGGACTCGACAAACACTCACAGCCATCATACTCTTGCAAAAGCTCACATCAAAGAAGCCATGGCTGATCATGCTTGGATTGAATCGATGACGGGTGAACTTCAACAATTTGAAAGACTTAAAGTCTGGGAACTTGTTGACAAACCATACGATGTGATTCCATTAAATCTTCGTTGGATCTGGGAAAACAAGATAGATGAAGAAAACATGATCATCAAGAACAAAGCTAGGCTAGTGGCTAAAGGGTACGGCCAGAAAGAGGGAATTGATTTTGACGAATCATTTGCACCAGTTGCTCGTATGGAAGCGGTCATGATTTTCCTTGCTTATGTTGCACATAAGGGATTCACTGTCTATCAAATGGACGTAAATACGACATTTCTTAACAGTCCTTTGAAGGAAGAAGTCTATGTCACGCAACCGGAAGGATTCGTTAATCCTCATTATCCTGACAAGGTGTATCGTCTCCACAAGGCACTATATGGACTAAAGCAAGCTCCAAGGGCGTGGTACGACGAACTCTCGAAATTTATGGTATCCAAAGGTTTCTCAAAAGGTTCCATTGATCTAACTCTGTTCACTTATAAATATGGGGATCACATTTTGCTTGTGTAGATTTATGTTGATGACATTATTTTCGGGTCTACAAACCTAAAACTTTCAAAATAGTTTGAAAAAGTAATGCACAACAAATTTGAAATGTCAATGATGGGCGAAATAAAATTCTTTCTTGGAATTCAAGTTTACCAATCCCCAAGTGGTATCTTTATAAACCAAGCTAAGTATTGTCAACAGATAATCAAAAAGCAGGTTGTGAACAACATCAACATCTCGTAGCATCTACAAATAATTAGCAGCATCAACCTTAAGCAACATCTCCAAGTTATGAGCGACATCAGCATCTTGTAGGATATCAGCAAGTGGAATAAGCCTGAGATAATTTAGAATCGACTAGCGAATACTCGTGGAGTATTGTAGTGAAATACATATGGATTACGGTACATGTAATACACATGGAATACGGTACATGGAGTACACATGGAATGCACATGAAATGATCGGTACGGGGTCGATCATCTGACATGATTTTAAAGGAAAATAATTGGTTAAACGGTTAGAAAACCAAACCGGAATGAGCATCATGATAGCCTAGCAATTCCAGCATAAACATCATTTTAGTTGCATAGAGGAAACGCTAGAAGTGTGGTTAAACGAAATTCAACAATGATTCACATGAAAGCATGATTAATGAAAGCCAACCATGACTATCATGAAAACAGGATTAAATGAAATCCATCAATGTCTTGCATGAAAGCATTATCAACATGATGAAAGCATAATCAACATAAGAGACGTAAGACATAATCAGCATGAAGACGAAATCATCATGAAGAAACATGGAACAAAATTAACATGAAGGAGCATAAAACATAATCAGCATGAAAACGAAGTTAACCATGATAGTATGAAAACATAACTGACATAAAAAACATAACAATTACTTAGTCAAAATACCTACAACAATAATACATGAAAATGAATAAATGAAAATCAACTATCAAAACTTAATAGAAAACGTATGACCAAGTATGAACTACGGTGGTTCAGTCCATATTAGCCAAAGTTCTCAAGGAACATCATGCATAAAACAATGACATGTAACTAAGTATGGATGACGGTTGTTCAATCCATATTAGTAAAAAAAATCCAAGGAAAACATCATGGTTAAAACATCAAGGTGCTGAAAATATCAATACGTGGAATAACAAGCGTCGGCTTAGGAAACTCCTGGTGACTACCCACTAGTCACATGCCGAGGTTTAGAGCCTACAGGTCGAAACCTTGGGCTCTGATACCATAATTGTAACACCCCACTTTGATAAGTGGACCGTTACGTGTATTTATAGCGTGCCATCAAAGCATGCAAGGTAACATGTACTAAAACATACATGACCAAAAGGGAAAACCGGAATCAAACATCGATTCCCAAACATAAGCCCAAAAAAAAAAGTAAATGATATGAGAAGGACGAACAAGTGTCCAAATAAGCATAAGTATAAGAAGGCAACAGGAGAAGAAGTCTAAGGCAGCTTCTATCCTATGCACGTCCTCCAAATGCTTAAGTCTGTCCATGGGTGCCTGCCGTTTTGGGACATAGAAAGGAAAGTAACGGCTGAGCAATACGCTCAGTGTACGGATATATGACATAGTATAAATGGCTGAAACATAAGTAAGACTAAAAAGCAACGGAAATGTATAAGTCTTGGAAAACCTGGAACATGTTCATAAAACTATTTTATAGTTTGAAAAGACTTATGTTTTTATCTGAAAACTGTATTAATTAGCCAATAGCCCATATAGGTCATGAGGTTTCACCGTGCATGAATACTTGAAGGGGAGCCCTCATCATGTAGTTAGAAAGGATGCCTCTAATTAATTAGTCTGGGTAGGAGGGATCAACTCCTTGTGAAGGATGCAAGGCACACACCACATTCACCATGAAAATCCTATAAAAACATGTAACTAGGATGCACCCATATGCCCCACATGATAATATAAATATAAGACCAAAACTGTAAAGGGACGCCAAGAGCAATCACTCCGTCGTGGGGAAGTCATAACAATGGTCCCTCCAGTGTTATAGTTATGGTACCTCCATAACTAGGTGACACTGGTCATGCATGTATATGGCTTAGGCATTTAAAACTAAACATAAGTAATCAAAACATATAAAACATATACTTGGGGAAATAGTTGACTGCAAACGGGAAATCCTAACAAGGAAAAGAATGTCCATACTGAAGGACGGAATATCCGTACCTTATGTCCAGTAAACGATGAAAGATGAAAGAATGCAAAGTCCTACACCAACTTCACTAGTGCTACATAAATAGGGAACATGTATGAGTTGTTTGATTACTGAGTGTGTTACTAGTTCTTGTATGTTCTTAGCGTATTTTATATGTTCTTGTCATGTTTTACTGTTTCCTGGCTAAATATTTAAGGTGAATACTATTTGACCTTGCGTGGCTCCTTCTAAATTACGCATAGGTGATCAGGCCATGCATAATTTAGGACTAGCAATGCGAAGCTCAGCTTCGTCAAACCAGTTTTACATGTCACATGATTTAAAATATGTACATAATGTCATTTGTAAAAGCAGGAGTCAAAGTAATTTATGAGACTCTTTACCAGTAACTAAATGGGCTAGATGTTTAATTCAACAATTGTAATGTTACAATATTTCTTTATAGAACCAAGGTAGAACAATTTACGAAAATATGTTGTAAAATTAATATAAATTAATTTTATAAGATAACATTCTAGTATTTTAATAATGCCCAAGTGGAACATTTTGTAAAATGTTGATTTTGATCTTTAAAAGTAAGTGGGTTTTGTGTTTTTGTTGTTTTGGTTTGATGATTATGATTAGTAGATGATTAGTGGTTAAATTGGTTTAAGTTTTGGTTAAAAACATGGTTGATTTTGGCTAAAAATCGTGTTATTTTATTTCCCTGTTATTCGTGTTCTTAAGTTTCCCAGATTCCGAATGAGCTCCAAACATTCCGGATGAAGCTTTTGTTTTAAACATTCCGAGTAAAGCATTTTTCATTCAGGTATTCCGAATCAAAGTGTTCATCCGGAATAATCAATATTCCGGATGAGTAGCTAAGTTCCGAACCAAATTTTCTTTTATTATTCCGAATCAGTTTTTCTTTAATGTTCCGAATGAAGGTCTTTTAAAATATTCCGAATCAATTTTATTCCGGATCAGTTTTGTTCCGAATCAAAAATATTCCGGATCAGTTTTATTCCGAATCAGTGTTATTCCGAATCAATTTTATTCCGGATCAGTGTTATTCCGGATCAAGGGTTTTTATCATTTATTCCGAATCAATCAATTATTCCGAATGAAGCAAATGTTCCGAATAAGAACTTGTTGCCTTACCATGGTGATTCTTCCGATGATGATACAGCTGGGAATTCGAGGGCGAATTTTTCTTATCCAGGGGGGAATGATGGAGGCCCAAGTATTGGAGAACGGGCTGACTTGTTTCTGGAGGCCCGAGATCGCGTGACGAAGAGAGGTTTAGTAAAATGGGCATAACTTTTGCATCCTAAGTCCGTTTTCAGCCCGTGACCTGTCAAAACGTGCGTAAAAAGGAGACCGACGACGTTGTAACCACCTTTTAGCTGGTTGCGGATTTTTCAAGGCCCGAAAAGCCTTTTTACTATCAACATTTTTATGTTTTTTTCACTTTCAGTTGGACTTTGTCATTGGGCTACGGTCCAGCCCGTTGGATTTTTAGGGTTATTCTTTGTTTGCAGTCATTATTTAATGAATCTACTGTAACCCTAGCAAGACAGTTATCAGTTTAATAAAAGTTAAACCATTGGCCGTTGAGTTGCCGTGTTTTACCCTAATTTTCGGGCATTCTTCAGAATCAACGATTATTAGCAGAATTGTTTCTGGCATTCTTGTTTAATCAACAGATCCAAGACATAAAATACACGTTTTGGCTCGGTTATTATTGTAATTAAGTGGTAAAAAGGATGGGTGTTTACACACCTATCAGATACCACAGTAGTTGTGATAGTAGAATCATTAGTGTCCTTATCAACATTTAAAGGCAAACTAACACTCGTTTTCACATTTTCTGTCCTAACTTTAGGCATCCATTTATATCCGGGAGGACATTGATTAGCAAACCACTATTTCCAAGACTTAATAGCAGACTCATATAATTCCTTAATTTTTCTTCCAGGATTCTTAGTGGTGGAGTTAGATGCATTACTTTTCTTAGTGGGGGTTGCACTAGAATGGTTCACTTTGCGTTTGGGTTTACTAGCTCTAATAGGCATTGCAACTTGCTTCTTAGTTCTAGTATCTACGCCTTTGAATTTATTCATAGCACACATATAATAATTAGCATTAGCACACTTTCCACATTTGACACAAACAAATTTCACATTCATAGCATTCAAATCATTTACAGCATTCAAATCGTCATTACATGCGATTACAAACTTTTTATTCTTAAAAACGTTCAAATTCCTAGGGTGTTCTTCTACTTCCTTCATCTCCCCTTGATTCTTGTGTTTCCAGACCTTATCATTCACTTTAGTGCGCTTAAGATGAGGCCGGCTAACACTAGTAGTGGAAACTATTCCTGTAGTAGAAGACACACGAATATTAGTGTTTCTAAAAGTCTGAGGCGATTGAGTAACTTTGATTGTGGGCTTAGTGGGCATTCTATACATCCCTGGTTTAATCACATTATTGTGCTTAACGCTTGGTGCTATAGGATTCCTTATGGGTTGATTCTGTGGTAACCTTTCCTTTCCATCCATCTTGGGGGCAAACACAGGTTTTGCAAACGAGGAATTTGATAAAGCAGGTGGTTTTCACAAGATAGAGGATCTATTTACTTTAGAGGCATTGGGTTGCTAGGTCCGACGAGGTGTTCGTGTATGGTGAAGAAAAGAAAAATTCGTATGGATTTTTCTGGACGTTTTTGTGTGCGCAGCAGTATTCAGAAGGTCATAACTTTTGATTGAACCGTTGGATCGTCACGAAATTTTATATGTGTGTTCTACATACATAGATCTAAACATCCACTGGAGGGATTGTCAAGTTTTATCCCCAGGCAAAAGTTATTAAGCGTCGAAGTTGGCTGATGGTAGATTTTCAGTTTTCTGCTTTTACATAAAATCATGACCTAGGGTTTCTCAAACCCTAGATCTACCTAGAAAGCAGAATGTTATGATGTTCGTGGCTGTTAAAACATGTGAAGATACACGATCTAAGGTTATTCACAAACCCTAATTAGGGTTTCGATGCTCAAAGTTCCAAAACCTAGATCACTGTGTTTTGGCTATGTTTTAATGTTGCAGACGTGAAGGTTAATGCAGATTCGTGTTACTGATTTTAATTCGAATCCTATACATGCTAGTCTACGATAACTCACATGGGGCTAAGTCATTCAATTCTGATTGGTTCTTGATGGAGTATTCACACGGTGATTGGTCAAAGGAGTTTATGCATTCACACGGTTCTAAGAATATAATTGGTGGAAAGATTATGTCTTACACGGTTATTTAGTTTTGTGTTCACACGATTGCATAGTGTGTGTTCACATGGCTAAAGAAGAGCGTTCACACGATCAGCCTAAAAGCTAGTAACGTGAAGATCAAGTTGTGTTCACATGGTTGTTACTTAATGATTGAGTTCACATGATTAATATAGACATGCGATTCACAGGATCCAAGTTATAACAGCTTTGTGTTCACACGATGAGAAATTTCTGATTGGCTATTCAAATTGATGTTCACATGGTACAAGATTAGATACGGTGAACTTGCAAGCACATGATCAAAACCCATTCAAAAGGACATGGAGAGATCACGGTTTAAATTTGGATGTGGTTTATTGCTCTAAGAGACGAGATGCTGACAAGGTTTCTGGTTGGCGCTGACGTTTGTAATATAGACGCTGACAGGAAGTGTTTTGACGCTGACAGAATAAGTCAACGCTGATAGAGTTGACAGTGTCGTCCGATATATGTACTTCAACGCTGATAGGTATTGTCCGATATTGGACAATGCATCTGCCAAAGATATTGGACAGAAGAGGATATTGGACAACACAAGGTTTGCTGCTGTTTGAGAAAACTGGTACGTTTTAAGCACACAAAAAGGAGGTATTTACACACGAAGGTACATGGAATCTCCGTTTTAATTTAGAATATCATGATGATATTTATGGTTCGGATATTTTGAAAGGAATTAATGATCTTAATGCGAGTTGGCAACTATTCGTGCGAATTTGATGGATATTTAAACTATGTAATCGTGATAGCCTTGCAAAAGAGTTATTCAGCATTACACTTTTACATATGGTATGACGATGTTATTTCATTCAAATTCGTCATGAAGAGGTGTTAGCTTAAGGGGAAGAATTCTTATGGTAAGTTTGATGATTGAAGAAGATTTTCGCGAGTTTGTGTTCTATCATATCTTAAAGTCGTGCACTTCCAGTCATAGACTTTAAAGGTAACTTGTTCGTGCTTTACATGGTTAGTGATGAAGACTTGTCATAACACTTGAAGGAGTTACATTATCGTGCTCAGTGTCTCACATAGGATGAGAATATTGACAAGAGATCGAGGTCTCATTATACTTAGTGGAGTATAAGTTCTTTATCACGTGGATAGTACAAGACATGGAACACAAGGTTGGGTTATTCTACTTCTATATCAAAAATATTATAGTTATTTTTTCTTCAGGATCATTACACAGAGCCTACATTTGGAGAATCTTCAAGATTGCGTACATTGTTTACTTCCTTGTTGATGTGACAAAAAGGGGAAGAAATACATGCTACACTTGTAACACCCCCACAATTGTTATGCGCAGCGGAACTACAACAATGGGTGCTACACAGTATTCATTGCACACAAGAGATATCAAACGACGCTAAAAAGACGTCATCTTAAAAATTCAACATTTAAAATTGTTAGATGATACATGTCCACAGTTTTTCCAACCCCAAATAGTGCACAGAGTTTAGCGTTTCGGTCCCCATGAATCTCAACCCCAAAAACTTCAGTTTTACAACCACATGACATTAAACATAAAAATTGTTTAAGTAGAAAAGGAGGGAAAAACAAGCGGACACCAAGCCGATCACACAACATCCATCCCATGCATGCTCCATCCTACTGCTCAGCGGTTACCTGAAATACATGCCAAAATTTGGTCAACGAAAACGTTGAGTGGAATTCATAGGTTTTTCAATCCATTTGAACGTATATATAATAAAAACCATTCGTGATCATTTATAGTCTTGTCGATCAAACAAACTATAATCAGGATACTGACAATTGTGTTTAAGCTCATGACACTAATCCGTTAACTCAATCACCCGCGTAAATATACCGGCATGATTCAGATGAAACCAGTGCCCCTCTAAAGGCATCAGTTGCAATTATACCTTATTTCTCATACAAAATAATCTACCGCAGAACTTACTATAAGTACAGCTTCTCGGCTAGCATTGGGTCGTTAACCCCGTAGTACTACAAATTGCATAAGCGGCTATTTCCCCCTTCGCAAGGGCAAGACAATAGTTAATAGTTCATGAATTTAGGGACTTTTGCAACTTTGGTACTCAACACAATTTCTAAGGCAACTTTCGGGTCTAACAATCATTCATGATATACGTTCCTTTTAAAAACTAGCATGCATTTCCCTCGCGGGTAAAACAATTTGAAATAATATAAGCGAGGCTATAAATTCACACCTTAGATATTAAGTAGTCGGTAGTTCGAGGAGTGATCACTGACGATGTTACGGATGCCCGGGTAAATCAACACCTATCACAAATAACGCGTAATGAGTAATCTCATTTAAATACTTACGGTACTGTATAAAATACAT
Source organism: Glebionis coronaria (assembly GCA_025667525.1). Classification (NCBI taxonomy): domain Eukaryota; kingdom Viridiplantae; phylum Streptophyta; class Magnoliopsida; order Asterales; family Asteraceae; genus Glebionis; species Glebionis coronaria. The sequence goes on along the minus strand of CM046876.1, from coordinate 174,162,147 downwards.
ATATATAAGTCACTTAAGACCAATATAACTCACGCCAAAAACAAAAACAACAAGTATCATTCATCTTATACCATTCATTCTTATAACCTACGTTGTCCATTTTTACACGTTCTCGCCGGTACTTGACTAAAGTACGGGCTGATTTACCTTATTAAACCATGCTTATAAAATTTGATAAAATTTCCAAAAATCCTATATGACCTGTAGATAACATGTTTTTAAGTCCAACAAAAGTTTTCACTTTTACGACCCGTTACGCAACTCATTTCCACGACTACATTTTACGGGCTGAAATTGCGCTTCGACCAATTTTGACCACTTTGACCTATATGAAAAATACCTTTGACTTTCTTGACTCATAAGTCAACATATAGACTCATTTGTACAGGTTAGGGACCAAATTTTGACCCTTGATCATTCACCAAATTATACTTGTGACCCTCGGGATTTGACTAAAACTTTACACAAATCCGGATTGTGAAAGTCCTCGTCTCCCGGTACCCGATCTTTAAAATGTCATAACTTTTAGCTCGTTTTGAGTCACGGGCTCTACCTTATACCAAATTAAAGCTAGAAAAACCCTCTATCACTATATTTGGTTTTCAAGACTTGGAACAAAAATCATTTTTCCAAAATAGACCAAATGTTTCTGCCTAAAAATGACTATACCAAAAACATGCTTAGACTCGATTCCAAGACTTCTAACCAACACTAAACATCATCCTAAGACTTCCCAAACATATCCTAACATCAAACTTCCATCCTACCCCTATTGATCAACCAATCTCAATATCAAAATCAAAGAAAAATACACATGCAAGTAGTAACACCTATGTAAATCATCATAAAACAAATAACCAAACACAATAATAACATGCATGATCAACAACCACCATGGCTCCCCAAACACCCCCCTTTGCCGTGGGGTTTGGGTGACCAAATCACCACAACCAAATTAATTTTGGTGGGTTTTCATGGTGTTTATACTTCCATAACACTCAAAATTAACATGCATTAGCTCAAATAGCCACAAAAACAAATTTTGGATCATATGAAAAATCTTGAAAAATTTTTATCAATGCATGTTGGATTTGATTACATGAATAGGTGGGTAATGACCAAACTAAGCGTGGTCTAACCTTAGATTTTTGAAAGATCAAGTAGAAAAGATTTTTGGTGGATTTTTGTGTGAGTTGGGGTGTGCCGTGAGTTTAGAGAGAGACAAGGGAGGGAGTGTTTGATTTTTCTTGTAAATTTTTGTGTGTGTTTGTGTGTTTGTCCACTTTGCCCCTTTTTGATAGTTAGGAGGGACCTAAGTGCAATATTGGGCTTCTTTTGTCCTTAAATAGAAAACAACCTCAAAACTTGCGGGTTTGACTCATTTGTCAATTTTGAAAATTTTACGGGAGTCGGAAATCTTCCCGAACGCTCCAAAATATTTTTGGGATACTTTAAATGTACTTGGAAGGCTATAAAACTCACACGACTCAACTTAACACGAACCGTAAATAAAATTCTCGAAAAATTACATTATCGATAAATCGTCAAAAATTATATAAAATTGGGCATCTCTCGGGATCGTAATCGTCATCGTCCTTCTCAAAACGTCAACCGTAAAAATTATAACCTCGAACATCGGCTCTAACCAAAATACTTATAATTATAGAAATTAAAATTTATCAAAAATTTCAAAAATTAGCGTAATTTAGGGTATCGTTAATGACCTCGATTCTAGGGTGTCACATCCACCCCTCCTTAAAGAGAGCGACGTCCCGGCGCTCGCCTCTTCTTGGGCTCACATTTCGTCTTACTGGAACAAATGAGGATACCTTTCCTTGAAAAAGTCCTCACGTTCCCAGGTGTATTCCGGTCCACGCTTAGAATTCCATCGGACCTTCACAATAGGAATCCTACTATGCTTCAACCGCTTGACCTCCCGGTCCATGATTTCCACAGGTTCTTCCACAAAGTGCATTTTGTCGTCTAGTCGAATCTCGTCCAAAGGAATCACCAATTCCTTGTCCGCCAAACTCTTCTTCAGGTTCGATACGTGGAACGTGTCATGAATAGCACTAAGCTCGGTCGGCAATTCTAACTTGTACGCTACTGGTCCAATTCGTTCAACGATCTTAAACGGTCCAATATACCTCGGACTCAACTTTCCTTTCTTTCCAAAACGAATTACACCCTTCCATGGCGATACCTTGAGCATAACCATATCTCCAACTTCAAACTCCAACGGTTTCCTTCGGTTATCAGCATAACTTTTCTGTCGGCTTCTCGCAGCAAGTAGTCGGTTCTTGATCTGCACGATCTTCTCTGTCGTTTCTAAAACCATTTCGGGTCCAGTCAATTGACTTTCCCCTACTTCACTCCAACACACAGGCGATCTACACTTCCTTCCATACAATGCTTCGAACGGTGCCGCTTTGATACTCGCATGATAACTATTATTGTATGAAAATTCCACTAGAGGCAAGTGGCGTTCCCAACTTCCTCCAAAATCAATCACGCATGCTCGGAGCATGTCCTCCATCGTTTGAATCGTTCGTTCACTCTGGCCGTCAGTTTCCGGGTGATAAGCCGTGCTTAAACTCAGTTCAGTGCCCATCGCACGTTGAAGCGATCTCCAAAATTCCGACGTAAATCTACTGTCGCGATCCGAAATGATCGATAACGGCACTCCATGTCTACAGACGATCTCTTTCACGTACACGCTGGCGAGTCTTTCCATGCTGTCCGTCTTCTTCATAGGTAAGAAATGAGCAGATTTCGTTAACCTGTCCACAATTACCCATATCATATCGCTTCCACTAGGAGTCCTAGGTAAACCCGTCACAAAATCCATTGCGATTTTCTCCCATTTCCATTCTGGGATTTCCGGTTGTACCAACAGTCCAGATGGTTTCTTATGTTCTGCCTGAACCTTCGCGCAAGTCAAACACTTACTGACGTAACGAGCAATATCTGCCTTCATATTCGGCCACCAATAAACTTTCTTCAGATCGTGGTACATCTTATCCGATCCAGGATGTATCGAATACTTCGACTTATGCGACTCATTCATAATCAATTCTCGAACTCCAGGCTTTCCTTCCTCAGATGGACACAATGGTAACCAAATCCGATTCTCAAAATATCTTAGTCCGTCAGATCTAATCACAAAAAGAGGTTTCAACATTCGTCCCAAGTTCTCGGCTTCAACATTCCCTTTCATCAATCCTCTCTCCTGAGCCTTCAGTATGGTTTTGGTTAAGTCAACGCTCTCACTCATCACTAAAGCTCTAACCCTCAAAGGTTTCTCCCGTTCCTTCCTACTCAAAGCATCCGCTACAACATTCGCCTTCCCAAGGTGATAGCGAATTTCACAGTCATAATCACTTAGTAGTTCAACCCATCGTCTCTGTCGCATATTCAACTCCTTTTGATCTAAAATGTGCTGCAAACTCTTGTGATCAGTGAATACAACACACTTTGTCCCATACAGATAGTGTCTCCACAGCTTCAACGCAAAAACTACCGCTCCTAATTCCAAATCGTGCGTCGTGTAGTTCTCCTCGTTCTTCCTTAATTGCCTCGACGCGTAAGCTATCACCTTCTCACGTTGCATTAACACTGCTCCGTAACCCTTACGAGACGCATCACAATACACTACGAAATCTTCGGTTCCCTCAGGCAATGATAAAATCGGCGCGGAACCTAACTTATCCTTGAGCGTTTCGAAAGCAAGCTCTTCCTCATTTCCCCATTCATACACCCTATTCTTCTCGGTAAGCCGCGTCAATGGTTTCGCAATCAACGAAAATCCTTCAATAAACCTTCTATAGTACCCAGCTAAACCCAAAAATTGTCGAACTTCAGTCGGCGTCGTCGGTGCTGACCATTCCCTGATTGCTACGATCTTAGCAGGATCTACACGAACTCCTTCCTTATCAATCACATGACCTAGAAACTGCACTGATTCCAACCAAAACTCACACTTAGAGAATTTTGCATACAGCTTCTCCTTCCTTAACAACTCCAAAATCTTTCTCAGGTGCTTCTCGTGCTCCTCCTTACTCTTAGAGTAAATAAGTATGTCGTCGATGAAAACAATAACAAACTTATCTAGATACGGCTTGCACACGCGATTCATAAGATCCATGAATACAGCAGGCGCGTTCGTCAACCCAAACGGCATCACTCGAAATTCAAAGTGTCCATACCGCGTACGAAAGGCAGTTACAGGAATATCCTCCTCTCTTACACGCAGTTGATGATACCCTGATCTTAAATCGATCTTTGAGTACACACTGGACCCTTGTAATTGATCGAACAAATCATCAATCCTCGGTAATGGGTACCGATTCTTAACCGTCAGCTTATTAAGTTCTCTATAGTCAATACACATTCTAAACGAACCATCCTTCTTCTTTACGAACAACACTGGCGCTCCCCAAGGTGATGAGCTCGGCCTAATAAATCCTTTGTCCATCAATTCCTTCAATTGATCCGCTAACTCCTTTAACTCAGATGGTGCTAAACGATAAGGTGCACGTGCAACCGGCGCAGCTCCTGGCACTAAATCAATTCGAAACTCGACCTCACGATTAGGCGGTAAACCTGGCAACTCGTCTGGAAAAACGTCCGAATACTCGCGAATAATTGGTACCTCTTCAATCCTCGCCTCTACATCACCATCGCTCGAAACCTGTGCCAAAAACACATCGCATCCGCTCTCTACGTACTTCATCATCTTCAAACACGAAATCACCTTCAAACGAGAAGTGCATTCGTCTCCCTTTACCGTCAAAACCCTATTTCTCAGCGGAATCTGCACCAATCTCTCACCACAGACGATCGTAGCACTATGCGCCATTAGCCAATCCATTCCCACAATCACGTCAAACGATCCTAGCTCTATAGGCATCAAGTCGATTTTAAAAGCGTAGTTTCCTAACTTCAAGGTACACCCTTTCAGTATAGAATTCGTACTAACAATTTTTCCATCGGCTAATTCAACATTATAACTAGTCGTTAACAATACCGGTTCTCTATCGATATTACGACTAAATCTAACGTCTACAAAACTCTTGTCGGAGCCAGAATCAAATAAAATACTAGCATAACAAGCGTCTAGCAAAAACGTACCGGTAACCACATTGGGACCTTGTGGTTTATCAGCAGTTCCCACTTGATACACAGCTGCCGCATTATTTCCTCCCCGTCTGTTCCCTGTCTTCGGGCAATTTGCTTGCACATGCCCCCTTTCTCCACAGCTATAACATCCTCTCATCCTGATAGCATTAGCCCCAGTGGCTACTCCTCCCATTCGACAACTAGCAGTCCTATGACCTGCCTTTCCACACTTGCCGCATGCCTGCGGGCAGTTTCCAACATGATACAAGTTGCACTTTCCACAATGGGGGTTCACTTTCACACCTCTAGGGTTTGTCACGGCCCTCATTCCTTCGTTCCTTCTCTGATTAAACTGCTGATTACGGTTCGGCCCTTGGTTGTTTCGGTTTCCTCCTCGGTTCTGGCCTTGGGATTGATTGCCTTGTGCTGCTTCCCATTTCCTTTTGTTACCCTCAGCAATGTAATTCTGCTTATCCTGAAGCTTAACGTCCATCAAAGCGTGAGCCATTTGAACCGCCTCGTCAAACGTTCCAGGTTTCGACGAAGTTGTTTCACCCTTGATGTTGCTAGATAAACCCTTAATATACTGCTTCATTTTCTTGGCATCATTGGCAAATATGTCCGGACACAAAAGACTTAACTCATTGAATCTCCTGGTGTAAGCAGTTATATCGTTGTTCCTTAAGGTCAAATGCCTCAATTCGTCCTCCAATTGCCCCAATTCCTCCTCTGGGCAGAACTTCTTGGTCAACAAAGCTTTGGTCGCATTCCACGTTCTTGCATTTGCTACAGCCAATCCCACCGTAGCTACCTGGGTGTTCCACCAGCTTAACGCATCATCCAGAAACGTAGCTGCTGCAAACTTTACTTTATCCGCCTCTGCACAACCACTGATTTCAAACGTACTCTCAACTTTTTCCAACCATCGCCTAAGTTCTAGTGCTCCACCCGATCCACGGAACTGCGTAGGACCGCACTTCATAAAGCTTGAATAGGTACACACTCTCGGGGCTGGTTGTCTCCCCGCGTTCCTTCCTGGATCCTGATTTCTCCCAGCTCGGTCTGCTTCCAACGCATTAGCTATCGCTTCCTGAATCATGTTGTTAACACGATCGGCAGTCAACTTTGGAGGCATTGTTTTATCGAATATCTCTTTCTGCAAGACAAGAAAAATAGAAGAACAATGTAAGTATTCATATCAAGTTTCCCAGACATAAAATACATACAACGACACATCACTACGGAGTTACTAATATTCATCAATTCACACCACAAAAGATCAAATTTAAGACATATCACAGATCATGAAAGGTAACATAGATTGTATTGATAGTTAACCAAAATCGTGACAAGTAATGCCACTACAATCATTCACCACAAAACATCAAGTACTTGAGTTTCTCGTCATAATACCATCATACAAAGGTCTAAAATAGTTCTATTACAATGATCAAAGAAAAATACAAAACAAGTAACTAGGCATGTGGTGATCCACACGGCCTCTTGGATGGCGGCTCATCGTCGTCCTCGGTTTCCTCATCACTCACGTCCTCGTCCACATCATCCACTTTTCCCTTTCCTTTCTCATCTGGCCCACATTCTGTTTCCTTTTTCGTCCCTGATGTGGATCCATGCTCAATCGCTCCTTGACTTCCCACCGAAATACAAGCACCTCCAGTAGGCGGCTGAACCATGAAGTCATTCGCCTCCATCTCCACATCGTCCACGAATCTCCAATCCGGGGGCAATGAATCCCTCACACGATGCTCCCAACTCTGCATCCTCGACAACCTCATCTGATCTTCCCTCACACGATCAAGGCTAGCACTCAAATTCGCAACCATTGATTTCAAACTGTTGATGGCACTTGTGTTCATCATCCCATCATACGCAATTCTTGAAGTCCTTTCCAACAATCTTTGATGCTCCCTCTCAGTCTTATCAAACTTTTTAATCACCCTAGTCTCAACTACAAACCGCTCATACATTAACCTTTCCATCCTCCCCAAACGACCTGCGGGATCCCAGTAGTGACTCGGTCTCGGAAAATAGACCCTCGTAATGTTCTCGTGAATCGATGGCGACTTGGATGACTCTCCACTGCTCCCATTACTATTGTCCATCGGGCGATCAAAGGGTTGCTGCTCATAGCGACCGGTCGGTGGTACCTCATAACCCTTCGGCGAATTCGGAGATTGAAACAAATCGGGTTCGGTCTGGCCTACGGCATCCTCGGGAATGCCATCATCCAATAGCTCCTCGGGCTCTTCTTCGGAATCCTCATTGTCGTCACTACTCATGCTGAAGTTATCCACCTCACTTTCGCCATTGTCGTTTTCCGGTCCTATTTCGTCTTCTGGAGCGATCCATCCATTATTATTGTCCGGCGGGTTCGGAGGTAACGGTCCCCCTTCGTGACCTACGACGTAATCGTTCCCGTTATCGTTGGGCGGTACCTCGGCCATTCCTGCAATAACAGCGAATTTCGGAGGGTACATAAGTAATTATACGATAATTATAAATATATGCATGCAAATGCAATGCAAAGGTGGTACATATGCCCGAAATATAATAATATGATGCTCATGCATGATTAATATGAAAATTACGATGTCGGATATTTCACGTAAAATTTAACGTCTACATATAGTAATTCCATACTTATATAATAATTACCCACATATATACTTTACTCAAAAGTATACGTCAAATGCCATAAATACAACAATAAATCTTACCGGAGCCATGCAGGATAGTTATGTGTGCTTGGACCCTTTCTTACGACACCAAAAGTTATAGTTTAGGATTTTCAAAAACGACCTAGTTCTCTATAACTCGTGGCTCTGATAACCAATCTGTAACACCCCCACAATTGTTATGCGCAGCGGAACTACAACAATGGGTGCTACACAGTATTCATTGCACACAAGAGATATCAAACGACGCTAAAAAGACGTCATCTTAAAAATTCAACATTTAAAATTGTTAGATGATACATGTCCACAGTTTTTCCAACCCCAAATAGTGCACAGAGTTTAGCGTTTCGGTCCCCATGAATCTCAACCCCAAAAACTTCAGTTTTACAACCACATGACATTAAACATAAAAATTGTTTAAGTAGAAAAGGAGGGAAAAACAAGCGGACACCAAGCCGATCACACAACATCCATCCCATGCATGCTCCATCCTACTGCTCAGCGGTTACCTGAAATACATGCCAAAATTTGGTCAACGAAAACGTTGAGTGGAATTCATAGGTTTTTCAATCCATTTGAACGTATATATAATAAAAACCATTCGTGATCATTTATAGTCTTGTCGATCAAACAAACTATAATCAGGATACTGACAATTGTGTTTAAGCTCATGACACTAATCCGTTAACTCAATCACCCGCGTAAATATACCGGCATGATTCAGATGAAACCAGTGCCCCTCTAAAGGCATCAGTTGCAATTATACCTTATTTCTCATACAAAATAATCTACCGCAGAACTTACTATAAGTACAGCTTCTCGGCTAGCATTGGGTCGTTAACCCCGTAGTACTACAAATTGCATAAGCGGCTATTTCCCCCTTCGCAAGGGCAAGACAATAGTTAATAGTTCATGAATTTAGGGACTTTTGCAACTTTGGTACTCAACACAATTTCTAAGGCAACTTTCGGGTCTAACAATCATTCATGATATACGTTCCTTTTAAAAACTAGCATGCATTTCCCTCGCGGGTAAAACAATTTGAAATAATATAAGCGAGGCTATAAATTCACACCTTAGATATTAAGTAGTCGGTAGTTCGAGGAGTGATCACTGACGATGTTACGGATGCCCGGGTAAATCAACACCTATCACAAATAACGCGTAATGAGTAATCTCATTTAAATACTTACGGTACTGTATAAAATACATATATATAAGTCACTTAAGACCAATATAACTCACGCCAAAAACAAAAACAACAAGTATCATTCATCTTATACCATTCATTCTTATAACCTACGTTGTCCATTTTTACACGTTCTCGCCGGTACTTGACTAAAGTACGGGCTGATTTACCTTATTAAACCATGCTTATAAAATTTGATAAAATTTCCAAAAATCCTATATGACCTGTAGATAACATGTTTTTAAGTCCAACAAAAGTTTTCACTTTTACGACCCGTTACGCAACTCATTTCCACGACTACATTTTACGGGCTGAAATTGCGCTTCGACCAATTTTGACCACTTTGACCTATATGAAAAATACCTTTGACTTTCTTGACTCATAAGTCAACATATAGACTCATTTGTACAGGTTAGGGACCAAATTTTGACCCTTGATCATTCACCAAATTATACTTGTGACCCTCGGGATTTGACTAAAACTTTACACAAATCCGGATTGTGAAAGTCCTCGTCTCCCGGTACCCGATCTTTAAAATGTCATAACTTTTAGCTCGTTTTGAGTCACGGGCTCTACCTTATACCAAATTAAAGCTAGAAAAACCCTCTATCACTATATTTGGTTTTCAAGACTTGGAACAAAAATCATTTTTCCAAAATAGACCAAATGTTTCTGCCTAAAAATGACTATACCAAAAACATGCTTAGACTCGATTCCAAGACTTCTAACCAACACTAAACATCATCCTAAGACTTCCCAAACATATCCTAACATCAAACTTCCATCCTACCCCTATTGATCAACCAATCTCAATATCAAAATCAAAGAAAAATACACATGCAAGTAGTAACACCTATGTAAATCATCATAAAACAAATAACCAAACACAATAATAACATGCATGATCAACAACCACCATGGCTCCCCAAACACCCCCCTTTGCCGTGGGGTTTGGGTGACCAAATCACCACAACCAAATTAATTTTGGTGGGTTTTCATGGTGTTTATACTTCCATAACACTCAAAATTAACATGCATTAGCTCAAATAGCCACAAAAACAAATTTTGGATCATATGAAAAATCTTGAAAAAATTTTATCAATGCATGTTGGATTTGATTACATGAATAGGTGGGTAATGACCAAACTAAGCGTGGTCTAACCTTAGATTTTTGAAAGATCAAGTAGAAAAGATTTTTGGTGGATTTTTGTGTGAGTTGGGGTGTGCCGTGAGTTTAGAGAGAGACAAGGGAGGGAGTGTTTGATTTTTCTTGTAAATTTTTGTGTGTGTTTGTGTGTTTGTCCACTTTGCCCCTTTTTGATAGTTAGGAGGGACCTAAGTGCAATATTGGGCTTCTTTTGTCCTTAAATAGAAAACAACCTCAAAACTTGCGGGTTTGACTCATTTGTCAATTTTGAAAATTTTACGGGAGTCGGAAATCTTCCCGAACGCTCCAAAATATTTTTGGGATACTTTAAATGTACTTGGAAGGCTATAAAACTCACACGACTCAACTTAACACGAACCGTAAATAAAATTCTCGAAAAATTACATTATCGATAAATCGTCAAAAATTATATAAAATTGGGCATCTCTCGGGATCGTAATCGTCATCGTCCTTCTCAAAACGTCAACCGTAAAAATTATAACCTCGAACATCGGCTCTAACCAAAATACTTATAATTATAGAAATTAAAATTTATCAAAAATTTCAAAAATTAGCGTAATTTAGGGTATCGTTAATGACCTCGATTCTAGGGTGTCACAACACTTGAGGGGAAGCAATTTGAAGATCATGTACAACTTACAAGAGATACACATAGAGTTTTGCCACTATCAACTAGGGGAAGATTGTTGGGTCAAAAAGTTGATGTGGCAGAAACTCAAAATCGAAGAAAATATCAAGTAATATGTTCAAGCGTTGACAAGAGCAATCTGGGCGTTGACAAGAGTAATTCAGGCGTTGACAGAAAGTCAACAAAAGTCAAACACAGTCAAAAAGTCAAACGCTGATGGATATTGAAGATTTGATAGAGAATTCTATTTAGGGAATATATTGAGTATATTATTTATGATATACACAATATATAGTTTATCTAAATAGAATATTTAGATGTTTATTTGATTTGATCTCTTGTAGATTCTGTTCCTTCCACTATAAAAGGAACAAGGGTCTTAGGTTTTATTCATATTATTCATTCACAATGTAAACCTAAAGTGTGTGTTGCACTAGACGTGGGATTCAATGTATACACGTCTAGTGGTTGTTTGTTATTAATATAATGAACAATCGTTGAGTAATTTATGTGTCTTGTGCCTAAACACCTTGTTATGATCATTGTTCTATTCCGCTATGTTATCATATGAACGATGATCAACCTAGATATAATGGTTCATAACCATTGAGTCTAACGATCATATGACTCCACAATCTACTTGCTATGTTAGAGACTACGATGGGAATGACCTTCTTATAGGTTGTCGTGGTTCTCATCTCTACACAGTAACTCTTCAAGACACATCTTCAACAAATCCAATTTGCTTAATGGCTAAAGCTTCATCATCTCAAGCATGGTTATGGCATCAACGATTGTCACATCTCAACTTTGACACCATCAACTTGCTTTCGAAAAATGATATTGTGACCGGTCTCCCAAAGTTAAAATTCGTCAAAGACCATCTTTGTTCTTCTTGTGAGTTGGGGAAAGCAAAACAGAAGTCTTTCAAATCAAAGACTACCCCAAGCTCAAAAGGACGATTGGAACTTCTACACATGGATTTATGTGGTCCCATGCGTGTAGAGAGTATTAACGGGAAAAAGTATATTCTCGTGATTGTTGATGATTACTCTAGATACACATGGACTTTCTTCTTAAGGTCCAAAGATTAAACACCAGAGGTTCTCAAAAACTTTCTCAAGATGATACAACACAATCTTCAAGCTCAAGTCTTAACCGTAAGAACGGATAGGGGTACTGAATTTTTGAACAAGAACTTGCAATCTTACTTTCAAGAAGAAGGCATCGAACATCAAACGTCTATTGCTCGAACTCCTGAACAAAACGGCGTTGTCGAAAGACGAAACCGTACTTTGGTTGAGGCTGCTCGTACAATGCTTTCTGCTTAAAAATTACCGCTATTCTTCTGGGCTGAAGCAATTGCCACTGCCTGTTATACTCAGAGTCGTTCTCTCGTCATCCCTAGACATGAAAAGACACCTTACCACATCATCAATGGCAGGAAACCTACTGTCAAATTCTATCACGTATTTGGATCTTTATGTTACATCCTTAAAGACGGTGAGAATCTCGACAAGATGAAAGAAAAAGGTGATGCATGTATTTTTGTGGGGTATGCTACATTGTCGAAAGGATATCGAGTCTATAAGAAGAGAACAAAGATTATTGTCGAAACAATTCATGTGAACTTTGACGAATTGCCACAGATGGTACTTAATCACAACAGCTCACGTCTCGCACACACAACAAACATCAATGGCTCCTGAATCTTCTTTACTACCACAAGAGACTGAGATCACCCTAAATCCTTCCATCCATGTAAACTATCCCATCGGGGACATATTCTTTAAACCCAACAACATCACCTTGATCAAACCAGAAACCCTAACATCTAAACCAGGAAAACAAGTACAAAATTTTTTATCCAAATGTGTGATTCGTGATGCCTTGTTCAAGGATCCAGGGGTTATGTTTGAAAATGTGTTAAAAGAATTTTGGTTCACAACACAAGGGTCAACGAATAAGAAATCTATTGAGTTTGTGTCTACAACCTTGGGTATTCATGTGAAATAAATTTAAATATGTTTAGAAGGGTTTTAGGGTTAAACTATTTGGAGGATTCTAGCAAATATGAGGCTGTTCCCAATGATCTCTCTGTTGTCAAAACATTTTTTAGAGAAATTGGATACACTGAAGAGATTGGTGATAAATGGGGGTTCAAGAGAAGCTATTTACCACCTAAGTGGAAACTTTTGATGTCCATCTTAATTGAGTGTCTGGGTGGGAAAACTGGTGGGCTTGATCAAATCAACCAAAAGGATGCCCTTATTTTGTATTGTCTGGCAAATGGCATAAAAGCTGATTTTGGAAAACTAATCTTTGAAAATCTCCATGGAAAAATGTAGAAGAAAACTAGGGAGAATTACTAGTTGATGGTATATCTTGTCAAAAAGGCTACTTTGTCGTCACCCACTCTCATGATAAGCTCACCGGCTTCATCATCAATGAGAGTGCGACCGGTCCTCAAGAATGGACGACCAACAATTAGTGGCACACGAGGGTCCATCTCGTAGTCGACGACAACGAAATCAGCAGGAAAGGTGAATTTGTCGACTCCTACAATGACGTCTTCGGCTATCCCCACTGGATAAGCAACCGTACGGTTAGCTAATTCCAAAGTCATTTTGGTGGGGATTAGCTCTGGGAGAGATAATTGCTTCCAAACGCTTAGAGGCATGAGATTAATACTGGCACCTAGATCGGCTAGGGCCATGCAGTTGTCTACTCCCGAGAAATTGCAAGGGATTAAGAAACGACCCGGATCACCAAGCTTGGTTGGCAATTTCCTTAAGAGCACTGCAGAGCAATTCTCATTAAGTTGGGTGTTGGAAATATCGAGGAGCTTTTCCTTGTCGCTCAGAAGATCTTTAAACATTTTCGCATATTTAGGCATGTGAGCGAGAGCCTCAGCGAAGGAGATGTTGAAATTCAATTGTTTGAACATCTTAAGAAAGTTTGAAACCTGAATATCGTCCTTGCTCTTTTGCTTCTCTTTCCTCAACCTAGATTGATAAGGTATATTGGAAGAAGAGGAAGGCTTTGGAAGAATAGGATCACTCACATCCTTGGGTGGAGGAGGGGTAGAAGTAGGAGGTGGAGAAATATTCACGACTTTGGACGATATTCGCCAAAGTCCATCATAGTTCGATTTGGAGCCCGCGGTTCCTTATCGATAAAGAACCGCCATAGCCACTAAGGAACCGCCGGAGTAGACTCCGCTCCTTTTTTTATTTTGGTGGTATGGTTCGAATCTGGAGATTAAAATATCCTGAAAGGATATTCCAAACCAAGATAAAATATGCCATTTTCAAATTATTAGATTTTTAAATAATTAATTTAATAAAACATTTTCTTAAAAAAAAGTTTAATAAAAACTTGTCACACTTAATAAAAAGTGAGTTTTAAGAAAAGATTAAATCATTGATCACTTAATTAGGATGAGTACTTGTTTGTACATACCTTAAGTGATAATGGTTGAAATAAAAAATACTTGAACTCAAGAATTCGTTTTTCGTTTTTTTCGTAAATGCTTGTTTTTACATATTATCGTAATCAAAACAAAGCGAGACCGAAAAATGTGAGTAACATTTTTAGGCATCATTGCATTAACACTACCAATCCAAATTATAACGCTCCTTGATTTCAATTCGACGTGAAAAACAGTATGAAAGTTGTGCCCCCTCCAAGTGCATATATAATTCCATTTCTTCGTGTCTTGCTCGGACTTTTTCCATTCTTTGGCGCTCGGCATCAAGTTCCGATAGTTTGGCTTGATTTTCCAACTCGAGACGCTGACACTCCAACTCTTTATCCTTCATCTCCAAAAACTTACGGCGATCGTCTTTGCCCGCATTGACCATCTCGGTCACCATCAACCTAGCAAACTCTTCTTCTTGGAACGCAGTTGACGAACGCGACAACTAGCCCGTTTCTTCTTTCTTCTTTTAGTCTTCACGCTTCTTATATTTGAGCAGTGTCGGTGAATAATTCCACACCATTGGATTCCACCATTTTCCCACCCATGTTTCCAACAAGTTTCTTCAACTCACTGATTGCGATGTCCTTTTCTTGCAACTGCACTTTCTAGTCAGTAATTTCCAAACTCTTCTCATTCAATTTGCAAAATGATTCAGAGAGTTTTACTTGCAAGTTACTATCATTTGGAACTTTTCCAACTTTGTTTTGCAAAGCAAGTTCAAGAGAATGACAATGTTTCTGAAGAAAATCATGTCGGTGTTGAAGAATCGTGAACTCTTTTTGATTAACATTTGCTGAAGGCTCACTGTCGCGACATTCACCTCCTAACTGAGCTTACATCTGTTTGATTGTTTGTTGCATTGCATTGTAAGCTTTATCATACGAAAGTTTGTCATCCTTACATTCATCACATTTTTTGACATATTTATTCCAAATATCGGTGAATTCGTTGTCCTTTTTGATGACATAAGACTCTATTTTCTTTTTCGTACGATCAAGCTCATTTTGGAGGGTTTCATTGTCTGACACAGAGATGTTTATTGCAACGGGGTTACTATCAACACAATCACCACTGTCACTTTATTTTGAGAGACATGCAAGGTCGCTTTCCAAAACTTTAATTCTATCAAGAGATTCATCAGTCTCCTTCGCCAAAGATTTAAAGTCTTCAACAAATTTGGCTAGTTCTTTTAGAAAAGCGTGTTCAAGGTTGCTTATCCTAGCATCAACTTGATGAATAAGCGGATTAATCTCGTTGTGAAGAATTTTCTGAACTTCAGTGTGAACGGGTGAATTAAAGTTTCCTCCAGTAATTTTGGAGTTAACAACACTTTTGAGAATGACAAAGTTATCTTTTATCTTGTTAAGAAATCATCGTGCAACACTCGGTTTAGGAGGATCATCCGACAATTCCTCACTCGGTATCAAAAGCATTTCAGTACTCGTTTTAGACCGAACAAAAACAGTTGGAGGATTAACTTTCGGATAATAAACGGGTGTCACTTCTTTATCAAGCTTTTTCATTCTTAAACGTGTCTCTACTGCAAGTTCAGTAGTTTCCTCAGAATCATGCACACTAGGAGGTTCATGCTCCTCAGACAAGAGCACACTACCATTATATAGAGTTTCATTATAGCCTGAACTTGCTTAAGATATCCGGGATTAGGAGGAAGAGGACAAACTAAAGCCATTTTGTAACAGGTGTAATTTATCTCATTCACTTTAGGTGCGAGCATATTTATCGTTTGCATAGCCTGGCCACGTTTTACCAAAAGGTTGTCTAATTCCCTAATCCTATCCTGAGCTTTGCAAAAATCCTCAAGAAGTCCATCTTCGCGAATTTTGAAATCATGTTTCATCTTTTTTCGTTCTTCTTTTAAATCCAAAATGATAGATTTTTCAGTTGAAAACTGTTTATTAAGAGAGGTGATTTCATCATTCAATTCGCTTATCTTTTTAGCACTACTTAAATGTAAGGCATTTAATTTCTTTGTGGTGCATTTTTCTTGATAAATCGATGTAGCATGAGCTTGTTCAAGTTCCTTGATTTTAGCATGATGAATCTCAAAACTTTTCTCTCGTTCCTTATATCCCGCAAGCTTAGTGGTCAATTTGGCATTAGTTTCTCTAAACTTATTATTAACCACATTCGCATGAGCAACATCCTTGGCAAACTTATCAAATAATGATTTATAATACGCATGCGTCTCATCAGGAGGGGTTGTAGCTTGCGCTACTTGATCTCCACTAAGGTCCACACTGGGCGCATTAGGAATAATATGGTTATTATTCGTTTGAACCCCGTGTGTCTCAGTGTAGGGGTCAAGTGACTTAGTATACTCTTCCTCCTGATTAGACATATTATATAGCTCATTATCATATAAACGTGTGGGTACCTCAGAGTAGCCGTCTGAATCATACACGGGAGCTTTGTCAGTCTGAGTTACCGAGGTTGATGCTTGCTGCGAATTAGCCATCAAGATGTAGTCTGTAGTCACCAAAAATAGAAAGTTTTCAAAAATAGAAAGTTCAAATTCACTTTCTATTCTAACAACAATAAGACACCAACTTTTATGTGCAGTTGTTGAAATTTTTATGGACTTATATTTAAATAGTCGTGTGTTAGGATCGAACTCGAGATTACGGGATTGCACAGATTACGCAAAGGGTTAATTTATTTAATAAATATATTTTATATATTTATTAAATTAAACCGAAGTTTAACTAACGATCGTTAATAATTAAAAGTTAAGTATAAACGACCGTTATGGAATTAAATAGAAGAGAAAAAGAAACCGGAAAGTTCCGAAAGCCACCCTTGGGTGGGCTTGTAGTCGACGGCCAAATGGGAAGGAAAAGGAAAGAAAATAGATTTTGTTTCCTAATTCGTTTATTGCTTGGAGACAAATCCATGCGAAAACATTTTGACCGGTTTCTATGTGGTCCATTTGGACTAGAAATAAATTTAGATGTTTTTTCTTATGTTTGGATTATTTCAGCCGGTTACGGCAATGTTTTGGTTGTTTATGGTCAATTTTCATCAGTTTTTTATCAGGTTTAGTCGCTTTTGATCAATGTTTGCCCAGATAAAATTAATCCTTATTTCAAGAATCCATTTTCTTAGTTGTGGTCTTGAAACAGAGCCATGCATCACATGTTATGACGATTTTATTACAGCCCACGTTGTCAGATAGCTTCAATCTAAATCTGTTTTTATATGTTAGCGATTATGTTTGGCACTCTATTTCTTGACGGGTCTCAATTTAAATAGAATCAAATATGAAATCAAATAATTCAGAGGCATATAATACAGAAGCATGATCCTCCAAAATGAAATGTCAAAAAATACTTGTCCTTTTTGTATATTATTCACCTATGTAGCCTTCACAAGGATAAACAATATCATTATTTTCTTGGTTAAATAACTCGACGTGTTGTTAGACCATACTCATATCTTGACCTTTATAGTATAATGTGTCGTCGAGAAGCTCTTTGTCCAGTGCATTCTCAACTACCTCAAATACTAGCTAACCAACTTTTATACTAGGTAAAACACGACCAAAACTAAACAAATAAAATACATATACGTGTTTCATCCATCTAGAATCCAGGCAAAAACATTTTGACCGGTTTCTATGTAGTCCATATGGACTAGAAATAAATTTAGATGTTTTTTCTTATGTTTGGATGATTTCGGTTACGACAATGTTTTGGCTGTTTATGATCGATTTTCATCAGTTTTTTTATCAGGTTTAGTCGCTTTTGACGAATGTTTGGCTAGATAAAATTAAACCTTATTTCAAGGATCCATTTTCTTAGTTGTGGTCTTGAAACGGAGTCATGTATCACATGTTATGACGATTGTATTGCAGCCCATGTTGTTAGATAATTTCAACCTAAATTTGTTTTTATATGTTAGCGATTATGTCTGGCACTCTATTTCTTGACGGGTCTCAATTTAAATAGAATCAAATATGGAATCAAATATTTTAGAGTCATATAATACAGAAGCATGATCCTCCTACATGAAAGGTCAAAAAATACTTGTCCTTTTTTTGTATATTATTCACTTGTGTAGGCTTCACAAGGATAAACAATATCATTGTTTTCTTGGCTAAATAACACAACGTGTTGTTAGACCACACTCAATTCTTGACCTTTATATTATAATGTGTCGTCGAGATGCTCTTTGTCTAGTGCATTCTAAACTACCTCAAATACTAACTGACCAACTTTTATACTAGGTAAAACACGACCAAAACTAAACAAAGAAAATACATATACGTGTTTCATCCATCTAGAATCCGGGCGAAAACATTTTGACCGGTTTCTATGTTGTCCATATGGATTCAAGCAACCTAAGCTTACTTTGAGATAGACTGGACCTTATCTAGTGAAACACCAATATCCATCCAGATATGTTGAATTACACGGTCTAAACGATACCAATTTTATAGTCAATGGGCATAGACTTAAGCTCTATCATGAAGAAGAACACTATAATGAAACCGAAGGAGAAGAAATTCCTTTCTTCTTAAAATAAATCCGAGTAGCCGAGTCTGGCTGAAGACTCTAAACTTAGCGCTATTGGGAAGGCAATCCGTATTTTATCCCCACCTTTTAACTTAAGTGTGGAGGAGGACCTGTAAATTAATATAACCGTTCTTGTATATATTGCATGTGTTTTGTTTTGTTTTGTAGCATGCAGGAAAATAGCAAATTGGAGATCTAAGTTGGATTCATCTCTCGAAGTCCCGTAATTTTCTACTAAGCCCCAGGAAGTTCTCGTTTCCCTATGCATTTTTCCTATTTTTAATATTTTATCAGTTATTACCTCGAGGACGATGTTCAACTTAAGTGTGGAGGAGGTGACAAATAGAAAAAATGAAATAATAAAAAAATATAATAATATTTCTCCACATGAAAATCTTTTTGAAAAACAATAAAAATATATCTGTTTTGTAAAACATGCTCCATATGGTTTGCTATTATTTCAGATAGCATATGATTCTAAAGTTTTAGATAGATCGGCGTGGAATTATTGAGGACAATGTTTAACTTTAGTATGGGGGGTGAATAGATTAAAGGCATACTTTCATTATTGGTTCGGATACCCGCCGATCCCGGTACTATTCTCCGTGGGTTGTCAAAAGCCCGGGCACTTAACCGATTAGGTTGGGACGTTCCGAGAAGAAAGCCGCTACATGGGAAAGGCCATTTTTGAATCTCAAATCTCGTCATTTTCGGTGAGTCTAATATTCCACTTAGATGATTAGCAACCACAACAAATGTCGATTTGAACGATCAAAACATTGAAAATGAACACACTTGCCTAGTCTTTTATAATTATAGGAGTTAAAAGTTATATTTACATAGGTTATTAGTATAAGTAATGTTAGAATTTTGCCAAAACGTTTGCACAAGGAATCTTAGCTTAGTTGGGAATAATAAAAAGAGGATGGCGATCTTTATTCCCTGGAGACAACCAGTTTGCGTGTTTCCCGTTCTATGATCCTTATACCTAGAATAAGAAGTCGAGCATGGCGGGTAACAATGTATTTTTATTTTTATTTTATTAAAAATGTAATTTAGAATAAATTGGTTTTAGAATTGTTTCTGGATTTAGCATTTCTGATCTCAGTGGGTTTCACCCAAGGAATTCAAAATTCATGAATAAAAAGAATCAAAGTACTAGTAACATCAAAACTAAAATGCTAGGAATGACTATACCTTCATAACAAGTAGGAATTAATCCAAACACGCAAATTAAATAATTCCTCCTCCTTGATCCTTAGAAATTTCGTGGCCCTTAGCCACGTGTTAAGTCAATCACGGTACTCAGCAACTGAGTAGAAACAATGTAGTGAGACGATCACCGACGATATCGATGCCCGGGGAAAACACGAAAATCGCAACCTATCACAATAAGGCGCGCGTTAAGACTCGAACTCAATATCGATATATATACCAAATATAACATGACTCAAATGTTTTCAAAGTATACACGTTTCAAAACCATTGACACGAATCAAATGAACTCGTACTACCCATTTATCCGACGTTACTCGTTAAAACACTTGAACACTTGAAAATGACTCGTCATACGACGCCAAGTCAACGCAAGTCAAACTATCCTTTACCCTTATTTGGACCAGTAGCTAAGTCATTTATATAATGACTAAGCACTTGAGTAAGTCACCATGTCCGATGGTGAACACTCAAACACACGCAACACAAGCATTGAACTACGTGTCCAAAATAAAAATCAGCAAGTACACCCCGAATGTACACACCGATCTACCCTATCTAGACTTGTCCGTTTTACATGAAAATTGGTGTCAAGGTCACTTATAACCTGTATAAGACCTCACCAAAATTTGAGCCAAAGTTCACACTTTAAAATCCATTAGCTCGACGCTTTACTCGACTCTAAATTTTAGGATAGATTTGTACACTTGTTTTGTAAAACCGTTAGGACCACTTTAAAAGTACTAACCCGACAATCCGTCTTTTGATACCACTACTAGACTCATCAAACTCAGTTTGTAAACTTTGAAAATCAGTAGTATCAACTATCTAACCAAGCCTAAAGTCCCCGAGAGTCGACCCAAAATCAGCCACAATTTCGGATTGTGCCGACTTGCGTCTCCCGGTACACGAAAACTAAAACTAGCATAACTTTTGACTCGTAATGAGTTATAAGCTCTATCTTATACCAAAACGACCGTCTCGGAAAACTCTACAACAATTTCAAATAATCTCAGTCTTTCACAGACCTTAAACCTACGAAACAATCTGTTTAAAGCTGCTGTCCCAAATTAGCTTTTTAGAAAACATGACAAATCTATTTTTCACTCAAAACCAATCATTCCCATACCCCTAGGATCACTATACTATCATACCCATCAACCAAACACTCGTAAAAACACTTGTATGAAAAATCTAACAAAAATCAAAGATTAAAAACAAGACTTTTAAGGATCAAAACATGATAATCTTACCAAATATAACATATGCAAGATGATTACAACATCATACAATCATGAAATCAAAAGTTCTTGAAATTTTGATGCATGTGGGTGATTTTGTTATCAATAGAATCACCACAAGATTTAGAACATGGGTCTTTAATTTGTTTTAAGAGATTCATGTTAAAAATCAATGTTTTAGGGGTGTTTATGTGGTGGTGGTGGCGGAGAGAAATGAAGGGGAGCGAAGATGTGTTTTTTTTCTGTTAAAAATGAAAGTGTATGTTGTAATGGAAGTAAAAATATGATTTATATAGTGCTAGTTAAGTGGAGGGTTAGTTTTGCCAACTTTGAAACTTGTGGACATAAAAACAATTAATAGTTTTAAAGGGTATAAAATGGTTATTGGTAAATATTGAAAATATTTACGGGGCTCGGGTTTCGTAAAAATACTTTTCAAAAGTTATAATGCATCATAAAAATGATTATACGATTTCTCGACACGACCTGATACGTAATTAAAATGAAATCGTCGAAAATATTAATTATCGAAACAATCGATAAATAAACGTAATATTTTGGGCATCCGTCGGTATCGCGATCACTAGGAATTCTCGTTGTACATTGATTTTGAATAAAATCGTTGTAAAACGCACGCGGGTGATTTTAAATAAAAAACTTTGATTTAAATTAAATATGGAAAAATAAAATAAAAATTTTATAATTCCATGCAAGGTATTTATCGATGATCAGAAAAATACTTAAAAAAGATATAATTTAAAAATCTCAGGATTTACATATAGCAATAAAAGAAAACGTAATACGTTGGAAAAATTCAAGAAGCACGAATAAATTGTTTGACTTATGTGATAATAGAGATTTGTGTTTGGGAGTTAGTTGATTGTCCCAGACATGTCAGACCTATTGGGACAAGATGGGTTCTTAGAAACAAAAAGGATGAGAGAGGAATTGTGATCAGAAACAAGGCACGTTTAGTTGCTCAAGGATATACACAAGAGGAAGGGATAGACTATGAAGACGTTTTTATACCTGTTGCAAGGATTGAAGCAATACGGATTTTTCTAGCCTATGCTTCTTGCATGGGCTTCACAGTTTATCAAATGGTTGTGAAGAGTGCTTTTCTTTATGGCACAATTGTAGAGGAGGTTTATGTAATGCAGCCTCCTGGTTTTGAAGATTCTGAACATCCAGAAAAGGTGTATAGAGTGAAGAAAGCAATGTATGGACTTCATCAAGCCCCAAGAGCATGGTATGGCACATTTTCCACCTATTTGGTGGAAAATGGATTCAAAAGGGGCACCATAGATCAGACATTGTTTACAAAGAAGACTGGTAAGGATTTCTTACTTGTTCAGGTTTATGTGGATGATATCATCTTTGGCTCTTCTAGTCCAAAGATGAGTGAAGACTTTTCCAAGCTCATGACAAACAAGTTCAAGATGAGTGAAATAGAAGATATAAGCTAATTCGGAAAACTAAAATAAAACTGGAGGATTTTATCGGAAATCAAAAAAGACACTTAGATGAGGCGAGATTTTCCAAAAGTTCGGATCAATTAGATGAAAAACAATTGTTTTGTTCTTGTTTTCTGCTCAATGAAAATCTTTTTCACTCATTCGGAATACCTACTGACTCGGAATAATCATGCTCATTCGGAATACTTTGCTGGTTCAAAATATCTACTTTATTCGGAATAATTAAAATAAAAACGTTGATTCGGAATATCTAAAACAAAAGTGCTCGTTCGGAATACCTGAACATGAGTGGGACGATGCAGGATATCACTCTCCTGTATGTGAGTCACGACACCGGTGCCTCTAGTGCCGTGGTTACGGTGCCTCCGTAACTAGTACATAAACTGGTCGTGCTTGTATATAATGCTCAGGCAACTTATTTCGTTTTTAACATGATTTTTGATAAGCTTAAACACATATGGGGAAAAACATTTGGCTGCAGACGGGGAATCCTAATCATGCATAGAAAGGAAGTCCTTACTGAAAGGACGGAAAATCCGTACCTCGTGTCCAGTAATGAAACAAGAATGAAAGCTGAAGGATTTACTCCGACTTCACGGTTACTACATAAATAAGGGACGTGAATGAGTTGTCAGATTACTGTATACTTCACTGATTCTAACTGTTATTAACTTGTTTTATCCCTTGTATTATTTTATTGTCTTATATATAATCTGGTAAATCTAACAGTTCCGGTGTATTTCTGATAAATCTGATTGTTCTTTAAATATTCACTGATTAGCGTACATGACGTATTTTTGATTACTGTATAATATACGGTATTCTGATTACGGTATTCTAATTACGGTATTCTGATTACAGTATTAAACTGTATTCTAGTATTAAAATGATTCTTGAAATATTGTATTCTAACTGTCTTTAATTAGTTACTGATTACTGTAATATTTATTCTCATGTTTACGATATTGCTAAAAATAATAACCTGCTATAAATATAAGTTTCTAAATTTAGAAAGATTTCCAAATGAATAAAATCCTTGAATAATATTGTACCCTTTTAATTTTAAAAACTAATTTAATAATATACTTTTAATCTAATAAATAAATCATAACATTTATAAAAAAAAAATTAAAACAATATAATCAAAATCTTCATTTTCATCATTTTAATATATCCCCGAGCCTACCAAGATCTCTCCTTCTCGGTCGCACTAAAACAAGCCAACAAAGCCAAAATCTGTCTATATGAATTTAACGACAGAAAACTGTCGCTAAAAGTGTCACTAAAACTGCATTTTGAAAACTGCCTATTAACACAATTCTGCGACAGAAAAACTGTCGCAAAACTGTCGTTATTACTCTTGTAAATTGCCATTTTTTTCTGCCCTAACTATTCTCAATGCTTCTTTGTTATTCCGTTCCCACTGGTTGTTATAAAGTTTCCACTACTATTATATTACTCCCCCTGTTTGTTTCCCCCTGTTTGTAAATCCAAACGCACCCTTATTTAACAGTCCTAGGGTTTTGGGTTGGTCTATTGGTCTCGGCTGCACAAAATAAAGCACCAAAAATGCGGCTGTCCCTCCTTTTTGGGGATTGTTGTTCTCGGCGACCAAGGAAAAGACACCACCATAACCTATTGGTCACGGCTGGGCATCAAGAGGACCAAACCGAGGCCCTTTGGCTCGGTTCCTATCACAACAGCTTAACTCGAAATAGAATGGAATAAAGACGGATCGATTTCATACCTTATAATGACTAACAAGTCCTAGAGATTACACACAATTACTAAGGACGAGAAATCAAATTCGAAACCCTCCTCTTTGTTTTGAATCGGCGGCCTCCCAAACCCTAGTTGCTTTATCTCTTTTTTTTTATGTCTGCGATGTTTTTTTTTGACGAAGGGAAACCCCCGTTTGTTTTTGTACCAATAATGGGCTTGGCCCAAAATTCTTTCTTTCCCTTTTTTTAAACCAACTGGCCCAATAATAACTTATATAATTTTCATCATTTTTTTTAAAACTTATTTGTATGTTTTTGATTCCCGCTTTTTATTTACGGATGCTAAATAATACCATACATAGTTTGTTAAAACCAAACCTACGTATTTAAATACGGGTTTACAATACTTTTATCTGCATTTATGTAACTGTCATAAAATGCCTATTAAACAGATCATTCGGAACAATCCTGGTTTCAGGTTATACGTAAACCTAGATAAATGTCTCACTATAAAACATGAAACACCCTTTGAAAACTTAGCTATTTTCTCTTAAAAGAGTTTTTGTGGGAATCAAGAAAGATTTCGATTAAATATCAATGCATTATTCAAACTATGATTGGTATCATTATCGAATCTAATTGACATGTTTTTTAGTGTAGACATGAATGTGGTTTGTTAATAATATACATCGGATCATAACTCACACTTGTGTTGATGATGTTATATTGAATCTACTTGTTCAAATTGTTAGACATATTTTGTTTAATAATTACTTATAATGCACAATAGGGTCGGTTTGATAACTTGGATGTTTCATCCGAAATACTCAAGTAATTTACATTGCTATGCAATTTATAAATGTGTCATTTCTGAAAGACCAATCAAGAGTGTTCTAACAATTTGTGTAAACTTGGTTTGTACAATAGCAAAAATCATAATCTCTCTCATTTAAAGTGTTTTGGATGTCTGTGTTTTTCTACATGTCTGAATAACAGTGACAAACTCACATCTAGGTTTGAGAAATGTGTTTTTTTTTCTATCAGATTTAACTTTTTAATATAAGTCTTGACCTTTATATTAGCAGAGCGTCAAGTAGAAACGTTCCGAATCAAGGTTGGACATTACCACTAAGTCACCAAGCAAGAATCATTGTGCGGCTTCGTTTCCCGTGTTCGTTTTTGCATGTTTCTTGTGATCTTTTGACATTTTCTCAATATCCGTACCTAAAATACACAACTAACAAACACAAGCTTATATTTGGCATTTTTGATGATATTTAATGCATTTAAAGCCTGTTTTCGAAGATGACACTATGTATAAAAGCAGTCTCATCACTTCTGTATGTCTATGATGTGAATTTCATGAATGATGTTGCTGCGCTTGAAGGTATGTAGCGTGAACCCCAAGATCTTGACTCTTCACTTGAACCACTAGATGCAGAGTCACCGGCTTTGTCACTGAAAGTACATGAGACAAAGTCATTAGTATTAGTAGAACTTGTTGGGGACTCAAGCATCTGTGATCCATCCGAGTCATTATGCCATGAGGTGGGCATAAAAGTTCCAGTAAGAGGAGGAGGGACAACATGCATTTCTGCTGCTGGTTTAAACCTATTGTAACGTCTTTTAAATATATTAGTCACACTTATTAAAAACATCGATTGGGTTAATACTTTTAATATGGGGGAGAAAATGTGATTTAATATTGAGATCAATTATGGTTTGATTTAATGTGTTGGCTCATCTCGACATGTGCGAAATGTTTTCGAATATCGTGGCATATGTTATGGGGGGAAATTAGATTTGTACTTCAAAAAATTGATTTCATGGTGACGTATACTTACCCACAACATCTTAATTCACGACGGTGACGACTGTGGTGACATAAGGATGGTAGGATACGTTAAGTCCAATGATTCTTCATGAACCGGAGGGATCTTCCTAAGGATATTCCATAGCTAGAGATAGTAGTCCTTGGGAAATATGGAGAAAGATTGTGAACATAGCTGAATGCTGACCAAGTACTTATGTTAGCACTAGAACTATCACAAAAAGGTGCTAGTTATAACGTATTGGTAAGCATTTTAGGGGTTGAAGAATTAAAAATAATTGTAAAGATAAAGGGTCTAAAGAAAGAATCCCTCCTTACAACTTAGGGAGAAACCTGGTCAACACATATGCTATTGAGATCATTTTTAATGATGCTCGATATTGAAGATAGACATCATGGAACCAGTGATGCAAGGTACAACCCATCCCAGCTAACTCTGATATCTCTCAAAAGGTATTTATTTTAATCACAAGAGTTCAAAATTTTATCTATCCATTTATTCAGTTCGAATAAATTGGTATTGAAATGGTGGCAATTCTCTCCAACCTCTGATCACTAAAATCCAAAGTGCACGATCGAGTCTAGAGCCATTTGAGATCATCAAATATCTCACTAGGACACATTTCCATATTTCCTTGCTTCCTCACACTCTGTGAAAAGTAAGAAAGATATTAAGAGTCCTACGCAAAATCTTCATGATCTTGCCTGAACATCCGAGTAATCAGAAAGTATTCACAATGAAAATGGAAATCCTTCTTGAGTGAACATCAAAAAGCTCATGGTAGGTGACTTATACGATCTTTATGAATCAAACTTGTGATAACTGGAAAATAATATTGGTTTAATTCTTATCTGAATTTAGACACCGTTCCAGGCCTCTACATAAGCTGTTGACTTAGTAAGTTCCAGGCCTCTACATAAGCTGTTGCATGTACCAATAAGCAAAACAGATTCAATACGTAAACCTAGGGTTTCTGATTTGATTCAGATCTTCATGTAACATAGTGGACCCTTGAGATCCTTGAGATGCTATGAAAGCACAAGCAGTGTCAAGACTGAATGTTGCAGGCCTTTCTTCATCATAAGATGATCCAGATCTTGCAGCAGGGGAATGGGTAGCAGGGGAAACTTCAATCCCACTGCCTTTGAAGATTCCACTGCTGTGAGATATAAAGGCCATATTGGCAGGGGAATCAGCAGATCCACTTGAATTAGTGGGGATGGTTCCTGATGACTTCATTTCATTAACTACTGGGTCAAAAACTTTCAGGTTATTGTAGATGTCACCAATGTTCTTATCATCAATGTCATCTCTATTTTGCCAAATGGCTTTGTACACAAATCATTCTTTCTGAAGGATGTTGAGGAATCTTGTATTCACTTGTTCTCTTGGCACTTCTATGTCAAAGAACTCTAGTTGAGCAACCATATCTTGAAGCATGTTGTAGATAGAACCAATTGATTCACCGACACTGCTCAAATATAAGAAGCGTGAAGACATGCTCCATATGGTTTGCTATTATATCTGTTTTGTAAAAATATATCTGTTTTGTAAAACATGCTCCATATGGTTTGCTATTATTTCAGATAGCATATGATTCTTCACGCTTCTTATATCCGAACCAATAGTACCGGGAGGGAATGAGTGAAAAACAATAATGAAAGATTAAAACTTTACGAGAAATAATTGACGAGAAATTAAAGGCAATAAAAGTAAATGACTCCAATTAAAACTTAAATAAAAGGGAAGCAAGTAAAAATGCGAATAAAGAAAAAGGCGGGAAAAAAATAAAGCTGAAAACTAAAAACTGAAAAACACTATTCGGAATAAAATGCTCTATACGGAAAATAAGTCTATGCGGAAAAACTTGCTATTCGGAATGAAAGGTCTACTCGGAATATTTAAAATATTCCGAATAAAGGAAAGTAAAAGGTTCTGCGATCACAAACCACGATCCACTTGTTGCGATCGTGGTTGCGATCTGGGAGTACGATCTTGCTTTCCATCGCATTGAATGCGATCTTACCCTAGACTACGATCGTAAGTACGATCGGCGGTCACGATCCATCTTACTGTTTGGGTACGATCGCATTGCGATCTACTATTGCTTTTGTTTTAATTTCATTAGAATTTAAATTTAATCTTTCCCGCCTTTTGTCTTAGTTTACTTTTTACTAAGTTTTCAAGTCTTTAATCATTTACATTTTGATTTCCTAAGATTGCATTAGTTTATTTTTAGTTTAATTTTTAAAAAACTTTCAAATTTTACTCAACGACAATTATTTGCTTTTAGTATAAAAATAGATAATCAAAAAAACCATCCTCTTGATCACCAAAAGACAATTGAGTCGCACTAATGCTTGATTACGAGTTAGCATAAACGTCACTAAAACTCGCACATCCAATGCTTGATTACGGCTTATAGAGGATGAGATAGCCAAATATTTTTGATTTGGGAACTCTTTATAATGTATATAAAAGGACTGGAGGTTTTCAATAAAATTTATGGTGTTTAGGTCGGTGTTTGAGTGAAGGTTTTCGATCATGAATTATGTGATATGGTGTCTTTTCGTGTCTTGGGATAATTAAGGATCGGTTTTGTGTGTAGCATGCGGTTGACACGGCTTCGGGCCAAAGGAATAGTGGAAGTTTTGAAGCGGACAATAATGTTCGAGCAGCCTCAACTAAAGTACGGTTTCGTCTTTCAACAACGCCATTTTTTTCGGGTGTTCGAGCAATAGATGTTTCATGTTCAATCCCTTCTTCTTCAAAATATTTCTTCAGAGTTGAATTCAAAAATTTTGTGCCTCTGTCGCTAAGAACCACATTTACTTCAGCTTAAAGAACATGTTGTATCTGCTTAAGAAAGTTGATGAGAACTTCGGGTGTTTCATCCTTGGACCTTAAGAAGTGAGTCCATGTGTACCTTGAGTAGTCATCGATAATTACCATAATATGTTTCTTCCTATTGATACTTTGAACACGCATAGGGCCACACAAATCCATATGAAGAATATCTAACCGTCCTTTAGAGCTTGGTGTAGTCTTTTTCTTGAAGCTACTTCGTTTAGCTTTACAAATTTCACAAGAAGAACAAAGATGATCTTTGATGAATTTCAAGCTTGGAAGGCCTCTCACAATATCTTTCTTAGAAAGCAAGTTGATGGTATCAAAATTGAGATGAGATAAACGTTGATGCCATAACCATGCCTGAGTCGTTGAAGCTTTAGCCATGAAGCAAATTGGAGTTGAGGAAGTTGTGTCTTGAAGTGAAATTGTGTAAAGATCGGTACCCCGTGAACCGGTCAGTAAATCATTCCCATCATAATCACGAACAAACATGTCTTCTTTCTAAATGCAACCTCTAAATCTGCATCACAGAATTGACCAACCGAGAAAAGATTGTGATTGAGCCCTTCGACGTAGTATACCCTTTTGATCATGATATTCCCCTGAAGCAAATCTCCATATCCTAGGATTGGTGCAAATTGATCATTTCCGGATCGGATCGTACGCAGGAACTTCTCCACGAAGTTAATTAAGCTTGAGATTCCCCGTCATGTGCTTCGTGCATCCGAAGTCCAGTATGAAGAGAATTATTTGTATCACCTGCAGAAGAATTAGAACATGATGGAGCATTTGCTAAATTGAATACCACGTTAGTTGTGATTTCAGAATCATTAGTTTCCTTAGCATCATTTAAAGGTATACTAACACTCGTTGTCAAATTGTTTGTCCTAACTTTAGGCATCCATTTATATCCTGGAGGGCATTGATTAGCAAACCACCATTTCCACGACTTGCTAACAGACTCATATAATTCCCTAATTTTGCTTCTAGGGTTCTTAGTGGTAGAGTCTGATGCAATACTTTTCTTAGTGGGGGTTGAGGGACATGGTTGTTATTATTCAAATTGGGGTGAGGTGGGTTGTTATTATTATGCACACCGGCGATATCTAAGTCTCTACGAGTCTAGGGCTCAGAATAAGACGAAGATCGAGTACGCATACACTAAAAATGAAATACAATATTTTTGGTTTTTATCTTTTTTATTTTTATTTATTTATTATTTTATTTTTTTTGAAAATTTTATATTTCTTAGGATTTTTTGAAAATATTTATGCTTGAAAATAACGTTCCCAAAAGAACGGATCCCAAAATCCAATTTTTCTCACTAAAAGTCGTTAATCTTTACGAAAAGACCCGGTAGCGGCGCCATTTGATTTAATGATTTTGTGTGTGTTTGTTCGTACTCGATTCAATTCGAATTGATCACAATTTAGGGTAGAATTATTTGTGTTGGTAACTAAAAGGGGGAGCTTTTGATTATCTAAGTCTATAAACGTTAAAGCTATTAAACATAAAAATAAAGGAAGGATGTCTAACCTCGATTGCTTGTCCAGAATGAATGCTGCACAGTAGAACTTGGTAAAAGAAACTAAAGGTGATTATCTATTTTAAAATAAAGTCGAAAACTTGAAAAGATTAAACTAAAAATTAAGACTTTTAAAATAATTGACAGAAGATTAAACTTGATAAAAAGTAAATTTTAAAACTTAAAACTTTATAAAACTGTAAACTTGAAAATAACTAGGACAAAACACTTTGAAAATTAAACTAAATAAAAATGGCGGGAAAAATAAAGCTTTGAAAACAATTCGGGAAAACAAAACAGAATATAAGTCAGAATAAAATTCTACACTTAAGTCGGAAAGTGACAAAACCAAACAATCCGGAATCCGTAAACAAGACACAGTTCGGAATCCCTAACACTTGACCTTATCCGGAATAGGTATCATACACTTAATCCGGAATAATGGCTTAACACACAATTCAGAAAGAAAAAATTGAACATACTCCGGAATACGTGTCCTAAACGTAATCCGGAATCTAGATCCCAAACCCTATTCGGAATGTAGACCTCCACACACTATTCGGAATGTAGATTATAGACTTAATCCGGAATCCGAGTTCCTAATGTTATCCGAAATCTTGATCATGCATCTAATCCGGAATCCAAGTTTTCTAGTTAATTCGGAATTCAGCAACATAAACAAAATTCAAACTGAATAAAACTAAATCTATATTCAGCAACAATCAAATATTCCTGAACATCAGTGCTAAGATTATCAAAACAGAGTAGATCAGCTAGAATACAGCTTAACTCAATTTATCATCTAAGCAGACTTCTACAAAGGTAAAAAAAACTCTCTTAAAATGACTAACAACACATCAGTTCTAAAATGAAATATTCTCAATAACAACCCAAACACTAGCTCAATCCCAAACAGATATAAAACTTTTATAACATGCAGCAGGATATTAACATGACCAGTAACTTGAAACTACAAACATACGTTGGATTAAAACGCAAGCATGATCAATTCTAGATGGCAGACTTACAAAATTTAACATTAACTGAAATATACTAACCAAATTCAATTCACATCTATAAATCTAAATTAAACCTCACCACACGTTCTTAGAATCATAGACAATCATATTCAAACCTTAATATAAACAGTAACAAAAACTATCTAACATTTTATCTATCAAAGTCATTTAAACAGTAAAGAAACATTCATATAAGCAGATTATAAAACAAATAAAAAAACTGTAAATTCATAAAAAAAATAAAAAGGATTAAAACCTTTAGACGAAACCATTGGGCAGTAGATCTGCGCTGAGCAGTCTAGATTAACCGAGCCACCATCATTTCGAACCACCATACAAACGTCAAACACATCAACCAAATTCACCACTCGTTCCAAACAGTTTTATATATATAAATCATCCAATAGGGATAATTTTATGAATCCAATTTTACTTATAACATCAAACTAAAACTATTGATTAGTTTAAGTTTAATATCTCGAATGTTATTATGTGTAACAGTAGATAAAATAAATTCATAAAAAAAAACTTCAATAAGTAATAAAATGAGACACCTTGTGAATAATAAACTGATATTTTATTAATCTTCAAAAGATATTACAAGTTTTAAAGAAAAATACATGAACTAATTCTACCACTATTTTGACAGAATAACAATAAAAGTAAAGAAAAAGGATGCCTTTACACAAGAAATTTGGGGGTATTTATAGCCCCCCCAAGGCTTGTTGATGACGAATATACGGATCTCCCAAGGAATATTCCATTCTAATCTTGGCCTTTGATCTCTAATTTCTTTCTCTCTCTTTAATCTGAGGGTGGATATGAGTCACAATAGCACACGGATCGCCAACGTGGCATCCGTGTGCTAGTTGTGTTTCTTCTTTGGCTCCTGATTGGTGGAATAGGAGTTGTGAGGTGTTCATTCCAATGATACTTTGCCACGTAACACTTTCTGATCCTACCTTCTCTTCCTTTAAACTTGGGGTTTTATTTCTTTTTGGTGTGAATTAAATGAAAAGATAAAAAGCCCTTTGTAAAAACGTTATTTTATTAGGCTAGGGTTTAGAACAGTGGTGATTTTTTACTGGTTTGGGGATGAGAAAGTTGGGGAAGAAAGGTTTTTACTTTGTTTATATCGAAAAGGAATAATGAATGGACGTGGGGAGTCGTTTTTGGTTATTTAAATGAGAGAAAGTAAGTGGGTGATTGGGGTGAAAAACAAACGAGTGGATGACGGTTTGGGTTTTTTTTATTTATTTATTATGGGAGTGACGTGTGTGGATTAAAATAAGAGTGGGTAAGGATGAAAAATCAGTGGGTTATGACGTGTGTAGGTAAGACTGAGATTGGGATTGAGTATTTGTTTGTTTATTGAAAGTAACGAGAACTCAAACCCTAAAAGCCCACATGTGTTAACTTCGTTTCTTTATTAGTGAGCAATGGGCTTTAGGCCCAAAAACCATTCGTTTAACACATTGCCTCCATCCGTATAAAATCCATTTTGGGCCTATTAGACTTTTAAAAGTCCAACTTTATTAACTTGAATCAATAATGGGCTTTTGAGCCCATTTTCCAAATGTGGGTCCCACTTTGCTCGTAAACTCGACAAATGATTAAATCCGCTAAAGTCAAGCTCGATTTTGGCTTCTAAGATCTTTTTCATCAATCTCGTGTCGGTTTTCATCGGTTTTCGTGAACTTGGTACCTACACACATTCAAACAAGAAACAAGCATTTCCAAGGCATATTCGATATAAATCATGCAATATTTCATCGTTTTAAGCTACAAATGATATGAGTAATTACACTCATATCAGCATACATGTTTGAAAACGTGTTTGAATTGTTAATCTTTTATTATGGTTGTCTACTAATACTTTATGTTTGAATTATTAGTATTTTAATCCTAATAGTTGCATTGCTTTATGCATATTATGTGTTTGTTAGCCTTTAAAATTTTGACTTATAGTTAACTTTGGCTTGATATTTACCTGTGTGAAATCTGGGCTGACCAAAGTTTAAGGGAGTGCACTTTTCTGCCACATATGGACACGGTTCCATATCGAACCCGCGGTTCTTTATCGATAAGGAACCGCGGACCTACGTAAGGAACCACCTATTCCTGTTTTGACAGAATCTTTGCTTTACACTGTTTTCCTTAATCTATGTAAAACTTTGAGAATTTTTTTTTTAAAAACCTGCACTTTCCTAAACTAGGGTACCTAATTTCATTATTCACCTAAAATGATTTTAACCCATTACTAGTTTGGATTTTTATTCTTATTTATATTATTTTAGACTTAGTTTTAGCTTTTAATTAATTTTTTTAGGTTTAAAATTTTTTAATTTGTAGCTTTTTACGGTTTTACGTGAACGACCTTTTCGTCTTAGCTTAATCCGTCATCGTAACCGTCAATCTCTTCTTACCCCATTTCTATTTTCTTTTTCTTAATATAATCACAAACCATTATCCAAGTCATTACACACATAACACACTAGCCTCCTTGAGAACGAACCCATTTTAGGGTCATTTACACACGGTTTTCCTAAATCGTCGTGCTTACCCTATATTTTACGCTCTTTTTCCTAAAAGACGTAATTTTACAACCATCATTTTGGCGCCGCTGCCGGGGAGGCGTGTTGTGTTTTG
Source organism: Glebionis coronaria (assembly GCA_025667525.1). NCBI lineage: Eukaryota > Viridiplantae > Streptophyta > Magnoliopsida > Asterales > Asteraceae > Glebionis > Glebionis coronaria. The sequence continues at coordinate 174,127,808 of CM046876.1, read as the reverse complement.
ATTGGAATTGTTGTTTTTATATACTAACCATAAATAGTATTTGTATTAGTAGAACTCTACTAATACGTATTATCGGTTTTTGGTTTTTGTGTGAATACTATTACTATATTGTATACGTAGAACAATAAATTCACAAGTACTCCAAATACGTGAGAAATCACAACCTTGACTTGGGAGGTCACTACCCAATCATTGTATTCGAATCTCAAACCAAAGAAAAAGGCAAACATAGACAAATACTTTCGTGAAGCTCGATTTTGAAAAATACAAACTATAAGGTGGGTATAAGGCGGTTGTATTTTACGACCTAACGGAAAAAGGCTCTTAAGTGCTTCGCGCCGCCTCGTTTCCTCCGCTTGCTTGTGCGTATTTTGAGATTGAAAGATAATCGAGGGTTTTGCCGCCCAAAGTATTACTAAGTATCATATATATTTTCTTGGTTTCCATTGATTAAACCCTCTTGAACGTTTTGGTGTTCCACCAACGTTCTAAAGTCATCGAAGGCGTTCACTTCACGTGATCGTTTTCATTCCTTGAGGCTTCTTTAATCGAGAGATTTGATTAAGGAGGAGATTTGTAGATTTGTGTCTACTTAATACATTCACAAAATCCAAAAAGGTTAATACAATCAAAAACCACAAAAAATTGAAAAATACAAACACCAAAAAGAATCTTCTTTGCTCGTCCCCTCGTTGTACGTGACGTTTATGCTAACTCGTAATCAAGCAAGACGTGCACGTAAACGAAAGAACAAAACTCCCACTCCAAATCATTCTAGTGAGGAGTCTCCTATTGACGAACCCATCGTAAGAGAAGCACCAACCATGGCGAATCGAACTATGATGGAGTTGCTTCAAGTACCCACCGAGGTTATGGAGAGGCTATTGTGATTCCCGCTATCCTTGCGGAGAATTTTGAGGTTAAGACGGGTTTGTTGTCCATGATTCAAAACAACAAGTTTTGTGGTGACGAAAAGGACAACCCTCATAACCACATTCGCCAATTTAATCGTCTTACCGCCACTTGCAAGTTTAAGGATGTCTCGAATGACTCGATTAAGATGATGCTTTTTCCGTACTCCTTAGCGGGGCCCGCTAAAATTTGGTTAGAGAAAGAGCCACCCAATTCTATATTGATGTGGAAGGATCTCGTTTCAAAATTCGTGAACCAATTTTTTCCGCCCTCTAAGACTACGCATTTAAAAAACGAGATTTCAAAATTTTCACAAGAATTAAATGAAAGTTTTTCAATGGCTTGGAATAGGTTTAAGGAGATGTTACATGAATGTCCTCATCACGGTTTTTCCGACTTGCATCAAATTGACACGTTTTACAATGGACTTAATGATCATGAAAGGGATTATTTAAATGCCGCCGCGGGTGGTAATTTTTTGTGTAAAACGGTTGAGGAAGCTTTGGTGATAATTGAGAATAGGTCTAAGGTTTATAGCCCTCGTAACACACCGAGTGTTGATAAATTGGGTTCATCATCGTCATCATCGTCTCGTAGCATTAATGCCTTACAAGATGAAGCTAATGAGGAGAATCAGTTTTTTGATAGGTTTTCGACTCTTATGTCCCATTGGAAAGCTCAAGAAGCTTCGAATTCCGCTTCCGTTAAAGCGTTGCTAAGAGTTGTTTGTCTTGTGATGGAGCTCATGATCTTTCCGAGTGCATTACCGCAGATGGTAACACTTCGAGTGCTTATGTAGCAACGGGAACTTACAACCAAAACGGTCAAGGTTCCCGCCAAAATCAAGCTCCACCAAATCAAAATGCTAATAACTATCGAAACAACAATCAAGGTGGTAATTATCAAGGCAATCAACGTAACTACAACAAGGGTAATTATCAAAGTGGAAATGGGCAAATTTCAAACCAAAACCAAAACCGTGATTTTCAAACTACCACTCAAGGTTTTCAAAATGATCACACCAAAAATCTTCAAGGAGAATTTTTGAATTATGCTAAGGCAAACGATGCTAAGTTTGACAATATGCAACGTGAAATGGTTAGCTTAAGATCCGAGTTGAAAAACAAGCTTAAAAACGAACTTGCTAATGAACTTAAGACTCATGCTAATAAAATGGAAGGAAATGTTCAACGACTCCAACAAAATCAACAAAAAATGGAGCAAGGTCAACATGAGATTAAGAAAGAGTTGTTAAAAGCGGATGCTAGGCAATCTAAGTTTGAAGATCGAATGGGAAAAATGTTTGAAGCTATCATGTGTAAACCTTCTTCTTCGGGTAGTCTTCCTAGTGATACCATCGTAAACCCGAAAGGAGAAATGAAAGTGATTACCACACGAAGTGGTAAGACACTTAAAGAACCGACTCCTCAACCAATTACTCCAACGGTGGAGGAAATTGAGGAAGAACCCGAGGTGGTGGTCGAAAAGGAGCATATCTCAAGCCCACAAAGTACCACTCATGCCACACCTACGGTTGACCCATTACTAACATTGGAACCAGAGATTCCAAAGGCTATGCCTATGCCCTACCCCACACCACCTTTACCTTACCCATCGTGACTAAGAAAGGAGAAATGACAAGAGCGCGACAATTATCAATTTGATCTTTTTATGAAAATGTTTCGTGATTTGCACCTTAATGTGAGTTTCGCCTACGCTTTGGTCATGATGCCTCGATTTGCCGCTAACTTTAAGAGTATGTTGAACAACAAGGAGAAATTGCACCAATTGTCTAGTTGTTCGTCGGTTTATCTTAATCGCATACCTCAAAAAGTCAGTGATCCCAGTAAATTTTTGATCCCTTGTGCAATCCAAGATATGGAAGAATGTTATGCCTTGGCCGATCTTGGTGCTAGCATTAACTTGATGCCACTTGTAATCTTCGAGTCGCTCAATCTTCCTAATCTTACTCCTTCACTAATGTCTATGGAGTTGGCCGACCATTCCACGAATCGCGCATGTGGATTGGCGGAAGATGTTTTTGTGAAAGTGGGGAAGTTCTACTATCCCGTAGACTTTATAGTTGTCGATATCCCCACGGATCCTCAAGTTCCTCTCATTTTAGGTCGTTCGTTTTTAGATACGTATATGGCTTTGATCGATGTTCATGCTAGAAAGATCACCTTACGTTTCAACGACGAGGAACTTGTTATAAACGAGGTGCCTCGTGGGGGAGACCCATGCTTATCCATGTACATATTATTGCTTTCTAATTAGTTTAATGTGAGGGGATTTGTGCCCTTCCAACCTTTGTTCCATGGTTGTTTGTGCATTGTGGTTTTTAGATCATGATCTTCACGATTGGAGCCTCTCGTGTTCGTTTTATGGGAGCACTCGATCGTTTGCTTTGAAGACTTTCTCAATATCCAAATGATATATCCTTTGATGTTCTAACCTTAGGTTTTTAGCACACTTCATAAACGGCTATTAATTTATTGGTTACACCCTTTCCATGCTAGATTAGGCATTCGACTACGTCTCTAGTATGGGGGTGTTTTCACCCCTAGACTCGAAACATTGAGGACAATGTTTAACTTTAGTATGGGGGGTGAATAGATCTGTTTTGGTTCGGATAAATCTTTAAACACGCTTCATGTTGTAGATAGTTTGGCTTGAAGCATGTAAAGTTTTAATCTTCTTTCTACAATTGTTTTTCAAGCATATGATTATTTTTCTTCTTCTTTGTGGCCTCATTCCCTCAAAATGTCTTGCCTATTGCTTCCCAAAGTTCTTTTGCAGTCTTATACTTCCTGAATCTTAGCTGATGTCTATCAGGTAGAGCCAATAGCAAAGAACTGTGAGCTTTGACATCATGCCTTCTTGCTAGTATCTCCTTGTCTGCAAGAGCATCAGATTTCTTTTTGCTATCACCTTTGGAGCTTTCACCACCAGCCTCTCCCTTATCTTTTTCTTCAACTGCTACTGTTTTAGTGAATTGATCACCAAACTATATTATCTCCCATAGAACATAGTGTTCCATCTTGAGATATTGTTGAATCCTAAATTCCCATAGTTTAAAGTTTTCAGGATCCAGAATAGGTAGTTTGAGAGAATTATTGTTGTTTGAGGATGAGTGAGAATCTGAGGACATGGTTGATGTTGGTTGAAAGAGATGTTTTGTTCTTGTTTTAATCAATGTTTCTCAACAAGCTCTGATACCACTTGTTTATCCCAAACTCAGATCTTAAACCTTAGCTTGTTTAAGGGTTGTGATAGAAAGAATGAATTCCAACTAACACTAGAGAAACTTTGGAATACACAAAGTAACTAAACAAGATGCGGAATATAGGTAAAAACAAGTAAAAGAACTTATAAAAGACTTAATGAACTTAAAATAAGGAAAAATCGGTAAAACTAGTGAACTAGTAAGACGATACTAAAACGTAAACACTAAAATGAGTAAATGAGGATTTATAAACCCACTTGATCATCATCATATGTACAATAATCATATATATGTATATTGTTATTTTGATAAAAGTCATTGGACCGAGTCTAAGACCGATTATTATTTATATAGGTTTCCGTGACCGAAGCACGCCCGTAGCCGATAATCCGCCTTTCATTAACAACGTGAGTTCATAGCCTCGCACTCTTTTAAATGTTTTATAAAATGATTTGTAAACCCGCGAGGGAGATAACATGCTAGATTTTTATAAAAATAGAACACAAGTAGTCCCGATTGTATGCTAAATGAGATGGACCCGAATGATGCTATGACCCTATATTCGAGACTAAAAGGATTATTAGTAGTTAGGTTATGTCACTTAAAGTCCCATTAGCATGAATTGTGAACTACCGGGTTTTGGTAGACGCTTATGCATTTGATAGTACTATTTGGGGACAATCACCCCAGTTCGCGCCTTGACGGTTGATCCCCGTCGTACCACATTGATTGGTAAGCGAATTTATGTATGAGAAGATTCCATAGCGTGATTTTTGTGACGAAACGCTAACTTAGATGGGCAAATTGTTTGTCGGGTTCGCGGCCCGCTGTTTTCACAGTAAGGTAACAATGTCATGCGGCTAATAATAATCCTACAACCTATAATACAATATAAGACGTATATAATAAACGATAACGACGCTATTACGATGAATATATTACCTATCATGGTAATATAGAGACTACGGTCTCATGGACGGTTTTTCAGATGTATGCTTGATATATATTGCCTGACTAGCAATATGTGGACTTACTTCCGATATTATACTTGTGTTCTGATTTTAAATGATTGTAATTGATTGTTTTATATAACGGTTTTCATTAAACTCTATGAATTCACTCGGCATTCGCTGATATGATTTTTGCATGTTTTCTATCTCAGGTGCTTGAAGGTAATCTGGATGGAGATCGACTCTGATGGTCCACACTTAATATTAAAAAATGTTCATTCGATCTGTGTTTTGTAAACTTAATGACCTGTATAATTTGGGACCTGTTGTACACTTTTAAACCTTTTTATCGAATGAATGTTTGTTAAACCTTGTACAACCATTTTTATGTGTTGTCTATGATTGGAGTTATTGTGCTATCCCGTAACACTCTGAAAGACCCTTCCGCTGTACCGATACGAAAAATGAGAGTGTTACAGTTTGGTACCAGAGCTCTCGTTGTAGAGAACAAAAGATTTTAAAAACCAAGGTTTTGAACAAAACTTTTCAAAATCTTTTGACAATGAACATTTTAGAAAATATTTGAAAAATCTTTTGACTATAACGGTGCCAGAGATCTCTGACGTTACCAACAAGCCCTATTGAGAAGATATATATTTTGATATATATAATTTAATTTATATATATGTATATATCGTGATTTCATTATGTAATTGTTTAACTAGTATGTTATCCTAATACGAGATAAATATATATAAATGCAGATTGTCATGGCTGACCCTAATACTCCTGTAGAAAACCATGCTATTCCCGAACCTAATATAGAAGATGATCCTTATTTAGACCTAGTAGATTTTGATATTGATGACGAGGAGGAACCATTTGAGGATCCCGAGCCCGAGTTAGGACTAGGAGATCAGATTGCCCCTCAGGTTGACTTAGTAGAGAATAAGATTGAGAATGTGGGTAATGAGGACGTAGATATTGAGAATGCTGATATTGAGAACAATGATGAGATTGGGTTAGATGAGTTAGATGATGAGATTGACGACGAGGATGTCGAGGAGGACATAGGTATAGATGTTGAGGTTGATGACGATGAGGAAGCTGAGCTTATATATCCGTATGATGTTCCAGAGGGCGAGCCTTTGCCCCCACCAGTTTGTTTGTCTGATTCCGAGGATGAGTTACCTAGGGATGAAATGTCTGAATCAAAGCAAACGATCGAGTGCTCCCTTAAAACGAACTCGAGAGGCTCCAATCGTGAAGATCATGATCATCTAAAGTTCACAATTCACAAACAACCACGGAAAAAAGGTTGGAAGGGCACAAATCCCCACACGTTACTACATTAGAAAACGATAATATGTACATAGGATAAGCATGGGACTCCCCCACCAGGAACCTCGTTTTTGATTACCGAGTCATGAGCTCGACTCGATCCTCTCAATACGAATTATCATTGGGGAAAGTGACTTGGTCGAGGTAGTTCAAGGATGGAACTTCCCCGCCAAAGTAGTGCTTCAACCTATGTCCATTCACCTTGAAGTTAGGGCCATCATCATGAGCTAGTTCGATGGTCCCATACGGGAAAACTTGGGTCACGGTGAATGGACCGGACCAACGGGATTTCAACTTACCGGAAAAGATTTTTAATCTTGAATTAAAAAGAAAAACTTGATCCCCAGTGTTAAAAACCCGGTTTTTAATTTTAGAATCATGCAACTTTTTAGTTTTTTCTTTGTAAATCAATGAATTTTCATAAGCAATGTCCCTCAATTCATCCAATTCATTTAATTGCATTTTTCGGTGTTTTCCCACAGTCTCCATATCATTACAATGCTTTAGGGCCCAATAAGCCTTGTGTTCTAACTCGATAGGAAAATGACAATTCTTTCCATACACAAGCTTATAGGGAGTGTACCCAATGGGCGTCTTATGAGCGGTCCTAAAGGCCCATAAAGCATCGTCCAACTTATCCGACCAAGATTGTCGGTTTTCCCCAACAGATCTCTCCAAGATCCTCTTCAACGCTCGGTTTGAAACCTCGACTTGCCCACTCGTTTGTGGGTGATAAGCCGTAGAAAGCCGATGTGTAACCTCATATTTCCTTAGGACCCTTTCGAATTGGTCGTTACAAAAATGGGTTCTACGATCGCTTATGATCGCACGAGGGGTTCCAAACCGAGAAAACAAGCTTTTCAAGAACTTGACTACCACACGAGCATCATTAGTGGGCAAGGCTTTGGCCTCCACCCACTTAGATAGGTAGTCAACCGCAACAAGGATGTACTTATTACCACAAGATGATGGGAACGACCCCATAAAGTCTATACCCCAAACGTCAAAGATCTCACACACTTGGATGATATTTTGTGGCATTTCATCTTTTTGTGAGGCTTTTCCTTGTCGTTGGCATGCATCACACGACTTCACAAGATCTTGTGCATCTCGGTAAATAGTAGGCCAAAAGAAGCCGGCATCAAACATATTTTTAGCCGTGAGATTAGCACCGTGGTGACCACCCGTGGGTCCCTCGTGACAAGCTCTAAGGATGTTAGAAGCTTCGGTGCCAAATACACAACGTCGGATGATTTGATCCGCACATGTTCGAAACAAGTAAGGGTCGTTCCAAAAGTAGAACTTGACGTCACGAAAGAATTTTCGTTTTTCTTGAGTCGTCATACCCTTAATGATGAAGTTACCCGCATGGTAATTTGCAAAGTCCGCAAACCATGGGGTGGAAGAATAAAGCTTACAATTCGCGGGCAGATATAGCCGTTGGCTCCTTTGTCCTATAAATAGTGGACCATTCTCAGCTTTTCACCTCACCTCTTTTGCACATTTATTTCCAGATTCAAACCCCTTCTTTAATCACTCAAATCTTTGATCATTTGTTTGATTATTACTTGTTTAAGAAGTGAATCTTGTTCTTCCATCCCTTCCTCTCCAAGTGCAAAGAGAAGAACACTATCCTTGTGAAGTGTTGAGTCCACCACCAAAGATCCATTGAAGATCTAATTTTATACACTTGTAGTTGTGTCATAGTTGTGAAGATCCAAGTAGTTGTGTCTATTTGGAAGTTGTGTATGTACTAAGTATAGTTGTGTAGATTGGTCCTAGCTACGATTAGGGCTCGACTTTTAGCTTAGAGTCAGAAATTGGTTAAGCGACGTGTACGGTTTTCTCCACCATAAGGAGCTTGTTGTGTAGTGAACTCTCGAGTAAGGAGTACTCGAGGAGTGGAGTAGGAACGAGGAGTGAGCTTCGTTGCCGAACCACTATAAATCCTTGGTGTTCGGTTTGATCTTTCTTTACCCTTAACTCTTTACATTCTTTATTCTTTATGCATATACATGTGTTAGTATTAGATTAGTTGCACTATCATTCTTTATTCTTTGTAGATATATTTTTTGTTAGTATTAGTTTAGTTACACTATCATTGTTCATATTGTGCATAAGAAGATTTCACATATTTCCTCAAGCCTAAGTTTTTGAAAAAGGATTTTTGGAAACCACATTTTAACAAGTAAATATAAGAAACTATTCAACCCCCCCTTATAGTTTCTACAATTGGTATCAGAGCGGGTTGCTCAAGAATTTTTAAAGTATATTGTATTTTAAAACTTGAATCGATCTATGGATTCCAACAAATACCTAGAAGGGCAATCTATGCAAAAGCATTTTGTTAATAAGTATGATGATGATCAAGTGGGTCTTCCATATGCCACACTCATATCTTGACCTTTATATTAGGTATATTTGGCCTATTCGAAAAGATCCTCCTATGCGAAATAAAGGGCCTACTCGGAATATTTGGCCTATTCTGAATATTGTCACCTACTCGGAATAAAAAGCTCTATTCGGAATATTCAATATTCCAAATAGTCATCCAATTAAAACCCTTACTCGGAATAAATCTGGGCTCGATCTCAGGGAAGAACTGTAACAGTAAACCGAAGAACAATGGACAAAAATAAAGCACGAATCTAATAGAAACTAAGGCAAATTAGCCACACCAGATCGCTGATGCTCGATCTTAACATGCTGGCAGGTAAGACATTTGGAGATGTAAGTGGCAACATCCTGTTTCATACCACTCCACCAAAAGTATTGCTTGATGTCATGGTACATCTTAGTCGAACCAGGATGTATAGAGAATGGGGAGCTATGAGCTTCAGATAACAATGCTTCCCAGAGTTCTTGATCATCAGGAACACAAAGTCTCGTGCCCTGCCATACGATACCATCTGCATCTACTCTGAATTCCGTCTACTTCTCGAAATTCTGAATTATCGCCCAGATTTCTCCATCATCTTTCTGAGCTTCCTTAATCTTAGAGAGTAACTCGGGTTCTACTCTAAGATTAGCCCAGTAACCGTGCTTTCCACGTACCATGATCTCGATGTCTAGTCGCTCCAAGTCTCTTATGATTTACTCCTCAATCTTAATGTCGTTGATCATTCCGGCTTCTTACTAAGTGCATCTGCTACTACATTCGCCGTTCCAGGATGATACTGCAGATTAATGTCATCATCCTTCAACAGCTCTAACCATCTCCTCTGCCTCATTTTCAATTCACGCTGAGTGAAGATATACTTCAAGCTCTTGTGGTCCGTGAAAATGTCACATGATTCTCCATATAAGTAGTTCCTCCATATCTTCAATGCAAACACGACTGCAGCAAGTTCCAAGTCATGCTTAGGGTAATTTTCTTCATAAGGCTTAAGCTGCCGTGAAGCGTACGCGATCACTTTCCCATGTTACATGAGAACACAACCAAGTCCCTTCCCCGATGCATCACTGTAGATTTGAAATCCACCCGTACTAGATGGGAGAGTAAGAATAGGTGCAGATACTAGCTTCTGCTTCAGGTCTTTAAAGCTCTTCTCTCGTTCTTCAGTCCATACGAATTTCTCCCCTTTCCGCATCAGTTTGGTCAATGGTAGTGCTAAGCGGGAAAGGTTCTGCACGAACCTACGGTATTGAGGCCCCTTCGACGATGAAACATGAAATCATGATCCATGGGAGGTGGGGTGGGTAAAGTAAGCAGATTGTCATCCCCCAAAGATAATTGATGCTCAGAAAGAGGCAAAGCCGTAAGGTTATCAATCATAAAATAATCAATGGCACCTCCCGGGTCAAAGCACTCATCCTCCGTAATGGTCTCTAAAGGAGTTGATGAAAGTTGCTCGGGAGGGGGACCTGGGACAATACCTTCCTGCAGCAAATTATCAAAAATAATATCCCCCTCCGTGTCATCATCATCAATACCTGGAGGTATTGAGAAAATGTCGATTTCCTCCATAGCTGTATCATTATTCTCAACTGAAGGAATAGACGGAGGTAAAGACTCGGAAATAGGAGCAGAATTCAACGCTTCAGTCTTAGCAATAAGAAGATGAACTTTCAGTAATTTTTCGCGAAGAATAACGTCTTCCACCTCATCTAAAAGACCAGGGGCGAACTTCTTATAAATCGGAGAGAATAAATCAACATCGCCTTCATCGCACGGAGGAGAAGAAGAAATTTCAAAAGTGAAATTCTCATAGCATGGAGAAAAATCATCATCATTAAGAGTGACCTCGTCCGTAGGCTCCACAAAATTCGATGCATCACAAACCTCATCAAAGAATTTATCAAGACCAAAATCACAAATCTCACTCAATATCACAATCCTTAGACGCGTTTGGGATATCGATAGAAGGGATGACAATTGCACTAGGACATTGAGCAACAAGATCATTCCAAGAAATAGTAGGCTCATCGTCATCATCCTCATAATAGTATGGATACATCGGAGGATGAGTATAAGTCTCAATATTCGATATTTGCTCATGTCGTTGATCCTCTTGACATTTTTCGATGATCTTGTTGCAAGCTTCTTGAACTTTTTGAAAGTTGTCAAAAAGAGTGGCAATTTGCTCAGGAGGAAATGCAAAAGAGGGTTGACGATCGAGGAAGTGTTGTGGGGGCTCAAAATGTTGAAAAACTGAATTATAGCATGGGTGTGGCTCATAGTAGTTCATCGGTTGAGAAGAGTTAGAACACGGATTTGGTTCATAATAATCCATTGGTGAAGAAAACTGAGGACATGGATTTTGCTCATAATAATTCATTGGCTGACAATAAGAAGTGTAGTGAGGGCCACCACAATTTTGGCAACATGGGTATGGAGAAAAACTTGGTGCTTCTTGTAGATAGCTATTACCATTGTCATAATTGTAACCCAGTTCATGCTCGCCATGAGGCGGGTATTGAATTGGACACGAAACATGCCAATGAGAATCGCTTCCACAATATATGCAAGGGGGAATAGGAGGTGGATTAGAAAAGGACGAATTAGTCGAGTTGCACGATGGACAAAATCCTAATTATGAATCGATTGAAATAGGAGGAAGGTCTTTTCCGTATTGCTCGCATGAACACCATTGACATGATTCGCACCCATATAATCGTCTCTCACACCCTACGCAATGGACATAAGAATCCATGAAGAACAATAGATAAGAAAGAAGATTATTTTTGGTGTAAAACTTTCGAAAAAGAAATGCTTTTATGATTTTTCAAATGTTTTTGGATTTTTGAAATTAGTTTCTTATATATATTTTTTTATTTTTGAGAATTATTTGGCAAGAAAAATAACGTTCAAAATTGAACGGGTCCCAAAATCCAACACGTCTCTCACAAAAAAACGTTAATCTTCACGAAAAGAGCCGGCAGCGGCGGCATTTGAAATTAGGATTTTTTTATAAATTTCGGTTAATCCTAATTTTTTTTAAAATTAGGATTTAGTTCCCCGGTAGCGGCGCCATTTAATAACTATGTTTTTTCTAGATTAAAAATTTCGTTCGGTGTCTTAACGAATTGATTTCTGGTTAAAAGTGTGACTCAGTCGTTTTTTGTTAACAAAAAGAAAGTTGATTATCTATAACTAATTAAAAAGTAAATGCGGAAAGTATTTAAAAGCAAATTAAAGACAGGTACAAATAATAAAAGTAAAACAAGGTGAAAAATTAAACTAGAAAATTACTAGAAAAACACTTAAATAAAATGCAATCTTAAAATAAAACTAAAATAAAAACTATTTAAAATAAATTTTAAGAAAATGGCGGGAAATATAAAATTTTGATTTGAAAATAAAGACAAGACATAAAAACTAAGACTCCATCAGAATCCCAGATCGGAATCCCAGATCCGAATCCCAGATCGGAATCCCAGATCCGAATCCCAGATCCGAATCCCAGATCGGAATCCCAGATCCGAATCCCAGATCCGAATCCCAGATCTGAATCCCAGATCCCAATCCTAGATCTGAATCCCAGATCGGAATCTCAGATCCGAATCCCAGATCCGAATCCCAGATCCGAATCCAAGATCCAAATCCCAGATCGGAATCCCAGATCCGAATCCCATATCCGAATCCCAGATCCGAATCCCAGATCGGAATAAGGGGGAGTATCACAATACCAATTGCAATGTAGAAACCCTTGTGGTTTTTGCGATCATAACAAGCTGCCGGAATCCTAATACCTCATTCCGATGGACTGAAATTCGCAATAAGAAAAACCAATAAGCTAGCTTGAATAAGCACAAATCAAAACTTTACCAAATCAATAATAATACGGATAAAATAAGACACAAATTTAAAGACTTTCAAGACACAAAATAAATAACTTTATAAAATAAACTTTAAAAAGATAAACTTTTAAGAAAACTTTAAAACAAATAAGCTACATACAAAATAAGCCAATAATATTGTCAAACTTATAGCTTAAATCGTATACAAGCCTAGATGGAAACAAAAAGATGAACTTTTAAATCAAACATCAAAATTAAGCAAAAAGTATAAAACTTTCGGATTAAAGATAAGCAAAAGATCAAGAAATGTAGAATGAGAAAGATTGTAAAAAGCTTGATATAAGATTAAGATTAAAGATTCAAAAGTACAAGATTAAAGATTAAAGATTAAAGATTAAAACTTGAAAGAAAAACTAAAGAGAGAAAGTGAAAAAACTAGAGAGAGAAAATTACCTACTCCTAAACTAATCTAACTACTCCTAAATGACTAACACCCTCCTAATGTGTCATTAGGAGGGTATATATAGGAAGTGAGGAGTGCATGTGTTGCTTCCTTGTTTCTTTCTCTTTCTCGTTCTCGTCTTTTAATTCTTTGTCTTTCTCGACGTCGTCTCAAGACTTGTCGATATAAATTGAACTTGTCTTATAATTTCTTCAATAATTAGACTTGAGTTCTTCGACTTCATTAAACACTTAGGCTTTTATACTTAGCTTATTTAACCAGCTTATTTCTAATTATGGAAACTTTCTATTTTTTTAGAAACTTAATTAAATAAGGCAGCTAATTTATTTATGGAAACCATCTATTTTTAGAAACTTATTTATTTTAGGCAGCTAATCTATTTATGGAAACTTATTTAAATAAGGCTGCTAATCTATTTATGGAAACTTTATATTTTTAGAAACTTATCTATTTTAAGCAGTAAATCTATTTTTGGAAACTTTCTATTTTTGGAAACTTTCTATTTTTGGAAACTTTCTATTTTTGGTAACTTTCTATTTTTGGAAACTTTCTATTTTTGGTAACTTCCTATTTTTGGAAGCTTTCTATTTTTGGAAACTTTCTATTTTTGGAAACTTTCTATTTTGGAAACTTTCTATTTTAGGAAACCTGCTATTTTTTGGAAAGTTACTTATTATTACACAATAAGTATAATAACACATGAAATACCAGAAATACTTAATCAGATTAAACAGAATATAAGATAAAACATAGTTTAAGGCTCAGAAACAGTAAAACATGGTAAGAACACATAATATAAGCTAAGACATGACATAAAACCAGCTATGTATTTAGTAAGCAGATACTTATTCATGTACGTATTTATGTAGCACTAGTGATTCGGAAGTAGGATTCTCGCAGTTCGTCTTTCTCGTTCACTGGACATAAGGTACGGATTCCCGTCCTTTCAGTATGGACATTCTTTCCTTATTAGGATTCCCGTATGCAGCCAACTGTTTTCCCGTAGTATAAGTTATGAGTTTGATTCTTATGTTTAATTAAGATTACCCATAGCCATATACATGCATGACCAGTTTCACCTAGTTATAGAGGTACCATAACCATAACATTAGAGGCACTGATGTTATGACTTCACCACGGCGGAGTGATTGCTCGTGACGTCCCTCCAGCTTTTGGCCATTTATTATATTTATCATGTGGGGCGTATGGGTGCGTCCTAGTTACATGTTTTCAGTCAGGATTTCATGGTGAATGTGGTGTGTGCCTTGCATCCTTCACAAGGAGCTGATCCCTCCTACCCAAAGCCAGTATATTAAATTAGAGGCAGCCCCTCTAATTTGTATGATGAGGTCACCCCTCCAAGTATTCATGCACGGTGGATTTTCATGACCTATATTGGCTAATGGTAAAATATGTTAAACAGTTTTCATAAGATAAACATAAGGCTTTTCAAACTATAAAACCAGTTTTATGAACATGTTCCAGGTTTTCCAGGACTTATACATTTCCGCTGCTATTATGTCTTTATTATGCTTAGTCATTCATACTATGTCTATATCCGTGCACTGAGCGTTTTGCTCAGCCGTTACTTTCCTTTCCATGTCCCAAAACGGCAGGTACCCTAGGAAAGACTCGAGCATTTGGAGGACGTGCATCGGATGGAAGCTGCTAGAGACTTCTTTTCCTGTTGCCTTCATATATTTATGCTTGTGTAGTCTTTCATTCATTTATTTTGCTTTCTTTATGTTTTGGGCTTATGTTTGGGAACCGATGTTTGATTCCGGTTATCCCTATGGTCATGTAATGTTTTATACATTTATCCTTGTATGCTTTGATGACACGCCATAATTACGCGTGACATTTCCATTATCAAAATGGGGTGTTACAATTATGGTATCAGAGCCAAGGCTTAGACCCGTAGGCTCTAAAACTCGACCTGTGACTAGTGGGTAGTCACCAGGAGCTTCCTAAGCCAACGTTTGTTATTCCACGTATTGATGTTTTCAGCGCATTGTTGTTTTAACCATGATGTTTTCAGTACCTTGAGGTTTTAACCTTGATGTTTTCATCGATATTGTTTTACTAATATGGATGGACAACCGTCATTCATATTTAGTTATGTGTCATTGTTTTATGCATAATGTTCCTCGTGAATTGTGACTATGTGGACTGAACCCCAGTAGTTCATAATTAGTCACATAAAATTTTTTTCTGATAAGTTTTGACAAACGAGTTTCATTCATTTATGTTTCATGTATCATTGTTGTAGGGATTATGACTAAGTAATGGTTGGTACAGGACTGGCCCTATTTAGTCGCATGTGCTTTTATCGAAACTTTTAACTTTGGGACCGACCCATAGGCGTCCCCTCGCCATGTCTTTTGTTTTGGAACCGACCCATAGGAGTTCCCTCGCACATATAAAGGTTTTATAAACTACATTACGCATTCATGCACTGTTTTTCATGCATAAAACACGGTGTCTATTATTTAGTGTGCAAGGTCTTCAAACAAGATTCACTTGGTTCAAGAGCCGGAGTCCACCAGACCCCAAATCAAGCTTGATTTGGGTCAAGCTCGGTCCATCCAACTTTTGTATCAACAAGTTGGCGCCATCCGTGGGACTCTACACTAAACCTTGAGTAATGAATAAAGGCAGCGCAAACCCATCCCATACAAAAGGCAGACCTAAGAAGCCACAAGGGCCACCCTTGGGATTCGAATCACTCAACAACCCAGGACGGGGACTGGGAGGAAAGGGACCACAAGTGCCTGCTCCCCCACTATTCACCCCCAGCCCGCAGGCGGCAGGGGACGCATCATCCTCACGTGAAACCCCCGCTATACCTTATAGCGAGGCGTTAAACGTAAGGACTGAGCTAACACTACAAACCATAATAGAAAATCCTCCTGAACCTGACCAAGACATGAGCCAGTATGTTGCAAAAAACTTTGAAGCTCTGGTGCCGCTCATGAAGGCACAAATGAAGTCAAACCCGGCAAGAGACTTGAGGATCAGCCTAGATTTCGATAGAGAGCTTAGGGCTCTAGAGGGGTCGAATTCTAAGAAGGAACTTCTAAAAGAAAGGAGGAGGAGGATAAGAGAATGGGAACTAGACATGTCCACACCTCACCCTGGCACGCCACACATAGAAGGCGCACTATCTCCATATAACTCCGATGGCTCAAAAGGGGAGGATGCTTTTCTCACACCAGCAAACAACAGGATACATACGAACGTGAAATACAGGTTAGGACCTAACCCAACGGGAACTAACGTGTCGGCTGAGCCATCTCCTGCAGTTACTTAGTAGTCTGCTAGTTTGTCAGAGTTTCCCCTGCTAGAGTAAGTTCCCCCTGCTAAATAACAAAGGCAGGGGGATTGGTTCCCCTGCTGATGTCAAAGACCCTGCTGCTAGAGATAAACTTGGAAGAGATTATAACGCGTTTCAGTTACTACTCTGAGATACTTTCCAAGTTTGTTAGTAGTGATCTTGTACGTGAGTCCTTGTACTATAAAAGGACCCACTAGGTTATCATGCAATGCGTGTCTTTCTCTGTTAGTTTTCATTTCATACTTTAAGGTTTTTGTAACCCTAATACCACTATTGGGTATTCGTATATCTATGATATATTAAAGTTTAATGTTTGCTTTAAACATTTGTTCTTGTGCTAAACACTACATTCCACATCTTGTTTAGTTTCTTTGTATTGCAAAGTTTCTCTAGTGTTAGATTGAATCTATTCTCTCTATCACAACCCCTAAACAAGCTAAGGTTTAAGATCTGATTTTGGGATCAACAGTTAAGTGTGCTCATGTTAGAGTAGTACTAGCTTGGGTGACCTGGCGAGAAGTACTTACAAGAAGGCCACAAAGCAAAGCCGTGAGCCTGTGGGCAAAGCGGACAATATTGTGGTCTGAGTAGGCGGGAAGTTACAGGTAGTATTCCGAAATTATACCTTGGTTAAAGATTCCGGATTTACTTGATTCCAGATTTGATACTTAGGATTCCGACATTCTTGATTCCAGATTTGATACTTAATATTCCGACATCTTTAGTGATTCTGACATCCTTAGGGATTCCGGATTTGGATATTTGGATTCCGGATTTTGGCCATTTATATTCTGAAATCCCATATTATTCCGAAATCTTTAGGTGCATTATTCAGGATTTGGACTTAGGTATTACGAATTTGGAATTTTTTCAAAAACACTGATTTTGAATTTTTTAACTCGTGAGTTATTTGGTCTTGGAATTTTTGGTTTCTCGAGAACATTTTGTTATGGGATTTAATCAAATTTTCATCACTAATCAAGGAATCACGAACAATTACGGTTTATTCGTTGGTGTGTAAAATCCCGCGAATTTGATTCTCGGTTTTTCCACGAATTGTAAAACTCCGTAGTGTTCTTTCGATAAACAACAAACACAATTACTTTCTTTCATTGCTCGATCGATAAATAATCCTTACCTTCAGTTTTCATCGAATTTCAATGGACTCGTTGAATTCGACATCTCGAGAGGGAGAATTGCAGAAGATGCAAGAAGAAGCAAGAAAAAGATGTCAGGTCTCATTTAGAAAATTTGAATGTCATCTCTACGAGCTTACAAAGCTCGACTACGGACCATCCTTTGTGGCAGTCTTTAGTCAAGATGCTCTATTCTTCATCGACGATATGATGATAAACTTCGATAATTTTCAATAGAAACTTGACAAAGAAGACTTTAATCACATTGAATCTGTATATGCAATTCAAGTTCTTTTGAAACAATTATCGACTTTTGGGCTTGGTATGGTTGTGAAATAGTCATGTGGAAATAATGGAGAAAAAACTCTAGCTACCTAAAAACTAAATTTGTTTTAGTCATTGTTATTGTTCCCATTTTTTTAGTAGCAACACATACTAGAAACTACAAAATATAATAAATACCCTAAGGATATTATTTATACACTTATTAAAGAGCAGTATAATACTATTTAATCAAATCAATAGAATATTGTTAGAATTAGGGGGTGTTCGGGTTTGTTTATTCAAAAAAGATTATTCGTTTTGAAAATATATAATCAGATAAGCAGTTGTTACAAAACGCGGTTTTAAAATAGAGTGTTTGGATTTAATTATTTTATTTGATATCGCAATAATCAAATAATAAATGATTTAACTTGTAAAAAGACTAAAAAGTACATTATGATAAATTACATGATAGCATTCCTTCTAAGGCCCCGTTTAGTTTGCATAATATTTTTAAAAGAATTGTAAATAATTTAAGTTTATCGTTTTGTTTATCGTTTTGTTGCAAAATAAGGATAATCTGTTTAGTGTATCGCAATTTTGTGATAACAAAAATAAGGTTCTTTTTACTGATACTGAATGCTTGGTGTTGGGCAAGGATTTTAAAATACCAGATGAGAAATTCATTAATTATAGGACACCTAGGCATAAGGACATTTATAATGTGAATCTTAATGGAATTAGGATGAATAATAACTTGTCATGTTTATATGCTAAGGCTTCAGTTGATGAGAGTAATCTTTGGCACAGGAGATTAGGGCACATTAATTTTAAAAATATAAATAGACTTGTGAGACATGGTTTGGTTGATGGTTTGCTTCAAAAGGCTTTCTACAATGACCACTCTTGTGTTGCATGCCTTAAAGGCAAATAGTACAAGGTCTCATTTAAGTCTAAACAGGTGCACTCTAGTTCTAAACCACTTCACTTGCTGCATATGGACCTGTTTGGTCCAACTAATATAGAAAGCTTGAATGGCAAATCTTACTGTTTTGTCATCACTTATGATTTTTCTAGGTTTATTTGGACTTTCTTTTTAGCTTTGAAAAGTGACACTGCTGATACTTTAATTAACTTTATTACCCAAATAGAAAAGAAGTCTGGTAATGAGGTTAAGATGCTTAGAAGTGATAATGGTGGTGAGTTTAAAAATAAGCTGTTGGATGATTTTTGTGCCAAGAAAGGGATTACTAGACAATTTAGTGTAGCCAGAACCCCACAGCAAAATGGGGTTGCTGAGAGAAAGAATAGAACCCTCATAGAAGCAGCCAGGACTATGTTGGCTGATGCTCACTTTCCCATTGCTTTTTGGGCTGAGGCTGTAAATACAGCTTGTTATGTTCAGAATAGAGCATTAGTCAACAAGATTCATAACAAAACACCTTATGAGTTACTTTGGGGAAGGAAACCTAATATTTGTTTTCTTAAACCTTTTGGTTGTCATGTAGTTGTATTGGATACTAGTGATGCCTTAGGTAAATTTAGTGCTAAAGGTGATGAAAGCTACTTCATGGGTTATTCAGTGCAGAGTAGAGGATATAGGGTTTACATTAAGAAGGAAAAACGTATACTTGAAACAGTACATGTTTGGTTTTTAGAAAGTAAACCTAGTGATCCTGAAAGTGGTCCAAATTGGTTATTTGACTTGGAACCTCTATCTAGGACTTTGAATTACATGCATGTTACTAATCCAAACATTGTGAAGGTAACTTCAAATGTTGTGGAAGAACCAGTTGTTGATGTTTCAGGTACACATGTTAATGAAGAGGTTGGATCACAAGCAGACAAATCATCACCCATACTTGAGTATGTCACTATTCCCATATGGACAGATGCATTTGCTGCTGCTGCTGCTGTTGGAAAGGAAAATGGTGGTCACAAGTATCACCAGTTGACAACTTGCATGATCTTTTAGGCGCTGACAAAGGAAAATCTAGCCCTGACAAGACAACTTCAGACGTTGATGGCTTAAACGTTGACAGATGATCCAGGCGTTGACAGCTCTCTTGACCATATTTTCTCTTCTAATTTTGAACAAGGTGAACCTTCAAACAGAAATGGAGAGGTTCATTCAGATATTTAGGGAAGAGAGTCTGAAGAAGATATTGGTAACATAGAAGATGAGATTGAAGACAACACACTTTTTGAGGGAGGAGTGCTTACTTCATAATAAAAAATCACCCCTCTTCTCTAATTATTGGTGATGTGATGTCTCCTGTTCAAACTAGAAGATCTCATCAGAATCTTGGAGGATTTATTGCCAATATTCACAAGAAGGTTGATACCCCTCTTGTTCAAGCATGTTTGTTTGCCAGTTTTCTGTCACAACAGGAACCCAAGAAGATTTTTGATGCTCTCAAAGAACAAAGTTGGGTGGAAGCAATGCAAGATGAGCTTCACGAATTTGCTATCCAGGATGTTTGGGAGTTGGTTGACTATCCTAGACATGTCAGACCTATTGAGACAAGATGGGTTCTTAGAAACAAAAAGGATGAAAGAGGCATTGTGGTCAGAAACAAGGCACATTTAGTGGCTCAAGGATATACACAAGAGGAAGGGATAGACTATGAGGAGGTCTTTGCACCAGTTGCAAGGATTGAGGCTATAAGGATATTTCTAGCCTATGCTTCCTACATGGGCTTTACTGTCTATCAAATGGATGTGAAGAGTGCTTTTCTTTATGGCACATTTGTAGAGGAGGTTTATGTAATGCAGCCTCCTGGTTTTGAAGATTCAGAGCATTCAGACAAGGTATATAGAGTCAAGAAAGTTATGTATGGACTTCATCAAGCTCCAAGAGCATGGTATGGCACATTGTCTACCTATCTAGTGGAAAATGGATTCAAAAGTGGCACCATAGACCAGACCTTATTTACAAAGAAGTCTGGTAAGGATTTCTTACTTGTCCAAGTTTATGTGGATGATATCATCTTTGACACGTAAACGTAGTCTGTAGTCACCATTTTCGATTAAAACAAACAAAACAACATATAGGTGTCAAAAATGTATCACTCAATGACAAATGAAAAACTAAGAAGGAACGGGGATCTCCTTCTAAATGCATTCCTACGCGACTCCAAATCCTAGCCACTTATGTTCTCACGCTTAACCATATTATCACCTGAAAGAGACACTAAAACACGTCAACAATAATGTTGGTGAGAGTCATAGGTTTATACTCCAACGCCAAAACATATTACATTACATTAGCTGTGAATAAACAACATTCAAGAACATATACGACATTTTGGACATTTGGACCATGTAGTACTAACATGCATAACTATTCAATACTAAGCGCTTATTCATTCCGTCCTAGGCTCCAATCCTTTCTTACCTTCCTTCCTTCCATGGAATATTAGGCGCCCATACACCTAACATACAAACCACAAGACCCAGTCTTTCCCCCAAAGCCCAGCCTTGTCATCCTTGATCTCAAGTCCTACTTAAATAAATTAAATATTCCACATAGCAGTTAAGTGCATAAGTAAAACACATAATGTCCAATTCAAAATACTAAAACATTCACAGCCTTCATTTATAAAATCAAGTAAGTATGTGTCTCTTCCATCCTATCTGGAAGTAAAAATATTAAGAAATATGGACTATGAAACTCACATGACTGAGCTTCTCCAAATATCAGCGCACTAGCAAAAAGCTAAACAAACAAATACATACAATCAAAACATGAACCAAATACTAAAATGGCTCATCAATCTATGATGCATGTCTAATCCCTCTCCCACATATAGCCTCATTAATATGCTCTGAGCATCCCATTACCCCTCTCTAATAAGCCCTTAACTTAGTTATGTTCATAACATATCCCGCTAACATTTTACCCAAAACAGTCCTGATTTTTATATCCCCAAACTATGAGTCAAACACCCACCTAACCAAACTCATACATTCTATAAAAGAAACCATATTCCCTTACATGTGTTAGCTAACTCTCACCCTTAGCCCTAACCTTAAAGCTACTGTTAAGGTCTCGATATATATATATATATATATATATATATATATATATATATATATATATATATATATATATATATATATATATATATATATATATATATATATATATATATATATATATATATATATATATATATATATATATATATATATATATATATATATATATATATATATATATATATATATATATAGGGATGAGTTATATACAGAACCAATTTTTAGTGTAGAACTCTACAGAACTATTTTAAACCAATAGAAATTTAACATTAGATATTCTTTTTGTTTAAATCAGAAAGGCATAATAGTAAAACATACTTTTTTAGTTTTTTAATTAATTGTTTTTTAAATCCTTTAATTTTTTTTTAAATTTATATTCGGCATTTTGGCGTACGTGTTTTTAGAAAAAGTATGTGCATGTATGTTTTCTTACAAATATTATAATTTTATATATATGTTTCCTCTGTGCAATTATCTAGGCATAAGTTGTTTAACTTGATTACGATAAGTACACATGTTTCTAAAATGCATAACGATATACATGAGAGTTTTAAATCTATATAAAATTAATAAATAAATAGTATATACAAAATGTATTATTGTACAAAATAAAATACAATTCATATAACAATGTATCTTGTTAAATATATATGTGCACGTCATTAAAAACATGAGTGTTCTTCCAAAAACATCTATGCACTCCAAAAACATCAATGTACTCTTCCAAAAACATCCATGTACTTTTCCAAAAACATCAATGCACTCTTCCATGAACATCCATGCATTCTTCTACGAACATATGTGAACTCCTAGTCCTCACTTACTCAAAATCATTAAAATATGAGTACTCTTTCAAGAATATATGTGCCAGCTCCCGGCAAATCACTAAACTTCATAGTTTAAGCAACAAGAACACAAAACCTGTCTCGAAACATAAAAAAGGTTAAATCTCAAATCATATTGAAAAAAATAAATCATGTGAAATAACAATTAGATAACACCTATGCCAATTCTCGCTAAGTTAATATAAAATGTGTCGAAAGTTAACCAATACCAAAAAGTAAAAAAAAAAAATCGATTTTAAAGATTTATAAAAGAACCTTTTGTAAAATTCATATCCTGTAGCAAAGACATATTGCCCAAGCCGAAGCACTAAATTTAATATTGAACTAATCGACTTTTTCATTCGAGTTATAGCACACAGACTTAACAACCATGATCAAATTAGAACTCTTGATAATAATATAAATGAACATATCTTTATGCAAAAACACTTGACAAGAAATTATTCATTTAACTCTTTGAAATATAAAGACCGCATATACAATTTGAAGACTTCAACGAAAGTTGAGTTATACATTTAAAAAATCACACTTCCATTTGATTTAACAAAAAAAAGTATATACCAACTGACCGGATTTTGGATCTGAACCAATTACAGATTGTTGAGATACCAAGGATGCGAAAGTTAAGATCTGAACAAGATATCTGGTCACCATGGTTTTCGTCAAATCTAGTGTGACATTTCTTGGTCCATCGGTGGTAGGCGGTTACCATGGATAGATCTAAAAATGGGGCTTCATGGTGATCGTGTTTAGGTTTATTAAAAAAGCCAGTTATTAAAAAAAATAGATACTTGCCTTGCCAAACCTTCACGCTTTCCAAAGTTTATCGTTTTGTTTATCGTTTTGTTGCAAAATAAGGATAAAAATTGCCAATATTTAAAATTTTTAATTGGTGCACTAGATAGGTTACAACTCAATAAGACACATCCAAGTATACACATGTAACTTGAATCTACACAACACAAATCCAAGTATACGCATATACAATGGATTTACACAAGACTAATTCACAAATACATTAGATCAACACAACACTAATCCAAGTATACAAAAATACATTGGATCTACACAAGACTCAAATATAAAATGATGAACATGACTAGATCTAAGGAAGGATGATCTTCATCAAGGGCTTCATCTTTATTCACATCACAAATGTGTGAGTGATATTCTCTTTGGACAAGTAAAGAAGGAGATCAACAGGATAATCATAAGTAAACATACTTAACACACTAAATGATCATTTACTAATGATTAAGATATAGAAAGAATATACGGGGCAGAAAGAATGTCCAAAAAGGTTCTTGGAAACTGAAGATTTGATCCTCTATTTACATGAGACAAAAACCAACGACTCTTTGGGCGCAATTCTTTAATTAGCGTGCGGTTCATTATCAATAACGACCGCATAGCTATTTGGGGAACCGCCCAGAGTATACTATGCTTCTTTTTGTATTTTAGTGGGAAAATGTTATCTGAGGTAGATTTTACCTTCAAATGATATTCTTATCAAATTTGGAATATGCCATATTCAAATATTCAATTTCTATTTTAATAAAACATTTTCTTAAAAGTAAAGTTTATTAAAATCTTTTGTCACATTTGTCAAAATGTGAGTTTTAAGGTTAATCACTTTCTATGATCACTAAACATGATTAAGATATGTTTGTGTAAGACTTAAATGATTATTACCTTGATAATAGTGTTTGTTGAATAATTCGTCTTTTGGTTGTCTTTGATGATAAATATCTTTTTACTTTGTCGTGATCAGAGCTAAGAAAGATTAGTTAACACTAATAATGTTTTTAGGTATAACTTGTATTAACAACTTTCATTCTTAAAATAAAAACGTAAACATAAACGTACGAAAATAATAAAAACCGTAAGATTTATTAAAATAAAAACTTTATTTAATAATTTAAGAACGTTAAAAGGTGAATCCAAAATCCGTGGAATCAAAGCCACTACAAGCCATTGGATGTGCGACTCAATTAGTTACAATACCAGAAGTTTCCTGATTACGAGGATGAGCATAAACGTTTGGATTAAAATGGCTTTTAAATAGTCGTTCTTTGTATCTATGTCTTGTGATAGTCATGACCGTCGCACCCCATTGTGTTGTATTACTCTGATAAATTGGGGGTGTTACAGATTGGTATCAGAGCTGTAGTTATAGAGAACTAGGTTATTTTATAAAACGATTTTTATAAGCGTGAGTCAAAAATTTAATTGTTTGAGAAATAAATCTAGACTATAACTAACTCTCAAAAATCTTCAAGAACCACTTCACTCCACGTCTTTGATACAAGTAAGTTTTGACTTGAGATAGTTTATGATTTTTTTCAATGGTAAGCTTTGAATTTGATTGCTACGTGTTATTAGCATTAGGTATCCCCTTCCCATGTTTAAATGATAACCATAGGGACATGTAATAAAACGATTTTTAAAACATCCTTGTATGGATCGTTACGATACGCAAATGGTTTGTGCCATATTTATTTGAATGGTTTGTGCCATCCTTGTTTAAATGGTTTGTGCCATATTTATTTAAATGGTTTGTGCCATATTTATTTAGAATAGAAAGTGAATTTGAACTTTCTATTTTTGAAAACTTTCTATTTTTGGTGACTACAGACTACATCTTGATGCCAAATGAACATTAATATAAGTTGTTGCATACTTACTTTATTTTTTAACAGCAAGTTAGTAATTAGTGATGTGAGCCCATCGTGACATCCAACTGGGAAGTATGCAAGTCTCGAACCTTCTTCTTTAGGGGATAAACCCGAAATATTGCTTCTATTTATTTTGGGCCCCTGAAGGTCCTTAGTGAGACTCTGTGGGCAAAATCTTCTGTTTTAATTAATGGTAGTCATTCATCCAAATTTTCTTTACATCGTGGTCTTCACCAAGGCGACCCTTTGTCCCTATTTTTATTTATTTTTGTGATGGAGGCTTTACATGTTGTTGAAGATGGCATTGTTTGTCTTTATCATGGTATTAAAGTAAGATCCATTCACATTTCACAATTACTTTTTGCTGATGGCGTTCTTTTCTTAGGGGAATGGTCGCGTTCTAATATTATCGGGCTTGTTAGTCTTCATAAATGTTTTTATAATGTCTCGGGACTCAAGATTAATCTCCATAAATCTAGTTTATATGGTATTGGGGTTGACAGGCATGTAATTTCCAACCTTGCTTCATTTACGAATTCTACTCCCCATCAACTTCCATTTACTTACCTCGGTATTCCGGTTGGTTCTAACATGTAGAGAATTAAAAAATGTAATCCTATTATAGATAAGTTCAAAAAGAGGTTATCGAAATGGAAAGCAAGCATGCTTTCTATCGATGGCATGTCTACCTTGATTACTTCGGTGTTAAGTTCTCTGGGATTCTATTATAGGTAGTAAAATACGTCTTTTAGGAAAAAGAGCGTAATTAGGGCAAGTATTAACAAGTAGTTTAGGAAAACCACAAGTTATGACCCAAAGTGGGGATCGCTCTCAAGGAGGCTTGGTGTGTGTGTTAAGAGATGATTAAATTTGTGATTATATTTATGAGAAAAGAAAATAGAAATGAGATTAGAAGAGAATGACGGTTACGATTGTGGATTACACTAAGACGAAAAGTCGTACACGTAAAACCGTAAAAAGTAGCAAAATTAAAATTTTACCCTAAAAATTCCTAGAAAATTATAATAAATCCTAAATAAGGTAATTTGAGTTTACAAAAAATCAAAAATCACTTAAACCTTTTATTTAATTAAATAATAATTTTTTAATGCTAAATAAAGCCCAAAAAATCAATTTAATTAACAAAAAGCCCAAAATGAGATTTTTTCAATTTTAAGCCATGACTTAACTAAAATGAAAACTATTTTTGAAAATTTTGAAATTAATAAAATCTATTTAAAAACAATTAAAAACTATTTAAACTTAAAATAATTCTAAAAATTAATCTAATGACAATAAAAATATTCTAAAAATTGTGAAATTCCTAACTTAAAGTATTTAACCTAAGAAAACTATAAAAACTTGAAAAATCTAAATTTTAATTTTTAATAATAAAATAAAAATAAAATAATATTAAAAATCCAAAATTTATAAAAAATTCTAAAAAGTTGCAAACTAGCTTATTTTAAGCTAATAAACACAGAAATGAAGTTGAAATTACAAAATACCCCTATTGGGCCTAGAAATGGGCTAAAAGTCCAAACGGTCCCTTTAATGGGCTCAAATAGGCCCAATAAGCAAAATGTTGTCCAAATAAGCCCAAAAGATCCTATCTGACTCAAAATTTGATTTTAAGAACAAAACTATAAAGGCCCAAAAGGTAAAAACGTGTTTAAGCTAGCTTATTTCAAAGCAGCTTATTCTTAATGGGCTTTTTGGCCCATTAAGCTATAAGCTGATGCCATAAGCTCAAATTAGACACACAAGATTCTTTTGAGTTACTTAAGAGTTGTGTAAAAAGAAATTTGAAATAAGCACAAGGAATAAGCCTGAATAAGCAATAAGCTATCATCACAAAACGACAAAATAGTCGTTTTCGAGTTCTAGGCCACTCCAAGAGTTGATTCAAGTTTCTAAAGCTTTTAAATGACTTAACTAAGCTTAATAAACAAAAAGTTTTTCAATAAGCACACTCAATAAGCTGAAATAAGTAGATAAGCACTTAGTTAAAAGTCAACTTTATGAGTTTTCTAGCAAAAAGTCAAAGCTAAGGTCTGATAAGCTCCAGTTCAAATAATTGGGTCAAATGATGAAGATCTATTACAAAAAGTAAGTTGTTGCAAGTCTGGATAAGCCAAATTGGCTTATTAATAAGCTGGATGAAAAATTACGCTACCAGGGGCTAGTTTTGGGTGTTGAGCAGTGGAAACTTTTTCCACTGCTTGACTTTCTTGACTATTTGTCTTTAGTGACTTTTCGTGGATTCAAGTTTCACAAAGGCACCCAAATGATCAGTTAAGTATAAGGAGTCAATAACAATCACAAAAACACAATCACAATCAGCCAATTAGCACAATTAATTCAAAAGATCACCAGACTTCACACAGACATGAACATAAGCAGTTATGAACTTAATAAGCTGTTTAAGCAAATTTCAGCCAACCAAATTGCACCAAAGGCATACACAAGGTATATTTAATTCATATGAGCATAAATTAACAAGTTACATGCATTGGTTCAAGGCCTAAATCAAGATTCAAGCACCAAAAGTTACTGATGAACACTTAAACAAGCAGACTTTTCACTTTGCTGATATACTTGACCAACAAGCCAAATTCAAACACTCAAATCTCTTAGATAGGTTACGTAAACTTTGATTTAACAGCTTTTATCCCTAAACATGCATATACTCTAAGTATTACCAAAATTTTAGGTCAAAAACAGTCAAAACCAATGAGATATAGCACAATCTTGAATTTAAGGTTTAAAGCCAATAACTTGTAGGTTTTAGTACTCAGCCAAGTAAATAACAGATACAAAGCATAAACAACTCTTTCCAACAACACAATACCAATCTATGATCTTAAACAGATAATCCCAAACACCCCTTATCTTTTTCAAATCAAATTTAAACAAGTATAAGTGTATTCCAAGACTACCCAAGCCCAATCAAACACATAAACAAATGTAATATGCACTATTAAGAAAGATTAAACCATAAATTTAGCAAGAACACAAGCAACACACAAAATCACCAAAAATCAATCTTGTCCATTATCAACAAAAGAAGCAACTTGGAGGGTTAATATCTTTAATGATGAGCATACATGTTTGCAAACTAGGTTTGTGAAGAAATGCACTTCTAAGTTTTTATCATCAACTGTTGAAGAAACAATTAAACCAAATCCCAAAATACCCTTAAATGCTTTAAAAGACCAATTACAAAAGAAGTTTGAGGTGGGGGTGTCAGACAGTAAAGTAGTTAGAGCAAAAAAGATGGCATAAGAAAGAGTAGTTGGGGATTGGGTGAAACAGTATGCTAGGCTTAAAGATTATTGCTTGGAATTGCAAGATCAAAATCCAGATACTACAATAAAGATTGATGTGGAGAGAACAACTCAAATGGACAGCTATACAAGGAAGTTCAGAAGAATTTATATATGCTTAGGAGGTTTAAAAAAAGGATTCAAGGCCGGTAAGAGATACCTCTTGGGGTTAGATGGGTGTTTTATGTCTGGACCCTATCCAGGACAGATACTAACTGCAGTAGGGGTGGAGAATGGTTGGTTCCATGGGTTTATGGAGTCTTGCATGGAGCAAGAGGTGGTGAGTTTGATGAAGAAATAAGAATTGGGACAATCTCATTCTTGGGAGTGTGAAAGGGTGAGGAGTTGGGTTTAGCCATTTTAATCTTAATCTTAAGATTGTTCTTTGTGGTGGAGGTTTTGGATGAGTTTGAGATTCTTGTAGAAACCATGGTTGAGATGAAGGGTTTAAGGTTTAAGGAAGAAGGTTTGATGTGTAAAGAACATGGCTAGCAAGGTGGGTTTAAAAGGGTGAAGGGATGATCCAAACTAGTAATGGGTTAAAAACATTTTATGTGAATAATGAATTTAGCTAACCTAGTTTAGGAAATATGCAGGTTTTTGCAAAGAATCAAGCAAGGTTTACACAGATTAAGGAAAATAGTGTAAAGCAAAGATTCTATCGGACACAGTAGCCGGTGGTTCCTTATCTAAGGCGGCGGTTCCTTATCAATAAGGTACCGCGGGTTGATAAGGAACTGCGACTAGTGGTGATCAAAAGTGGTATTTTCTCAAATTTTGGTTAGCCCAGATTTTTTTCAAAGGATTTTCAAGCCAAAGTTAACTACTGAACAAAATCTCGGAAGCTAACTAACACATAGGAAAAACAAAGCGATGCAAATCATAATGGCAAACATTTAGGATAAATAACAAATAATCCAAACAAGTAGAATATAGTTAATACACATCCAAGATAAATATAAGAGGAAGCAAATGTTCAACATCACAACACATGTTTACCAACATTTATACTTTGAAACAACTCAAATTCTTCATCTTCTCTTCTTTCCCAATCCCTTGATCATGTTTCCTAAGTACTTGATTCCCTTTCTTGACTCTCATCAACAAGATCCTTATTTGTGCGATCATCGAAAATAACAATCGGATCTAAGACCAATCCAAATTGGGTTGCATTATATAGTCTTGGATTATGGATAAAAGCTTGTCCTGCATACCGTGGGTTAGGGGGAAGGCCTTTTTGACGCGATAAGTTAAACTCTCTAAACGATGCGTCAAATAAGTGCACTAGTTGAGAGGCAGCGTATTGTCTTAAAAACAAATAATCTAAACTTATAATCTTATTAGCCGCATTAATTTCCATTTCATTCTTTTTAGACTCGAGTAATTCAAAATCCGTTTGAAGTTTGTGAAAATTAGTGACCACTAACTCTTTTTTTTAAGTTCATTGGAAAGATCTGCTCTTAAGGTTTCAATTTCTTACAAATGACCCATTTGTTTGTTTCGAAAATGATCATATTCGGGATTTGTTATAACATTGGATGAAGGAAGTAATTCCAAAGTTTGAACTTTTTCGTTGCACAAGGCAAGCTCAGCAGACAAATTCTTATTCTTAGCTAGGGTTTCTAAGAGTGCAGTATTCATTTGGCTAAGTAATTTTGCAGGAACCATGACCAAATCTTGTTGAGCAGGAGTATGCGTATGCGAAATGGCTCCCGGTTGTGATTCACTCAAAGTCTAGGGACTCACATTGATATTACTATCATTGATTGTCTCCTCATTTGAAAGACTCACCACCGAAGACTCATTCGGATCAGCACTCTCTTGCCCAACTTGATGTGGTTGAATACTAGTATCAGTGGTATTAGTTAGTACCTCAGATATTTTATCTGAC
Organism: Glebionis coronaria; assembly: GCA_025667525.1. Taxonomy (NCBI): domain Eukaryota; kingdom Viridiplantae; phylum Streptophyta; class Magnoliopsida; order Asterales; family Asteraceae; genus Glebionis; species Glebionis coronaria. Next base: position 174,097,164 of record CM046876.1, on the reverse strand, counting down.
CCAAAGCTAGAGATAGTTTCCATAAGAGCAGCCTGAGCAGATTGAAGATCATCACAGTCTGAATCGTAAGCATCCAAATCATCTGCTTGGTATGCTGCATTCTGTGTAGTGACAACTTCTTGTTCCGCAATCCCTAGATCAGCAAGAAATGCAAGCTCCTCTTCATCAAGTTCCTGTCCTTGTGCCTGAGTGTTCACCAAATAAATCTTCTCTACAAACCATTGACCATCCCTTCTCCTCTTGGGTTTTGTGCAATCCCTGGACATGTGACCTTCTTCCTTACAGTTGTAGCATGTAATCATTCTCAACTTGCCTGTGGAATTAGCCCGTGGAGGAGTGTTGACCATTGGAGCACCTTACCATTGTGATAGATCTTCATTATTTGACCCATTGTAAAATGAAAATGCAAAAGTTTAATTGGTGCACTAGAAAGTTCAAATTCACATTTTAAATAAATGCCCTTGAATGTGAAGACAAAACTTCAAAACTCAACCCAAGTCAGTGGAAGGTTAGAAGAAAACGAAAATAAAATAACATCGAATGACAAATGAGTCATATATATAAAAAGAATAAATCAATCCTTATGTGTATTCTATGTAAGATACTCGACACAACATGCTTTTAAGAAAATATTATTCATTTTCAAATTACACCATTAATCCGGTAATTGCTAATCCCGTAACGTTTCTATTTTTAAACATTTTCACATGAAACTATTATTAGTTAGTTGTAAAATAATATTTGTTAATATTTTAAAATCTCAAATGAAATCAAAACTGCTTAGAAACGTTTAAAACTCATGTTCTGAAGAATTTTTTTTTCTATCAGATTTAACTTTTTAATATAAGCCGATTAATTGACCCGATGGTCCGTTGATTCACTTTCAATTTTTCATAGATTTTTCGGCCTTGTGGGGCTTCAAATTGTTTTCTAGATTTAGGTGAGCACTTGAAATCTTATTATTGGGTGAAGCTTTTGATTATTCGGGTGCCAATACTTCAAAACCGTGACGCTGGCGATACCTTAATGTCTTCCCAATTTATTTACACGGAAGCTACTAGAAAAGACTAGACACCCAACAATCCTAACTAAACCGCTAAGTCAATATTTATTAAGCAAAAAATATTTATATGCGAAGGGAGAATAAGCAAACAACGAGAACACATGAGTTTTTGAAAGAATACGAGTACTCTACGTTTAGCATAGTAACTTATAATTAACCCTATCATTTCTCATCCTCATTTAAGAGACTTAGCCTCATGTGTTGGTGAAGAAAAAGAATCATATGGTTTGCTAAAGGACAAGCGGGTTGCTATCTGAAATAATCACCGCTAAGCTAATAAAAGACACTTAGATGAAAAACAACGACGGTAATTAGAGATTGATGATTCAAAGGAGAGATCACTCCATTTAGCGACTTTCTTCTCAGCTTGTCCTTTAGCAAAGCTTAGGAGGCTAGGTTTTTACACCCTCGAGAATAGTATCGGAGCTCACGGGACCTTTGACTTCTACACTCTCTAATACCGTCTAAACTCTTATACAAAATTGACGAAGTCTAGTTCAACTTCGGATTTAAATTTAAGAAAAAGCAAGTTTCTCACAATTATAATTAAAGCAACAAAAAACACTTATTCATTCACTCGACTCTTCTAACTATATTGAACACTCTTTTTTTTCAATTTCTTTTTTCTTCAAATTTTTCTTTTTTTCTTTTTTTGATTTTTTTTTGATTTTTTTTCTCTTTTTTTTGATTCGATTTTTTTCAACATATTTATTCACGCAACATTATTTCAAATTTAAGAAAGTATGCTTTCACTCAAATTTAAATAAAAAGTTGAACTAGGACTCTATATCAAAATTGCATAAGAATTTATTTTTGCATAACAACACAATTTTTAACGTTCAAAAGCTTGAAAAAATACACTTATTTAGTCTAGTATAATCTAGGAGGAAAAGCCACAGGTTACTCATATAAGCTCTAAAGAGAACCAACTACTCCATGTTTAGCATTTTCATTTGTACAATTCCTAAAAGCTTAGTCTAAAAGTTAAGGGAGCAGCCATATCAACACTCGGGCAGAATCAGGATCCCCTTTGTTCTATCCTACGGAACAAGTCAATCACGTACGGTCAAAAACGTTTTATTATTTTTTAAGTCATGTTTAAAATAAAATAAAATGAAATAAAATAAAATAAAATAAACAAACTCACATTTGATCAAAATAGGATGCAAGAGGGCAAACAAGTAGACATGAATATGATCAATATGATATAAACCCCCTACGCTTAGAACCGAACATTGGCCTCAATGTTCAAAAGTGATAAGGTGCTACCCCTACACTTAAGAACACAAAAGGCTAATGCTAGAATTCCAAGTGTAAGAAGGAGAACACAATCAGATATGTATAGATAATAATGAGAACTGAGTACTCCCCTGATATAGACAAGAAGATCGACCGGAGACTGAATGAAGAAGATGATGGAAAACAGCAACATCAACCCTCTGAAAGTCTTCTCGATCCAAGGGAACCCTGCACACAAAAACAAATACCAAACCCTGAAAGATCTCTTATCTCCTCTTCAAAACATTAGAATCTCTCTTTTTTTCAAATGAAAACATTAGATGTAGAATAAGACATGGTTTGCAGATTAATAGATAAAACTTTTAGAAAAACAAACAAGGCCTAAGATGTTTATATTTATCCCTGAATTCTTTTGCTTTAAAACGTTGACCTTCACATCTATCGACTACGTACGCTGCATGTGTTCTTGTGGGATTAGCATACACAAGAGAAACAAACAACACGCGTTGGTTGGTAACACCATCGCCACCGCCGTTAGCTAACGCCATCTCATGGGTGTCATAACGCCACCAACGCACATGCCATGTAGGGACCAACGTCAGGACCACGCGAGGCACATTGAAGTAACAACCATAACATGTTTGTTGGCAATCGTGGCATAGGTGAACCGAGATCACATGTCTTTGAATTTTAGGACTGTTTATTTTTTTAATAGTTATATTCAAAGATATATTCAAGCTACTTATTCATCGTATTATTATTATTTGTATATACGTAAAATTAAAACGGATGATTAAGATCATTTTGAGCTAGCTCGATGGTCCCATATGTTAAAACTTGAGTCACGGTGAATGGACCGGACCAACGGGATTTCAACTTACCGGAAAATATTTTCAAACGAGAGTTAAAAAGAAACACTTGATCTCCAATGTTAAAAACTCGGATTTTAATTTTCGAGTCATGAAACTTTTTAGTTTTTTTCCTTGTAAATCAATGAATTTTCATAAGCAATGTCTCTTAATTCATCTAATTCATTTAATTGCATTTTTCGGTGCTTTCCCGCGGTCTCAATATCATTATTACAATGCTTAAAGGCCCAATAAGCTTTGTGTTCAAGTTTGCTCAACACCCAAAACTAGCCCCTGCTAGTACAAATTTTCAGTTTGCTTATCAATAAGCCATTTTGGCTTATCTAGACCTGCAACAACTTATTTTTTGTGATAGATCTTCATTATTTGACCCATTTGATTGAATTGGATACTCCACACATGGTCCCCACCCCATTCAGCCCTCAACCAATGAATGACCAACTTCCTCTCCAAGGAATGACACGTGGCCAAATCAACAGCCCATACTCCTTGCTTGGTCACAAAGCTAAAATGAACGACTTGGATGAATTTAGACAGCTCAACGCATCAAAACACCTTCAAGCACTTCAAAGGCAATTTTAGGAATTCTAGGCCAGGGTTTCATGTATTTCAACATTCTAGAATCATCACTTGTACTCTATAAAAGGACCCCCAACCTGTGGTGAGGCCTTTCTTCCAGTTTTACTCTTTAAACATTGTAATCCCTTTTTAAAATTTATAAAAGTTTGGTATTTTTTAGAAATTGTAATTCCATTTTATGTTTTTAAAAGTTGGTATTGTTTAAGAGTGATTCTAAGTTCAATTTGTTGTTACAAAGGTGTTTTGATCTTTCGGTTGATGCACGTTTTGTTTTGATAAGGTTTTCAAGTTTGAAAAAGCTTAAAAACCTTGAATCTATTTGACTGTTTTACTTGTACTAACCCCTATCCATAATCCCTAAACTCTTACAAGCTTGTTGATACCAAGCTTGTGAAGGGATTTAAGCCTTTGGTTAGGTTGTTTGCTGCCTTGTGTTGAAGATCCATACATATCAAGGTCTTGGTTCTACTTTTAACCATCAGCAAGACCTCCTTCTTGTTTCAAGGACCTTGGTCACTCTCTAGCTGTTGGGAGTGGTCCAAGGAGCATAGATGATCTCCCTACGAAGTTGTGGGGATAGGTATTGGCTCTATTTCAGTTTCCTCTAAAAAATATTGTGTTTATGTCTGTTATGAACTTGGCTATGTGATTTGTTGTTCTTGTGTTTGTGGCTGAAAGTTTTTGGTTTACTTTTGTTAGTTGTCACCTAGGTAAGCTATTTGGATCATAAAATCAGTAGCTTGTGTGTAAAATCAAAGAGTTTGTTTGAAAAGGGGATAAAACAAGGTTGTTTGGTTTTTGGGATCAAAAGGCCTTCTGGCCTTGGTTCTTTAGGTTTGGACACTCTAAACAAGTCATTAGTCACCTATTTTAAGCATTGGTTAAGTTTCAAAATGTTTGGAAAAGGTTTCAAAGTTTTGGAAAAATCTGAAAATATTGGTTTGAAATTGGTCAAACACATCAGATCCAATAAAATCTTTGTTTGTTGGATCTAGAGTCTGAAATTTTGGGAAGAGTTTAGGTGATAAGGTATCTGCAATATATGTTTGTTGATTTTGGTGGCTTATTGTGGTTGCTAGAGCTTATCAAAGTTGGCTGAAGTGGTCATTTGCATCAGCAAAGTGACCACCTCATTTGTGCTTAGCATTTGTTATTCTAGTGTATGCCATGCTATTTGGTTGCTTGAACCTTGTTATTTTGCTGCTTATGAGTGCTTCTTGCTATTTGGTTGGCTTATTTGGTGGCTTATAAGCCAACTGGCTTATTGGCTTAAATTTGCCAAAACTAAAAGTCATTTGGCTAACTGGCCACTTGATTCACAAGGGCTCAGCCTTGAGTTCTTCACAAACTTTGCTTATAATAAGCTTACAAACAATCCTTGGTAATTTGGTAACATTTGGTGGACTTTGACTTTTGGTCAAATAAGCACAATTTGGCTTATTTTTCAGAACAACTTATTGTTACAAGCAACAACTTACTTTTTGTGATAAGTGTCATTTTCTTAGCTTAGTATCATATTTGAGAAGTATCAGCTCTTGTGGTTAAGCTTTTGCTAGAAAACTAGCTTATTTGGCTTTTTCAGCCAGCTTATTTGCTTCTACAGCTTATTCTACTTTACTTTTTGTGATTTTTCTTTTTGATTATTCTTAGTTAAGCTATTTGTGAGCTTTTGCAAAAAGAATCAGCTTTTGAAACCCTCTAGAACTGAAACCCGACTATTTTATCTTTTAGTGAAAAAGTTCTTTTCAAAGTTCTAGTTTATAACTTGAGCTTTTTCAAAATTTCTTTTTGCAAATCTGTTTAGAATCTCAATAAGATGTTGTGTGTTCAAGCAGAGCTTATGGCATTATCTTATGGCTTAATGGGCTTTTTTTATATATCCCGCGTTATATATTTTGGGTGGAGATCCCCTTCACCATTCCCTGTTTATTTTGTTTTTATAATTATTATTGGCCTGATTTGTTATTTTAATTAAAAGATATACGCAGGATGAATAATCTAACATTCCATTTTTGATTCGTGTTCTGCTGTGTTTTTATTGCCATGGATGGATAGTCTCTATTTTTTAGGAGTAGTGTTAGATATAAAAAAAACGAGATCTTCACTTGTTATTTTATTCTACCTGCGTTTTGTTTTAGATAGAGATGTACGCACTGTGTATTTTTTTCTTTCCTTGTTTTGAGAATAAATAGATGCAGCATATATTTGATGATAGATGGCATCTATCATTGTATTTTTTATTTTTCTTCTAATATGATTGTTCTAGTTTACTGCTTCTATAGTTTACATATAGTTTAGATTTGGTTCATTGAAAGATTCCTGTTAACAGCTTTTATTATTTTCATCCATTATACAAAGCCTTTACCATATGTGTTTGTTATGATCCTCTGTTATCATTTTCAAAGTTTAATTAATAAGGATAGTTAGTAATTAGTCTATATAAATTAGCTTTTAGCATTTTAATTTCCTAAAATATTTAAACGCTTAACGTTAGTTTCTAAATGAATAAGTGTTCTTACAAATTTTATATAGTTTAATAACATTTTGATTCGAGTAAAAATAGTATTTAGAATAATTTTAAAATGTCGTTTATCTTATTCTTCGTTAACGTTTTATGTTTTATGGTAGCTCGGTGTATCCGGTTTGTCGTACGGGTTCGTTTCTTTTATCTTGGGTTTCATTAGCTTATCTATAATTATTATTGTTGCCTTGTTCATGTTTAGCTTTAATGTCGTTATTAGAGTAGTTTTATTTATGTTGTTTAGTTTATCATCTTTGTTCTTACTAGTATTAATTTAGATCCCTTTAGCATAATATTATTAATATAATTATTACTTTTATCATTTTATATTTTGTTATTAATATTAATAGTTTTAAATATAAAAATCAAAACCCTTTTTATTTGAGCATCAAACTTGAGACATAAACGCGGATTTCCATTCACACTTCACCAAAAACTACGATAACCTTCGGGTGTACGAAAATGACTCTACCAGGAAGCGAAGGTAAAACTTTGGTAGAGCTTAATGAGTGGAATAAAGCACAACGCAGACTAATACTGTCGTAGTGTGGAAAACGAAATGGCACTGGCCTATACTGATTGTTTGGGAGGCTTAGTATCGATAATCGAATTGATGAGGAGTTATAGGTGTGATGTGCCATAGGGACGAAGGGCTTGGTCTAACTGAGACAAGATGAGGAGCAATATGACCTTGAAGGTAGGACGTTGTGCAGGTATAAAGGAAGTGTTGGGCATAAAAAATCATGAAGAAAAGTGAGAAAGAAGTGTATAGGTGCTACTAGTAAACTATCCAAATTTAATGGAAGTAGTTGTAACATGGGTTTGGATGGCAGTTGATAGACTAACTGAGATAACCGTCCTTTCGATGATAAGTATAAATCATAAGTTGATGTGGATTGGAAGAACTAATGGATATGTGAAAGACAGTCATAGGTCACTTTGTAAGGAAATTGGAATTTTTTTAGTAGTTTGGGGTACGGACTAAAGGGAGTTGATGAACATGATTGGATATGAGTATATCCAGCTAACTGGAAAAGGATGGGCAAGTGAGATATTTATACAACCTTAGGAGTTACACTGAGGGCATGAGTGATTGATTTATAGGGAGTTAGGAAACTCTTTAGCGATGGCTGAGTTTTCATATAATGATAGTTATCATACTAGAAGACGATAAATGCCATTTGAGGCACTATATGAAAGGATAGGGTGAGTTGTCCCTATTGTGGACTAGAATTGGTAAAAGAGGCTACTAATGTGGTAATGGTGTTTGTGGAAAGGATGAGAGCAACAAGGGATGCCATGTTGAAAAGGAGGAAAGCACTAGAGTTTAGTGACAAAGTTATGTAGGAAGTTTCACCCATAGTAACGGGTGGTATGTTTTGGTAAAATGTAAGAGTTGATGTAGAGTTTTGTAGGTCCATTTATGATCTTTGGAAAGATCGGACCAGTATCTTATGAGCATAGAATTACCCGAGGGTAAATGAGTGGTATACATGTTATATTTCGTGTATTAAGATTGGTAAATGTTGTTTGATATTGCATATTTGCGTGTACGGTTATTCGGGATTTGTGTTAATAAGAGTTTGTGTTATCTAGAGTCATTTTTGAGATTTATTGACTGTGAGGTCAAGAGCTTGGCAATGAATTTAAATATTGTTGGTTAGTATATGTGGTAATTTGAGACTTGAACTAAAGTTCACGTGGAAATGAGAGGAGTTCATTTAGAACAAGTATCCTAAGTTGTTTTTTAATAGTATGTTTGATCCTAAGGAGTAAATCTCGGGACGAGATTTCTATTAGGAGGGAATGATGTGACAACCACGGTTTTGAGGTTCGTCACTTAGTTTTATTTTGTGCTAGTTACGTGTCATTACGAGTTTATCTGCTTATTGGTGTGTATAGATTGTGGTTTGGATAATGTTTCCGGTACGGGGTACCTTGTGAGTGAAACGATGTGTGATAATTTCATGTTCATGGGCTCACATGGTAGTGACTATGAAACGAGATGGTGTTATTTAGTGGTTTACGTATACGTATATGTATTATAGAAAATCGTATTTTTACGATTTAAGGTTTAGCATTTAGAGGTCTTGGATGAGGTAATTAGTCGCGGGAGTATTTTTTGGGATGGTTTTAAGTCATTTATGACTAATTTAATAAGTTTATTTCAAAATTTAAGATTTTTTTAAAACTGTATATTTTACGTCTTTCACGGTAAAACGCGTAAATTTGACTAGTTTTACGGTTTTGAGGTTTTGGAGGTTTTAGGAGCTGCAATAAATTAAGGTAAATTAAGGTAATATTAGTAAAGTAATAATATTAAATAAAAATAAAAAAAATAAAAAAAAAGCTATATAGTCGGTTTTAGGCCGATTAAAAACAAAAAAAGGGGAAATTTATGGTAAGTGGGCTTTTGGTTGGACAAGGATCTTTGAAGCGAGTTATGCCAAGATATGAACTTTATGAGGTCCCGAGAAGCAGTTTTAAAAGATTTTGTCCTTTAGCTAACTATTGATTAAATCGTCCTACTTTATTTTCAACCTAATAACTATCAAAATAAGTCAACAATGCATCCTCGTGATCATTCAAGACAACAATAAAATATAAGAGATACACCTAGGAATAAGGGAGTCTAAGTGAATAATTGGGCCACATGAGTTCGTGTTAGTCTGCTAACTTATAATAACAATGATCTCGATTTTAAGCTTAGTTTGGGGAACGTGAAACTTGAGGGTTATAAACATTCATGACATTTTAAAACCCCAAGGTAAGTTTTTGATCTTTTTACTTTTTTTCTTCTTTTAAATATTTTGTCTCTTTAATAAAGGCCAATGTGGATTGATTATGATGGAAAATGTAAAACTTGCTTTTTTAACTAATGCATTGCATGAGGACATTGCAATGGTCAAGTGTAGGGGATTTGATAGGTGCGAAAACACCCATCCTTTTACCACTAAACTATAATAATAACCAAGCCAAAACGTGTATTTTATGTCGTAAATGTCAGAATTATGCGTGGTTTGTGTTTTTATTGTGTTTCAGGACCAAAATGTGAAAAGGGAAGAAAACACGGGCTTTAACGGGCTTTTATCAAAGAAAAAGACAAAAGACGAAGTCGAAAGATCAAGAGTGCAAAAAGAACGGAAGTCCAAGGCCAGTTCTAAAGATTTATCCAAGAAAAAGTCTAAAGACGGAAGTTTAATAAAGCCGAAGAACTCAAGTCTAATAAATGAAGAAAATATAAGACGAGTTCAAATAATCCCGAGACAAAGTCGAAAAAGTCAAAGAATTAAGAAGACGAAAAGACGAGAAAGTAAGAAAGAAAGAAAGGATCAACACATGCCTCCTTCCCTAATCTCCTATAAATAGACCTCATTTCACCACATTTAGTTTCGTTAGCTAATTTGACAAATTAGTCTTTCCACCTTTACTTATTTGCACCATTTCCATTTCCATGTCATTTTACTAAATTGTTTTTTAATTTCATGTCTTAAATTTCGAGCCTTTTAATTCCAAGTAAGTTAATTTTATTGTTGAATCTTTATTTTCTTTTAATCAAGATTTTCTTTATCATTCTCATCCTACATTTCTTGTTTTGATTTAATTTTGATTCGGATTAAGCATTGATTTTGCTTAATCACATTGCTTAATTGATTAAAAAGTTCATCTTTTTTATTTCTATCTAAGTTTTTATACGAATTAAGCAATAATTTTGACAATCTTATTGGCTTATTTTGTATTTAGCTTATTTGTTTTAAGTTTTCTTAAAAGTTTTATCTTTTTAAAGTTTATTTTAGAAAGTTTTCGTATTTTGTGTCTTGAAAGTTTTTAAATTTGTGCTTAATTTGTTCATCTTATTCTTGTTGTATCAAGTTTTTGGTATTTGCTTATTAGTCTTAGCTTATTTAGCTTGTGCTTATTGCGTATCTACTTCCATCAAAAAGTGAACTTGGGTATTCCGACAGCTAACCCTCATTCCGAAAATAGAAAGTTACCAAAAATAGAAAGTTTTCAAAAATAGAAAGTTTCCAAAAATAGAAAGTTTCCAAAAATAGAAAATTTCCAAAAATAGAATTACTGCTTGAAATAGATAAGTTTCTAAATATAGAAAGTTTCCATAAATAGATGAGCTGCCTTAATTAAATAAGTTTCTAAAAATAGAAAGTTTCCGTAAATAGATATAAGTTGGTTAAATAAGCTAATTATATAAGCTTAAGTGTTTCCTGATTGTTATTCTAAGTTATATAGATATAAGGTATAGTTTATTAATTATTACATGTAAATTAATTAAACAATAGGTTAAAAGTATTTAATTAAATATATCATGTTTTTAATTAATTAAAGTTAAATACTTAGGTTAAAACATGTATTATTAATTATTAATAATATAACCTAAGTCATGTTAATTAATTAAATATAGTCATGGTTTTTAATAATTAATTAATTTTAAAGTCTAGAAAATAAAAATACTTAGGTTAAAAATTCATGATCTAATAATTAAATTATAACCTAAGTCATGTTTATTAAATTAATTATGTCATGTTTTATTAATTTAATTTTTAACATAACTATTAAAATCATAAACCTTAACATAAACAATGAATCGGACCGTGACTAGAAACCATGAACCGGACCCGTAATCAACACCATACCCCGAACCACTATGGGGTTCCCCCTTGTTTGCTGCTGACGTGGGACCCAAACCACCATACCGAGACCATGAGGTCTCGGTGGTGGCTCATAAGCTAAACCGAGACCCCTTGGGGGTTCGGTTTAGGCTTCGTCTAGAACAAACACCCCTAAAAACCTTTATTCTGATTTACCCCATAATCATAGACATGTTTAATAAATGTTTTTAATTAGCTTTTTAAAAACATCATGATCTTATGTAATTTACTAAATCAAAACATAAAAGAAAAGGATTAAAAAGGTTATACCGAATGCGTGGATCAATCGAGGATGAACACACACGAATGCTTGCAAAAAAATCAAGATCAAAAATCAACCGAACACCCCCTTTTATGTCTTTAAATCCAACGGCCAAAGGAGAGAAGGAAGAAGAAGATTAGGGTTTTTGTTATTTTTCCTGTAATGTGAAAAATGACTAAAATCTTTTCTAATTCCCTTATTTTAGAAAAATTAAAATGGGCTTGTCCCATCCTCTTGGTGTAGCCGCGGGTAGGGGGCCCCACTTGGGGTAACCCGTACCGTTTCCAAGTCTAATTATTTTAGTGTTCGTTCATGTTTTATCGTGTTCGTGTTTTATGTGTTCTAGTTAATTATTAACAGTGACTTAATATATTTATTCGTGTTCGTAATAAATATATATACGTAATTAATATTAGCTCGTGATTAACTTACCTTCATGATTTCATGATCGCATGTTCGTGATTAATTATTGTTTGAATAATTATTGTGTGTTCATACGTAATAAATACTTATCGTGTTCTAACACGTACGTAATACTTAAAATTCTTATACGTGAACGTAAACATACTATAAAAGGAAAGTTTTAATCTAGTACGTACGATCTAAAGGGTAATATTCATGGTAAAAGCATGCGGGTTTTACAACTCTTCCCCCCTAAAAAGAATAATTCGTCCCCGAATTATAGATAAAGTAAACTAGAAAAGAAGAACGTACCCGAATTCAAAATATGAAGTGAGGGTAAGAAGCCCGGATAGACTCCTCTGTTTCCCAAGTGGCTTCCTGCTCGGTATTATACCTCCAAAGGATTTTGACGAATGGAATCGTCTTCCTTCTCATGACTCGTTCTTTTCTGTCAAGAACTCGTTCGGGTTCTTCTATGAAGGTGAGATCTTCACGTATCTGTTCCAGTGGATACTGAACCATGTGAAGGGGATGATACTGGTACCCTCTGAGTAAGGACACATGAAACACATTGTGTACATGCGAAAGCTGCGGAGGTAACACTAACCGGTAAGATACTTCACCGACTCGTTCAATGATATCAAACGGTCCAATGAAACGAGGACTGAGCTTCACTATAATCCCGAAGCGTCTAACACCACGTGCCGGCGAAACCTTAAGGAAGACGTGATCTCCTACGTTAAAATGTATGTCCCTACGATGCTTATCGACGTAACTCTTCTAACGTGACCGTGCTTCCTGAAGTTTCTGCTTAGCTACTGCGATCCTTTCATTGGTCATCTTTATGATTTCTGGTCCCTCAAGTGTTCGCTCGCCAACCTGATCCCAGCAGTTGGGGCGCGACACTTTCTGCCATACAACATCTCGAAAGGAGCACACTTGATACTTGTGTGCCAACTGTTGTTGTATGCAAACTCCACCAAACAGATGTAATCGTCCCAATCGCCCCGTCCATTCCAATGCACATCACCTCAGCATGTCTTCCAATGTTTGAATCGTTCGCTCCGACTATCCGTCTGTTTGAGGATGAAAAGCCGTGCTAAGCTTAAGTTGTGTACCCCAAGCCTTCTGCAGACTCTTCCAAAATTGCGAAGTGAAACGAGGATCTCTGTCTAAGACGATGCTGGATGGAGCACCGTGGAGTCTCATGATCTCTCTTTTATACGTATTAGCGAGTTTACTTACCGGATCTTCCTTGCGGATCGGTAAGAAATGAGCTGATTTGGTAAGTCAATCTACGATAACCCAAATTGCATCGTGCTTCCTCTTGGTAGGCGGAATACCAGTAACAAAATCCATGGTGATTTTGTCCCACTTCCACTCTGAAATGTCTAACGGTTGAAGGAGACCGCCAGATCGCTAATGCTCGATCTTAACCTGCTGGCAGGTAAGACATTTGGAGACGTAAGTGGCCACATCTTGTTTCATACCACTCCACCAAAAGTACTGCTTGATGTCATGGTACATCTTAGTCGAACCATGATGTATAGAGAATGGGGAGCTATGAGCTTTAGTTAACAAGGCTTCCCGGAGTTCTTGATCATCAGGAACACAAAGTCTCGTACCCTGCCATACGATACCATCTGCATCTACTCTGAATTCCGTCAGTTTCTCCAAATTCTGAAGTATCGCCCAGATTTATCTATCATCTTTATGAGCTTCCTTGATCTTAGAGAGTAACTCGGGTTCTACTCTAATATTAGCCCAGTAACCGTGCTGTCCACGTACCATGATCTCGATGTCTAGTCGCTCCAAGTCTCTTATGATTTCCTTCTCAATTTTAATGCCATTGATCATTCCGGACTTCCTACTAAGAGCATTTGCTAATACATTTGCCTTTCTGGGATGATACTGTATATTAACGTCATAATCCTTCAACAGCTCTAACCATCTCCACTGCCTCATGTTCAATTCACGTTGAGTGAAGATATACTTCAAGCTCTTGTGGTCCGTGAAAATGTCACAAGATTCTCCATATAAGTAGTGCCTCCAAATCTTCAATGCAAACACGACTGCAGCAAGTTCCAAGTCATGCGTAGGGTAATTTTCTTCATAAGGCTTAAGCTGCCGTGAAGCGTACGCGATCACTTTCCTATGTTGCATGAGAACACAGCCAAGTCCCTTCCCTGATGCATCACTGTAGATTTGAAATCCACCTGTACTAGATGGGAGAGTAAGAATAGGTGCAGATACTAGCTTGTGCTTCAGGTCTTCAAAGCTCTTCTCTCGTTCTTCAGTCCAGACGAATTTCTCCCATTTCCGCATCAGTTTGGTCAATGGTAGTGCTAAGCGGGAAAAGTTCTTCACGAACCTACGGTAATAGCCAGCTAAGCCTAAGAAACTGCGGACTTCCGTCACTGATGTCGGCCTCGGCCACTTAGTAATGGCCTCAACCTTCGCTGGATCCATAGTGTTTCCTTCTGCTGATACAATGTGACCTAAGAATGCCACCTTGTCTAACCAGAACTCACATTTGGAGAATTTAGCATACAGCTGCTTCTGGCGAAGAATCTGTAGTACTGTACGAAGATGGTCTTCGTTTTCCTCCTTGGACTTTGAGAAAATCAGGATGTCATCGATGAAGACAATGACGAACTTGTCTAGAAATTCATGGAAGATTATGTTCATCAAGTCCATGAACACTGTTGGAGCATTGGTCAGGCCGAATGGCATAACTACAAATTCGTATTGGCCATAGCGGGTACGAAAAGCAGTCTTGGCGATGTCCTGCTCCTTAACCCGTAGCTGATGATAGCATGACCTAAGATCAATCTTGGAGAAGTGTTTGGCCCGTTGGAGTTGGTCAAACAGATCGCCTATACGCGGCAGTGGATACCTATTCCGGATAGTAATCTTGTTAAGCTCGCGATAGTCTATGCAAAGACGCATACTGCCGTCCTTCTTCTTAATAAATAAGACCGGTGCGCCCCATGGAGATGCGCTCGGTCGAATGAAACCTCGTTCTAGAAGTTCTTGCAGTTGATTCTTAAGCTCCTTTAGCTCTATGGAAGCCATGCGATAAGGAGTAATAGAGAGATGGCATTAAAACTATGAAGAGTCCTTATGAGGTCGAAACATAGTAAGAATTATATTATGAAGATACAAGAATTCTAGGAGTGGATCTGAATTCGTGAAGGAAGCATGGGGATTTATTTAAGGAAAAGAGTTATCATTTGTTATAGAAGTATGGAATGTGAGTATAAGAAGGGCCGAGCACCGAGGACGTCGCTCTCTTTTAGGAGGGTAGGATGTGATAACCCTAACCTGAAGTCATTATTTAATATTATTTTACGAATAATTTTGAAATTTTCAATGAGCTTGAATGATATGACGGTTGATGGTTTTATTTAAAACCAACGTTGGAAGTCTTATTTTTACCTTTTTACTAATAGCGAGGATTATTAGTGATCATGATATCGACGGATGCCTGAGATTTTATGTTTTATTATTTGTTGATTCGATGTCTATATTTTTGACGTTTTTATTTTAATTGCGTATTAAGTCGAACTGGAATCATATTATTATCATATTTTGAGTGCGCTTTAACTTTTGAAAAGTATTTTTACAAAACCCGAGCCTCGTAAATATTTTCAAATTTGACAACTTACATTTTCTACCCTTTGAAACTATTTTATTGCATTTTGGACCAAAAGTATCACAAATTGGTAAGAAATGTCCCTCCACCCACCATATATAAAGCTTTCACCTAATTTTTTACTCACAAAAACACATAGATAACAAACTTCATCTCTCTTTCTTTCTCTCTTGTCTTTGCCACCGCCCATCACCAACATAAAACCCTTTGATCATCAATTTCTACTTGAAATCTTTGAAAACTAATCAATATCCCATCTTGGATATTTGATTAGGAGCATTTTGGTATAATTTTTATACACATGTAACAACTTTTAAATTTTTGATATGATCCATGGTGGTTTGATCTATTTTCTTGATAAATATATGTTGCTAGCATTGTTATAAATAAATTTTGAGTATTGCATGTTTTAATTTTTGAGTGGGTAATTTTTGAGTTTTCTTGGTTTCTATTGATTAAACCCTCTTGAACGTTTTGGTGTTCCACCAACGTTCTAAAGTCATCGAAGGCATTCACTTCACGTGATCGTTTTCATTCCTTGAGGCTTCTTTAATCAAGAGATTTGATTAAGGAGGAGATTTGAAGATTTGTTTCTACTTAATACATTTCACCAATTTCCAAAAAAGGTTAATACAATCAAAAACCACAAAAAAAAAATTAAAAAATACAAAACACCAAAAAGAATCTTCTTTGCTCGTCCCCTCGTTGTACGTGACGTTTATGCTAACTCGAAATCAAGCAAGACGTGCACGTAAACGAAAGAACAAAACTCCCAATCCAAACAATTCTAGTGAGGAGTCTCCTATTGACGAACCCATTGTAAGAGAAGCACCAACCATGGCGAATCGAACTATGATGGAGTTACTTCAAGCACCCACCGAGGGTTATGGAGAGGCTATTGTGATTCCCGCTATCCTTGCGGAGAATTTTGAGGTGAAAACGGGTTTGTTGTCGATGATCCAGAACAACAAATTCCGTGGTGATGAGATCTGTAAAAAGAAATTTTGAAAAAGCACACTCAATAAGCTAGAAATAAGCCAAGTACAAATCCACTAAAAGACAAAATAGTCGGGTTAGAAATAAGCCGTGTAGAAATTTTTCAAAATGTTCTAAATGACTTCAATAAGCCAAATCAATCAACAAAAATCCAATAAGCAAAACCAATAAGCTGGAATTGAGCAATAAGCTGACTGAAAAAGTCAATTGAGTTGGTTTTCTAGTTAAACCTAAAAGTCAACTCCTCAAATGCTCCAGAATGAACAAATGGGTCAAATAAGGAGCACCTATAACAAATTTAAAGTTGTTGCACGTTTAAATAAGCTGGAATAGCTTATTGATAAGCTGATGACCAATTAACACTAGAAGGGGGAACTTACAGTAGGAACCGGTTCCCACTGCTTTGACTATTTGACCTTTGATTTTAGAGATATTCTGTATGTTTTGTTGGAAGACAAGGGAACCCAAGTGACCAGTTATACACAAGGAGTCACAATCAAGCACAATAACACACTTTAGTTCACTCAATTAGCATAGAAAAATCAAACAATCACCAGATCTAGCACAGACTTGGAAAATAAGTTGTTAAGCACACTTAAGCAGTTATAGCATGAATAAGCACACCAAATTGAACCAAATGCATATACAAGCTATATAAACTGATATTAAGCACAAACAAACTTAAATCAACCACTGAATCAAAGTATGGAACAAGATCAAAGCACATACAACTTGCTGATATGAACTTCAAGAACACTTGCACACTTTTCTGATATAAATGATCAAAGATTTGAGTGATTAAAGAAGGGGTTTGAATCTGGAAATAAATGTGCAAAAGAGGTGAGGTGAAAAGCTGAGAATGGTCCACTATTTAAAGGATAAAGGAGCCAACGGCTATATCTGCCCGCGGTACCTTATCACAGCCCGCGGTACCTTATCGATAAGGTACCGCCTAGGCGCTAAGGTACCGCCGGACTAGACTCCGCTCCTTTTTGTCCTTTAGTGGTGGAGGTCTTATCTGGGTATAAAAAATATCCTGAAAGGATATTCTTAACAGAATAAGAATATGCCATTTTCAAATTTCAAATAATTAATTTAATAAAACATTTTCTTAAAAATAAAGTTTAATAAAAACTTGTCACATTTAATAAAAAGTGAGTTTTAAGGAAAGATTAAATCACTTGATCACTTGATTAAGGTTAGTACTTGTTTATCCATACCTTAAGTGAAAATGGGTAAAATGAAAAATACTTGAACTCAAGAATTCGTTTTTCGTTGTTTTCGTAAATGCTTGTTTTTACATATTGTCGGAATCAAAACCAAGCGAGACCGAAAAATGCAAGTAACGTTTTTAGTCATTATTGCATTAACAGACTTTGAAATTGTTTAGAAGAAAGGTGTGGATAATGCCACTGTTGATGCACTTTCAAGGTTACAAAATCCAGCTGAATTGCTAAGTATCATCAACACTTCAACTTTGACTACTGATTTGTATGCTAAGGTGGTGGAATGTTGGGGTAAGGATTTGACTTTGTAAGCACTGATCAGTCAACTTAAGACTAATGGGAATCAGCAGGGTCATTATACCTGGCATAACCAACAGTTAAGAAGGAAAGGCAAGTTGATGGTAGGAAATGATGTTACTTTGAGGCAAGAGATTATGCAAAAAGTACATGGAGGTGCAATGGGAGGCCATTCAGGTGTTAAAGTCACTACTCACAGGTTGTGCTCTATGTTTTATTGGAAGAAAATAAGAAAGGAAGTGAAGGGGGGGGTTGAATAGTTTCTTAAAATTTACTTGTTAAAATATGGTTTCCAAAAAAATCCTTTTTCAAAAACTTAGGCTTGAGGAAATATGTGAAATCTTCTTATGCACAAATATGAACAATGATAGTGTAGCTAAACTAATACTAACAAAAATATATCCACAAAGAATAAAGAATGATAGTGTAGCTAAACTAATACTAACAAAAATATATCCACAAAGAATAAAGAATGATAGTGTAGCTAATCTAATATTAACACATGTATATGCAAAAAGTAATAAGGAATGTAAAGAGTTAAGGGTAAAGAAAGATCAAACCGAACACCAAGGATTTATAGTGGTTCGGCAACGAAGCTCACTCCTCGTTCCTACTCCACTCCTCGAGTACTCCTTACTCGAGAGTTCACTACACAACAAGCTCCTTATGGTGGAGAAAACCATACACGTCGCTTAACCAATTTCCGACTCTAAGCTAAAAGTCGAGCCCTAATCGTAGCTAGGACCAATCTACACAACTATATTTAGTACATACACAACTTCCAAATAGACACAACTACTTGGATCTTCACAACTATGACACAACTACAAGAATATACAAATTGATCTTCAATAGATCTTTGGTGGTGGACTCAACACTTCACTAGAATAGTGTTCTTCTCTTTGCACTTGGAGAGGAAGAGATGGAAGAACAAGATTCACTTCTTAAACAAGTAATAATCAAACAAATGATCAAAGATTTGAGTGATTAAAGAAGGGGTTTGAATCTAGAAATAAATGTGCAAAAGAGGTGAGGTGAAAAGCTGAGAATGGCCAACTATTTAAAGGACAAAGGAGCCAACGGCTATATCTGCCCGCGGTACCTTATCACAGCCCGTGGTACCTTATCGATAAGGTACCGCCTAGGCGCTAAGGTACCACCGGACTAGACTCCGCTCCTTTTTGTCCTTTAGTGGTGGAGGTCTTATCTGGGTATAAAAATATCCTGAAAGGATATTCTTAACAGTTATAAGAATATGCCATTTTCAAATTTCAAATAATTAATTTAATAAAACATTTTCTTAAAAATAAAGTTTAATAAAAACTTGTCACTTTTAATAAAAAGTGAGTTTTAAGAAAAGATTAAATCACTTGATCACTTGATTAAGGTTAGTACTTGTTTATCCATACCTTAAGTGAAAATGGGTAAAATGAAAAATACTTGAACTCAAGAATTCGTTTTTCGTTGTTTTCGTAAATGCTTGTTTTTACATATTGTCATAATCAAAACTAAGCGAGACCGAAAAATGCAAGTAACGTTTTTAGTCATTATTGCATTAACACACGGGTTCTAAGAACCAAGCTTAAGTGGATCGAAACAACCACACATCTTTCGCCAATTATGTGTCTAACCAACATGGCACAAATTATGAAATTAGCGAGTTAAGTAAGAAAGTTGATCTTTTGTTGAGAAATCTAGGAAAAGGTGTTCCAAATGTGTCGAATGTGTCGCATAGTGGGTGCTCAATGTATGGTGATCTGAGTCATTCAGTCGATGATTGTCAAAGTTAGGGGTGTCGCCAAATGAGGAGGTAAATGGAGTTTATGAAGGTCGTCCATGAAATGACCCATTCTCACAAAGTTACAATCCTAGATGGCGCAATCACCCCAACTTTTGTTAGAATGATGAAGACAATCGCCCGAATAATGCCCAAAAACAACACTATGGTTACAAACCGAGTTATGAGGGTGACGATTCATCTAACTTCCAACAAAATCCTCACTAACAAAGGCCACAACAAAGGCCACAACCATACCCAAATCATGGGCAAGGTTTAAGCAATGGGCAACAATCTAATGTCGACCAAAAGTTTGACTTAATCCTAAGTGAGTTGGCCAAGTCTAATCAAAGTGCTAGCCTAAAGTTTGAGTCCCTCTCAAAATCCGTTTTGAATCTTGAAAGACAGATGGGCAGTTGGTCGAAGAGGTGCACAAACGAGAAGAGGGTAAGCTTCCAAGAAATCCCATCCTCAATCCACAAACGAGAAGAGGGTAAGCTTCCAAGCTATCCCATCCTCAATCCAAAGCATAAGACAAGTGGTCTTGAGCATGTGAATATGGTGACATCTATTCGAAATGGTAAAAACTACAACAATGACATCGGAATTCCAAATGTGTTTAATTCTATGAATTCTCCTACTATTAATGAATGTTACCAGGTAGATGTGATTGATGAGGAAGTCCAAAAGCATGCACCTTGTATGCTTAAGGATATAGTTTGGAATTATATTTAACTAGTGAGAATGAGGAGATTCTTGATGTTGCTAAAGTTCAAGAAATTCAAGAGTGTTTGGTCAGTTATTTGGACCATCAAAAACCACCTTGGTCTTATAAACTAGAGCCCTTTCCTTCTACTTTTGACATGGCCACCAAGCCGTCTCTAGAGGCGCCTCTAAATCCTGAGCTAAAACCTTTGCCATCCACTCTCATTTATGCTTTTCTAGGTCCTAATAATACTTTACCCGTTATTCTTGCTTCGGATCTTTCTAAATCACAAGAGGAAGCACTTTTAAAAGTGTTTTTCAAGTATAAAGCAGCAGTAGGATGGATAATTGCAGACTTGAAAGGAATCAGTCCTTCAATATGTATGCATCGAATTGTTACGGACCCATATATTAAGCCATCAAGAGATGCGCAAAGGCGTTTGAATCCTAATATGCAAGAGGTAGTGAAGATGAAAGTTCTTAAATGGTTAGATGCTGGTACCATGTATCCTATCTTATAAATACCCCTTTCCTCCTTGGAAAGGGGTTGGTTGTTGTTTTTCATTTTTTTCATTTTAATGAAATAAACACATAGTTTCTCTCTCACTTTCTCTCTCTAGTTTCTCTCTCTAGAAAACTTCAACCCACTTCATAGATTCATAGGTTATCAATATTCTACATATATAATACGTATTACGTATTACATAATATATATTACATATTACTTATAGTGTTATCCTACGTAATACATTACGTAGTACACATACATATACAGAGTAACAAGTAGCTACATCGGTTATAGTCTAGGCCTAAGATGCAAACCTAGTTCTCTATAACCAAGGCTCTGATACCAATTCTGTAACAAACCAAAATGTGATATGCGGAAGCGGTGAAGCTCGGGGGCTGTTACGTCATTGTATCATAGTTCAAGGTACAAGAGAACGACTCTAAATGAGACGTTTTATAAAAATACCTCGTTGAATTTAAATAAAAAGCATCATAGTACAAAGGTCTCAGTTTCAAAAGATAGTGCAGCGGAATGTAAAAGTTTTAAACATCAACGAGATAATAGTTCAAAAGCATAAGAAACAAATGTCCGAAGATAGCCATGAAAGGCATGCGGACTCCAAGTACTTCATACAGCAGGTACAACACATCATCAATTACCTGAGATAAATGCTAAATTGGGTCAACATAAAGTTGGTGAGAATATAGGTTTCAAGTAAAAATTCATAGTCATTCAATTTCATATTTCATTTCATGTACACATGCAACTATAGGAGATATAGTGCCAAGTGTAGGATAAATTGGGTGTTCACAATATTTATGATAGCGCTAAGCTCGTGACATCGAAACTAGTGATCCAGTGCATACAATAGATTGCATACATAAATTTTGCCCCAATGGAGTACCTAGCCAAGATAACTCCGTTCATACAAATGGTACACACTCGTCCGGCGTCAGAATGCCCGAGTGGAGGTTGTCAACCCTCAATAGATCTATCCGTAACATAAGAGCTTACTCCAGCAGAGTAACTAACGATTCACGACAGTGGGGACTATGGCTAAAGAAACTTAAGCTATCTCATAAATAGTGTTCACAAAGCGTTCACAGAAATCAAGTTTTACTTGCGTCCAGAAGTAAGTCATCAAAGCATTTATCACATCCCAAAACATTAAACATACAAAAATAGTTTAATAGGGATCTATAAACTCACCTTAAGCAAACGATTCAAACCGCACAAGTAAGATCAAATAGTAGCGAGCAACTCTAGCAACAACCTAAATATAACGCTATAGTTTAGGCGCTAACAACTAAGTCACAATAGTTCATCACGTACGTTACTCATCGATCAAGTATATATTTTGTTGTTAAAATCGTGACTTGTAAATGTTACATCGTTATAACATTATAGTATATATATACTTAGGCAAAAATATTTATTTTTGACTCGACGAAATTTCGACAGCCTTTCGGCGTAAATTTTAATTTACCGAAATTTATCTTAACAAATTTTCCTACGTGAATTCTAACGAAAATTCGGCAGCCTTTTGGCGTCACATAAAAATTTGCCATTTTTAGTAAATACTCAAATCTCGTCCTAAAACCCCTATTTTCAACAATTTATCAATCGCCAACAATTCAACAATTCATTTTTCACAATTGTAACCATTTCAACTTCCAACGTTCAAACTTTCAATAGTATAACAAGTATTCCCATTTTGAGCTAACACGCTTTTACAAAACAAGTCCAACATCCATACATACCATTTAGTAACCATTTCGACACTAAAAACAACTCTGTTTAACTCGAAAATGTCGTTTCGACCACTTTAAAAATCTGGAAAGCAACCACTTAAAGTGTTGTTCTCCAAAAATAAAGTTTTCCGTCAACGTAATTTAAACAACCACAACTTACTCATTTTAGCTCCGTTTTTAGCCCATAGTATATCGAAACGAAGGTATTCACTTATATTTTTATAATATCGTAGTAAACTAGTGTCAAAACAATTTTTACGACTCTCTACGCCACTTACAAAAGTCGGACAGATTGTACGTATTCCGTAAAAACTCGTTTTCGACCATTTTCAAACGTAACCACCAGTAGTAACACTACTAGTTTTTTTCTAATTTTTCATATACAACAACAATATCAAAGATTTTTCTTCAAGTTTACAAATCAAAAATGTACATACTTATATTTTTCACAAATCTTTCAGTTATCCCATTTTCATGTATGGATCTAATAGATCCACACTTAATTCCCACAAATCTTGAAATATTTCATGACCAAAAATAGTTTTCATCATTTTGTTTCATAAAAATACTTGATGAGTAACATGCATGCGTAGATCTACAAAGATCATGCATGGAAAAATGAAAAGATGAAAAGATTTAAGAAATGACCTTGTGTAACGATCCTACGTAACCACAACGATCCGATCTACAATAATACCCACTAATAATCAACAAGAACTTCTACCCTAATCTTCAACCCAAAAACTTCTTAAATCGTCAAACCAAGAAAATCCATTCTTCTATATGCTTATACAAGCTCTAGGGTGTATTTGTTTTGTGTTGAATCTTGGTAAAATGAAGCTTTTCAAAAAGCAACAATGGTGGATATGGAGAGTGTGTTTGTGCCGTGTGTTTTAGAGAGAGAGAGAGGTGTTGTGTGTGTATTTTTGGTTGAGTGAAGTGAATAAGTGTAAGTATATGAAATGTGTTTGTGGTATAAGGTTAAAAATAATGTAAGGTGTGTAAGTTAAGCTTAATTTGGCAAAGTGTGAAAATATGGTGTATCTTGCATGTGGTGCTTGGTTTTGGCCGGTTATGGGGGTCCCACATGGGGTAAATTATTCAAAAATTTTACTGTGGTAATTAGTTAAAAGGTTTAAGGTAAAAAGGTTAGTTAGTTTTAGGTAAATATCAAAAAGTATATAGTTAAGTTAAAAATTATGTAAAACTTAAAAATTTGACGAAATATATTAAATTTACGATTTTTCGACGAAAACTGACATTTTACGATTGGTAAAGTATTTTATGCATGTTAACGACGGTTAAACGTAAAAACGTCGTAAAATACGAAAACGCGATACGTTAATTAAATATTCACAGTAAATACGACTTATTACTATAAATAGCAAAAATACTAAAATACAGGCATATATAAACATATACAGAAATATTTAAATACGCTGCTCAAGAAAATACGATCACGCTGTTAAAAACTAAACAGTTAAGCACATAATTCACAGATAACGAATAATCTCATGGATTATCGTCAATTCATTGACCGTCAAGAGCAAAGTGCAAATGTTGCACACTAAGGCCTTTATATAGGCTACAAGTTATGTAGTAAAGCTGAAAAAAACGTAAACCCTAACTATGGAAGTCCCCAAATTGCCCTTGTAGCTTTTTGAACTCTTGTGAATCATGTGACTGCATTTTGTTGTTTTGTGGTAGCTGGCAAGGAGAAAGTTGATCAAAGGGTGTGAAATAAGCTTAGGATGTAAGCTGAATCCTTGGACGTTGGATGACTGTCCCAAATTTGGCAGTTAGCTCAAGCTTGTAGCAGGGGAATCTTGTGTGGGACAAAGGAGTGAGGTGGTAAGCATTTTTGAAGTTGGGAAGTGATTAAGGGGTCATCAGTCACTAATCTGGAGGGTTTTGTGGTTTAATTGTTACTTAATCAAAAACTCCCAATTTTGTGAAGAACACCAAGAACACCAGGTTTCATCTTGTTTAGTTTTTAAATTAGTGTTAGGCGCCTTAATCTTTATTTAAATAAAGGTTAGTTAAACACGGGTGTAAGTTGGATTTGAGGTGGCAGAAAGGGAGGTTTTCATTGGTGGAGAAAGTGAGTGGGGCACGTGTCACCCCACCACTAGTCTATGTAATAATCTTGTCTTGGCAACTTTAGCCCCTCACCTTCCTTTTCCTTTTCACTTTGTAAATAATATACACAAATCCAGATTCCTTTGCAAATGAAGTTTCTATTTTCACACTTTTTCCCCAAAAAGTTTTGTAAAGTAAATTCAGGGGTATTTCTTGCCAATTCTTGATTCTTGAAGGACTGGTTTGGTATTTTCTTCAAGGATAATGGTCTTAGCTTGTATGATTGGCATTTTAGAGGACTAAAATTGCCAAGTCATGTTTGATGAGGGACCATTTTTGCCAAATCTTCACCTGATTCACCACCATTATCTACACCTCCTCCACCACCATGTATCCCTACTCCTCTTACACTTAGTGATAGTACACCATTACCGTCTCCGCCTCGTCATGACGATGTATCTCGGAAGGACCCTTCAACATCACAACCTTCACCAACTACACCTTCCCTTAACCCTTATCAACCTAGAATCCCATACCCTTCTCGCATAGGCAAGACCAACGAGCTAACCAAGAATGACTCTCAAATAACAAAATATATCAGTATGATTTCTCAAATGGGATTCAGCATTACTCAGAGGATTGCTGTTGCTACTGGGAATAGGGAAACTGTTGGAACGCAAGTGGTTCAACAAAGTGGGATTCAGTGTTATAGTTGCCAAGGTTATGGGCATATGGCAAAGGAATGCAGAAAGCCGAAACAGGTTAGGGACTCTAGCTATCATAAAGAGAAGATGTTGTTATGCAAGAAGATGGAAGCAGGAGTCAAATTGTCGGCTGAGGAAGGAGCAATGCTTGATGATACTGATGATGAAGTCTCCGACCAAGAATTAGAAGCACATTACTCGTACATGGCAAAGGTTCTACTAGCAAAATAGATGGGCTGAAATTGTTTACCATCTTTTTCTCCAAGGACGGCTCCAAGGGCATGTTCACTAGCATCGCACATAAGCACAAATGGAAGGTTCCAATTGGGGCTTATAATAATGGGTGTGCATGTAAGTTTTTCTTTAAGTATTTTGAATGCTGAATAACATTCGTCGGTAAAATCAAACGTTCTTTCTTTTTCTAGAATTTGAGTTAAAGGTCTTGCGATTTTCGCAAAGTCTTTGATAAATCGTCGGTAAAAACCGACATGACCTAAGAAACTTCTAATGCCTCTAACATTAGTAGGTGGTGGGAGTTTTGTGAGCACGTCTATTTTTTCTTTGTCAACTTCAAGGCTAGCTCCAGACACTTTGTGTCCAAGCACAATTCCTTCTTTAACCATAAAGTGACATTTTCCCAATTTAGCACAAGATTTGCTTCTTCGCATCGTGCTAACATTTTATCTAGATTGTTTAGACATGTGCCAAAAGAATTTCCAAAGACGGAGAAATCGTCCATGAAGACTTTGACTGATTCTTCAATCATATCGTGGAAGATTGCAATCAATACACCTCTGAAAAGTAGCAGGTGCGTTGCATATGCCAAAAGGCATGCGCCTATAAGCGTAAGTTCCAAATGGACAAGTAAACGTAGTTTTCTTCTGATCCATAGGGTCGATTGGGATTTGAAAGTATCCAGAAAAACCATCGAGGAAACAAAAGTATTCATTTCCTGAGAGTCTTTCTAACATTTGATCCATGAAGGGTAAAGGGAAATGATCTTTCACGGTTGCATCATTTAGTTTTCGATAATCAATACAAACTTGCCATCCGGTGATTGTTCGTGTTGGTACTAATTCGTTGTTTTCGTTGGTTACTACAGTGATACCTCCTTTTTAGGTACACAATGTATATGACTAACCCATGGGCTATCGGCGATTGGGTAGATTATTCTAGAGTCTAAGAGTTTAAGGATTTCTTTTTTAACAACATCCTTCATGTTAGGATTTAATCTTCGTTGTTTTTCAACAATTAGTTTCTTGTTATCCAAAAGTTGGATTTTGTGTTTACAGAACGATGGACATATGCCAGGAATGTCAGAAGTTTTCCAAGAAAAAGCTTGTTTATGCTTCTTGAGAATGTCAATTAGATCATCTTTGTGTTCTTCCGAAAGTTGGGATGAGATAATTACAGGGAGTAATTTTTCTTCGTGAAGAAACGCATATTCCAGATGTTCAGGAAGAGGTTTAAGTTCTAAATCTGTAGGAGATTCTTCAACAGATTTCTTAACATTGAAATCGGTTTCGAAAGTTATGGTTTCAAATGGGGTTTCGATTTCTTCTTCGATTTTTATGATTGGTTCATCATCGGTATGGTCGGCTATGAAGGCATCAAATTCAGCAAAAAGATCTTCTTCGATTATAGTTCCTTCGAGACAGTGCAAAATTTCGCATCCATCATCAAGAAGATCGTCAAAATCGGCTTCAACGATTTCTTCAACGACATCGATACTAAAACATGTATCTTCATTAGTGTACGAGTGTTTCATAGCTTCGTCGATAGAGAAAGAAATTCTATCTTCTCCAACTCCAAGGTTGAGTTATTTTTTCATTACTTTAATTATAGCATCAGCTGTGTGTAGAAAAGTTATACCAAGGATAAGGGGTACCTTGCTATCTTCTTCCATTTCTAAGATTACAAAGTCAACAGGAAAAACAAATTTTCCAACTTCTATGAGCATGTTCTCAGCTATACCCATTCGGTATTGGAAAGAACGGTTCGCGAGTCGAACGCTCATTTTTGTGGGTTTTAAAATGTTTTTAGAGAGTTTAGCATACAAAGAGTATGGCATGAGGTTGATACTTGCGCCAAGATCGGCCAAGGCGTTGCAAGAGTACGAATGAGGGAAAGTACATGGGATTAGGAAACTTCCAGGATCTCCTAGTTTTTGTGGTACTTTGTTTTGGATAATGGCAGAACATTCACCGTTTAGCAAATTTGAAGAGACTTCTTCAAACTTATGCATGCTCTTGATAAGTTCTTTGATAAATTTGCCATAATTTGGCATTCCAGCCAGAACATCGACTAAAGGCATGTTAATTTGAACTTCTTGTATTATGTCGAGAAATTTACCATACTTAGCTTGCATCTTTTGTTACGTAAGCGTTGTGGATATGGTACTTTTGGTTTATATGGTTTGGGTGTTGTGTGACAACCGTGGTTTTGAGGTTCGTCACTTGGTCTTACTTTTAGGTTATTTTATGTGTGACTACTTGATTTTTGTGTTTATGTGTTTATTTTGTGTGAACGAGGTTGGTGTGGTTATCTTTTATGAGTATACAGTACTCATAAGTAAATCGAGGAACTGTTATTTCATGTTCATGAGCTCACAAGTGGTGACTATGAAATGAAATAGTGATATTTTGGTGTTTACGTATACGTATAAGTATTATAGTAATAGTGTATTTTTTTAGGATTTACGGTTTAGCATTTAGAGGTCTCGAATGAGGTAATTAGTCATATGAATATTTTTCGGGATGGTTTTAAGTCATTTAGGACTTAGTTATAAAGTTTATTTCAAAATTTGAGATTTTTTTTAAAAGTGTATATTTTACGTCTTTTACGGTAAAACGCGTAAATTTGGCTAGTTTTACGGTTTTGTGGTTTTGGAAGCTTTAGAGCTGAAATAAATTAAGGAAAATTAAAGTAATATTAATAACATAATATTAAAAAATAAAAAAACGAATTTAGGGGTGTTTGGGTCGGTTTAGACGCACCAAAGAAGAAGAAAAAAAAAGGAAAAGAGGGAAAAAGGAAACAAGTGTTATACTTGGACAAGGATTGTTTTGCTATATAAGAAACCCCTCACACTAAAACAAACGAATTTTTTATCTCCTCTGGAGTTATAGTCGACACAAAAAAAAGAGAAATTAGGGTTCTTCAAAAATTGTGTTTTTCTCATCTTCCATTAAATTAAAGGTAAAACCTTCTTAACCCTTTTCATATTGATTGTTTTTAATGTTTTCTATGATCATCTTATGATGGATTTAGGTTAGGGTTTAATTAAAAATAAATTAGGGCTTGTAATTAGTGGGGTTAGGGTTAATTAATGAGGTTGATTTTGTTAAACTCGTTTTTAAAAACTGGTCAGAATTTTGAGTCAATTGTTTTGATCATATTGGGAGTTCTACAAACTCTTATTTTGCGATCCACATATCCCTGAAAAGGTAATTGAAGTGGCTTTCTAATGCAAGAAACTAGAACTAAATTTGGAGGTCGGGAAGTGGGTCAAAAACAGGTTACAGTCGGAGGTCAATACAGTTTTGAAGTCAGTCTGTTTTCTTTTTTAAGTTTTGGGTTGTTTGGGGTACTTAGGTTTGCATTAGGATCTTCTCACGAACATGAGAGATGGTTTATATATTGTAGCAAGTTTTTGCACTTGGGCTAAGGTTGTGGTTTAGGGTAAGACCCTCTAATGGTAACAAACTTTTCCTACGTTTAAAATTAGTGAATTCTGGATAGGTAGCAATATATATACATATATCGGGGCCTTAACAGTAGCTTTAAGGTTAGGGCAAGTGGGAGATTTTAGCTAACATATGTAAAAGTATGAATATTCCTTTTACAGTAACCATGGGTATGTTTAAGTGGACGTTTGACTTAAAGTTTTGAGACCTAAAAACTGGGACTGTTTTGTGTAAAATATGAACGGGATAGTTATTAAACTTAACCAAGTTAAGGACTTGTTAAGGAAGGGTAATGGGGTGATTAGAGATTATCAATGAGGTATTTATATGAGAATAGGCTAGATGTCCATCATAGGTTGATGAGCCATCTTGGTGATTGGTTCGGGTATTGATTGTGTGTTTTTGGTTTGTTAGCTCGTTGCTAGTGCGAGGACTTGTGAAGAAGCAATCAGGTGAGTTTCATAGTCCCATGTTTACTATTGATTTTGACTTCCAGACGGGATGGAAGATCCGGAACTTTCTTCGGAAGTGATTCAGAAGTTGTTGATCCAGAAGTTCACTCGAAACTTTTGATCCAGAAGTTGGTTCGGAACTTTTGGCTCGGAAGTTTATTCGGAAGATTTGTAAAGAATATTCATCCGGAACTTTTAGACTGACTCGGAACTTTTTAACATAAATTCATTCGGAACTTTAAAAAGGAAAATCCATTCGGAACTTTAAAAATTCATTCGGAACTTTTTGAAAAGAAAATTCATACGGAACTTTTTATGCTCATTCGGAAGTTTTAGTTCATCCGGAACTCTTGGTTCGTCCGGAACTTAAGGTTCATACGGAACTCTTGGTTCGTCCGGAACCTGGGAACTCAAGAACAGTAACTTTCAGAAAAACAGGGAAGTACGATTTCGATCCAAAAATCACCAAGTTTTTCACCAAAACTTAAACAAATCTATTCCCTAATCATCTACTAACCATAAACTACAAATCCCATCAATGAAAACATAAAACCCAACAACTTTTGAAGATCAAATCAACTAAATAAGAACTTTAACTTTTAACCAAATAGATGAAGATGAACAAGATGAAATGGAAAGATTGATGTATTGAATGATTAAGGTTTTAACAAACAAAAGATAAAGATTAAATTACAAGATTGAAAAACAAGAACCAAAATCACCAAACACCCTAGTGGTGTTGGTGATGCTACGAACAGAAAGGGAGAAAAAGAAGGAGAATGAAAAAAACTAAAAACTTCATGAAAAGTGTGAGGGGAACCCTTTATATAGGTGTTCCCTTTGGTTGGTGAGTGGGCTTTCTCCCGTTCTTCTTGTCTTCTCGTCTTTTCAGAAAAGTTGACGTTTTTTATTCTGATTCGGGATTTGTCGTCGATTAAATTCAACTCGTCTTTTAATTTCTTCGTTTAATAGACTTGAGTTTCTTTGACTTATGTAAATCTTCCTTCTTTGGTCCTTTTCTTCGATAAATCTTCGAATAGGCCAGTGACTTCAAATCTTTTGCATCTCTTGGACAATAGACTTCATCTTGAGCCTTTTTCTTCGGTAAAACCCGTGCAATCCCATGTTTTCTTGAATAGGGACATAGTGTTAGGGACACCTACATATGTGCCTGTAGCATCTATTCTTATGAGTTGAATTTACTCATCTGTGGATATTGTCTTAATTGACAATTGATATCCCCTTCTTGTCCAATTCTCTTGTAGTGAGATTCTTTGGAAAAGTATCTGATTACCGAGTGTTGATACCCGACTGGATGTATCGACATTCCTATCATTTCTTTTGATTTGATTTCATTTGAATAACCTAGGTAACGATCCGAGGAGCTTTCGAATGCATACTCAAATTATGAAAACATGGGATATATTCATATTCGTTAAATGTTTTCGTCTTTATCTGAATTGAAATTCTCTCGCGTAAATTATGCGTTGACATTACTCTTTTGATGATAGTTGTGTCTCCATATATCCTTGAATTAGTGAAGGATTATGAGTTATTATTAGTCTTTTGAGAAGTTCACATCTTATCGACGGCAATAAAACTAGAAAGTTGATAGTGCCAGTAGAATGGATTGATTGATTATGACATGACGACATTGCCTTAATTGATGGGAACTCGAATAGAATTCCCCTAAATGATAAGATGTTGATTATCAAAAGTGATCTAAATAATTCTTGATGGATGACCATATCCTGCATTTAGACTTGAAATTATACCATGAATGGTTGTGAATTAATCATAGATAACATAATCTTGAAAGAACCTAATATGAATGTATTAAAAGATGTTTATGTTATCTGAAACTTAGGAGGTATTTGCTGGTGAATTACCTAGACATTCGCCATTAAGGCAAGTTGAATTGGTATTGATTATATTCCCGGTGTTGCACCTGTGGCATGTGCACTGTACGTCAGCACCATCTGAATTAAAAGAATTACCATACAACTGAGAGAGTTGTCGGAGAAAGCTTTTATTCTACCAAGCTCGTCATCATGAAGAGCTATGGTGTTATTATTTCTTATATTTATAGATTACTGTGAACTGAGTAAATTGACAATCGAAAACGATATCCATGACTCGAAATGGAAGATTTGTTCGATCATTTACAAGATTCTAGCGTATGTTTTAAAGATTTGATCCATGGCATGGTTATCATCAACTTCGCGTCTGCGAAAAAGATTATCTATTCCAATCATTACATCCAGAACTTGTAATGAACATTATGAGTTTCACATGATGTCGTTTGGATTGACTAATACATACGTAGCATTCATAAATTTGGTGAATCACGTGTGAAGGCTGTAATATGATAAATTCATGCTTGCGATCATTAAGGACCATTTGTTTGTTTATAAGAATAAGAATGAATTAATAATTATTTATAGATTGCCCTGAATTGGCCGAACAACGAAAACCTGTACCTTGAATATATAACATGTGATTTAAGACTTAATCATTTACATTATTTGACCGTGTGATTAAAAGATAATGGAATCTATATTGACTCTTCAAAAATTAAGAGCCCTTTTAAGATTTTGGGTTTTACCAAAAAGAAAGTACAAATGTGTTTTGACAAATGTTTTGACAAAGGATTTTTAAAGGATTATTCCCTTATACCCAGAACATTTAACTAAACTCCTATTTAGGGGTAAATGTTCGTGTATACCTCAAGACAACCTAAGAGAGACTGAGGAAACCGTTAAACCATGACTTAAAATTTGAAATGACAATTTTTGCTTTTCAACTAAGAAATTTTTTACCAAAGAATAAACGAAGGTTTTTCGAACATTTACGGATTTTATTAATTATTTTAATTATTTTCGATAAATCAACAAAAGTCTTGTTAATTAAATTCAAATTTATTTTGAAAATTTTTATAATTGGTCGAACTAAGAAAAATTAAAAATTTTATGTTATGTTAATAAAAATTAAATATTTATTATTTAATTAGTTGTAATAATTATCAACGCTTTAAACGTCGGATTAAGCAAAACTGATAAAAATGATAGCTGAAACGAAACTGAAACTTAGAAAATATGAAGGAAGGTGAACGTAATTACTGACACATTATGTAGAAAATATGAAGAATCAATTACGATGTATTTCTTAATAATGAATGTGCAAAATAAATTGCCGAACAATTTAAAATATAGCCGATGCTTATAAAAAGGATAATATAGATAATAAAAGTGGTTCGCGGATAATGTGAACCATTAGAATTGAGAAGCCGATAGCGTTAAATGTTTTAAAGACCACGTGTGATTGTCTAAATATGGAGGATTGTGAGATATAGTTATGTTGGAATATTGTAAGTATATGTATTCTATTCTTGTCATTTCTGACTAAATGTATCTTTATCTGAAGAAGTTGTACTAATGGCAAATTATGAAGGCAGACATTGCCCCATACATTAGTAAACGTCTAGCTATTGCAAAGTTCATCATCTGAATTTGATTCGATTTGGGTCATCGTCGACAGACTGACCAAGTCTGCTAATATCATTCCTGTTAATGATAGATTCTTGATGAAGAAATTGACTCTTTTATATTTAAAGGAGTTGGGTAAACATGGTGTGCCTGTATCGATCATCTCTATCAAGATCCTCGCTTCGCATCGAATTTCTAGATATTTCCTCAGAAGTCATTGAGAACGAATCTTGATGAGAGTACTGTGTACCACCCCAATCGAAGGGACGAGGTAAAGTAACGATACAAAATACTATAACTGATGTTTTATGTTTGAATGATTGACCTTTGGTAAAAAACTGTAAAACCGTTTTCCTTTGGAGAGATTATCATTGATAATTATCGTATTAGGATCGAGATCGAACCTTGTTAGGATTTAAATACAAGAGCATCTGTAAGCAGGAGTTGGAATTCTTCATAATTGGACCACGACTTCTTCATTTTTCTCCAATCTTTATTTTGGATTTTGATATACAATGATCCACCTCCTTTTAAGACTTGGATCTATTTATCCTCATACCTTGCTAGGGTCTTTTCGGATAGACTTCTCCATGATCTTTAGGGGGTATTTGTTTTTCGTCGTGTGTCTCGATCCTTCATATTGATTTTTGATAAATGATTCTTCACATCGCTTTGAATCTTTAGCAACAAAATGTAGCCCTCATGCCTTGTTAGGGCCTTTTCGGACTCGTCAATCTTCACATCCCGCTTCAATCAGTTATGCCTTAGCTATGAACTCTAATTAATACCAAGCAACTTTTAAACGATCTTGTGCTGGAAGCTAAGTAACGTTTCAAATCGTACAACCTTACTTATTGCAATAATAATTATTAACAAGCGATGGGAGAAAAAGCTCATAATTAACTCACATAAATTCGTGACAGAATACCAAACTTATAATTGACTCTATCATCTCTCGTTCTCCACAATTTATAATCTCAAGGAATGAGACTCGTGGATGCTTAGCCTAATAAATCAGAGTTTTGGGTTTTCAAGTCATCTACAGGATCTTACAACTTCTTAGACTTTTTCAAGTTTAGAATTCGCGTTTTAAAGTTCCCTTGATAAACGAATTTATAAATTTATTTATTCCGTTCGATTTTTGAATCTTTTTAATTTTTTGGAAAAATATTCTCTTCGCGCATTTTTTAAGTTTTAGGTTAATTTTTACTTTTAAATCAAACTAAAATAAATAATTAAGATTTGTCTTTTAACTAATGAGAAAAACAAAAATGCGTTTTAAATTTTCTCTTTTTATGTTTCACTCATATCATTGCATAAATAAACTGAAATTTATTGACAAAAGCTTGGTGACACATAAAGTGTCTCTATATTTATATTTAATTTGTTAGTCATACACTAAAATTGAGCCTAGTACACTTCCTACACTTGCCAAAATGGAAGGTCCTAAGGAAATTCCAAAGGATCTTCCACATGTTAGCACTGTATGGATAAACTTGCAAGAGATTAATCAATACTTTTCTAGTTTTGACAAGGTCATCCAGGAATGTACGACTTCAAATGGCCTAAACGCCGGAGAATGGGCTTTCGAACACATGAACGAGGTGTTTAGGAATGAGATCAATCCTTTTTGTCGAAAATCTAAAAGGAAGTTTTGCATCTCTTTTGGAAAATCTCGAGTTTGAAATTAAAGAAGTTCAAAAAGTGTTTTATGAAATGGACACCGCTTACGAACTACAATTAATTGAAAAGGAAAAGATTTTATCCGAATATGACCGATTCTTGTCCCAAGTAATTTCGTGTGATGTGCTTACTACTGTGAATGTTAATTATTCGAATGAGCTTACATCCGCTATGATTAAATGTGATGCTGTGAATATATGTGATGATGTGTGTGATCTCTCTGTAAATGTTGCTGATACTGTAAATGAGGTAGATAATCATTCTTGTCACGAGTCTAACGCTGAATTTTTAAAGCTTCAAGATTCATACAATTTACTTACAAAACGCTTTAATCAACTTGAACAACATTGTATATCTTTAGAATTAAAACAGCAAACTCTAAACGAAGATCTTTTGATAACAAATGGTTGTGAAAACAGTGTTGAGACGAGTGACAAGATGATTGAGATTGTTAAGACATTAGAGGAAGAGATTATGAGATTAAAGAGAGATGAGTCATCGAATGAAACACTAAAAATGGAACTAGAGGCTGCAGAGTCTAAAAACCAGGTCTTAGAAATTAGACTTTCGTCTATTCTAGGAGAGATGGATCGTGCAAGACAGGGAATGTCCAATCTTTATGGTTCACTAGAAGAACGCTTCGCTTTTAATGCAGCACAGCAACAATCTTATGTTGAACAATTGAACCAAAAATGTGAGGAAATCTCTGACTTAAATATCCAGCTCATTGACAAAAACACGGTTTTGGCCGAGTTAAAGGAGACACTTCTTCTCACCCGACAAGAAGTTGTTAATAACTTATCTACCAACTCTGCACCATCCTCTAGTGCTCCAACAACCAATTCAGTAGTGCTTTATAAGAACCCACTCCATAAGAAAAACCCGGTTACCTACGATGATTATATGAGGAATGCAATTAAGCATGTAGATCTTGTTAGGGATATTTTAGATGATTTGTATGCGTTAGATCCCTCAAGCAGTTACTATTATTCAGCTCATGCATATATTCAGCGAGTTCAATATTGCTTAGCATATTTGCAATACATAGGAAAACCGGGTTCTGCACTACTCACTAATCGACCCATTGCTGTAACTCCATTCAATAAGACCCCAGGAGCAAAACCGTCATTAGCACCATCAACTAAGGCACCGTTAAAATCTGTTGCTAATATTCCCACTTTGCCTTCTATAGGAGTAAAAGAGTCTACTAGGGCTAAAGGATCGCCACTCAAGAAAGATAAGATCAAACCCTCCACTAGTAGTACCATCAAGAAGAAAGTAGAAGCTCACCCTAGGAATGTTATTTCAGATTTAAATAAAAAGAATCATGTTGCTAAGACTAAAAGCTCTGCGCCTGTGCAGAAGTCTAAACCATTTGTGAATTCTAATTTGAAATGTTGGAATTGTAATGAATGCATGTTTTCCCAACGTCATGATTTGTGTCTTATCAAAAACCAAGCTAAGTCTTATGGATTTTACAACAATGAAAAATAAATCTCATAATGAGCATCAAGTAAAAATATAACATAATGAATGACAGAAGATGCTTCAAGGTATTCAACACGAAATTTAGGAAGCAAAACGGTGAATGACGTTCATAATTTAAGTTTCAAGGTGCAATGTAGGCAAACCTCCTTGGTGCCACGATTCTTCAAAAACACCAAAACATAACGAGAAAAGAATGGAACATTCATAGGTTGCATTCCGAGAGCAAGAAGGTTAATGAAAAACAAATGATACAATTTTATAGAAGTAAAATCGTATTCCAATCTAGCGCCATAATCTAGACGATGATTTATAAAATGACGATGACGTTACCGAGATATAAGCAAACAATACACTTCGGAGTCGATACATATAAATGTCAACGAATTAAATCTTCGCATGTCGTGTAAAACGATAATAAAAATCAACAAAATATTATGAAAAACCATGATATTATTCAACACGATTATAGGAAATGTTTCAAAATGTGTGACTCACACGATAGCGGTTAGTCCATTCCAAGGACACATCGAGCTACACAATGGTCTAGAGATTACGTTAAAAGACGTCCAAGCACAAATAGCCGGAAGACGATTTGAATATCTATATAGATATCACAAAGGGTTAAACAATGAAAGTAACGCGCGTAGATGAAGTTATGTAAGGTCATAATATAAAAATTTTGCAATAAAAGCAATTTAAATACTTCAAAAATAAATACAGAAAGATCATGAAATTCATTGTATTTATTTAAGTTAATCATTAATAAATGATAAACTTTTATCGAAAAGTTTAACGACATAAATATATATCGATAAAGGGATCCTAGATATAAATATATATCCATAAATGGATCATAGTATTTATTTATAAATACTTGCCAATAAGTTATACGTAATAACGCATACTAAAGTGGTAATCCCAGAAGTAGCTTGAACCTGAAGTCACGCGAAGTCCTGTGCACCGACTCTTTGAAAAATAAAAACTGACAGTTATAGTTTAGGTTTTTAGAAAAGACCTAGTTCTCTATAACTCATGGCTATGGTACCAATCTTTAACACCCCCAAATTTACACGCAGCGGAATACATCTTTGGGTGCTAAACAATGATACTACAACACATAATTTATAAAGAACGACTCAAAAAGAGACGTTTTAGATTTATCGTTCCTAAAACATTTGTCAGAGTAGCGTAGTCCCAAGACATCGTAACCAAAGTACAATTAAAACAAAAGATCTAAATTGTTTTGAACAAAAGGAACGACAAATATTCAAAGAGTTTATATTGCAAAGTAGTGCACAACATTCATTCCCGTGGCTTCCAAGCTTCACCCTTCCTGATTACCTGAAATACATGTGAGTAAAACATCAGCAAAAATGCCGAGTGAATCTATAGGTTTATGTAATCAATTTGAACACAAGCAAAGATTATAAGTTTGTGGCATGCTTATAAGCATCAAATAATAATTTGCATCAACAATAATAATTGTATATAGCATAAATTGCAATAAGCTCATGGAACCGAGCCCTTAGATACTCCCATATCAGTCTAATAAGACGAGAGATTTATTAATTGTCGGTTACCTCCAGATTTTTGGTACATTGCCGTATACCTGACTTCTCAATACAATATGTCCAAACAGTGTGGAGGTCGGGCCTAAGCTTCTGTGACAAGTCTACACAACTGAACCGGGGCGGCTTCCCCCATAGATCTATTAATTGTACTAGCGGTTAACCCATCATAGGTTAATTAACGGTCCATAATTGAGGCTTTAACAATGGCAATCACTTAATGCAATTTAAAGGCAACCATGGGTCCATTCATAGAGGGACAAAGCATACCATAAAAATCTTGTGTTCTAAGTTTATAAAACATGTATTCCCCCTCGCGGGTTTTTAAAACAATTTAATGTGCACAAGCGAGGCTATAGACTCACCTTAGCCAATAGTGGTAATGAGACGATCGCCGACGATAGTAGATGCCCGATAATCACGATAACCGCAACCTAGCAAATAAGGTGCGTACTTTAATAATAGACTCGAGAAATAAATGATACTTAATAAAATCAAACTCGAACTCATAAAACCACAATATACTCGAGAGTAAACGATATAAATAACTTCATTATACTTTACTACTCATTTACTTTACCATTTTATACTTTTAACAAAATCCGCCGGTACATACTACATGTACTAGCTTATTTACCCCTTTTAAACTTGTAAACCGTTTATGAAACGACTCGATAAGCTAACTTACTATATATAGAAAGTCCTCCTACAAGTTCATCAAATGAAATTACTTTTAAAGTCCTTTACTCGACTCGTTTTCAAACCACAAAATCCGGACAGATTTGCGTTAATTTTTCATACGACCGTTTTAACTTATTTAAACGACTCCGTTTACAAAACCGACACTCGGATTTTAAAGTAAACAAAAACTAAATAAATAAATACCTCATTATCAGTAGGTTACACATTTTAAAACATCCATTTAGATGTGTCTTATTAAAGTTACATAGCCTTTTAGCTTCTTCATGAATCTTTCAAATGGATACATCCACCGGGGTTGAATAGGCCCGCCTTCAAGAGCCTCTAGAGCTAAATGGATGGGCAAGTAAATCATAATGTCAAAGAAAGCAAGAGGATATATGCGCTCAAGCTCGCATAGAATTTCAACCACCTTGACCGAAGCTTTCAACATGTCCTCCTCCATCAAAGTTGTAGAGCAGAGTTGCTTAAACAAGGAACACAGATTGATTATTGGTTTTGCAATATGTTCGGGCAAGTAATTTTGAAGTCCGTAAGGAAGTAAACGTTGCATCATTATATGACAGTCATGAGACTTCAGGCCCGTTATATTTGTATCATTATCGGTCACTTTGTGCTTGAAGCATAATCCGAACCCATCTGGTAGTTTAACACTTTTGATGTACTGACAAAACTTTTTTCGGTTCTCTGGTGTTAAAGAATACGCAGCCTGGGGCTTCACAGTCTTCCCCTTGTGGTTTACGGTTAGCCACAAAGGTCTTCGAATGCCCATCTTTTTCAAGTCTTTTCTTGCTTTTGCGGTGTCTTTACTTTTGTCATTCATTAACAAAATGTTCAAGATGGCCTCCAACACATTTTTTTTGATATGCATGATGTCTAAATTGTGTCTTAGTGAAATAAAAGGCCAATACTCAAGCTCGTAAAAAATAGACCGTTTAGTCCAGTTAAGCTCGACTGTAACATTGCGGGAAATCTTCACACCCCCATGTTTCGGATGTTTACCCGGCGTACGCCTTAGCAATCTAGCATGTTGCGCTTTGATTACATCCGGTTGGTTATAATCTATAGGTGGATCTTTCTGTTCAGTTTGGCCATTGAGGTCAGCACGTGAACTCCTCCATTTATGGGGCTTCTTTAACCATCTTCTATGGCCAACATAAGCTGTTTTGCTTGTGACAGGAATAGATGGAGTTTCTAGGTTACATGTAGGGCATGCATAGTAAACCTTGCCCACTCCACCCAGACAAACTACTTCGAGCAGGAAAATCATTTATGGTCCATAAAAGCATCGCTCTCATCTTGAACTGCTTTTGTGAAATAATGACTGTAGTATCAACACCGTTCTTGTGCCACAAAGTCTTCAGGTCTTTAATCAAAGGCTCCAAGTAAATATCAATGTCCTTGCCTGGGGATTTAGGGCCAAGAATTAACAACGTCAGCATAAAGTTACTTTCTTTCATACATAACCAAGGAGGCAGATTGTATGTTGTCAATACCACCGGCCACATGCTGTAGGTCTGACTAAGGTTGCCGAACGGATTGAAACCATCAGCACACAACCCTAGTCGAACATTTATTGGTTCTGCTGTAAACTCTGGATACTTCAAGTCGAACTTCTTCCAAGCCCGGTAACTTCATGCTTTGGGTGATTGTAATGAACTTGTCGAGGTGTTTGTTGGCATCATCATCAGGCAATCCTCTAAAAGGGTTTGTTTGTACTTGCTGAATCATGTGGTGCTTCAACGAAAACTCAGGAGCGTTGATTTGCATCGGCGCAATCGGTCCTCCTCGTCCAAACATTGTTGGTTGACAAAGTTCCTCTGTAGAATATTGATAACCTATGAATCTATGAAGGGGTTTGTTGATTTCTAGAGAGAGAAAGTTAGAGAGAGAAAGTGAGAGAAACTATGTGTTATTTCAATAAATGGAACTAGAAAAATGACAACAACCAACCCCTTTCCATGGTGGAAAGGGGTATTTATACTTCCAAGCTACATGGGCTTGGGCCGGTCCATGACAAGCCCATGGACCGGTTCTTACTTAACTTAATAAGCAACTAACATCTATTTGTTAACTACGAGCTATTACAACATAAATAATATTGTGGAGTGACCGATACTTCTAATATACGTAAAACGTATTTCTAACAATCTCCCCCTAAGGGAGGTCACCCCATGTTACAAAATTCTAAACCTAGCATACTATACTAATCTTCGTTCTTTAGCTCGTAGTCTTTTCTTCTTTTCTTTCTTTTGTTGTGAATATGTTGGTTTGATCTTTTTGGCTTTGGCTTGAGAGCATTGTTCTTTGGCCTTTCACGTGCGATCTTTGCCTCTCTTGTGAATTTGCCTTCTCGTGACTCCATGTTCCACACACTTATGTCTTTTTATTGAATTCTCGAAAGTTTCAGAGTTTGGAACAGCGGAAGACTTTATCTTGTACTTTCTTGAATTTTTGCTAAACTTTGATGCAGAAAAACATAAGCATGTAGGAACGACTTCTACAGGTACACCGCAACACCACCGTCTTCACTGGTACACTGCAACGCCACCGTCTTCAACAGGTACACAACAACGCCACCGTCTTTAACAGGTACACAACAACGACACGAATAAAATGGCTTTGAACATTTTATTCTAATTCGGTAGCATTTTACCTCCGGTCGAGGAAGACCGTTGGACGATATTAGATATCGTACCCGTGACGGATAGTTTCGATTAAGTAACTTCCTGACAGGATTTCGCGGGTAAACCCGTTCTCTTTATTCGACCGTCCAAAGCTGACTGCGAACATAAAGAGTGAATCACTTGGATAAATTATCCTTGTGATTTGAAGCCGTCAATTCATGAAACCTGGAACAAGTGAATTTCAATTAAGATTTTCACCATCGTTGCTTTCCAGTTGTTCACGAGCTCAATTCATAAAGAATCTTGCACGTCACCTACCAAGTGCTGTTTGATGTTGACACTAGAAGGATTTCCACTCGTCACTGTGGTCAATAAAGAGTCACTCTGAGTGTTCTGGCAAGATCATATGATAATGCGAAGAGGCCTGGAACGAGTTTAAGTTCAATTAAGAATTAAACCACTGTTACCTTCCAGTTTTTCACAAGATTGGTTCTAAAAGAACCGCACGTGTAACCTACCGTGAGCTTGTTTGATGTTGGCTCAAGCAGGATTTCCATCTTCATTGTAATACTTACGTATTACTCGGATGTTCTGGCAATATTACAGGAATATTGCGTAGGACTCATGAAAATAATATTGGTTTTATTTAGCTTGTGCTTGAGGGACCATTTCAAAAGCTTTGACCTTTTCTTTATGCAACGCAAGCTCAGCTGTTAGGGTGGAATTCGTATTTACGGATTGTGTGAGAGCCATATGCATTTGATCAATAATATGTTTAGGCACAATGACCAAATCATGTTGAGCATAAGATTCCATACTCGTCGTAGCATTTGGTTGAGGTTCACTCAAATGTGTAGGATTGGGTGCCACATCATTTGAGTTACTAGTTCCCGAATGATGTTCGAGGTTGTCATTTTCATGCCCAAATTGATGTTGGTTATCATCAATATTATTAGATGTGGTTGGTACCTTACTGATGACATCAGAACCGTAGTGAGAGAGATTAGCAACAAGAGCAGCTTGGGCAGAGTGAATGTTATCAGAATCTGAATCATATGCGTCAAGATCATCTGCTTGATAACCTAATTAGAAGTGGAAACGTTTGCAATGCCTTCATTATCTGCTACCCCTGGATCTACAAGAAATGCTAACTCTTCTGAATCCAAAATCTTTCCCTTAGACTGAGCATTGACTAAATACATCTTCTCACGAAACCACGTCGCATCCCTTCTCCTTTTTGGCTGAGTGCATTCCCTAGCCATATGACCTTGTCCTCTACAATTGTAGCAAGTCAAAACCTTTTGTGGACCAATAGGGCTTCCATTTCCATTAGCTGGAGAATTCACAACTTGAGCATTCACAGTCCTTGTAGGAGGTCCATATGAATTTTTCCTTCCCTGAATAGGTTGAACTGTCACTTGACCATCTTGAACAGTGGCTTGTTGTTGAGGATTTGAAGAGGTGTGGAGCTGATTGTTTGTTGGTGGAAATCCTCTAGTTGCAACAAGTTTTGATAAGTAGGAAGTGAGATGGTTTAGACCATCAGCTGGCGTATCATTTGGAGTAAAGACCGGTGCTTGGATTGGTGGAAGTTCATTGGAGTATAAGGCTTGTGCTGGTTGTGCTTAAATTGGAAAATATCCTTGCTGTGGAGTATAGCCCATTAGAGAAGTGTTGGCTTGTGATGGTAATGTCTGATGTGGTGGTTGCTGTGGAAAAGATTGTTGATGAACACTTTGTTGAAATGCTTGTTGTGGCATCATTAGTGGTTGATAAGATGGTTCTTGTGGTTGCTAATAGGTGTGTGGTGGTGGCTGCTGCAAGTATGATGGTTGTTGATAAGTATAAGCCATGTTTTGTTGAGAAGCATACATGGAAAGTGGATCATGAACTTGAGGTGTAGACAACCGAGCCTCGATCACATGGCATTCGTGTTGTTGAAGAAAAGCTTGAAGTTGATCCACATTGGTCTTATGCAAGTCCTTAGCCAATTTAACATATGTCACGTACTTTTTCTATTCTGAAGGAAGAGTATTCAAATACTCTGTGTTCAATTGAAACGTAGGAATTGCCATACCATGGATATTGAGCTCATTCAACAATAGGGTAAATCTCAGATAGTAATCATTAAGAGTTTCCCCTTGAACATAGGCAAACTTATCAAATGTATCATAAAGCTTATACTCCCGTTCTTGTTTAGTTAACGAGGTGCCTTGCATTAGAACACGAATTCTATCCCATAACTCTTTGGCAACTTTATGTTTGCTGACGAGTTTGTATACATCTGGGGGAAGGGCTTGGAGAATGATGTTTGTAGCTTGTTTATCACACTTGTCTTGAATCTTAGCATCTCCAGTTAATTCGCCTGTTGTGCGAGGACGAGTAACAGCACCTTCCGTTACAGTACCATATACCAATGGTCCATTGAGCACTGATGCCCAAATAAGATGTCCATTCTCCTCGTTCAACATATAAAGTTCCATGCGGGAAGCCCAATCCTCGTACATAGTTTTCACCAACATTGGTGGACGATTATCCGTACCTGAGAGGATGGACTTATCCGTAAGAGATGTGTACTCCATTTCTATAAGTTAAGATTCACAAAGTTGATCGATCAATGAGAGAAAGTAAATGTATTTGTTGTGTTTTAAATCCGAGAAATAATGTTGAAATCCCCTAAATTATGTTCTCGATAAACCAAAAAATTCCGATGTATTTTACTTTGATATTCCGAAGGTTTTGTTTGCACAACATTCTGACAGAATTCTCTTGTTACATTCCGATGGTTTAAGTTTTTAAGTTTTACAAAGTTTTAAGTTTTAAATTCATTTCGTTTTAATTTCCAAAAATTCCACGCTTCCCGAAATCTCTGTTTTTACGAAGTGTTTTTCTAGTAATTTTTAGTTTAATTGTTTAAAGCTTTTATGTTGTCCCTAATATATGATGATTCTATACGATTAATGAAGAAAGAAAGGTAGATATGAGATGAATTTTAGAGAGAGAAACTAGAGAGAGAAAAGAGAGAGAAGTGTGTGAACTTGTGAAATATTAGATTAGGAGAAAAATGAAATGAACCAACACCCTTCCTAACATGCTAGGAAGGGTTTATATAACCTTTGCTTACATGTAGCTTAATGGGCTATATGATCATGGGTCGGGATTTCCTTTTGGGCTTCGGTTACTTATGAATGAACCTTAGCTTAAAGTTAAGCCCGTTATACACGACTAATCTACTACCTATTACAACGTTCTAATATACGATACATAATAAACATATGACCGAGCATTCTTGTTTGACTCAATATTTTGAGGCTAACAATCTCCCCCAATGAGTGGTCATAAACCTTGGTCATTTAGGAAATTTGTAGAGATTACTAATCTCGCCATAAATGAGTCTTGAACGTGTAATTGTAGTCTTGTTTCTTCATGCTGTGATCTTTTAGCCTTTGTCGTTGTCTTTCGACTTTGTCCTTTTTGATCTTGAGATCTTCAAATCATCCTTGACTTGTCTTTGCCATCTTGCGATCTTGTGTCGTCATCCACATGCTCACACTATTAATTGTTGAATATGTCTTTAGGCATGAGTATGTGGTTTTGAATCTTAGACTTTGCTGAGTACACCGTGACGCCACCTTCTCGAGACAAAACATAGACACGGACTGAATGGCTTTGACATTCGTCCTAAATCGGTAGCGTTTACCTCCGGTCGGTGAAGACCGTTATAAGATATTAAATATCGTACCTGTGATCAGGTAGATTCAATTAAGAATCTCCTTGACAGGGTTTCGCGGCTGTACTAGTCGTTCTCTTTACTCGACCGTCTCAAAGCAAGACTGCAAACATAAAGAGTGAATCAATTGGATAAATATCCGCTTGATTAAAGTCGTCAATTCAAATTCCTGAAACCAGTTTGATTCATTAAGAATCTTACCATTGTTGCTTTCCAGTTGACACAAGTTTGATTCATAAGAATCTCACAAGTTACCTACCGTAG
Organism: Glebionis coronaria; assembly: GCA_025667525.1. NCBI lineage: Eukaryota > Viridiplantae > Streptophyta > Magnoliopsida > Asterales > Asteraceae > Glebionis > Glebionis coronaria. Next base: position 174,052,182 of record CM046876.1, on the reverse strand, counting down.
CGCTGTTTGATGTCGACGCTAGAAGGATTTCCATTCGTTGTAACACCCCCAAATTACCACGCAGCGGAATGTCCACATTGGGTGTTACTCATAGCACATCACACACAATCATAGAAAACAATCCCAAAAGAGACGTTAAAATGTATAAATATAACATTGTCTAAAATATTTTCCATCCCAAAAGATACCATCAGAGTAGCGTTTTAGTCCCAAAAACCGTTACCAACACAACATGTTCCTCAAAATACTTTAAGTAAATTGTTAATTTAAAAAGGATGAAAAATAACGAAGTTTAGACAAGTAAGCACCAACTCCCTCCTTGCATGCTCCGCTGCTACCCATCTTGATTACCTGAAATACATGCTTAAAAGGATCAACACAAAGGTTGAGCGAATCTATAGGTTTTGAAAATCATCATTTGAACACAAGTATATAAAAAGCAATTTCATTTATGGTTCCTTTGTGTGACCCTACATTGGTATACGAGTCCACACCAATTCATTGTACTCAACGTACCAATCCATTGTACTCAACGTACCAATCCATTGTACTCAACATACCAATTCCATTTCAATCACAATTCCCTTGTGTGACCCTACGTTGGTATACGAGTCCACACCATTTCATTGTACTCAACGTACCAATCCATTGTACTCAACGTACCAATTCCATTGTACTCAACGTACCAATTCCATTGTACTCAACGTACCAATTCCATTGTACTCAACATACTTGTTACAATCAAAACAACATTTAAGTTTAAGCAATCATTCAAAAGACTTGTGTTCTATTTGTTTCAAATAGCATGTATCCCCCCTCGCGGGTTAAAATCATTTAAAACCAGTATAAAAGCGAGGCTATAGACTCACCTTAGATGATATACGAAGCTAGTAGTAGTAGTGATCGCCAAAGTGAAGATGCCTCCCAAATATACACGTCAAAAGCCGCCACCTAACAATTAAGGTGCGCGCTTAACAACATACTCAAGTACCTCAAAACATACTTAGTATAATAAAATCAATGACTCAAAATAGTATGTACATAGACATGACCAATCAATGCAAGTGAATTCCTTCTAACTCCACGACAAGTACTAGCTTTCCAAGACTAGCACCTTCGATGTTGATCCATCTCATGATGCCAAATCAACACGGTTCAAGTACCCTAAATGGGTCTCCAATCTCAGAATACACACTCTTACATAAGACTTATATCCTTTTAAAACTTTGAGAAGCTAATAGATTAGCCTCTCGCCTCAAACTATGACGCGAGGTTAAGTACCTCCCAAAAATACTCAGCCGGTACTTACCGAAAGTACACGCTGTTTTACCATACCTAAACAACTCCGTTTTTGACGAAACTTGGTGACAAACTCACTCAATATCTGTAGAAGACTCAGTTAAAATTTCATCAAATGATTCACATTTTAGACCCATTTTCTCGACACATCTTTTGACCTTAAAAACCGGACTGTTTTGCACACTTGTATCGTAAAACCGTTTCGACCTCCTTAACCAAAACCATTTACAAATCCGACTCTTGATTATGAAAATAGACTCAAAATGCTAAGTTTAGGGCCTGAGAACAGCCCTTGACCGTTTTTGAAACTCAAGTTATAGTCCCCGAGATTTGACCCAATATCGACAACAATTTCGGATTGCGTCGATACTCGCCTCCCGGTACACGAATATTCAAACCTATGTAACTTTTGACTCGTTAAGAGTTAGAAGCTCTACCTTATACCGAAACGAGCGTCTCGGTGACTACTACAACAATATCTAATAATATCAACCTTTAATCAACAGCCACTATTCGAAAAATGGCCCTAAACCTACTGATCTAAAATGACTTCTTAAAAATCACATCAATACCTATTTTGACCCATTTCCAAGTTTACCAATAACTCAAATAACCCATACCTATCATCTACAACAACTCCCAATATTCTAATCACTTGCATGACCATCATGCACTTTATCAAAAATTATAAACAAATGCATGCAATTAAAATAAAAGATGATTATAATATTAATAACATATGAGTGGAACCTTACAATGATTAATTTAGATCAAATGATCAAGAACACCCAAGAACCCCATAAATTTCGTGGGTTTTGGGTCAAAGAACACCAAGATGAAGTCTTTTCCAAGCTTGTATAACACAAATTTCTTGATCCTAACACAAAATAACACACATGCAACCAACAAAAATGGATCAATTCAACATTTTATAAAATAGATCTTGAAAATAAAATGTGTTGCATGTTGGATTTTTTTGGTGATAAACACTTACAAGATGATTATAAACATGGGGTATTGCTTAGATTTATCAAAAATCAAATTGTGGTGGTGGATTCATGGTGGTGAGGGTGTGCCGTGAGCTAGAGAGGAAAAAGGGGAGGAGAGACAAAATTTTTGTTGCAAGAAATGAAGTGTGTGTGTTTGTTTGAAGCTTATATATAGTGGAGTGGGGTAGAAAGTGTAAATAAGGCTATATTTTGGCCTTTATTGCAAATTAACTTATAAAGAGCGGGAATGACACCTAGTCAATTTTAAAAATATTTAGGATAGTCGGGTTTCGTAAAAATATAAATCTTGTTTATTAAATCGATCGTTTTAATAATTAAACGCACACAAAACGAAATAATAAAGTTCGACTCGACTTAAAACGTAAATGAAATAAAAATTTCAAAAATCTCCAATATCGAGATAGTCGATACTAAAATATAAAATTTGGGCATCCATCGGCATCACGATCACTAGTAGTACTTTTCAATCGACACAACAATTAAATGTATGTACCCATTATCGGTTTCAACGTAAACCATCAAACATAATAGTACTCACCATTACTTAGAAACTCAAAATACGTTACATAGTTAGGGTAGAACGATGACGTTAAGTACGGGATGTTACATTCTCACCTCCTTAAAGGAGCGACGTCCCGGCGCTCGCCTCGCCTCATACTCGTATCGCGCTCTCCTAGGAAAAACGAGGGCACTTCTTATAAAGAAATCCTCACGTTCCCACGTGAATCTCGTTTCACGTCTCGAAATACATCGCACCTTCGTAACGAGAATCTTACTCGGTCTCAAACGCTTAACCTCTCGATCAAAGATCTCTACTGGTTCTTCTACAAAATGCAACTCATCGCCAAGTTGTACCTCACCAAAAGGGGATGAATGAGTCCTTATCCGACAGGAACTTCTTCAAGCTCGACACACGAAAATTTACACAAATTATAAGAAGCTCATCCAACGATTTTAACTTATAAACAACCGGTCCCATCCGCTGGGTGATCTTAAACGGTCCAACGCACCTTGGACTTAACTTTTCTCCATTTCCAAAATGGATTACACCTTTCCAAGGTGATACCTTAATAATTGCCATGCCTCCAACTTCAGATTTCCAACGGCTCCCTACGGTTATTGGCAAAGTTCTTCTGACGACTCCTCACGGTTTACAAGCAATTATCAATCCGTACGATCTTTTCGTAGTCTCCCAAATAGTCTCAGTTCCAATTTGTCCTTCATCTACTTTATTCCAACAATCTGGCGATCTAAACCACCGTTCATGATCCTCACAAAAACAATCACTCACAAAAGATAGTCGCATGGGTCGCATAAAACTCCATCGAAAACATTCTAGAAAAGAATTGAGACGAGGTAATTAGTACTAGTCGTACAAAATCACCTTATTGCGTATCCTCGAACATGCCAACTTACTTCGTCAAACGCGAGTTCGTCGATACGGAAATCCTTCGGCGTATACATTGCGCTATCGGACGCATTACAGTTTAAACCCAAACACGAAAGCCACCACTAGGCATATAAGGTCAAGTTACGGCATGTTTACCAAAAGACAAACCACGCCAAGTCAATAAATTCAATCGAGTTAGCTCATGCTTGCTAAACAGTCAAGCCATGATGAATAAGAATACTTGACAAGACTTTCGAGTAAGTCAGTCAATCGCAAGGTTATAAGTTAAAGGATATCCACTGACCGGATAGCCGTGGACACATATCAAAAGGAATAACAAGGAAATATTTCGTCATCAGAGGATGCTCACACGCGGATCCATACCGAAAAGATAATACAAAGACACCATCTCACTTCCGCCCACGCGCATTCAAAGTCTCAATAAGCATCGTCGTTGAAGGTCAAAAAGATACTACAAGGTACGTGTTCTCCATGATCGGACGTCATTGGACAATGCCGCCTCAAGTTCTCACAACTTACGATCACTCAACTAGATCACATACCACATAAGTACCTAAAAACAAAGGTCAAACATAAACATCAAATGTAAATCTCCGTCGTTGATCATCGATAAAACCTTGGACTAGCCCTTGATAATACAACTCGATCTCTAAAGTCTTTCCACTTGCGGTGTCGGCAACAACATACTCTTCGAAGTGAAAACGAATTTGTTAATTCCAGTCATTAAGAAATTCGGTCCATTGGCGAGAATTCACAACATATCGGGCATACCATTAAGTTCTACTCCAGTGTTCAACGTACAAAATCGTCCCACTAACTTTTGCTTCAGCGTTCATCGTACAAAGGCGTCCCAATAACTTCAACTTCAGTGCTCAACGTGATGCATCCTATTCCTCGTTTTTAGTTCGTCATACTAGCCCCAAGAGTTTCGTCATCAAGAAAAGTCTTCAGTGTCCCTTTGATAGTAGCAAGTAAAATTACAAAATCTTCACATCCACGATAAGTTGTCGTTGATAACTTGATCATCAGTCAATCCGCAAGTACACACATAAATCCTAGTGACGCTTAAGCGAGTCGCCTACTTTCGGAACGGTTAACGGTTCTTAACAACCTGCTTATAAAGCTCACGATCATCGAGACACATTAGAAATGGTCCATCGGAATAAATCATAACTCGAGAGAATTCCAACAAGTTACTTGTACATAGATGATAATCGACGATCATCATAATGATGACAGCACCGAACGATTCTTACCAACGAAATACGAGTCGAAGGAAGACGTACGCACACCAAACATCCACAAATCGAGCCAGACATACTCGGGCCCACTCATTTATAACTCCTTGTCTACGTCAAAAGGCGTCCCCCTCCATGTATACAAGAGTTTATAAATTTACGGTTCGGAAACTTATAACTTTCTTGTTCAAATGAAAAGGCGTCCCAATCCATTTCAACAAAACGATTATAAGTCATCCTACTCAAGTATTACTATCTCTCAACACGATATCATATCAAAATACCATAGTAAATACAAGGTGTCAAATAAACTTACATCATGATTTTCGTATCCAAATGTCCCATTCCATTTGAATAAGGAGATCATAACGATCTAAGGTCCAGTGGTTTAAAACCTTCTTATTCAAATGTCCCAATCCATTTCAATAAGACAACCTTAAACGACTCATAGTTGAGCGAGTTAAAATCTCTATATCTAAATGTCCCATTCCAATTAGATACAAGGCATTAAGCCACTCAACCGAATGACTACTACGAGCATATCTTTGTTGTACCCAAACTATATATATTTGATTAGGATATATATATCTTAGGTCCAACATTGGCATCCTCCTTTTCGCCAGTAAAACGTAGTCATATAAAACCAAATCACACGTCGCATTACATAGAAGATGTCGCCTCGGGTAAATGATTCTTCAAAATCATAAGAAGTAACGGAAATAAAAATATCACGTTAATCAATTACGTTTCAATATGAGATGTCCAAAAATGGCACATCACGATGCGACGACAACGACCAAACTTGAACAAGTCGATATGCGATAGATTACGAAACAATATACACGTACCCAAAGTATCAAACGAGTTTCACACTCGTATTCGTAATACATAATTATCAAGATCGGTGATTGGCGATGAGGCCGAATCCTATTCAAAACCGAATTATAAAATGTACAACAATCATTCAAGGACCATTGCTTCGCGTACAATGCCTTTAAATATCATAGTATTTTCATACATATACATACTACCATTCCTATATACACATAGGTTCACATAATCATAGTCAAATATAAAGTAATACAAGAATAGCCTTACCGGAGCCATGCGGAGTAGTTGCGTGCTTAAAACTTTTACGACACACCAAAAGTTATAGTTTAGGACATTTTCAAAAAAAATCGACCTAGTTCTCTATAACTCGTGGCTCTGATACCAATCTGTAACACCCCCAAATTACCACGCAGCGGAATGTCCACATTGGGTGTTACTCATAGCACATCACACACAATCATAGAAAACAATCCCAAAAGAGACGTTAAAATGTATAAATATAACATTGTCTAAAATATTTTCCATCCCAAAAGATACCATCAGAGTAGCGTTTTAGTCCCAAAAACCGTTACCAACACAACATGTTCCTCAAAATACTTTAAGTAAATTGTTAATTTAAAAAGGATGAAAAATAACGAAGTTTAGACAAGTAAGCACCAACTCCCTCCTTGCATGCTCCGCTGCTACCCATCTTGATTACCTGAAATACATGCTTAAAAGGATCAACACAAAGATTGAGCGAATCTATAGGTTTTGCAAATCATCATTTGAACACAAGTATATAAAAAGCAATTTCATTTATGGTTCATTTGTGTGACCCTACGTTGGTATACGAGTCCACACCAATTCATTGTACTCAACGTACCAATCCATTGTACTCAACGTACCAATCCACTGTACTCAACATACCAATTCCATTTCAATCACAATTCCCTTGTGTGACCCTACGTTGGTATACGAGTCCACACCATTTCATTGTACTCAACGTACCAATCCATTGTACTCAACGTACCAATTCCATTGTACTCAACGTACCAATTCCATTGTACTCAACGTACCAATTCCATTGTACTCAACATACTTGTTACAATCAAAACAACATTTAAGTTTAAGCAATCATTCAAAAGACTTGTGTTCTATTTGTTTCAGATAGCATGTATCCCCCCTCGCGGGTTAAAATCATTTAAAACCAGTATAAAAGCGAGGCTATAGACTCACCTTAGATGATATACGAAGCTAGTAGTAGTAGTGATCGCCAAAGTGAAGATGCCTCCCAAATATACACGTCAAAAGCCGCCACCTAACAAATAAGGTGCGCGCTTAACAACATACTCAAGTACCTCAAAACATACTTAGTATAATAAAATCAATGACTCAAAATAGTATGTACATAGACATGACCAATCAATGCAAGTGAATTCCTTCTAACTCCACGACAAGTACTAGCTTTCCAAGACTAGCACCTTCGATGTTGATCCATCTCATGATGCCAAATCAACACGGTTCAAGTACCCTAAATGGGTCTCCAATCTCAGAATACACACTCTTACATAAGACTTATATCCTTTTAAAACTTTGAGAAGCTAATAGATTAGCCTCTCGCCTCAAACTATGACGCGAGGTTAAGTACCTCCCAAAAATACTCAGCCGGTACTTACCGAAAGTACACGCTGTTTTACCATACCTAAACAACTCCGTTTTTGACGAAACTTGGTGACAAACTCACTCAATATCTGTAGAAGACTCAGTTAAAATTTCATCAAATGATTCACATTTTAGACCCACTTTCTCGACACATCTTTTGACCTTAAAAACCGGACTGTTTTGCACACTTGTATCATAAAACCGTTTTGACCTCCTTAACCAAAACCATTTACAAATCCGACTCTTGATTATGAAAATAGACTCAAAATGCTAAGTTTAGGGCCTGAGAACAGCCCTTGACCGTTTTTGAAACTCAAGTTATAGTCCCCGAGATTTGACCCAATATCGACAACAATTTCGGATTGCGTCGATACTCGCCTCCCGGTACACGAATATTCAAACCTATGTAACTTTCTACTCGTTATGAGTTAGAAGCTCTACCTTATACCGAAACGAGCGTCTCGGCGACTACTACAACAATATCTAATAATATCAACCTTTAATCAACAGCCACTATTCGAAAAATGGCCCTAAACCTACTGATCTAAAATGACTTCTTAAAAATCACATCAATACCTATTTTGACCCATTTCTAAGTTTACCAATAACTCAAATAACCCATACCTATCATCTACAACAACTCCCAATATCCTAATCACTTGCATGACCATCATGCACTTTATCAAAAATTATAAACAAATGCATGCAATTAAAATAAAAGATGATTATAATATTAATAACATATGAGTGGAACCTTACAATGATTAATTTAGATCAAATGATCAAGAACACCCAAGAACCCCATAAATTTCGTGGGTTTTGGGTCAAAGAACACCAAGATGAAGTCTTTTCCAAGCTTGTATAACACAAATTTCTTGATCCTAACACAAAATAACACACATGCAACCAACAAAAATGGATCAATTCAACATTTTATAAAATAGATCTTGAAAATAAAATGTGTTGCATGTTGGATTTTTTTTGGTGATAAACACTTACAAGATGATTATAAACATGGGGTATTGCTTAGATTTATCAAAAATCAAATTGTGGTGGTGGATTCATGGTGGTGAGGGTGTGCCATGAGCTAGAGAGGAAAAAGGGGAGGAGAGACAAAATTTTTGTTGCAAGAAATGAAGTGTGTGTGTTTGTTTGAAGCTTATATATAGTAGAGTGGGGTAGAAAGTGTAAATAAGGCTATATTTTGGCCTTTGTTGCAAATTAACTTATAAAGAGCGGGAATGACACCTAGTCAATTTTAAAAATATTTAGGATAGTCGGGTTTCGTAAAAATATAAATCTTGTTTATTAAATCGATCGTTTTAATAATTAAACGCACACAAAACGAAATAATAAAGTTCGACTCGACTTAAAACGTAAATGAAATAAAAATTTCAAAAATCTCCAATATCGAGATAGTCGATACTAAAATATAAAATTTGGGCATCCATCGGCATCACGATCACTAGTAGTACTTTTCAATCGACACAACAATTAAATGTATGTACCCATTATCGGTTTCAACGTAAACCATCAAACATAATAGTACTCACCATTACTTAGAAACTCAAAATACGTTACATAGTTAGGGTAGAACGATGACGTTAAGTACGGGATGTTACATTCGTCACTGTGAATATTAATGAATATCACTCTGAATGTTCTGGCAAGACCATAAAGATATTGCGTAGAAACCTGAAACGAGTTTGAATCAATTCAGAATCAAACCACTGTTGCTTTTCAGTTTTTCACATGTTCAATTCATAAAGAATCTTGCATATGACCTACCACAGTGCTGTTTGATGTTAACACTGGAAGGATTTCCACTCATTATTGTGAATACTAAGTAGTATTACTCTGAGTGTTCTGGCAATATCGCAAGGATATAGCGTATGACTCTCTTGATCTTCATCCGTGTGTCCTAACGAGATTTGATTGATCTCTTGGCTCTAGACTCAATTTGTGCACTTTTAGTGGTCGGAGGCTGGAGCAGATGCCACCTATTCAATATCAACTATGGAGAATGGTGTGACAATCTAAACCTGTTGAATGACCTTTAGTGACCAAGACACATGATAATACACGATAAGGATCGTGATCAATTATTTAATTGGTTGTGGATTGAGTTACTTGCACTTGTAGAAGACTCATCTTCATTGATCTTCAACATCTTTGAATGGTGATATTGATACAAGCATTTTGGATGGGTTCAGATTTGTTCTCGGTATCTCCTCGAATTGATCACGGTTCTAAGTGGAATGATTGTTCTTGGTTACAAATACGGGGTTTGGTTTCGTTTATCTATGTTTTAAACTAAATGCAAGTAATTAAAATTGTCGTTAAGAAAATTAGGAGTCTTAAAATTAAACTACAAATAAGAGCGAGCAACTTTGGAAATTAAAACTTGACAATTCAAAAACTTAAAAACAAGTAGGAAATAAACTAAGTAAAAGAGCGGGAAAAAACTATATTTGAAAAATTAAGCAAAAACAAAACACAGATCTGAGTCCGATCGTAATGCGATCGTACTCAAAAGTAATCCAGATCGCAACGCGATCGTATCCACCACAACACGATGGATCGTGTTCACCAGATCGCACTCAATGCAATAATAACCAAGGAATGGATCGTACTCACTAGTACGATGGAAGAAGGACGATCTTACTAACAGATCGCAACCACGATCGCAGCTAGTGATCGTGGTCTTGATCGTGGTTCCAGATCGTAACAAGGGACCGCACTCTAAGCGATCGAAGCAGGGATAAGCGACTCGATCGCACCCCAGATCAAAGTAAGTGATCGTGGGCGTGGATCGTACCAGGGAAGGGACAACTAATCTCACTCTAAGCGATCGTAGCAAGTAAAACCTACTGAGATGGCAAAGGCGTCCAAAAGGAAATAAGCTTAAGTCGATAAGCAGTAACCGATAATCATTTTCAAACTTCTCAAAGATTTAATAAGCACAAATTCGTTAACTTTTGAAATCTAATATCCGAGACTTAAAGAACCAAACATCAAATAAGAAAACTTTTTAAAACAAAACTTAAAAATGAAAAAGCCGAGAATACAAAAAGCTAATAAGCATCAAAAGCTTATATCTTAAACGTAGGAGAGCTTATGTAGGAATATAAAGATCAACCTCTTAATCATGAAACATCAAAATCAACACGACTTGAGAACCAATCGAATCAAGCATGAACTTTTCGGATCAAGATCAAAATAAAATAAAGAAAGGTAGGAATAGATAAAGGAACAAAAAGCTTAACTTGAATTATATTAGTGAAATCCAAAATACAAAAAGCTTAAAACTTGAAAAGGTAAAAATGGAGAAAAGAAAAATCCTAGTGAGAGAAAGTTGAGAACTTTCTCTCTCTAAAACTAGAGAGAATGAAAAAAAAAGAAAAACTAAGACTAACTAGCTCCAAAATTGTGAAGTGGAATCCTATATATAGGCGTCTCTTGTGGGCTTTGTTTTTGGGCTTTGTTTTTGGGCTTTGTTTTTGGGCTTCTTTTCTTCTTTCTTCTTTAGTCTTTACGTTTCTTTAAATAAACGTTTCTGACTTTGGATTTTGAGAAGTGTCGATGAATAGTTCCAACTCGTCTTATAATCTTTTGTTTAATAGACTCGAGTTCTTCGACATATATGAATCTTCCATCTTTGGCTCTATTCTTCGATAAATCTTCAAATAGGCACAATGACTTCAAATCTTTTGCATCTCTTGGACAATAGACTTCGTCTTTAGTCCTTTTCCTCGATAAAACCCGTGCAATCCCATGTTTTCTTCAATATTCATCCGGTTGACTCTGAAAACACAATAAACACAAAAACCACGCATAATTCCAAACAAATGATATTAAATACGTGTTTTGGTCTTGTTTTAGCCAGAAATAAGTGGTAAAAGGATGGGTGTTTTCACACCTATCAAATCCCCTACACTTAACCATTGCCATGCACTCATGCAATGCTTAGTGATAAAGCAAATTTACACTTTTCTCATAATCAATCAACCTTGGCCTTATTAAAATACTACTTAACAAAAATTAAAGTACTAAGAGAAATTAAAACTTTAAAAGAAACAAAAGGATAGAAAACCATTTTCACTTGAAAATAGCTATATGGAAATAACTTGCAAAGAGATCAAGGACTTACATTAGGGCTTTGGTGCTGCGAAGATTTATCACCCTCAAGTTTCACGTTCCCCAAACTAAGCTTAAAAACGAGATCATTGTTATTATAAGTTAGCAAATCAAACACTTACACACATGGCTTAATTAAATACTTAAACTCCCTTATTCCTAGGTGTATCTCTTATATTTTATTTTTGTCTTAGAATGATCATGAAGATGCATTTTTAGACTTATTTCGATAGTGTATTTAGGCTGAAAGCAAAGTAGGACGATTTGATCAATAGTTAGCTAAAGGACAAAATCTCTTAAAACTGCTTCTCGGGATATCAAAAAGTTCATATCTTGGCATAACTCGGTTCACGATTTGAGACCTTTCTCGGGCCGATATTTGGCATGTACTTCATACTTCATATCTTGAGAGACGTTCTTGAGATAATGGGCTTCTCATCGTTAATAGAGTTTCTTCACTTCGAGACTTTTGAGGGGTACTCCAACTTTGTTGACCACGACTTCATGATTATTTCTTCAATCTCTAATTGGGATTTCGAGATACAACGATCCGCCTCCTTTTCGGACTTGGATCTATTTATCCTCATACCTTGTTAGGGTCTTTTCGGATAGACTTCTCCATGATCTTTGTGGGAGTTGATTGCTTTTCGTCGTGAGTCTTGATCCTTCATATTGATTTTGGGAATAATGCTTTTCACATCACTTTGGATCTTCAGCAATAAAATTGAATCCTCATGCCTTGTTAGGGCCTTTTCGGACTCGCCAATCTTCGCGCCCCGCTTCATAAGTTATGCCTTGGCTATGAACTCTTATCATTACCGAGCAACTTTTAAACGATCTTGGGCTAGAAGCTAAGTAACTTTTCAAATCGTACGACCTTACTTATTGCAGATAAATTATTTATCAAGTGATGGGAGAATAGGCAGATAATTACACCAAGTGAGCTTGCGCAAGAATACCGACTTATAATTGACTCTATCATTTCTCGTTCTCCACAATTTAAAATCTCAAGTAATGAGACTCGTGGATACTTAGCCTAATAAACCAATTAAGGTCTACATGGTTAAGGATACTAGCTAGAATACACTTGGATAAGTCTATTCGGGTTGAGTCAAAATAATCGCAACGGGCCTAATATGTCAAAGATTTCAAAACTAGCTACACCACTTTATTAATATTTTTGACTTTATTGTGGGATATATACATATGAAAGCAACGATAAAAATTTAAAAATTACGACTAAATGGCCAAAGTTAATAAAAAATTTGAAAAATGTTGAAAAAGATGATTTTCCGGTTAAATGAAGGCATTTTCATGGAAAAGTCCACTTAAAACTTCGATAGAAGTCCCCCCTACACTTAAGATAAACATTGTCCTCAATGTTTAAGCATGTGGGAAAAGTCTCCCCTACACTTATGACATTGTTCACGTTGGTTAAATCAAGTTAAGGAAGAGACGACTAACGTGATCAATTTCAAATGTGAGTTATGAAGAAAATTGAATCACGATAGTTGAGAGATAGAACCGGATTTCGGATAACACGGGAGAACGGTTCTTCAAAGGTTCCAAAAGTGCATTTATCCCTGTAATCACATCACCATACAAACAAAAACAACCTATATAGGTCCCCCGACACTTAGGAGGTTAAAACAGAAAAGGATAGATACTCGGGTTCCCTCCCGAGGAGCGCTTGTTTTTGATAACTGAGTCACGAGCCTGACTCGACCCAAAATTAGTTCATGGGGAACGTGGTGAGGGATGGAATCATCTCCTGAGAGATGTCCTCACCAAAGTACAACTTCACTCGTTGGCCATTCACCTTAAAATTAGGTCCATTAGGTTGAGCGAGCTCGAGAGTACCATATGGAAAAATTTGGGCAATGGTGAATGGGCCGGACCAACGAGATTTCAGCTTGCCCGAAAAGATTTTCAACCGAGAGTTAAAGAGTAAAACTTTGTCTCCAACTTGGAACTCTCGGTTCTTAATCTTAGAGTCGTGAATGAGCTTAGTCTTTTCCTTATAGATCAAAGAATTTTCATAAGCCTCATTACGGAGTTCATTGAGCTCATTGAGTTGGATCTTGCGTAGGTCACCGGCTTTGTTAATATCAAAATTAGCCCACTTCAAGGCCCAGTAAGCCTTGTGCTCCAACTCAATGGGGAGGTGGCACGCTTTCCCGTACACGAGACGATATGGTGTACAACCAATTGTAGTCTTGTATGCGGTACGGAAAGCCCACAAAGCATCATCAAGTTTATCAGCCCATGAGGCATGATGCTCTCCCACGGTTCTTTCAAGAACTCGCTTTAATCCTCGGTTAGAGATTTCAGCCTGACCATTAGTTTGTGGGTGGTAGGCGGTGGAAATACGATGATTTACACCATACTTAGCCATGACACTTGCGAATTGGTCATTGCAAAAATGAGTCCCGCGATCACTAATAATGGCACGAGGCACACCGAATCTAGCGAATAGCGATTTCAAAAAGTTGCAAACCACCCTTGCGTCATTAGTGGGTAAAGCTTTGGCTTCAACCCACTTTGAAACGTAGTCAACGGCTACAAGGATGTATTTGTTTCCTTTAGATGAAGGGAATGGCCCCATAAAGTCGATACCCCAAACGTCAAAGATTTCACATTCTTGAATGAAATTCTGAGGCATCTCGTCTTTATGTGTGATCTTGCCTTGTTTTTGGCAAGCATCACAACGTTTAACCATCTCGTGAGCATCACGGTAAATGGTAGGCCAATAAAATCCCGAGTCAAACACTTTTTTGGCGGTGTAGTTGGGACCAAAGTGACCACCGGTGGGTCCTTTGTGGCAAGCGTCAAGGATTTCTAAAGCTGCCGGTCCATCAACACATCGGCGAATAATCAAATCAGCACATTGTTTGAATAGATACGGGTCATCCAAAAAGTAAGTCTTAATGTCTTTGAAGAACTTCTTCTTTTGTTGGGATGTTAACCCGTCAACGAGAATTCCACCCGCCAAGTAGTTTGCAATGTCCGCAAACCACGGGGTTTCATCAGAAGTCGAGTTGATAGACATTAAGGTTTCCAGGGGAAAAGAGTCATTTATCTCTTTGTTCGGATGATCCCCTTGTAAGGATCCTCAAGTCTACTGAGATGATCCGCGACTAGGTTTTCAGCTCCTTTCTTATCGCGAATTTCGATTTTAAATTCTTGGAGTAGCAAAACCCAGCCAAGAAGTCTTGGTTTAGAATCTTGCTTAGTCAACAAGTACTTCAACGCGGAATGAGTGTTATTTTCCCCTAAAGGAAAAGGTGTTCGATCCCGGTATTGCAATTTCTAAGCCATCTGAGTATCCATCTGATGAAATAAAAGGAAAGATTTTTGGAACTTTTGGAGATATGCTTGCACCTCATCACCCTTGCTACCACCGTGCTCAACAACTGCTTCGATTTTAGCGGATTTAATCGTTTATGAAGATTTTGGACCACGTGGGTCCCACATTTGGGTATTGGGCCCAAAAGCCCAATAGTGTAAATAAGTTTTCACTTTTGTACGAAAGGCCCATCAATGGCCCAATATGAATATAACATGTGACGGATGGAAATACTATGGGCCAAAAGCCCATCATCACAACAAAGTCTTTGAGACGTTAGAAGCAAAGAAGATAAAAGCCCAAGTAAAACAATGAACGGTTATAAAAGTTTTATAAACTTTTCGTTGGTCAAACACTTACACACGTTATTTAACCATTCTCACCCACACACTTATTATCTTCGATAATACCTATGTACTCACCCCTCACTTTCTCTCATCTTCCCACTCCCAAAATAATGAGACCTAATCAACTGTTCATCTAACCCTAGATAAATAAATTGGGGCTTTTAATTAATTAAAGCGCGTGAGTTTACACACGTCTTTAATTAATTCCCCCTTATACCGGAGATTGAAGATGGAAGAAGTTGGTGACGTGTCCCCTATACTAGCTTTTGATTGGCTGTGACAGCACCAAACCACCAATCCACCAACGAGAAGAAGCCACATAAGCAATGAAGAAGCACAACTAGCACATCCTTGTGACAGGTTGGCAATCCGCGTGAAGTTGGGCAAAGATCAACCCTTGGATCAAAACCAACACGAAAGAGAAGATGAAGATGCTCATCCAAGGGTAAAAAATCAAGTTCTTCATCACCAACTCCTCACCCTTCACCCTCGGGTCAGGCTATAAATACCCCTGTATTTATTCAGAAAAGTATCCCATTTTTATTTTCTAGAGTTATTATGCAGAATTAGTGTTAGGATGATTTGTAGTATTTCTTTTCTCAGTATTGTATTAATATGTGGTTATTAATAAAAGTTTGATTTGATTCATCTGCTTTCTCTATTTTACTTTTTATTAAAATTAATCTTGCAATTGTACTTTAACCTAATCTGTTTTAATAATGTTTAAGATATTTAATTAAGCTAAAATAATAGCTTCAACGTTAAAAATACCATTATATACAGATAACAATTAGGTACGGATGAATATTCGTTTGAATAAATAAATACGCAGTTTAATTATTAAAAACTACGAAAGAACGCGAAACTAAAATTAATACGAAAGAACGCAAAGATTTCGATTACGTTTTAAATACGACGGCACGTAAGTTATATTTAAGGCTTTTAAAAAAAGGAAAAGAAGCTTAAATGGGCTTTAGCCGGCCAAAAGGAAAAGAAAAAAGAAAGAAGATGGGCCGGTTGCAAACAAGAGCAGAATAAGAAGAGAATGGGCCTTGGGCCGGTTTTATAAAAAAAAAATACGGGGGTTACCCTCCCCTTTGTCACATACCGTATATCAAAAAAAAGACAAGACTAGGGTTTCTTTTGTTTGTGGCTGTCGACAGAAGAGACAAGAAGAAAGAGGATCGAGATTGGATGTCGTATGATTTTATTTTTTTTTCTTTCCCTTTCACGCAAACCAAGGTAAACCCAATCATTTTTTTTCCTTTTTCTGTTTGTTTATTCACGAATCTAAACAAGGGTGTCGGTTTTGAGTGGGTTTAAGGAAAACCGAGAGTCAAGGACTCTCGGTGGTGGTCTTTGATGTTAGACGCAACCACAAACGCAGGAAGTGTTAGATTTCTAGTGAAATCAAGGGAAAACCGAGACCAACAGGTCTCGGTGTGAATTCTTTTGACCAGCCGTGACCACAAACAAGGGGTACGGGTTAGTTCGGTGGTCCTTTCTGTTGCCCAGCCTCGAACAAATGAAAACAGTGGGAATCACGTAGCAACAGGGGGTGTTTGGGATTAACAGTCAATAAGGGTGCGTTTGGGACTAACTCAGGAAAAGGAGTGTTTGGGGTTTGTCACAATGAAAGCGGTGGGAACCACTGCACTAGCAGTGGAAACCACTGCACAAACAGTGGGACTATAACACTAACGGTGGGAATATAACATTAACAGTGGGAAGTTGTATCAAGCAGTGTGAACATAGACAAGCAGTGGGAAAAATATAAAGGCAGTGGGAACTGTTAGTACATAAACAATCATTTTAAAGGAGTTTTATAAATAATTTATTTATATTGTTTGATTTTGTTAATCTAATTAGTTAATTAAAATCGCGGTTCATTATCAATAATGAGCCGCTAGGTTATTTGAGGAACCGTGGACAGTGGGTGTCCAAAAACGATTATCGACTCAAAAGATTATCACTTGGTAAAACAATTTAACATAAGTTGCTAAATGGCTTGAAAGTCAATGCTTCGGATATAACTTTTAACAATTGCAATTGCAAGATAAGATTACTTGAATATTTCAAAAGAAATATTTAAGTTGTCAATCTTACTAGGATAGGAATTAGATTTAGATCTAATGTTCCTTGACAACCGAGTGGACTGTTATAGATGTAAAACCCGAGATTCAAATGATGAAAAAACCGCACTTGTCGATGTTCTAAAGGATCACAAAGGGGCAATTGCGTGGAAGTTATCCGACATTAAGGGGATCGATCCCAAATTTTGTACCCATAAAATCTTAACGGAGGAGGGTTACAAGCCCGCAATCCAATGTCAAAGGAGGGTGAACCCCAAAATTCACGACGTCATCAAAAAGGAAGTCCTAAAACTTCTTGACGCGGGAATGATTTACCCTATTTTCGATAGCCCTTGGGTGAGTCCTATTCATTGTGTCCCTAAACAGGAAGGAATGACCGTTGTGCCAAACGATGCCAACGAGTTAATTCCCACTAGACTCGTGACCGTATGGAGAGTGTGCATTGACTATCGTAAGTTGAATGACGCCACTCGAAAAGACCGTTTTCCCTTGCCCTTCATGGACCAAATGTTGGAGCGTCTTGCGGGAAACGATTTCTATTTCTTTTTAGATGGTTTTTCCGGTTACTTCCAAATCCCCATCGATCCTCGTGATCAAGAAAAAACTACGTTTACGTGTCCATATGGAACGTTTGCCTATCGTAGAATGCCATTCGGACTTTGTAATGCACCGGGAACCATTCAAAGGTGCATGATGGCTATTTTTCATGATATTGTTGGAAACTTACTTTATGTGACGACATTTAAGAATTCCCATTAGTTATCATAGTCACACACGTTTAGACTAAACTAGGTTCGTTGTATAGTTTATGTAGTGTGTGTGACTATATATACCCCTCCTTAGCTTCCAAGGAGGGGTGTTGCTTGTGTCATTTTTCAAGTTTAATATATCTTTCTTTCTTTCACACAACCTCTCTTCTCTCTCTCTCTATCAACAATGGCTACCACCACCATCTTCCACCATGTTAGACTACCGGATCATATATAGCAAATCCTCAATTGGTATCAGAGCCTCGGTTCCATCCTTGGATCGTTCTTATTTTCGATTTCGGTGGTCTTAAAATTTTTTTTTGGTCCTAATCTATATCATTTTTGTCACGGTTTGTTGTGTTTTTTATCATATTCACAAGTTTTTGTCACGTCATGTTATTTTTTGTCCACAGTTTCACTGGTTTCATTAAAACTTATTCATCTATGGTCAAAAGTTGTCATCGTGGTCAAAAGTTGTCTTGTTGTTTTTGATATTCAAAAAGTGGTCAAAAGTGGTAATCTGGTATTCATATCGTCTACTATTTCTAGCTTAATTTTTGATCTGGTATATATTTTTTCTGGGTTTATCTTGTTGTTTTTGATGATGAAGTTACCCAAAAAAATATTCAGATTCACATTTCTGGATTTTCAGGAAAAAGGACAGATTTGGATAAGATTTGTCATTGCGATGGGTTTGCGATGCGAGCATTGCGATGGCTTTGCGATGCAAGCATTTCGATGGATTTGCGATGCAAGCATTGCGATGGACTTACTCAGATTTAAACATTGCGATGCAAGTATTTGACTTTGCGATGGGTTTTATAAGACATTCTGATGGACTGATTTTGTAAACATTGCGATGGAAATGTAAACTTTGCGATGGAAAACAAATTAGTAGACATTCCGATGGACAGTTTTTTAAAACCAGTGGACCAAAAATGTGACCAAAACAAAATCCATCGCAACCGAGTCAACTCGGTAATTACCGAGTTGACTCAGTTAACTCACTGAGTCTATTTTAACAAGCCAACCTTTTATCTCCACAACTCCAAAACTAACCTACTCCCATCGTCACCTAAACACTCTATTTATCAACACATGACTCATATCATTTAAAACAGAAAATTGAATATGATCTCAGATTATGTTTCGGCGTCATCTTTTTAAGAATTTGTCTAAACACCCATCTTGTGGTTCAAGTGAAGAGTCAAGATCTACAAGTTCCAAGTTGAATGAACATGCTGCTACTGGTGCTAGGAAGTGTGAAGAAAAATTTGCTGTCAAGTCAAGGTGGTAAGGCCTTATGTCCATGGATCCGTTAATTTGTTCATCTTTACTTAAACTTCTTGTAGGTTGTTATTTCTTATTTAGGGGGTGTTCGGATTGCTTATTCTAAACGAATTGTCCAATTAATCCTTATCTTTTTCAGGTAGGCCTTTATGTTTTGCTCAACTGACGTGTTATAGATAAACCATAATGTAATACTTTCGATTTTAAGATAATGGGAAGTCTTAATTGTGTAGTGATAACATATTCTTATGAAGTAAATCCGCTATACGGACTGTTTTACTTGTAAGCTCAGAAGCTCAGAAGCCTATCATATAAGCTTAGCCAAAACACATTCTTAATGCACGATAAAAGACACTTATAAAAAAAGAGCAATTACATTCATGTCCTTGCAAAAAAAATTACATCAATATCCTCCTAATTTTTTTATTTATATTAATATCATTTCAAAATATAATAAATTCACAAATATGTCTAAATAAAAGAATAAATTATACTAACTAACTAATTAAATATTTTATTTTCATTACTAAATACCAAATTACATAACAAATTACATCCCTACCCTTTAAATATTAAATAAAGAAATCAATGCCCATCTTATACTCTCTTAACAATTTCGCCTGCTACTCGTCTGCTAGTTATCTTCCCAATTGCTCCAATTAAAATTTGTTTCATTATTATTATTCGCATTATGATTGTAAAATGTGTATCAATTACATTAGAATTATGAACCATGTATATGGTGTGAGTTCATATTTTTCTATTTTGAATTATCATTTTAAGTTTAAATTAGATGATATAATAGAATTAGTAAAAATGTAGTACCGTTATGAATCATTGTTTGATTTGCTTTCACTTTTTATGATAATAAGCCTTAAAGTTAAGAGTAAAATAGTCATACACATTATTTAAATAAAAATTTAAATATTAAAGACATTTATTTAAAATTTAATTATATATTTGGGTATTTTTGTGAGTTTTTAAATTTAAAATGATAGTAATGTAATTAGGAATTATTTTAAAACGGAAAACGTTAGTGGTTAGTGGGTCAAGTCGTGTAATGACATCCAAGCGGGAAGATGTCTTTTTCGAACCCTCGCCTAGTTATGTTAAACTCCTTGTCTGCTTCGCCTAAGAGGAAAAGTGTTTGGCAAGTGTTAAACCCAAGACCTCCAGGGAACCTCTCCAAGAAAACCACTTAGTGGATCCTTGGTGGCTAACTGCGCTATGCCAGTTGGTAATGTAATAAAAAAATTAAAATAATATTGAGGTAATTTAGAGTTTTAGAAAGAATGTAGATGAAATTATTCCCAAAAAACAAGGTTTTGTTAAGGATTCACTTTGTGTGTTTCAAAACCCCCACATACTTATGTTAAAATTAAATTAATAAACATGACATGATTAATTTAATAACATGACTTAGGTTATATTAATTATTAAAATCATGAAATTATTAACCTAAGTATTTTATATTTTTTAGACTTATAAATTAATTAATTATTTAAAAACCATGGTTATAATTAATTAATTAACATGACTTAGGTTATATTATTAATAAATAATAATACATGTTTTAACCTGAGTATTTAACTTTATTTAATTAAAAACATGATATACTTTAATTAAATATTTTAACCTATAGTTTAATAAAATTACATGAAATAATTAATAAACTATACATTATATCATTATGACTTAGAAAATAATCATGAAAACACTTAGGCTTATATACTTAGCTTATTTAACCAGCTTATATCTAATTATGGAAACTTTCTATTTTTTTAGAAACTTATTTAAATAAGGCAGCTAATCTATTTATAAAAACTTTCTATTTTTAGAAACTTATTTATTTCAGGCAGCTAATCTATTTATGAAAACTTATTTAAATAAGGCTGCTAATCTATTTATGGAAACTTTATATTTTTAGAAACTTATCTATTTTAAGCAGTAATTCTATTTTTGGAAACTTTCTATTTTTGGAAACTTTCTATTTTTGGAACTTTCTATTTTTGGAAACTTTCTATTTTTGGTAACCTTCTATTTTTGGAAAATTTCTATTTTTGGAAAGTTACTTATTATTACACAGTAAGTATAATAATACATGAAATACCAGAAATACTTAATCAGAGTAAACAGAATATAAGATAAACATAGTTTAAGGCTTAAAACAGTAAAACATGATATGAACATATAAAATAAGCTAAGACATGACATAAAACCAGTTACGTATTTAGTAAGCAGATACTTATTCATGTATGTATTTATGTAAGATTAGTGATACGGAAGTAGGATTCCTCTCAGTTCATCTTCTTCGTTCACATAAGGTACGGATTCCCGTCCTTTCAGTATGGACATTCTTTCCTTATTAAGATTCCCCGTATGCAGCCAAATGTTTTCCCGTAGTATAAGTTATGAGTTTGATTTGCTTATGTTTAATTTAGAATACCTATAGCCATATACATGTATGACCAGTTTCACCTAGTTATGGAGGTACCATAACCATAACATTAGAGGCACTGATGTTATGACTTCACCACGACGGAGTGATTGCTCGTGGCGTCCCTTCAGCTTTTGGCCATTTATATTATATTTATCATGTGGGGCGTATGGGTGCATCCTAGTTACATGTTTTCAGTCAGGATTTCATGGTGAATGCGGTGTGTGCCTTGCATCCTTCACAAGGAGCTGATCCCTCCTACCCAAAACCAGTATATTAAATTAGAGGCAGCCCCTCTAATTTGCATGATGAGGTCACCCCTCCAAGTATTCATGCACGGTGGATTTTCATGACCTATATTGGCTAATGGTAAAATATGATAAACAGTTTTTACAAGATAAACATAAAGCTTTTCAAACTATAAAACCAGTTTTATCAAGACTTAACCAGGTTACTCGGGACTTAGTTTCTTCCGCTGTTATATGGTTTTTTGAATTTTTTAAGCAAGAAAAATAACGCTCACGAATGAACGGATCCCAAAAAGTAACGCGTCTCTCACAGAAAACCGTTAATCTTTACGAAAAGAGCCGGCAGCGGCGCCATTTAATACAAGGCTTTTTGCCCGTATAAAAATTAAATTCGTTGTGTTGGTATAATCGAATTGATCTAGGTTCTATGTGACTCAGCTGTTCTTTGGTGAAACAAAAATGTGTCGTTGTAGTATATTAAAAATAAAAGTGCAAAAACAATTAAAGTAAATGACTTTAAAATAAATCTAAGTCTAATTAAAATAAATGGTGCGAGAATTTAAAAGCTTGACTAAAATTAAAAGGCACTAAAAGTAAATAACGCAAACTTAAATCTAACTAAGGAGAACTTAAAACGCAACTAAAACTAAAGCTTAAACTAAGGCAAGACTAAAATGAATCTAAGGCAATTAAACTTAAAGTGCGACTAAGTAAAAAGGCGGAAAAAATAAAGCTCGAAATTAAAAGGTAGAAAATTAAAACTGAACTTAAAAGAAACTGAAAATTAACTATATTCGGAATATAAGCCTTACTCGGAATATGGTTGCTATTCGGAATAATTCCCCCTATTCGGAATACAGTGCCTATTCTGAATAAAGTGCCCTATGCGGAATAAACAACCCTATTCGGAATAAAGTTCCCTACTCGGAATATCAGTCCTATTCGGAATAATTAGCTCTATTCAGAATAATCCTTACCCGGAATACTTTGGCCATTCGGAATAAAGTGCCTTATGCGGAATAACACAAGCTATTCGGAATAAATTCCTATGGGGAATATCTGGTCTTACCCGGAATAAGTTCC
The DNA here is from genome assembly GCA_025667525.1 of Glebionis coronaria. Classification (NCBI taxonomy): domain Eukaryota; kingdom Viridiplantae; phylum Streptophyta; class Magnoliopsida; order Asterales; family Asteraceae; genus Glebionis; species Glebionis coronaria. The sequence goes on along the minus strand of CM046876.1, from coordinate 174,029,019 downwards.
TATTCGGAATAAGGACCCTTATGCGGAATATTACGCCTACTCGGAATAATGCCCCTATGCTGAATATTTACCTATTCAGAATAACAAGCCAACTCGGAATATCTAGTATTCCCACATGATAATACACGATAATGATTAATGGTAGGTGTCTAAATTCACCTTGAATAGCAATCGGAACTCTTTATAATGTACATATGGACAGAACGTGTCCATATGGAAGGGATACCGACAGAACGATGGTCACTCAAAACAAGTTTTTTAGGTAAGCATTAACAATGTCATTACCTACTTGTTCATGGGTTCATCTCAAATCCATAATTCAACCAAAATCATTTAGCCTAAATTCGGATTTGTTCTATAAGTGGGTTTCAGTGAAATCTTAATGAATATCAACCTAAGGAATCATAGTAAGATTACCATGTCAACCCACATTCCCATTAAGGTTTTAATTCAATTTCAATTTTAAAAATCCCCAATTATGAAAGGATGAACCCTAGAACAAAATAGATGAAATTGAAAGAAAATACTTACAATTAATTGATGTTGGATGAAGGATGAGTGAAACCCACAACTTGGAATCAATTAATTTGAGTGATTGAAGGTTTTGGAAGCTTCAACAATGGTGGAAAAGGTAAAACCTGTCGGCTGTGTGTTTTTGGGAGAGAGAGAGTTTGGTTTGAAAAAGAATAAAAAAACACAAACTAGCGCTCTGACAAAAGTTACTGCCCGCGGTACCTTATCGATAAGGTACCGCGGGTTTGAGCCGCGGAGATAAGGAACCGCCTACAGAGGCAGGTTTCTATCTCTGAAAAACGCCAAATTTTGAAAATCCAGTTTTTCTAAAATACTTAAAATTAAATCATGAGCCTTTTAGAATATCATTGGATCATCATAACACCTAGGAATAAGGGAGTTTAAGCATTTAATTAATCCATGTGTGTGAGTGTTTGAATTGCTAACTTATAATAACAATGATCTCGTTTTTAAGCTTAGTTTGGGGAACGTGAAACTTGAGAATGATAAATCTTCGCAGCACCGAAGCCCTAATGTAAGTCCTCGATCTCTTTGCAAGTTATTTCCACATAGCTATTTTCTATCCTTTTGTTTACTTTAAAGTTTTAATTTCTCTTAGTACTTTAATTTTTGTTTAGTAGTATTTTAATAAGGCCAAGGTTGATTGATCATGAGAAAAGTGTAAATGTGCTTTGTCACTAAGCATTGCATGAGGGCTTGGCAATGGTTAAGTGTAGGGGATTTGATAGGCGTGAAAACACCCATCCTTTTACCACTTAATTCTGGCTAAAACGAGACCAAAACACGTATTTAATATCATTTGTTTGGAATTATGCGTGGTTTTTGTGTTTATTGTGTTTTCAGAGTCAAACGGATGAATAATGAAGAAAACATGGGATTGCACGGGCTTTATCAAGGAAAAAGACTCAAGACGAAGTCTATTGTCCAAAGATGGAAAAGATTTGAAGTCATTGTGCCTATTTTAAGATTTATCGAAGAATAGAGCCAAAGATGGAAGAATAATTCGAACCAGCAAAGTATGCCTTTAATTTCATGTCGGATCAATTCCGCGGATATCGGAAATTTTCCAAGCAATTGCCTTCTTATGATCTTTAAGCACGGCGATGAGGCGAGATTTTTCTTCTTCTTTCAAGTCCTTCGCGATGATGACAGGCGACTTCTTGGTTTCTTCAAGGAACACGTACTCGAGATGGGGTGGCAACTCCTTAAGTTCTAAATCTGGAGGATTTTCGATGGGAGGCGTTTTCAAAGTCGGAGCATCGATAGCAATAACCGTGGGAGATGGTGGAGAAAGATTGTCTTCTTTGAGAAGGTTTTCAAAGAAATGCATGTCTTCATCCCAATCGGTGGGAGAATCGTCATTTGCTAAGTTCACATCTCCCATGGTGGCTTCAAGATCTTTCCAAAAGAAATCACTTTCTCCAAATAGAGATAGTGATGAATCAATAGAGGAAACGGTCTCAACATTGGGAAGAGAGGTAGGAATATTTTTACAAGCATCAATAAAGTGTTTTTCACAAGCCTCATCCAGAACGTCAATACAATTAACACTCTCGTATGAATAAGGTTGTTTAGACAACTTTCCCATCTTGAAAACGATTTTATCGTCGCCCACTCTCATGATAAGCTCACCGGCTTCAACATCGATGAGAGTGCGACCGGTCCTCAAGAATGGACGACCAACGATCAATGGCACACGAGGGTCTATGTCGTAGTCAACGACAACGAAATCGGCAGGAAAAGTGAATTTGTCGACTCCTACAAAGACATCTTCGGCTATCCCCACTGGATAAGAAACCGTACGGTTAGCTAATTCCAAAGTCATTTTGGTGGGGACTAGCTCAAGTTGTGATTGTCTAGTTTTTGCTGTAGCTTATTTTGGGCTTATTGATAAGTTCTCAATTGCTTATTTTGCAACTTTAACCAAAATCCTTTTACACACGTAGCTTATTTTGGATTTTAAGAGTTTTGAAACTTGTTTCATTGAATTTGGTTAAGTAATAAGCTCAAACGAGCTTATTTGTTTGCTTAACCCGTTTTTGGCTTAAATAGTTCTAAAATTTGCAAATTGGTCCCTAATGTTCTAAGCAGTGTTTAAACTTTGCTAAACTTCAAAGTTTTTAGGGTTTGCAATTTGTTAGCCCTTGTAGTTTTGGAGATTGTTTAATTTCAGTTAGAAAGTTGTTTAGTTTGTTACATTTTGGTTAGTTAGTTATAAGTTTTGCATATTTGATCCTTGTAGTTAACTGATTTACACTTTTAGTCCATAGACTTGTTAGAATTTACATTTCAGGCATTTATCTTTCCTAGAATTTACATTTTCAGTCCTTTAAGTTTCATAATTTACAATTTGAATTTTACTTGAATAAAAACTTGGTATTTGCAAGATGTTTTACATATAAGTAGGTAATATTTTTCCGTTTTGCAAGACTTTGTTGAATTAGCAAATAGAATATCCAAACAAGATTAACAACCAAAAACAGTTAAAGACCCGATATTGGTTGGACTTTCCATTAGCAAGAACTGAGAAAAAACGAACTGCATTATACTCAATATCAAGCATTCATAAATTTGGTGAATCACGTGTGTAGGCTGTAATTTGATAATTTCATGCTCGTGATCATTAAGGACCATTTGTTTCTTTATAAGAATAAGAATGCGTTAAAAATTAGTTATAGATTACCCTAAATTGGCCGAACAATGAAAATATGTACCTTGAATATTTACATGTGAATTAAGGCTTAATCCTTTATATTAAATGACCGTTCGATTAATGATGGTAAGATATATATATATATATATATATATATATATATATATATATATATATATATATATATATATATATATATATATATATATTGACTCTTTAAAAATTAGAGCCATTTGAAATTTTGGGTTTTACCAAAAAGAAAGTGCAAATGTGTTTTGACAAATGTTTTATCGAAAAGAACTTTTAAGGGATTATTCCCTTATACCCAAAACATTTAACTAAACTCCTGTTTAGGGGTAAATGTTCGTGTACACCTCAAGACAACCTAAGAGGGATTGAGGAAACGATTTAAACCATGACTTGATATTTGAAACGATAATTTACGCTTTTCAACTAAGAAAATTTTGACCAAAATATAAACAAAGATTTTTCGAACATTTACGAATCCTACTAATTATTTTTGATAAATCAACAAAAATCGTGTTAATTAAATTAAAAATTATTTTGAACATTTTCATATAATTGGACGGACTAAGAAATTTAAAATCTTTACGTTTACGTTTCATAAAAATTAAATATTTATTATTTAATTAGTTGTAATAATTATCGACGCTTTAAACGTCGGATTGAGTAAAACGGATAGAAATAATAGTTGAGACGAATCTAAAACTTGGACTAGTAGGAGAAAGGGATTGTGAGAGATCGTATATTTCTATAGGTTTATATAATTCAATACGCCCATAATCGTTTCTAATTTACAGGGCACTTTTTACTCAATTATGTTGGTATACATACTATTTTACTCGAGTATAACTCTCCCACTTTTAACGCTGATAAGTGTGAAAACACTCATCAATAATGATCCAAAAACCACTCAAAACACTGTCAAATACATAATATTTAACTTTAAAATATTAGAATTACACGTGTATTTGCGTTTCATGTGTTTTCAGGTAAGAAGATACATTTTGAAGAAAAGACACGTTTTCAAGGATTTATTTGATAAAAAGATGAAGAAAGAGACGAAAGATGCGCTCCTATCTGACTCAAAATTTGATTCTGAACACAATTTTTCAAAGGCACAAAAGCTGAAAATGTGAAATAAGTTGGCTTATATCAAACAGCTTATTCTTAATGGGCTTTTTGGCCCATTAAGCTATAAGCTGATGCCATAATCTCAAATTAGACACACAAGCTTCTTTTGAGTTGCTTAAGACTTCTGTAAAAAAGAAATTTGAAATAAGCCAAAGGAATAAGCCTGAAAATGCAATAAGCAATCTACAGAAAATGATAAAATAGTCGTTTTTGAGTTCTAGGCTATCCCAAGAGCTGATTTAAGTTTCAAAAGCTTTTAAATGACTTAACTAAGCTTAATCAACAAAAAGTTTTCAAATAAGTTTACTCAATAAGCTGAAATAAGCATATAAGCACTTATGAAAAAGTCAAATGAGTTGGTTTTCTAGCAAAAAGTCAAAGTCAAAGTCTAATAAGCTCTAGTTCAAACAAATGGGTCAAATGAGGAAGATTGATCACAAAAAATAAGTTGTTGTAGGTCTGGATAAGCCAATATGGCTTATTAATAAGCTGAATGCAAATTAACACTAGCAGGGGCTAGTTTTGGTATCTGAGCAGTGGGAAAAGTTTCCACTGCTTGATTTGTTTGACTTTTTGTCTTTAGTGACTTTTTTGGAGATTCAAGTTACACAAAGGCACCCAAATGATCAATGGATCAAGAGGAGTCAAATACAACAAAGAAATCACAATCACTAACAGTCAGTTAGTACAGTTTAATCAAAACATCACCGATCTAGCACATACATGAACAAATAAGCAGTTATGGTTCAATAAGCACTTATAGCACAATTCAGCCAACCAAACTTCACCAAACGCATACACAAGCAATAATAAACTGAAATTAACAAGTCTAAACAAGTTTCATGCACGGATTCAAAGTATTGAGCAAGATTCAAGCACTAAAAGTTACTGATGAACTATGAACATGCAGTTATGAACACTTGCTGATGCAAGTGACCACAAAGCCAAATTCAAACCTCCAAATCTCTAAGATATGTTATAATAACTTTGATTTAACAGCTTATATCCCTAAACATGCATATACTCTAAGTATTCCCAAAATTTTAGGTCAAAAAAAGTCAAACTCAACAAGCTATAACACAATCTTTTATTTCAATGTTCAAACCCAAAAACTTGCAGCAAATAGCACTCAACCAAGTCAATAAAAGATACAAAGCACAAATAACACTTTCCACAAACACAATAACCACTTATGATCTTAAACAGGTAATCTCAAACACCCTTTTAACTTTTCAAATCCAAAATTTTCAAATCAAAAGTGTTATCCAAGACCACCCAAGCCCAAATAAGCACAATAACAGATATATTAAGCAGATTAGAGCAAGGTTAGACCATAAAATCAGCAACAACACAAGTCACACACAATATCACCAAAAATCCAAATTTTTAACAGATTTGAGGTAGAATGATGTGTACCTCATGGATGTACATCCACACCCACGAATTTTGAGCTTATGTACTAGCAAGAACAAGTACAAGCTTCCACAATAAAGCCTGCTAAGATTCAACAAGGTTAGAAGTAAAATAGTAAAATCAGGAAAGTGAAAAAGCCTTGATTAATGCAAATCTTGTACCCCACACTTGATTATCCCCAAGTTATAGGCTTCATCACACCTTGATAACTCAATATCAGGATGCTATGATCAGCTTTATAGCCCAAGAATTCCAAGGTGTACCAAGAAACTTAGCAAAATATCAAGCTTGAAGGAAAATGTGCAAACTTTTGCACACTATTTGAAAACAGGTTTTGAGATTCAAGATTAACAAACTAAGAAAAATAATAAGCAGTAAACAACAATGGAACTTGACTTTTCTTCAAAGATTCAAACTCATTTCATTAAACTGAATATGGATTTACAGAACTTTGAATAAAGGAAAATTCAAGAGCAAAGCTTAATGTACACAGTCCTATGCCTTATATAGGCTACAATGAACTAATAAAGAGCTAAAAAACGTAACCCTAATTGCTGTGAAGTCCCAGAATTACGATAATTGTTTCAATCCATTCAAGCTTTGTAGTACGTAGTACTATATTTATATTGTAGCCAAATGATATCGATTTACTTTTATGAAAATATGATTTTCTCTTCTAAAAAGCTTTTATAAACTTTTAGCATTGAAAAACAATTTTAGTAAAAGCATTTTGATATGCAAAAAATTAATGAAAAATACAAAAGTTATTGCAAAAGGCTATTAGTGATTTTAAGTATTAAAGATACTCTAATACATACTCTGATACTCGTTCTCTTAAAATGAAATTGAAGAAACTCCAAATATTGTAAAAGTTATTTGAAATTGAAGAAACTCCAATTAATATATTGACATATTTGTTTATATAAAAATATATGAAATTGAAGAAACTCCAAATATTGTAAAAGTTATTTGAAATTGAAGAAACTCCAATTAATATACTCTCATACTCGTCCTCTTATGAATTCATTAATACATACTCTGATACTCGTTCTCTTATAAATTCATTAATAAAATGAAATTGAAGAAACCCTATTACTCGGATGTTCAGGCAAGATCATGAAGATTTTGCGTAGGACTCTTAAGATCTTTCTTACTTTTCACAGTGTGTGAAGAAGCAAGGAAATATGAAAGCGTGTCCTAATGAGATATTTGATGATCTCAAATGGCTCTAGACTCGATCGTGCATTTTGGATTTTTAGTGATCGGAGGCTGGAGAGGAGTGCCACCTTTTCAATACCAGTCTATTCGGAGTGAATAAACCAATAGATAACGTGTTGATCTCCGTGTGATTAAAACAAATACCTTTTAAGAGATATTTGAGTTAGCTGGGAAGGGTTGTACATTGCATCACTGGGTCCATGATGTCTTTCTTCAATATCGAGAATCATTTACAAAAATGATCTCAATAGCATATGTATTGACCCGGTTTCTGCCTAAAGTTGTAAGGAGGGCTTCTTTCTTTACACCCTTTATCTTTACAATTCTTTTTCATTCTTCAACCCCTTCAATGCTTACCAATACGTCATCACTAGCACCTTGTTGTGATTGTTCCAGTGCTAACTTAAGTACTTGGTCGGCATTCAGCTACGTTCACAATCTTTCTCCATCTTTCCTAAGGACTACTATTTCTAGCTATGGAATGTCCTTGGGAAGATTCCTCCGGTTCTAGAGAAATCATTGGACTTTAACCTATCCTACCATCCTTATGTCACCACAATCTTCATCATCGTGAATAGAGATGTTTTAGGTAAGTGTATGTCACCATGAAATCCATTTTGAAGTGCAAATCCATTTTGCTCCCCTTAACATATGCCACGATATCCGAAAACATTTTGCACATCCCAAATTTTTGTGGACAAATTAGTTTGTAGATATCATGTTTTACTAAAACACTAAGCAGACCGAAAGCTAATGTGTTGGACCTATAGGTGAAATTTGTGAACCATCTTCAAATAGGTTGATACTAATCAATTATAATTTTAGTAACTTGATCTTTTTCAAAAACAATGATTGGTTGTATAGAAGATGATGTACACATTCAAGCATGTATAAACACATAACAACTAACACATTCGCCAAGTGACACATCTTAGCGTTGTCCCTAACTTCATATCAAACCTACTAAGCCATCATTTCCCAAGATATGGTATTGACAAATTTAGCTGAGTAAATAAATGATTGTTCCTAAAAGTAGTTAGCCTAACAAAATAGTGAATGAAAATGTACGAGCAACATGTTTGGGTCTATATTGTCATGTCATGGTTAAATAATTAAAAAAACTTGAATACGTACCAGAGAAGCCACCATTACGTGCAGGGTTTGTGTTAATAACTCCATTGTGCAGCGAATTTGAAGTAACATTGATTTCATCTTCCTGCAAGATGGACCGAAAATTAAAGTTAAACAAAAGGGGGAAAACGTCTTTATTATGAATCAAGCACCATGTTAGATGATTCATTAGGATTTACATGTAACCATTATGTTAGAGCATTAGTGCATAGTATAGCAGCAAGTTTTAATTATCCATGAGCATGAATAGTAAACATATTTAAAAGTACTAAGTTGGTTAGCTTGAAGATCCAAGTAGGATTGTTGCTTTACAAAAGGGGTCAATGTTATATATTTGATCATTTTTTTAAAATAATTTATAACTACTCATAATAAATTATCACGGTATTGCATTATTCAACTATCAACACATATGTATTCATTTGTCGAGTAACTATGTATGATCTTCTATAGCATATATTATTTCTATATAGAGTATAGTACACTAATAATATTTTATGTACATAGTTTACTAGAATTGAAGATAAAACAAATTATAAACAGATGATTAACAATTGGATGAAGACAAATACCACTCTTGCAAATTCAAGAGTTCCACCCCCAAGCCACTACCAATCTTCCTCATCACAATAACACCACCGACAATCTCAAGAAAGACAAATAGTTGAGGTATGAGAGTGGGATTAGCAACATTCAACTTTTTAGTGTATTTATTAAAATTATACGGGGTAAAAATAAGCAATTTTGGGTTCTCACATATCAATAACAGTTTTCGACCCATTCACTATATGTGATAAAAAAATCAGTTACGGTGTCTTATCATTTCTCAAAGAAGCATCAAGTATCCCTTACTGGATGAGCTAGCTGTGAATTATAAACTGAACAATGCTCTGGTGTATCAGAATCATCATTACCAGGTACTCACTAAGCAATACTCAACAAATTCTTTTCTAATAAAAAAGAGCATGTACACCTTTTTGTATATAACATACATTTATCGAATCTTGTGGACTACTATTGTTCTGCGATTGGGGTCATTTAATGAATGCAAAGAATAAAAAATTCACTCGTTGCCAAATCAATGATGTAGAAACTAGAAGGGGGGAGGGGTTGAATAGTTTCTTAAATTTACTTGTTAAAGATTCATTTTCAAAAATTCTTTTTCAAAAACTTAAGCTTGAGTATTTATGTGAAACCATCTTATACACAATATGAACAAGGTATAGTGCAACTAAAATAATAATCACAAGTATAAAGAATAATAAATGTATAGTGCAACTAATTAAAATCACAAGTATAAAGAATAATGAATGTAAGAGATAAGGGAAGGAACCATCAAACCAAACACCAAGGATTTATAGTGGTTCGACAATGAAGCTCACTCCTCGTTCCTACTCCACTCCTCGAGTACTCCTTACTCGAGAGTTCACTAATGAACAATCTTCTTAAGGTGAAGAAACCGTACACAACGCCACTTAACCAATTTCTGACTCTAAGCTAAAAGTCGAGCCCTAATCTTAGCTAGGACCAATCTACACCAATATACTTTGAGGACTAAGTATTAACCTTAATACATACACAACTTTCAAATAGACACAACTACTTGGATCTTCACAACAATGACACAACAATGAATAAATAAGTTTGGATCTTCAATGGATCTTTGAGTTAGACACAACACTTCAAGAATGATAGTGTTCTTCTCTTTGCACTTTGAGAGGAAAAGATGGGAGGAGAAAGATTCACTTCTAAACAAGTAGTAATCAAACAACTGATCAAGGATTTGAGTGATTTAAGAAGTATGAAACAATCTGGAAATGTATGTGCAGAAGAGGTGGATTGAAAGACTGAGAATGGTCCACTATTTATAAGACAAACATCCAACGGCTATATCTGCCCGCGATTCCTTATTGGAGCCCGTGGTTCCTTATCGATAAGGAACCGCCATAGGCGCTAAGGAATCGTCGGCGTAAAGTCCGCTCCCTTTTATCTTTTAGTGGATAGGTTTAAATCTGGGGATTAAAATATCCTGAAAGGATATTCCAAACCAAGATAGAATATGCCATTTTTAAATTTCAAATTTTCAAATATTTAATTTAATAAAACATTTTCTTAAAAAGAAAGTTTAATTATAAAACTTTGTCACACTTAATAAAAAGTGAGTTTTAATAAAAGATTAAATCCTTGATCACTTAATTAGGATAATTACTTGTTTGTTCATACCTTAAGTGATAATGGTTGATATGAAAAATACTTGAAATCAAGAATTCGTTTTTTGTTATTTTCGTAAATGCTTGTTTTTGCATATTGTCGTAATCAAAACAAAGCGAGACCAAAAAATGCAAGTAAAATTTTTTGGCATCATTGCATTAACAATCTCCTCCTTTTTGATTCTGACAATACATAAACTCAATCATCTAATAAAACAAGATTTTCGAAGACGAGTTTATCATTTCTCCCCCTTTGTCGAAGCAAAAAGGTTGCAAACGTCTTTGAAGAAGAAAAGAACCGGACTTTGCAAATGCTCCCCCTTGGTGCTTACTCCCCTTGCTTGTGGCACCAAGGAATCGATATATGGTGACAAGCTACATAGAAGGGTTAGTAGTAGAGAAGAGACACCCAACAATATACATAGCAAAGGTCACACAAAAAAAATAAGAAAAGAAACAAAAGATCCAAGATAAGTCATGTTAAAAGAAAACATGATAAAAGATACAAGGAAATAAATCATACAAAGATGTATGAGACACAAACACAAGCTAAAAGAAAAGCATAAATCTAATCCTAGTTAAACTAGAACCCTAAGATTTGCTTGAACTAGATGTCTTGAAGATAAGAAACCAATGCTTAGATAAAAGACAAGGTAGTGGCGGAAGGGAGGTGGTGGTGGCTTGGTAGAGATCTCATAGTTATAGTGAAGAGGAGGTTTGACTAGGAGACTCTTGATGTAATTAAACTCTTAATAGATACGATCCATAGCAAGATGTTGATATTTACAAAAATGAAAATATGTTCCATGATGCATGACATTATCATGTGAAGGAGGTAGAACACTAAAGGCTAGTGGTGGAAGATAAGAAGTTCCACAATCAACATTCTTAGAAGAAGAAGAGATGTGATTTTGAGTGTTCTTGGGTGTGACAATCCATCAATTTATGGTCAATATTTTATTCTCAATATTTATTTGAAAATATTATTTTATGAACTCACTTATTTTTTGGAAGAAATTTGGATTTACGTCTTGAAGTAGCATCGACTACGTCTAAACATGAGGATTCTACGTTACGTGCTTACGTTTACATACACCGTCTTTGGTGACAGTCTGACATTTTAGAAAATAAATTTGTCCGTGAATATTATTTTGGAGTCTTAGATTTGTGTTGATTCATAAACTCACAAATTTACGAGAAGAGATTAGGACTTACGATTTTATTTTAACGTCCTTTACGACTACACCGGAAACCCTAGGATTACGTATTTACGTTTTCGAACTCCGTTTTTGATGAGACAATTTTTATTGGATTCGTTTTGTGACGTTGATTCATAAATTATAAAAACGTTTTTCGTAAAATGACCCGAGGGCACGCAAATAGAGGAAACTAGAATCGAGGAGTACCCGTAAATTAGTGGGATGAGACAAGATAAATCTTGCCCCACCCCACTCAATATGGACGGCCAAAACAAGGTACCACATCCTTGATGTGGCAAACTTGCAACCATTTAGCTTACACTTGTAAGCTAAGCTTACAAGTTAAGCCAACTATCCCTTCCACTAGTCAAAACCACTAGCTACACTTCACACATACCATTTCATACATGCAAACCACCCAAAATCCTCTCCTCCCTTCTCTCTTTTGCCGTCCACTTTACCACCATAAACACCACTTTTGATCAAATTTAACCATAAACCTCATGTTATTTCTACATATGTTGAAGCCCTCTTGAAGCTCTCTTGAATGGTGGTGATTATAACATCCATGGAGGAGTTTTCATGGTGTCTTGGGGCTGATTTTCTACAAGGAGTTTATGAAGATTGGTGGTCATGAAGATTTACAATGAAGATGTAAATCCTTCTTGAGCGAACATCAAAAAGCTCATGGTAGGTGACTTGTGCGATTATTTATGAATCAAACTTGTGATAACTAGAAAGCAACAGTGGTGTCATTCTTAACTGAATTTAAATACGTTCCAGAACTCTATGTAATATCTTAGTGATCTTGCCAGGACATTCAGAGTGACACTCTTTAGTGTTCATAGTGATGAGTGGAAATCCTTCTAGTGTTACGTCAAACAGCACTTGGTAGGTAACTTGCAAGATTTAATATGAATCAAGCTCGTGACAACTAGAAAGCAACGATGGTGCGATTCTTTAACGAATCAAACTTGTTTCGAGAATAAGAATTGACGGCTTCAATCATGCGGATAATTTTATCCAAATGATTCACTCTTTACGTTCGCAGTTAGTTTTGAACGGTCGAGTAAAGAGAACAGGTTTACCTGCGAAATCTTGTAAAGGAGGTTCTTAATTGAAACAACCTACCACAAGTACGATATTTAATATCGTTCAACGGTCTTCACGGATAGGAGGTAAAATTCTACCGAATTAGACTAAAATGTCAAAGCCATTTCGTTCGTGTCTACTTATGTTACTACATTTGGAAACGATGACGTTGCGGTGTCGTAACAAGTATTTTGTGGCTATAAAAGATCAAAAGGGGTGTTTGTTCTTGAAGTGGGACGGCAATGGTGATGGAGTTGAGAGAGTTTTTAGTTGATTTACATGAGAGAAATGGTGGTATGTGACAAGCTAGTTGTTTTTGTTAGTTTGGTGGGTAAAAACTAGCTTAAGTGTTAAGCTAAGCTTACACTTGTAAGCTACTAGTGTATAAAGATGCCACATCTTTGATGTGGTGTCTATCTTGGGTCGTCCCATAGTTAGTGGGGTGGGATAAATTATTTTATCCCATCCCGCTAATTTACGGGTACTCCTCGATTCTAGTTTCCTCGATTTGCGTGCCCGCGGGTCGTTTTACGAAAATCGTTTTTATAAATTATGAATCAACGGCACAAAACGAATCCAATAAAAATTGTCTCATCAAAAACGGAGTTAAAAACGTAAATACGTAATCCTAAGGTTTCCGGTTTAGTCGTAAAGGACGCTAAATTATGCACGTAAGCCCAAATTCAAATCCGTAAATTGTGAGTTCATCAACCAACACAAAAATAAGTTTCAAAATATTATACGAGAAAATAATTCACTACCTGAAAATGTTAGATTGTCACAGTTACTAGTCTGAGTGAAGTAAAGGATTCGTTTGACTTGGCGTCTTATGACGGGTCAATTTCAAGAGTGCAAGTGTTTAAACGAGTAGTGTTGGATAAATGGGATAATATGGATTCATTTGGTTCGTTAGTAATGAAATACGAATAATTTGAATATTTTAAGTCATGTTATACTTCGTATATATCGATATTTGAGTTCGAGTCTTAACGCGCGCCTTATTTTGATAGGTTGCGGTGTTCGTGTTTACCAGACATCCATATCATCGGTGACCGTCATGCTACTACTTTTTCTACTCAACTTCTGAGTACAATGATTCACTTACCTCGTGGCTAAGGTGAGTTCATAGCCCCTTTTACTTGCACATTGTTTCTAAACGTGGGGTAAGATTTTACATGGTGGAACACATCCATTTAAAAACTGTATTCTATCCAGAAATTGTATGCTATCCAAAACTTGTATGCTTTCCAACTGTTTTTATTGATATTATTGCTTTTAGTCTATAGCCTTAAGTTGCCTCTCTTGATCATGAACCGTTAATTTACTTGTGTTGCTAAGCTCGAATGTTGCGGGTGGATCCATCAGGATTGACAATCCCCGTCCCGATTACCTTGACGTATTTAACATTTGATTTGTTACTTGAGTATTTAGGCTGAATACTCACTAGAGGAACTTACATGAGTTAAGCTTCGGTTCATGAACTAAACAACAATAATAATGTTTCGGACTATGGTTAATGTACATAACCATTTATCCTACACTTGGCACTATATCTCCTATAGTTGCACGTGTACATGAAATGAAATCTGAAATTTAATGACTATGAATTTTTACTTGAAACCTATATTCTCACCAACTTTATGTTGACCCAATTTAGCATTTATCTCAGGTAATTGATGATGTGTTGTACCTGCTGTGTGAAGTACTTGGAGTCTGCATGCATTTCTTGGCTATCTTCGGACATTTATTTACTTATGCTTTTGAACTCTTATCTCGTTGATGTTTAAAACTTTTACATTCCGCTGCACTATCTTTTGAAACTGAGACCTTTGTACTGTGATGCTTTAATTTAAGGTTAGTACTTGTTTATTCATACCTTAAGCGAAAATGGGTAAAATGAAAAATACTTGAAGTACTTGATGATTCTTGACACGTCGATACCAAGACATCATTAATAGCACCTTGTTGTGATTGTTCCAGTGCTATCATCAGTACTTAGTCGGCATTCAGCTTCGTTCACATTCTACTCCATCTTTCCTAAGGACTTCTAATAATCTATTGGATTGTCCCTAGGAAGATCCCTCCGGTTCTGGTTGGATCATAGGACTTAAACCTAACCACCCTTTTGACACCAATAACGTCGTGAATTAAAGATGTTGTGGGTATTTGATCGTAACCATAAGTGCTTGAGTCTTTAGATCACATTTTAATCACATTTTCTCCCCCTATCTCTAATATATATAAAATCTTTTGATATTAGAGATACCAAATTTGATTAAAATATATTTTGAAAAATAGTCTTGAAAATCTTCGGGAGAAAGATGTGTTAATCTTTTGCAAGAAGTTGAATTGCTCCCCCTCAAAAATTGATCCAATGGAATTGTCATTACGAGGATTTGATCCACATTAAACTTTTGAGGATAGGAGTTGTTGAACACACAATTTTTGAAAGATTTTGAATAGCATTGAGAAATTCTTGAAAAAATTGTGTTCAACGCTTTTTGAAAAATCAATTCTTTTTGACGAAAAGGTTTTTCTAAAGCATAAACTTGAGTTCATATACTTTGAATGTCTTGACGAATCCACTCAAGTGTAAGAAGATTTAACTTCTTTTGCTAAGGGTAAGAGTACAGAAGCGCACACTCCCCCGTGAATTTAGATCCGGATTGCAATCTGAAAGTGATTACAAACCATTGTGTGGAGCTCAAAACGTTGAATGTTTTGTGACAAGCTCAACCCAAGATAGATTGCTCTACCCGTTGTTGGAAATATTGTCCAAAATAGACAATTTCCTTTTGAAAAGATAGAAATGAAATGTTTTGAAAAGTATTTACAACTTTCATTCGAGCTTTATGTACACACCCGTGTCGTTATTGAGCGACATTTCTAGGTACGTCCATATTATCGATACTGAAAGACATGTCGAGAAGAATATTTTCAAAGATTTTTGGATTGCAGGAGATGGCTATGGCCGACTTTGAGTCACAGTACATAGGTACTTTATCAAAATGGAAGCCATAATCCGTGAGTTGTGTTCTCATCCAAAGAACTTGAGCACAACATGCAGATAGAGACACATACTCCGCTTCGGCTGATGAAAGTGACGTGCAATCCTACTTCTTGGAAGACCATCCCACAAGCTTGTCTTGACCTAGAAATTGTGCACCACCAGAAGTACTTTTACGTGTATCAAGACACCCTGAATGATCAGAATCTGAATAGGCCGTTAGAAAGAAACCGGTTTCCCTCGGATACCAGAGTCCCATGTGAATGGTATTTTTAAGGTACCGGAAGATCCGTTTAACCTCCATGAGGTGCTTTTCAGTGGGTCGTGCTTGATATCGTGCATAATAGCATGTAGCATGATGTATATCAGGTCTGCTTGCTGTCAAGTACATGAGGGACCCGATCATGGAACGATATCTCATTTGATCTATGGGTAATCCATCCAAATCAGCATCTAGGGATGTGGTTGATAATGGTGTCCCAACGGGGTTACATGATGTCATACCATGCTTTGTGATTATCTCTATACTTAGCTTGGTTAATGAAGATACCACTTGGGGATTGGTGAACTTGAATTCCTAGAAAGAATTTTAGTTCGCCCATCATAGACATTTCAAATCTGCTGTGTAGAGGCCATTAATGATGTTTGACAAATCTCCAAAGATGAAGGACCAAACTTTGGACAATCTTCAAACTTCAAGGGCATTTTTGCAAATTCCACTCTTGGGCCCGGTTCTTTGTGCGACTTCGTTTCCCGTGTTCGTTTTTGCTTGATTCTTGTGATCTTTTGTCATTTTCTCAATATCCGTACCTAAAATACACAGTCAACAAACACAAGCATATATTTGCCATTTTTGATGATATTTTATGCATTTAAAGCTTGTTTTGGATGATGAGACTATGTATAAAAGCAGTCTCATCAGTGCACTTTGTTTAAATCTTGCTAAGGAAAGGACAACTATAGTGATTTCAATGTGAACATATAAGATATGAAATATTGAATAACGATAGTTTAAGATAGAACTAGGAAGACGGGTACACGGGATCACGGTTCGTCAAAAGTCATCGAGAATGGATCTTGGAAGCTTTAATCCCTTCACGTAAGAAGAAACAAGACAACAAACACATACGGGGCTCCCCCTACACTTATTATGAAAACGGTAAAGGATAGATCATCGGGTTGCCTCCCGAGAAGTGCTTGTTTTTGTTAACCGAGTCACGAGCCTGACTCGACCCAGAACTTAATTCAAGGGAAACGTGGTGAGGGATGGAATCATCTCATGAGAGATGTACTCACCAAAGTACAACTTCACGCGCTGGCCATTCACCTTAAAATTAGGCCCATTCGGCTGAGAAAGCTCAATGGTGCCATAGGGGAAGACTTTGGCGACGGTGAATGGACCAGACCAACGGATCTTCAGCTTGCCCGAGAAGATCTTCAACCGAGAGTTAAAGAGTAAAACTTGATCTCCAACGTGGATCTCTTGGTGCTTAATCCTTGAATCATGGATGATCTTGTTCTTCTCCTTGTAGATCAGTAAGTTCTCATAAGCTTCATTCCTTAGTTCATTTATCTCATTGAGTTGAATCTTTCAAAGATCACCAGCTTTGTTGATGTCAAAATTCGCCCACTTCCAGGCCCAATATGCCTTATGCTCCAGCTCGATAGGGAGGTGGAATGCTTTCCCGTACACAAGACGATAAGGTGTACAACCAATCGGAGTCTTATAGGCGGTACAGAAAGCCCACAAAGCATCGTCTAACTTATCGGCCCACGAGGCACGATGCTCTCCCACAGTACGCTCAAGAATTCGCTTCAATCCACGGTTAGATATCTCGGCTTGACCATTTGTTTGAGGATGATAAGTGGTGGAAAGACGATGATTAACACCGTACTTAGCCATGACTCTAGCAAATTGATCATTGCAAAAATGAGTCCCGCGGTCACTGATGATAGCACCAGGAACACCGAATCGAGCAAAAAGTTGCTTTAAAAAGTTCACAACCACCCTCGCATCGTTCGTAGGGAGAGCCTTTGCTTCAACCCATTTAGATACGTAGTCAATGGCTACGAGGATGTACTTGTTCCCTTTGGATGATGGAAATGGCCCTATAAAGTCGATACCCCATATAACAAAGACTTCAAATTCTTGTATGAAATTTTGAGGCATCTTATCTTTATGTGTGATATTGCCTTGGCGTTGGCAAGCATCAC
Source organism: Glebionis coronaria (assembly GCA_025667525.1). Taxonomy (NCBI): domain Eukaryota; kingdom Viridiplantae; phylum Streptophyta; class Magnoliopsida; order Asterales; family Asteraceae; genus Glebionis; species Glebionis coronaria. Next base: position 174,011,193 of record CM046876.1, on the reverse strand, counting down.
AATTCTTAACCATCTCGTGAGCGTCACGATAAATGGTGGACCAATAGAATCCCGAGTCAAACACTTTCTTCGCGGTGTAGTTGAGACCAAAGTGACCACCGGTGGGTCCTTTATGGCAAGCTTCGAGAATGTCTAAAGCTGCGGGTCCATCAACACATCGACGAATAATCAGATCATCACATTGTTTGAAGAGATAAGGGTCAACCCAAAAGTAAGTCTTAACATCTTTAAAGAACTTCTTCTTTTGTTGGGATGTTAACCCTTCGATGAGAATACCACCCGCTAAGTAGTTTGCAATGTCCGTAAACCACCAGGGTGTCATCAGGATTGGAATTGATAGACATTAAGGCCTCAAGGGGAAAAGAGTCATTGATCTCTTGATTCGGATGATCCCCTTGATAAGGATCCTCAAGTCTACTTAGATGATCCGCTGCTAGGTTTTTGGCTCCCTTTGAAAGTCCCTAATTAATGCAAGAAACCCTAATCTTAACTTAATCAACACAAGGTATTACTTTTCAAACGTAATCTTATTATTGTATAATAAAGAATTACAAGTGTTATGGATAACACCGTTTGATGACAATGTGTTGTGCACACTTTGAACAACTATAAACCCTAACTTATGAATATAGTCGTAGCTGTTTGATTCACTAAGTTATATGCAATAATGTTATGAATATCTCAAAGTGTTAAACATTAATGCATGGATACACATCCTATTTATAGTGTTACGAGATTGACCTAAATAGTACTTGATGGTGACTACACAAGCTTTTACAAGTTCCCACATCAGTCACATGATGTCCTTCTATTCTTGGTAGTCTTCCATTATGCTTTAAGGAAACAGTTGTCAAAACAGTTTCCTTTTTCTTCATAGTCTCGAACACACAAATGGCATGTCCAAAGTGCACCAAATCAATACTTTTTACAATGGTTTAAGCATGAATGACCAAGATTCACTAAATAGTGCCTCGGGGGGTAATCTTTGACCTTTATATCAATATGATATAAAATCTGATAATCTGCACAATGATATTCCTCAACTGGGGAAAGAACTCTAGCTTATTGAATCTGTTTTGCTTATTGGTACATGCAACAACTTGGTTTTTGTAATAGAACTCATTTTTCTCAGCTTAATAACAAGTCTGGAAGGTTACAAGTCTTTTGGTTAAGCTTTTGCTAGAAAACTAGCTTATTTGGCTTTTCAATGTTTGAGTCCCAAATATACTGCACACAATGAAATTAACAGATCAATTGCTAGTGCAATTGTGTGTATTACAAATGGGCAAAAGTATAGTTTTTCTAAACTGATTTTTGATGGCATGTGTAAAAACAAGGGTAATAAGATGACTTTGGCTTACCCAAGATTTTTACAAATGATTTTTGATGACCAAGGGTATTGCACCAGGGATCATGATGATTTTTATGCGATCCATGTGCAAAAGAAAGCTATTTTTAGTAAGATGAACTCACCCCCTCACAAAGACTTACCCCTTACCCAAGCTATGCTTTCTGTTATTGCAACAGCACAACCTCAACCTGACCCACAACTTGACCAAATACCAGACCCCTTACCTCCACCTCAACACATGGAACTTGATCAAGAATCCTTCAACGCTGACACGTTAAATGTTGGCGTTGACACTACTGATCCAAACGTTGACACCTTTCCATCACAGACCCAAACACCCCTTAACCTTCAAACTACCACCCACTCCACATCATCTTCTCCACCCCCAGACTATAGGATGGAAAAACGCCAAAGGACCATTGGATTGTTCTCCTCTGGTGGTCCTAGCCATGTTATAGAGAGAACCACCACCACAAGTGTGGTTGGTGATATGGGTGAGGCTAGGACTATTGGTGCTAGCTTAGATGCATGCCAAGCCAGTCCTAACATCTTTAAGACCTCATCCATACCCCATGACTCTACTTTGGGAGGTCAAATACCCATTCTAGAGGAGGGCAGATTGGAACCATACACAATGTTGGAATTGACGGCTGTATGCATTAGCTTGCAAAAGCAAAATGCAGACTTGGTACAAACAGTCAGTACACAAGGCCTTGAACTCAAGCAATTGAGGGAGAGGATTGTTCTTTTGGAGGATGCTATCAATAGGCGTGGTATGGAGGATTCTTTCAAACGGAGGATGAGCAGATACATGTGAGTGACAAAGGCTCACATGATGGAGAATCTTTGGGTGTGGCTGAAGCTCTTACTGAATTGAAGAAGCAACCAGGTTTTGATGCATCTTTGGTTACTTCTACAAACTTGAACTTGTCCTTTACAACAATGATGGAGCAGTTCACAAGAGGCGCTGAGACGAGTAAGGTGAGCGTTGACAAGCAGATTTTGGACGCTGACACACCAAGTGCTGACAAGAGTAAGTTGGGCGCTGACACACAGGATTTGAACGTTGACAGACCTGCAGATATGGTTGATGTATTCCAGTCATCAGCTATCATCAAGGAAGTGTCTTCACAGGTACCATCATTGTGACAATCCATCAATTTATGGTTGATATTTTATTCTCGATATTTATTTGAAAATATTATTTTAATGTTATATTATGAACTCACTTATTTTTGGGAAGAAATTTGGATTTACGTCTTGAAGTAGCATCGACTACGTCTAAACCGGAGGATTCAACGTTACGTGCTTACGTTTACATACACCGTCTTTGGTGACAGTCCGACATTTAAGAAAATAAATTTGTCTGTGAATATTATTTTGGAGTTTTAAATTTGTGTTGGTTCATAAACTCACAAATTTATGAGAAGAGATTAGGACTTACGATTTTGATTTAACGTCCTTTACGACTAAAACGGAAACCTTAGGATTTCATATTTACGTTTTCGAACTCCGTTTTTGATGAGACAATTTTTATTAGATTCGTTTTGTGCCGTTGATTCATAATTTATAAAAAACGTTTTTCGTAAAATGAACCGAGGGCACGCAAATGCTGATGTACAGTCGGACTAGACAAACTTGCCTGAAAGATCACGGAAGCCTTCTGCGTTTCTGATCGAGAACTGCTGGAAAAATTGTCTGGTAATGGAGTATGAAAAGCTGCGTTTTTCTGATGTGAAAACTGAATGAGAATGGGTTATATTTATACTGAAAACTTTACTTGTTCTCAAATAAAAAATACCACAGTCAGGAAAATCTGTTATAACTAAAACAGATTTCCTGTCTGTCTTTTTAACACAAAATATTCTGTTTCTGTAACTATTCCTAAAATAGATGTACAGAATTTTCTGAAAAACAAATCGAATTCGCAGCAAAAAAGATACTGAAATCTGCCCGCACCCAAGCCAGTTTTCGGAGCTGCATTCGTGTCCGCAGGTCGCGCGCTCGTGCACAAGTTCAGTAGCTTCAAACCCGTTTTTGGCCTAGAAATCCCACTTTCTGCACCCCCCCCCCCCTACGCGCGCGTAGGCGTGGGAGTAAAAACCCACAAATGAATATTGTAGGGTAGAAACTAGGATTTCCTTATAAACATGTTTTCACTTCAGGTTTCAAGCGATGTGGGACAAATATTTTTCTAAATATTGTGTTTCACGTGACTCACTTTGAGACACGATATCTCATTCATATTAACTCCATATTGGACATACTTTAGCTCGTTGTGAAGCTCTCTTCGAGGAGAACGCAAAGCTAATAAGTACTACGAATATATATAACATGTACATATATTAAATTATGTCCAAAGTATTGCAAAAACCATATTTTGCAAAACATTTTCCAACAATCCCCCACATGAATGGGAATCGGTCGAAAACACACGAAAGTTTCGGCAAAATTTCTGCGGTTAAGTCCTGCATAGGATAGGTAGGTGTAACCCTTTGAACCTTCCCTTGTGAGATGCACTTAGTCTCCTAGATCTGAGTAGACGCGATGTCCTTGAACTCAGCCTCTGTTTACATAGACGACAATACACACTCACACAAGACTCTCCCTGACCTTGTCAAGTCCTCATAGTCGTGTTCGTTATGGTCATGAACACTCGCCTGGTTCTGCAAGAGCTCTTAGAAATTGCGCCCCACAATTTCCTTCGAAGCAACCCCACTTCTCTCTCACATAGGTGATTTTATCTTGAATCATTAAAAACATATGTTTTATGATTTCATCTTGAATCATTATGCTTTGTGATTTCATCCTGAATCATTAAGCCATATGTTTAACCTCTCAACATGTCACATTGTTCTAGGAATGGACTAGGAAAGTTACTGTATTAAGTAACTCCCCCACATTGATGTGACTTCCCCACATTTCTATGATTAGGTTGTCCAATTGAACCCAGATCTTGGGATCTCCAGTCAACTGGGTTAGGTTTTCCTTCATAGAAACTCATTCCTTTAAGGGCTTTAGTCCCATTCCTTTAGACGACTTACTAACTAACTCTATGCTTAAGCCTTTCGTAAGCGGATCCGCGATGTTATCCTTTGACTTGACATAGTCAATTGAGATAACTCCTGTTGAGAGTAGTTGTCGTATCGAATTATGTCGATGACGGATATGTCTAGACTTTCCATTATACATTGTGCTATGAGCTCTGCCAATTGCCGATTGACTATCACAATGTATACTAATGTCCGTTACCGGTTTAGGCCACCTGGGAATGTCCTCTATGAATTGACGTAGCCATTCTGCCTCTTCTCCGCATTTATCTAACGTGGTAAATTCTGATTCCATCGTGGACTTAGCTATTACAGTTTGCTTGGAAGACTTCCAAGATATAGCGGCCCCTCCTAGTGTAAACACATATCCACTGGTCGATCTAGAATCCTTTATGTCAGATATCCAATTTGCATCACTGTATCCTTCAATAACAGATGGATATCTAGCATAATTCAGTCCATAATCACAACTGTATCTCAAATAATGAAGTACCCTAGTCATAGCTTTCCAATGTGCATCACTTGGATTACTAGTATATCTACTCAGCCTGCTAACAGCATATGTTAAGTCAGGTCGGGTACATGTCATCAAATACATTAACATGCCAATAATTCTTGAATACTCTAATTGGGCAACACCTACGCCTCTATTTTTAGATAGATGCAAACTGGTGTCTATTGGAGTTCTAGCTAGGCCGGAATCCCCCGCATTATGTGTATTAAGAATTTTGTCCACGTAATGTGCTTGACTTAACGAAAGTCCACTTTGAGTTCGTATGATCTTTATTCCAAGGATCACATCAGCCAAACCCATATCTTTCATGTCAAACTTTGATTTCAACATATCTTTAGTAGACTTGATCATCTTGTCGTTACTGCCAACGATAAGCATATCGTGGACATAAAGACACAAGATTACATATCCACTATTTGTGTCTTTGACATAAACACACTTGTCACATTCATTAATTTTGAATCCACCCTCTAGCACGGCGTGATCAAACTTCTGATGCCATTGTTGGAGCTTGCTTTAAGCCATACAATGACTTAACAAGCCTACAAACTTTGCTCTCTTGTCCAGGAGCCATGAAACCCTCGGGTTGGTTCATGTATATTTCTTCTTCTAAATCTCCATTTAGAAAAGCCGTTTTCACATCCATTTGGTGAACTTCTAAATTTCTTAATGCGGCAATAGCAAGAATCATCCTAATAGAAGTTATTCGCGTAACAGGCGAATAAGTATCAAAGTAATCTAGACCTTCGCGTTGTCTAAAACTTTTGATCACCAATCTTGCTTTGTACTTATCAATGGTGCCATCAGCTTTCATCTTCTTCTTGAAGATCCATTTATAGGCTAGTGATTTACAACCAAGAGATAAATCCACGAGCTCCCAAGTATGATTTTGTAAAATAGACTAAAAAATCATGTGTTATGCATTTTTATTGGTTTCTACCTATACAATATTATTGGTCAGTATAATAGACGTAAACAAATAAACAATATTATTACAATATTGTTTACTTCAATTGATCCGGTCACTCCATTTGACCGGTTTTCTATGTAGTTAACCTTTTTTTCCCGACCTGTTTGGTAGTTCAGATAAATAGCAATCCTAATCGACCCGTTTATAAGTGAATGTGTCGAGACTTTCACCTCAATCTTTTTCTTGCATCTTATATTTACTTTTCTTAGTTTGCTTTTAAACTTGAAAAAGTTCTTGTTGAATTATATATAAGGTATAATCATGATGTTTGCTTCTCAAGCTATACAAAAGCTAGTGTGGAGCAATGTGTAAACCTGTACGGATGTTTATAAAACTGTTTTGCCTTTGTTGCATTTAACTGAGAAAAACATGAATTTCAGTTGCTATTTACTTTCCATTTTCTTGTCTTAGAAAGATGTTATTCTGATTTACCATGCAGTGCATTCATGATTCAGCATTTCTTGTGCATTGTCTCCTAGATACACCCATATTCTATTTTAGATATTGATTTTCCTTGGAAAACATTCTCTCATGGATACACTGTTTTAGCAGATTGATCGATCATTTTAATTGTACTATATTATTACTCGACACAATCTGGCCGTAGAATGAGTCTACTATCTACTTTACAATCATAGAATTACTATCCGAGTATATGTATTTTTCAGGTTTAGCTACCCCTGACATAACTCAAAAGGATGAGTAATCTTTGCTCATGGATCAACTAGGTTTGTTTCAAAAGGAAATCTAGCGATTTACGGATCGGTAAGTGTATTTTAATGCATGCAACAACCAATATATCTTTCTATCTAAAATGTTATATTGACATTGTACTAATATTGTTTTTTTATAATTTTATTTAACACATTCAACTGTTTTTCAAGAAATGGACAAAAAGGATTTTCGAATAATACATGTATTGACAACAAAATAGTATCGGCTGTCATTGCACTTGGTATTACCTCCCTAGCTATGTGTTGATGAGAGCGCTAAAGCCTGAAAATAATCCTAATTAAATCTCTCTCGCAGAAACTTTTCACAGTGACAAGCCCTACGTTCTTGGGTCATTGAAGATCAAGACCATTGTAATATGCATTTGGAACAATTTTCACGTTTCTTTTGGGATACGCATTTAGGTTTCTAGCTATTTATTTAGTTTTGAAGGACTTATCAGGACACGTATTATAGTGTCACTATTGTGTGGGTGCGTGTAGTCTGTGTCTTAAAGATAACATTGTTATATAATGTTATGCAGTCCAGGAGACCAGGCTGGGAGTCGTCGCCTCCAAAGAGGACGTATTCGACACCGAAGTCGAGACGATATTCAAAAATCCGTTCCATATTAAAGTAATCTCATCCTATTAAACCGAATCTGATTCCTCAACCATTGTTACCATTGATCCCGATGATCAATCAAGGTGGTCAACACTAGGATCGTTGCTCCAACGTCTAGTTCCTCTACTGTTCAAATCCCTATTTTGAACAATTTGACTATCACGAGTACTCACATGAAAATGATTCGGGAGAACCAGTTTGATGGACAATCCCTACTCGATCCCCATCGACACGTTCTCGAATTTCTCGATATTAGTAGCCTTTTCCAATATGGTGAAAATCAAGAGGAAGCGATTAACTTGAGGATATTCCCATTCTCATTAACCAGAGAAGCTAAGTCTTGGTTGAATGAACTAGACGAAGGAACAATTACTTTCGTGGAACGAATTAAGAAAAGCTTTCATAAGCCGATTCTTTTCACCTGCAAAGTTTAAACGTCTCCTAAACGACATTCATAATTGTCACCAACTCGATGACGAGACTCTCGTTGAAGCTTAGCTCCAAATGAAAGAAATGCTTCGAGCTTGTTATGGACATGATCTAACCACGAGAACGATAATCGAAACATTTTATAGTGGTTTAGACGATCTAACTCAAGTATCTCTCGACGCCAGAGGAATATTCCTCTACAATACTCCTAACGAAGCTTTCCAAATCCTCGAGGTCAAGGTCCTTATCAAGTTCGATTTTTCGAAGGATTCTCATATCCATCCCAAACCGAAAACTGTTGTTTCCGCTGGTGGAAATAACATCATCTCCGATCACACCGTGTTGATGGAGAAATTCGAAGCTCTCGCTAGGCTTATCGATTCCCAATTCCTAATCATAAGGAATGAACTAAAAGATATGCGAGACGATCATAGAGACGATCACGATTCCCAAACCACCATGAAGGATGAAACGCCGATGTGTGAACCTCGTGAAGTGAATTATGTCCAAAAATATCACCGAGGATATCATGACCAAAATTCGAGGAATTCGCATTCCTATCTTACCCTAAACCCGATCCAACCCATTCATCAATCTCTATCGCGAGATGTGACGACATACTCATCACAATATCGCCCAAAACCCGAAGCCTCAACAGAGGAGATGATGAGAGAATTAATGGCTTGGTAAACGGAAGAAAATGAACGTGTCAAGAACAATTTGGTTGACTTGGAGTTTCAAATCAATCTAAGGTTCCGAAACCATACAGCCATAATCAAAGACTTCGATAGACACTTAGGTTATGTAGAAGAGGACATAAAACAAACCAATTCCCTTCCTCAAATCACCAACACCAAATCAAGATGCGATCTACCCTCTATTCAAAACAAGAGTGATAAGGGTGATGTTGTATTCATCAAGGGAGAAGAAGAACCTATTCCAACTGTGCCAAAACCGAAACCTATCATTCCAAACTCAAATTTTCCCAAGGATTGCACCGTGCATATCCCATACAAAAAGGAGAAGACGTATGAACATGATATAATGTCAATTCATGATGCGGAGTTGAAATCAATGAATGGCGTTGGAAGTAGAAGAATGATAAAGAAGGACGACAATGGTGTGCCAAAGAAGCCTTTCAAAGTTTGGACTATAAATGGAGAATTGCTTTGGTTCAAAGATGATAATTATCAAAATCAATGGCACCCAACCAAAGTTCCCCATCTTAGCCATATCGTCAAAGAATCCTAACATCGAGGGGAAGAGTCTAGCTAACGACTCGATAATAAATTATTAAGTTCTTCTCGGGAGGCAACCCGTGCTTTAATTGTTTGCGTGTTTAATTTTGTGTGTTTTAGAATAAACTCATACACCCCAAAGTATTTTTTTTTAACTTGGAAAATCTTAAGTGTGAGGTGGAATACTTTGCTAGTAGTGTTTTTATATATCTATGTGTGCTTGCGTGTTTGTTTGTTTGTTTGTTTTGTTTTGTGTGTTTTGTTAGAATAAATGCAGCAATAGGTAATGGAGGATTCATACATGGAGAAGGAATGAAGTATCAAGAATCGATTGATCTCACAAGCTTATCATGTAGCATTGTATCACATGGAGATCAATTGCAATTTCTAAACCCGAGAAGTTCCGTTTCTCTTTGACATGAAGCCGCACAAAAATGTCATAAAAATACCATAATATTGAATTTGGATTTGGATTTGATTTGGTTGTTTAATCTTGAATATTACTTGTTAATGCATGTTTGTATCACATTGTCCATATGTTATTATTTGGTTATTATTCACAGCTTATGGTTTGTTTTGGCGTTGGAGTCTAAACCTATGACTCTCACCAACTTTATATTGACGTGTTTTAGTGTCTCTTTCAGGTGAGAATGTGGTTAAGCTTGAGGATAGAAGTGGCTAGATTTAGATGCATTAGGATTGCATTTAGAAGGAGACCCCCGTTCCTTCTTAGTTTATTTTTATGTGTTTTGATTAAGTGATACTGTTGGCACCTATATGTTGTTTTGATTACGTTAATTTTTTGTCTTGGGTAAGTGGTAGGACTGTTACCTACTTACCAAGACTCCTGCTTTGGTTGAGATATTGTCATGACATTTGTGTCATCTTTTTATGACATTATAGTTGCATTTTAGTTTTCTCAATAGAGACACCGTTTGTTGTGATGATATCCATACGTCGCGCCCTATATTCCGCCATGGTGGGGTGTTATATTTTAGGATCAAAATATGAAAAGGGAAGAAAACACGGGCTTTTATCGAAGAAAAAGACAAAAGACAAAGTCAAAAGATCAAGAGTGCAAAAAGAACGGAAGTCAAAGGGCTATTTTGAAGATTTATCGAATAAAAAGACCAAAGACAGAAGCTTAACGAAGTCGAAGAACCAAGTCTAATAAAAGAGGAAAATTAGAAGACGAGTTCATTTTATCTATCGACAAATCCCAAGACTAAGTCGAGAAAGGTGAATTAATTAAAAGACGAGAAGGCAAAGTGAAAGAAGAAAGCAACAACACAAATTTCCTTCCACCCATAAATAGAGAAAGAAAGTCTTTTTCATTATTAGTTAATTAGTTAGTTTAATTTAGTTTTAGGAGTATGTGTTAATTACTTTCTCTCTCTAATTTTCTTTCAAGTTTTCTTAAACTTTTCATCTTTAATCTAGTATTTTTGAATCTTAATCTTCATCTTAATTCAAGATTTTTACATTAATCTCATTCTTCCTTTCTTGTTTTAAATCGTATGTTTGATTTGGTTAATCATGTAGTTTGTTTAATCTTATCGTTTGTTTGATTGAAGTGCTTATTTCTTTGTTCTTATTGTTTTGATGTGATTGATGGTTTGTGCTTATTGTGTTTATTGTTTATTTTGTGTTTAGCTTATTTTTAATTAAGTAGATTTGGTAGATTAATATTTTTAAAAGTTGATTTTATATATTTTGATTATTTGTTGTTTTTATAGTTTTTTATTTGTGTCTTGTTAGCTTATTTTAAATATTAGTTTGGTTTAATTTTTGATTAAGTGCTTATTTGATTTTTGCTTATTTTTTTTAATCCGGATTTTATAAACCCTCTTTTCCCGACTTAGTAAATTTTTGTTTTTCCTGAATTAGTTACAATACCAGCATTCCGAATTACACTTAACATACTTTTCCGAATTACATCTCAATATTATTATTCCGAATTAGCCTATTGTCCTTTATTTCGAATTAGGTCATTGAGGAGTATTCCGAATTAACCTTTAGTCCATTATTCCGGATTAGGTCATTCACTTGAATTCCGATTTACGGTTGGTTTTGGCATTCCGGATTAGGTTCAGTTGAACGGATTCCAAATTAGGTATATGTTCCTCTTTTTCGAATTAGGTTTTATTTTAGTTTTCCGAATTAGCTTATATCATTTGTATTCCGAATTACCATGAGCTTGATCCAAAGTCAATGGAGGGTGAACCCTAAAATTCACGACGTCATCAAAAAGGAGGTCCTTAAACTCCTTGACGCGGGAATGATTTACCCTATTTCCGATAGCCCTTGGGTGAGTCCTATTCATTGTGTCCCTAAAAAGGGAGGGATGACCGTTGTGCCAAACAATGCCAACGAGTTGATTTCCACTAGACTCGTGACCGGATGGAGAGTGTGCATTGACTATCGAAAGTTGAATGAAGCCACTCGAAAAGACCATTTTCCCTTGCCCTTCATGGACCAAATGTTGGAGCGTGTTGCGGGAAACGATTTCTATTGCTTTTTAGATGGTTTTTCCGGTTACTTCCAAATTCCCATCGATCCTCGTGATCAAGAAAAAACTACGTTTACGTGTCCATATGGAAGACAAAACAAGGACTGGGGGATAAATTCAAAGTAAGTTTTGAATTTTAGTTTCGCCCCTATCTTGTTTTATCCCCCACCATCGTATAAACGGACAATTTCGCATTGAAGTACTTGATGACAAAGCATGATTCTAAGCCAAGACTTCTTCGCTGGGTTTTACTCCTTCAAGAATTCAAAATTGAAATTCGTGACAAGAAGGGAGCCGAAAACCTAGCCGCAGATCATCTGAGCAGACTTGAGGATCCATATCAAGGGGATCATCCGAACAAAGAGATCAATGACTCTTTCCCCCTTGAGACCTTAATGTCTATAAATCTCAATCTTGATGGCACCCCGTGGTTTGCGAACATTGAAAACTACCTAGCGGGTGGTATTCTCATCAAAGGGTTAACATCCCAACAAAAGAAGAAGTTCTTGAATGATGTTAAGACTTACTTTTGGGATGACCCTTTTCTATTCAAACAATGTGCTGATCTGATCATTCGTCGATGTGTTGACGGACCGGCAGCTTTTGACATCCTCCAAGCTTGCCACAAAGGACCCACCGGTGGTCACTTTGGTCCAAACTACACCGCTAAAAAAGTGTTTGATTTTGGATTCTATTGGCCCACCATTTATCGTGATGCTCACGAAATGGTTAAGCATTGTGATGCTTGCCAACGCCAAGGCAAGATCACACATAAGGATGAGATGCCTCAAAATTTCATATAGGAATGTGAAATCTTTGACGTATGGGGCATCGAATTTATGGGGCCATTTCCATCATCCAAAGGGAACAAGTACATCCTCGTCGCCGTCGACTATGTTTCTAAATGGGTTGAAGCTAAGGCTCTCCCTACGAATGATGCGAGGGTGGTTGTGAACTTTCTGAAGCAGCTTTTCGCTCGATTTGGCGTTCCTCGTGCTATCATCAGTGACCGCGGGACTCATTTTAGCAATGATCTGTTGGGAATAAAATTAAGGCCAGATCACTTGAACGCTGACAAGAACAACTCAAGCGTTGACAAGAACAAAGTGAGCGCTGACAGCTTAAGCGTTGACAAGTTAAAGTCAAGCGTTGACAGATTGAAGACAAGCACTGATGGAAGATGTGAGCTACACGTTTATTATGTTCTAGAATACTTCTAGTAAGGATAGAAACGACAATGTATTTTCTATGTTTATCTTTACCTAGAATAGTTGATACGTAGCTTATTGTACAAGGCTTCTTAGTCTATAAAAGAAGGCCCTTAGGTTAATGTTTAATATCAAGTTTTCATTAAGTTTTCATTCGTAAAAAATACCATTATATACATCTAACATCGCATTCGTACAGATAGTGGAACCGAATTTGTGAATCAAATTTTGCGTGATTATTATGAAGAAGTTGGCATATCTCATGAAACATCCGTTGCACGCACTCCACAACAAAACGGTGTCGTTGAAAGGCGAAATCGCACACTTATGGAAGCTGCTCGAATGATGTTAATTTACGAAAAGGCTCCATTGTTTTTATGGGCAGAAGCAGTATCTACAGCAGTGTACACCCAAAACCGGTCACTAATTCGTAAACGCCATGGTAAAACACCTTATGAGCTTCTCTATGGAAAAGTACCAGATTTATCATATCTTCATGTATTTGGTTCTCTTTGCTATCCAAATAATGATGGTGAAAATTTGGGAAAACTTCAACCAAAGGATGATATTGGTATTTTCATTGGTTACGCCCCCGCAAAGAAGGCATACCGAATCTACAACCGTAACTCTCGCAAGATCCTCGAAACTATGAATGTTGATTTTGATGAGCTGACAGCAATGGCTTCTGAGCAAAGCAACTCTGAACCCGCACTTCATGAAATGGGACCCAGTAATATTAGTTCTGGTCTTGTCCAAAACAACCCTACTTCATCATCATTTACACCACCTACTAGGAAGGAATGGGATACGTTGTTTCAACCGTTCTTTGATGAATTCTTTACTCCTCCAAGTATTGTTGCTCCAGAAACCGAGGTAATAGCTCCAGTAACCGAAGTTGTCGCTCCAGCAACCGTTGCACAATCAGGTACATCTGCACCTAATGGTCAAGATATACCTTCAACAAGTAATTCTCAACCAACACATGTTTCAACTACCCATGTCATGCCTATTGATGATGAAGAGGATGATGATGATCATGATTTGGAATTCGCTCAAATGCGTGAACTTCCATTCTTTGGTGTACCAATTCCCGACCCTAATCAAGCCGGGTCGTCCACCTCAGAGGAAGCTCCTACTACAGTTTACTCCAATCCAAGGATTCGTAAACATGACAGCAAGTGGACAAAGGATCATCCTATAGATTCTATTATCGGTGACCCTAATCGTTCGGTATCCACACGAAGTCAGTTACAAGAAAGTGCAATGTTTTGTCACTTTGATGCTTTTCTCACTGAAGTTAAACCTAAGACATGGCAACAAGCGTTTACTCAATCCTGTTGGATAGAAGCTATGCAAGAAGAACTTAACGAATTCATACGTCTTGATGTTTGGGAACTTGTCCCATGCCCGGATCAAGTGCAGTTACTCACATTGAAATGGGTTTACAAGGTGAAACTCGATGAGTTAGGCGGAATATTGAAGAACAAAGCTAGACTAGTAGCTCGTGGATACAAGCAATTACTGGGCATCGACTTTATGGAATCCTTTGCACCTGTTGCCCGTTTGGAAGCTATTCGACTATTCCTCGCTTATGCAGCCCATATGAATATGATCGTCTATCAGATGGATGTGAAGACGGCATTTCTTAATGGTGAACTCAAGGAAGAGGTATATGTTCAACAGCCGGATGGTTTTGTGAATCCTAATTATCCTAATCATGTGTATAAGCTTAAGAAGGCTCTCTATGGGTTAAAGCAAGCTCCTCGCGCATGGTATGATCTTTTGTCACAATTCCTCATTACACAAGGCTTCGCTAAAGGCAAGGTGGATCCCACGCTGTTCATTCAGAAACGAGGTAAAGATATGATTATGGTACAAATATATGTTGATGATATTATATTTGCATCCTCGACCCAAACCTTATCGGATGAGTTTGGGACACTCATGTCTTCCAAGTTTAAGATGTCAATGATGGGCAAGGTATCATTCTTCTTAGGTCTTCAGATATCTCAGAATCCCAGAGGCATCTTTATCAATCAATCCAAGTATGCCCTTGAATCGCTTAAGAAGTATAAGATGGAATCTTGCGACCCCGTGGATACTCCAATGGTGGAACGAACTAAGCTTGATGCAGATCCACATGGAGTTTCCGTTGATCCGACACTTTATCATGGAATGATCGGTACTCTTCTGTATATCACAGCCAGTCGACCTGATCTTCAGTTTGCTATATGTATGTGTGCCAGGTATCAAACTAGGCCTACTGAGTTACACTTAGCTACTGTTAAAAGGATCTTTCGATATCTTAAAGGAACCATTAATCGGGGACTTTGGTATTCGAAGGACTCTTCTATTGCACTAATGGCATATGCAGGTGCGGATCACGCGGGTTGTCAAGATACAAGGCGTAGCACGAGTGGAACTTTGCAACTACTAGGAGATCGACTAATCAGTTGGGCATCGAAAAGGCAGAAAAGCGCTGCAATTTCAAGTACGGAAGCAGAATACATAGCTATGTCCGGTTGCTGTGCTCAAATTCTTTGGATGAGATCGCAATTAACCGACTATGGTCTAGGTTTCAACAAAATTCCGATGTACCGTGACAATAAGAGTGCAATTGCCTTATGCTGCAACAATGTTCAATTCTCCCGGTCAAAGCATATTGACATTCGCTACCATTTCATCAAGGAGCAAGTGGAAAATGGAGTAATCGAGCTTTACTTTGTCCGATCTGAGTATCAATTGGCGGATATTTTCACGAAGGCTTTAGATCGCGCTCGAATTGATTTTTTGGCGGACAAGCTAGGAATGAGAACCTTCTCGCCTGAGACTCTAAAGGAACTAGCAGATGAAGCGAAAGAATAGTCTTGGTAAAACTATTCTCCGTATCCTTGGTGATCATCTGTATATATTGTTTATATTTTTATCCACAAAAGCAAAATACAAAAATATAAAACCATATAAAAACCATAAAAATTGAAAAATTCATAAAAATACAAAAATATTTTCACTTTATTTTTCAAAGGCGTGTTTTTTGGTACGATAATATTTACGGCCTTAGAAATGTTGATTAATATCGACACGGCGCCATAAATAGAGTTCGTACAAAAGTTGTAAATATTTCATAAAACATGCCCTAATGGTTTGTAGTTATTTCTGACTGCAACCCGGTTTTCATATTTAAGTCAAGTATTTCTTATGAAAGCTTTGACTCACAACGGGAACTAATTTTCTCGGGCAAGGTTTACTTTAAAACCTTGTAAGGGATCAAGTTTACTTTATAACTTGTTCTAATACAAATCTATGTACGTTTCAGTGTATTTATTTGTTAAAACAAGAGAAGTCTTGTTTTTATGAAGCTATCATCTCTACAACCATAGCTATCCACAATTGGTATCTACATACTCGACGATGTGACTACTCAAACGACGACTACAACTCTTTCAATAGAACACGCGTCAACAATTGAGGGGGAGAAATTGTCAAGCATTCAGAATCTTCGATGCCGAACGTGCCAAGCTCACTACCTGGTGTCAAGACAACAATACCAATCGTACACGTGGTGTCAAGAGATGACTTCAGACGTGACGAGGCGACCAACATATGCTGACAAGAACCATTTGATCTTATCATATGATGTTCTCATCTATCAGGTCCAACCTTGTCAATTCTTTTTTAATATGGTGAATATGTGATCATGTTACAAATCGATATCATAGCTCATACGTTTGATATCATGAAGATAAAATGGACTTGCATTTTTCTTCCCAAAAACTTTGTTAAAACTTCATTAAATCAATTGATATTAAAAACATTGATTAGGTTAATATTTTTAATATGGGGGAGAAAATGTGATTTAATATGGGATATTATCACAAATGGTTTCACTTAATGTGCTGGCTCATCCCGACATGTGCGAAATGTTTTCGAATATCGTGGCATATGTTAAGGGGGAGCAAAATGGATTTGCATTTCAAAATGGATTTTCATGGTGACATATACTTACCCAAAACCCATTTATTTCACGACGATGAAGATTGTGGTGACATAAGGATGGTAGGATAGGTTAAGTCAAATGATTCTTCTAGAACCGGAGGAATCTTCCCAAGGACATTCCATAGCTAGAAATAGTAGTCCTTAGGAAAGTTGGAGAAAGATTGTGAACGTAGCTGAATGCCGAACAAGTACTTAAGTTAGTACTGGAACAATCACAACAAGGTGCTAGTTATGACGTATTGGTAAGCATTGAAGGGGTTGAAGAATGAAAAAGAATTTTAAAGATAAAGGGTGTAAAGAAAGAAGCCCTCCTTACAACTTTAGGCAGAAACCGGGTCAATACATATGATACTGAGATCATTTTAATGATTCTCGATATTGAAGACAGACATCATGGACCCAGTGATGCAATGCACAACCCATCCCAGCTAACTCAGATATCACTTAAAAGATATTTGTTTTATTCACACAGAGACAACGCATTATCTATTGATTTATTCACTCCGAATAAATTGGTATTGAAAAGGTGGCACTCCTCTCCAGCCTCCGATCACTAAAATCCAAAATGCACGATTGAGTCTAGAGCCATTTGAGATCATCAAATATCTCATTAGGACACACTTTCATACTTCCTTGCTTCTTCACACACTGTGAAAAGTAAGAAAGATTTTAAGAGTCCTACACAAAATCTTTATGATCTTGCCTGAACATCCGAGTAATACGAAAGTATTTACAATGAAGATGGAAATCCTTCTTGAGCGAATATCAAAAAGCTCATGGTAGGTGACTTGTGCGATTCTTTATGAATCAAACTTGTGATAACTGGAAAGCAACAGTGGTTTAATTCTTAAATGAATTTAAACACGTTCCAGGCCTCTACGCAATATCTTAGTGATCTTGCCAGAACACTCAGAGTGATACCTTAGTGTTCACAGTGATGAGTGGAAATCCTTCTAGTGTTAACCTCAAACAACACTTGGTAGGTAACTTGCAAGATTCTATACGAATCAAGCTCGTGACAACTGGAAAGCAACGATGGTGCGGTTCTTAATTGAATTTCACTTGTTCCAGGAACATGAATTGACGGCTTCAAATCATGCGAATATTATTATCCAAATGATTCACTCTTTATGTTCGCAGTCAGCTTTGGACGGTCGAATAAAGAGAACGGGTTTACCCGCGAATGTTTTGGGCTTATGTTTGGCAACCGATGTTTGATTCCGGTTATCCCTATGGTCATGTAATGTTTTATACATTTATCCTTGTATGCTTTGATGACACGCCATAATTACGCGTGACATTCCATTATCAAAATGGGGTGTTACAATTATGGTATCAGAGCCAAGGCTTCGACCTGTAGGCTCTAAAACTTGACCTGTGACTAGTGGGTAGTCACCAGGAGCTTCCTAAGCCAACGTTTGTTATACCACGTATTGATGTTTTCAGCGCATTGTTGTTTTAACCATGATGTTTTCAGCACCTTGAGGTTTTAACCTTGATGTTTTCATCGATATTGTTTTACTAATATGGATGGACAACCGTCATTCATAATTAGGTTTGACCGATTTACGTCATTTATAATTATTTATACAAGGTTAAATTGAGTTTATGAAGATTTCACATACAATTATATCTGTCATTTAAAAGGATTACATTAATCACTAAGTTTAATCTTTAGTCTTTTTAAAACAACTAGTATAAAACTGATTTGGTCATAACTTGTTCGTTTTTAGAGCTTTTTGAGTGATTCAAGAGCCAAAAATTATGTACCCGGAACGTACTTTTCAAATATTCAGAATCAACAGACTAAAAATAATCAGCAAGGCCAATTCAAATAACTAAAAGTTCAAATAGTGCTACTTTAGAAATAAACCGCATAAACTCTAGGCCAAAGTCATTCATCTCAAAATTAACAATTTCAAACACATGAAAATTAGCTTAATAAATTGTTGCTCTTTGGCAGTTTATGAAACAACCACTCAAACAGCCTTTAAACAACAACTATCAATCCAAAACAATCAAACTCACAAAACTTAATCAAAATAATCAAAACCCACTTAAATAAATCAACAAAAATTAAGAACTTGAACATAAACAAATCAACACAAAGATTAAGAAAGGTAGAATGAGATTAACAAGATAAAGATAAAGCTTAACAAGAATTAAAAGAAAAACTTACTTGAGATTAAATGGTAATTAAGTGCAAGACAAGGTAATTAAAGGTGCAAGTATTTAAATTGACAAGGTAATTTAAAAGTGCAAGGTAATTAAAAGGTGGAAGACTAATTGTCACACTTAGCCAACAACATGAAATGTTTACATCTAATGACTATTTATAGGGGAGGATTAAGGAAGCTTCCTCCCCTCTTTCCTTTTCTCTTAATTGCGTGCTTAAGTCCCTCCTTTCATTAATCTTCATTAATTGCGTTATTAGTCCTTTTCTTTTAATCTTCTTTAAACTTGGACTTAAGGGACTTTTGGCTTCGGGATTTCTTCGAACTCGTCTTTAAATTCTTCAATAAAATAGACTTGAATTCTTCGGCTTTTGATAAACTTCCGTCTTTTGACTTTTTCTTCGATAAATCTTCAAAATTGGTCGTGGACTTCTGTTCTTTTTGCAGTCTTGACTTCTTGACTTCGTCTTTCATCCTTTTCTTCAATAAAAGTCCATATATGCCCGTGAATGTCCTTGTTTTCTCCACTTTTCACCTTTTCATCCTAAATCACAACAAAAACACAAACCACGCATAATTCCGACATAAAAGACATAAAATACACGTTTTGGTCCGGTTATTATTGTAATTAAGTGGTAGAAAAGATGGGTGTTTACACACCTATCAAGCCTTCCCTCTCAAAATACTTACAAGTGATCGGGGGGAATGAGGTGGCGCGAAGCACTTAAGTACCTAGCTTCCCTTAGACGGCCTTTTATAGCACGTCGCCTTTCTATTCACCTTAAAGTTCGTATTTTTTCGAATTATTGCTTAACGAAAGTATTTATCTATTTTTTTATTTTAATAATAATAATAATAATAATAATAATAATAATAAAACCATTACATAAAGTTGGACGGGAGTCTATACACAAGCTATGCTCCCACTCCTTTCTGAATACAGAAACTCACTCTATGAAAGATAAAAGTACCACTCTTAGCATTATTTGAGTGACTAATAGCAATAGACCTAATACGTAAAAGTGTGTCCAAAGCCTCTGAATCGAATTCCCCGAACGTGGTAAAAGCAAATGGGATGAACTTGTATCTGTTGTCCTCGCATATAGATGCATACTTCCTCTTTGCCTTTATTTTTATTTGATCGATACACGTATATGGAACCAGAACGCCTCCAAATACGGGGTATTGCAAGCAATACTTATGGAAATATTGTATATTGGGGTTCTTATACGTAATATCTATCAGTGTGTTATGACCACTTGTAATCCAAAAATTTCAAAGGTTTGAACCAAGACTTAGAAAGATATCAGATTTTGGAAAACTTTGCAATTTCTTGCACAACTTTTAAAAATAGGTTTTGAACTTAACAATCACAATCATATAACAATAACAACAATAGAATAAGAGTGGCCCTTGGAATTCGTCAAAGATATCAAACACTTTTTCATTACTTTGAAACAAGGATTTACAGATTCTTGACCAAAGAAAAACCAAGAGCAAATTTTAATGTATGACCCTATACCCTTTATATAGAGGGTGTACATGCTCCTAAAAACTGATAAAACTCAAAACCCTAAGTTGTAGAAGTCCCAAAATGCCCTTGTTGAATTTTGAATATTGAGCTCATGTGAAGATTGTTTGGCTGTTTGTGGAGGTGTAAAGTGGTTGCAATTTGATCCAAAGGCTCCCAAGAATGCTTAGGAATGAAGTTGATTGTGGAACGTTGGATTCACTAGAAATTTTGGCATCTTCCCAAAGGTTGTAGCAAGGGAATCTCGTGTGGGTCAATGGGGTGATGTGGCATGATGCTTAGGACTTGGGTTATGATTAAGAGACCCTTAATCATAAAACTGGAGGTTATGAAAGTCTAATTTTGGCTTAAACACAAATACCCAATTTGTGTTCTTGGTAAATAGTGGGCTGTGATACAATGCTACAATGTTTTTGAAGGAAATCAGTTTTGTGTTGAAGTAACTCAAAAGCCTTTTTATCAACATTTTCTTTATGTTTCGAAAGATCAAGTTCAAGACGCTCACATTCTTTGATTTTATCAAGATATTTGCATGCAACATCAGAATATTCATTGATATCAGCACAAGATTGAAGAGTAACACACAAAATATCTTTGGAGAGACATTCTTCTAAGAGTAGATCATATTCGTTTGAAAATTCTGATTTGTCATTTTGAAGTTCATCAATTTCTTTTTCAAGAGACTCAACATATTTCAAATCATCAAACATTTCAGACCGAATCAAATTTTCAAACTCAAGAACATGTTCTTTTATTATCTTCGTATTTGGTATTAAAAGTTATTTCACAAGCACAGTTATGTCGTGAGGAATCTCGGTTTTCCACTTATCCTTTTGACGTTTTTCCCAATCACTTTCAACAATTGATTGAACATTATCAACGTGGTGTTTAAGAAAACCAAGTGTTTTTCTACTTTTGCTTTTAGAAGCATCTAGAGGCAAATAGTTAATATATTTAAAAACATTATTTTTCCTCTTAGCGGCAAAAGCCTTTTTCCATTGAATTCTTCTTTGTTTGCATTCTAAAAATAATTCCTCACGAGACTTCTTTTTTTGTGGAGTGAAAAAACCATAAAGACTGTTTAGATAAGCATAGTTATATGGTTTCACAAAATCTTTATTGACCGGTGATCTACTCTCCTCATCCCAAAGGGACGTCTCTTCACTATCGAGGTTAGCTACTGGGCAGTCATTATCAGTCCATTCGGACTCATCAAGATATAAGTGAGGGTTTGCAGCTTGAGCTTGTTCGAGGTACTTGGGGGTGGCAAAGCTAGGTTGACCCTTGAAAAATGACCGAGGTGCTATCATTCTTACGGTTTGAATAGAGTCATGTGTATTATAAACAACTTTTTTCAAAAAATCGACTTTTTCTTCGAGATCCTTTACTTTTTCAGTATCTTTGCTTTGTCGATTTTTGAAATCTTGTTTTAATGTTTCAACCTCTTGGTTCTTCTCGTCAGGAATTTTAGCAGAATCGGTGGTATTCATCGAAAGCCTCTGTTCAAGTTCATTAACTTTTGTTGTGGCAAGGTACGTCTTTTGTCGTTCATCACTTAATAAAACATTAAATTGACGTTTTTCTTTAGTTAACAAAGCAAGAGCTTTGTTGTATTTATTTTTAAAATCGTCCTTTTTAACGTTGATGACGCGAGTTTTGTACCCCTCAAGCTCGTTCGTCTTTTGAAGAAGCTCAGCCCTATAACTATCAATAGTCTCACTAGATTTTATAAGAGAGGCTTTGCATTCTTCAAAGTTTTGAGTGAGCCCTGCATTTGCCTTCTTTAATTGCTTTTGACTCTTTCTATTTTCATTGACATCTTTTTGTAAACTAGCAATTAAATTAGCAAGCGCGACACGCTCCTCGTCATCATACTCATTTGCATGTTGATCATCCTCAAACTTATTATTGCACATGTCTGATGAATCGGGTGTGGTATTGCTATCAACCGTTTCCATCATACACGTGTCAGTAATTGTTGTTGGTAGATCACTATGCTCATGTGTATCACCAAACACATTATATTCAGCATCATCTTGTACCTTATCAATTGGCTCGGTATCAAAGATAGGACCATTGTCATCTTCAGTGACGTTAAGGACCTCATGAATCTTTGCCATATATGAATAATGTGCCTCGAGTTCTTGGTCGGAGAGTTCATCATCTGTGTCGTCAAGCATTTCTCCTTCCTCAGCTGATAACTTGATTCCAGCTTCCATTTTCTTGCACAGCAGCATATTTTCCTTATGATAACCATAATATTTAACCCTCTTTGGCTGCCTACATTCCCTAGCCAAATGCCCAAAACCTCTGCAGTTAAAACACTGAATCCCACTTTGTTGCACAACTTGAGTACCAACAGTTTCCCTATTTCCAACAACAGTAGCCACCCTCTGATTATCATACTTTATCGATCATACTTTGGAGGACTCTCAGCACGCCTTCGTGTGTCATACCTTGGAGGACTCTTTGCATAGGTGTTCCTCGGGTTTGAAGATGTTCGAAGGTTGTTGTTAGTGGGTTTGTAGATTTTCTTGTATTGCTTCATAATGAAAGCCATTTGTTGCTTGAATTCCCTATCCTTTTGAGCTACTTCTTCATCACTGTCTTCTTCGGATGATTGCTCAGGTGTGGGTGATGGTGCTCTTGCAACTTCTTTGCCTCGGGATCGTGTTGGAGCATGTGACTTAGAGACAGTGGATGATCGTGGTGATGATGATTGAGTAGAGTAGGTCTTTGAAGTACGAGAGTGATACTCTGGGTAATGTTGAGTGGTAGACACCAAAGCAAGTGGATTGGAAATCTTTGCAACTCGTTTAGCTCAAAGTTCATTTGCCTCATTTTGAAATTGTTTCAAAATGTCAAAGAGCTTGTGATATGAATCTTCGTCTAACTTTTGTTGTTGTTTCACCAAGGTGACAAACCGTGTCCACTCTGGTTGAAGTTGCTGTAGAAATTGGACATTGACTTGCATGTTGGAAACTTGCAAGTTGTTTCGGGTCATATAATTCATCATCTTGTAGAATCAGGAGTAATAAGAATCAATTGATTCCCCATCCTTTGATGTAAACTTGCCAAAGTTCCAAAACATCTTAGTTTTCACATCTTGTTTGTTAAGTGATTCACCATGTTGCAATCTTTCAATAGCCGTCCACATTTCTTGAGCAGTAGGGCATGCGTCAACCGTAGAGTAAATTTCATCTCCAATTCCACTGAGAATTAAGTAGATTGCTTCCTTCTCTGCATCAAACCACGCACGGTTCTCTGGGGTGAGGTCGGTCCTCTTTTCATCATGTTTATATGCGGGTTGTGCGTCAGTTGTGTCTGTGGCTGGTACTGCAGGAACTTGAATCCTTGAGAGTTTATAGGGTCCATCTAAAATGCATTGCCTTAAAGCATCACCGTTAGGTTTTGTGTCAAGGTAACGTATAAAACGGGATTGCCATTGATCATATCGACCCGACACAAGCATTGGTGGTCTCTCTTTGTTACCCGCCACCATTATGTTGTTGTTCGTCACACGATATTCTGCAGTAGAATCCATCTCAATATTCTCTGAAATTGATGAATTGAGTGTGGATCTTAAGTAGTTGTGGTGTGATTGTGTTGTTGTTGAAATTGCGAAAATTGCGATTTTTTTTTCTCAGTCCGACAATAAATTCCTCAGTCTGACAAAACGGTAGACCTAAAAAATTTGTAATCACCAAATTTTGAAATCGAGCTAGAAATAGCCTAAAACTAGTATGGAAAAAATTTGATTTTACTTGACCTAAAAATTTTAACTTTTTTTTTTAATCTTCGTGTAAACTACGTTCCGAGACTAGTCTAGATAGTGGCTAAGTCTAAAGAATACTCGAACAAAATTTATATGTCTATCACAATGTGACCCATCGCACTCTTAGATCGCACTCTGATCGTACTCTATGATCGTAGTCTGATCGCACTTTGATCGTACTCATAGATCGTAGTCTGATCGCACTCTGATCGTACTCCTAGATCGCAGTCGGATCGTACTCTTAAATCGCAGTTTGATCGTACTCACCTATCGTACCCAGTGATAGTATCCAACGATCGTATCCAACGATCGTACCCAGTGATCGTATCCAACGATCGTACTGATGAATACCCTTGTTCTCAATTTGTGCACTTTTAGTGGTCGGAGGCTGGAGCAGATGCCACACTCATATCTTGACCTTTATATTAAAATGTGTCGTCGAGATGCTCTTTGTCTAGTGCATTCTCAACTACCTCAAATACTAGCTGACCAACTTTTATACTAGGTAAAACACGACCAAAATTAAATAAAGAAAATACATATACGTGTTTCATCCATCTAGAATCCGGGCGAAAACATTTTTACCGGTTTCTATGTGGTCCATATGGACTAGAAATAAATTTAGATATTTTTTCTTACGTTTGGATGATTTCAGCCGGTTACGGCAATGTTTTGGCTGTCTATGGTCGATTTTCATTAGTTTTTTATCAAGTTTAATCGCTTTAGACCAATGTTTGTCTGGATAAAATTAATCCTTATTTCAAGGATCCATTTTCTTAGTTGTGGTCTTGAAACGAAGTCATGTATCACATGTTATGACGATTTTATTGCAGCCCACGTTGTCAGTAATTTCAATCTAAATCTGTTTTTATATGTTAGCGATTATGTTTGGCACTCTATTTCTTGACGGGTCTCAATTTAAATAGAATCAAATATGGAATCAAATATTTCAGACTCATATAATACAGAAGCATGATCCTCCTACATGAAATGTCAAAAAATACTTGTCCTTTTTTGTATATTATTCACCTGTGTATGCTTCACAAGGATAAACAATATCATTTTTTTCTTGGTCATTTAACACGACGTGTTATTAGACCACACTCATATCTTGACCTTTATATTAAAATGTGTCGTCGAGATGCTCTTTGTCTAGTGCATTCTCAACTACCTCAAATACTAGATGACCAACTTTTATACTAGGTAAAACACGACCAAAACTAAACAAAGAAAATACATATAGGTGTTTCATCCATCTAGAATCCGGGCAAAAACATTTTGACCGGTTTCAATGTGGTCAATATGGACTAGAAATAAATTTAGATGTTTTTTCTTATGTTTGGATGATTTTAGCCGGTTATGACAATTTTTTGGCTGTTTACGGTCGATTTTCATCAGTTTTTTATCATGTGTAGTTGCTTGTGACAAATATTTTCCTAGATAAATTTAATCCTTATTTAAAGGATCCATTTTCTTAGTTGTTGTCTTGAAACGAAGTCATGTATCACATGTTATGACGATTTTATTGTAGCCCACGTTGTCAGATAATTTCAATCTAAATCTGTTTTTATAGCTTAATGGGCCAAAAAGCCCATTAAGAATAAGCTGTTTGGTATAAGCTAGCTTATTTCACACTTTCAGCTTTTGGGCCTTTGGAAAAAGTTGTTTAAAATCAAATTTTGAGTCAAGTAGTGCTTTTTGGGCTTATTTTGGACACTTTTTTATATTGGGCCCAAATTTGGCCCATTTAGTGATCTGTTTTGGGTTTAGCCCATTTTCTAGGCCCATTAAGGGTATTTAAGTAATTTCACTTTCATTTCTGAGTTATTTAGGTTAAATTAAGCTAGTTTGCAAGTTTTTAGAATTTTTTATGATTTTTGGATTTTTAATAATATTTTAATATTATTTTATTGTAAAAAATTAAAAGTCTAATTTTTTAAGTTTTTATATTTTTCCTAGATTGTAGACACTTAATTAGGAATTTTTCAACTTTTCAAATATTTTTAGGGTCTTTTAATTATTTTTTAGATATCATTTAAGTTTTAATTGATTTAAATAGTTTTTAATTGTTTAAAAATAGTTTTTAGTGATTTTAAAATTTTGAAAAATACTTTTTAGCTTAATTAGAGTATTTTGAGGTTTACAAACTTTAAAATCTTGTTTGGGACTTTTTAATAGTTAATTTTGATTTTAGGGCTTTAATTAGCATTAAAAAGTCATTATTTAATTAATTAAAAGGTTTTGGCAAGTTTGGATTTTTTGTAAACTCTTAGAATATTATTGTGGATTTTTAGTGATTTTTGGTAATTTTTAGGGTGAAATTTTAATTTTAGGGCTTTTTACGGTTTACGTGTACACCTATTTCGTCTTAGCTTAATCCGTCTTCATAACCGTCATTCTCTTCTAATCTCATTTCTATTTTTCTTTCTCACAAATATAATTACAAAGATAATCAATTCATTACACACACACTAAGCCTCCTTGAGAACGATTCCCCACTTTGGGTCATTTGTACACGGTTTTCCTAAATCGTCGTACTTAATACTTGCCACTTTCTTCGCGGTGTAATTAGGACCAAAGTGACCACCGGTGGGTCCTTTATGGCAAGCATCAAGGATTAGTAATGCTGCCGGCCCATCAACACATCGACGGATGACATGATCCGCACATTGTTTGAAAAGGTAAGGGTCGTCCCAAAAATAGTGTTCAATGTCTTTAAAGAACTTTTTCTTTTGTTGGGACGTTAACCCTTCCTTGAGAATTCCACCGCCAAGTAATTTGCAATGTCCGCAAACCACGGGGTGATCCTAGAAGTGGTGTTGATATCTCATAAGATTTGTTACCCAAAACCAAGTCTTGTTCATCATCAACCCCATCTTTTCATCACTTTGGTGGTATAGAGATTGTTTCTTCCTATCCTCTTGTTATTTTGAATATGTAATCTTGTATTTTCTTCATTTATGTATATTTATATGATGATGAATGATGATTAAAAATATTTACTACGTTCCATGTCTTGTTTTATCCACGTGATGAAGAACTTATACTAGGCAAATTATAAGTAGACCTCAATCCCTTGTCAATATTCTCATCCTTTGTGAGACACTGAGCACGATAATGTAACTCCTTCAAGTGTTATGACAAGTCTTCATCACCAACCATGTAAAGCACGAACAAGTTACCTTTAAAGTCTATGGCTGAGAGTGCACAACTTTAAGATATGATAGAACACAAACTCGCGAAAATCTTCTTCAATCATCAAACTTACCATAAGAACTCTTCCCCTTAAGCTAACACCTCTTCATGACGAAACTTATTCTTCATATCATATGTAAAAGCTTTTGGATGGATAACTCTTTTACAAGGCTACCTCGATTACATAATCAAATCCAATAAATTACCTCACGAATTGTTGTTAACTCGCTTTAAGATTATTAATTCCGTTTAAAAATATCCGAGCCATAAATATCAACATGATACTCTAGATTAAAACGGAGATTCCATGTACCTTCGTGTGTATAATCCACCTTTTTGTGTGCTTAAAACGTACCAATTTTCTCAAACAGCAGTAATCATTGTGTTGTCCAATATCCTCTTCTGTCCAATATCTTTGGCAGATGTATTGTCCAATATCGGACAATACCTATCAGCGTTGAAGTTCATATATCGGACGACACTGTCAACTCTATCAGCGTTGACTTATTCTGTCAGCGTCAAAACTCTTTCTGTCAGCGTCTCAATTACAAACGTTAGTGTCTTCTTCTGTCAGCGTTGCATTAATAAGTATCAACGCCACTGTTTGTATTATCTTTTGAATACAATAATGTATCTTTTGAATACAATAATGTATCAATAGCACTTCGTGTGAACAATAGCATCGTGTGAACAATTTTGCTCCACCAATAAAAAGGTTTGAACCATGTGAACACAAACTATCACAAAGTAACAACCGTGTGAACACAACTTGATCTTCACGTCACTAGCTTTTACTTTGATCGTGTGAACTAAACAACCAATCAAAACTCTAGCACCGTGTGAACACACAAAACTTATCCGTGTGAATGCAACAACTTTCCATCAATTAGAATTGAGCCCCACGTGAATAACCTTGGATGAGCCCCCGACCACAGCCGAGACCCGACCACTCTTTAACGGTATGTTTTCTTAACTTTTAATTGTAATTGATAATACATATTGTTTTTTTTAGTTTTTTTTAGATTCCCTGGCGACATGTCGTCCGGGATGCTTAAACTTGTTAATTTTTTTAAACGTAAATCCAAACACTCCTTATGTTACCTATTTGATGAGAATAAATTCTAATAATCTTTTTTGGATAAGATGATTTCAAACAAGTTAACATGGCTTATCAGAATAAGCTGTTTGATAAAAGCTTATCCTAATAAGCTTATCAGGATAAGCTGTTTAATAACAGCTTATCCTAATAAGCTTATCAGAATACGTTGTTTAAAAACAGCTTATCCTTATAAGCTTATCAGAATAAGCTGCTTATTCTGATAAGCTTATCGGGATAAGCTGTTTTCAAACAGCTTACTTTGATAAGCTTATCGGGATAAGCTGTTTTCAAACAACTTATTCTAATAAGCTTATCAGAATAAGCTGTTTAAAAACAGCTTATGCTGATAAGCTTATCGGAAAAGGCATCTCATCTCCGTACCTCAACATATTTTGTGGTGTCGGCTTTCCAAAATTTTGTCAAATTTTGTCTCAAGACACACATATATTGTTGAGGGGGAGCAACCCGACTTAATCTTCCATGATTCATGCGTGCACACATGTTTCTCTCCCAATCGGTTTTCAGAAATTGTCATATTTTAATCAATTGGTATCTCTAATATGATGTTTTTATATTAGAGATAGGGGGAGAAAATGCGATTAAAATGTAATATATTGCAACATGTGATCATAAAGACTCAAGTGCAATGATGTTGAGTAAAACTACACCTTTAGGAAAAGGATGCAATAAAAAGGGCAAGTGAGCACGACGATTTAGGAAAACCGTGTGTGAATGACCCAATTAAGTTCGTTCTCAAGGAGGCTAGTGTGTTATGTGTGTAATGACTTGGATTAATTTGTGATTATATTTAAGAAAAGAAAGATAGAAAAGGGATTAGAAAAGAATGACGGTTATGAAGACGGATTAAACTACGTCTAAAAAGGCGTACACGTAAAGTCGTAAAAACCACCAAAATTAAAATTTAACCCTAAAAATTCCTAAAAATCACCAAAAATCCTTAATAATAATCTAAGAGTTTACAAAAAAATCAAAACTTGCAAAAACCTTTTAATTAATTAGATAATGACTTTTTAATGCTAATTAAAGCCCTAAAAATCAAAATTAATTATTAAAAAGCCCTAAACAAGATTTTCAAGTTTGTAAACCTCAAAAATACTCTAATTAAGCTAAAAACTATTTTTCAAAATTTTAAAACCAATTTAAACTATTTTTAAATAATTAAAAACTCCTAAAATCAATTAAATCTTAAATTAATTATAACAAATAATTAAAAGACCTAAAAAATATTTGGAAAGTTGCAAAAATCCTAATTAAGTATTTAGAACCTAGGAAAAATATAAAAACCTAGAAAATTAGACTTTTAATTTTTAATAATAAATTAATATTAAAATAATATTAAAAATCCAAAAATTATAAAAAATTCTAAAAACTTGCAAACTAGCTTAATTTAACCTAAATAACTCAGAAATGAATGTGAAATTACCTAAATACCCCTATTGGGCCTAGAAAATGGGTCAAACCCTAAACAGTCCCTTATTGGGCTTAATTAAGGCCCAATAAGAAAAAGTGCTCAAAATAAGCTCAAAAAGCACAGGTTGACTCAAAATTTGATTTTAAACAACTTTTTCCAAAGGCCCAAAAGCTGAAAATGTGAAATAAGCTAACTTATAATAAGCAGCTTATTCTTAATGGGCTTTTTGGCCCATTAAGCTATAAGCTGTTGCCATAAGCTAAAATTTAACACACAACCTTCTTTTGACCTAACAAAGACTTCTGTAAAAAGAAATTTCAAATAAGACCACTCAATAAGCCAGAAACAAGTCAACAACTTATTCACAAAACGACAAAATAGTCGTTTTTATGATCTAGACCACCTCAGAAGCTGATTCAAGTTGCAAAATGTTTCTTTTGACAAAACTAAACTTAAAAACCAAAGAACTTTCAAATAAGCACACTCAATAAGCTGGAAAATCAAATAAGCACTTATCTTAAAAGTCAAACAAGTTGGTTTTCTAGTGAAAAGTCAAAGTCAAAGTCTGATAAGTTCCAGTTCACTTAAATGGGTCAAATAATGAAGATCTATTACAAAAAAAAAGTTGTTGCAAGTCAGAATAAGCTAGAATAGCTTATTGATAAGCTGATGATAAAATTGCACTAGCAGGGGCTAGTTTTGGATGTTGAGCAGTGGGAACTTTTCCCACTGCTTGACTATTTTGACTTGTTGTCTTTAGTGACTTTTTCTTGGATTCAGTTTTCACAAAGGCACCCAATTGATCTTTGGATCAAAAGGAGTCAATAACAAGCAAAATAACACAATCACAAACAGCCAATTGATACAGTTTAATCAATTTATCACCAGATATAGCACAGACATGAACAATGAGCAGTTTAGCATTCAAGAGCAATTTTAGCACAAATCAGCCAACCAAATTCAACCAAATGCACACACAAGCTATAATAAACTCCAATAAGCAAGTCTAAACAGGTTTCATGCACTGGTTCAAAGAATTAAGCAAGATCCAAGCTATCAAAGTTACTGATGAACACTACACAAGCAGGTTTCTACTTTTGCTGATGTATTTGACACACAAGCCAATTTCAACACCTCAAATCTTTCAACAGGTTAAGTTAACTTTGTTTAAACCACTTTTATCCCTAAGCATGCATACACACTAAGTGTTCCCAAAATCCTAGGTCTAACCAAGCAGAAACAAGGTCTTAATAGCAGATTGATCAATTCAAGTGTTCAAACCCAATAACTTGCAGCAAAACACTCTCAAACCAAGGTATATCAGATACAAAGCATAAACAACACTTTCCCTTAACACAAAATCAGATTACAAGCATAAATCAGTAGACCCAAACACCCCTTTAACTTTTTCAAATCAAGATTTTCAAAAGCAAAACAAGATTTCAGGCCAACCAAGCATCAATTAACACTCTAACAAGTCTAAATAACAGATTCAAGCAAGAACAAGCCACAAAATTCACAAGAACAACAGTTTCATACAAATATCACCAAAAATCACTTTTTATGCAGATTTGGAGATTAAGTAAGCAAACCTCATGGATGTACATCCACACCCACGAATTTTGAGCTTATGTGCTAGCAAGAACAAGCACAAGCTTCCACAAAAGCCTGCTAAGATTCAACAAGGGTTAAGCACAATAACATGAAAAATCAGAAACTTGGAAAAATCTTGATTGATGCAAACTTGTTACCCCACACTTGATTATCCCCAAGTTATAAGCCTCACCACACCTTAACCAACTCAGTTAGGATGCTATGATCAGCCCTATAGCCCAAGAATTCCAAGATTGGAACAAGACTTAGCAAAATATCAAGTAAATGAGGAAAATATGCAAACTTGTGCACACTCCTCTTTTGAAAACAGGTTTTAAACTTCAAAAACAGTAAGCTAAGAACATAAACAACAGAATAAAGGTGGCACTTGGTCTTTCTTCAAAGTACTTAACTCAAATTCATTAAACTGAAAAAGGATTTACAAGACTTTGAACAAAGGAAAAACCAAAAGCAGGAACAAATGAAATGAACTAGACCCTTTATATAGAGGGTGTACAAGGTCCTAGCAAGCTGCAAAACGTGTAAACCCTAATGCTAAAGTCCCAAAAATGCCCTTGAGGTCTTTGTCTTCATCTTGAATCATGTGACATATTTTTGGCTTTTTGTTGATGCTGGCAAGTGTAAAGTTGATCCAAGGGTGTGTATGAAGCTTAAAAAGTAAGCACAAGTCTCAAACGTTGGATTGCTGGTTAGTTTTTGTTTGGACGTGAGAAGTGGGGCAGGGGAAGGTTGGTATACTCACATGCATGAGAGTGATGGGGGTTTAGGGGTTGGGTTGTGTTTATGATTAGCTTAATCATAAATCTGGAGCAGATTAGTGTCTAATTACAAGCCATTAATGAAAACCCAATTTGGATCAAGAACATGAATAGTGCATGTTTTAATCCGTTTGGTTTTTAAATTGGGTGTTTAGCGCCAGTTTAAACTAATCTGTTAGGATTAGTTTAATAAATAAATGTGAGTGGATGGTGAGGTGGAAGCAGGGAGCATTGTGATTGGTGGAGAGGTGGTAGTGGGGCACGTGTCACCCTTTGGTTGGTCTAGGTAAGTTTATTGTCTGGCCCCTTTTAACCCCTCACTTCCTTTCTTCTTGTCATTTGCAAACAAAACCCTATCAGCGCCCATTTAAGCCGTATCAACTTTGGACTTTTTACATTTTTGGCCCATAAACTTTTGTAACATGAATTCAGGGGTATTTCTTGCCATAATTGAATTCTTCAAGGGCTGGTTTGGTATTTTCTTCAAAGGTAATGGTCTTGACTTGTATGATTGTCATCTTGGAGGACTGAAATTGCCAAGTCTTGATAAATGAGGGACCATTTTTGCCAATTGTTGAAAGTTGAGGGTCCTTTTTGTAATTTTGGATTTTTCAAAGGACCAAACTTGTCATTTCTTGTACTTTGAAGGACTTCATGATATATTTGACTTTGTGGATGATATTGGTTGACAATTTAGCTTTGTTGAGGGGCTAAACTTGCCAATTCTTCAAAGTTAAGGGCCCTTTTGGTAATTTTGACAAACTTTAGGGACCAAACTTGTAATTATGAGGATACAAGGGTATAAAGTGTCAATTCTTCATAATTGGAGGACCCTTCTTCATAATTCTTCAAATCTTCAAGGGTTGATCTTGGGAAAGTCTTCACTAGGGCTTGGTTCATTGTGCGGCTTCGTTTCCCGTGTTTGTTTTTGCATGATTCTTGTGATCTTTTGTCATTATCTCAATATCCGTACCTAAAATACACAAGCAACAAACACAAGCATATATTTGGGTATTTTGATGATATTTAATGCATTTTAAGCCCTATTTGGAAGATGAGACTATGTATAAAAGCAGTCTCATCACTCCCCCATACTAAACCATTGCCGTGCCCTCACGCAATGCTAGAATAAAGTATCAAAGCATTTCCAAAATTCATTTTATTCACTTTATTGGAATGATAAACTAGATACACTACTACTACTACTTGTGTTATAGACATAATGTATGAT
Source organism: Glebionis coronaria (assembly GCA_025667525.1). NCBI lineage: Eukaryota > Viridiplantae > Streptophyta > Magnoliopsida > Asterales > Asteraceae > Glebionis > Glebionis coronaria. Next base: position 173,977,784 of record CM046876.1, on the reverse strand, counting down.
TTTCATCGCAAAATGGGACGTTTAGGTTCATAGAATAAGAACACGTGAATGCTTCGTTAGAAATAATTTCATCGTCCTCGATTTTCACTCTAATTTCATGCTAAGCGTGCAACGAGATCATTGTCATTATAAGTTAGTAATGCTAACACTACTCATATGCCCTAATCACATACTTATTCTCCCATTATTCCTAAGTTGTATCTCTTATATTTTATTTTGTCTTAAATGTTTCACGAGGATACATTGTTTGACTTATGCGATAATAGAGATTTAGGTCTAAAAATAGAGTCCTAACGGTGTAACTAAGACCATCAAATCAATAACCCCTCCTAATAGACGACGATGTTAAAAAATTAAGTTGACAAGAAGAATCGATAAACACGGTTTTATAACGGTTTTGAACATGAGACTTATTACCAAGACTTTTATACGCCCCCTAACGGAAGGGCCTTATTATCTTTGGTTTACCTCCATCTTTTATTCAACTTCGCCATGAAGCTTTTATTATGACTTCGGTCTTGCCTTGCCTTTTATTATCCGCCTCATCGGTGGTTTTATTAGCCAAAGACGTATATCCTCACGCTAAGGCGAATTTTGGATCTTTAAAGCTTCGAAGATTAAGGCTTGATTCACTTTCAATTTTGCATAGATTTTTCGGCCTTGTGGGGCTTCAAATTGTTTGCTTGATTTAGGTGAGCACTTGAAATCTTATTATTGGGTGAAGCTTTCGATTATTAGGGTGCCAATACTTCAAAACCGTGACGCTGGCGATAACTTAATGTCTTCCCAATTTAATTACACGGAAGCTACTAGAAAAGACTAGAAACCCAACAATCCTAACTAAACCGCTAAGTCAATATTTATTAAGCAAAAAATATTTACATGCGAAGGGAGAATAAGCAAACAACGAGAACACATGAGTTTTTGAAAGAATACGAGTACTCTACGTTTAGCATAGTAACTTATAATTAACTCTATCATTTCTCGTCCTCATTTAAGAGACTTAGCCTAATGTGTAGTTAAGGAATCAAAGCTAAGTGCTCAACACGCACGGTCGAGTCAAAAATTACTCTTATTCTCTTCATCGGAAAATCTACATTCGTGTCTTCAAACACTTATAAAATATGAGAAAAATTTTAAAATTTGGCCATTTTTAGCCTTATTTTGCAATAAAACGATAAACAAGACGATAAACTTTGGAAAGCGTGAAGGTTTGGCAAGGCAAGTATCTATTCACCCCCCCATACTAAAGTTAAACATTGTCCTCAATGTTTCGAGTCTAGGGGTGCAAACACCCCCATACTAGAGACGTAGTCGAATGCCTAATCTAGCATGGAAAGGGTGTAACCATTAAATTAATAGCCGTTTATGAAGTGTGCTAAAAACCTAAGGTTAGAACAAATAAGGATATATCATGTGGATATTGAGAAATGTCTCCAAAGCAAACGATCGAGTGCTCCCATAAAACGAACACGAGAGGCTCCAATCGTGAAGATCATGATCTAAAAACCACATATCACAAACAACCACGGAACAAAGGTTGGAAGGGCACAAATCCCCACACGTAAGCTACATTAGACTAAGAAAGCGATAATATGTACATAGGATAAGCATGGGACTCCCCCACGAGGCTCCTCGTTTTTGATTACCGAGTCATGAGCTCGACTCGATCCCCTCAATACTAATTATCATTGGGGAAGGTGACTTGGTCGAGGTAGTTCAAGGATGGAACTTCCCCACCAAAGTAGTGCTTCAACCTATGTCCATTCACCTTGAAGTTAGGACCATCATCTTGAGCTAGCTCAATGGTCCCATAAGGAAACACTTGAGTCACGGTGAATGGACCGGACCAACGGGATTTCAATTTACCGGAAAATATTTTAAGTCTTGAATTAAAAAGTAAAACTTGATCCCCAATGTTAAAAACCCGGTTTTTAATTTTTGAATCATGCAACTTTTTAGTTTTCTCTTTATAAATCAATGAATTTTCATAAGCAATATCCCTTAATTCATCCAATTCATTTAATTGCATTTTCCGGTGTTTTCCCGCGGTCTCCATGTCATCATTACAATGCTTTAGGGCCCAATAAGCCTTGTGTTCTAACTCGATAGGCAAATGACAATTCTTTCCATACACAAGCTTATAGGGAGTGCACCCAATGGGCGTCTTATAAGCGGTCCTAAAGGCCCATAAAGCATCGTCTAACTTATCCGACCAAGATTGTCGGTTTTCCCCCACGGACCTCTCCAAGATCCTCTTCAATGCTCGGTTTGAAACCTCGACTTGCCCACTCGTTTGTGGGTGATAAGCCGTAGAAAGACGATGTGTAACCCCATATTTCCTTAAGACTCTTTCGAATTGGTCATTACAAAAATGGGTTCCACGATCGCTTATGATCGCACGAGGGGTTCCAAACCTAGCAAACAAACTTTTCAAGAACTTAACTACCACACGAGCATCATTAGTGGGCAAGGCCTTCGCCTCCACCCACTTAGATAGGTAGTCAACCGCAACAAGGATGTACTTATTACCACGAGATGATGGGAACGGCCCCATAAAGTCTATGCCCCAAACGTCAAAGATCTCACATACTTGAATGATATTTTGTGGCATTTCATCTTTTTGTGAGGCTTTTCCTTGTCGTTGGCATGAATCACAAGACTTCACAAGATCTTGTGCATCTCGGTAAATAGTAGGCCAAAAGAAGCCGACATCAAATACCTTTTTGGCCGTGAGATTAGCACCGTGGTGACCACCCGTGGGTCCCTCATGGCAAGCTCTAAGGATGTTAGAAGCTTCGGTGCCAAATACACAACGTCGGATGATTTGATCCGCACAAGTTCGAAACAAGTAAGGGTCGTTCCAAAAGTAGAACTTGACATCACGAAAGAATTTTCGTTTTTCTTGAGTCGTCATACCCTTAACGATGAAGTTACCCGCATGGTAATTTGCAAAATCCGCAAACCATGGGGTAGAAGAATCAAGTTTGGAATTCACTAAACCAAGTGTCTCGAGCGGAAATGTTTCGGTGATTTCCTTGGGCTCGTAAACACTTTGGTGAGGATCTTCCAAACGAGAGAGATGATCGGCTGCTAGATTCTCGGCTCCTTTTTTGTCAACAATGGTGTGATCAAATTCTTGAAGGAGGAGAATCCAACGAAGTAATCTCGGCTTTGCATCTTGTTTAGCCATGAGATACTTGATAGCCGAATGGTCCGTATACACTATGCATTTCGTCAAGACGAGGTAAGGTCGGAATTTCTCAAATGCATACACCACGGCAAGGAACTCCTTTTCCGTTGTAGTGTATTTAAGTTGAGCCTCGGTCATCGTCTTGCTAGCATAGTGGATAGGCAAGAAGTGCTTTTCATGACGTTGCCCCAAAACGGCCCCAATAGCGTAATCACTTGCATCACACATAAGTTCAAAGGGGAGGTTCCAATTTGGAGCAACAAGAATGGGAGCTTCGGTAAGTTTCCTCTTAAGGATCTCAAAGGCTCGTACACAATCTTCGTCAAAGACAAAACGTGCTTCTTTTTCAAGAAGATGTGTAATGGGTCGAGAAATCTTCGAGAAATCCTTGATGAATCGTCGATAAAAGCCCGCGTGGCCTAGGAAACTCCTAACTCCCTTGACGGTTTTGGGATGAGGTAATTTGGCGATGACGTCTACCTTAGCTTGATCTACCTCAATCCCCGATTTCGAGACCTTGTGCCCTAAGACGATTCCACTCTTAACCATAAAATGACACTTTTCCCAATTGAGCACAAGGTTGGTTTCCTCACAACGTTTTAACATTCTCTCAAGGTTCGACAAACACGAAGTAAAGGAATCACCAAACACGGAAAAGTCATCCATGAAGACTTCCATCGTCTTCTCGATCATATCATGAAAAATAGCCATCATGCATCGTTGAAAAGTTCCCGGTGCATTGCAAAGTCCGAATGGCATTCTACGATAGGCAAACGTTCCATATGGACATGTAAACGTAGTCTTTTCTTGATCACGAGGATCGATGGGAATTTGGAAGTAACCGGAAAAACCACCTAAAAAGCAATAGAAATCGTTTCCCGCAAGACGCTCCAACATTTGGTCCATGAAGGGCAAGGGAAAATGGTCTTTTCGAGTGGCTTCATTTAACTTACGATAGTCAATGCACACTCTCCATCCGGTCACGAGTCTTGTGGGAATCAACTCGTTGGCATCGTTTGGCACAACGGTCATCCCTCCCTTTTTAGGGACACAATGAATAGGACTCACCCAAGGGCTATCGGAAATAGGGTAAATCATTCCCGCGTCAAGGAGTTTAAGGACCTCCTTTTTGATGACATCGTGAATTTTCGGGTTCACCCTTCTTTGACTTTGGATTGTTGGCTTGAAATCTTCCTCCATTAAGATTTTGTGGGTACAAAATTTGGGATCAATCCCCTTAATGTCGGATAACTTCCACGCAATCGCCCCTTTGTAATCCTTAAGAACATCGACAAGTGCGGTTTTTTCATCATTCGAAAGTTCCTTCGCAATAATAACCGGCAACTTGTCGTCCTCCTCCAAATAGACATACTCGAGGTGAGGAGGTAGATCTTTCAACTCGAGGATAGGTGGTTCCTCAAGTGAAGATTTGGGCTCGATACTCATAACCTCCTCGGGTGGAGGAAATGGGAAATCGTTGAGAAAATCCTTGATAATCGAGAAGTCCTCATAGTTGTCGAGGTCTTCGTCACAAGTACGTGGAACATCGAATTCTTCCAACGTAAAACCACCACCTTCGAAAGGAGTGAAGGTTGGTGTCGAATTATCAAGAATTGGATCTAACATAGTGGGATTGCCACTAGTTTCTTCATCACCAAAACCTAGAACTTCTTGTGAAAATTCCTCGCAAACCACGTCAATCATATCAACGAGGTTTATGGTTGCAACGGAATAAACATGAGAAATTTGAGAGTTTTGAGTTGCGTTTATAACAAGTTCCTCGTCGTTGAAACGTAAGGTGATCTTTCTAGCATGCACATCAATCAAAGCCATAGACGTATCTAAAAACGAACGACCTAAAATGAGAGGAACTTGAGGATCCGTGGGGATGTCAACAACAATGAAGTCTACGGGATAGTAGAACTTCCCCACTTTCACAAAAACGTCTTCCGCCAAACCACATGCAAGAATCATGGAATGATCGGCCAACTCAATAGACATTCGTGAAGGAGTAAGATTAGGAAGATTGAGCGACTTGTAGATTGCAAGTGGCATCAAGTTAATGCTAGCACCAAGATCGGCCAAGGCGAAGCATTCTTCCATGTCTTGGATTGCACAAGGGATCAAAAATTTACCGGGATCACCGACTTTTTGAGGTATGCGATTAAGATAAACCGACGAACAACTAGACTTTTGGTGTAATTTTTCCTTGTTGTTCAACATACTCTTAAAGTTAGCGGCAAATCGAGGCATCATGACCAAGGCATCGGCGAAACTCACATTAAAGTGCAAATCACGAACATTTTCATAAAAAGCTCAAATTGGTAGTTGTCGCGCTCTTGTCGTTTCTCCTTCCTAAGTCTCGATGGGTAAGGCAAGGGTGGTGTGGGTTGAGGCATAGGCATAGCCTTTGGAATCTCGGGTTCCAATGATGGTAATGGGTCAACCGTAGGTGTGGCATGAGCGGTACTTTGTGGGCTTGAAATATGCTCCTTTTCGACCACCACCTCGGGTTCTTCCTCAATTGCTTCCTCCGTAGGAGCAATTGGTTGAGGAATCGGCTCCTTAAGTGTCTTACCACTACGTGTGGTAATCACTTTCATCTCACCCTTAGGGTTGGATATGGTGTTACTAGGAAGACCACTTGACGACGGTTTACACATTATTGCCTCAAACATAGACGAGATTTTATCTTCAAAATTAGATTGCCTCAATACGGCTTCGGTTTGCCTTTTTTCGGCCTTAAGCATCTCTTGTTTAATCTCATGTTGCCCTTGTTCCATCTTTTGTTGGTTTTGTTGTAACCTAGTGACATTTCCTTCCATCTTGTTGGTGTGGATTTTAAGTTCATTAGCTAACTCATTTTTCAACTCTTTCTTCAAGTCGTTTTTGAACTCGGATCTTAGGCTAATTATTTCTCTTTGAATGTTGTCAAACCTAGCATCATTACCACTAGCATATTCAACAAACTCACTTGGAAGATCTTTCAATGTTTGCAAACTTTTGTTGTTATTTTGAAAATCATTTTTGTTTGAAACTTGATTATTAGCCCCTTGATTCCCATAATTTCCCTTGTTGTAATTGTTCTTAAAACCAACTTGATTGTTGCGATAGTTGTTAGCATTTTGATTTGATCCAAAACCCGGTGGAGTCATTTGATTAGAGCGGGAAACTTGACCGTTTTGGTTGTAATTTCCCGTGGCCGCAAAGGCACTCGAAGTGTTACCACCGTTGGTAATGCACTCGGAGAAATCATGACCTCCACCACAATACATGCAAGAAACCTCAACCGCTTTAACCGTAGCGGGAGCACTTGGTTCACCAACTTTAAACTCAATCAAAAGTCCTTTCAACTTATCAAAGATCTTGTTTTCCAAGTTCGCCTCAATTTGGCAAGCATCGATGGTATTAGACAAAGAAGGTGAAGCCGAAGACGAAGCCTTACGAACACTAGACGTGCTACGAGGACTATACACCTTAGATCTATTTTCAATTATCACCAAAGCTTCCTCAACCGTTTTACACAAAAAATTACCACCCGCGGCGGCATTCAAATAATCCCTTTCATGATCATTAAGTCCATTGTAAAACGTGTCAATTTGATGCAAATCGGAAAAACCGTGATGAGGACACTCATGTAACATTTCCTTAAACCTATTCCAAGCCGTTGAAAAACTTTCATTAAATTCTTGTGAAAACTTTGAAATCTCGTTTTTCAAGTGCGTAGTCTTAGAGGGCGGAAAAAATTGGTTCACAAACTTAGACACGAGATCCTTCCACGTCAATATAGAATTGGGTGGCTCTTTCTCTAACCAAATTTTTGCGGGCCCCGCTATGGAATACGGAAAAAGCATCATCTTAATCGAGTCGTTAGACACATCCTTAAACTTGCAAGTAGCGGTAAGACGATTGAATTGGCGGATATGGTTGTGAGGATTGTCCTTCTCATCACCACGGAATTTGTTGTTTTGAATCATGGACAACAAACCCGTCTTAACCTCAAAATTCTCCGCAAGGATAGCGGGAATTACAATAGCCTCTCCATAACCCTCGGTGGGTGCTTGAAGTAACTCCATCATAGTTCGATTCGCCATGGTTGGTGCTTCTCTTACAATGGGTTCGTCAATAGGAGACTCCTCACTAGAATTGTTTGGAGTGATGGATTTGTTTTTTCGTTTACGAGCACGTCTTGCTTGATTTCGAGTTAGCATAAACGTCACGTACAACGAGGGGATGAGCAAAGAAGATTCTTTTTGGTGTTTTGTATTTTTTTTTCAATTTTTTTTTTGTGGTTTTTGATTGTATTATCCTTTTGGAACTTGGTGAAATGTATTAGGTAGACAATGAGTCCACAAATCTCCTCACTAATCAAATCTCTTGATTAACGAAGCCTCAAAGAGTGAAAACGAACACGTGGAGTGAACGCCTTCGATGACTTTAGAACGATGGTGGAACACCAAATCGTTCAAGAGGGTTTAATCAAATTGAAACCAAGAAAATATATATGATACTTAGTAATACTTTGGGCGGCAAAACCCTCGATTCACTCTCACAATCAAATACTCACAAGCAAGCGGGGAAACGAGGCGGCGCGAAGCACTTAAGAGCCTTTTTCCTTAGGATATATTTTATAATATCCGCCTTATACCCACCTTATAGTTTGTATTTTCAAGATTAAGCTTCACGAAAGTATTTATCTATTTTTGCCTTTTTCTTTGGTTTGAGATTCGAATACAATGATTGGGTAATGACCTCCCAAGTCAAGGTTGTGATTGCTCACGTATTTGGAGTACTTGTGTATTTATTGTTCTACGTATACAATATAGTAATAATATTCACACAAAAACCGAAAAACGATAATACGTATTAGTAGAGTGCTACTAATACAAATACTAATTATGGTTAGTATAAAAGCAACAATGCCAAATCAAAACACAACACGCCTCCCCGGCAGCGGCGCCAAAATGATGTTGAGTAAAACTACACCTTTAGGAAAAGGATGCAATAAAAAGGGCAAGTGAGCACGACGATTTAGGAAAACCGTGTGTGAATGACCCAATTAAGTTCGTTCTCAAGGAGGCTAGTGTGTTATGTGTGTAATGACTTGGATTAATTTGTGATTATATTTAAGAAAAGAAAGATAGAAAAGGGATTAGAAAAGAATGACGGTTATGAAGACGGATTAAACTACGTCTAAAAAGGCGTACACGTAAAGTCGTAAAAACCACCAAAATTAAAATTTAACCCTAAAAATTCCTAAAAATCACCAAAAATCCTTAATAATAATCTAAGAGTTTACAAAAAAATCAAAACTTGCAAAAACCTTTTAATTAATTAGATAATGACTTTTTAATGCTAATTAAAGCCCTAAAAATCAAAATTAATTATTAAAAAGCCCTAAACAAGATTTTCAAGTTTGTAAACCTCAAAAATACTCTAATTAAGCTAAAAACTATTTTTCAAAATTTTAAAACCAATTTAAACTATTTTTAAATAATTAAAAACTCCTAAAATCAATTAAATCTTAAATTAATTATAACAAATAATTAAAAGACCTAAAAAATATTTGGAAAGTTGCAAAAATCCTAATTAAGTATTTAGAACCTAGGAAAAATATAAAAACCTAGAAAATCAGACTTTTAATTTTTAATAATAAATTAATATTAAAATAATATTAAAAATCCAAAAATTATAAAAAATTCTAAAAACTTGCAAACTAGCTTAATTTAACCTAAATAACTCAGAAATGAAAGTGAAATTACCTAAATACCCCTATTGGGCCTAGAAAATGGGTCAAACCCTAAACAGTCCCTTATTGGGCTTAATTAAGGCCCAATAAGAAAAAGTGCTCAAAATAAGCTCAAAAAGCACAGGTTGACTCAAAATTTGATTTTAAACAACTTTTTCCAAAGGCCCAAAAGCTGAAAATGTGAAATAAGCTAACTTATAATAAGCATCTTATTCTTAATGGGCTTTTTGGCCCATTAAGCTATAAGCTGTTGCCATAAGCTAAAATTTAACACACAACCTTCTTTTGACCTAACAAAGACTTCTGTAAAAAGAAATTTCAAATAAGACCACTCAATAAGCCAGAAACAAGTCAACAACTTATTCACAAAACGACAAAATAGTCGTTTTTATGATCTAGACCACCTCAGAAGCTGATTCAAGTTGCAAAATGTTTCTTTTGACAAAACTAAACTTAAAAACCAAAGAACTTTCAAATAAGCACACTCAATAAGCTGGAAAATCAAATAAGCACTTATCTTAAAAGTCAAACAAGTTGGTTTTCTAGTGAAAAGTCAAAGTCAAAGTCTGATAAGTTCCAGTTCACTTAAATGGGTCAAATAATGAAGATCTATTACAAAAAAAAAGTTGTTGCAAGTCAGAACAAGCTAGAATAGCTTATTGATAAGCTGATGATAAAATTGCACTAGCAGGGGCTAGTTTTGGATGTTGAGCAGTGGGAACTTTTCCCACTGCTTGACTATTTTGACTTGTTGTCTTTAGTGACTTTTTCTTGGATTCAGTTTTCACAAAGGCACCCAATTGATCTTTGGATCAAAAGGAGTCAATAACAAGCAAAATAACACAATCACAAACAGCCAATTGATACAGTTTAATCAATTTATCACCAGATATAGCACATACATGAACAATGAGCAGTTTAGCATTCAAGAGTAATTTTAGCACAAATCAGCCAACCAAATTCAACCAAATGCACACACAAGCTATAATAAACTCCAATAAGCAAGTCTAAACAGGTTTCATGCACTGGTTCAAAGAATTAAGCAAGATCCAAGCTATCAAAGTTACTGATGAACACTACACAAGCAGGTTTCTACTTTTGCTGATGTATTTGACACACAAGCCAATTTCAACACCTCAAATCTTTCAACAGGTTAAGTTAACTTTGTTTAAACCACTTTTATCCCTAAGCATGCATACACACTAAGTGTTCCCAAAATCCTAGGTCTAACCAAGCAGAAACAAGGTCTTAATAGCAGATTGATCAATTCAAGTGTTCAAACCCAATAACTTGCAGCAAAACACTCTCAAACAAAGGTATATCAGATACAAAGCATAAACAACACTTTCCCTTAACACAAAATCAGATTACAAGCATAAATCAGTAGACCCAAACACCCCTTTAACTTTTTCAAATCAAGATTTTCAAAAGCAAAACAAGATTTCAGGCCAACCAAGCATCAATTAACACTCTAACAAGTCTAAATAACAAATTCAAGCAAGAACAAGCCACAAAATTCACAAGAACAACAGTTTCATACAAATATCACCAAAAATCACTTTTTATGCAGATTTGGAGATTAAGTAAGCAAACCTCATGGATGTACATCCACACCCACGAATTTTGAGCTTATGTGCTAGCAAGAACAAGCACAAGCTTCCACAAAAGCCTGCTAAGATTCAACAAGGGTTAAGCACAATAACATGAAAAATCAGAAACTTGGAAAAATCTTGATTGATGCAAACTTGTTACCCCACACTTGATTATCCCCAAGTTATAAGCCTCACCACACCTTAACCAACTCAGTTAGGATGCTATGATCAGCCCTATAGCCCAAGAATTCCAAGATTGGAACAAGACTTAGCAAAATATCAAGTAAATGAGGAAAATATGCAAACTTGTGCACACTCCTCTTTTGAAAACAGGTTTTAAACTTCAAAAACAGTAAGCTAAGAACATAAACAACAGAATAAAGGTGGCACTTGGTCTTTCTTCAAAGTACTTAACTCAAATTCATTAAACTGAAAAAGGATTTACAAGACTTTGAACAAAGGAAAAACCAAAAGCAGGAACAAATGAAATGAACTAGACCCTTTATATAGAGGGTGTACAAGGTCCTAGCAAGCTGCAAAACGTGTAAACACTAATGCTAAAGTCCCAAAAATGCCCTTGAGGTCTTTGTCTTCATCTTGAATCATGTGACATATTTTTGGCTTTTTGTTGATGCTGGCAAGTGTAAAGTTGATCCAAGGGTGTGTATGAAGCTTAAAAAGTAAGCACAAGTCTCAAACGTTGGATTGCTGGTTAGTTTTTGTTTGGACGTGAGAAGTGGGGCAGGGGAAGGTTGGTATACTCACATGCATGAGAGTGATGGGGGTTTAGGGGTTGGGTTGTGTTTATGATTAGCTTAATCATAAATCTGGAGCAGATTAGTGTCTAATTACAAGCCATTAATGAAAACCTAATTTGGATCAAGAACATGAATAGTGCATGTTTTAATCCGTTTGGTTTTTAAATTGGGTGTTTAGCGCCAGTTTAAACTAATCTGTTAGGATTAGTTTAATAAATAAATGTGAGTGGATGGTGAGGTGGAAGCAGGGAGCATTGTGATTGGTGGAGAGGTGGTAGTGGGGCACGTGTCACCCTTTGGTTGGTCTAGGTAAGTTTATTGTCTGGCCCCTTTTAACCCCTCACTTCCTTTCTTCTTGTCATTTGCAAACAAAACCCTATCAGCGCCCATTTAAGCCGTATCAACTTTGGACTTTTTACATTTTTGGCCCATAAACTTTTGTAACATGAATTCAGGGGTATTTCTTGCCATAATTGAATTCTTCAAGGGCTGGTTTGGTATTTTCTTCAAAGGTAATGGTCTTGACTTGTATGATTGTCATCTTGGAGGACTGAAATTGCCAAGTCTTGATAAATGAGGGACCATTTTTGCCAATTGTTGAAAGTTGAGGGTCCTTTTTGTAATTTTGGATTTTTCAAAGGACCAAACTTGTCATTTCTTGTACTTTGAAGGACTTCATGATATATTTGACTTTGTGGATGATATTGGTTGACAATTTAGCTTTGTTGAGGGGCTAAACTTGCCAATTCTTCAAAGTTAAGGGCCCTTTTGGTAATTTTGACAAACTTTAGGGACCAAACTTGTAATTATGAGGATACAAGGGTATAAAGTGTCAATTCTTCATAATTGGAGGACCCTTCTTCATAATTCTTCAAATCTTCAAGGGTTGATCTTGGGAAAGTCTTCACTAGGGCTTGGTTCATTGTGCGGCTTCGTTTCCCGTGTTCGTTTTTGCATGATTCTTGTGATCTTTTGTCATTATCTCAATATCCGTACCTAAAATACACAAGCAACAAACACAAGCATATATTTGGGTATTTTGATGATATTTAATGCATTTTAAGCCCTATTTGGAAGATGAGACTATGTATAAAAGCAGTCTCATCATGCAACTCTTTTCTTCAATGCTAAACCATTTCGTATATCGATGCATGTGTGTAGGGGGAGCGTTTCGGAAATGTAAAACTTCCAAGTGTTAAAAGTTTTGATTTTTATCAAGCACTTTAAATGGTTTTCAATGGTTTATGGTTACGATCTTTACCCAAAACAACCTACTATCCACGATGGAACGATGGAGTTAAAAGGTGGTTTAGGATATGAAACTAAGTCCTATGATCCAACCAGAACCAGAGGGATCTACCCAAGGAAATCCCATAGCTAGAAATAGTTATCCTTAGGAAATATGGAGTTGAATGAAACTGAATGCAGACAAATTACTTAAGTTAGCACTGGGAACCCAAGCCTTAGAAGACTTGGATTCATCTGGTTGTTCAATAAGAACAGACTTAGTTCTCACAACAACCCCATTTTCATCCTTCTTAGGATGAAATACCCAGTTAACCCCAATAGGTTTTGCAATGACCTTTGAAATGTAATTAAATCTGTTGTAGGTCATTGAAATCCCATTATCATTAGGGTTTTGATCCTTCTTTGTTCTCCATGTCAAGCTTGAAGAAGCTTTAGACCCCTTACCATGTGGTTGCAAATATTTTGGTCTGGTCACGTTTCTGTCAGCGTTGGAATTGGTCTTGTCAACGCTGAAATTACCCTTGTCAGCGTTGAACCTAGGGTTTGCTACAGAAACCCATTGCATATTAGACCAAGTGTTTGTCTTTTGAAATGGTCTTTGTCCATGAGTGTTAGACCCTCTAGTGAAGAATGGGGCAGGTCTAATCACTTGTGGACTTTGTTGCACACAAGGTTTGGGTCTGACAACGTTTGACTTTCTAACAACGTTGACTTTGTTCCTGTCAGCGCTGAGTTTGTTCCTGTCAGCGCTGACTTTGGGAGCGTTGACACACTTATATGCCAAGTGTGAAAAGCTACCACAAGTGTAACAGGCTTTTCTAGACACAACCCTAGGTCTAGAAGAGAAGAGCATGTTCCATCATTGCTAACTTGGCTCTTAGGTGACCTAGTATTCCTATACATCTCTACATACTTAATGCTAGGTTTTCTAACAGTGTTTGAGCCAAGGTTAACAGCCTTACCAGTGATTGGGTTTGTAACCTTAATGGGAGTTGACTCATTAGGACTTTCAAATAGCAAGACACCCTTAACAAATAATGTAGGGTTAGATTTCTTCCATTCATTCAGGCCAGTCAACTTTTGTTGATACTCTTCAACTGGGGTGACAACTCTTGGTGGAGGAGTGAATTCCTCCTCTTGGAGTTCTGGCAAACCAGTCCAAGATAGGTCCTTTTGTTGGACACTATAGAAGTCACCAGCTGGTGGTGGAACCACAGAGTAGTCTTTCATCCCAATCCCAGTCAGATTCTACACCTTCCATTTCTTTAGTAATAACATTCAATGCACCAAAAGCATTAACCTTTACATCATCGCTCTTATTTCCATCCTTTCTATCATTCCCTTTCACCATGCCGCCATCACCTTCCTCACACAACTCACCAACGCTCATCAACCCACTGGTTATACAATCAACAACTTCTTTCAATTCGTCCATAGTATTGCAATCTCTGTTTGTCCCTATAAGCTCTATTTCCCTATCCTCACTCCTATTTTTCTTCCCTCTATCCTTTAAAAATGCCTCTACTTGCATCTCACTCGTACATCCCTCAACATACTCTTCATCCATAAACCCATTGTCCGCATCACCCACTTCGTCTACACTTTCAACCACAACATCTTTTAAAATATCATATTCCTCAAGTTTCTGTTTTCCTTCCATTGTTGTATGTTCATCAACAACACACGGGTTATTCGCCTCCACCCCACTTACCATTGACTCATTTTCTTTACTCGTATGACCAAGAACCGTTACACAATCACTATCATCTTCATTTCCGTGGTGATGAGAAGGACAATCCACACAACCATATCCGCCAATTCAATCGTCTTACCGCTACTTGCAAGTTTAAGGATGTCTCTAACGACTCGATTAAGATGATGCTTTTTCCATATTCCTTAGCGGGGCCCACAAAAATTTGGTTAGAGAAAGAGCCACCCAATTCTATATTGACGTGTAAGGATCTCGTGTCTAAGTTTGTGAACCAATTTTTTCCGCCCTCTAAGACTACGCACTTGAAAAACGAGATTTCAAAGTTTTCACAAGAATTTAATGAAAGTTTTTCAACGGCTTGGAATAGGTTTAAGGAAATGTTACATGAATGTCCTCATCACGGTTTTTCCGATTTGCATCAAATTGACACGTTTTACAATGGACTTAATGATCATGAAAGGGATTATTTGAATGCCGCCGCGGGTGGTAATTTTTTGTGTAAAACGGTTGAGGAAGCTTTGGTGATAATTGAAAATAGATCTAAGGTGTATAGTCCTCGTAGCACGTCTAGTGTTCGTAAGGCTTCGTCTTCGGCTTCACCTTCTTTGTCTAATACCATCGATGCTTGCCAAATTGAGGCGAACTTGGAAAACAAGATTTTTGATAAGTTGAAAGGACTTTTGATTGAGTTTAAAGTTGGTGAACCAAGTGCTCCCGCTACGGCTAAAGCGGTTGATGGACTACCTCGTGACTTAGTGGTAATTCGGAATACAAATGATATAAGCTAATTCGGAAAACTAAAATAAAACCTAATTCGAAAAAGAGGAACATATACCTAATTTGGAATCCGTTCAACTGAACCTAATCCGGAATGCCAAAACCAACCGTAAATCGGAATTCAAGTGAATGACCTAATCCGGAATAATGGACTAAAGGTTAATTCGGAATACTCCTCAATGACCTAATTTGAAATAAAGGACAATAGGCTAATTCGGAATAATAATATTGAGATGTAATTCGGAAAAGTATGTTAAGTGTAATTCGGAATGCTGGTATTGTAACTAATTCAGGAAAAATATTTGACAAACCATCCTCTATAAGCCGATTAACTTTTTAATATAACCTGAATACAGCTCATTCGGAACAATCCTTCGTCCGGAACAATCACTCATCCGGAATGTCACCTTCGTTCGGAATGATTCTTCTTCGCTCGGAATATTACCAAAATCCTTGATCCAGAACAAATTATTCTGAATATGTCACTTATCCAAAACAATCCTTCGTTCGGAACTTCTGCTGATTCAAAGCCCTTGGTTCGGAAGTTTCTGGTTAACCCTTGGTTCGGAACTTCTTGGATCGTAAGTTCTTGATTCGGAAGTTTTCTGAATCGGAACTCCCTGATCCGGAACTATCGTCCGGAAGTTTCCTGATCCGGAACTTTCGTTGGGAACTTTCGTTGATCCGGAACTTTCGTTCGGAAGTTTCCTGATTCGGAAGTTTCCTGATCCGGAACTTTCGTTCGGAAGTTTCTGGTTCGGAAGTTTTGATGTTCCGAATGAAAAAGCATGGTTCGAAACTTCTGGAAAGAAACCCTTTGTTTCGTTCTCGGTGTCTTCTCGAATTGATCACGGTTCAAAGTGGAATTGTCGTAATTGGTGACTAAAAGAGGGAGCTTTTTATCTATATCTAATTAAAAGGTAAATGCGTGAAGTAATAAAAATAAACTAAAAGCAATTAATGATAAAGATGAAACAATTTAAAAATTATAAACTGAAATTTAACTTACTGAAAACTGCTCATTCGGAATGTAATGCTTATTCAGAATAATATAGCTGACTCGGAATATTTTGCTTCATGCGGAATAAATGCCCTATTCGGAATAACTGAGCTTCATGCGGAATAACTTGCTTGATTCGGAATACACAGCTTCATGCGGAATAAATATTTGATTCGGAATAATTTTGAGAAAACCTTGATTCGGAATAAAAGTTGCTCATTCGGAAAAATCTTTGATCCGGAATAAAGTTGCTCACTCAGAATAATTAACTGATCCGGAATAAACTGCTCACTCGGAATATATGGTTCACTCGGAATAATCTTTGACTCGGAATAATTACCCTCCCAAAATTTGAAATAATGTTGCGTGAAAAAGAATCCATTGTAGAAAGTATTGATTTGGTGAACTTCATTGAATCCATGATTGGGGCATTTTCTTAATAACTCCTTGAACTCTTCCCAAGCATCATTAAAGGTTTGGCTAGGTTTTTGTTGAAATCCAATAATTAGGTTTCTCAAAGCCGTAGTCTTAGATGGCGAAAAGAACTTGTTCAAAAACTTCTTAGCAAAGTCATCCCAAGTAGTAATGCTCTTAGGTGGTTGTTCTTTCCAGGAACCTCCCGTCATCGAACACCTAGAAGGGTACCGAAACAAGCTGGGTTAACATCTAAAGGTAATTTTTTTTTATATTAGAATTTCAAAAAAAAATGTAACTAAAATAACAGCCTAACCTTCAATATAACATCAACCAGGAGCTCCTGTATCCTACAGTAACCTTGGACCTCCATCCTATCAATGTCGGAACTGTCACGCAAGAATGTGGTATGAGGAAAGAAATAATAAAAGTCATAGAGCTGTCAATCCAACATTTTCTTTGTGTTGTCAAGAGGGGAAAATACTCTTACCTAAATTTAAAGCAACACCACCACCTTTAGACTACCTCCTTGACTTTGCTAATTCTGCTACATCAAAATTTAGAGAACAAATTAGGATTTATAACGGCATGTTCTGCTTTACATCATTTGGAGCTAGAATAGATCATGCAATAAATAATGGAAGGGGGTGTATACATTTAGGATAAATGGTCAAAATTATCATCGTATTGGTTCTCTACTTCCGCAAGAAGGCCACCAGCCAAGATATGCACAACTTTATTTTTATGATACACAAAATGAAGCAAAGAACCGGATGTGTGCTTTTCTAAATAACGAGATAGGAAATGAAGTGAATGCAACAATTGTAGCAGACTTGATATCCATGTTGGACAGATTTAGTCCAATTGCAAAAGCATTCCGAATGGCACGGGATTGGTGCCATTCTCATCAATCTGTCAATTTTGAATTACACCTTCTTACTGACCAAAAATCTACAAAGCAATATAACGCCCCAACTATTTCTGAAGTAGCAGCGTTGATCACAAATGATTTTGGGGATGGTGAGCCTATTAGGGATATTGTTATCAATAGTAAACGTGAAGGCCCCAAAGAATCTCAGAGTTACATCCATCCTACATGGCACTACAATATCCACTATTATTTCCTTATGGTGAAGACGGTTTTCATGAGAAAATCCATTACTATAACAACAAGGGCGCACGGAAAACAAAGAGAGGGTTTGTGACAATGAAAGAATACTATGCATACATTATTCAACAACGAGCTAACCAAGGCAATACTTTGCTAAAATGCGGACGCCTTTTACAACAATACTTGGTTGATGCTTTCACCGCTGTTGAGGAACAAAGACTCAAATGGTCGAGAAATAATCAAGATACCCTGCGAGTTGATCTCTATCACAATTTGAATGGTGTCGTTACAAGACGAGACACGAATGCAGCCGGACTTGGAAGAAGAATAGTTTTGCCATCAAGTTTCAATGGAGGTCCAAGATATATGATGCAGAATCATCAAGATGTGAAATGACCAGAATACCCCTATTGGGCCCCCAAATGGGTCAAAAGCAAAAACAGTCAAGCTTATTGGGCTTTTTAGCCCAAAAAGTCAAAATAAGCCCAAATGACTTGGAAAAGCACTATCTGACTCAAAATTCAATTCTAAACACAAAACTCTAAAGGCCCAAAAGCTGAAAGTGAGCTTATCACAACTTAATGAACAAACAGCTTATCCTTATTGGGTCATTAAGCCCATTAAGCAATAAGCTAATTCCATAAGCTCTAATTTGACACACAACCTTATTTTGGGATACTAAAGAGATCTGTAAAAAGAAATTTTGAAAAAGCACACTCAATAAGCCAGAAATAAGCAAAGTACAAATCCACTAAAAGACAAAATAGTCGGGTTTTAGTTCTAGGGCACCTCAGGACTTGATTCAACTTGCAAATTGTTACAAATGACTTCAATAAGCCAAATCAATCAACCAAAATCCAATAAGAAACACCAATAAGCTGGAATAAGCCAATAAGCACTTATGAAAAAGTCAATTAAGTTGGTTTTCTAGTCAAACCTAAAGTCAACCCACCAATTGCTCCAGTATGAACAAATGGGTCAAATGATGAGAACCTATTACAAAATCTAAGTTGTTGCTGGTTAAAATAAGCTAGAATAGCTTATTGATAAGCTGAACACAAAAATACACTAGCAGGGGGAACTTTCAGTAGGAACTGGTTCCCACTACCTTGACTATTTGACCTTGATTTTTAGAGAGATTCTGTATGTTTTATTGGAAGACAAGGGCACCCAAGTGATCAGTTAATCACAAGGAGTCACAATCAAGCACAAAAACACACTTTGGTTCACTCAATAAGCACAGAAAAATCAAACAATGCTCAGATCTAGCACAGACATGGATATTAAGCAGTTATGAACACTTAAGCAATTTTAAGCTAGAATAAGCACTCCAAATTCAACCAGATGCATACACAAGCTATGTAAACTGTTATTAAGCACAAACAAACTTAAATCAATCACTGAATCAAAGTATGGAACAAGATCAAAGCAGATTACTCTTGCTGATATGAACTTCAAGAACACTTGCACACTTTGTTGATATAATTGACCAAAGATCCAATTTCAACACTCAAATCCTACTTCCCTGGTGTAACTAACTAGATTCAGTCACTTGTTAACCCTAGTCTATGATGAGATCTAGGTGTCCCTTAAACCACAACCAATTTCAACAAGTATACAAGATTTTAGAGCCTATTTTTGATTCTAGGTGTTTATATGCACAAAGCTTGTAGATAAATATCACTTAGCACTTATGAGATATGTTCCAACACAAAGCACCACAAAGCATCAACTCAAAACAACACAAATCCAAAACAGGCTGTTATCCCAAACAACCCTTAATCTACCATTTTTTAAAGCAACTTGTGATTTTCACTAATAACCTACTGATTTTATGAATAAAAAACACTTCCTAGGTGACAACTAACAGATTCAAACACAAAAATCACAACCTCAAACACAAGAACACAAAATAAAATCTCAAAATCAAAAACAGGCAATAACATGAAATTTTCTAGAGGAATCTTAAACAAGGGATTATACCTGTCCTCCACAACATCCAAGGAGGACCAGCTATGCTCCTTGGACCCTGTTCAACAACTAGAACAAGACCAAGGTTCTTCAAAAAGGAAGATCAAAACCTGCTAATGTTAAAAGTAGAACAAGGTTTTGATTATGATATTTCTTAAACACAAATGAGCAAACAACTCAACCAAGAGCTTAAAACTCTTCTCAGGCTTGGTGTCAACAAGCTTGAAGGAGCTTAAGGCTATTGGCTAAGGGTTAGTACAAGAGAAAAACCAAATCAGAAACAAGGATTTCAAGGTTTTGAACCTTTGAAAACCTTCAAACATAGACGTCCCTTAACCACAAGATTAAGGAAGGTCTAAAAGATATAGTATATAGTTTAACTATTATTTCATGTATTTTAATTAAACTATAGGTTAAGCATTTTAATTAAAGTATAACATGTTTTAATTAAAATGAAATGAAGTACTTAGGTTAAAATATGTATTATTATTATTAATAATATAACCTAAGTCATGTCTAAATTAATTAATTATAGGCATGTTTTAAATAATTAATTAATTATAACTTATAACATAAAATACTTAGGTTAAATTAATATCATGCTAAATTAATAATTAGAATAACCTAAGTCATGGTTTAATTAATATCTCATGTTATTAATTAATTTATATCCTAAGTTCATGATTCATAAAAATTAACATGTAACATAGATCATGATTTAACCAACGAACCATGAATCGGGCATGAATTCGACACCGTACCCCGAGCCAAACCCGGGGCACGTGTGCCTCCTTGCTGCCGTGGGTCCCACAAGCACCAACCAAGACCTAAAATGGTCTTGGTGGTGGCGGTAATAAGCAAACCAAACCCCCCTCGGGTTTGTTTGCTAGGCGGCTAAAAACAAACACCCTTTTAAATCATTCTTTGATTTTAATTTATACCAAAACATGTTAGATCAATGTTTAATTATCATGTTTAAATAAGAACACAATAACATATTCATGAACATAAACAAAGATTCAAAAGAATTAAAAAGAAGGGTTTAAAAAGGTATACCACTATGTAGCTTGGAAAAGGATGAACAAACACTGATTATAGCAATAGTTTTTAAGATCAAAATCAACCAATCACCCTCCTATGGTGATGTTAAGGTGGCGGCACAAAGAGAGAACAAGGAGGAGGAGAGAAAACTCTTTTAGGGTTTTTGTGTTTATTTCTTGAAAGTGAAAAATGAAAACATATTTTTACCATAACCCCCCCTTTACTTGTAAAAGTCCATGGGCTAAGCCCATTATGGTTGTTGTGCCGTGGGTATGGGGGCCCCACATGGGGTACCCGTACCTTTCTCGTGTCCCGATGTTTCGTGTTCGTTCGTGGTTAAACGTGCTCGTGTTTAAAGTGTTTCAGTTTATTCTATCGTGTCGTTTATCGTAAACTTAACGCTCGTAATTATATTATATGTATTTACGTAATTATTCTAGTTCGTATTTTAAATGGTGATCATGATTTAATTATGTTCACGTGACATATTTATTACCTGTTTATCATGAGTTCGTACGTAATCGATACTTGTCATGTCATACACGTATGCACTTGCTTGATTATTAGCACATGAATGTGATCAATACTAAATAAGGTAAGTTTTAATCTAGGACGTACGATCTTAAGGGCACTATTCATGGTAAAAGCATGCGGGTTTTACAGTGGTATTCTTAGGTCACATTGTATCAGCAGAAGGAATCACTATGGATCCAACGAAGGTTGAGGCCATTACTAAGTGGCCAAGGCCGAAATCAGCGACGGAAGTCCGTAGTTTCTTAGGCTTAGCTGGCTATTATCGTAGGTTCGTGGAGAACTTTTCCCGCTTAGCACTACCATTGACCAAACTGATGCAAAAAGGGGAGAAATTTGTCTATTCATACTCTCCCATCTGGTACGGGTGGATTTCAAATCTACAGTGATGCATCGGGGAAGGGACTTGGCTGTATTCTCATGCAACATGGGAAAGTGATCGTGTACGCTTCACGGCAGCTTAAGCCTTATGAAGAAAATTACCCCACACATGACTTGGAACTTGCTGCAGTCGTGTTTGCATTGAAGATATGGAGGCACTACTTATATGGAGAATCATGTGACATTTTCACGGACCACAAGAGCTTGAAGTATATCTTTACTCAACGTGAATTGAACATGAGGCAGAGGAGATGGTTAGAGCTGTTGAAAGATTATGACATTAATCTACAGTATCATCCCGGAAAGGCAAATGTAGTAGCAGATGCTCTTAGCAGGAAGTCCGGAATGATCAACGGCATTAAAATTGAGGAGGAAATCATAAGAGACTTGGAGCGACTTGACATCGAGATCATGGTATGTGGACAACACGGTTACTGGGCTAATCTTAGAGTAGAACCCGAGTAAGCTAAATCCAACACGGTTACTGGGCTAATCTTATGTCATAAAGATCTCTTTACATTGCTTTCTATCCATCCATAGTAGTAGCAACATCCATTACTGCTCAATCGGATGTATAGTGCGACCTGGCTAAAGATCTCTTTGCATTGCTTTCTATCCATCCATAGTAGTAGAAGCATCCATTACTTCTCAATCGGATGTATAGTGCGACCCGGATAAAGATCTCTTTGCATTGCTTTCTATCCATCCATAGTAGTAGCAGCATCTATTACTGCTCAATCGGATGTATAGTGCGACCCGGATAAAGATCTCTTTGCATTGCTTTCTATCCATCCATAGTATTAGCAGCATCCATTACTGCTCAATCGGATGTATAGTGCGACCCAAATAAAAATCTCTTTGCATTGCTTTCTGTCCCTTAGTAGTAGCAGCAGCATCAATTACTGCTCATCTGATGTATAGTGCGATCCTGATAAAGATCTCTCTGCATCTTCATCTGTCCATCAGTAGTAGCAGCAGCATCCATTACTGCTCAATCTAATGTTTAGTGCGATCCGGATAAAGATCTCTTTGCATCGCTTTCTGTCCACCCGTAGTAGTAGCAACCTCCATTACTGCTCAATCAGACGTATAAGGTTAACCTGTATGTAGACCATTTCGCATTGATATCACCATTCGTTCCTGAGAGAGTGTCCGAGATGAACCATATACTTAGAACATCTTTCACCTAAAAGATAACTACGTTTTTAGTAGCTTTGAGGACAAAGCTAAAATAACGGGGTGGTGCTGTAAAATCCATGATTTTAGCATGATCAAATGTAATAAAGTTTCACCCAATGATCTTAAGAACATTCACTCATGTGTTATATTTCTATTGGATGTGTGTGAACTTGTCCATTATGTACTTATACTTCTACAATCCTTTTCTATTGTAATAAGTTGCATAACTTAAACCAAGTACTTAAAAACTAGGAGAACAAGTAATGAAATGTATAACTAACTATGTATATACAACACTTAACCAAATTTGGAAAATATGGTACATCATGTATGTATGTATGCATACTATAAGCATACTTGTACCATCTTGTACTAGCCCAAGATAGCCTCCTCTTTGTGTGCTAGCCCAACACGAGCCCAAGTCCAAGCCCACTCCCTTTTTGGTTAGCCTTACACGGCACCCCACTATGTGAAAGAAGAAGAGTTGCCTTGGGTTTGGAAAAGCCAACACTTGGCATGCATTCTCTTACCAAGGCAATCATGCCTTTTGCCTTGCCCTTTCTCTCTCCCCTTTAAGCCGAAAAACACACACACTCTTCATTCTCACACATTCAATCCAATCTCACTTCTCTCATCTTCTTTCTCTCTCAAATCATACGGATACATCCAAGAATACACATTAAATCCTCTAGATCTTTGTCTCATCCTAACTACTAATCATTTAGTAGTATCATCACCTTTGGAATCATTATAACAAGCCCTAGCCAAATCCTTAAGGGTTACGGCTTGGTTATACTTTATTGAGAATTTATTCTAGCAAAGAAAGTAAATAACGATAACAAAGGAAAACTACAAGGCCAAAATAGATTAAAAAAATTTAAAAATGTCGAAAAATTAAATTTTCCGGTTAAAATGAGGGCAAATTTGTGGAAAAGACCACTTACTTCGATAGAAGTCCCCCCTACACTTGATATAAACATTGTCCTCAATGGTTAAGCATGTGGGAGTAAACTCACCTACACTT
The DNA here is from genome assembly GCA_025667525.1 of Glebionis coronaria. Classification (NCBI taxonomy): domain Eukaryota; kingdom Viridiplantae; phylum Streptophyta; class Magnoliopsida; order Asterales; family Asteraceae; genus Glebionis; species Glebionis coronaria. The sequence continues at coordinate 173,954,104 of CM046876.1, read as the reverse complement.
ATGACATTGTGCACTTTGTTTAAATCTTGTTAAGGAAAGTACAACTATAGTGATTTCAATGTGAATATATAAGATATGAAATATTGAATCACGACAGTTTAGGATAGAACCGGTAAGACGGGTACACGGGATCACGGTTCGTCAAAAGTCATCGAGAATGGTTCTTTGAAGCTTTAATCCCTGCACAGAAGAAGAAACAAGGCAACAAACACATACGGGGATCCCCCCTACACTTATTATGAAAACGGTAAAGGATAGATCAACGGGTTGCCTCCCGAGAAGCGCTTGTTTTTGTTAACCGAGTCACGAGCCTGACTCGACCTAGAACTAGTTCAAAGGAAACGTGGTGAGGGATGGAATCATCTCATGAGAGATGTCCTCACCAAAGTACAACTTCACGCGCTGGCTATTCACCTTAAAGTTGGGCCCATTTGGCTAAGAAAGCTCAATGGTGCCATAGGGGAAGACTTTGGCGACGGTGAATGGACCAGACCAACGACTCTTCAACTTGCCCGAGAAGATCTTCAACCGAGAGTTAAAGAGTAAGACTTGATCACAAACATGGAACTCTCGGTTCTTAATCTTAGCATCATGGATGATTTTTGTCTTCTCCTTGTAGATCAACGAGTTCTCATAAGCTTCATTCCTCAATTAATTTAGCTCGTTGAGTTAAATCTTCCGAAGATCGCCGGCTTTGTTGATGTCGAAGTTAGCCCACTTCAAGGCCCAGTATGCCTTATGTTCCAGCTCGATAGGGAGGTGGCATGCTTTCCCGTACACAAGACGATAAGGGGTACAACCAATCGGGGTCTTATATGCGGTACGGAAAGCCCACAAAGCATCATCTAACTTATCGTCCCACGAGGTACGATGCTCTCCCACAGTACGCTCCAGAATTCGCTTCAATCCACGGTTAGATATCTCGGCTTGACCATTGGTTTGAGGATGATAAGCGGTGGAAAGACGATGATTAACACCATACTTAGCCATGACTCGAGCAAATTGATCATTGCAAAAATGAGTCGCACGGTCACTGATGATAGCACGAGGAACACCGAATCGAGCAAAAAGCTGCTTTAGAAAGTTCACAACCACCCTCGCATCATTCGTAGGGAGAGCCTTGGCTTCAACCCATTTAGATACGTAGTCAACGGCTACGAGGATGTACTTGTTCCCTTTAGATGATGGAAATGGCCCCATAAAGTCGATGCCCCATACATCAAAGATTTCACATTCTTGTATGAAATTTTGAGGCATCTCATCTTTATGTGTGATCTTGCCTTGGCGTTGGCAAGCATCACAATTCTTAACCACCTCGTGAGTGTCACGATAAATTGTGGGCCAATAGAATCCAGAGTCGAAAAGTTTCTTAGCGGTGTAGTTGGGACCAAAGTGACCACCGGTGGGTCCTTTATGGCAAGCTTCGAGAATATCGAAAGCTGCGGGTCCATCAACACACCGACGAATTATCAGATCAGCACATTGTTTGAAGAGATAAGGGTCATCCCAAAAGTAAGTCTTAATATCTTTAAAGAACTTCTTCTTTTGTTGGGATGTTAACCCCTTGATGAGAATACCACCCGCTAAGTAGTTTGCAATGTCCGCAAACCACGGGGTGTCATCAAGATTGGAATTGATAGACATTAAGGCCTCAAGGGGAAAAGAGTCATTGATCTCTTGATTCGGATGATCCCCTTGATAAGGATCCTCAAGTCTACTTAAATGATCCGCGGCTAGGTTTTCGGCTCCTTTCTTGTCACGAATTTCAATTTTGAATTCTTGAAGGAGTAAAACCCAACGAAGAAGTCTTGGTTAGAATCTTGCTTAGTCAACAAGTACTTCAACGCGGAATGATCGGTGTACACAACGGTGGTGGAAAGAACAAGATAGTGGCGGAACATCTCAAAAGCATAAACTACAGCTAAAAGCTCTTTTTCGGTAGTGGTATAATGCAATTGATCCCCCGTCATTGTCTTGCTAGCATAATGGATTGGTTGGAAGTGTTTGTTCACTATTTGGCCCAAAATCGCTCCAATAGCAAAATTGCTAGCATCAAACATCAATTCAAAAGGTAGCTCCCAATTAGGGGTAACCAAGACCGGTGCCTTAGTTAGCTTGTCCTTAAGAAGATTGAAGGATTCAAGACACTCTTTAAAAAAGATAAAGGGAGTATCTTTTTCCAAGAGGTGGGTCATCGGGCGAGTGATTTTAGAAAAATCTTGGATGAATCGATGATAGAAGCCCGCATGACCAAGGAAACTTCTCACACCCTTCACGGTTGAAGGTGGAGGTAATTTGGCTATGACATCCACTTTAGCACGGTCCACTTCAAGACCGGCTTTAGAGATTTTATGTCCAAGCACAATGCCTTCTTTTACCATGAAATGGCATTTTTCCCAATTTAGAACAAGGCGAGTGTCTTCACACCGCTTAAGCATGCGTTCTAAATTGGCAAGGCAATTAGAAAAGGAATCACCGTAGACCGAGAAATCATCCAGGAAGACATCCATAGTTTCTTCAACCATGTCATGGAAGATAGCCATCATACACCTTTGGAATGTCCCAGGAGCATTGCATAAGCCGAAAGGCATTCTTTTGTAAGCAAATGTTCCATAAGGACAAGTGAATGTGGTTTTCTCTTGGTCTTTGGGATCGATGGGAATTTGAAAATATACGGAGAAACCGTCTAAGAAGCAGTAATAGTCATTACCCGCTAGACGTTCAAGCATTTGGTCCATAAAAGGAAGGGGAAAATGATCCTTTCTCGTAGCATAATTGAGTTTGCGATAGTCTATACAAACTCTCCATCCTGTAACAAGACGAGTAGGAATCAACTCGTTGTTTTCATTAGGAACAACGGTGATTCCGCCTTTCTTAGGCACACAATGGACGGGACTAACCCACGGTGAATCCGAGATAGGGTAGATCATTCCCGCATCAAGAAGTTTGATAACCTCTTTTTTGATAACGTCATGGATCTTTGGATTCACCTTTCTTTGGCTTTGAATAGTGGGTTTAAAGTCCGTGGAACCCACTAAACTCATTTAGGAGGGTTAGTTAGTTTTAGTTTTAGAGTAGTTTCCATTTTCATTTTGATAGGTGATTTTAGTGAGAGAAAGTGACAGTTTCTCTCACTAGGATCTTAATCTTTTATCTTCCTTTCATGTTTTTAATCAAACCTTTATCTTTGATAGTTTAATTCTTGTCTGAATCTTAATCTTACTCTACCTTTCTTAGCTCTCATTCACTTTAATCCGAGTTTTCTACAGGTATTGTTTTAATTTGATGTTTAATTTATTAAAAAGTTTATCTTTTTATTAATCTTTAAGTTTTCATACGGAATGAGCTATAAGTTTGACATGCTTATTGGCTTATTTTGTATTTAGCTTATTTACTTTTTAGTTTTCTTAAAAAGTTAGTCTTTTTAATGTTTGCTTATTTCGTATTTGGGATGACCCGTATCTTTTCAAACAATGTGCCGACTTGATTATTCTCCGATGTGTTGATGGACCGGCAGCTTTAGAAATCCTTGACGCTTGCCACAAAGGACCCACCGGTGGTCACTTTGGTCCCAACTACACCGCCAAAAAAGTGTTTGACTCGGGATTTTATTGGCCCACCATTTATCATGATGCTCACGAGATGGTTAAACGTTGTGATGCTTGCCAAAAACAAGGCAAGATCACGCATAAAGACGAAATGCCTCAAAATTTCATTCAAGAATGTGAAATCTTTGATGTTTGGGGTATCGACTTTATGGGGCCATTCCCTTCATATAAAGGAAACAAATATATCCTTGTAGCCGTTGACTATGTTTCAAAATGGGTTGAAGCCAAAGCTTTACCTACTAATGATGCAAGGGTGGTTTGTAACTTTTTAAAATCGTTGTTCGCTAGATTCGGTGTGCCTCGTGCCATTATTAGTGATCGCGGGACTCATTTTTGCAATGATCAATTTGCAAGAGTCATGGCTAAGTATGGTGTAAATCATCGTCTTTCCACCGCATACCACCCACACACTAGTCTAAACCTATGACTCTCACCAACTTTATTTTGACGTGTTTTAGTGTCTCTTTCAGGTGAGAATGTGGTTAAGCTTGAGGATAGAAGTGGCTAGACTTGGATGCCTTAGGATTGCATATAGAAGGAGATCCCCGTTCCTTCTTAGCTTTGTTTGTTCATTTATCTAGTGATACTGTTGGCACCTATATGTTTGTTTGTTTGTGTTATTTGTTTGTCTTGGGTAAGAGGTAGGACTGTTACCTATTTACCTAGACTCTTGCATTGTTGAGATATTGTCATGACATTTGTGTCACCATTTTATGACATTTCTTATATCATTTAGTTATCTCTATAGACACGCTATTGTTGTGATGATATCCATACGTCGCGCCCCATATTCCGCCATGGTGGGGTGTGACAGGTATGAACTTGAGGGTTCGTGCTTCGGCAATTGCGGCTGCTCTAGAATCTTGGAGTGCTTGTACTGTTGGATTAGTCATCGTATCTGCTTAAGATAAGACATAAAAGGTTGATGCACAAAAATATATAGATATGTATCATTATGACTTCTAAGCATAACACATTTCAACAAGTAATTATAATAGGCAAACAACTATCAATCCAACAACTCTTCATCCGGAAGTCCTTCATTCGGAACTCTTCATCCTGAAGTCCTTCATTCGGAACTCTTCATCCGGAAGTCCTTCATTCGGAACTCTTCATCCGGAAGTCCTTCATTCGGAACTCTTCATCCGGAAGTCCTTGGAACTCTTCATCCTGAAGTCCTTCATTCGGAACTCTTCATCCGGAAGTCCTTGGAACTCTTCATCCGGAAGTCCTTCATTCGGAACTCTTCATTCAGAAGTTCATTCGGAACTCTTCATTCGGAAGTTCGTCCGAAACTCCTTCATTCGGAAGTTCATCCGGAACTTCTTCATTCGAAAGTTCATCCGGAACTTCTTCATTCGGAAGTTCATCCGGAACTTCTTCATTCGAAAGTTCATTCGGAACTTCTTCATTCGGAAGTTCATTCGGAACTTATTCATTCGGAAGTTCATTCGGAACTTCTTCATTCGGAAATTCATTCGGAACTTCTTCATTCGGAAGTTCATTCGGAACTTCTTCATTCGGAAGTTTCATTCGAAACTTCTTCATTCGGAAGTTCATTCGGAACTTCTTCATTCGGAAGTTCATTCGGAACTTCTTCATTCGGAAGTTCATTCGGAACTTCTTCATTCGGAAGTTCATCCGGAACTTCTTTCATTCGGAAGTTCATCCGGAACTTCCTTCATTCGGAAGTTCATCCGGAACTTCCTTCATTCGGAAGTTCATAATCCTTGTTCATCCGGAAGTTATAAACGCACCCTATTAATGATTATTCTAGGCGCGATTGTGAGTTATGAGGCATTCTAAGGCAACAAAACATCTTTCTAAGGATATTCCGAGCAAAACCCATCTAAAACCCTAATCAATTAATCCCTAATTAGGCAAACGAACCCTAATTTTGATAAAGTTGATTACCCGAATCAATTGACAGGATTTAAAGATGAATTAGGCGAATTATAAATCAAAGAATTTGTTGTTTGTACCTTTTTTATTGAATGGAACGGATTGAGTGATTAGAACGCGAGTTTTGTGAGAGCTTGTGTGTGTGTTAATGGTGGAAAAGTGGTAAAACTGAAACAGTGAAGAAGAATTAACGTGGGGGGTGGGGGGGGGGGGGGGGGGTTGGTTTGACTTTGGTCAAAAATGTTTACAACTTTCACCCTTAGTCATTTTTAACCCTACACTTTTCTTTCCTTTTCCCTTTTTATTCCTTATCTTTTCACGTCTCCCTAACCATCGTTAAACTTAGCCAACTTAACCTTGCTTAGCTAAACTAATCACGACAATCTCACACAACTTAAGTATCACATCCAATTAGCAAATCTCCAAGATCTAAAGCAAGTCCTATTCTAAAGCAAGACCACTCATTAACCATTTAGCCAATTAATTTTCCTCAAACACTTTTGAAAATCGTTTTGATGACGAAGATGATTTAATATTTTCTCCCCCTTAAACGATGACCCGTTTTCTATTTAAAGAGCTGTAGTCATTGTTTAAAGAGTCAAATATTGATGAAAGCATTTCCAATTAATATCTTGAAAAGATTGATTCGTGGGTGGCAATAAGATTTCTCTTATTTAGACAAATTAATGCACTGAGACGTACACTAACTCGTGTTAGACCAAGTTGAAAAGTAAACTTGATCCCTTTGCATGATTTGGCTTGTAAATCATGCCCGAGAAAATTAATTCCCGTTGTGAGCCAACGTTTTCCAAGGAAATACGTGACTTTAATATGAAAACCGGGTTGTAGTCAGAAATAACTACAAGCCATAATGGGCATGTTTTAAAAATGTACAACTTTTATACGGACTCTATTTATGGCGCCGTGTCAATATTGATCGACATTTCTAAAGCCGTAAATATTACCGTACTAAAAGACATGCCCGATTTAAAAAACGAAAAATATTTTTGGTTTTTCTTGATTTTATAATTTTTATGGTTTTTCTAGGTTTTAGAGGTGCCTCGTGGGGGAGTTCCCATGCTTATCCATGTACATATTATCGCTTTCTAATGTAGCTTATTTGAAGGGATTAGTGCCCTTCCAACCTTTGTTCCGTGGTTGTTTGTGAATTATGGTTTTTAGATGATCATCATCTTCATGATTGGAGCCTCTCGTGTTCGTTTTACGTGAGAACTCGATCGTTTGCTTTGAAGAATTTCTCGATATCCATATGATATATCCTTGATTGTTATAACCATAGGTCTTATTAGCACACTTCATAACGGCTATAGATTTAATGGTTCCACCCTTTCCATGCTATATTAGGCATTCGACTTCGTCTCTAGTATGGGGGTATCCTAGACTTAGACTCGAAACATTGAGGACAATGTTTAGCTTTAGTATAGGGGTGAATAGATACTTGCCTTGCCAATCCTTCACGCTTTCCAAAATTTATCTTTTTGTTTATTGTAGGTTTACAAAATAAGGCTAAAAATGGTCAAATTTTAAAATTTTTCTCATGTTTCATAAGTGTTTGAAGACACGAACGTAGATTTTCCGATGGCGAGAATAAGAGTAATTTTTGACTCGACCGTGCGTGTTGAGCACTTAGCTTCAATTCCTTAACTTTTTAGGCTAAGTCTCTTAATTGAGGACGAGAAATGATAGAGTTAATTATAAGTTACAATGCTAAACGTAGAGTACTCGTATTCTTTCAAAAACTCATGTGTTCTAATTGTTTGCTTATTCTCCCTTCGCTTGTATATATATTTTGCTAATAAGTATTTGCTTAGCGGTTTAGTCTTGATTGTTGGTTTCTAGTCTTTTCTAGTAGCTTCCATGTAATTAAATTGGGGAAAACAATAAGGTATCGCCAGCGTCACGGTTTTGAAGTATTGGCAACCCGAATAATCGAAAGCTTCACCCAATAATAAGATTTCAAGTGCTCACCTAAATCAAGCAAAAATTCGAAGCTCACAAGGCCAAAAAATCTATGCAAAATTGAAAGTGATTAAGCCTTAATCTTTGAAGCTTTAAAGATCCAAAATTCGCTTTAGCGTGAGGATATACGTCTTTGGCCATAATAAACACCTCATGGCGAGGTTAAATAAAAGGCAAGGCAAGACCGAAGTCATAATAAAAGCTCCATGGCGGAGTTGAATAAAAGATGGAGGTAAACCTATGATAATAAAGCCCATCCGTTAGGGGGCTTATAAAAGTCTTGGTAATAAGTCTCATGTTCAAAACCATTATAATACCGTGTTTATCGATCCTTCTTGTTGACTTAATTTTTTGACATCATTGTATATTAGGGGAGGTTATTAATTCGATGGTCTTGGTTACACCGTTATGACTCTATTTTTGGACCTTAATCTCTATCATCGCATAAGTAAAAAATGTATCCTCGTGAACATTCAAGACAAAAATAAAATATAAGAGATACCACTTAGGATTAAGGGAGTCAAAGTACGTAATTAGGGCATATGAGTAGTTTTAGCATTACTAACTTATAATGACAATGATCTCGTTACACGCTTGACATGGAATTGGGTGAAAATCGAGGACGACGAAATTATTTCTAACGAAGCATTCACGTGTTCTTGTCTATGAACCTAAACGTCCCATTTTGCGATGAAAATCATACATTATGTTTAAAACACAAGTAGTAGTAATAGTAGTAGTGTAGCTAGTTTATTATTCAATAAAAGTGAATAAAAATGAATTATGGAGATGCTACGATACTTTCTTCTAGCATTGCATGAGGGCACGGTAATGGTTTAGTATGGGGGAGTGATGAGACTGCTTTTATACATAGTCTCATCGTCCATATTGGGCTTAAAATGCATTAAATATCATTAAAAATGCCAAATATATGCTTGTGTTTGTTGCTTGTGTATTTTAGGTACGGATATTGAGGAAATGAAAAAAAAGATCACAAGAATCAGTGAAAACAACACGGGAAATGAAGCCGCACAATGAACCGGGCCCTACCATTCACCTTAAAATTGGGCCCATTTGGCTGAGAAAGCTCAATGGTGCCATAGGGAAAGACATTGGCGATGGTGAATGGACCAGACCATCGGCTCTTCAACTTGCCCGAGAAGATCTTCAACTGAGAGTTAAAAATTAAGACTTGATCACCAACGTGGAACTCTCGGTTCTTAATTTTAGCATCGTGGATAATCTTGGTCTTCTCCTTGTAGATCAATGAGTTCTCGTAAGCTTCATTCCTCAATTCATGTAGCTCATTGAGTTGAATCTTGCGAAGATCACCAGCTTTGTTGATGTCGAAGTTAGCCCACTCCATGGCCCCGTATGCCTTATGTTCTAGCTCGATGGGAAGGTGGCATGCTTTTCCGTACACAAGACGATAAGGTGTACAACCAATCGGTGTCTTATAGGCGGTACGGAAAGCCCACAGAGCATCATCAAGTTTATCGGCCCACGAGGCACGATGCTCTCCCACATTACGTTCCAAAATTCGCTTCAATCCACGGTTGGATATCTCGGCTTGACCGTTTGTTTGAGGATGATAAGCGATGGAAAGACGGTGAGTGACACAATACTTAGCCATGACTCGTGCAAATTGATCATTGCAAAAATGAGTCCCACGGTCACTGATTATAGCACGAGGAACACTGAATCGAGCAAACAGTTGTTTCAAGAAATTACAAACCACCCTCGCGTCGTTAGTGGGTAATGCTTTGGCTTCAACCCATTTGGAAACGTAGTCAACGGCGACAAGGATGTATTTGTTTCCTTTAGAAGAAGGGAATGGCCCCATAAAGTCGATGCCCCATACATCAAAGATTTCACATTCTTGTATGAAATTTTGAGGCATCTCATCTTTATGTGTGATCTTGCCTTGTTTTTGGCAAGCATCACAATTTTTAACCATCTCGTGAGCATCACGATAAATGGTGGGCCAATAAAATCCCGAGTCAAACACTTTTTTGGCGGTGTAGTTGGGACCAAAGTGACCACCGGTGGGTCCTTTATGGCAAGCCTTAAGAATGTCCAAAGCGGCCGGTCCGTCAACACATCGGCGAATAATCAAGTCAGCGCATTGTTTGAATAGAAAAGGGTCATCCAAAAAGTAGGTCTTGACATCGTTCAAGAACTTTTTCTTTTGTTGGGATGTTAACCCTTTGATGAGAACACCACCCGCTAAGTAGTTTGCAATGTCGGCAAACCACGGGGTGTCATCAAGATTGGCACTAATAGACATTAAGGTCTCAGGGGGAAAAGAGTCATTGATCTCTTTGTTCGGATGATCCCCTTGATATGGATCCTCAAGTCTACTTAGATGATCCGTGGCTAGGTTTTCGGCTCCCTTCTTGTCACGAATTTCAATATTGAATTCTTGAAGGAGTAAACCCAGCGAAGAAGTCTTGGCTTAGAGTCGTGCTTAGTCATCAAGTACTTCAACGTGGAATGGTCCGTGTATACGATGGAGGTGGATAAAACAAGATAGGGGCGATATTTTTCAAAAGCATAGACAACAGCTTAAAGCTCTTTTTCGGTTGTCGTATAATGCAATTGAGCCCCCGTCATTGTCTTGCTAGCATAGTGGATTGGTTGGAAGTGTTTATTCACTCTTTGGCCTAAAACCGCTCCAATAGCAAAGTCGCTAGCATCGCACATCAACTCAAAAGGTAGCTCCTAATTAGGGGTAACCAAGACCGGTGCCTTAGTTAGATTATCCTTAAGAAGATTGAAGGCTTCGATACACTCTTTAGAAAATATAAAAGGAGTATCTTTTTCCAAGAGGTGGGTCATCGGGCGAGCGATTTTAGAGAAATCCTGAATGAATCGACGATAGAAGCCCGCATGACCCAGAAAACTTCTCACACCCTTCACGGTTGAAAGTGGAGGTAATTTGGCTATGACATCTACTTTAGCAGGGTCGACTTCAAGACCGGCTTTTGAGATTTTGTGTCCTAGCACAATGCCTGCTTTTACCATAAAATGGCATTTTTTTCCAATTTAGAACAAGGCGAGTGTCTTCGCACCGCTTAAGCATACGTTCTAAATTGGCAAGGCAAAAAGAGAAGGAATCCCCAAAGACCGAGAAATCATCCGTGAAGACTTCCATGGTTTGCTCAACCATGTCATGGAAGATAGCCAACATGCACCTTTGGAAAGTCCCGGGGGCATTGCATAAGCCAAAAGGCATCCTTTTGTAGGTAAATGTGCCATAGGGACAAGTGAATGTTGTCTTCTCTTGATCTTGGGGATCGATGGGTATTTGGAAATAACCCGAGAAACCATCTAGAAAGAAATAATATTCATTACCCGCTAAACGTTCAAGCATTTGGTCCATAAAAGGAAGAGGGAAATGATCCTTTCTCGTGGCATCATTGAGTTTGCGGTAGTCTATACATACTCTCCACCCAGTAACGAGACGTGTAGCAGGTTTACGTCTAGGTTTTGGGGACTATTGCAGAAAGCCTTGGGTACAAGGCTGGATATGAGTGCAGCTTATCACATAAACTACATGATATGTGCTACATTTAACTCTTCTATAGCTACTGTTGAATCATCTTCTAAATATTTTCTAAAAATCGTCCAAAACAGTAACCTCAGATTTATACCCTAAACTTGTTTTGATCATATCTCACTCATTATTTTGATTCCATTGCATGGCCAACTCTCACATGTGTACAAGACCCATAGCTTACTGTAAATCCATCCTACTTCATCATTTTATCAGTTCATGACTTGGTTCTTTACTGTTTTATACAGCCAACAAATTTAACCAAGATTTTAACCTTGTTTCTTATGGTTTTTCATCTTTTTAATCATATTTATCAACACCAAATCCCCACATAACATTTTTATCATCATATAATCATCATATACATATACAATAGGAAATAAAATACATGTTTACATAATCAAAATAACAAGAAGATGAGGAGGACAATCTTTATACCACCATGATGATGTAGGTTGTGATCAAAACATGGATTTTGATGGAGAAACATGTGATGCACCAAGACCATCTTCATGATCATCAATCTTCATGTACTCCTTGTGGAAAATCAGCCCCAAGACACCAAGAAAACTCCTCCATGGATGTTATAATCACCACCATTCAAGAGAGCTTCAAGAGGGCTTCAACATATGTAGAAATAACATAGGATTTCATGGTTGATTTTTGATGAAAATGGTGTTTATGGGTGAGGATGGGACGGCAAAGAGAGAGTGTAGGGAGAGAGTTGAGTGGTTTTTGCATGTCACAAATGGAAGCAAGTAGTAAATGGGAAGTGGTTTTGTGGTTTGAATGGGAAAAGTAGCTTCAAAATGAAGCAAATGGTACAAGTGTTATTCACTTTGCTTAAGGCTTGACACCTAAGGGTGTTAAGTCATGGTTTGGCCGCCCCATGTTAGTGGGGTGGGGCAAGTGTAAACTTGTCTCATCCCACTAATTTACGGGTATTCCTCGATTCTAGTTTCCTCGATTTGCGTGTCCTCGGGTCGTTTTACGAAAAACGTTTTTATAAATTATGAATCAACGTCACAAAACGAATCCAATAAAAATTGTCTCATCAAAAACGGAGTTCGAAAACGTAAATACGAAATCCTAAGGTTTCCGTTTTAGTCGTAAAGGACGTTAAAATAAAATCGTAAGTCCTAATCTCTTCTCGTAAATTTGTGAGTTTATGAACTAACACAAATTTAGAACTCCAAAATAATATTCACGGTTAAATTTATTTTCTGAAATGTCGGACTGTCACCAAAGACGGTGTATGTAAACGTAAGCACGTAACGTTGAATCCTCCGGTTTAGACGTTGTCGATGCTACTCCAAGACGTAAATCCAAATTTCTTCCCAAAAATATGTGAGTTCATATTGTAACATTAAAATAATGTTTTTAAATAATATTCGAGAATAAAATATCAACCATAAATTGACGGATTGTCATAGCATTTACCCCTAAACAGGATCTTTGTCCTCAAAGATCATCTTACCTTACTACTCGCTTCTTATAGAGTTAAAGCCATGTGGGTATTTCTTCCACATTCGGTCTTTTCTCACAAGTTCAATTCATTATAATACGCGAGTTTCATCAAACATAACTACGGGAATAAGATCAGGCTAAATGTTGACTTACTTTCTCTATCCATGATGTTCACGGGTTTCTGATGAATGCAACTTTTCGCCGATCTAAGCTTTACTAAGAACAATCAGATTCTCACTTGATAGATATTCCATCAAGTTCGATATACGAAACATAATTCACGCAGTCTTTGAAGTCCTAGGGTAGATCCAGCTTATATGCCTTCCAAACCAATCTTTTATATCATCTCAATGGTCCCATACAACGGGGACTTATATCATATTAATACACTTTTTCCTTGCGAATCGGCTATGTTTTATTTGTTAAAACTTGTTTTTTGAACAAAGATTAATATGGACATAAGATCTATGAAACTTGTTTTTATTATAATCTAATTGTTTTGCGAAATCATATTATCACTCGAGTTGGGCTTACATACCCTAATGATGGCTTATAAACTATATTCTCAACGACGTGATTTGCAAAAATTAATTGGTTTATAATACATAAAAACATCATGTTTTTTGTGATTTACTAATGGTGGACTTGCTATTGCACTACGTGCTCTAGTCAAGCTATCTAGGGTTTGAACCATCTTTAATCTTTTCCCGTGACATGTACATGTTTCGGCATCTATATGATAATTATCCCAAGAACTTGCGCCCTCGGGCGCATGAAGAGTAGGATATAGGGTTTGATCCTTCTTTAATCTTTTCCTGCGGTAAACACGCCTAAATCAAAGTTAACAAAAGGTTTTTCTTAACTTGTGCTAAAAGATGATTTCATGCATCTTTTACACGCTTTTGACATTTGTTTTCTAAAACTTATGTGATACCTATTTGAATTTTTAACTCTATGCCATCCAATCTCAAAGCACTTGTAGTTGTTTTTCGTCATCTTGTCAGACCTAGGGCGAATTACATACCCGAGGCGATCTTTGTCACTGGTCAGACCTTTGCCAATCATTGCATGCTTTAAATTCGTACGACTTAAGTCGAGTTCCCGGTCAGATTCGGAACCCGAGGCATAAGATGAGATGAAACATACTCATGACTTTATTACGTATAGAACAAGTTTGGTTTGAGATATTCATTGGTACTCGAAAGAGTTTTGAGAACATCCCATCCAAACACTCTACAACAATAAACTTCATGAATAGTCTCATAATTCTAAGAGTTGCACTTGTAATGCAATCAACGCTCGTAGCTTACCTCTTGCCCTACTTGATATTAGACGGTCGGACCTCTAATATTAAGTGGGAGTGCAAGTAAGGATCTTAGTCTTATTAGTAATTAAGAATAGGGTCTTCTCGTACAATGGGTTCGTCAATAGGAGACTCCTCACTAGAATGAGTTGGAGTGGGAGTTTTGTTCTTTCGTCTACGTGCACGTTTTGCTTGATTACGAGTATGTTATATTGCATCTTTACCAACACCAATTACAATTTGGCATATTTTATCGCTCAACGGATTAATTATGCTATTCACAAGCCTAAAAAAAACATCCCTTACGCAATGCTTCTCACTCGCCTTTTTAAAAGGGTTGGCCGTGATTTTCTAAATCTTGATCTTTCTCAGTTTCAACCGGTCAAACGGGTCATGCTACCAATTCAAGAGGTATATAAGAGAAAGACAATATGTGATCGTAAATCCGACCAACAAGAGTTCAATGATGAGGACATGGACATGCCAACAAGTGATGGTGATGGCATTGGCACAAGTGCTCCCATTGATTCTTTGAGTTCTTCTCACCACTCCACAAACTCATTCGTGGGTGGTTTAGATGACATTGCTTCTCCTCCTCACCATTCCTCTAGTGAAGTCCTAATAATCTCAATTTAGAGGAACTTTACCATCAAAATCTTTGAAGCCAAGGTGATTTGCATGAACACCGGATTGAGTCAAGAAAGGGAATCAAGTACTTGGGAAAAATGATCAAGGGATTAGGCAAGAAACGGAGGTGAAGACTTTGAATTTTGTCAAAGTTTACTTGTCTTGTGATGCTTAAAACATTTGCTTATTTTTATTACTTTTGTTTAGTTGTGTATCAACTTATGCTACATGTTTGGATTACTATTTATTTTGATCCTAAATATTGTTTATGCCATCATTTTGTGATTTACATAGCTTTGTGCATGCCTTATGATAGTTAGCTTCTTAGATTTTGGTCAGTAGTTAACTTTGGCTTGTGAATCCTTTGGTAAACATCTGGGTTAACCAAAATTTGGGATGTGAAACTTTTGAAAGACCTCTGGTCGCGGTTCCATATCGACCCACGGATCCTTATCGATAAGGAACCGCCGGTCCTAGATAAGGAACCGCCGCCACTGTGTCCGACAGAATGTTTTGCTTTACACTATTTTCTTAAATCTGTGTAAACTTTGCATAATTTTTTGCAAAAACCTGCATATTTCCTAAATTAGGTTACCTAAATTCATTATTCACCTAAAATGATTTTAACCCATTACTAGTTTAGATCATCCCCTCACCCATTTAAACCCACCTTGTTAGTCATGTTCTTCACACAACAAAACATCCTTCTCAAACCCTTAAACCACCCTTGTCAACCATGGTTTCTACAAAAACCTTAAACACCCCTAGGAAAACACTTAAGATTAGGATTAAGGTACCCAAGCCTAACTCCTCACCCTTTCACACATCCAAAAATGAGATGGTTCCAATCCTCATTTCCTCATCACCTTCACCACCCCTTGCACCATGCAAGACAACATCCACCCATGGTACTAACCACTCCATTGGTTCTACCTCCTCTTCATTCAACTCAAGAATGAATGAGCACTCTTCACCCTTCACTCAAAGTGCACCCTTGGATGTGACCACACAACCCCAACCAATCTAAAGCATTCCTTTTGTGAATGACTTTGATGACACCTTGGTGACTTCACCATTTACCCCTCCTAACTCACCCATTTCACCAACCTTGGAGAACATACCTCCACACTCACCCATTTCTCCTTTGGGGAACATGCCTCCACTCTCACCCACATCACCCTTGGAGAACATGCCTCCTCCACCTCCACCAAACTCAAACATTCCAATTTTCGGTGTCCCACTTTCCCTCCTTTTAGGTGCTCCTTACTATGGGTTTCAAGAGACTCATGGTCCTAATTGTCCATGTTGCCTCTACAACCACTACATCATCCATAAACTTTGGATGGAGATGTTTGGACTATATAGGAGGTTGCAAGATTTCTTGCTTACCTTGTTCTCCATGCCTCCTCCTAGGAGATGATTGATGAGTTTTCTTAATAAGTTTTTTAACAAAACCAAGCCAAGAAGACTACTCATCTAGATTTAATGTTAAGCTAGATTTGTATTAGTTAGTTTTTTTTCATTTGTCATTGTATTTTCTTCCTTCATGAGTGTTTCATGAAGTTGTTCTATGGATTTAGCTTTATGTGTTCCTATTCTTATGTGCACATTAATCAACTTTAATTTGAAATTAAAATTGAACCTAAATCTATCACAACCTCTAAAAACTTGACTAAAAATTGGTTCAAAATGATATCTAAATATTTTGTCACCCTTTGTCAAGACATTCTTTGTGAATGTGTTGCTTTTATGCAACCCTAGCATAATTTATTGCTAATAGAGGTAAAATTCCAAGATTTGCAATTTTTTGAAAAAGTCTTAGTCTTTCTCAAAACCCTGGAAAAACTTGGTTTCAAGTCCACTGCACGCGGATCCTTAAAGTCCTGCGGTTCCTTAAGTGGTAAGGAAACGCCGGTCCCAATAAGGTACCGCGGACAGTAACTGTCTTTTGACACGTTTTTGGTCAAAATTCTTTAAACCCTATACCCTGTCAGGATTCCTTGTTTGCTCAATTTGGCTAAACATTCTTTGACACTTCACATTTTGTATTCAAATTCTTACCTTGATTACATTTTACTTATACCCCAACCTTGAGATTTCATTCTCACACCTTCCCAACCTTGAGAATTCATTCTCACACAACCTTGAGATTTCATTCTCACACCTTCCCAACCTTGATATTTCATTCTCACACCCTCACAATGCCTAACTCCTCCATTCCTAACCTTGACATTTCTTTGTCACAACCTCACTCACCCAAAGCTTCCGCATCCAAGCTTTAAAAGAAACCGAATCTCGGTTTTACCTATTTGGGTTAAGAAGAATGAACCATCTTCCTCCAAACCACCCAAAAACTCTACCTTCTCTCCAATCAAGTATTGGAATGAGTCTTGTACCATTAACCCCATCACCGGAGCAAAAGAAAATGTTCCCCCACCACCTCAATCCTTCAACACCCCTCAACTCAATGACCTTTCAACCTTCCCAAACCTCACAAGGCATTGTGAAAACATTTCCTACCCTATTACCCCACCACCACCAAACCTTAGGTTTGATGCCCTACCCCCATCAAACGATTTTGTGTTGCATCATGGATCCTCGTATGCTTGTTGTCGATTTCAACAAATTGAACTTGCTCATGTATATGAGAAGTTAAATTTTCTTGAATTCCTCCTCACTCGACCTCCTATCCAAGTTTTTTTCCGGTGGACAAAGCTTTGAATGATGCATCGTCGTCTTATTTTTCCAACTAAAGGACTAACTACTCTTAGAGTCTTTATTACTTTAGTTGTTTTAGAGTCTTTTATTTTTTTAAGCAATCTTAGAAAATTATCACTATTAGACTAGCTTATGCTTAGTGGTTTATTTTCCATTTTTTTTAGATACTCATATTGTGTGTATGACTATCTACCTTGTTATGTCTTTTCTTTTATATAACCTTTGTGTTGTTTGTGTGTTATTTCCTTAGTTCTCTTTTGAGTTGATCATGGTTAATTTTAACAATTGCTTATGGGTGATTCCATCAATTCTAAACTTTAACCCATTGAGAAGTTTATCATCTTCATTGGATTGAAGCATGATTTTGTCAATAACCTTTTTGGACATACTTAGCAAAATACTTGCTTCTAATTTGAGATTTCTTCTCTCTCTCCCTCTCAAGTTACTTAGTAGGTAGTGATCATATATACATTGGTGTTTCTTTTCTTTCTTCTAACCTTTGTGTAGCATGTCACCTTAGCTCACATACTTGGTGCCCCAAGCAAGGGGGAGCAACCACCAAGGGGGAGCTACTAGCAAAGTCCGATTTTCTTCAAAAGACTTGTGCTAACCTTTTTGCTACGACAAAGGGGGAGAAATGATAGTGATAAACTCGTTAATAATTCGATATTTTGTGTTTCTACGTAAATGAGTTTATCGTTTGTCGTAATCAAAAAAGGGGAGATTGTTAATGCAAGTGATGCCTAAAAACATTATTAGTGTTAACTAATCTTTCTTAGTTTTGATCACAACAAACCATACAACACATTTAGTGTAAAACATAAAACGAATTATTTAACTAACACCATCATCAAGGTAATAATCATATCACTAACCTTTCTTAATCATACTTAGTGATCATCAAAATGATTATCCTTAAAACTCACTTTTGTTAATATGACAAAAGACTTTTTAATAAACTTTCTTTTTTAGAAAATGTTTTATTAAAATGGAAAATGAAAATTTTAAAATAGCATATTCCATATGCTATTAGAATATCCTTTGAAGGCTTCAAATACCTCAGATATTCCTACACCACTAAAAGACAAAAAACAGAGCGTACTCTAGGGGCGAAACCTTAAGTAGCTAGGCGGTTCCTTAGTGATATGGAACCGCCGGGCTAGATAAGGTACCGCGCCCAGATAGCCGTTATATATCCGTTATACTTTGTCTCCTTTAAATAGTGGGTCAAATCTCATTTTCCAATAAGCCTCTTGGACGTTTTTCTCAGCCCTCTTTCTATTTTCTATAGCATAATCATTAGTAAATGATCACTTAAAGTGTTAAGGATGTTTACATATGATTATCCTCTTGATCCCCTCCTTTACCTTGTCCAATCACTCACTAGTGTTGTGATAAAGATGAATCTATGAGCTAGTCATATTCATCATGATACCCTTTTTTGTTTTATGTCAATCCATTGTATTTATGAATACTTGGACTAGTTGTGTTCATCCAAGTTATTTGTGAATACTTGGATTTGTTGTGTACATCCATTTCATATGTGTTTGCTTGGATTTGTGTTGTGTAAATCCAAGCTACATGTGTGTACTTGGATAAGTCTAGTTGAGTTGTAATAGATTTTATTAGTAGTTCTCACTAAACTATAAAGTGATGTGGTTGTGTCTTGTGAGTTCTCACTAAACTTGAAAGTGATTAGTAGTTGTGTTGTCTGAAGTTCTCACTTAGCTTCAAAGTGAATAGTCGTGAAGATTGGTTCTAGCTTTGGATTAGAACTCAGCATCTAGCCTTGTGTCGTAAAATGGTAAAGTAGGCAACGTCGTGAAGATTGGTTCTACCTTAAGATTAGAACTCGACATCTAGCCTTGTGTCGTTAAATTGCGAAGTAGGCAACGTTGTGTAGATTGGTCCTAGCTAAAGATTAGGTCTTGACATTTAGCTTAGTATCGGAAAATAATGTAAGCGACGATGTAAGGTTTTCTCCGCCAAGAAGGGAGCTTGTGGATATAGTGGAAATCTCGAGTAGGTGTACTCGAGGAGTGGAGTAGAAATGAGGATAGAGCCTCGTTGTCGAACCACTATAAATCTTGGTGTCTTCCCTCTAGGTTGTCTCCTTCCTTACTCTTTACTTATTTCATTATCATTACACTTACCTAATATCTTTACTAGTGCATTTGAATTGAACCTAATCATTATGCAACTTAGCTTCAAGCAAAAGATAGTTTTGATACAAACCAAATTGAAAGTAATTTTAATTTGGTTGCCAATCGAAGAGAAACTATTCAACCTCCCCCCCCCCTCTAGTTTCTACAGTAAGTTCTCAAAACCTTTGTCAACAAAGAAAACTTCCCCATCGGGGTCAACATATTCATCATCCTAAGAATCATTCGTGATTGGAAACGTAGGCTTAACACTCTTAACCTCTACCGGCGGAGGGGACGGAAAATCGTTTTTATCAACAACTCCTAAAACTCTCTTTGAAATTCTTTTACAAATGTTTTTGATAGGATTAACATTGTTCAAAGACGTGATCGAATACACATGAGAAAGTGTAGAATTTTGAGTTGCATTTACGACGAGTTCTTACTCATTGAAACGAAGAGTGATTTTCCTAGCATGCACATCAATAAGTGCTCTCGAGGTATCCAAAAAAGATCGACCTAAATTAGAGGCACTTTAGGATCGATGGGAATGTCAACAACGATAAAGTCTACGGGATAGTAGAACTTTCCAACTTTCACGAAGACGTCCTCGGCTACTCCACAAGCTAGAATCGTAGAATGATCGGCCATCTCGATTGACATTCTTGAAGGAGTGAGATTAGGAAGATTGAGCGACTTCAAAATCTCAAGAGGCATCAAATTTATACTAGCACCAAGATCGGCCAAGGCGTAGCATTCCTCCATATCTTGTACTACACATGGGATTAAAAATTTACCTGGATCACCGACTTTTTGAGGTATGCGGCTAAGAAAAACCGAAGAACAACTAGACGACTTTTGCAATTTTTCTTTGTTATTCAACATACTTTTAAAGTTTGCGGCAAATCGAGGAATCATGACCAAGGTGTCGGCAAAACTTATATTAAAATGCAAGTCACGAAACATTTTCATAAAAAGTTCAAATTGATAATTATTTCGTTCTTGAGCCTTTTCCTTGTTTCGTCTTGAAGGGTAAGGTAAGGGTGGTGTGGGTTGGGGCATAGGCAACGGCCTTGGAATCTCGGGTTCAATTATTGGTATTGGTTCAACCGTAGGTGTGGTTTGAGCGGTACTTTGTTGGCTTGGAATTTGCTCCTTTTCTACCACCACCTCGGGTTCTTTCTCTTTTTCCTTCTCCGTAGAAGTAATTGGACGAGAAATGGGTTCTTTGAAAGTTTTACCACTACGAGTTGTAATAACCTTCAATTCTCCTTTCGGGTTTACGATGGTATCACTAGGAACACCACCCGAAGAAGAAGGTTTACACATGATAGCTTCAAACATTTTCCCATTCGGTCCTCCAACTTAGATTGCCTAGCATCCGCTTTTAACAACTCTTGCTTAATCTCATGTTGACCTTGCTCCATTTTTTGTTGGTTTTGTTGGAGACGTTGAACATTTCCTTCCATTTTATTAGCATGAGTCTTAAGTTCATTAGCAAGTTCGTTTTTAAGCTCGTTTTTCAACTCGGATCTTAAGCTAACCATTTCACGTTGCATATTATCAAACTTAGCATCGTTTGCTTTAGCATAATTCAAAAATTCTCCTTGAAGATTTTTGGTGTGATCATTTTGAAAACCTCGTGTGGTAGTTTGAAAATCACGGTTTTGGTTTTGGTTTGAAATTTTCCCATTTCCACTTTGATAATTACCCTTGTTGTAGTTACGTTGATTTCTTTGATAAGCACCACTTTGATTGTTTCGATAGTTGTTAGCATTTTGATTTTGTGGAGCTTGATTTTGGCGGGAACCTTGACCGTTTTGGTTATAAGTTCCCGTGGCTACATAAGCATTCGAAGTGTTACCATCCACGGTAATGCACTCGGGAAAATCATGAGCTCCACCACACGAAATACAACTCTTGGCAACTGCCTTAACCGATGCGGAATTCAAAGCATCTTGTGCTTTCCAATGAATCATAAGAGTCGAAAACCTATCGAAAAACCGATTCTCCTCATTTGCTTCATCTTGCAAGGCACTCATGTTATGAGACGACGATGAACCCATCGTGTCAATACTCGTACAACGTGGGGATGAGCAAAGAAGATTCTTTTTGGTGTTTTTAACTTTTTCAAAAAAAATTTGGATTTTCGATTGTTTTTACTTTTTTTTTGTTTTTGGAATTGTATTAAGTAGACAAAAATCTACAATCTCCTCTTTAATCAAACCTCTTGATTAAAGAAGCCTCAAGGAATGAAAACGATCACGTGAAGTGAACGCCTTCGATGACTTTAGAACGTTGGTGGAACACCAAAACGTTCAAGAGGGTTTAATCAAATAAAACCAAGAAAGTATATATGATACTTAATAATACTTTGGGCGGCAAAACCCTCGATTAGCTTTCAAAATCAAATACTCACAAGCAAGCGGGGAAACGAGGCGGCGCGAAGCACTTAAGAGCCTTTTTCCTTAGGATATATTTTATAATATCCGCCTTATACCCACCTTATAGTTTGTATTTTTCAAAATCGAGCTTCACGAAAGTATTTATCTATTTTTGCCTTTTTCTTTGGTTTGAGATTCGAATACAATGATTGGGTAATGACCTCCCAAGTCAAGGTTGTGATTTCTCACTTTTGGAGTACTTGTGTATTTATTGTTCTACGTATACAATATAGTAATAGTATTCACACAAAAAACGAAAAACCGATAATACGTATTAGTAGAGTGCTACTAATACAATAAATATTATGGCTATATATAAAAACAACAATTGCCAAATCAAAACACAACACGCCTCCCCGGCAGCGGCGCCAAAATGATGTAGAGTAAAATACGTCTTTTAGGAAAAAGAGCGTAATTAGGGTAAGTACACAAGTAGTTTAGGAAAACCACGAGTTATGACCCAAAGTGGGGATCGTTCTCAAGGAGGCTTGGTGTGTGTGTAATGAAATGATTAATTATGTGATTATATTGATTATGAGAAAGAAAAATAAAAAGGGGATAAGAAGAGAATGACGGTTACGATGACGGATTAAACTAAGACGAAAGAGTCGTACACGTAAAACCGTAAAAGCTCCAAAATTAAAAATTTACTCTAAAAGTTCCTTAAAAGATGCAATAAATCCTAAAAAATGTATTAAGAGTTTACAAAAAATCAAAAATCACCCAAACCTTTTATTTAATTAAATAATGATTTTTAAATGCTAATTAAAGCTCTAAAAATCAATTTAATTAAAAAAAGCCCAAAATGAGATTTATCACTTTGTAAACCTCTAAAACAACCTAACAAAATTTAAAACTATTTTTGAAAATTTTAAAATTAATAAAAACTATTTTAAAACAATTAAAAACTATTAAAACTTAAAATAATTATAAGAATAAATCTAAGGACAATGAAAATATTCTAAAAGTTGTGAAACTACTAACTTTATGTATTTGAACTCGGAAAAATGAAAAAAGTAGAAAAAACTAGCTTTTAATTTTTACTAATAAAATAATAATAAATTAATATTAAAAATCCAAAGTTTATAAAAAAAACTCTAAAAAATTACCAAAAATCAAGAAAAATGTAACTAAGACAAAAATGTAAGCCAAAGTTTCCAAAACCTTTTTAATAATTATATATTAATTTTAAAGTTGATGAAAAACCCTAAAATTATATAAAATCAAAAATAAGTTAATTTGAAAACTTTAATTGATGTAAACCTCAAAAATACTATTAAAAACTTAAAAACTATTTTTCCAGATTTTTAAAACGCTTTTTCCTATTTTTTATTTACTTTCTAAAATTAAAACTTAAAATAATCCTAATAAATTAACTACACACGTGAAAAATAAACTTTTTAAGCCAAAAAGTCTTAAACCTAATAAAGAACAAAGGAAAATTGTAAATTAGTAAAAAGCTAAAATAAATAAGCTGAAATCAGCTTATTACTAAGCTGTTTGTTTTAAATAAGCTAAAAGCACAAACACCTTAAGTATTAATCAAACAAAGTGATAACCAGTCAAAGACCCTAGGGCAACTGGTTATCACGTTGGTGTGTGGGAGAGATGGCGCAGGTTCGAGTCCTGGCGAGTCTCTTTTTGTTAAAAACTTTTTTTTTATATTTTCTTTTTGCAAAAACTTAAAACCACTACTCCACTTAACTCAAAAACACAAATGTATTAAATCAAACAAGATTTTAGCCTAGAAAATGCAAAAATGTGCTCAGTTAACAAATCTAGCTACAGTAACAACACAACCCAAAGCAGTTTTATCCGATATCTGATGAAACAAAGAAAACACAAAAACAAGGGACGTTCTCTGATGGACCAGAGAAGTCAATATGCTATTGGAGGCCTTTTTGGTTAGTTTTTGATGGTTTGCTGGTTGTTTTGGCAAGGCAAGACATCCCCACAACCAGTTGGGTAGTGGGGAATCACAATGATCAAGAAAGAACCAAGTTAATCACACAAGAATCAAATTACACAAAGCAAATAGGTTACTGAAAATCAGAATAAGCATATAGGCAGTCTTTGCTGATGCACTTGCCTTAAAAACGAATTTCAATCCACTCAAGTTAACACAAGGCACAACCAAACAATAACCAATAGATCCTAAGTCCTAGATAGACAGATTTGATAACATGTTCCAAGATTTTAGACCATATAAATCAAAATCACACTAGTTTAAGTCTACTGATTATTTGGCTTACTTTAACCAAATGTTTAACATGCAAATCACTTTAAAACTTAACCAAACTCAAAACCTATGGTAACAATAAGCTAATACTTATAAATCAAGTGTGCTTAGGAAGTTTCTCTAGTTTAATGTCACCTTAAACCCGTTAAGACCCTTAACCCAAACACCCCTTAACTTACTGAAAACAACTTTTTGCAAACCAAATCTGCTCAAACTTTAACCAAACAGATATCAACTACTTCTAACATGCATCTAGATCAGATTAGAGATAAACAAACAAATATCACCCAATAAACCAGCAACTTACAAAATCCAAATAAGTTCACATGAAAAAGTTCATAAACCAAACCATAGGGTTCAAACAGATACCTGTTGATGCCTACTAGGGATGTGATTAGGGGACTTGTGTGAGCTTAATGAAGTGTAGAGGTGCCTGCTGGTGGAATCCAAGTGGACCCAATGCTTAACAATGTCTTCAAACAGAAAGAACAAAGGGAATTAATAGATCTTGCTTGCTGCTTTCTTGATACCTGGACACAACACCACAAGACCAAATAAAAGCTTCAAATATCAAAGGCTACAAGCTTTTGGCTTGTAGCTTTTGATACAGTAAGTGTGAACAAACAAATGGGTCAAAATAACAAAAAGGTTTTCACCTCACTAAGCTTCTTACCCAAGTACTATACCCACTGAATCTTGATATCTCCCAGATATCAAGGTTCTATTGTCATATAAGAGCCCAAGTAAGTAGCTTATGTGGCCTTTGAACCTTCTTGGTAAACTGGAAAACGAATTTTTAAAACTTGAAAATGCCTTTCTGAAAACTCATTCAACAAAGTACTTCAACAAATCAATTTGGAACTCAGTCTTTCACACACGCCAATAAAATTTTAACTAAAACTGAAAAGGAATTATATTTTCTCCTAAAAACACCAACTTTCATTAAGAAAAACAGATTACAAGGCTTTGTAAAAAAACTGGAACACGAGGAAAATGAGACACAAGTCGTCTCATTTTATACTAGCCAAAAGAAAAATCTAGAAAGCTGAATAAAATATTACAATGCTTGTTAAACCCTAAACCCTAGCTAAAGGAATTCCCAATCTGCCCTTGGTCTTCAAATTTGAATTTCTGTCAAATTGGCATCTTGTGAAGATTGTGATGTGCAAGCTGTCTTAGATCAATCTTGGTCGTCCCTTTGTGCTTTGAGAACAAGCAATCACATGAGTCGTTTATCTTGTCTTCATTTGGGGAAAAGGGGGAAAGTGATGGGTGCAGGGGAGGGTCCTACCCAACACATGGGTGTGTTGGGATCATGGTTTTGGTGTGGGTTTAGGTGATAATGATGGTAATTAAAGATCTGGAGGTGATCAAACAAAAACCCTTTTATTTGTGTTTAATTGGGTCTGGGTTTAATTAGGGTTTATAGGGGATGAAAAGGGGGTTTAATCCGTTTAGGGGTGGGTTAATTTTAAATTAAGTGTTATGGAGGGAAGGTTTATAACTGATTAAATAAATCAGTTATTTAAGTTGGGTGGGGTGTGACGTGGATGGGGAGAGTGAGGTGGAGGAGTGTGATTGGGTGGGTGATGAGGTGTCGGCTGGGGAGTGGTGGTGGGGAGTTTGTTTGTCTGGCCAGTTTTAGCCCCCCATGTCTCTTCATCTTGTCAAACCAAGTTGAACCAGCTCAAAAGTGAAATCCCTTTGTAATGGAAGTTTCCTTTCTTCTATTTTGGCCACAATATGTTTTTCAAAACTATTCCAAGGGTTTTTAATACTTTTAATGCATACTTCAAGGGCTATAATGGTATTTTCTTGAAACTTAAGGACCAATCTTGTAATAATTGAGCTTTACAAGGGTCTAAAGTGACATGTATTCAAAATTTGAGGGATCATTCTTGACAATCTTCAAATCTTCAAGGACTTCTTTGGAAATTCATGATTCGGGTCCGGTTCTTTGTGCGGCTTCGTTTCCCGTGTTCGTTTTTGATTGATTCTTGTGATCTTTTGTCCTTTCCTCAATATTCGTACCTAAAATACACAAGCAACAAATAAAAGCATATATTTGGGTATTTTCATGATATTTAATGCATTTTAAGCCCAATTTGGACGACGAGACTATGTATAAAAGCAGTCTCATCAAATGCTCGGTCATATGTTTATTATGTATCGTATATTAGAACGTTGTAATAGGTAGTAGGTTAGTCGTGGATTATGGGCTTAACTTTAAGCTAAGGTTCATTCATAAGTAACCAAAGCCCAAAAGGAAAGCCCGACCCATTATCATATAGCCCATTATGCCACATGTAGGCAAAGCTATATAAACCTCTCCTTGCATGTAAGGAGAGATTGGTTGGTTATTCTTTTTCTCTTAATCTAATATTTCACAAGTTCACACACTTCTCTCTCTTTTCTATCTCTAGTTTCTCTCTCTAGAACTCATCTCATATCTACCTTTCTTTCTTCTTTATTCGTATAGAATCATTATTTAAGGGACAACAATTGGTATAAATCACCATGGGGTAGTTTTTGTGATTCGTTGTTGCTATTATATTGGGTTGTGTGATTTACACCTAACATCATTCCGAATTCAAGTTTTTTCTTGTGTTTTTCTTTCTTTAAATCTTCCTCTATTCATCTCTACATCTTTAATACGTGTGGTAAGATTTTGGTTACATTCGTTTGGTTAGAATCACGAATTCCAAGGTAAAAATCCATTCTTTCTTGTTGCTTCCAAGTCTCGGATTATTTTTGTGTTACGATCTGATTTTTATGATTGCATAAACCCTGGGGGTTTCTACTTGCGATCCAAAGTCACGATCACATCCTACGATCACCACTACGATCACAACTGCGATCCCAAGTACGATCACGGTTACGAACAAGTGAGTACGATCCCAAAGTACGATCATAAGCCACGATCACGAGTACGATCGGTGACTACGATCGGGGGAGTACGATAGGTGACTACGATATGTGGATACGATAGGTGAGTACGATTAGTGAGTACCATCGTTGGATGCGATAGGTGAGTACGATCGGTGGACACGATAGGGGAGTACGATCAGTGAGTACGATCAGTGAGTACGATAGGAGTACGATCGGTGAGTACGACAAGAGTACGATCACTCGTTACGATCCAAGACTGCGATCAGACTACGATCATAGAGTACGATCAGACTACGATCATAGAGTACGATCAGACTGCGATCTAAGAGTGCGATGGGTGACACTGCGATGGACATCTAAATTTTGTTCGAATATTTTTTAGACTTACCCACTATCTAGACTAGTCTCGGAACATAGTTTACACGAAGATTAAAAAAAAGATTTAAAATTTTTAGGTCAAGTAAAATCAAATTCTTTCCATACTAGTTTTAAGCTATTTCTAGCTCGATTTCAAAATTTGGTGATTACAAATTTTTTTAGGCCTACCGTTTTGTCGGACAGAGGAATTTATTGTCGGACTGAGAAAAAAACGCAATTTTCAGAATTTCAACAACACCACAATCACAACACAACTACTTAAGATCCACATTCAATTCATCACTTAAGAGAATATTGAGATGGATTCTACTGCAGAATATCGTGTGACAAACAACAACATTATGGTGGTGGGTAACAAAGAGAGACCACCAATGCTTGTGGCTGGTCGATATGCTCAATGGCAATCACGTTTTCTTCGCTATCTTGATACAATACCTAATGGTGATGCATTGAGGCAATGTATTAGCAATGGACCATATGTTTTCTCCGATATCACTGTTCCTCATACACCAGCCACAGACACTATTCCAGAAATAACCGCAACCACAAGAAAAGAAACGTTATCTGATCTTACACCAGACAAGCGTGCTTGGTATGATGCAGAAAAAGAAGCGATCTATATGATTCTAAGTGGAATTAGAGATGATATTTATTCCACGGTTGATGCATGTCCTACGGAACAAGAAATGGGGACGGCTATTGAACGCTTGAAACAAGGAGAATCACTCAACATGCAAGATGTTAAAACAAACTTGTTTTGGAATTTTGGTAAGTTTACTGCATTGGATGGAGAATCAATTGAGTCTTATTATTCACGATTCTACAAGATGATGAACGATATGACAAGAAACAACTTGGAGGTCTCCACCATGCAAGTCAATGTGCAATTTCTCCAGCAACTTCAACTAGAGTGGACACGTTTTGTTACTTTGGTGAAACAACAAAAGAAGTTAGACAAGGTAAACTATCACACTCTCTTTGATATCTTGAAACAATTTCAGTATGAGGCAAATGAAATTTGAGCTGAACGAATTGCAAAGACGGCTAATCCACTTGCTCTAGTGTCTACCACTCAAGATCATCGATCTCATACTCCAAAGTCATACTCCGTTCAATCATCCTCACCACGATATTTTACATCATCCAATTCTTCATCCTCCACAAGATCACGCGGCAAAGAACCAAAAGCACCATCACCACCATCTGAGTCATCATCTGAAGAGGATAGTGATGAAGATCAAGCTCAGAAGAATCGGGAAATGAAACAACAAATTTCTTTCATTATGTATACCTACAAGAAAATCTTCAAACCCACCAACAATAATCTTCGAACATCATCCAACACAAAGAACCAATATGTTGAGAACCCTTCAAGGTATGACACACGTCGACGTGGTGAAAGTCCTTCTAGGTATGATCGAAATAATCCAACACATGTTGAGGGTTCTGCAAGGTATGATCGACAAACTGCCAAGTATGATACTCAGAGGATTGCTGCTGCTACTGGGAATAGGAAAACTGTTGGAATGCAAGTGGTTCAAAAAAGAGAGATTCAGTGTTATAATTGCCAAGGTTATGGGCATATGGCAAAGGAATGTAGAAAGCCGAAACGGGTTAGGGACTCTAGCTATCATAAAGAGAAGATGTTGTTATGCAAGAAGATGGAAGCATGGGTCAAATTGTCGGCTGAGGAAGGATAAATGCTTGATGATACTGATGATGAAGCATCCGATCAAGAAATAGAAGCACATTACTCGTACATGGCAAAGGTTGACGAAGTTCTCAACGTCACTGAAGATGACAATGGCCCTATCTTTGACACTGAGCCACTCGATAAGGTACACACCACTGATGAATATAATGTGTTTGGCAATATTCATGAGCATAGTGAGCTACCCAATGCCATTAATGACACATGTATGACGGAAAAGGTTGATAGCAATACCACACCCGATTCATCAGACATGTGCAATAATGAGTTTGAGGATGATCAACATGCAAATGAGTATGATGATGAGGAACGTGTCGCGCTTGCTAATTTAATTGCTAGTTTACAAAAAGATGTTAATGAAACTCGAAAAAGTCAAAAGCAATTAAAGAAGGCAAACGAAGCGCTCACTCAAAATTTTGAAGAATGCAAAGCCGCACTAATTACATCTAGTGAGACCAATGAACGCTATAAAGACGAGCTTCTTCAGAAAACCAAAGAGCTTGAGGGGTACAAGGGTAGTGTGTTAAAAAGTCAAAAGGACGATCTTGAAAAGAAATACAACGAAACTCTTGAGTTATTAACCAAAGAGAAACGTCAATTTAATGTTTCGTTAATGGATGAACGTCAAAAAACGTACCTTGCTACCACCAAAGTTAACGAACTTGAACAACGTCTTTTGATGGATAACACCGAGTCTGCTAAAATTCTTGATGTTAAGAAACAAGAGGTTGAAACGTTAAAACAATATTTCAAAAGTCGACATGAAAAAGATACTGAAAAAGTAACAGAACTAGAAAAACAAGTCAAATTTTTGAAGAAATTTGTTTATAAAACACACGACTCTATTCAAACCGTAAGAATGATAGCACCTCCGTCTATGTTTAAGGGTCAAGCTAGCTTTGCAAGTCTTGATTATATTGCCCAAGCTTAAGCTGCGAACCCGCGCCTTGATATGGATGAGTCCGAATGGACCGATCTTGAATATCCTCTTGGTTATGATGAGACATCCCTTTGGGAAGAGGAGAGTAGATCACCGGTCAATAAAGAGTTTGTGAAACCATACAATTATGCTTATGAGAATAGTCTATATGGTCTTTTCACTACACAAAAACAAAAGACTCGTGAGGAATTGTTTTTAGAATGTAAACAAAGAAGAATTCAATGGAAGAAAGCTTTTGCAACTAAGAAAACAAACGTTTCTAAGTTCATCAACTACTTGCCTCTTGATGCTTCTAAAAGCAAGAGTAGGCACACATTTGGGTTTCTACAACATTACATTGATAATATTAAATCCATTGTTGACAATGAATGGAAACAACGAGAAAATGACGAGTGGAAAAAACAATTCCTAAGGATATAACTGTGCTTATCAAACAAATCTTAATACCGAACACGACCACATTAAAAGAAAATATGTTTGAATTTTAAAGATTAATTCGGTCTGAAATGTTTGATGATTTAAAATATGTTGAGTCTATTGAGAAAGAAATTGACGATCTTCAAATGGACAAGTCCGTTTTTTCTGATGAATATGATTTACTCTTAGAAGAATGTCTCTCCAAAGATATTTTGCGTGTTACTCTTCAATCTTGTGCTGATATCGATGAATATTCTGATGTTGCATGCAAATATCTTGATAAGATCAAAGAATGTGAGCGTCTTGAACTTGAGCTTTCGAAACGTAAAGAAAATGTTGATAAAAAGGCTTTTGAGTTACTTCAACACAAAACTGATTTCCTTCAAAAACATTGTCATTCTCTTGAACTTGCTTTGCAAAAAGACGTGGGTTGTTTTCCACATGATAATAACTTGCAAGAAAAACTTTCCATAACATTTCGAGAAATGAATGAAAAGAGTTTGGAAATTAAAGAGTTGAAAGCTCAGTTACAAGACAGGGAACTAGCATTAGCAGAGTTGAAGAAACTCGTTGCTAAGATGGGTGGGAAAATTGTGGAACCCAGTGTTAAGAAACCTGTTGTAAGACAACCCAACGCGCAAAAAGTGACTAGACCCTCTGTTTTTTCTAATTCTGCATTTGCAAAACCTGCGTTTGCCCCCAAGACGGATGGGAAGGATATGTTACCATAGAATACTCCCAAAACACATATTCGATCACCAAGCATTAAGAACACAAATGTGATTAAACCAGGGATGTATAGATTGGCCACTAAACCTACACAAAACAAAGAAAGTCAATCACCTCAGACTTCTAGAAACACTAATAGACGTGTTTCTTTTACTACAGGATAATCCCCACTGATAGTGTTAGCCGAAATCAGCTTAAGAGCACTCGCATGAATGAAAAGGTTTGGCAAAACAAAAGTCAAGGGAAGATGAAGACCTTAGAAGACCACCCTAGGATTTTTAATGTTTCTAAGAATAAAACGTATGTAATCGCGTGTAATGACGATTTGAGTGATTCGACTTTGAATGCTTTGAATGTTAAGTTTGTTTGTGTGAAATGTGGAAAGTGTGATAATGCTAATCATGTTATGTGTGTTTCGAATAATGTCAAAGGCGTAGATACTAGAACTAAGAAGCAAACTGCGATGCCTATCAGTGCTAGAAAACCCAAACACAAATTGAACCATTCTGGTGTAACCCCCCTGAAAAAAATATTACATCAGACTCCACCACTAAGACCACTAGAATCAGAATTAGTGAATTATATGAGTCTGCTAGCACGTCGTGGAAATGGTGGTTTGCTAATCAATGTCCTCCAGGATATAAATGGATGCCTAAAGTTAGGACAGAAAATGTGACAACGAGTGTTAGTATGCCTTTAAATGTTACTAAGGACACTAATGATTCTGAAATCACAACTAATGTGGTATCCAATTTAGAAAATGCTCCATCGTGTTCTAACTATTCTGCAGGTGATACAAATAATTCTCTTCATACTGGACTCCGGATGCACGAAGCACATGACAGGGAATCTCAAGCTTCTAATTAACTTCGTGGAGAAGTTCCTGGGAATGGTTCGATTCGGAAATGATCAATTTGCACTGATCCTAGGATATGGAGATTTGGTTCAGGGAAATATTACTATCAAAAGGGTATACTACGTCGAAGGGCTCAAACACAATCTTTTCTCGGTTGGTCAATTCTGTGATGCGGATTTGGAGGATGCTTTCAGGAAGAAGACATGTTTTGTTCGTGATTATGATGGGAATGATTTACTTACCGGTACACGGGGTACTGATCTCTACACTATTTCACTTCAAGATATAACTTCGTCAACTCCAATTTGCTTCATCGCTAAAGCTTCCACGACTCAGGCATGGTTATGGCATCAACGTCTTTCTCATCTCAACTTTGATACCATCAACTTGCTTTCCAAGAAAGATATTGTGAGAGGCCTTCCAAGTTTGAAATTCATCAAGGATCATCTTTGTTCTTCTTGTGAGCTTTGCAAAGCTAAAAAAAGTAGCTTCAAAACAAAGACCATACCAAGCTCTAAAGGACGGTTAGATCTTCTACATATGGATCTGTGTGGTCCCATGGTGTTCAAAGTATCAATGGGAAGAAATATATTCTGGTAATTGTCGATGATTACTCAAGGTACACATGGACTCACTTCTTGAGGTCCAAGGATGAAACACCCGAAGTTCTCATCAGCTTCCTTAAACTGATACAACGTGGTCTTCAAGCTCAAGTTAAAGTGGTTCGTACTGACAGAGGTACAGAATTTTTGAACTCAAATCTGAGAAACTATTTTGAAGCCGAAGGAATTGAACATGAAACATCTATTTCTCGAACACCCGAACAAAACGGAGTTGTTGAAAGACGAAACCGTACTTTATTTGAGGCTGCTCGAACATTATTATCTGCTTCAAAACTTCCACTTTACTTTTCGGCTGAAGCCGTGTCAACCGCATGCTACACACAAAACCGCTCTTTAATTATCCCAAGACACGAAAAGACACCATATCACATAATTCATGATCGAATACCTTCACTCAAACACCTTCACGTTTTTGGATGTACGTGCTACATTATTCGAGATGGTGAAAATATGGACAAGATGAAAGAGAAAGGTGATGCATGCATTCTAGTGGGATATGAAACTCAGTGAAAATATAGAGTGTACAACAAGAGAACAAACTTGATAGTCGAGACTATTCATATCAGATTTGATGAATTACAAGAAATGGCACTTGAACAAAGCAGTTTAAGTCCCGATCCACAACGATAAAAGACTTCTGTGCACAACCGCACGGAACTCGATACTCAAGACCACAACAATGAACCGTCAAGTTCAAAGCTGGTTCCGAAATATGTTCCTAGAGCAGATATGACAGTGGACACGACACTTGAAGAGTTGGAAATGTTATATGGACCAATGTATGATGAATATTTCACGGGGGAGAAACATGTTGTATCGAAGTCTTCCGCTTTTACTCATGATAAGAATGATGATACCGATCATCGTCCACAAAAGGATACAACTTTATCTACTTCAACACGGGTTGCTTCAGATTTACCTCCTCAGAATATCACATCAACAACCACTCCTACAACATCAAAAACTACTGTCATTGCTCCAGAGAGCACAAATCAAGCAGACAATGCATTATCTGACGAAGATGAACTTATCAACCCATTCGGTACACCGGTATACGAAACTGGAGAGTCTTCTACTCGCCATGTTGATCCGTCAAATATGCACACGTTCTACTAACGACATCCTTCAACACATCATTGGAACCGAGATCATCCTTTGGTTCAAGTAATTGGAAACCCTTCACAGCCCGTTCGTACAAGACGACAGCTTAACACCGATGGCGATGTTTGTATGTTCGCACTTGTCGTGAGTTCAGCTGAACCGAAAAACATCAAAGAAGCCATGGCTGATCATGCTTGGATTAAATAGATGACGGATGAACTTCAACAATTTGAAAGACTTAAAGTTTGGGAACTTGTTGACAGACCATACGATGTAATACCATTAAATCTTCGATGGATCTGGAAAAATAAGATGGATGAAGAGAACACGATCATCAAGAATAAATCTAGGCTAGTAGCTAAAGGTTATGGTCAGAAAGAGGGTATTGATTTTGAAGAATCATTTGCACCAGTAGCTCGAATGGAAGCGGTCATGATTTTCCTTGCTTATGTTGCACATAAGGGATTCATCGTGTATCAAATGGACGTAAAGACGACGTTTCTTAATGGTCCTTTGAAGGAAGAAGTCTATGTCACGCAACCGGAAGGATTCGTCAATCCTCATTATCCTGACAAGGTGTATCGTCTCCACAAAGCACTTTATGAACTCAAGCAAGCTCCAAGGGCATGGTACGACAAGCTCTCAAAATTTCTGGTCTCCAAAGGTTTCTCAAAATGTTTCATTGATCTAACTTTGTTCACTTATAAATATGGGGATGACATTTTGCTTGTGCAGATCTATGATGATGACATTATTTTCGGGTCTACAAACCCAAAACTTTCAAAATGGTTTGAAAAAGTCATGCACAACAAATTTGAAATGCCAATGATGGGCGAACTAAAATTCTTTCTAGGAAATCAAGTTCTACAATCCCCAAGTGGTATCTTTATTACCCAAGCTAAGTATTGTCAAGAGATAATCAAAAAGCATGGTATGAACTCATGTGACCCAGTTGGGACACCATTATCAACCACATACCTAGATGCTGGTTTGGAGGAAGATGCCATAGATCAAACGAAATATCATTCCATGATCGGATCCATCATGTACTTAACAGAAAGACGACCAGATATATCACATGCTACGTGTTATTGTGCACGATATCAAGCACGACCCACTGAAAATCACCTCAAGGAGGTTAAACGGATCTTTCGGTACCTAAAGAATACCATTCATTTGGGACTGGTATCCGAGGGAAACCGGTTTCTTTCTAACGGCCTATTAAGATTATGATCACGTAGGGTGTCTTGATACACGTAAAAGTACTTCAGGTGGTGCACAATTTCTAGGTCAAGATAAGCTTGTGGGATGGTTTTCCAAGAAGCAGGATTGCACGTCACTGTCATCAGCGAAAGCGGAGTATGTGTCTCTATCTGCGTGTTGTGCTCAAGTTCCATGGATGAGAACACAACTCACGGATTATGGCTTCCACTTTGATAAAGTACCTATGTACTGTGACTCAAAGTCCGCCATAGCCATCTCCTGAAATCCGGTACAGCATTTCCGCATGAAGCACATTGATGTCAGATATCACTTCATTAAGGAACAAGTTGAAAGGATCGTTGAACTATACGTTGTTGGATCTGATTACCAATTAGCTGACTTGTTTACAAAAGCTCTTTCGAAAGAGAGGTTTGCGTATCTAGTTAGGCAAATTGGTATGAGATGTTTGACTCCAGCAGAACTGGAGATTCTGGCAAAGAAGCCTTCTTGATTCATCTATCAAACATCTACCTGTAAATATCTTTGCAAATGAAAAATACGAATATAAAACATATAAAAACAAAACACAAAATTAAAAATCTTTGAAAATCCAAAAATATTCTTCTAGACATGTCTTTCAGTATCGATAATATGGACGTACCTAGAAATGTCGCTCAATAACGACACGGGTGTGTACATAAAGCTCGAATGAAAGTTGTAAATATTTTTCGAAACATGCCATTTCTTTTAATAAAGGAAATTGTCTATTTTGGACAATATTTCCAAACAACGGGTAGAGAAATCTATCTTGGGTTGAGCTTGTCACAAAACATTCCACGTTTTGAGCTCAACACAATGGCTTGTAATCACTTTCAGATTGCAACCCGGATCTATATTCACGGGGGAGTGTACGATTTAGTGCGCTTACCTTCAGCAAAAGAAGAGAAATCTTCTTACACTTGAGTGGATTCGTCAAGACATTCAAAGTCTAAGAACTCAAGTTTATGCTTTAGAAAAACCTCTTCGCCAAAAAGAAATAGGATTTTTCAAAAAGCGTTGAACACATTTTTTTCAAGAATTTTTTAATGATTATTCAAAATCTTTCAAAAATTCTGTGTTCAACATCTCCCATCCTCAAAAAGAGAAATGTGGATCACATCCTCACAATGACAATTCAATTGGATCAGTTTTTGAGGGGGAGCATTTCAACTTCATGCAAAAGATTAACACATCTTTCTCCCGGAGATTTTCAAGACTATTTTTCAAATTATATTTTAATCAAATTTGGTATCTCTAATATCAAAAGATTTTATATATTAGAGATAGGGGAGAAAATGTGATTAAAATGTGATCTTATATAAGACTCAAGAACTTTAACTCTTACCTACATGTG
This sequence comes from Glebionis coronaria, assembly GCA_025667525.1. Lineage (NCBI taxonomy): Eukaryota > Viridiplantae > Streptophyta > Magnoliopsida > Asterales > Asteraceae > Glebionis > Glebionis coronaria. Next base: position 173,917,879 of record CM046876.1, on the reverse strand, counting down.
CGAAACACTTTCGATTATCGATGCACATGTAAATGGGGAGCATTTCTGAAACGACAAAACTATCAAGGTGTTAAATGTTTTTCAAACACCTTGTTAGACATTTGAAGTGGTTTTTCATGGTTACGATCAAATACTCACAACATCTTTAATTCACGACGTTATTGGTGTCAAAAGGGTGGTTAGGTTTAAGTCCTATGATCCAACCAGAACCGAAGGGATCTTCCCAAGGACAATCCAATAGATTATTAGAAGTCCTTAGGAAAGATGGAGTAGAATTTGAACGTAGTTGAATTCCGACTAAGTACTGATGATAGCACTGGAACAATCACAACAAGGTGCTAGTAATGATGTCTTGGTAAGCATTGAAGGGGTTGAAGAATGAAAAAGAAATGTAAGGATAAAAGGTGTAAACAAAGAAGCCCTCCATACAACTTAGGCAGAAACCGGGTCAACACATCATGAAGACAACTGATCATGGACCCAGTGATGTATGCACAACCCTTTCCTAGCTACTCAGGCTTCTCTCAAAAGAAGTTTGTTTTATTGTCACGGAGATCAACATGACTTCTATTGACTTTCTCACTCCAAGATAGTTGATATTGAATAGGTGGCATCTGCTCCAGCCTCCGACCACTAAAAGTGCACAAATCGAGTCTAGAGCCAAGAGATCAATCAAATCTCGTTAGGACACACGGATGAAGATCAAGAGAGTCCTACGCTATATCTTTGTGATATTGCTAGAACACTCAGAGTGATACTACTTAGTATTCACAATGATGAGTGGAAATCCTTCCAGTGTTAACATCAGACAGCACTGTGGTAGGTCATATGTAAGATTCTTTATGAATTAAACATATGTAGAACTGAAAAGCAACAGTGGTTTGATTCTGAATTGATTCAAACTCGTTTCAGTTTTCTACGCAATATCTTTATGGTCTTGCTAGAACATTCAGAGTGATATTCATTAATATTCACAGTGACGAATGGAAATCCTTCTAGCGTCAACATCAAACAGCGCAATGGTAGGTGACTTGTAAGATTCTTATGAATCAAGCTTGTGTCAACTGGAAAGCAACAATGGTAAGATTCTTTATGAATCACACTTGTTCCAGGAATTTGAATTGACGACTTTAATCAAGCGGATATTTATCCAATTGATTCACTCTTTATGTTCGTAATCTTGCTTTGAGACGGTCGAGTAAAGAGAACGGCTAGTACAACCGCGAAACCCTGTCAAGGAGATTCTTAACTGAATCTACCTATCACAGGTACGGTATTTAATATCGTATGACGGTCTTCATCGACCGGAGGTAAAACGCTACCGATTTAGGACGAATGTCAAAGCCATTCAGTCTGTGTCTATGTTTTGTCTCAAGAAGGTGGCGTCACGGTGTACTCAGCAAAGTCAAAGATTCAAAACCACATACTCATGCCAAAAGACGTATTCAACAATTAATAGTGTGAGCATGTGGATAAAGACACAAGATTGCAAGATGGCATAGACAAGTCAAGGATGATTTGAAGATCTCAAGATTAAAGACAAAGTCGAAAGACAACTACAAAGGCTCAAAGATCACAGCATGAAGGAAAAAGACTACTATTACACGTTCAAGACTCATTTATAGCAAGATTAGTAATCTCTACAAATTTCCAAATGACAAAGGGTAATGACCTCTCATAAAGGGTAATGACCTCTCATTGGGGGAGATTGTTAGCCTCAAAATATTAAGTCAAACAAGAATGCTCGGTCATATGTTTATTATGTATCGTATATTAGAACGTTGTAATAGGTAGTAGGTTAGTCGTAGATTACGGGCTTAACTTTAAGCTAAGGTTCATTCATAAGTAACCAAAGCCCAAAAGGAAAGTCCGGTCAATTATCATATAGCCCATTATGCCACATGTAGGCAAGGCTATATAAACCTCTCCTTGCATGTAAGGAGAGGTTGGTTGGTTATTCTTTTTCTCTTAATCTAATATTTCACAAGTTCACACACTTCTCTTTATTTTCTCTCTCTAGTTTCTCTCTCTAGAACTCATCTCATATCTACCTTTCTTTCTTCTGTATTCGTATAGAATCATTGTTTAAGGGACAACACATATATTGAACTAAAAACTAAAAGCCTCCTTTTATAGATTAAGGTGCCTTGTACAAGAGTGTACGTATGAGCTATTCTAGGTAAAGATAAACATAAGAAATACATTGTCAAACATATCTTTACTAGAAACATAAAACGTGTATACTAAGTATCCTATCAGTGCTTGACTTCTTCTTATCAACGCTTGACTTCTTCTTGTCAACGCTTTACTTGACAACGCTTGATTTCTTCCTATCAACGTTCAATTTCCTCTTGTCAGCGTCTAAGTGTCTTGGCGTCATTTTATTCCCAACACGTTAGGTATTTATAGATCTAAGATAGAGTGTTAGGGATGTTGATACGTGTTGTAGCAAATAACCAAGTGCCATGTGTCAGCTATGGATTCATCTATTAATGGTGCCACGAATCACTATCCGTTTAAATAGTGAGGATAGTTGAAGTGTAAGCTTGTGATTGGAAGAAAGGAGTAAGTGGATGTTACTGTTTTGATGTGGCGGCTTATACTTCTCTCCTCTTTAATACTACACAGCTGGCAATCCATGTCTTCTATTTTAAGACCTTTCATTGGTTCATTGCCTTAACACACGGATCAAGTCTTAATAACTTTCCACAAATGGCAATTTTGGTCCTCTTTCTTAGCAGATTTGTATCTTGAGCTCCAATCTTCAAAAACTTGACATTCTTGGCCCTTTGACTTTTTATTTGACCAGATTTGACCCTTTGACTTGTTGACTTTGATCTTGAGGTCTTTTGACTTTGTTCTTGACTTTTCTAAATTTTCACTTTTAGTCCCTTGAGTTTGTAGCTTGTCAAGAAATGACCTTTGTATTTTGTTGACTTGTCATCTTGAGTCCTTCTTTTTTCTTTTCTTCAATATAAATGCCTTGGAATCCATGTTTGCATCAAATTTGTATCTTTTTACCTACAAAAGCACAAACAACAAAGAATACCCTATAATGCTACTTTTACACATAAAATCTGGTATTTTTCTTTGTGTTTTAGGGTTTAATATGATGTAATTGATATGAGATTTCACTCATATCACATATACTTACCCTCAAACCATTTGTTTCACGACGATGACGATAGTGGTGACATAAGGATGGTTGGATAGGTTAAGTCCAATGATTCTTCCAAAACCTGGGGAATCTTCCCAAGGACATTCCATAACTAGAAATAGTAGTCCTTAGGAAAGGTGGAGAAAGATTGTGAACGTAGCTGAATGCCGACAAGTACTTAATTTAGCACTAGAACAATCACAACAAGGTGCTAGTCACGATGGTAAGCATTGAAGGGGTTGAAGAATGAAAAAGAATTGTAAAGATAAAGGGTGTAAAGAAATAAGCCCTCCTTATAAATTTAGCTAGAAACCAGGTCAAGTTTATATGCTATTGAAGATAAACATCATGGACCCAGTGATGTAATTCACCCATCCCAGCTAACTCCGATATCTCTCAAAAGGTATTTGTTTTAATCATACGAAGGTCATCACGTTATCTATCGATTTATTCACTCCGAATAAATTAGTAATGAAATGGTGGCACTCCTCTCCTGCCTCTGGTCACTAAAATCCAAAATGCACGATCGAGTTTAGAGCTATTTGAGATCATCAATAATCTCATTAGGACACATTTCCATATATCCTTGCTTCTTCGCACACCATGAAAAGTAAGAAAGATATTAGGGGCCTCCGCAAAATCTTCATGATCTTGCCTGAACATCTGAGTAATACGAAAGTATTTACAATGAAGATGGAAATCCTTCTTGAGTGAACATCAAAAAGGTCATGGTAGGTGACTTGTGAGATTCTTTATGAATCAAACTTGTGATAACTGGAAAGAAATAGTGGTTTAATTCTTTAATGAATTCAAACTCGTTCTAGGCCTCTACGTAATATCTTAGTGATCTTGCTAGAACATTCATAGTGATACTATTTAGTATTTACAGTGACGAATGGAAATCATTCTAGTGTTAACCTCAAATAACACTTGGTAGGTAACTTGCAAGATTCTATATGATACAAGATCGTGACAACTGGAAAGCAACGATGGTGCGATTCTTAAATGAATCAAACTTGTTCCAGGAATATGAATTGACGGCTTCAATCATGCGGATAATTTTTTCCAACTGATTCACTATTTACGTTCACAGTCTACTTTAGGACGATCGAGTAAAGAGAACGGGTTTACTCGCGAAATCTTGAAAAGGAGATTCTTAATTAAAGCTACCTACCACAAGTACAATACATTATATCGTCCAACGGTCTTCACCGACCGGAGGTAAAATGCTACCGAATTTGAATGGAATGTTCAAAGGCATTTCGTTCGTGTCTACTTATGTTGCTACATTTGAAGACGATGGCGTTGCGGTGTCCGAGAAGAAGTCGTCCCCACATGCTTATATTTTCTGCACTGTATACTTCAACAAATTCAAGAAAGCCTAAAAGTCAAGTCTTCCGTTGTATCGAACTCTGAAGCTTTCGAGAATTAGAAAAGTATAAGTATGTGGGACATGAAGTCACGAGGAGGCGAATATCACAATTGATGGACGCACAAGATCGAGGAAAGAGACATATGCTCAAGATTGATATCAAAGATCACATCAACATATTCACCGGAAAAATAAAATAAAGACAAATAACACGAGCTCAAGACAAACATATTATGCAAGGTTTAATTTATTGTTGTAACTCGGGTAATCCCCTTGTTTGGAGCGACCTCCCTTAGGGGGAGATTGTTGGAAATACGTTTTTACATATTTAGGAAGGATCGGTCACTTATAGAATATATAGTTAGTAGCTCGTAGTCATTGTGTTAAGTTAAGTAAACAAGGCTAAAGCCTATGTTACTAGGACGGCGGCCCATTTTTAAGCCCAAGCCCATCATAAGGCTTGGGTATATAACCCCTCTCCTTAGTTGGAGAAGGGTGGTTGCTCTCATTTATTTCACACACAATAATGTGTTTTCTCTCTACTTTCTCTCTCTAAGTGTGTGTGTAACCTTTTCTCTCTCTACTCTTTTTCTCTCTAGATAGCAAGATATACATAAACTAACAGCCTCTAAGGTCAATTCATGAATTTTGGGTGCTTTCAGTTAAAAGAGTTGAGCCCCTTAAATATGAACAATTTCGGTATTAGTATATATCTTTTTCAAATTGACAAAGTTGCATGTGAAAAATGTGTAAAAAACTAACAATAAATTAGTAAATTAATTTAACAAATAGCTATATAATGTAAGAAAAGAAAAAACCTAAAGATAACAGTGATATTGTTTGGGGTTCTTCTAAGATCATAAGGATATATGCATAATTTACAAACTAATTTTCAAAAACTATGGCTATCAAATAGCCAATAACTACTTCACACAGATTCCACTACAAGTGTAAGCTAGGTGTAAAGTTGTAACGAACATAAATGAGTTAATCTTAAATAAGTTATTTCTATAGGTTATACTAGTGGCAGACACTTAAAATGAGTGTGATAGGTTTTGAATACAAGAGGTCGACATGTTAGTGTAACAAGTCAATTAACACACAAACAATAAAAGGCGGTTTAATTGCCATCCCTATCACCCAATTCGGTCTCGAAATAATGATACAAGTCAAGTTATAACGTCTACAATAATATTGACACCCTCATAATTTGGTGGGTTTTGTATAACAAGAAAATAGATTAGGCTAACCTCACCAAAAAATAGGCGTTTAATTTTTGTACCTGACATATATCTATTCTAGTTTGGCGTGAAAACATGTTAAAGCATTTTTAGAATTAGGACATCCCGAATGATAACAAGTGCATCAGGATTACCATACTTCGTACAAGTACTAATACAGTAAACCTTTTCATTAGTGGGCACAATGCGAAGATCAGTACATTATCACATACATGATACCCTATAAAGTTTTAAAATATGCTTAAATATGTCATAAAATTTTCAAAATAGACTAAAAATAATTGAAAACAGGCATTGCTCAAGTGGTAAGTCTACTCCCATCAACCCACTTTGTTTGTACAATGCCTCTATTGTACATTAAGGTCAATAATATAAGGAGGAATGAGTAGAATTATCACGAAATTTTTTCTGAGCATTGCTCCATGAATGATAAGAAAGTCGAGTCCCAAAGTAGACTTTCTTCATTGAATCTTCAAAGCAACCTCGTCCATAGAATTTTTATTCAACTTCAAATGCATAAACTGCACAACATAGAAAGAAACTAAAAAAAGCCTAACTCACTTTCATATAAATCACGAGCGTATTTAGCATATCTAACAAGCCGTTAAACCACTAAGTGTCAAAAGTGGACGAGTTTTGTCTCGTGGGGGCTTACATAGAACACACCTACGTAGTTCATTTAAAAACTATTATATGATTTTGTGAAAATCTTTTATTAATAAGAAACTTATTTTTGTGTTGTAGGTTCCTACGGTGTAGAAAAGAATATGTCTATGCCGTAGATACATAAAAAGACAAGATAGTTTAGAAAATTTGCAGATTCTATAGCGTAGACAAGAAATCATCTACGCCGCAGACATACTGCATCGACTATTTCTTTTAACAAATCAAGGACTTAAGGCGATGATGACCATCCTTTTCTTTGCTTCAATTCATGTCAATAAAATAAGAAAAACACAAAACCTATAGAAACAAAAGACCATTTATAAGAAAAGATGGGTTGTCTCTCTACAAGCACTTTTGTTTATTTACGAGTCTTTAGGTTAGACTCATGTCCACTTCACATTTCTTCATGGTCATTCTTATCTGGATATCATAATCATTTCTAAACTGAGATTATATTCTTAGAACAAACATCCAAATCATACTCTTTTTCCATCAATCGTATTGTTTATCTAATTTAGGCCAAGACTTCCTCATATTTTCCGCACAAGTATTCACATATGAATTACCATCTAATTTGTCAAATACTCATGCATACACCACTATGCTTAACATAGATTTGCTATCATCTACATCCCCGAATGTCCTACACAACCAATTATTTAAAGAGGAATTCCTATACGTAAGTTCATTGCGTAAATCAACAGGGTAAACTGACCTAGAATACTTCTCAGGCTTATCAAGTTGCTTCATATGTAAAAAGATCCTTTCTTTTCTTCCACATAATCTATATAACAATTCACTTCACTAATAGCCTGATTCCCATTCTTAACCCTTAAGAAATCAAAAACCAACATACCATCCCAGTGACACTTTTTCGTTCATTATTCTTAAGGCGAATCCATTGCCTGCGCATCCCAAATGTTCCTAAACTATATGGAGTATTAGCACCGTTATAATAGTTATAAGCAAGATCACATGTTGGACAAATCCTAATGTCATTCTTCTTATATTCTCTTACAAGTTCACATATATGTTGCCTAGGATCAAACTTGAAAATTTTATTTTATTTCCATATATTTGGTTCTTGTAATAAGTTATGCAAAGTAAGCAAGTCTTTATTTTCACTAAAAGTAGCATGTTCATTTATGTTTTTAGTTTCCTTACTATTATTGATGGTATAGACACTTTTAATAAAGGAGATATTCTAAAAATGCTACCTCGGCTTGAGTTGTAACTAAAAAGGGCATTCTTAGGATTATATGGTAGTTTTTATTTTCCTTAACTTCTAAAACCACAAAATCTGTAGGAAAAATAAATTTATCAATTTTAATAAATAAATTCTCTAGAATCCCCTTAGGAACAATCTTTGATCTATAAACCAATTCAACGATCATATTTAATGATTTAAGATTACCTATCCTGAATCCTTTAAACATAGACAAAGTGCATAATATTAATTTTTGATCCTAAATCGGCCAAAGCATTACCAATATTAAATTTTCTAATATAACAAGTTAATAGTAAATTTCTCTACTCGTGTTTGGTCAAAAGATCAGGTTACAAAGCTTCCGAACGCTTCTTGTTCATGAAGACGTTCTTATAAGTATTAGTAACTAGATTTTTATCAATTGACTTCTTAATATGACGATCAAAGTTAGCATTTTGTCTTATTTCTTTTAGTAATGGTCGATTGATCCTAAAATGTTTCAATCTTTCCATAGTCTTATGGATCGCTGCTTCTTCCGCATGTTTTGGTAACCTTCTAGGGAAGTCAATGGGATCTTGTAAGTGTAAAAACTAGAAGGTGGTGGGGGGTTGAATAGTTTCACTAGTTAAAAGATCTAAAAGATCGGTTTATAAAAATCATTTTCAAAAAGTTAGATTCGGGTGGTTATATGAAACCTTCTTATGCACAATATGAACAAGTGATAGTGATGCTAAGATAATAATCATAAAGTATATGCAAGAATGAATAAAGATTGTAAAGAGGTAAGGAAAGGAAAGATCAAACCAAACGCCAAGGATTATAGTGGTTCAACCACGAAGCTCTATCTTCGTCCATACTCCACTCCTTGAATATCCTACTTGAGAGTTCTCTTATCAACAAGCTCCTTCAGGTGGAGAAACCTTACATATCGCTTAACAAATTACCGACTCTAATCTAAAAGTTGAGCCTTAATCTTAGCTAGGACCATTCTACACCAATATACTTTAAGGCCTAAGTATTAACCACAATACATACACAACTTCTAAATTATACAACATTTTAGATCTTCACAATGATACAATAATAAAGTTAGGATCTAGAGTAGATCTTGAACTTGACACAACACTTCAAGGGTGAAAGTGTTCTTCACTTTGCACTTTAGAGGATGAGATGGGAGGAGAAAGATTCACTTCTTAAACAAGTATAATCAACCAAATAACCAAGGATTTGTGTGACAAAAGAAGGTGTTATGAGTATGCGAAAGCATGTGAAAAATAGGTGAAAAGAAAATTTGAAAATGATCCACTATTTATAGGAGAAAAGGGAAACGGCTTTTTCTGGGCGCGGCTCATTAAATAGCCTGGCGGTTCCTTATAGATAAGGAACCGCTGGCCCCTATAATGAGCCCCATACACTAGAGTATGCTCATTTTTTTCCTTTAGTGGAAAAACTCCATATGATGCAGATTTTACTCAAAGGGAATACCCTTTATCCATGTACCTATTTTCAAATTTCTATTTTCTTAAAATAAAAGTTTATTTAAAAACTTTTGTCACTTAAAAATTAAAGTGAGTATAAGTGAGATAAAAAATACTTAAACTCAAGAATTCGATTTTCGTTGTTTTTGGTAAATGCTTCTTTTTATAATTTGTCGTAATCAAAACAAAGCGAGACCGAAAATACAAGTAAAGTTTTTAGGCATCATTGCATTAACCGTAAGGTTCGACATATTCAATAACAATTTGAAGTTGGGGTTCTTGAATTGATGAAGGCATAACAGTCTTTTCAAATTTTTTTATTTCATAATCCTCAAGCTCATCATAAAAAAATCCGAGTTAGGAGACCAATAGGCGATTTCCTTTGGCGAATAATCGAATCGTGTGTATAAAGGCCCCACACTTAATGAAAATATCCTCTTACATTATTTCCGGGAGTTAGTTGACTTTTTTTATAAACTTTTTAGTCAAATAGGCGATTTTACTTTTCAAACTCCTCAATGTTTCGTCTTTTTCTTATTGATGTCGGCATTAATATGAAATTTCTTAATCCATGCATCATGCTCACCCTTGTTTCTTTGAAGAATCATCCATATAGTTACTGACCAACTCAATCAATGTTGGTCTTCTGCTATCAACGGTCGATCTACTATATCCTTGTGGGTTCCGGGGTAATCCGTGATAGCCTCTCCTTGATATTCTTCCCGTATGGTTGCCTAAATTCTCCATTTCTTAATTCCTTAACTCCTTACTCATTGAGTGGACACCCATTTTGTCTAAGTGAGATCCTCCACAGGTTTCGCATCCTACTTGTATGGCATGGACGTGCTCCTTTAATTTCTTCATGCTGCGTCTTAAGTTGTCTTGTTTATTAGTGATGAATTTTATCACTAGTTGCATCTGCTACTTATGATACTTCTTCCAGATCCATCATGTCATTTATGAGAGTGATCAACCCTTTTTTAATTGCACTTTGGGCGTCTCCATGTGTCATACTTGGAATGGGTCATTGAGAATCCAACGTCTGACGAGTAAAGCTATCTAGGCCTTTGTAGAATATGTGAACCTTCTACATTTAAATCATGAGTTGGGCACTTTTAGAGTAAGTCATTATACCTTTCCCATGCATGGTATAACGCTACGTCACCCTCCTTCTTAAACCCATGGATTTCTTCTATTTGTTTTGTTGTTTTCGAAGGTGGCAATATCTTTGGATAAATTCCTTTTTAAGCAAGTCTCACGTAATAAAAGTTCCTACTGACAATCTATTGAACATGGTTAGCACGCTCTTTTGTTAGCCATGTTTATGAGTATTTAATATTTTGTGTGTTTATCTCGATTAGGAGAACCTAGAATACGATTCGTCACCCTACCACTTGAAATCGTGGATTTCTTCTATTTGTTTTTCTATTTTTGAAGGTGGGAATATCTTTCCCATGCATGGTATAACGTTTCGTCACCCTCCTGCTTGAAACTGTGGATTTTTTCTATTTGTTTTGTTTTTTTTCGAAGTTGAGCCATATCTTTGGATAAATGCCTTTTTAGCAAGTCCCATGTATTAATCATGAGTTGGGCACTTATAAAGTATGTCATTATACCTTCCCATGCATGGTATAACGTTTCTTCATCCTCCTACTTGAAATAGTGGATTTAATCTATTTGTTTTGTTGTTTTCCAACTTGGGAATACTCGAAGCATGACTGCATGGTGGGTGATATTAAGGATGTGAAATAAACTAACAATGTATAGCACTTTCTCCACGTGTTCATGGGCATCTTCATTGTATGTTCCTGAAAACATATCTTCCCGTAATTCTCTTAGGTAGCATCCCTTGATTTCGAATGGGACCTAATCAGGAATGTTGAGTTTGACCATGCCCGGTGCATGGTCTTCTCTAGCCAATGCTAGATATTGCTCAATTGTGAGTTTATTGATATTGTAACATTAGAAACACATGAACTAAACACGAATTCTTAGATGCTATGTGAGCCATGAGATGTTGATGAATAAGATGATAATGAGCACGAAATGATATTAAGGATGAAGAACAATAACAAGATTAAAACAAAAAAGAAAGATTAGATTAAGACGAGAATGGAAAAAAACAAAGAGTTGTGTGAATTTCAAACAAAGAACTTTTCTCTCTACAAAAAAATGAATGGAAAAACACACACACAAATGAGGTGCATTTGGCCTTTTATACTACTAGTGAGTCGGTTGGAAGGCCTTCCTCAATAGTGTGTTCGGGACTAATTCCTGTTACATAAATAACATTATCTTAGAACTCTCGACACCATTGAATAGCATTTTCCACGAGCTTTGCAACAGTATATTATATGACCATCACTTTAAATACGGCTAACAGATATCTACGTCTGACATCTTGTTTACTAAAAAACAAGTAAGTGGTACCAAACTAAAACAAAATTTAGCTCCCCGGCGTCGGATCTACAAACTTGATGGGTATTTTCTTTTGATTAAAAATACAACAGGTTTTAAATTTATAAAAACCGATCTACCTATCACACACTAACGAGCAGAGTATCCGCTCGATTGTGGTATATTGGTAAATTCAGGGTCGTCCCAAGAGATAAGCGTATTTTTGTTTAACTGGAAAGGTTTTTCACGATTGAAAGGTGATAGGTGTGTAAACACTCATCCTTTTTACCACTTAATTACAATAATAACCGAGCCAAAACGTGTATTTTATGTCATTTATGTCGGAACTATGCGTGGTTTGTGTTTTTGTTGTGATTTAGGACGAAAAGGTGAAAAGTGGAGAAAACACGGCATTCACGGGCTTTTATCGAAGAAAAAGACGAAAGATGAAGTCGAAAGATCAAAAGTGGAAAGAGAACGGAAGTCCAAGACCAATTCTGAAGATTTATCGAAGAAAAAGTCAAAAGACGGAAGTTTACTAAAAGCCGAAGAACTCGAGTCTTATTAATGAAGAAAATTCAAGACATCCCAAGACAAAGTCACTGAAGTCAAAAGATTAAAGAAGATTAGGGACTTAAGCATGCAAATAGAGAAAGAAGAAAGAGGGAGGAAGCTTCCTAAGCTCCTCCCTAATCTCCCTATAAATAGATTAGGTAGTTTTCATTTCATGTTGTTGGTGGCTTAACAACCCACTCTTCCACCATTTTCATTTCCCTGCACTTTTATTTCTTGCACCTTAATTTCATGTATTGCACCTTTAAATTCCTTTTAATTCCAAGTAAGTTTACATTTTAATTATTGTTGAATCTTTACTTTTCTTGTTCAATCTCTCATCTACCTTTCTTGTTTGATTTGTTCTTAATCTTTGTGTTCATGTTCTTGAGTTTTATAGTTTTGATCAAGTGGGTTTTGATTATGTTGGCTATGATTGTTAGTTTTATTGATTTGGATTGATTGGTTATTGTTAGTAGATCATTTGTGGTTGTTTTGGTTTAATCTTGTTTAGATTTGGTTAAATTTGTGACCTGTGGTTCTTTACTGTTCTTCGTGTTCTTATTGTTGCCCAGATTCCGGATCAACTGCTTTCTATGTTGTTCATGCGGAATATCTGAGTATTCCGAATCAACTGACTTCATTCGGAATATCTAGTATTCTGAATAAAGGACTTCAGCCGGAATATCTAGTATTCCGAATAAAGGACTTTATCCGGAATATCTAGTATTCCGAATAAAGGACTTCATCCGGAATATCTAGTATTCCGAATAAAGGACTTCATCCGGAATACCTAGTATTCCGAATCAAGTGGTTCATCCGGAATGTTATTCCGGATCAGTCGTTCATTCCGAATCAGCATTCTTTTCTTTTTATTCCGGATCAAGCCTTATTCCGGATGAGCTGTTTATTCCGGATAAGCAATTATTCCAGATGAACACGTTTATTCCGGATGAAGGCTTGATTCCGAATGAGTTTTTCAGTTTTTAGTTTAAGCTTTATTTTTCCCGCCTTTTTCTTTATTTGCACTTTTACTTGCTTTCCTTTTAGTTTAAGTTTAAGTTTGTCTTATTTACTTTATTTGCCTTTTAATTTCTCGTCATTTATTTCCCGTAAAGTTTTTATCTTTCATTGTTGTTTCTTTTTACCGTCTTTTATTTTATCTTTCCAAGTCTTTATTTTTAATTAGTTTTAGACAACGACACTCTTTTATTTGATTCACCAAGAAAAACTGAGTCGCACAATTAACCAGAGATCAATTCGAGAAGATTCCGAGAAAACGAACTTTGAACCTAGCAAAATCTCACCATTGAAATGGCGCCGCTGCCGGCTCTTTTCGTGAGGATTATCGATTTTTTGTGAGAGACGCGTTGGCTTTTGGGATCTGTTCACTTGTGAACGTTATTTTTGTATCAAATATTTTCATAAAAATCCCAAAAACATTTGAAAAATAATAAAAAGCATTTCTTTTTCAAACTTTTGCACCAAAAATATTCTTCTTGCTTATCTATTTTTCTTTATGGATTCTCATGTCCACTGTGTCGGGTGTGGGAGACGATTGTACGGGAACGACTCTTGTCAATGATGTACATGTGAGCGGTGCGGAAACGATATCAACAATACACAATTCATATTCGGATTTTGTCCCTTGTGCAACTCGACTAATTCGTCCTTTTTGAACCCACCTCCTCCTGTTCCCCCGTGCATCTATTGTGGAAGCGATTCTCATTGGCATGTTTCGTGCCCGGTTCGATACCCGTATGGTCACGAGCAAGACCCGGGGTACAATTATGACAATGATAATAGCTATCCACAAGACGCACCTAGTCTCTCTCCTTACCCGTTTTGCAACAACTGTGGGGGTCCTCACGATACTTCTTATTGTCAACCAATGAATTATTATGAGCAAAATCCGTGTCCTTAGTTTTCTTCACCGATGGATTATTATGAACCAAACCCGTGTTCTAATTCTTCTCAACCGATGAACTACTATGAGCCACAACCATGTTATAATTCAGTTTTTCAACATTTTGAACCCCCACAACACATCATCGATCATCAACCCTCCTTCGAACATTTGAGCTCCCACGAACAATGGGCCACTCTTGTTCAGCAAGGTCAACAACTTCAAGAAGCTTTCAACAAGATCATCGAAAAATGTCAAGAGGATCAACGACAAGAGCAAATATCGAATATTGAGACTTATACTCCTCCTCCGGTGTATCCATACTATTATGATGATGATGACGACGAGCCTACTATTTCTTGGAATGATCTTACTGCTCAATGCCCTAGTGCTATTGTCATCCCTTCTCTCGATATCCCAAACGTGTCTTAGGATTGTGATTCGTTAAATGAGCTTCGTGATGTTGGTTGCGATAAATTATTTGATGATGAGGTTTGCGACATACCGACTGCTATGGAGCCTGAGGACGACGTTGCTCTTACGGAAGAGGTCGATCCTAATGATGACGATTTTTCTCCAAGCTATGAGAATTTCACTTTTGAAATTTCTCAATCTCCACCGGGAGATGCGGGCGATGACGATTTATTCTCTCCGGCTTACGAGAAGTTCACCTATGAACTTGCTCTTGAAGATGAGGTGGAAGACGTGATTCTCCGCGACAGATTACGGAAAGTGCATCTTCTTATTGCTCAAATCAAAGAGTTGACTTCTCCTCCTCTTTCCAAGTCTTTCCCTCCAACTATTCCTCCCGTTGAAGATAATGACCCATTATTGGAAGAAATCGACATTCACTCCATACCTCCAGGTATTGATGACGATGACATGGAGGGGGATATTATTCTTGATAATTTGCTGCAATAAGGTATTGACCCAAGTCCCCCTCCCGAGCACCTTTCATCCTCCCCTTTAGCCACTATTACGGAGGATGATTGCTTTGACCCGGGAGGTGACATTGATTATGCTATGATTGATAACATTACGGCTTTGCCGAATGCTCAGCATCCATTGTCTTTTGGGGATGACAATGTGATTACTTTACCCACCCCACCTCCCGTGGATCTTGAATTCACATACTTCTCGTATGTTGAAAGGACCTTTCTCCCATTAAAGACTTATCCCCCTGCCTCTCCTTTTTTGATGTCCTCCGGAAACGAGGACAAGGTCTTTGATCTCGGTATCACATTCGAGGCTTCCCCATGGACTATTTAATTCGGGGACGAGTCAGGCTCGTGACTCGGTTAAAAAAAACAAGCGCTTTTTGGGAGGCAACCCATTTATCTATCTATCTTTACCATAAGTGTAGGGGCGCCCCGTGGTGTTTCTTGTTTTCTTTCTTATCATGTGCAGGGATTAGAGCTTCAAAAACACATCTTGATGACTTTTGACGAACCGTGATTCCGTGTTCCCTTCTTCCCGGTTCTATCCTAAACTCTTTTCGATTCACTATTTTATATTTCTCAATATTAAAATAGGAATCTCTTTAGTTGTCTCTCCCTTAGCGAGATTTAAACAAAGTGCACAATGTCCTAAGTGTATGGGAGTTTACTCCCACATGCTTAAACATTGAGGAAAATGTTTATCTTAAATGAATGGGGACTTCTATCGAAGTTAAGTGGCCTTTTCCTTGTATTTGTCCTCATTTTAACTGGAAAATTTGATTTTTCAACATTTTTCAAAATTTTTAATCTATTTTGGCCTAGTTGTATAGTTGTATTTTCCTTTGTTATGGTTATTTTCTTTCCTTGCTTTAATAAAATGGTTTTAAATTTTTCTTAGTCGTGAACATTTTGACTCAATCCGAGTTTACTTGTCTAAGTTTACTCTAGCTAGTATCCTTAACGTGTTTAAGTCAAGTTTTGCTAGGCTTTTATATAGGGAGCTTTAAAACGCGAAAGTCTTAACTCTCACGGGTTAAGAACAAGAACTTTTCGCAAGTTCCTATAATTGATCCTAGAGAGTCGTTTATCAAGGGAACTTTAAAATGCGATTTCCAAACTTAAAAAAGTCTAAGAGTTTGCAAGATCCTATAGGCGACTCGAAAACCCAAAGCTTTGATTTAATAGGCTAAGCATCCACGAGTCTCATTCCTTGAGATTTTAAATTGTGGAGAACGAGAGATGATAGAGTCAATTATAAGTTTGGTATTCTTTCGTGAATTTATGTGAGTTAATTATAAGCCTATTCTCCCATCGCTTTTGTTAATAAATTTATCTGCAATAAATAAGGTTGTACGATTTGAAAAGTTACTTAGCTTCTAGCCCAAGATCGTTTAAAAGTTGCTCAGCATGGATTAGAGTTCATAGCCACGGCATAACTTATTGAAGCGGGATGCGAAGATTGGCGAGTCCAAAAAGGTCCTAACAAGGCATGAGGGCTACATTTTGTTGCTAAAGATCCCAAGTGATGTGAAGAATCATTTATCGAAAATCAATATGATGGATCGAGACACACGACGAAAAGCAAATACTCCCTAAATATCATGGAGAAGTCTATCCGAAAAGGCCCTAACAAGGTATGAGGATAAATAAATCCAAGTCCAAAAAGGAGGCGAATCTTTGTATATCAAAGTCCAAAATAAAGATTGGAGAAAAATGAAGAAGTCGTGGTCCAAATATGAAGAATCTCTCCAAACGTCAAGTGAAGAAATTCCTATTATGAAGAGAAGGCCATTATTTCATGAACGTCTCTCAAGATTTGAAGTATGAAGTCGCTGCCAAATATCGGTCCGAGAAAGGTCTCAAATCGCGAAGCGAGTTATGCCAAGATATGAACTTTATGAGGTCCCGAGAAGCAGTTTTAAAAGATTTTGTTCTTTAGTTAACTATTGATTAAATCGTTCACTTTATTTTCGGACTAAATAACTATCGAAATAAGTCAACAATGCATCCTCGTGATCATTCAAGACAACAATAAAATATAAGAGATACACCTAGGAATAAGGGAGTCTAAGTGAATAATTGGCCCACATGAGTTCGGGTTAGTCTACTAACTTATAATAACAATGATCTCGTTTTTAAGCTTGGTTTGGAGAAAGTGAAAAGTTGAGGATGATGATTATTCATGACATTTCCAAAATCCAAGGTATGTTTTTGATTTCTTTACTTTGAATGTTTATAATTTTCTATCTCTTTAATAAAGGCCAACGTGGATTGATTATGATGAAAAATGTAAACGTGCTTTGTAACTTATGCATTGCATGAGGACATTGCAATGGTTAAGTGTATGGGATTTGATAGGTGTGTAAACACCCATCCTTTTTACCACTTAATTACAATAATAACCGAGCCAAAACGTGTATTTTATGTCATTTATGTCGGAATTATGCGTGGTTTGTGTTTTTGTTGTGATTTAGGACGAAAAGGTGAAAAGTGGAGAAAACACGGCATTCACGGGCTTTTATCGAAGAAAAAGACGAAAGATGAAGTCGAAAGATCAAGAGTGGAAAGAGAACGGAAGTCTAAGACCAAATCTGAAGATTTATCGAAGAAAAAGTCAAAAGACGGAAGTTTACTAAAAGCCGAAGAACTCGAGTCTTATTTATGAAGAAAATTCAAGACATCCCAAGACAAAGTCACTGAAGTCAAAAGATTAAAGAAGATTAGGGACTTAAGCATGCAATTAGAGAAAGAAGAAAGAGGGAGGAAGCTTCCTAAGCTCCTCCCTAATCTCCCTATAAATAGATTAGGTAGTTTTCATTTCATGTTGTTGGTGGCTTGACAACCCACTCTTCCACCATTTTCATTTCCCTGCACTTTTATTTCTTGCACCTTAATTTCATGTATTGCACCTTTAAATTCCTTTTAATTCCAAGTAAGTTTACATTTTAATTATTATTGAATCTTTACTTTTCTTGTTTAATCTCTCATCTACCTTTCTTGTTTGATTTGTTCTTAATCTCTGTGTTCATGTTCTTGAGTTTTATGGTTTTGATCAAGTGGGTTTTGATTATGTTGGCTATGATTGTTAGTTTTATTGATTTAGATTGATTGGTTATTGTTAGTAGATCATTTGTGGTTGTTTTGGTTAATCTTGTTTGGATTTGGTTAAATTCGTGACCTGTGGTTCTTTACTGTTCTTCGTGTTCTTATTGTTGCCCAGATTCCGTATCAACTGCTTTCTATGTTGTTCATGCGGAATATCTGAGTATTCCGAATCAACTGACTTCATTCGGAATATCTAGTATTCCGAATAAAGGACTTCATTTGGAATATCTAGTATTCCGAATAAAGGACTTCATCCGGAATATCTAGTATTCCGAATAAAGGACTTCATCCGGAATATCTAGTATTCCGAATAAAGGACTTCATCCGGAATACCTAGTATTCCGAATCAAGTGGTTCATCCGGAATGTTATTCCGGATCAGTCGTTCATTCCGAATCAGCATTCTTTTCTTTTTATTCCGGATCAAGACTTATTCCGGATGAGCTGTTTATTCCGGATAAGCAATTATTCCGGATGAACACGTTTATTCCGGATGAAGGCTTTATTCCGAATGAGTTTTTCAGTTTTTAGTTTAAGCTTTATTTTTCCCGCCTTTTTCTTTATTTGCACTTTTACTTGCTTTCCTTTTAGTTTAAGTTTAAGTTTGTCTTATTTACTTTATTTGCCTTTTAATTTCTCGTCATTTATTTCCCGTCAAGTTTTTATCTTTCATTGTTGTTTCTTTTTACCGTCTTTTATTTTATCTTTTCAAGTCTTTATTTTTAATTAGTTTTAGACAACGACACTCTTTTATTTGATTCACCAAGAACAACTGAGTCGCACAATTAACCAGAGATCAATTCGAGAAGATTCCGAGAAAACGAACTTTGAACCTAGCAAAATCTCACGATTAAAAGGTTTAATACGAAAAAAATAATTAAAAACTAAAAATACTAAAAAAGTACCGAAAAGAGAAATAACAAATATACGTCGATAGGGAAAATGTACTAGCCTAGTTACTCTATTGTTATCTAGTTGTGATTATGCTTGTAGTGAAATGTCTAGTTATTACTACTGTTTAGTGGTCATAATATCGACAAGCCCGTCTTTGACCTCAGTCCTTGCCCTATGTCTTTTAAATTCCAACTACCGCCCTCGCGACTAGCCACGTATAAAGTTGATAGTGATTGAACCAAAACCACCCTTATGACCTAATTATTCAGACAATGCCACTAGGTTTATTGCATTTTTTAAGTAAATAATTTATTAAAGGTGGTGATCCTGACGACCCCTGCACGCAGAACAATTGCCAACCAGCTCCTAGTAAATCCCTTCTAGAAGTTTCCAACAGTTAGTTCTTGTACACCAATCATATATGACAAGGTAAATATTAGATAAATCAAATATTACAAACTACAAAGATTGCATAACAAGCATAAGGATATCCTAAACAGATAATAACATCAACTAAGAAACTACCACAACATCAATAATAATATCATAACTAGTTGACCAACACCTAAGTTTTAACCAATCATAGCAATAACACAACAAGATAACATAAAGATAATGATCATAAACATTATGAAAATATTACACAGTTCTTGGAATAGACTGATTAATACAATTACAGATAAAATACAATTCTCCCTTCTATGGTGGAACATTGGTCGAATTCAGACCCCTGGAACCCTCCAAAATCGACCCACTAACTGTTGTTGTGTTGTGAGAAGAAGTTTGCCGCCTGAAGGAGAATGAGGCTTCTATAATAGGATTCAGACCATGTACATCTTACGCAATATTATGGTCTACGCCGTAGAGATATATAACTTGTTTTCTTTCTTGAATCGTTCTACCAACTACGTAGAGGGGATAATGACCTACACCGTAGGCTTTCATTTAATGCACTTTCTATTAAGGCTTCTAAAGGATCTACGACATAGAGGGAAGACGTACACCATAGATAAATTTTCTTCAATTAGCCTTGATCTGGTCACCTAGTGTATAATGTCAGAGATTTAACTCTACGGCGTAGCCTTCAAATATGGAAACTTCTGACATCGTTCAGTCTACGACGTAGGTCTGAAAACCATCTAACCCGTAGAAACCTTTGAAATCTTGTACTTGGCGCATTTTTATGTCAAGTTCCACTATTTTCCATCGTTTTCTGTTAATTGCTCATTTTTACCTGCAAAAATACCAATTAACAGTTTATTTTGCAATATTGGTTGTTATTAGTGATGAAATCAAGCAGGATTGAAGGGATGTTTTAGTAAAAAAACATTTAAATACTTGATGTAGACATGTTAGATGATGAGTAGACATACGGGTGACAATCGAGTCGTGTTCATGTTAATCTGTTCAAGTTCGCGTGTTGGCAGGTTATTATAACCTCCACCCAAAATACGACGCATTTAATAACTGTGTTAGGAAACTCAACCCTAACCCATACCTACATAACACGTGTAGCCCACTTGTGATCCGTTTAACCTGTTTTAATAAATTAGTCAAGCGGTAAATAATGTTGGTAGTTTGTCAATTTAACTAATTTAAATGCAAAAAATAATAAAAGAATGTAAAAAGTAATAAACATGGTATAAAAATAGTTATAAAAAAATTTGAATGATATATGGATTATAAATGTAATATTCTCATATTAACTACATAATAAAATACATTTAGTTCAAATACAACATAAAATTTCAGTGATATATTTTGTTTTTAAAGCTTATATATACTTAAACAGGTTCACGCCTTGATATGTTTAATATTTACTCAATCCAACACGACAATTTATTTACTAAACGGGTTATACGAGTTCACATGTTTTTACTCAAACATGTTTTTCTAGATCGAAGCATGTTTAACTTCCTGTCACCTTCGTATCGTTTATCGTATCGTGTTATTAACTACCACCCAAGTAGACATAATAAAACATGACATCTTGCAATATGGGTTTATTTAACCACGTGGCCCGATGATATTATATAATAAACAGGCCGAGACCAGCCGAACCGATCAAATTCGGCCTGGACCGGCGACCGAGAAGACCATATCATAAGGATCGATACCGGACTGAATTGGTTCGGTCAGCACGCGTCGGTATTTAATCTGATCGTGCCCGGTCTTAGAAAGAATAATCGTCGGGTCTTTTATAAGACTGAGTTGAACTGAAGACCGAATATAAAGAAAACCATGATCGAAATACGTTCGGTTCGATTTTTCAATCTAATCCGATCGACGGTAAAAAATGTTTGAGCCGGCCAGTCTAGACTAGAAAAGCGTTGGGATGGGTAATCCAAGCTCATACGCTTTTTATTACAATAAATTGTTTGTCTAATATTAACATATTGTGGTATGAATTTCAATTAACTCATATACATAAAACGACTTCAAGAATACAATCGTTTTGAATACTAGATGTAAGTAGAAGACCATAAAGCCAATGGGTTCAAGTCAAGCCTACGATAATCTTAGACAGAAATACACCGTCGTATGCTAGCTGCTAGCACACATATGTGTTTTCTTAGCATGACATTTGAAGCCAATAAACGGGGGAGGTTGAGGTAAGCCCAGAAGCAGTATATAGCCATAGTTTGAGCAATCGTTTGGCAATATAGCCATTTTTTTTTGTGTGTGGCATTTTTCATAAGTTTTTTACTGTTCAACGAGCAATTGTCTACTCCCGTTAACTGTCGTTCTGATTTAGCATACACATCAATTATTACAAAAAAAAAAAAAGAGTGCGAAATTTGAATGTTATTTTTCATAAATAATACACCAAGAATAAAACTTGATATTTTACACGTACATCGCTGTGGGATGAAACGAACAATGCCTTGAAAAAATTTAAACTCTAATGAATTATCATTGTGGTTTTTCGTTACTGAGCCGTTGATCTCGTATTGTAACTCCCATGTACCTTCCAAGAATCAATACGCTAGCTCGAGGATTTGTTCCCGGAGAGTTTAGTAAAGTTGATCCATCAATGACTCGAAGAGCA
The DNA here is from genome assembly GCA_025667525.1 of Glebionis coronaria. Classification (NCBI taxonomy): domain Eukaryota; kingdom Viridiplantae; phylum Streptophyta; class Magnoliopsida; order Asterales; family Asteraceae; genus Glebionis; species Glebionis coronaria. The sequence continues at coordinate 173,895,918 of CM046876.1, read as the reverse complement.
TCTACACCAACAACTTTATATTCATCGTCGACTACATCGCCCATACGACAACCACCATGATAATGCCACATTGTCCTTACATTCTCCTTACAGTATGCTTCGTAGGGAGAAGAGGCATAACTACGTTTAAGTTCGGTTCCTGGTAGTTTCAGATTTAGATCAAGAATATCTTTTACGGTCATATTTGCATATGTGTACGTTGAGAATGCTTTTGATTTAACAGCATTTAGAATTGTTCTAATCCCTTTAACACATTTTCTCAGATCTTCAGGTTCTTTAAAGTAGTTGAAGGTTACTAATGGATTATCACTTGGATTACGGTTCTGAATTATTAGCTCACCCTTAGATAAAGGGCCTTTAATATAAACCCGCCCATCTGCAATAACATAGTAAACATAATTATCGAGTAGACTTAGGATCAAATGAGAAAGATGATAAATAACTGTACGCACACACTAGAGATACATGGACATGAATTACAGTCATTATAACAGTAAAATTTGAAAGAAGATTAACCAAACCAGCACGATTTTTATTCCGGTAAGAGATATGAAACACGAATATAATTACCTGAGGTGAATATCCTTGATAGTTTGGCGACTTTGTAAAGATAAAGTTACCGCCACCACCTGCCTCAATATAGCTACCAAACTGCGTAATACCAACAATTTCGACCAAGGATGGTTCAACCGCAATGGGAGATGGGATGAAGAGTGCGTTCATGGGGTTGTCAGCCATGCCTTTACCTACCAAAGGTTGTTGAAGCAAAACTTTGATCTTAAGGGCATCAAGTTGCTTTTTTGGACCTATGCCACTCAACATCAAAAGTTGTGGGCTTCCAAGAGCACCAGCAGATAGTATAATTTCTTCATTTTTTCCACCTTTTAGATATGCCTTGTGCTTATTCCCTAATGAATCCTCAAACACTACTCCATAAGCCACTGGCTTTGATTTTCCTGTACATTCAAAAATATCATTAAACCGATGCAAAAGTATTAAAATGTTGCAATCTGCTATAACGAAAACCGGTACCTACCTTTGGTCTTAAATAAGATCTTGTGAACGGTTGCATATAGAAGAATAGACAAGCCTTTAGGATTGGCATACTGTAGCAAATCTGCGGCAGTATGTCGGGTCCTATTTCCATCAAAGATTGTACCTCCTACTTTCGTCCCAATTATATGGTCGTACGTAACGCCATTGTATGGTGTTACACCAGCTTCCTGAAGTGCAGCCCGTACTCTTGATGGCCACTTTTGCACTGCCGGTTTAAAAACCATTACTTTTTCTGTCCATTCGTAAGACTCCTGGACCAAAGTCTCATTCATTAATCTAGCTTCCTTTAAAAACTGTGCTTCACCACGAGAATAAAATCCTGCATTAATACAGGTGCCACCACCCAAGGCTCGTGCACGTACGTTTATAACACCGTCGTCCGAAGTAAAATGTTGAGCGGGAGAACCTGGTGATGTATCTGCATAGTTGTTACCCAAATTAAATGCAATAGTAATGTTGGGATTGTCATAAGGCGATCCACCCCGTTCAAGCAGTAGAACTGAATATTTGGCTGATAAAGTTGTGGCTATTGGTATTCCAGCGGCGCCACCCCCTATGACTATATAATCGTAGAATGAATTCTTGGGAGCTTCCGTGGCTTCATGCATAAATGTGTAGTTTGGAGCTATACAAAAAGGGAGTTACTGACATTAGTTTCCCTATTTTGTACAAAACAAACACAAATATGTACTAGCATGGTAATTGATTACATGGTTATGAAGATATGTACATACGTTTTTGGGCGATACATATCTGATGCAAGAAAACAATGAGGACCACAACGAAGATGGCCGGTCTTCCCAACAAACAAGCCATCAGAACAGATTATGGATGTATCAATATACTTCAAGCAAACTTCAGAGACTTAATATGTGAAAGTATAGTGAAACGGGAAAGATATAAATAGAAGTTTGGAAGCTGGAGGTAATCAAAGTTGGCGTCTAAATGAAAAGGACGAGTAACATGAGTTTTTTATTGAATTTTGTCACACTCAAATTATTACCAAGTTGGGAAATGGGTGTTTAGGATTACTTATTTAATAAAACAGATTATTAATTTTGAAAATAAATAATCAGATAATCATCATTTTAAAAACTCCATTTTAAAAAATAGTATTTTGATTTGATTATTTAGTTTGAAATCGCAATAATCAGATAATCAGTTTTTGAGTGTTTGGTAAATTCGATTATTTGTTAATAAACTCCATTTTGAAAGCTTACTTTTCCAAAATTCCATTTTTAAAATGAAATAAGTAACTCCCTACTAACTTTTCAAAACTCTATTTTAGAAGCTTATAAACGCAAATAATCATTTATCTCCATTTATTATCCAAACACTCTGTAACACCCCATTTTGATAATGGAATGTCACGCGTAATTATGGCGTGTCATCAAAACATACAAGGAAAAATGTGTAAACATTACATGACCATAAAAGGAAAATACCGGAATCAAACAATGGTAGTCCAAAAGTAAAGCTCATCACACACAAACATAAGTACTGAAAAGGAAAGGACTAAACAATGTCCATAGCAAGAGTATCAAAGTAAAGATAATGCATAAAGTAAAGAGGCTAGAAAGCTTCCAGTCCATATGCACGTACGCTTAAAGTCTACGAGCGTCCCTGAGTACCTGCCGTTTTGGGAACATAGAAAAGGAAAACGGCTGAGCCATACGCTCAGTGCACGGATGTACAATAAAGCATGAATAGGATAAGCATATAACATATAACAGCGGAAGAAACTAAGTCCCGAGTAACCTGGTTAAGTCTTGGTAAAACTGGTTTATAGTTTGAAAGCCTTATGTTTATCTTATAAAAACTGTTTTGCATGTTCTACCATTAGACAATATAGGCTATAAAAATCCACCGTGCTTGAATACTTGGAGGGGTGACCTCATCATGCAAATTAGAGGGGCTGCCTCTAATTTAATATACTGGTTTGGGTAGGAGGGATCAGCTCCTTGTGAAGGATGCAAGGCACACACCACATTCACACTGAGTAATTTGCTGAAAACATGTAACAAGGATGCACCCATACGCCCCACGTGATCAATATAATAATATGGCCAAAAGCTGAAGGGACGCCACGAGCAATCACTCCGTCGTGGTGAAGTCATAACATCAGTGCCTCTAATGTTATGGTTATGGTACCTCCATAACTAGGTGAAACTGGTCATGCATGTATATGGTTATAGGTATTCTAAATTAAACATAAGCAAGTCAAACATATAAACTTATACTACGGGAAAACATTTGGCTGCAAACGGGGAATCCTAATAAGGAAAGAATGTCCATACTGAAAGGACTGGAATTCGTACCTTATGTCCAGTGAACGAAGAAGACGAACTGAGAAGAATCCTACTTCGGTATCACTAATGCTACATAAATACATACATGAATAAGTATCTGCTTACTAAATACGTAACTGGTTTTATGTCATGTCTTAGCTTATTTTATATGTTCATATCATGTTTTACTGTTTTAAGCCTTAAACTGTGTTTATCTTATATTTTGTCTATTCTGATTAAGTATTTCTGGTATTTCATGTATTATTATACTTACTGTGTAATAATAAGTAACTTTCCAAAAATAGCAGGTTTCCAAAAATAGAAAGTTTCCAAAAATAGAAAGTTTGCAATAATAGAAAGTTACCAAAAATAGAAAGTTTCCAAAAATAGAAAGTTTCCAAAAATAGAAAGTTTCCAAAAATAGAATTACTGCTTAAAATAGATAAGTTTCTATAAATAGAAAGTTTCCATAATAGATCAGCTGCCTTAATTAAATAGTTCCTAAAAATAGAAAGTTTCCATAAATAGATTAGCTGCCTGAATTAAATAAGTTTCTAAAAATAGAAAGTTTCCATAAATAGATTAGTTGCCTTAATTAAATAAGTTTCTAAAAATAGAAAGTTTCCATAATTAGATATAAGCTGGTTAAATAAGCTAAGTATATAAGCCTAAGTGTTTTCACGATTATTTTCTAACTCATAATGATATAATATACAGTTTATTAATTATTTCATGTACTTTAAATAAACTATAGGTTAAAAGTATTTAATTAAAATATATCATGTTTTTAATTAAATAAAGTTAAATACTTAGGTTAAAACATGTATTATTATTTATTAATAATATAACCTAAGTCATGTTAATTAATTAATTATAACCATGGTTTTCAAATAATTAATTAATTATAAGTCTAGAAAATATAAAATACTTAGGTTAATAATCTCATGATTTTAATAATTAATATAACCTAACTCATGTTTATTAAATTAATCATGTCATATTTATTAATTTAATTTAACATATGATTATAAAAAAAATAATCTTAACATAAACCGTGAACTGGATCTTGACTAGAAACCATGAACCGGACATGAAATCGACACCATACCCCGAACCACTTCGGGGTTCCCCTTGTCTTGCTGTTGCCGTGGGACCCACACCACCCAACCGGGACCATATGGTATCGGTGGTGGTCGAGTAGCCAAACCGAGACCCCCTTGGGGTTCGGTTTAGGCGCCGGCCAAACAAAACACCCCTAAACCATCCTTTTTGATTTACCCAAAAACCATTTTCATGACTGATCTATGTTTTAATTAGGTTTTTAAAAAAACATCATGTTCTTAATTATTTAATAGATCAAATCAAAAAGAAAAGGGTTAAAAGAATTTACCGAATGTGTGGATCTAAATGAGGATGAACAAACACGAACACTTGCACCAAAACCAAGATAAAAATCAAACAAACACCCCCTTTGGCGTGTTTGTATTCGGCGGCCAAAAAAACAAAAGAGGAGGAGAAGAAACTTTTTAGGTTTTTGTTTTAATCTTCTGTAAAGTGAAAATGACTAGCTAATTTTACCATAACCCCTCTTTAGTGAATTTTGAGATGGGCTTGGCCCATCTCCTTATGGTTGCCGCGGGTAGGGGCCCCACATGGGGTACCCGTACCGTTTTCCGTGTCTCGATGTTTACTTATTTGTTCGTGTTTATTTGTGTTCGCATTTTGTGTGTTCTCGTTAAGTAATTACCGTGACCTAATATATTTAATTACGCTCGTAATAAATATATATACGTAATTAATAATAGTTCGTGATTTAATTACGTTCATGATTTCATGATCGCATGTTCGTGATTAATTATTGTCAAATAATTATTGCGTGTTCGTGCGTAGTAAATGCTTATCGTGTTCTAACACGTACGTAATACGAAAAATCCTAACACGTAATCGTAATCATGCTATAATAGGAAAGTTTTAATCTAGTACGTACGATCTGAAGGGTACTATTCATGGTAAAAGCATGCGGGTTTTACAACTCTTCCCCCCTAAAAAGAATAATTCGTCCCTGAATTATAGATAAAGTAAGCTGAAAAAGAAGAACATACCCGAATTCAAAATATGAAATGAGGGTAAGAAGCCCGGATAGACTCCTCTGTTTCCCAAGTGGCTTCCCGCTCGGTATGATCCCTCCATAGGATTTTGACGAATGGAATCGTCTTCCTCCTCATGACTCGTTCTTGTCTGTCAAGAACTCGTTCGGGCTCTTCTATAAAAGTGAGATCTTCACGTATCTATTCCAGTGGATACTGAACCATGTGAAGGGGATGATACTGGTACCCTCTGAGTAAGGACACATGAAACACATTGTGTACATGCGAAAGTTGCGGAGGTAACGCCAACAGGTAAGATATTTTACCGACTCGTTCAATGATATCAAACAGTCCGATGAAACGAGGACTGAGCTTCCCTTTAATCTCGAAGAGTCTAACACCACGTGCCGGCGAAACCTTAAGGAAGAGGTGATCTCCTACGTTAAAATGTATGTCCCTACGATGCTTATCGGCGTAACTCTTTTGACGTGACCGTGCTTCCTGAAGTTTCTGCTTAGCTACTGCGATCTTTTCATTGGTCATCTCTATGATTTCTGGTCCTTCAAGTGTTCGCTCGCCAACCTGATCCCAGCAGATTGGGGCGCGACACTTTCTGCCATACAACATCTCGAAAGGAGCACACTTGATACTTGCGTGCCAACTGTTGTTGTATGCAAACTCCACCAAACAAATGTAATCGTCCCAATCACCCGTCCATTCCAACGCACATGACCTCAACATGTCTTCCAACGTCTGAATCGTTCGCTCTGACTGTCCGTCCGTCTGAGGATGAAAAGCCGTGCTAAGCTTAAGTTGTGTACCCCAAGCTTTCTGCAGACTCTTCCAAAAGCGCGAAGTGAATCGAGGATCTCTGCCTGAGACGATGCTGGATGGAGCACCGTGGAGTCTCATGATCTCTCTTCTATACGTGTCGGCGAGTTACTTACCAAATCTTCCTTGCGGATCAGTAAGAAATGAGCTGATTTGGTAAGTCGATCTACGATAACCCAAATTGCATCGTGCTTCCTCTTGGTAGGCGGAAGACCAGTAACAAAATCCATGGTGATTTTGTCCCACTTCCACTCTGGAATATCTAACGGTTGAAGGAGACCGCCAGATCGCTGATGCTCGATCTTAACCTGCTGGCAGGTAAGACATTTGGAGACGTAAGTGGCCACATCCTGTTTCATACCACTCCACCAAAAGTACTGCTTGATGTCATGGTACATCTTAGTCGAACCAGGATGTATAGAGAATGGGGAGCTATGAGCTTCAGCTAACAAGGCTTCCCGGTGTTCTTGGTCATCAGGAACACAAAGTCTCGTTCCCTGCCATACTATACCATCTGCATCTACTCTGAATTCTGTCTGTTTCCTTAAATTCTGTACTATCGCCCAGATTTCTCCATCATCTTTCTGAGTTTCCTTGATCTTAGAGAGTAACTCGGGTTCTACTCTAAGATTAGCCTAGTAACCGTGTTGTCCACGTACCATGATCTTGATGTCTAGTCGCTCCAAGTCTCTTATGATTTCCTCGTCGATTTTAATGCCGTTGATCATTCCGGACTTCCTGCTAAGAGAATCTGCTACTACATTAGCTTTTCCGAGATAATACTATAGATTAATGTCATAATCCTTCAACAGCTCTAACCATCTCCTCTGCCTCATGTTCAATTCACGTTGAGTGAAGATATACTTCAAGCTCTTGTGGTACGTGAAAATGTCACATGATTCTCCATACAAGTAGTGCCTCCATATCTTCAATGCAAACACGACTACAGCAAGTTCCAAGTCATGTGTGGGGTAATTTGCTTCATAAGGCTTAAGCTGCCGTGAAGCGTACGCGATCACTTTCCCATGTTGCATGAGAACACAACCAAGTCCCTTCCCCGATGCATCACTATAGATTTGAAATCCACCCGTACCAGATGGGAGAGTAAGAATAGGTGCAGATACTAGCTTCTGCTTCTGGTCTTCAAAGCTCTTCTCTCGTTCTTCAGTCCAGACGAATTTCTCCCCCTTTTCCGCATCAGTTTGGTCAATGGTAGTGCTAAGCGGGAAAAGTTCTCCACGAACCTACGGTAATAGCCAGCTAAGCCTAAGAAACTACGGACTTCCGTCGCTGATGTCGGCCTTGGCCACTTAGTAATGGCCTCAACCTTCGCTGGATCCATAGTCATTCCTTCTGCTGATAATGTGACCTAAGAAGGCCACCTTGTCTAACCAGAACTCACACTTGGAGAATTTAGCATACAGCTGCTTCTGGCGAAGAATCTGTAGTACTGTACAAAGATGGTCTTCGTGTTCCTCCTTGGACTTTGAGAAAATCAGGATGTCATCGATGAAGACAATGACGAACTTGTCCAGAAATTCATGGAAGATTATGTTCATCAAGTCCATGAACACTGCTGGAGCATTTGTCAGGCCGAATGGCATAACTACAAACTCGTAGTGGCCATAACGGGTACGAAAAGCAGTCTTGGCGATGTCCTGCTCCTTGACCTGTAGCTGATGATAGCCTGACCTAAGATCAATCTTGGAGAAGTGTTTGGCCCCTTGGAGTTGGTCAAACAGATCGTCTATACGTGGCAGTAGATACCTATTCCGGATAGTAATCTTGTTGAGCTCGCGATAGTCTATGCAAAGATGCATACTGTCGTCCTTCTTCTTAACAAACAAGACCGGTGCGCCCCATGGAGATGCGCTCGGTCGAATGAAACCTCGTTTAAGAAGTTCTTGCAGTTGATCCTTCAGCTCCTTCAGCTCTATGGGAGCCATGCGATAAGGAGCCTTGGAGATTGGTTCAGCTCCTGGAATAAGCTTGATACTGAATTCCACTTCTCGTTCAGGTGGTATGCCCGGAAGTTCTGCTGTAAAAACATCTTGGAATTCCGACACTATTGGTTGATCCTGAATTGATGGAGATTCAGCATCCATGTCGTGAACCGTAGCTAGATAACCCTCGCAGCCATGTGAAGAAGTGCACGCGCTTGCAGGGTAGATATGATTTGTACAGACCGTCTGGGTATGAACCCGTTATGAATGTACTCTGTTGCATTAACATCACCGAAGATAACTCGATATGAATGGCAGTCTATGGTAGCATGATGCTTGGATAGCCAATCCATGCCCAAAATCATGTCGAAGTCATTCATGTCCAGCGGAAGTGCGTCAACAGGTCAAACCTTATCGTCAAATTCTAGGGGAAGACTCTTGTATACATGGGTGATTAATACAGAGTCCCTCAAAGGCGTGGAAATAGTAAGCCTATTCTCTAGTGGCATGGGGAGCATCCTAATGTTCTTAGCATAAGCAGTAGAAATAACTGAGTGAGTAGCACCCGTATCGAAAAGAACACATGCAACTTGACCATACATATACAAGATTCCAGTGATGGTACCTGTCGACTTGTTGGTCTGGTCTCGAGATGTCGTGTAGACACTCCCAGTGGTAGGAGGCGGCTTGGAATCAGCATGTCCCGATGTACCCTCCATCTCGCCCTTACGACAATCCTTCATGATATGGCCAGGAAGACCACACTTGAAGCATGCGTCAGTGTTACGGCGACATGTCCCTGGGTGCCTACGGTGGCAAGTAGAGCAAAGAGGATGAGTAAATCCTCCAGCAGGTGCTCTGGCTGGCTGGGAACCTGATAAAACATTTTACATAAGACATGATAATAGGGTACAAAGGACAATGCGGATAATCGTAAGATTGAATACCAGTGATAGCTAGACGGCTAGGCTGTGAACCTCTCTGGTTCTGGTCCCTACTGTTTCCATGGTTCCTGGTAGAAGTTTTGGTAAAGTGTCAGAATATGAGTTATAACATGAAATCATAATAATATTGCATAATTATTAGGACCTGCTGCTGTTGGAGTGTCCAGCGTTGTTATGGTAATTATCATTACCGCCACGCCTATCCGTAGCAGAACGGTCGTTAGTCTGACCGTTTCCCTTGGGCTGATGAGGCTGCTGTTGAGTAGCCGGCTTAGACTGGTCCCCAGTTTTCTGCCTGGAAGATACATTTAAAGAGATGAATAATTGACATATATGGAAAGAATACGGATAGATCACCGCTTGAATACGAATGTTTACCTCTTGTCGGGTCTCTCAGCTTCCCCGAACTCATCCCTCTCCTGCAGCATCTCCAGTCTACGTGCTGCATCGGCCACTTGTGCTACCGTACCCAACGGAGCACCTGATAAGTTATTGGCGATCCTTGGGTTAAGAGCCCAACGAAAATGTAATGCCTACTCTTCAGTGGTGCCCACAGATGCTCTTATGACACCGACATAACGAAGAAAACGCTGCATGAAGTCATTACTGTCTTCGTCAGGTCGCTGTCTAATGGTATAGTATTCCCTCATGAGCCAATTTCTTCCTTCCATGGGAAAAATGTTAGGCGGGGGAGGATAGCCGTCGTTCTGATGAAGGATGTCTTGCATTTCTGCATCAGCAGCTGCAAACATTGCCTAGAGATTGTCTGTGTTTGCCATCTGACAGTATAACATAAAACGTATGATTAAAAAGATCAAAACATAAAAATATATATACATGAAAAAAAATTATACCAAAATTTCAAGAGAAAAATTTTATGCAAGAAAATTTTGTGTATGAATGCATGATGCAGTTTTATGAAAACTTTTGTATGCTCGAGAGTGAACGCCTATGGTCAGTTCACCCAAAACAAAAGACATGGCGAGGGGACGCCTATGGGTTGGTCCCAAATTTAAAAGTTTCGATAAAACCCATGCGACTAAATAGGGCCAGTCCTGTACCAACCATTACTTAGTCATAAATCTGCGACAATGACATATATATGTATGCATAAAAATGATGAATGCATGAAAACAACTGTCAGTTCTAGGAAGACCATAGTGACTACCCACTAATCACATGTCATATTTTGAGAGCCTACAGGTCGAAGCCTTGGCTCTGATACCATAATTGTAACACTCCATTTTGATAATGGAATGTCACGCGTAATTATGGCGTGTCATCAAAGCATACAAGGAAAAATGTCAAAACATTACATGACCATAAAAGGAAAATACCGGAATCAAACATTGGTAGTCCAAAAGTAAAGTTCATCACACACAAACATAAGTACTGAAAAGGAAAGGACTAAACAATGTCCATAGCAAGAGTATCAAAGTAAAGATAATGCATAAAGTAAAGAAAGGCTAGAAAGCTTCCAGTCCATATGCACGTACGCTTAAAGTCTACGAGCGTCCTTGAGTACCTGCCGTTTTGGGAACATAGAAAAGGAAAAAGGCTAAGCAATACGCTCAGTGCACGGATGTACAATAAAGCATGAATAGGATAAGCATATAACATATAACAGTGGAAGAAACTAAGTCCCGAGTAACCTGGTTAAGTCTTGGTAAAACTGGTTTTATAGTTTGAAAAGCCTTATGTTTATCTTATAAAAACTGCTTAGCATGTTCTACCATTAGCCAATATAGGTCATGAAAATCCACCGTGCATGAATACTTGGAGGGGTGACCTCATCATGCAAATTAGAGGGGCTGTCTCTAATTTAATATACTGGTTTAGGTAGGAGGGATCAGCTCCTTGTGAAGGATGCAAGGCACACACCACATTCACACTGAGTAATCTGCTGAAAACATGTAACTAGGATGCACCTATACGCCCCACATGATAAATATAATAATATGGCCAAAAGCTGAAGCCCACGAGCAATCACTCCACCGTGGTGAAGTCATAACATCAGTGCCTCTAATGTTATGGTTATGATACCTCCATAACTAGGTGAAACTGGTCATGCATGTATATGGCTATAGGTATTCTAAATTAAACATAATCAAGTCAAACATATAAACTTATACTACGGGAAAACGTTTGGCTGCAAACGGGGAATCCTAATAAGGAAAGAATGTCCATACTGAAAGGACGGGAATCCGTACCTTATGTCCAGTGAACGAAGAAGACGAACTAAGGAGAATCCTACTTCGGTATCACTAATGCTACATAAATACATACATGAATAAGTATCTGCTTACTAAATACGTAACTGGTTTTATGTTATGTCTTAGCTTATTTTATATGTTCACATCATGTTTTACTGTTTTAAGCCTTAAGCTGGGTTTATCTTATATTCTGTCTATTCTAATTAAGTATTTTTGGTATTTCATGTATTATTATACTTACTGTGTAATAATAAGTAATTTTCCAAAAATAGCATGTTTCCAAAAATAGAAAGTTTCTAAAAATAGAAAGTTTCCAAAAATAGAAAGTTACCAAAAATAGAAAGTTTCCAAAACTAGAAAGTTTCCAAAAATAGAAAGTTTCCAAAAATAGAAAGTTTCCAAAAATAGAATTACTGCTTAAAATAGATAAGTTTCTATAAATAGAAAGTTTCCATAAATAGATCAGCTGCCTTAATTAAATAGTTCCTAAAAATAGAAAGTTTCCATAAATAGATTAGCTGCCTGAATTAAATAAGTTTCTAAAAATAGAAAGTTTCCATAAATAGATTAGCTGCCTTAATTAAATAAGTTTCTAAAAATAGAAAGTTTCCATAATTAGATATAAGCTGGTTAAATAAGCTAAGTATATAAGCCTAAGTGTTTTCATGATTATTTTCTAAGTCATAATGATATAATATATAGTTTATTAATTATTTCATGTACTTTAAATAAACTATAGGTTAAAAGTATTTAATTAAAATATATCATGTTTTTAATTAAATAAAGTTAAATACTTAGGTTAAAACATGTATTATTATTTATTAATAATATAACCTAAGTCATGTTAATTAATTAATTATAACCATGGTTTTCAAATAATTAATTAATTATAAGTCTAGAAAATATAAAATACTTAGGTTAATAATCTCATGATTTTAATAATTAATATAACCTAAGTCATGTTTATTAAATTAATCATGTCATATTTATTAATTTAATTTAACATATGATTATAAAAAAAAATCTTAACATAAACCGTGAACCGGATCTTGACTAGAAACCATGAACCGGACATGAAATCGACACCATACCCAAAACCACTTCGGGGTTCCCCTTGTCTTGTTGCTGCCGTGGGACCTACACCACCCAACCGGGACCATATGGTCTCGGTGGTGGTCGAGTAGCCAAACCGAGACCCCATGGGGTTCGGCTTAGGCGCCGGCCAAACAAAACACCCCTAAACCATCCATTTTGATTTACCCAAAAACCATTTTCATGATTGATCTATGTTTTAATTAGGTTTTAAAAAAAACATCATGTTCTTAATTATTTAATAGATCAAATCAAAAAGAAAAGGGTTAAAGAATTTACCGAATGCGTGGATCTAAACGAGGATGAACAAACATGAACACTTGCACCAAAAACCAAGATCAAAATCAAACAAACACCCCCTTGGTGTGTTTGTATTCGACGGCCAAAAAAAGAAAAGAGGAGGAGAAGAAAATTTTTAGGTTTTTGTTTTAATCTTTTGTAAAGTTAAAATGACTAGCTAATTTTACCATAACCCCTCTTTAGTGAATTTTGAGATGGGCTTGGCCCATCTCCTTATGGTTGCCGCGGGTAGGGGTCCCACATGGGGTACCCGTACCGGTTTCCGTGTCTCGATGTTTACTTATTTGTTCGTGTTTATTTGTGTTCGCGTTTTGTGTGTTCTCGTTAAGTAATTACCGTGACCTAATATATTTAATTACGCTCGTAATAAATATATATACGTAATTAATAATAGTTCGTGATTTAATTACGTTCAGATTTCATGATCGCATGTTCGTGATTAATTATTGTCAAATAATTATTGCGTGTTCGTGCGTAGTAAATGCTTATCGTGTTCTAACACGTACGTAATATGTAAAATCCTAACACGTAATCGTAATCATGCTATAATAGGAAAGTTTTAATCTAGTACGTACGATCTTAAGGGTACTATTCATGGTAAAAGCATGCGGGTTTTACACACTCATTTTAACTTATCTCTGTTTTTAAAATGAAATAAGCAGATAATCTGGTTGCAAACGCAATTCCAAACACCCACTTAGCTAAACAACAAACGCAACGTCAATCTAATATTCAAAAGCAAAAAAAAATATCACTTGGGGGATATAACTGTTAGCCTGTAGTTATCATGTACTGTATCTGTAGTGGGCTCAAGCCCGTATCTAGAAGATTCTTTGTATACGTATATTATGTACCCTAGCATTTGTTCAATACAGACAACTGATTACCATAAACCTACATGGTATCAGACCTAAACTTTCGATCCTAAATAAAACCCTAACCAAAACAAATATGCCGCCTCCACAAAAAGAGAACATTTTTCTTTGTGTTGGTGATTGGTACCTTGATTATCAGTCCACACAATTGTAATACGTGTTGGTGATTCGTGTTTAAGTCATTGAATCCACATCTTATTTTTGTTTCTCTCTGTTCACACTAACCCATTACATCTGTTTCACACCATGACTGGCTCCGCTGCTGCTGCTACTGTTTCTCTCTCAGAGAAACTATCCCTTGTTACTCATCATCATCTCCTCACACGAGTTCCAGTTAAACTCGATTTTGACGAATGGAATTTGGATCATGGGAGTTCTTTTTTGAACAACTTTGTTCCAGTTATGATGTCACTAAATTCATCAAAACTGATACCGATACCACTGGCTCAAGTACTCCAACACCACTCACACCTGAGGAGGTCAAAGTAGACAAAATCATTCTCTCTTGGATCTTCACGACCCTATCCGATGCACTACAAAAACGGCTGGTAATTGCTCGCCCTGAATCTGCCAAGGAGGCTTGGACTCTCATCACGAATATCGTGAAGGACAACAAACAGGCTCGAACTACAGCCTTGAAGGCGGAATTGCGTTCCGTCAAACTTGGCACACAATGCATGGAAACTTATTTTCAGAAAATTGAGTCGCTTGTTAGCATACTAGCGAGCCTTGATTATCATGTTAATGAAGAAGACGTGGTCCACTATGCACTTGAAGGTCTGCCCGAAAAATACAACCAGGTTTGTGGCTATATGTACTATAAAGACGTCTTTTCGGATCTCAAACAAGCACGTTCCTTGTTGGTTACCGAAGAGATGCGTTTGAAGTCGAAGGATCTTGCTTTCTCCATAGACTCCTCTTCTCCGATGGTTCTTATGGCTGATTCAGGTAATAATCGTGGCACCTCTACTCCTCAAGTTAATTCATGGCGACCATGTTACGATTTTGCTAAGGGTCTATGTCGATTTGGTGAAACGTGCAAATTTGTTCATGATGCTAATGTTAAGCCCAGTTTTCCTAAACATGTTGCTAAGAAGGAAAATACATCTGATGATGTTTTAGTAAAGTTGTTGGAACGTTTAGGTTTATCTAAAAATGTGGATGCGCCTACTGTTAAAACATCCCATTCAAATACTACATCACCACATGCATATTATACTTCTGGTGGGACTACTCAGTTTTACTCTCCAACACCTATGGGGCCGCCACCAGGTTTTGGGTATCCGTCCATAAACCCTTTAGCACCAGTACCCTACCAGATTGCACCAGCCCAACAGATTCACAACCATCAGGCCCAACAGATTTCTCAGCCCACTTCCGCTCCTTTTGTGGGTCAGCCCGCTTCACTAACATGTTTGCCAACACATGACGCATCAAGTTCTATGGCTTCTACTTCGGGACATGCCACTACTATTCCGAGTGCTTTTACTGTCGGCACCCTTCATGATACTACTACTGTAGCTTGGAATATGGATACAGGTGCGAGTTCTCATCTTAATAATTCGGTATCTAATTTAAGTGATGTTTTTAATACTTGCATTTATTCGTCTGTTTCGGTTGGTGACGGTCATCCTATACCCGTCACCAACACGGGCCATAGCATATTGCCAACTCCGTTTAAATTCCTTCATCTAAATAATGTTCTAATTACACTAAACATTGTCAAAAACTTAATTTCCGTTCGTCAATTTGTTCGTGATAATAATTGCACTGTTGAATTTGATGCGTTTGGTTTTTCTGATAAGGATTTCATGACTTGGCGGGTACTACTCCGATGTGATAGCACAGGGGATCTTTACCCAGTCACAGCTCCATACATTCCTACAGCTTTTCTTGTCAGTCAGCATATGTGGCACCAACGTCTTGGACACCCAGGAAGTGATGTGTTGCATTGTCTTGTTTCCAATAATTTCATTTCGTGTAATAATGAGAAACCTCCTATTCTTTGCCATTCTTGCCAGCTTGGCAAACACGTGAGGCTTCCTTTTGTTAGTTTTGATTCTGTGGTCAATCCATGTTTTGACGTTATTCACTCGGATGTATGGACTTCACCTATACCGAGTCTTTCGGGTTTTAAATATTATGTGTTGTTCTTGGATCATTACTCGCACTTTGTTTGGGTTTATCCTTTGATACATAAATCTGATGTTTTATCTAAGTTTCAAATATTTCGTCAATATGTTCGCACTCAATTTAAGTGTGAATTTCGTTCCTTTTAGTGTGATCATCGTGGTGAATTCGACAACCGCGCTTTACACAAACTGTTTGATGAGAATGGCATTCAATTTCGGTTTTCGTGCCCCAAAACATCCCAACAAAATGGTAAGTCTGAACGCATGGTTCGCACGATTAATAATCTTATTCGCACCTTACTTTTTCAAGCAAACCTTCCACCAACCTTTTGGGTCGAAGCACTTAACATGGCTGTCCATTTAATTAATATTTTGCCTTCTAAAGCTATTTCCAATGACACTCCATATACCCGCTTATTTGCTTCCAGCCCGGACTATAGCCTTATACGCACTTTCGGGTGCTTGTGTTACCCACACCTTTATCCCAATCATAAACTTGAACCCCGCGCTACACCATCTATTTTTTGGAACATGCATCTAATCATCGAGGGTATCGATGTCTTGACTTACACACAAATCATATAATTATATCTCGTCATGTTACCTTTGATGAAACCGTTTTTCCCTATGGTTCCAAACCACTCATCACACCCCCTACTTATTCCTTTTTAGATGACTTGCCTGATATCCCCAACCAACCTATTACTCCTCTTCCACAAATTCATACACCAAGTATTCCTCCTACGTCACCAGTTACACCCACACATTCAGCGCAACAACCTTCACCTTCGACCCACAATAACACTTCGAGCCATTCCCATTACAACGAACCTCCTACACCTACTGAACAAAACAATCACTCACCTATTACTACTATTCCACAAAATACTAACCATAATCATATTCCTACTGACGCACAGGATGACTCACCACTCATTATTCAAGACCCACCTCAAAACCCTAATCCCGTCTCGGTTCATCCCATGGTCACACGATATCGTGTCGGGACTACTTGTCCTAATCCGAAGTATAATTGTCATGTGTTTACCATCTCGCCTTTACCAAAGTCGTATCATGCTGGGTTTAGTGATCCAAATTGGCAAAATGCTATGCGTGATGAATATAATGCGCTTATTAAAAACAACACTTGGATTCTAGTACCGCGACCCACGGACGTTAACATTGTTCGGTCTATGTGGCTTTTTCGTCACAAGTATCTGGCTGATGGTACACTCAGTCGCTACAAGGCTCGTCTTGTGGCGAATGGTAGCACTCATATTGAGGGGGTTGATGTTGATGAGACCTTTAGTCCGGTCGTCAAACCGGGAACCATTCAGACTGTTCTTAGTTTGGCTGCTTCTCGACATTGGCCGATTCATCAGCTTGATGTCAAGAATGCGTTTTTACGTGTTGATTTATCTGAGACTGTTTACATGCATCAGTCTCCCGGGTTCGTGATTCTGAGCATCCTGATTATGTGTGTTTATTACAACGTTCTTTGTATGGGCTCAAGCAGGCCCCTCGTGCTTGGTTTCAGAGGTTTGCATCCTATATTACACGTGTTGGGTTTCATCATAGTCGTTGCGATTCATCTTTATTTATCTACAAATAGGGGAAGGATACTGGTTATTTGTTGTTATATGTTGATGATATTGTGCTCACCGCTTCTTCTGAGGTTTTGTTACAGCAGATTATTACTTCTTTACATACAGAGTTTTCTATGACAGATCTGGGTTCTCTGAGTTATTTTTTGGGCATCTCTATGTCACGTGATTCTTCTGGGTTATTTTTATCCCCACGGAAGTATGCCCTTGAGATCCTCGAGCGAGCTCGTATGGTTGATTGTAATTCTACTCGGACTCCGGTTGATACTGAGTCTAAACTAGGAGCTGATGGTGATCCAGTTTCTGATCCGACATTATATAGGAGTCTTGCGGGTTCTCTTCAGTACCTCACCTTTACTCGACCGGATATTTCTTATGCTGTTCAGCAGGTTTGTCTATATATGCATGATCCTCGAGAGCCGCATTTCTCAGCTCTTAAACGGATCTTACGGTATGTTAAGGGTACTTTGGGATATGGCTTGCAGCTATTTGCTTCATCTACTACATCTCTGGTTGCTTATTCTGATGCCGATTGGGCTGGTTGTCCCACTACTCGGCGTTCCACTTCGGGTTACTGTGTTTTTCTCGGCAACAACTTACTCTCCTGGTCCTCTAAGCGTCAACCGACGCTTTCTCGTTCTAGTGCTGAGGCAGAATATCGTGGGGTCGCCAATGCTGTTGCTGAGACATGTTGGTTACGAAATTTATTACGTGAGTTGCACGCCCCTT
Organism: Glebionis coronaria; assembly: GCA_025667525.1. Classification (NCBI taxonomy): domain Eukaryota; kingdom Viridiplantae; phylum Streptophyta; class Magnoliopsida; order Asterales; family Asteraceae; genus Glebionis; species Glebionis coronaria. Next base: position 173,877,824 of record CM046876.1, on the reverse strand, counting down.
TATATTCTGCTACGCTTGTTTACTGTGATAATGTGAGTGTTGTATATTTGTCTTGTAATCCGGTGCAACATCAACGCACGAAGCACATTGAGATTGACATACATTTTGTTCGAGATTTGGTTACTGTTGGTCAAGTTCGGGTTCTTCACGTTCCTTCTCGTTATCAGTATGCGGATATATTCACCAAAGGATTTCCTACTGCTTTATTTGAAGAATTCAGGTCCAGTTTGAGCGTCCGCTGTTTTCCCGCTCCAACTGCGGGGGAGTGTTAGCTTGTAGTTATCATGTACTGTATCTGTAGTGGGCTCAAGCCCGTATCTAGAAGATTCTTTGTATACGTATATTATGTACCCTAGCATTTGTTCAATACAGACAACTGATTACCATAAACCTACAACAACCTACTATGCTTTCAAGGTAGACATTTTTAGTTACTAAAATTGTTGCCATAATACAATTTCACTGTGCACAATTTCATCCAAGAAGATATTCTCAGTCAGACCTTGTGGACTCAATAATAAACTTTGACCACAAATTGTGTGGATCTCATTTGGTCGTCGGTAAAGTTCACTACTACACGGTATTTTTTGGTACGCAAATTTGTTACCGTTACTAAGAAACTACTCCCTCCGTCCTAAAATTATAGTCCATGTTTCCTTTTTTGTTTGTCCCAAATTAATTGTCCACTTCTAAAACTTCTAAAAATAAGTAGGAATTTTAGATCGAGATTACTAGATTACCCTTAACTGAAATCATAATTACAAACTTTTAAAAGGTTTTAAATTAATTGGTTAAGGGTAAAACTGTCTTTCTGTAAAAAGTAAGAGAGAGAAAGCTGAAAAAGTGGTACTTTTCTTAAACTGTGTGTTTTTTGTCGGGGGACAATAATTTTGGGACGGAGGGAGTAATATAGATTAATAAATGAGATAATAAGTAAGATATGTTGATTTTATGAACATAAAAAACAATTCTTTCAATGATCGTTGATTTCACAAGAATACCGATTATTAAGGTTAAGGTACGTCAAAAGCTATCAGCACTTAATTTTATTATGAAAACAGATAACGAACCCTGCTAGGGTTACATCATTTTATTTAAATATACTCACAAACTGAAACGAGTCTAAAAAACATTCATGTCGTGAGCTCGAACATAAACAAGTCTAACAGAAAATCCAAAAAAGCATAAAATGTAAATAACTCATAGAAAACGAGTACTTTGGGCCTCGAAACTACCGTAATTACAGTTGCGCCTCTCGTTTCTACGTTCGATTTGATTGGCCGTGAGCCTTATAACTTCTTCCAGACGCCAAGTTATGCCCATTTTAGTAAACTATTTTTTCTCACACGATCCTATGCCTCTATAAACAATCTGCCCGTTCTAAATAAAACCCATACCGAAAAACGAAAAAACCATACCATACCGTAAAACAAAAAAAATCACTTTTTATAATGTTTACAGAAAAACAGTACTAAATAAAACCTATCGATTATTTATCTTTTGCTTCGCTTCTTTTCTAGGCCTTGCCAAATAAAAAAATTTGCTACGGATTTTCTTATTAATGGTGCGAAATGCTTTATTTTTCGATATATTTTTTCATATGACTTAATTATTCTAACCCTGTCACTGGGTTACTTTCATACCTTAAGTATTAAATCTTAGAAAATACGGTAATCGTTAAGCCTCAATACACTCGGGATAGTTGCCAGCCTATCCTTTGTAAATCCCTTCCCGAAATTATCAACGGTCAATTCCTATACATCTCGTATAGGACAAGAAGATCTTGAAATAAGACAATACTACCAATGCACAAGGGTCTCATAACAGACATACTGATATCCTAAACAATTAACATAAACTAAACAAGCATCGCTACAACAATAATAAAATCATAACTAGGCATTGATTGGTTTATTTTGCATCCACCTAATAGCATGTTAATTTAGCATAATTGTATTTTTATTTGTCATTATATATGTACTTTTAGTGTGTTTTGTGATTATGTAGGTTACGAGTGAAATAGAATAAAATGACTGCTTTATCAATTTTTTTGGAGAAAAGACATTGTGAGCGCCGATAAATGAAGAAAAAATATTGAAAAAAAAGATTTGAGCGCGTCGGAATATTTTTGGTCATATTTTATTTGTCCGGGCTTCGTTTGAGCAATTTTTAATGGTCAGCTATTTTTTATTGGGCCAAAGTTATTATATCTTAAAAAAATAATAATAATAATAATAACAAAACTTTGGGCCCATTATACAACCAACACAAACATAAGTCATAAAAAGATTCGGTTGCGAGGGTTTTGGAAAAAAAAGTCGCCATCATTCTTTTGGTAAAATACAATTCATCCATTGTGGAGCAGGAGTGATTTACTATCAAGTACTTGAGGCCAAAAGAATTAATTCATTCCTGGATGTGCACGTTCGCCGAGAGCATAACATAATATAAACAAATACGTGCATAGTTGCATTGTGAAATCTACGCAGAAAAAAAAGAAAAAAAAGGTGATGTTGTTTAATATTAAGTGGCTCGAGTACACCGTAATATCCGGCTAATTTTGTTGTAATTTCTTCCGGTAACTTTATTTATGGTCTGATCATTACTTTTGGGTTATCATATTTATTTTACATTGATTTATGATTTATTTATAAATTATTTTGATAGACTTAATATTATGTTTAATTATTTGTGCAAGACAATTTATTGTTAGTTAACGATTCATGTTTATTCTATTTAGTTAAATAAAAAGATGGTCGCATAATCAACATAAGTTGTACCTAAATAAATTATTAAAACATAATTATTGGTTGGATTAATATAAGATTTATTATCGCAAGTCATTGATAAACATAATAAGTGCCGACATTAATTCATTCATATTAAGTCGAAATAATCTTTGTAAACGAACTAAAAAGTTTCGATAATCCATAAGTGTGATCAACCATAAATATTAGGAGCTGGAAGGGATTGCATTTTTCTTTTATTTGTTTACATCTTTATTATATTTTTCTAGCTTAATTATTAGTTTAATAAGTATTTTAATTTTTAATCAATGTTTTTATTATCAAGAGTATTTTAGTGAATTAGATTTTAAAACCAAAACTTTTATTGATCAGTGATCACCCCAAAACTTAAATTAAAACCACATATTCCTCGTGGCTTTGATACCCGCTTACCCTATCTACTATAAGGTAATTAGGTTTATTTTTTATCGGTACTTCGACGTTGATCAAAATTTGGCGCCGCTGCCGGGGAATAGTGAGCTTTTCGTTTAAGTTTTTGTTAAATTTTTTTAATAAAAAAAATACAAAAATATTTTATTTTTCTTGTTTTGTTTGTTTGTTTGTTTGTTTTGTCTCTTATGAGTGTGCAGGTTAGTGTATGCGCACACGTAAATCGGGACGTACATCACCGTTAGCTTACGACCCCGAGGTTGAGAAAATTTCAAGGTTGAGGAGGAAAGCATTTCGACGGTTTTCTACTAATCTTGATTTTACAGGTTTCGAAGAGCTTTTCGCTGAAATGCCAGATGATGACGATGTTAGTAGGGATGCTAGTAGAGATACTAGCGGAGAAGAATCCCCACCACGGGGTGTTGATTCTTATTACATGCCGGGGATCTTCGAGGATCCCTCGCCTATCGTTTATCCGATTCCGGTTAAAGGGGTTACAAGTAACTTCAAGATCCAGCCGAACCTCATAGCAATCTTGCCAGTGTTTAGAGCTCGTGAGGAGCCATACGCACATCTGCGAGAGTTCTTCTCCATTGCTGACACACATCAGGTTAATAACATTACCAAGGATGAGGTAGGACTTCTCCTTTTTCCTTTTTCTCTTAAATATTAAGCTAAGGACTAGTTCTCATCTCTTGAGCCAGGTAGTATTAACTCATGGTCTGAAATGCAATCTTCTTTTCTTGAGGAATTTTATTCTAAAAGTAAAACTACTGCCATTAGGAATAAGATTAAATCCTTTCGTCAAATCCCGGGCGAGCAGTTTCATGAAGCATTTAGTAGACTTAAGGAGTTATTAAGAACTTGCCCTCATCATGATGTTCCAAAATGGGAGCTTGTCAAGGTCTTATATGATGGGTTAGATTACAACAACCAACAATTTGTGATGGCAACTAGTAGGGGTAAGTTTTTCTCCCGACCTATGGAGGAAGAATGGGAGTTTTTTGAAAAACTAAGCAAAGGTTCCAAGACCCAAGATTCAGTGGATCAAAACAACCACCCATCTTCCGCCAATTCGGTGTTTAACCAACGTAGCACAAATTCTGAAATTAGCGAGTTAAGTAAGAAGGTTGATCTTTTGTAGAGAAATCTAGGAAAAGGTGTTCCAAATGTGTCTAATGTGTCGCATAGTGGGTATTCAATGTGTGGTGATCTGAGTCAGTCAGTCGATAATTGTCAAAGTTAGGGGGCGCCACCAAATGAGGAGGTGAATGGAGTCTATGGAGGTCGTCCACGAAATGATCCATTATCTGAAAGTTATAATCTTGGATGGCGCAATCACCCCAATTTCCGTTGGAAAGATGAAGACAATCGCCCTAATAATGTCGAACAACAACACTATGGCTATAAACCAATGTATGAGGGTGGCGATTCATCTAGCTTCTAACAAAATTCTTACAACCATAGGCCACAACAACAATATCAAAATCAGGGCCAAGGGCAAGATGATAACCGTCTCTTGAACCTTGACCGAAAGTTTGATAGGCTTATGGATTCATTGTCTACCAACAATCAAGAGATCAATAGAAAATTCGAGGTCACCAATCAAAGACACGAGACTACTACCAAATCTATTGCAGCTCTTGAGAGACAAGTTGGTCAATTGGCAGATCAATTGAACAAAAGAGATGAGGGAAAGCTACCGAGCTACCCCACCATGAATCCCGTACACAAGAAAAATGGAAATGAGCACGTAAATATGATGAAGTCTCTTCGAAATGGGAAAATCTACAACAATGACAAGGTAATTCTAAATTCCTCTCATGATGTTGAGGATTTCATTACTAATGACGAAATTATTGTTGAAGGTAAAAATTCTGATAATGTTAAGTCTAGTTCTGAGTTGGTAAATATTTGTTAAATGATTTTCCTAAACCAACAACACATAATCCTAAAGCTACTGAATCTCCCGAAGTTAGGGAGGTTGGTGTGTCCAGCACACCTAACCCTATGACTTTGGAGAAATTGGCATCTGCAAGGTTAGCTAAAAAGGGTCCTCATGCTGAGGATATGTGGGAGACTTTCAAGCAAGTTAAAATCAATCTCCCCCTTACTGATGTTATCAAGCAAATTCCTGCTTATGCCAAGTTTTTAAAGGACTTGTGTACTCAGAAGAGGAAGCTGAAGGCGTCTTTGCCTAAAAAGATTGACCTAACTGAGCATGTTAGTGAGGTCTTATCTAGCTCCCTTCCTCCTAAATTCAAAGATCCTGGAGCACCATTAATGTCAGTGGTGGTCGAAAATATTGCCATTAAGAAGGCGCTCCTTGATCTTGGTGCCAGTATCAACATCCTTCCTGCTAGTTTGGTCGATAAGTATGACTTAGGAACTCTTCGTAAGACTAACACCATTATTTCCTTTGCCGATCGATCTACCAAAATTCCTAGAGGTATCTTAGAGGATGTTATTGTGAAAGTTGACGAATTCTGTTACCCAGTTGACTTATTTGTTATGGATACCGAGTCACAATACATGGATATTCAACCAACAATTATCCATGGGCGCCCATTCCTAGCCACGATAGATGCTAGGATTAATTTTCGGACTGGCGTCATGGATATTCCATTTGGTAATAAGAAGATAAGATTGAATTATTTAATTCTTTGAATTCTCCTACGATGAATGAATGTTACCAAGTAGATGTGATCGATAAAAGCATGCATCCCGTATGCTTAAGGATGATCCTTTGGAGTTATATCTAACTGGTGAGGATGAGGAGATTCTTGATGTTGCTGAAGTTCAAGAGATTCAAGAGTGTTTGGTCAGTTCTTTGGACCATCAAAAACCACCTTGGTCTTATAAAGTGGATCCCTTGCCTTCTACTTTTGACACGGCCACGAAGCCGTCTCTAGAGGTGCCTTCAACTCTTGAGCTAAAACCTTTGCCATCCAATCTCAAATATGTTTTTCTAGGTCCTAACAATACTTTACCCGTTATTGTTGCTTCTGATCTTTCTAAATCACAAGAGGAAGCACTTTTGAAAGTGTTTTCCAAGTACAAAGCAGCAGTGGGATGGAAAATTGCATACTTGAAAGGGATCAACCCTTCATTATGTATGCATCCAATTGTTACGGACCCGGATATTAAGCTATCAAGAGATGCACAAAGGTGTCTGAATCCTAATATGAAAGAGGTAGTAAAGATGGAAGTTCTTAAATGATTAGATGTTGGTATCATCTATCCTATCTCGGATAGTAAATGGGTAAGTCCTACTCAAACGGTGCCTAAAAAGGCCGGAATCCCCGTGGTGGAAACCGAGAGTGGGGAAAAACTCACAACCCGACCAGTTACTGGGTGGAGAGTTTGCATAGATTACCGTAAGCTTAATAATGCCACATCTAAAGATCACTTCCCACTACCCTTCATTGATCAAATAGTTGAGAAGCTTTCTGGTAAGAAGTTCTATTGCTTCCTGGATGGGTACTCCAGTTATAAGCAAATACCCATCCATCCTGATGACCAGACCTAAACTACGTTTACATGTCCTTATGGGACATTTTCGTTTCAAAGAATGCCCTTTGGCCTGTGTAATGCACCGCTACCTTTCAACGGTGCATGATGAGTATCTTTTCTGACATAGATGGAGAATCTGTAGAGATATTTATGGATGATTTATCCATCTTTGGTCAGTCTTTTGAAAGCTGCCTTGATCAGCTTGAAAGTGTGTTAAAAAGATGCACCGAAACTAATCTGGTTCTTAGTTGGGAGAAGAGCCATTTCATGGTTTAGGAGGGAATTGTATTAGGGCATGTTGTGTCTGAAAAAGGATTTGAGGTTGACCGTGCCAAAGTTCAAGTAATTTCTACACTTCCTCCTCCCACTACCATCAAAGGTGTGCGATCGTTTCTTGGTCATGCCGGGTTATATAGGCGATTTATTAAAGATTTTAGTGCTATATCAAAGCCTCTTTGTAATATACTCTAAAAAGATGCACGCTTTGATTTTAATGAGTCATGTCTTAAAGCATTCAACATGCTTAAGCAAAAGCTTGTAGAAGCCCCTATTCTGCAATCACCTGATTGGTCGAAGCCTTTTGATATCATGTGTGATGCGAGTGATTATGCTGCTGGGGCGGTTCTGGGACAACGGGTCGATAAGAAACCCGTTGTAATCTTTTATGCTAGTAAGACTTTTCAGAAGCTCAAATGAATTACACCACTATTGAAAAAGAGTTGCTATCCGTGGTTTTTGCTCTTGATAAGTTTAGGTCATATATTTGGGGGCATTCTAAGGTGATAGTATTTTTGGATCATAGTGCCTTAAGACATTTGTTGACTAAGAAAGAGACAAAATCGAGGTTGCTTAGGTGGATTTTGCTTTTACAGGAATTTAATCTAGAAATCCGGGATAAAAAGGGGTCGGAAAATGTGTTTGCCGACCATTTGTCTAGAATTATCCATCCGCCGTTCAACCCTTCTTATGTTATTAAGGAAAGCTTTCCGGATGAAAACTTGTTTGAGGTTTCTAAGGTTCCTTGGTACGCAAACATAGTCAATTACCTTGCTGTTAAAAAGCTTCCAGATTTTTGGTCCAAACAACAAAGAAAATACTTCTTTTCTCAGTTGAAGCGTTATTTTTTGGAGGATCCGGAGTTATATAAGGTATGTGCTGACCAAGTTGTTAGGAGATGTGTTCCCGACCATGAGCATATGGACATATTGGCTCATTTCCATTCTATGCATGCGGTGGACACTTTGGTGCTACGAAAACTAGGCATAAAATCCTACAAAGCGGTTTCTTTTGGCCGACTATATTCAAGGATGCCCAGTCTTTTATGAAAGGGTGTATTCGTTGCCAACAAGTTGGTGGTATTTCAAGGCGTGATCAAATGCATATGAATCCCACACTTGTTGTTGAGATCTTTGACGTGTGAGGTATTGATTTTATGGGACCATTCCCCACTTCCCATGGCAATGTGTACATTTTAGTGGCAGTTGATTATGTGTCTAAGTGGGTAGAGGCCGAGGCTACTAGAACCAATGACCATAGTGTAGTTCTTAAGTTTGTTAAGAAGAATATCTTTTCTAGACATGGGATTACTAAGGCTATCATTAGTGATGGGGTTCCCACTTTAATAACTTTAGATTCGGAAAATTATTGAAACACTATGGAGTTAATCATAGGATAGCTACCCCTTATCACCCACATACTAGTGTACAGGTGGAAGTATCAAATAGGGAGATTAAGTGAAATTTAGAAAAGACCGTTCATAGTGATAGGAAAGATTGGTCCTTGAGGTTAGATGATGCCTTGTAGGCATATAGGACGGCTTTTAAGACTCCTATTGGTATGCCACCATATAAGTTGGTATATGGCAAGGCGTGTCATTTACCGGTTGAGATAGAGCATAGGGCTAAATGGGCGATTAACATAGTTAATCTGGATTTAGAGAGAGCGGCTAGTTCTAGGAAACTTCAATTATCTGAATTGGATGAGATTAGACGTGATGCTTATAAGAGTTCTAGGATTTATAAGGATAAAACCAAATCTTTTCATGACCGACACATCACCAAGAAATCTTTCTTGGTTGGTCAAAAAGTTTGGTTATTCAATGCTAGACTTAAGCTTTTTCCAGGAAAGTTGAGAAGTAAATGGACGGGTCCATACATTGTGTAACATCCCATTTGTTAAGATGGAATGCTACAGTAAATTATAGCGTGTCATCAAAACATGGCAAGGTAAATGTCTAAACATTCATGACCATAAATAGAAATATCAAGATCAAACATCGGTAGTCTAGTAACTCACACATAAGCAATATTAAGTATTATAAATGAAAGGACTAAACAATGCCCAAAAGAGGCAAAGTATGATAATGTAGGAATAAATGCATAAGGTAAAAGAGGCCGGATAGCTTCCAATCCGAATGCACATACTCTGGAGTTCCTATTTGCGACCTTGGGTACCTGTCGTTTGGGAACATAGAAAAGTAGACGGCTGAGCATAACGCTTAGTGCACGGATATACGATAAAGCATGGAAGACATAGAATATGAAAGCATATAAAGAGCATAAAGCATGAATAGCAGCGGAAATGAATAAGTCCTGGAAAAACCTAGTTGTCTGTCATGTTTACTGGTTTTAGTTCTAAAAACATAACTTATGTTACTTATGAAAATCTGTATTAGTTAATATACCAAAAGTCAATATAGGTCATGAGGTCAACAACGTGAATGAATACTTGGAGGGGTGACCTCGTCATGCAAATTAGAGGGGATGCCTCTAATTAATTGGTAATGGGTAGGAGGGATCAGCTCCTTGTGAAGGATGCAAGGTACACACCACAATCAACATGAAATCCTGACTAAAACAAGTAACTAGGATGCACCCATACGCCCCACATGATAACATAATAAATATAATGGCCAAATAACTGAAAGGGACGCCACGAGCTATCACTCCGCCGTGGTGAAGTCATAACACTAGTGCCTCTAGTGTTATGGTTATGGTACCTCCATAACTAGGTGGAACTGGTCATGCATGTATATGGCTAAGGCAACTAATAAAACATAAGCATTTAAATTTGTAACTAATGGGGAAAACAGTTGGCTGCATACGGGAAATCCTAATGAAGGAAGAGATTGTACTCACTGAAGGACGGGAAATCCGTACCTTATGTCCAATAGAAGCTAATGAAAATGATGAAAACTACTCCGCCTTGACGGATAATACTACATAAGAAATATGGACGTGTATGAGTTGTCTGAATTACGTGTGTTTTAGTGGTTCCGTGTGTTATTAACTTGCTATACGTATTCTGTCATTTTTTACTGTTTACTATGTTAACTGTAGTTATTCTAATGTTCTATTGTGTATTATTCATGTATTAGTGTATTATAATACTTTTATTGTAAAACTAAGTAACTTTCTAAACATAGTAGGTTTCCATATATAGTAAGTTTTTAAAAATAGAAAGTTTCAAAAAATAGTAAGTTTCCATAATTAGAAATAAGTTGGATTATAAATAATAAGTAAAGTTTAAATAGTATAATACAAGCCATGGTTATAGATTTTTAATTAAATAACTGGTTAATTAATTAAACTATACGTTATATAGAATTTAATTAAAAATACATGTTTTAATTAAATTAAGCTAAGTTAAATAGTTTAGGTTATACATGTAATATTAATTTTAGTATTTAACCTAAGTCATGAAATTAATTAAAGTAAAAAGTATAGTAATTAATTTAATTAACATGTTTTTCTGATTTTATTAATTCCCGAGACTCGAGTCCGTGTTTTAAAATTTAACCCGAGCCCAAAACCCGGTCCAACATATAAGCCGAACATACACCCTTGACAGTGGCTAACCCGACCTAGCCAGTTGCTACTGTCCGAGTGCTTTTACCACTGCCCGAGCTGCGGCTAACCGATGCCGGTTCATACCGGTTGTGACCCGGTTCCCCCTGCTTTTGTTCGGTTCCCATTGTTAGCCAAAAACAGCCCCACCGAGACCCTATAGGTCTTGGTTGGCTCTTGGTCCAAACTAAACCACACACCCGACATGCGGTCGGGGTTTCCCCTTGTTGTGTTCGACCCACACGAACCCCACACCGAGACCATGAGATCTCAGTTGGGCGATTCAAACACTACTGAGAGCCCCCATGCTCTCGGTTTGGTGCTCGGCCGAAACAAACAAACACAAACACCCCACTTTTATCATGATTTAATTAAATATCGTGACACGTGAATTATATTATAAATGGAAAGTTTTAAATTTATCGTATTTTCGGGTGTGTACTGTTCATGGTATTTGAATGCGGGTTTTACAACTCTTCCCCTCTAAAAGAACAATTCGTTCTCGAATTGGAGAAACATAAACTGAAAGAAAACATACCCGAATTAGAACTAGAAATGAGGGTAAAAAGTCCGTATAGACTCCTCCGTCTCCCAAGTGGCTTCCCGCTCAGGATGATCCCTCCAGAGGATTTTGACAAAAGGGATCGCCTTCCTCCGCATGACACGATCTTGTCATTCAAGAACTCTTTCTGGTTCTTCGACATATGAAAGATCCTCTCGATTCTGATCAAGTGGATACTGGACAACATGAACTGGATGATAGTTGTATCCTCTGAGTAAGGACACATGGAACACGTTGTGAACGTGTGATAGCTGAGGCTGTAACGCTAAATGATATGACACTTCACCAACGCGTTTGATTTAAATGGGATTTGATGGATTTTGCATATGTGTACTCAATCTTTCTCGGTACCTAATCGAATTGATCACGGTTTAGGGTCGAATTATTTGTTTTTTTTTGGTAATGGGTTTCCCCGGTAAATAGATTAACCAAAAAACAGTGAAGTACAAATGGAATGTGGCTAAAGTACCACATTAACCTCAAGCTAAAAACAATTTGAATAAACACCTAAATTTAGTGCTTATGACAAGCCATAAACACTTACAAAACACCTAGTACACAACGAAACAAACCAAACTAGCTAACAGCTGCCGTGAAGGAGTTTCCACCTGCATTTGTCTTAGAGAATAAATTGGTTGTTTCCTCATATACCATTTCAACCTCATCATCTTCATCATCATGATCCAAAACAGAGTAAGAATATGATGTAGATAAACTAGCACCTGCCGATGACGTAACAATAGACTTCAACTTGGGCAAAGAACCAGTCTTCGCACTAGTCACCCCCTTCTTCGGGTTACTAATTGTAGCTTTAGGCACAAATTTGACATTCGGTTGAACCGATGGACCAGTAAACTTACCACCCGTAATAGAATTCGGCATATTTGTCTTTTTCTTTCTTTTGGTCACCGTTTGGAAACTATCATTATTCTCAACAACAGGAATAGCAACATAATTAGATGGACCAGTACTAGCAGTAGGAACTATAGGAGAAACAACCACCTTATTAGAGCATTTATCAAGAGAGTGACCAAAAGTCTTACACTCAGCACATCTAGGAGGTCTCCATTCATATTCAATACGGATAGTATCCTTTGTAAAACCCTCCCCCGAAAGAGAAGGTACACCAATTGTTACAACATCCACAAAATCAGCATCAGCATTAACCTCAATTAAGCATCTGGCAAAACTACTCCGACCCCATGACTCCTTACACATAGAACTAGTATAGGAATCTAGCATTACAACTTTACCAATGAAAGAAGCAATCAAACTAATTCCATCTTCTTCAAAAACTTAAATAGGCACATCATGTAATTTTACCCAAACAGGAATACGAGTCAATTCTTCTTTGATCAACCTAGTATCCATCGACCATTTTTTGAGAATGATCGGAGATTTACGAATCAACCACGGGCCCTCTTCTAACACAGCTTCCAACCCAGCAAGTGACTTGAATTTGAAAAAGAAAAAACCCTTAGAATTCATCATGATCCGTGTCAACCCATGTTTCACCCAGTTGTTTCTAACAAAATAATCCACCACTGGGAAAGCCATTCTCTTTCCAATAAAGTAACAATATAGAGTATGTTCAAGATGATTACTGACCTTCTGAACCACTTTACGAGGAATATAGACATTTACACCTTCAAAAACATCTTATGACACCAAGTGACGGAAACTACCAGTATCTGCGGACTACTCCTTTTCTTTTGCACTAGTATCATGACTGCAAGTAGAAGCAAGCGTATCCATTTTATTAGAAAAATCAGCGGTAATATCCTCAATCGACTGTATACTTGCACTATCTAGAGTCAGACCAGTAGGCACATCATCAAACTTCGACAGGACAGTCTTACTCACACTGACACCTTCTTCACCAGATATAGACACAGACATACTAACAAAATCATCTTTTTGCTGCGAACCTAGCCCATCATGCTCCTTTCGAACCACAAAGCCCTCATCAGCAAACGATGGTCCCTCACGCTCATGCAAGCCCATAATAGAGTTTCCATCCATCTACGACAAACCAGCATCCCCATCTAGGAATTGAGAAACCATAGGAGAAGACATAGTAACAAACTCATCTTGTTGCACATCGAATGACGGATATGAAACCCTAACCGGTTGCGTGATTGAGGAAACCCTAGTCTGATCAATCCCCTCCTTCGTAAGAAAACCGAATTCATAAGAGTACAACATATTAAATACTTCTTTGGATCGGGCACTAGAAACCAAGGACCAAAAGTCATATTCATTCATCTTCAAGCTGCGCATAAAATCATGCACATCGCTAGCAGTTGCCAGTTGCACCCCAACCACCTTCCTAATCACATCCATGTTACAGGACTGCATACTGTTGATAGCAGCAGCCTTGCCTCTTGAATCCAAACTCGCATAATCAATAGAATCCATCTCGAAGAATGAAACCCTAAGTCGAACAGTAACCAAACCCTAAAAATAATTATACCCAAACCCTAAAACAACGACGACAGGAAAGAACAAAGACACAAAGGAAACAATCGTGTAGGTAATCAAGGAGGACACACAACATAAAACAAAACACGAACCGACCTAGATTAACAAGAACAATCGCAACAAAAAACGCAAGCAGAATAATAAAAAAACGATTAAGAAACCCTAGAAAAACTTTCAATCAAATAACAACTATGTTAAATCAAGATTAATCAAAGATTAATCAAGAAACCAACATTGTTATAAGATTTAGAGATTAACAGGATCGAAAAATCGAATCATGAAGAAGAAAAGAGAATTCTGTCGCCATTTTTATTTTTTAGGGTTTTTTTATGTGTGTTACATGTTTTGGTGGAATTATTTGTGTTGGTCACTAAATGGGGAGCTTGATTATCTAAGTCTACTACTAATATAAACGTAAAACCTTTAAACATGAAAATAAAGAAGGATGTCTAACCTCGATTGCTTATCCAGAGTGAATGCTGCACACTAGATCAAAGTGAAAATAACTAAAGGTAATTATCTATTTTAAAATAAAGTCAAAAACTTGAAAAGATTAAACTAAAAACTAAGACATTTAAAATAATAGACGAAAGATTAAAACTTGGTAAAAATGAAAACTTAGTAAAAATGCAAACTTTATAAAAAACGTAAACTTGAAAATTTAGCTAAGATAAAATAATTAAAATAATACTTAATAAAAATGGCGGGAAAAATAAAGTTTAAAAATTAATTCGGGAAACTAAAACTGAACATAAGTCGGGAAACCAAATTTTGAACTTAATCCGGAATGCGTGTTCACACACAATCCAGAATCTATGTAACACCCCCAAATTCATACAACTCAATACAGCGGAAGACTCGTTGGTGTTACGGGATAGCACATTACTCACATCATAGACAACGCATAAAATTCGCGTCGTTTAATAATAACAACATTTCCATTCATAAACATCAAAGTTACATCGGTCCCAAGTCATTATATTTCATACAAAGTTTTACAAAGTATTTGAATGGAAAATATTGTTTAAGTGCGGGCCATGAATTCTTGTCGTCTTCCCGAGAATTACCTTCAAGTACCTGAGATAAAACATGTTAAAAGAAAAGGTCAGAGATAACGCCGAGTGAATTCATAGAGTTTAATAAAATCCATCAATATAATATCAGTATAAAATTATTACTGAAAATCGTCTTGTACAAATCATTTTAATAGGCCATAAAATAGCCAAAGTCATTTTATACAAATCTTTATCGAAAATCATAATATAGGCATTTGCCTTAAAAATCATTATACGAATCATTGTCGTTAAAAACACCATACAATACGTTTTGCAACGTTGTATAGATTAAATAAATCCATTATATGAATATGGTTATAAAAAGCCTTAAAATCATTATACGAGCCAATGTCGTAAAAACGTCATACAATACGTCTCACGACGTTGTATGAAAATAAAAACCGTTATATGAATATGGTTATGAAAACCAAAATACAAACATAATATCAATAGTATGACCCTGTATTGCTAGTGAGGCAATACATCGTAATTCGGAGCGTCTAGCAGTATTTCTTAGTTTTGGATTATTATAAGCCGCATGACATTGTTACCTTACTAAACCAACAACGGGTAGCTAACCCGATACCAATTTTGCCCATCTAAAGTAGCGTGTCGTCACAAAGGTCACGCTATGGAAATCTTCTCATACATAAATTCGCTTACCAATCAATGTGGCACGACGGGGATCAACCGTCAAGGCGCGAACTGGGGTGATCGTCCCCAAATAGTACTATTAAATGCATAAGCGTCTACCAAATCCCGGTAGTTCACAATTCATGCTAATGGGACTTTTAGTGACATAACCTAACTTTAATAATCCATTTAGTTTCATCAATCGGGTCCTTTAATCATTTATCGGGTCATACAATCGGGTCATTCAATCATTCGGGTCCAAATCAATAAACAAACAATCGGGACAATTGGTGTCCTATTTTATAAAAACTAACATGTTATCTCCCTCGCGGGTTTATAAAACATTTATAAAAACATTTAAAAGAGTGCGAGGCTATGAACTCACGTTGATGTGGGAAGGCGGTTATCGGCGATTTGGATGTACGGTACGTGCTTCAATCACGTAAACCTAAACAAATAATATTTGTCTTAGACTCATATCCAATGACTTTATAAAAATACCAACTATGTATACATATGATGATCAAGTGGGTTTACATATCCTCATTTACTCATTTTTTGTGTTATGTGTCGATAACTTTTATACTAGTTTTCTCGTTTTACCTATTTACGTGTTTTAGGTCCAATAAGCCTATTATAAGTTCTTAACTTATTTTAATCCATTTTGTACTTATATTATCATTATATATACTTTCCATGTTGGGCCCAAATGGGTTAAGCCCAATAATAAGTTTATAAGTGTTTTAGTCCATTTTTGTTGTATTATTAGTCCAATAACGTTAATTTAGTCCGTTAACGTCCGTATGTCCTATAGTTCGGGTTTTATCGGTTTTTACTTGTTATACATGTTTATATATCAGTATATAAGTTTTATAAAGTTTACATTAGACGGGTCCAACCATCTAAGTTTTATTTAACAAAAACGTTAATTTTACGGCAATAGCCGAAAAAGTCGTAAAAATCATGTTTATAATTTTATATCTTATAAAACATAACAAGTTACCATTTTTATAATATGTCCACTTATTTATCATTGTACATATTTTTATAAATAAAATTCATGAGTTAGTGGGTTTTAATTATAATTTATACTATTAAAATTTGAGTGCTTATATAATAGTATTATTCTTTAATTTCCAAAAATCTGATTTTTATCTTCACTTTCACCAAAACTGCCATATCTTGAGTTCTACATGGAGATCGAAGCTCAAATTTTTATCACATAAACTAAATGATATGTGCTACATTTAACTCTACTATAGCTACTGTTGAATCATCCTTTAAGTATTTTCTAAAAATCGTCTAAAACAGTAACCTCAGATTTATACCCTAAACTTGTTTTGATCATATCTCACTCATTATTTTGATTCCATTGCATGGCCAACTCTCACATGTGTACAAGACCCATATATTACTGTAAATACATTCTACTTCATCATTTTATCAGTTTACCATATGGTTCTTTACTGTTTTTATACAGCCTATCATTTAAACAAGATTTACCCATTTTTACTTATAGTTTTTCATCTTTTTTATCCATGATTATCAACAACAAATCCCCACATAACATTTTTATCATCAATAATCATAAATATATACAATAGGAAATAAAATACATGTTTACATAATCAAAATAACAAGAAGATGAGGAGGACAATCTTTATACCACCATGATGATGTAGGTTGATCAAAACATGGATTTTTGATGGAGAAACTTGTGAATAACCATGACCTTCTTCATGACCACCATTCTTCATATACTCCTTGTGGAAAATCAGCCCAAAGACATAATAAAAACTCCTCCTTGGATGTTATAAGGACCACCAATCAATAGGGTTTCAAAAGGGCTTCAACATATGCAAGAATAACATAGGATTTCATGGTTGATTTTTGATCAAATGGTGTTTGTTTGTGTGATATGGGACGGCATAACCAAGAGGGTAGAGAGAAAATATGTGTGGTTTGCATGTTGCAAATGGTGGAAGTGAAACTAGCTAGTGGTTTTTGGTAAGTTGTGGCTTAATGTGTAAGCTACATTGGACAAGTGTTAAGTCACTTTAAAAACTTGCCACCAAATGGGTGTTGTGGCTTACTTTGGCCGGTTTTGATGGGGGTGGGACAAGTGTCCCACTTGTCTCATCCCCATTTATTTACGGGTACTCCTCGATTCTCGTTTCCTCGATTTGCGTGCCTTCGGGTCGTTTTACAAAAAACGTTTTTATAAATTATGAATCAACGACACAAAACGAATCCAATAAAAATTGTCTCATCAAAAACGGAGTTCGAAAACGTAAATACGTAATCCTAAGGTTTCTGGTTTAGTCGTAAAGGACGTTAAAATAAAATCGTAAGTCCTAATCTCTTCTCGTAAATTTGTGAGTTTATGAACCAACACAAATTTAAAACTCCAAAATAATATTCACGGATAAATTTATTTTCTGACATGTCAGACTGTCACCAAAGACGGTGTATGTAAACGTAAGCACGTAACGTAGAATCCTCCGGTTTAAACGTAGTCGATGCTACTTCAAGACGTAAATACAAATTTCTTCCCATAAATATGTGAGTTCATATTGTAATATTAAAATAATATTTTCAAATAATATTTGAGAATAAAATATCAATCGTAAATTGACGGATTGTCACAGCATTTACCCCTAAACAGGATCTTTGTCCTCAAAGATCATCTTACCTTACTACTCGCTTCTTATAGAGTTAATGCCATGTGGGTATTTCCTCCACATTCGGTCATTTCTCACAAGTGCAATTCATTATAATAGCGAGTTTCATCAAACATAACTACGGGAATTAGATCAGGCTTAATGTTGACTTACTTTCTCTATCCATGATGTTCACGGGTTTTTGATGAATGCAACTTTTCACCGATCTAAGCTCTACTAAGAATAATCAGATTCTCACTTGATAGATATTCCATCAAGTTCGATATACGAAACATAATTCACGCAGTCTTTGAAGTCCTAGGGTAGATCCAGCTTATATGCCTTTCAAACCAATCTTTTATATCATCTCAATGGTCCCATACAACGGGGACTTATATCCCATGATTTGTCAGATCATGAATTCATTTCTCCAAGTTTAAAAATTTTGGCATAACTTCGCTACCCATTTGGCACTTCAAGATCTACATTTCACATTCACATAACCTCTTGCCCACTACCGGCAGTTAATAATCAAATCTTAATTTCAACAATCATTTCAGATCTCGCGGGTCGGGTACTTTGCAAGGTTAGGTTCGCCATTATAGGAAACCTTAAACCTAAAAGACATGTCCAACTCACAGTGGGTGTATGTCGGATGTCTTCATCTCAACTCCTGCTTACAGATGCTCTACTATAGATCCTAAAAAGATTCGATCTCGATCCTAATACGATGATTATCAACGATAATCCCTCCAAAGGAAAACCATTATACGGTTTATTACCAAAGGTCAATCATTCAGACATAAAACAACACTTATAGTATTTTGTATCGTTACTTTACCTCGTCCCTTCGATTTGGGGTGGTATATAGTACTCTCATCAAGGTTCGTTCTCAATGATTTCTGAGCAAATCTCTAGAAATTCGATGCGAAGCGAGGATCTTGATATAGATGTTCGATACAGGCACACTATGTTTACATAACTCTTTTGCATTTATCATTAACGGGAATGATATTAGCAGATTTGGTCAGTCTGTCGACGATGACCCAAATCGAATCAAATTCAGATGATGACCTTTGCAATAGCTAGACGTTTACTAATGTATGAGGCGATGTCTGCCTTCATAATTGCCATTAGTACAACTTCTTCAGACAAAGATACTTTTAGTCATAAATGACATAAATAGAATACTTATACTTACAAATTCCAACATAGCTATATCTTACAATCCTCCATATTTAGACAATCACATGTGGTCTTTAAGACATCTAACGCTATTGGTTTCTCAACTCTAATGGTTCACACTAGCCGTGAAACCTTTCACTATTTATATTATCCTTTTTACAAACATCGTCTATTTTTAAATCATTCGGCAATTTATTTTGCACCTTCATTATTAAGAAATATATCCTAATTGGTTCCTTATCCTTTTTATATAATATGTCAGTATCTATATTCACTTCTCATGATGATATAATTATCATGTCCACAATTCACTCAGATATTCTTTCTATATTATGCGTTAGTAATTATGTTCACCTTCCTGATGAAATAAATATCACAACCGTATTTATTCAAAATTCTTTCTTCATATCTTCTATGTTTTAGTTTCGTCTCAACTATCATTTTTATCAGTTTTACTCAATCTGACGTTTTAAAGTGTCGATAATTATTACAACTAATTAAATAATTATTAGTTAATTTTATGAAACGTAAACGTAAAAATTTTAAATTTCTTAGTTCGACCAATTATATAAAATGTTCAAAAATAAATTTGAATTTAATTATCAAGATTTTTGTTGATTTATCCAAAATATTTAATAAGATCCGTAATTGTTCGAAAAATCTTTGGTTTATACTGTGGTCAAAATTTTCTTAATTGAAAAGCAAAAAGTGTCGTTTCAAATTTCAAGTCATGGTATAAATGGTTTTACTCAATCCTTCTTAAGTTATCTTGAGGTATACACAAACATTTACCCCTAAACAGAAGTTTAGTTAAATGGTTTGTGTATAAGGGAATAATCCCTTTAAAAATCCTTTAATAAGGCATTTGTCAAAACATATTTCCATTTCTTTTTGGTAAAATCCAAAGTCTTAAAAGGGCTTCTTAATTTTTGAAGAGTCTATATGCATACATCTTACCATTAATAATCCAACGGTCATTTTATGTAAAGGATTAAGTTTTTAATCCCTAAGCGTTAATGGTTCTAATCTTTGAAAATTCAATATAGCTTCCATTATCTATTAATCACACGGTCAATTAATGTAAAGGATTTAGTCTTAAGTCTTATGTTAAATATTTAAGATACAGGTTTTCATTGTTTAACCAATTCAGGGCAGTCTATAAATAATTATTAACTCATTCTTATTCCGATAAACAAACATATAGTCCTTAATGATCACGAGCATGAATTTATCAAATTACAGCCTACACACGTGATTCATCGTAATTATGAATACTACATGTGCATTGTCAATCCAAACGACATCACGTGAAACTCATAACGTTCATCACAAGTTCGGGATGTGATGATTGGAATAGATAATCTCTTTCGCAGATGCGAAGTTGATAATAACCATGCCGTGGATCAAATCTTTAAAACATACGCTAGAACCTTGTAAATGATCGAACAAATCTTCCATTTCGAGTTATGGATATCGTTTTCGATTGTCAATTTACTCAGTCACAGTAATCTATAAATATAAGGAATGATAACACCATAGCTCTTCATGATGACAGGCTTGGTATAATAAAATCTTTCTCCGACAACTCTCTCAGTTGTACGGTAATTCCTTAAATTCAGATGGTGCTGACGTACAGTGCACAAGCCACAGGTGCAGCACCGGGAATATAATCAATACCAAATTCTACTTGCCTTAATGGCGAAAGTCTAGGTAATTCATCAACAAATACTTACTAAAGTTTCAGATAACGAAAACATCTTTTAATAAATTCCTATTAGGTCTTCTAGATACAATATCTATAAGTAGTTCATAACCATACACGGTATAATTTTAAGTCTAAATACAGGATATGGTCATCCATGCAGAATTATTTAGATCACTTTTGATAATCAACATCTTATATTTTAGGGGGATTCAACTCGAGTTCCCACCAATTAAGACAATGTCGTCATGTCATAATCAATCAATTCATTCTAGTGGCACTATCAACTTTTTAGTTGTATTGCCGTTGATAAGATGTGAACTTCTCAAAAGACTGATAATAACTCATAATCCTTCACAAATTCAAGGATACATGGAGACACAACTACCATTAAAAGAGTAAGGTCAACGCATAATCTATGCGAGGGAATTTCAAATAAGATACAGATGAAAACATCTAACGAATATAAATATATCCCATGTTTTCATTAATTTGAGTACGCATTCGAAAGCTCCTCGGATCGTTACCCAGGTCATTCAAATGAAATCAAATCATAAGAAATGATAAGAATGTCAATACATCCAGTCGGGTATCAACACTCGGTAATCAAATATTTTTCCTAAGAATCTCACTACGGGAGAATTTGTCCAGAAAGAATTGTCAATTGTCAAGTAAGACAATTTCCACAAATGAGTAAATTCGACTTAGAAGAATAAATGGTACGGCACATATGTAGGTGTCCCTAACATTATGTCCTTATTTTTTTTTTTACTTCTTGCAGATCTCATTAAAATTTAATCTTTCACAATCTTCAAAGAAAATGTAGTGTTTATTCATTAGTTTTAAGGTGACTACTAATCAGTCTTGCATGGTCCATTCCAAATTGTATGTAGGCGCGCAACTATATACAATTTCAAGATTAACGATGCAATACTCAGTTCGTCAAAGCTTTATCATCATGTTTATAATAAAGCATTTTTATGCTTAATTCTTAAATAAGAATCAAAATATATTTACAAAGATTTTCTTTGTTATGGAAATAATTAAGTTTCCAAAGCGTTTCATAAACAACTTCATTTTGATAACAATCACTTATAAATCTTACTTTGAATAATCCTTATTGCGATGAAAATTAAATTTTCTCAAAGGAATACGGTTTTGTCTTATAAAAACAATGAGTGATCTGCAAAAGAGTGATGAAAGCTTGTTCACCAAGAATTAACTAAGATATGATAGGAAATGAGCTTAGCCAATTAATCACGAGGTTCATGATCTCGATGGCACTCAAAAGAATAATCCACAACGTAACTCAAATCAAGATGAGTACTTGTTCGATGGTTGCAGCACTAATGCGAACATTAGAGACAAGCAAGAAAAGATAGATATCATCGATACATGTAGAATTTAGCAATCAAAGGTAGTCTTTTCATTAATCACAAACGAGTCAAAATTGTACCGTAACACATTACGTGTCACTATGTCATACAATTCTCAGAACTCATCCTACCAACTGTTGTCTCAGTTAAGTTAGGGATTATTTTTAAAAGATACCACAATGAATACTAACCTACAAGAGTCATTAGGTGTCCCACCTGTCCCGGAAGATCCGTCGGTCCCTATTTAGAAGAAGATTTCTTCAATTTATTTCTTGGACACTGGGCATCCTCATTAGTGGACAATGGCCTAGGAACAACCCTTAACACAAACTAACAAACATTTAAAACCTTATAGTTCAATCACAGAACTTAACAACTTCCTCTTAACAATCTCATATTCTATACGGGTTAAATTTTACTTTATTCAAGTTTTAACCAATTTTATACTCAATTCGATATCCTACCTTATTTTCCAATACTTTCATCCTTATTCTTCGGCCTTGTAAAGGCAATAAAAGCTCAATATGATCAACACTTAATTTCCAATCCTATAGCTCTTACAATAACAATTATCAAATGAGTCACTAGCATGAGATGACTCACACATTCAATCAGATTTCTCGGAAAGGTACTAGTGGCATGAGGCTTTTGGGTAATGGTTCCAATGACAGCCTCAAGTGCAACATTCACCCTTTCGATGTTAATTTAAGAATTGGATGACAACGAATCAGATGACATCTTTCCAGGTGATAACGTTTTGTCAAACTCCACTCTTATAAGGAAAGATCGTCATGACATCGATATCAGATTTAATCTCGCCAATTCTTTTTCAATATCACAATCAACTAATATCTACATTTCTACGAATATCAACAATTTGTTGGGATCATAAATATCCACAACTTGGTTTAGATCTAGGGTAGCTAGAATTCCTACGAGAATAGCTTCGATTAATTTACTAGGGGATTTAGGGTTACTTGTGACAATATATGTCGTATAAATACCTCGTATAAAATCAAAATAATTATCAAACAATCATGTAATAAAATTACGTCATATATATATAATCCAAGTTATATATATATTAAATTAACACTTCTCAGTCTTGGCCTTGTCGGTACTCGGGAATTCTTCGGCACCGTTATAGTCAAAAGATTTTTAGACATTTTTAGAAAAATGTTTTTTTAGTAAAAAGATTTTGAAATGTTTTATTCAAAACCTTAGTTTTGAAAATCTTTCGTTCTCTATAACGAGAGCTCTGGTACCAAACTGTAACACCCCCAAATTCATACAACTCAATACAGCGGAAGACTCGTTGGTGTTACGGGATAGCACATTACTCACATCATAGACAACGCATAAAATTCGCGTCATTTAATAATAACAGCATTTCCATTCATAAACATCAAAGTTACATCGGTCCCAAGACATTATATTTCATACAAAGTTTTACAAAGTATTTGAATGGAAAATATTGTTTAAGTGCGGGCCATGAATTCTTGTCGTCTTCCCGAAAATTACCTTCAAGTACCTGAGATAAAACATGTTAAAAGAAAAGGTCAGCGATAACGCCGAGTGAATTTATAGAGTTTAATAAAATCCATCAATATAATATCAGTATAAAATTATTACTGAAAATCGTCTTGTACAAATCATTTTAATAGGCCATAAAATAGCCAAAGTCATTTTATACAAATCTTTATCGAAAATCATAATATAGGCATTTGCCTTAAAAATCATTATACGAATCATTGTCGTTAAAAACACCATACAATACGTTTTGCAACGTTGTATAGATTAAATAAATCCATTATATGAATATGGTTATAAAAAGCCTTAAAAATCATTATACGAGCCAATGTCGTAAAAACGTCATACAATACGTCTCACGACGTTGTATGAAAATAAAAACCGTTATATGAATATGGTTATGAAAACCAAAATACAAACATAATATCAATAGTATGACCCTGTATTGCTAGTCAGGCAATACATCGTAATTCGGAGCGTCTAGCAGTATTTCATTAGTTTTGGATTATTATAAGCCGCATGACATTGTTACCTTACTAAACCAACAACGGGTAGCTAACCCGATACCAATTTTGCCCATCTAAAGTAGCGTGTCGTCACAAAGGTCACGCTATGGAAATCTTCTCATACATAAATTCGCTTACCAATCAATGTGGCACGACGGGGATCAACCGTCAAGGCGCGAACTGGGGTGATCGTCCCCAAATAGTACTATTAAATGCATAAGCGTCTACCAAATCCCGGTAGTTCACAATTCATGCTAATGGGACTTTTAGTGACATAACCTAACTTTAATAATCCATTTAGTTTCATCAATCGGGTCCTTTAATCATTTATCGGGTCATACAATCGGGTCATTCAATCATTCGGGTCCAAATCAATAAACAAACAATCGGGACAATTGGTGTCTTATTTTATAAAAATTAACATGTTATCTCCCTCGCGGGTTTATAAAACATTTATAAAAACATTTAAAAGAGTGCGAGGCTATGAACTCACGTTGATGTGGGAAGGCGGTTATCGGCGATTTGGATGTACGGTACGTGCTTCAATCACGGAAACCTAAACAAATAATATTTGTCTTAGACTCATGTCCAATGACTTTATAAAAATACCAATTATGTATACATATGATGATTATATATATATGATGATCAAGTGGGTTTACATATCCTCATTTACTCATTTTTTGTGTTATGTGTCGATAACTTTTATACTAGTTTTCTCGTTTTACCTATTTACGTGTTTTAGGTCAAATAAGCCTATTATAAGTTCTTAACTTATTTTAATCCATTTTGTACTTATATTATCATTATATATACTTTCCATGTTGGGCCCAAATGGGTTAAGCCCAATAATAAGTTTATAAGTGTTTTAGTCCATTTTTGTTGTATTATTAGTCCAATAACGTTAATTTAGTCCGTTAACGTCCGTATGTCCTATAGTTCGGGTTTTATCGGTTTTTACTTGTTATACATGTTTATATATCAGTATATAAGTTTTATAAAGTTTACATTAGACGGGTCCAACCATCTAAGTTTTATTTAACAAAAACGTTAATTTTACGGCAATAGCCGAAAAAGTCGTAAAAATCATGTTTATAGTTTTATATCTTATAAAACATAACAAGTTACCATTTTTATAATATGTCCACTTATTTATCATTGTACATATTTTTATAAATAAAATTCATGAGTTAGTAGGTTTTAATTATAATTTATACTATTAAAATTTGAGTGCTTATATAATAGTATTATTCTTTAATTTCCAAAAATCTGATTTTTATCTTCACTTTCACCAAAACTGCCATATCTTGTGTTCGACATGGGCATAGAAGCTCAAATTTTTATCACATAAACTACATGATATGTGCTACATTTAACTCTACTATAGCTACTGTTGAATCATCCTTTAAGTATTTTCTAAAAATCGTCCAAAACAGTAACCTCAGATTTATACCCTAAACTTGTTTTGATCATATCTCACTCATTATTTTGATTCCATTGCATGGCCAACTCTCACATGTGTACAAGACCCATAGCTTAATTTAAATACATTCTACTTCATCATTTTATCAGTTTACCATATGGTTCTTTACTGTTTTTATACAGCCTATCATTTAAACAAGATTTACCCATTTTTACTTATAGTTTTTCATCTTTTTATCCATGATTATCAACAACAAATCCCCACATAACATTTTTATCATCATATAATCATCATAAATATATACAATAGGAAATAAAATACATGTTTACATAATCAAAATAACAAGAAGATGAGGAGGACAATCTTTATACCACCATGATGATGTAGGTTGATCAAAACATGGATTTTTGATGGAGAAACTTGTGAATAACCATGACCTTCTTCATGACCACCATTCTTCATATACTCCTTGTGGAAAATCAGCCCAAAGACATCATAAAAACTCCTCCTTGGATGTTATAAGGACCACCAATCAATAGGGTTTCAAAAGGGCTTCAACATATGCAAGAATAACATAGGATTTCATGGTTGATTTTTGATCAAATGGTGTTTGTTTGTGTGATATGGGACGGCATAACCAAGAGGGTAGAGAGAAAATATGTGTGGTTTGCATGTTGTAAATGGTGGAAGTGAAACTAGCTAGTGGTTTTTGGTAAGTTGTGGCTTAATGTGTAAGCTACATTGGACAAGTGTTAAGTCACTTTAAAAACTTGCCACCAAATGGGTGTTGTGGCTTACTTTGGCCGGTCTTGATGGGGGTGGGACAAGTGTCCCACTTGTCTCATCCCCATTTATTTACGGGTACTCCTCGATTCTCGTTTCCTCGATTTGCGTGCCCTCGGGTCATTTTACGAAAAACGTTTTTATAAATTATGAATCAACGGCACAAAACGAATCCAATAAAAATTGTCTCATCAAAAACGGAGTTCGAAAACGTAAATACGTAATCCTAAGGTTTCTGGTTTAGTCGTAAAGGACGTTAAAATAAAATCGTAAGTCCTAATCTCTTCTCGTAAATTTGTGAGTTTATGAACCAACACAAATTTAAAACTCCAAAATAATATTCACGGATAAATTTATTTTCTGACATGTCGGACTGTCACCAAAGACGGTGTATGTAGACGTAAGCACGTAACGTAGAATCCTCCGGTTTAAACGTAGTCGATGCTACTTCAAGACGTCAATCCAAATTTCTTCCCAAAAATATGTGAGTTCATATTGTAATATTAAAATAATATTTTCAAATAATATTTGAGAATAAAATATCAATCGTTAATTGACGGATTGTCACAATCTATCTCCCGAATGTAATTCGGTATCAACTTCTATGGTACAATCCGGAATAAACAATAGTGGACCTTATCCGGAATATGGTGCTTGTGCTAATTCGGAATCCAGCTCCAACAACTAATTCGAAATGTTGATCCTACACGTAATTCGGAATCCGTATCACACATCTAATCCGGAATATGGGCTACATAAAGTAATTCAGAATGCTCTGTTTCTGACCTAGTTCGGAATCAAGAATCATGCATTCAATTCGGAATAAAATATGTGAAGCTAATCCAGAATAGGGTAATCCTATATCTAATTCGGAATCCAGTCTCACACGTAATTTGGAATAACACACCTTGAGCTAATCTGGAATAATAGAATTTTGCACTTAATTCAGAAAACTAAATATCTAACCTAAGTCGGAATCAATTGAATCTAAACCTAATTCGGGAAATGGCAATTTTGTTTTGGAGGGAAAATAAATCTAAGTCGGAATAAAGTGAACTGTAACTAATTCGGAATACTAGGGTTTGCACATAAGTCTGAATAATGGGGTTTTGAAAATCCGGATTAAGCCAAAATAAGCAAAAATCAAATAAGCACTTACCAACACTTTTACCAAATCAAATTTTAGGAAAAGCTAATAAGACATAATTTAAAAACTTTTAAAAACACTAAATAATCAAATTATTTAAAATTAACTTTTTATAAAAATGATAATCTAACAAAATCAACTTATTTAAAAACTGGAAAAGCATAAAAATTAAGCAATAAGCACATTAATCTAAAAACCTCAAACACACCAAATCAATAAGCACAATCCTATAAGCAAATCAATCACACAATCAACAAGATAAAATCCGCTACATTATTAAAGAGACAAAATAATAGATTATGATTAAGAAGGGTAGAATGAGAATTAATTATAAAGCTTGGTTAGATTGAAGATTAAGATCCAAAATTACAAGATTAAGATGAAAGTTTAATAAGCTTGAAAGAAAAGCTAGAGAGAAAAAGTAAAAACACACACTAATTACCTACTAAACTTAAAGAAAAATAAAGACTACTCTCTAATGACATGTTTAGGAAACTATATATAGGGTAAGGGAAAGGTGTTGTTTCCTCCTTCTTTCTTCTTGTCTTCTCGTTTTTTAATTAACTCGTCTTTCTCGACTTTGCTTGGGATTAGTCGAATGATAACTTGAACTCGTCTTCTATTTTTCTTCTTTTAGTAGACTTGGTTCTTTGACTTTGTTAAACTTCCGTCTTTAGACTTTTTCTTCGATAAATCTTCAGAATAGGCCTTTGATTTCCGTTCTTCTTGAAATTTTGACCTTTTGACTTTGTCTTTTGTCTTTTTCTTCGATAAAAGCCCGTGAAAGCCCGTGTTTTCTTCCATTTTCATATTTTTGTCCTAAAACACAATAAACACACAAAACACGCATAATTCCGCCTTTTACGACATTAAATACACGTTTTGGTCTTGTTATTATTAGAAATAAGTGGTAAAAGGATAAGTGTTTTCACACTTATTAAATCCCCTACACTTGATCATTGCAATGCCCTCATGCAATGCATTAATTTTAGAGCACGATTTACATTTTTCATCATAATTAACCCACCTTGGCCTTTATTAAATACTAAACACTAAGGAAACTAAAAAGATAGAAATGTATTTAAAATACTTGAAGGAAGAACAAGCAGAGAGATCGAAGACTTACATTAGGGATTTGATTGTCATGAATGTTTATCACCCTCAAGTTTCACGTTCCCTACACCAAGCTTATAAACGAGATCATTGTTATTATAAATTAGTAAGCTAACAAGAATTCATGTGGCCCAATTATTCACTTAGACTCCCTTATTCCTAGGTGTATCTCTTATATTTTATTGCTGTCTTGAATGATCACGAAGATGCATTGTTGACTTATTTCGATAGTTTATTTAGGCTGAAAATAAAGTAGGACGATTTAATCAATAGTTAGCTAAAGGACAAAATCTTTTAAAACTGCTTCTCGAAACCTCATAAAGTTCATATCTTGGCATAACTCGTTTCGCGATTTGAAACCTTTCTCGGATCAATATTTGGCATTGACTTCATACTTCGAATCTTGAGAGATGATCTTGAAATAATGGTCTTCTCTTCATAATAGGAATTTCTTCACTTGAAGTTATTGAGAGATTCTTCAAACTGAAACCACGACTTCTTTATTTTTCTCCAATCTTTATTTGGGATTTTTATATAAAACGATCCGCCTCCTTTTAGGACTTGGATCTATTTATCCTCATACCTTGCTAGGGTCTTTTCGGATAGACTTCTCCATGATCTTTAGAGGAGTATTTGCTTTTCGTCGTGTGTCTTGATCCTTCATATTGATTCTTGATAAATGATTCTTCACATCACTTTTGATCTTTAGCAACAAAATGTAGCCCTCATGCCTTGTTAGGGCCTTTTCGGACTAGCCAATCTTTGCATCCCGCTTCAATAAGTTATGACTTGGCTATGAACTCTAATTAATACCGAGCAACTTTTAAACGATCTTGTGCTAGAAGCTAAGTAAACTTTAAAATCGTACGACCTTACCTATTGCAAATATATTTATTAACAAGCGATGGGAGAAAAAGCTCATAATCAACTCACATAAATTCATGAAAGAATACCAAGCTTATAATTAACTCTACCATCTCTCGTTCACCACAATTTAAAATCTCAAGGAATGAGACTCGTTGATGCTTAGCCTATTAAATCAAAGTTTTGGGTTTTCAAGTCATCTATAGGATTTTACAACTTCATAGACTTTTTCAAGTTTAGAATTCGCATTTTAAAGTTCCCTTGATAAACGACTTTCTAGGATCAATTATAGGAACTTGCGAAAAGTTCTTGTTCTTAACCCGTATGAGTTAAGACTTTCGCGTTTTAAAGTTCCCTATATAAAAGCCTAGCAAAACATGACTTAAACACGTTAAGGATACTAGCTAGAGTAAACTTGGATAAGTAAACTCGGGTTGAGTCAAAAGATTCACGACGGGCCTAATATATCAAAGACATCAAGACTCATTAAAACCATTTTATTTAACTTTATTTTTCTCTTTTGACTTTATTTTTGAAATGAAATATATACATACGATGCGATAACAAAAGGAAAGAACATAAAAGAGAATAAATGAAAAATACTACTTGGCCAAAATAGATCAAAAAAAATTTAAAATGTCGAAAAATTAGATTTTCCGGTTAAAATGAGGACAAATTCATGGAAAAGCCTACTTAACTTTGATAGAAGTCCCCCTACACTTGATATAAACATTGTCCTCAATGTTTAAGCATGTGGGAGTAAAATCCCCTACACTTAGGACATTGTGAACTTTGTTTAAATCTCGCAAAGGAAGAGACAACTATAATGAATTCAATGTCAACATATAAGATATGAAATATTGAATCACAAAAGTTTAGGATAGAACAGGGAAGACAGGTACACGGGATCACGGGTCATCAAATATCATCAAAAGTGCTTTTTGAAGCTTTAATCCCTGCACATAAAAACAAGACAACAAACACCTATGTAGCTCCCCCTACACTTACTATGAAAACGGGTAAAGGATAGATCAACGGGTTGCCTCCCGAGAAGCGCTTGTTTTGGTTAACCGAGTCACGAGCATAACTCGACCAAGAATTAATTCAAGGGAAACATGGTGAGGGATGGAATCATCTCATGAGAGATGTCCTCACCAAAGTACAACTTAACACGCTGTCCATTCACCTTAAAGTTTGGCCCATTAGGTTGCGATAACTCAATGTTGCCATAAGGGAAGACTTTGGCGATAGTGAATGGACCAGACCAACGACTCTTAAGCTTGCCCGAAAAGATTTTCAACCGAGAGTTAAAGAGTAAAACTTGATCACCTATGTGAAACTCTCGGTTCTTAATCCTAGAGTCATGAATGAGCTTGGTTTTCTCCTTGCAGATCAATGAATTCTCATAAGCTTCATTCCTCAGTTCATTAAGTTCATTGAGTTGGATCTTCCTAAGATCATCGGCTTTATTGATATCAAAATTAGCCCATTTCAAGGCCCAATAAGCCTTATGCTCCAACTCAATGGGGAGGTAGCATGCCTTTCCGTACACAAGACGATATGGAGTACAACCAAAAGGTGTCTTATATGCGGTACGGAAAGCCCACAAAGCATCATCTAACTTATCGGCCCATGAGGCATGATGCTCTCCCACAGTACGCTATAAGATTCTCTTTACTCCACGGTTAGAAATCTCGGCTTGACCATTTATTTATGGATGATACGCGGTGGAAAGACGGTGATTGACACCATATTTAGCCATGACTCTAGCAAATTGATCATTGCAAAAATGAGTCTCGCGATCACTAATGATAGCACGAGGAACACTGAATCGAAATAGTTGTTTCAAAAAGTTCACAAACACCCTCGCATCGTTCGTAGGTAAAGCTTTTGCTTCAACCCATTTTGATACATAGTCAACGGCTACGAGGATGTACTTGTTCCCTTTAATGATGGAAATGGCCCATAAAGTCGATGCCCCATACGTCAAAGATTTCACATTCTTGGATGAAATTTTGAGGCATCTCATCTTTATGTGTGATCTTGCCTTGTCGTTGGCAAGCATCACAATGCTTAACCATTTCGTGTGCATCACGATAAATGGTGGTCCAATAAAATCCAGAATCGAAAACTTTCTTCGCGGTGTAATTAGGACCAAAGTGACCACCGGTGGGTCCTCTATGGCAAGCTGTTGTCCTTAATATATGATGATTCTAGCACACGAATTTATGAAAGAAAGGTAGATATGAGATGAATTTTAGAGAGAGAAAGTAGTGAGAGAAAGTAGAGAGAAATGGTTGGAGAAACTTGTGGAATATTAGATTAGGAGAAAAATGAAATGACCAACACCCTTCCTAACATGCTAGGAAGGGTATATATAGTCCACCCACATGCGGGCTTCTTTATGGACTATATGGTTTGGGCCGGGCTTTCCTTTTGGGCTTTAGTTACTTATCAATGAACTTTAGCCTAAAGTTAAGCCCGTATAACACGACTAAAATACTACCTATTACAACGTTCTAAAATACGATACATAATAAACGTATGACCGAGCATTCTTGTTTGACTCAATATTTTGAGGCTAACAATCTCCCCCAATGAGAGGTCATAAACCTTGGTCATTTAGGAAATTTGTAGAGATTACTAATCTCGCCATAAATGAGTCTTGAACGTGTAATCGTAGTCTTGTTCCTTCATGCTGTGATCTTTGAGCCTTTGTCATTGTCTTTTGACTTTGTCTTTAAGCTTGAGATCTTCAAATCATCCTTGACTTGTCTTTGACATCTTGCGATCTTGTGTCTTCATCCACATGCTCACACTATTAATTGTTGAATATGTCTTTAGGCATGAGTATGTGGTTTCTGAATCACTGACTTTGCTGAGTACACCGTGACGCCACCTTCTCGAGACAAAACATAGACACGGACTGAATGGCTTTGACATTCGTCCTAAATCGGTAGCGTTTTACCTCTGGTCGGTGAAGACCGTTATACGATATTAAATATCGTACCTGTGATCAGGTAGATTCAATTAAGAATCTCCTTTACAGGGTTTCGCGGCTGTACTAGCCGTTCTCTTTACTCGACCGTCTCAAAGCAAGACTGCGAACATAAAGAGTGAATCAATTGGATAGATATCCGTTTGATTAAAGTCGTCAATTCAAATTCCTGGAACAAGTGTGATTCGTAAAGAATCTTACCATTGTTGCTTTCTAGTTGACACAAGTTTGATTCATAAGAATCTCACAAGTCACCTACCGTAGTGCTGTTTGATGTTGACGCTAGAAGGATTTCCATTCGTCACTGTGGATATTAATGAATATCACTCTGAATGTTCTGGCAAGACCATAAAGATATTGCGTAGAAACCTGAAACGAGTTTGAATCAATTCAGAATCAAACCACTGTTGCTTTTTAGTTTTGCACATGTTCAATTCATAAAGAATCTTGCATATGACCTACCGCAGTGCTGTTTGATGTTAACACTGGAAGGATTTCCACTCATCATTGTGAATACTAAGTAGTATCACTCTGAGTGTTCTAGCAATATCACAAGGATATAGCATAGGACTCTCTTGATCTTCATCCGTGTGTCCTAACGAGATTTGATTGATCTCTTGGCTCTAGACTCGATTTGTGCACTTTTAGTGGTCGGAGGCTGGAGCAGATGCCACCTATTCAATATCAACTATCTTGAAGTAAGAAAGTCAATAGTAGTCATGTTGTTCTCCGTGACAATAAAACAAACTTCTTTTGAGAGAAGCCTGAGTAGCTAGGAAAGGGTTGTGCATACATCACTGGGTCCATGATGAGTTTGTCTTCATGATGAGTTGACCCGGTTTCTGCCTAAGTTGTATGGAGGGCTTCTTTCTTTAGACCCTTTATCCTTACATTTCTTTTTCATTCTTCAACCCCTTCAATGCTTACCAAGACATCATTACTAGCACCTTGTTGTGATTGTTCCAGTGCTAGCATCAGTACTTAGTCGGCATTCTGCTACGTTCACATTCTACTCCATCTTTCCTAAGTACTTCTAATAATCTATTGGATTGTCCCTGGGAAGATCCCTCCGGTTCTGGTTGGATCATAGGACTTAAACCTAACCACCCTTTTGACACCAATAACGTCGTGAATTAAAGATGTTGTGGGTATTTGATCGTAACCATGAAAACCACTTTAAATTCTAACAAAGTGTTTGAAAAACATTTAACACCTTGCTAGTTTTGTCGTTTCAGAAATGCTCCCCCTTCACATGTGCATCGATAATCGAAAGTGTTTCGCACATGTAGGTAGAGTTAAAGTGCTTTAGTCTTATATTAGATCACATTTTCTCCCCCTATCTCTAATATATAAAATCTTTTGATATTAGAGATACCAAATTTGATTAAAATATATTTTGAAAAAATAGTCTTGAAATCTCTGGGAGAAAGATGTGTTAATCTTTTGCATGAAGTTAAAATGCTCCCCCTCAAAAATTGATCCAATTAAATTGTCATTGTGAGGATATTATCCACATTTCGCTTTTTGAGGACGGGAGATGTTGAACACACAATTTTTGAAAGATTTTGAATATCATTGAAAAATTCTTGAAAAAATTGTGTTCAACGCTTTTTGAAAAATCAATTCTTTTTGTCGAAAGGTTTTTCTAAAGCATAAACTTGAGTTCATAGACTTTGAATGTCTTGACGAATCCACTCAAGTGTAAGAAGATTGAACTTCTTTTGCTAAAGGTAAGAGCACGAAATCGTACACTCCCCCGTGAATATAGTTCCGGGTTGCAATCTGAAAGTGATTACAAGCCATTGTGTTGAGCTCAAACCGTTGAATGTTTTGTGACAAGCTCAACCCATGATAGATTGCTCTACCCGTTGTTTGGAAATATTTGTCCAAAATAGACAATTTCCTTTATTAAAAGAAGAAATGACATGTTTTGAAAAATATTTACAACTTTCATTCGAGCTTTATGTACACACCCGTGTCGTTATTGAGCGATATTTCTAGGCACGTCCATATTATCGATACTGAAAGACATGTCGAGAAGAATATTTTTGGATTTTGAAAGATTTTTAATTTTGTGTTTTGCTTTTATGTGTTTTATATTTTTGTATTTTGCTTTTTCAAAGATATTTAAAAGTTGATGTTTGATAGATAAATCAAGCAGGCACCTTTGCCAGAATCTCCAAGTCTGCTGGAGTCAAACATCTCATTCCAATTTGCCTAACGAGGTACTCAAACCTATCTTTCGACAGGGCTTTCGTAAGCAAGTCGGCTAATTGGTAAGCCGTTCCAACAAAGTATAATTCAACGATACCTCTTTCAACTTGTTCCTTTATGAAGTGGTATCTGACATCGATGTGCTTCGTGCGGGAATGCTGTACCGGATTGCAGAAGATGGCTATGGTCGACTTAGAGTCACAGTACATAGGTACTTTATCAAAGTGGAAACCATAATCCGTGAGTTGGGTTCTCATCCAAAGAACTTGAGCACAACACGTAGATAGAGACATATACTCCGCTTCGGCTGATGAAAGTGATGTGCAATCCTACTTCTTGGAAGACCATCCCACAAGCTTATCTTGACCTAGAAATTGTGCACCACCAGAAGTACTTTTTTGTGTATCAAGACACCCTGCATGATCAGAATCTAAATAGGCCGTTAGAAAGAAACCGGTTTCCCTCGGATACCAGAGTCCCAAATGAATGGTATTCTTGAGGTACCGAAAGATCTGTTTAACCTCCTTGAGGTGCTTTTCAGTCGGTCGGGCTTGATATCGTGCACAATAACACGTAGCATGTGAAATATCAGGTCTGCTTGCTGTTAAGTACATGAGGGAACCAATCATGGAACGATATCTCGTTTGATCGATGACATTTCCCTCCAAGTCAGCATCTAGCGATGTGGTTGATAATGGTGTCCCAACGGGGTCACATGAAGTCATACCATGCTTTTTGATTATCTCTTGAAAATACTTAGCTTGGTTTATAAAGATACCACTTGGGGATTGGTGAACTTGAATTCCTAGAAAGAATTTTAGTTCGCCCATCATTGACATTTCAAATTTGTTGTGCATTACCTTTTCAAACTATTTTGAAAGTTTTGGGTTTGTAGACTCGAAAATAATGTCATCAACATAAATTTGCACAAGCAAAATGTCATACCAATATTTATAAGTGAACAGAGTTAGATCAATGGAACCTTTTGAGAAACCTTTGGATACCAAAAATTTTGAGAGCTCGTCGTACCACGCCCTTGGAGCTTGCTTGAGTCCATAAAGTGCTTTGTGGAGATGATACACCTTGTCAGGATAATGAGGATTGACGAATCCTTCCGGCTGTGTGACATAGACTTCTTCCTTCAAAGGACCGTTAAGAAATGCCGTCTTTACGTCCATTTGATAGACAGTGAATCCCTTATGTGCAGCATAAGCAAGAAAAATCTTGACTGCTTCCATATGAGCAACTGGTGCGAATGATTCATCAAAATAAATTCCCTCTTTCTGGCCATACCCCTTAGCCACTAGCCTAGCTTTGTTCTTGATGATCGTGTTTTCTTCATCCATCTTGTTTTTCCAGATCCAACGAAGATTTAAAGGAGTCACATCGTATGGTCTGTCAACAAGTTCCCAGACTTTAAGTCTTTCAAATTGTTGAAGTTCATCCGTCATCGATTCAATCCAAGCATGATCAGCCATGGCTTCTTTGATGTTTTTCGGTTCAGCTCTACTCACGGCGAGTGCGAACATACAAACATCGCCATCGGTTGCTAGTTGTCGTCTTGTACGAACAGGCTGTGAAGGGTTTCCAATTACATGAACGAAAGGATGATCTTGGGTCCAATGATGTGTTGAAGGATGTCGTTGATAAAACATATGCATATTTGACGGATCAACATGGCGAGTAGAAGACTCTCCAGTTTCGTGTACCGGTGTACCGAATGGGTTTATAAATTCGTCTTCGTCAGATAATGCATCGTCTGCTTGATGTGTGTTCTCTGGAGCAATGACAGTAGTTGTGGATGTTGTAGGATCGATTGTTAATGTGATATTCTGAGGAAGTAAATCTGCAGCAACCCGTGTTGAAGTAGATGAAGTTGTATCCTTTTGTTGATGATGATAGGTATCATCATTCTTATCATGAGTGACAGCGGAAGACTTCGATGCAACTTGTTTCTCCCCCGTAAAATATTCATCATACATTGGTCCATATAACATTTCCAACTCTTCAAGTGTCGTGTCCACTGTCATATCTGCTCTAGGAACATGTTCAGGAACCATCTTTGAACTTGACGGTTCATTGCTGTGGTCTTGAGTTCCGAGTTCCGTGCGGTTGTAAACGGAAGTCGTTTGTCGTTGTGAATCGGGACTTAAACTGTTTTGTTCAAGTGCCATTTCTTGCAATTCATCAAATCTGATATGAATAGTCTTGA
The DNA here is from genome assembly GCA_025667525.1 of Glebionis coronaria. Taxonomy (NCBI): domain Eukaryota; kingdom Viridiplantae; phylum Streptophyta; class Magnoliopsida; order Asterales; family Asteraceae; genus Glebionis; species Glebionis coronaria. Next base: position 173,840,846 of record CM046876.1, on the reverse strand, counting down.
CTATCAATTTTGTTCTCTTGTTGTACACTCTGTATCCCTTAGACTGAGTTGCATATCCCACTAAAATGCATGCATCACCTTTCTCTTTCATCTTGTCCAGATTTTCACCATCTCGAATAATGTAACACGTACATCCAAAAACGTGAAGGTGTTTGAGTGAAGGTTTGCGATCATTAATTATGTGATATGGTGTCTTTTCGTGTCTTGGGATAACTAAGGAGTGGTTTTATGTGTACCATGCGGTTGACACGGCTTCGGCCCAAAAGTATAGTGGAAGTTTTGAAGCGGATAATAATGTTCGAGCAGCCTCAACTAAAGTACGGTTTCGTCTTTCAACAACGCCGTTTTGTTCGGGTGTTCGAGCAATGGATGTTTCATCTTCAATTCCTTCAGCTTCAAAATAGTTTCTCAATTTCGAATTCAAAAATTATGTACCTCTGTCAGTACGAACCACTTTAACTTGAGCTTGAAGACCACGTTGTATCACTTTAAGGAAGCTGATGAGAACATCGGTTGTTTCATCCTTGGACCTCAAGAAGTGAGTCCATGTGTACCTTGAGTAGTCATCGACAATTACCATAACGTATTTCTTCCCATTGATACTTTGAACACGCATGGGACCACACAAATCTATATGAAGAAGATCTAACCGTCCTTTAGAGCTTGGTGTATTCTTTGTCTTGAAACTACTCCGTTTAGCTTTACAAAGCTCACAAGAAGAACAAAGATGATCTTTGATGAATTTCAAGTTAGGAAGGCCTCGCACAATATCTTTCTTGGAAAGCAAGTTGATTGTGTCAAAGTTAAGATGAGATAAACGTTGATGCCATAACCAAGCTTGAGTCGTTGAAGCTTTAGCCATGAAACAGATTGGAGTTGAAGATGTGGAGTCTTGTAGTGAAATAGTGTAGAGATCAGTACCCCGTGTTCCGGTAAGTAAGTCATTCCCATCATAATCACGAACAAAACATGTCTTCTTTCTAAAAGCAACCTCCAAATCCGCATCATAGAATTGACCAACCGAGAAAAGATTGTGATTGAGCCCTTCGACGTAGTAAACCCTTTTGATAGTGATATTCCCCTGAACCAAGTCTCCATATCCTAGGATCGGTGCAAGTTGATCATTTCCGAATCGGACCGTACCCAGGAACTTCTCCACGAAGTTAGTAGAAGCTTGAGATTCCCCGTCATGTGCTTCGTGCATCCGGAGTCCATTATGAAGAGAATTATTTCGATCACCTGTAGAAGAATTAGAACACGATGGAGCATTTGCTAAATTGGATTCCATGTTAGTTGTGATTTACGATTCATTAGTTTCCCTAGTTTCATCACTTAGAGGCACACTAACGCTCGTAGTCACATTTTCTATCCTAACCTTAGGCATCCATTTATATCCTGGAGGACATTGATTAGCAAACCACCATTTCCAAGGCTTGCTAGCAGACTCATATAATTCCGTAATTCTGCTTCTAGGGTTCTTAGTGGTGGAGTCTGATGCAATACTTTTCTTAGGGGGGGGTTGCACCAGAATGGTTCACTTTGCGTTTGGGTTTTCTAGCACTAATAGGCATCACAGTTTGCTTCTTAGTTCTAGTTTCTACGCCTTTGGAATTATTAGAAACACACATAGCATGATTAGCATTAGCACACTTTCCACATTTCACACAAACGAACTTAACTTTCATAGCATTCAAAGTCGAATCATTCAAATCGTCATTACACGCGATTACAGACGTTTTATTCTTAGAAACATTGAAAATCCTAGGGTGGTCTTCTACTTCCTTCATCTTCCCTTGACTTTTGTTTTGCCAGACTTTTTCATTCATGCGAGTGCTCTTAAGCTGGGGCCAGCTAACACTAGCAGTGGGGACTACTCCTGTAGTAAAAGACACACGTCTATTAGTGTTTCTAGAAGTTTGAGGTGATTGACTTTCTTTGTTTTGTGTGGGTTTAGTGGCCAATCTATACATCCCTGATTTAACCACATCTGTGTTCTTGATGCTTTGTGATCGAATATGTGTTTTGGGAGTGTTTTGTGGTAACCTATCCTTCCCATCCGTCTTGGGGGCAAACGCAGGTTTTGCAAATGTAGAATTAGAGAAAACAAATGGTTTTCCCAAGACAGAGGGTCTAGTCACTTTTTGAGCATTGGGTTGTCTTACAATAGGTTTCTTAACACTAGGTTCCACAATCTTCCCACCCATCTTAGCAACGAGTTTCTGCAACTCTGCTATTGCTCTGTCCCTGTCTTGTAACTGAGCTTTCAACCCTTTAATTTCCAAATTCTGTTCGTTCATTTCTCGAAACGTTTGGGAAAGTTTTTCTTGCAATTTATTATCATGTGGAAAACTACCAACGTCTTTTTGCAAAGCAAGTTCAAGAGAATGACAATGTTTTTGAAGGAAATCAGTTTTGTGTTGAAGTAACTCAAAAGCCTTTTTATAAACATTTTCTTTATGTTTCGAAAGCTCAAGTTCAAGACGCTCACACTCTTTGATTTTATCAAGATATTTGCATGCAACATCAGAATATTCATCGATATCAGCACAAGATTGAAGAGTAACACACAAAATATCTTTGGAGAGACATTCTTCTAAGAGTAGATCATATTCGTTTGAAAATTCTAATTTGTCATTTTGAAGGTCATCAATTTCTTTTTCAAGAGACTCAACATATTTCAAATCATCAAACATTTCAGACTGAATTAAATTTTCGAACTCAAGAACATGTTCTTTTATTATCTTCGTATTTGGTATTAAAAGTTCTTTCACAAGCACAGTTATGTCATGAGGAATCTCGGTTTTCCACTTATCCTTTTGACGTTTCTCCCAATCACTTTCAACAATTGATTGAACATTATTAACGTGGTGTTTAAGAAAACCAAGTATTTTTCTACTTTTGCTTTTAGAAGCATCTAGAGGCAAATAGTTAATATATTTAAAAAAATTAGTTTTCCTCTTAGTGGAAAAAGCTTTTTTCCATTGAATTCTTTTTTGTTTGCATTCTAAAAAGAATTCCTCACGAGACTTCTGTTTTTGTGGAGTGAAAAGACCATAAAGACTGTTTTCATAAGCATAGTTATGTGGTTTCACAAAATCTTTATTGACCGGTGATCTACTCTCCTCATTCCAAAGGGACGTCTCTTCACTATCGAGGTTAGCTACAGGGCAATCATGATTGGTCCATTCGGACTCGTCAAGATATAAATGGGGGTTTGCAGCTTGAGCTTGTTCGAGGTACTTGGGGGTGGCAAAGCTAGGCTGACCCTTGAAAAACAACCGAGGTGCTATCATTCTTACGGTTTGAATAGAGTCATGTGTATTATAAACAACTTTTTTTCAAAAAATCGACTTGTTCTTCGAGATCCTTTACTTTTTCAGTATCTTTGATTTGTCTATTTTTGAAATCTTGTTTTAATGTTTCAACCTCTTGTTTCTTCTCGTCAAGAATTTTAGCATAATCGATGGTGTTCATAGAAAGCCTCTGTTCAAGTTCATTAACTTTTGTTGTGGCAAGGTACGTTTTTTGACGTTCATCACTTAATAAAACATTAAATTGACATTTTTCTTTAGTTAACAAAGCAAGAGCTTCATTGTATTTATTTTCAAAAGCGTCCTTTTTAACGCTGATGACACGACTTTTGTACCCCTCAAGCTCGTTGGTCTTTTGAAGAAGCTCAGCCCTATAACTATCAATAGTCTCACTAGATTTTATAAGAGCGGCTTTGCATTCTTCAAAGTTTTGAGTGAGCGCTGCGTTTTCCTTCTTTTATTGCTTTTGATTCTTTCTATTTTCATTGACATCTTTTTGTAAACTAGCAATTAAATTAGCAAGCGCGACACGCTCCTCGTCATCATACTCATTTGCATGTTGATCATCCTCAAACTCATTATTGCACATGTTTGATGAATCGGGTGTGGTATTTTTATCAACCGTTTCCATCATACACGTGTCAGTAATTGTTGTTGGTAGATCACTATGCTCATGTGTATCACCAAACACATTATATTCAGCATCATCTTGTACCTTATAAATTGGCTCGGTATCAAGGATAGGACCATTGTCATCTTCAGTGACGTTAAGGACCTCATGAATCTTTGCCATGTATGAATAATGTGCTTCGAGTTCTTGGTCGGAGACTTCATCATCTGTGTCGTCAAGCATTTCTCCTTCCTCAGCTGATAACTTGATTCCAGCTTCCATTTTCTTGCACAACAACATCTTTTCCTTATGAAAACCATAATCTTTAACTCTCTTTGGCTTCCTGCATTCCTTCGCCAAATGCCCAAAACCTCTACAGTTAAAACACTGAATCCCACTTTGTTGCACAACTTGAGTCCCAACAGTTTCCCGATTTCCAACAACAGTAGCCACCCTCTGATTATCATAATTAGGTTGTCGATCATACTTTGGAGGACTCGCAACACGTCTTCGTGTGTCATACCTTGGAGGACTCTATACACGGGTGTTTGATAGTTGTAAAATTTACGTCTTTTAGGAAAAAGAGCGTAAAAATAGGGCAAGCGTGCACGAAGATTTAGGAAAACCGTGTGTGAATGACCCTAAGTGAGTTCGTTCTCGAGGAGGCAAGTGCGTTGTGTTAAGAGTTGATATTGATTTGTGATTATATTGATTGAGAAAGAAATGGGATTAGAAGAGAAAGACGGTTACGAAAATGAATTAAACTACGACGAAAAAGGCGTAAACGTAAAACCGTAAATAGTGCCAAAATTAAAATTTTATCCTAAAAATTCCTAAAAATTACTAAAAATCCACAATAAATATTCTAAGAGTTTACAAAAAATCCAAACTTGCTAAAACCTTTTAATTAATTAAATAATGACTTTTTAATGCTAATTAAAGCCCTAAAAATCACTTTTAATTATTAAAAAGCCTTAAACAAGATTTTATAGTTTGTAAACCTCAAAAATATCCTAATTAAGCTAAAAACTATTTTTAAAAATTTTAAAACCAAACTAAACTATTTTTAAACCCTTAAAAACTATTAAAATCTATTAAATCTTAAATTAATTCTAGAAATTAATAGAAAAGTCTAGAAAATATTTGAAAAGTGACAAAACTCCTAATTAAGTGTCCTTAACCTAGGAAAAATATAAAAACTAAAAAAATAAAACTTTAATTTTTAATAATAAAATAATATTAAAATATTCAAAAAAATAAAAAGTTTGTAAATAAATTCTAAAAAATTACCAAAAATCCTAAATAATGTAACTAAAACAAAAATGCAAACCAAATTTTCTGAAACCTATTTAATAATTTTATATTAAATTTTAAAGTTAGCTAAAAACCCTAAAATCCAATAAAATTAAAAGTAAGCTAAATTGAAAACCTAATAAGCTGTAAACCTCAAAAGTATGATTAAAAACCTAAAAATTATTTTTTCAGATTTTTAAATCACTTTTTACTATTTTTAAATGACTTTCTAAAAATTAAACTTAAAATAATCCTAGTAAATAAAATAATAATGAGAAAAATAACTTTTTGCTCAGAAAAGTCAACAACACTAATATAATCCTAAGAAAAATGCTAAACAGAAATAAGCTATAAGAAATAAGCTAAAAACAGCTTATTTAAAAGCTGTTTGCTAAATAAGCACAAAACCAAAAACACCTTAAATAAGTATTGAAATGAAAGGAAAACGTAAAAAGGCCATCTGGATCACTGGTAAGCACGCTACTCCTTGGAACGCAAGGTCGCGTGTTCGAGTCCAGGCAGGGTGTGCCTTTTTGCAAAACTTTTCTTTTTTTTTAACTTTTAAACTCAAATCCAGTAACTTGTTAACTCACAAAAACACAAGCTCAATCTTATTTAATCAAGATTAAGCTAAGATTTAGCAAAAACGTGCTCAGTTGAGCACTTGTTAACTGATGAACAAAAAAACAAGCCAAGTGTGTATTTTCACTTGTGGATATGACCAAGAGGACTTGGTTTGCTGATTCTGGTGTTGATTTTTGATGGAACAAGGCACCCTTGTACTCTTTGGAGTACAAGGAGTCAAGAGAAACTCAAAAACAGGCAGGTTATAGCACAAAATCAAGCACTCAAGAGCAAATCAAGTTGCTGATGCAATATGCAAGGTCTGGTGGTGTTTAGCTTAATTGTTAGCACACAAATGAGATTCAAAGGGCCAGATTTTGCACACAAAGCAACCAACTAGCAAATAAGTTGAAACACACCTTGCTTAAACCTAAATCTAGCAGATTTAACAACTATGAAGGCTCAAATCCACATAAACAAGCAGAAAAAGTGACTAACTGATTTTTAAGCTTCTTTGTCCAACTTTTTATCATGCAACTAGTTCAAATCCTACCCAATGCTGAAATAAAACTAGCATACACCCTAAATGTTACCTAAGAGTGATTATAACTTGGTTTTAACTCAACACCCTTTCACAATTCTTAGTTAAATAGAAGATCCAAACACCCCTTAAAAACTTAATATGCAAATTTAACACACTAAATCTCTTAGAAATCTAACCAAACTCAATTTAAACAATCTTAACATGCATATAATAACCTAATAACTCAAATCAAACAGCTTAAACAAACAATCAACACCTTTCAAGCAATTCCACACAAAACACATAAATTTTTTTGAAACTAAAAAAATGAAAAAGGGAACAATAAACTACCTTAAGGGTCCTACATCCAGGACCCTTAGTGGCTGCTTTGCCACCTCCTTATAGGCTGGGGCCTATGCAGAACTCTTGGACAAACAAAATCAATACCTGCTAAGAGAAAACTTGAAACACAAGCACAATATGCAATCTGATTTTTTATCTCTTTTTTTTTTAAACCTTTTCACAAACTTCCTTATACTTCCTTTAAAACACTCACACAACAACTTTAGAAACCTAGAAATCCAAACCTTGAACAAGGTTTTTTGCCAAAAATCCCAACTTTCAGAAACTTTGAACAAAAACTGAAATTTTAAAAAGACTTGAAAATAAAACTTGGAACACAATTTAAACAACAGAAATGTAAATGAGGATCCTGGAATCTTTTCTTCAACAATACTTAACCAATTTCATTCATTAATCAAACGGGATTTACAAGCTTGTGAACTTAGGAAAAAATTCAGGAACAAGAACTAAAATGCTAAGTCTTATGGCTTTATATAGCAGCCTACAGATCTTTCTAGATGCTGAATAAAATATTAAATAGCTAAAACCCTAATGGTTTGAAAATCCCAAATTGCCCTTGTGTTCTTGGGTCAAAATTCGTCCATGTGAATGAGAGTGATGTGCCAGCTGTGGAAAGTGATCTTAGACGTTAAACAAGCCTTGGGGACAAGGGAGTTGATTTTGAAGGCTAAACTTGTCTCCTCTTGGGTTTTGGGGGAAAAAGACGTGAGCAGGGGGGTCCTACAGTCACATGGGTTGAGTGGGAAAGTGATGTTGGTGGTGGGTTTTGCTTAGTTTAGGCTTAATCATCAATCTGGAGAACATGAAGCAAAAGCCCTTTGTTTTTGGCTTAATTGTACCTGGGGGTTTATAGGGTTTATATGGGATTTAAGGGTGATTAGATCTGAATTGGGGGTAATTATTTTTAAATAATTGTTTTGGTGGGAAAGGGTTAAGGTTGACTGGGGGATTTGACCAAGGTTTAATAAATAAACCTGGGTTGTGGGTTTGGTTACGGGTTGGGTATGGGTAAATGGGTTATGGGTGGGTTGTGATGAGGTGGCAGGTGCTGGTTGGTGGTGGGAGTTTGGCTATTTGGCAGTTTGAGTCCCCATAGTTTACTTCTTCTTTCACTTTGTATTAAAACAGCCTAAATCACTTTTCCTTTGTAAATAACTTTGGGAAGTTGGCAGTTTTGGCACAATTTGTTTATAAACTTGAAACAAGGACTAAACATTCAATTTCTTCATATTCCAAGGACTGATTTTGACATGTCTTCATACTTCCAGGCCTTGACTTGTTTGTTGACTTCTTGGAGGACCATTATTGACAATTTAGATTTGTTGAGGGACTAAATTTGCCAATTCTTCAAAGTTAAGGGTCCTTTTTGTAATTTTGACAAACTTTAGGGACCAAACTTGTAATTATGAAATACAAGGGTATAAAGTGTCAATTCTTCAAACTTGGAGGACCAATCTTCAATATTCTTCAAATCTTCAAGGGTTTACTTTGGAAAATTCTTCATTAGGGCTTGGTTCATCGTGCGGCTTCGTTTCCCGTGTTCGTTTTTGACTGATTCTTGTGATCTTTTGTCATTTTCTCAATATCCGTACCTAAAATACACAAGCAACAAACACAAGCATATATTTGGGTATTTTGATGATATTTAATGCATTTTAAGCCCAATTTGGACGATGAGACTATGTATAAAAGCAGTCTCATCATTCTCCCATACTAAACCATTGCCGTGCCCTCACGCAATGCTAGAATAAAGTATCATAGCATCTCCAAAATTCATTTTTATTCACTTTATTGAATGATAAACTAGCAACACTACTACTATTACTACTACTTGTGTTATAGACATAATGTATGATTTTCATCGCAAAATGGGACGTTTAGGTTCATAGAATAAGAACACGTGAATGCTTCTTTAGAAATAATTTCATCGTCCTCGATTTTCACCTTAATTCCATGCCAAACGTGCAACGAGATCATTGTCATTATAAGTTAGTAATGCTAACACTACTCATATGCCCTAATCACGTACTTATCCTCCCATTATTCCTAAGCTGTATCTCTTATATTTTATTATGTCTTGAATGTTTCACGAGGATACATTGTTGACTTATGCCATAATAGAGATTTAGGTCTAAAAATAGAGCCCTAACGGTGTAACTAAGACCATCAAATCAATAACCCCTCCTAATAGACAACGATGTTAAAAAATTAAGTCAACAAGAAGGATCGATAAACACGGTTTTATAACGGTTTTGAACATGAGACTTATTACCAAGACTTTTATACGCCCCCTAACGGAAGGGCCTTATTATCTTTGGTTTACCTCCATCTTTTATTCAACTTCGCCATGAAGCTTTTATTATGACTTCGGTCTTGCCTTGCCTTTTATTATCCGCCTCATCAGTGGTTTTATTAGCCAAAGACGTATATCCTCACGCTAAAGCGAATTTTGGATCTTTAAAGCTTCGAAGATTAAGGCTTGATTCACTTTCAATTTTGCATAGATTTTTCGGCCTTGTGGGGCTTCAAATTGTTTGCTAGATTTAGGTGAGCACTTGAAATCTTATTATTGGGTGAAGCTTTCGATTATTAGGGTGCCAATACTTCAAAACCGTGACGCTGGCGATACCTTAATGTCTTCCCAATTTAATTACACGGAAGCTACTAGAAAAGACTAGAAACCCAACAATCCTAATTAAACCGCTAAGTCAATATTTATTAAGTAACAAATATTTACATGCGAAGGGAGAATAAGCAAACAACGAGAACACATGAGTTTTTGAAAGAATACGAGTACTCTACGTTTAGCATAGTAACTTATAATTAACCCTATCATTTCTCGTCCTCATTTAAGAGACTTAGCCTAATGTGTAGTTAAGGAATCAAAGCTAAGTGCTCAACACGCACGGTTGAGTCAAAAATTTCTCTTATTCTCGCCATCGGAAAATCTACATTCGTGTCTTCAAACACTTATAAAACATGAGAAAAATTTTAAAATTTGGCCATTTTTAGCCTTATTTGCAACAAAAACGATAACAAAACGATAAACTTTGGAAAGCGTGAAGGTTTGGCAAGGCAAGTATTTATTCACCCCCCATACTAAAGTTAAACATTGTCCTCAATGTTTCGAGTCTAGGGGTGCAAACACCCCCATACTAGAGACGTAGTCGAATGCCTAATCTAGCATGGAAAGGGTGTAACCAATAAATTAATAGCCGTTTATGAAGTGTGCTAAAAACCTAAGGTTAGAACATCAAAAGGATATATCATGGATATTGAGAAATGTCTCCAAAGCAAACGATCGAGTGCTCCCATAAAACGAACACGAGAGGCTCCAATCGTGAAGATCATGATCTAAAAACCACATATCACAAACAACCACGGAACAAAGGTTGGAAGGGCACGAATCCCCACACGTAAGCTACATTAGAAAGCGATAATATGTACATAGGATAAGCATGGGACTCCCCCACGAGGCACCTCGTTTTTTATTACCGAGTCATGAGCTCGACTCGATCCCCTCAATACTAATTATCATTGGGGAAGGTGACTTGGTCGAGGTAGTTCAAGGATGGAACTTCCCCGCCAAAGTAGTGCTTCAACCTATGTCCATTCACCTTGAAGTTAGGACCATCATCTTGAGCTAGCTCGATGGTCCCATACGGAAACACTTGAGTCACGGTGAATGGACCGGACCAACGGGATTTCAACTTACCGAAAAAGATTTTTAGTCTTGAATTAAAAAGTAAAACTTGATCCCCAATGTTAAAAACCCGGTTTTTAATTTTTGAATCATGCAACTTTTTAGTTTTCTCTTTATAAATCAATGAATTTTCATAAGCAATATCCCTCAATTCATCCAATTCATTTAATTGCATTTTCCGGTGTTTTCCCGCGGTCTCCATATCATCATTACAATGCTTTAGGGCCCAATAAGCCTTGTGTTCTAACTCGATAGGCAAATGACAATTCTTTCCATACACAAGCTTATAGGGAGTGCACCCAATGGGCGTCTTATGAGCAGTCCTAAAGGCCCATAAAGCATCGTCTAACTTATCCGACCAAGATTGTCGGTTTTCCCCCACGGATCTCTCCAAGATCCTCTTCAACGCTCGGGTTGAAACCTCGACTTGCCCACTCGTTTGTGGGTGATAAGCCGTAGAAAGACGATGTGTAACCCCATATTTCCTTAGAACCCTTTCAAATTGGTCATTACAAAAATGGGTTCCACGATCGCTTATGATAGCACGAGGGGTTCCAAACCGAGAAAACAATTGCTTCAAAAACTTGACTACCACACGAGCATCATTGGTGGGCAAGGCCTTTGCCTCCACCCACTTAGATAGGTAGTCAACCACAACGAGAATGTACTTATTACCACGAGATGATGGGAACGGCCCCATAAAGTCTATACCCCAAACGTCAAAGATCTCACATACTTGAATGATATTTTGTGGCATTTCATCTTTTTGTGAGGATTTTCCTTGTCGTTGGCATGCATCACACGACTTCACAAGATCTTGTGCATCTCGGTAAATAGTAGGCCAAAAGAAGCCGGCATCAAACACCTTCTTAGCCGTGAGATTAGCACCGTGGTGACCACCTGTGGGTCCCTCATGGCAAGCTCTAAGGATGTTAGAAGCTTCGGTGCCAAATACACAACGTCGGATGATTTGATCCGCACAAGTTCGAAACAAGTAAGGGTCGTTCCAAAAGTAGAACTTGACGTCACGAAAGAATTTTCGTTTTTCTTGAGTCGTCATACCCTTAACGATGAAGTTACCCGCATGGTAATTTGCAAAATCCGCAAACCATGGGGTGGAAGAATCAAGCTTAGAATTCACTACACCAAGTGTCTCGAGCGGAAATGTTTCAGTGATTTCCTTGGGCTCGTAAACACTTTGGTGAGGATCTTCCAAACGAGAGAGATGATCGGCCGCTAGATTCTCGGGTCCTTTTTTGTCAACGATGGTGTGATCAAATTCTTGAAGGAGGAGAATCCAACGAAGTAATCTCGGCTTAGCATCTTGCTTTGCCATGAGATACTTAATAGCCGAATGGTCCGTATACACTATGCATTTCGTCAAGACGAGATAAGGTCGGAATTTCTCAAATGCATACACCACGGCAAGGAACTCCTTTTCCGTTGTAGTGTATTTAAGTTGAGCCTCGGTCATCGTCTTGCTAGCATAGTGAATAGGCAAGAAGTGCTTATCATGACGTTGCCCCAAAACGGCCCCAATAGCGTAATCACTAGCATCACACATAAGCTCAAAGGGGAGGTTCCAATTGGGAGCAACAAGAATGGGAGCTTCGGTAAGTTTTCTCTTAAGGATCTCAAAGGCTCGTACACAATCTTCGTCAAAGACAAAACGTGCCTCTTTTTCAAGAAGATGTGTAATGGGTCGAGAAATCTTCGAGAAATCCTTGATGAATCGACGATAAAAGCCCGTGTGGCCTAGGAAACTCCTAACTCCCTTGACGGTTTTGGGATGAGGTAATTTGGCGATGACGTCTACCTTAGCTTGATCTACCTCAATCCCTGCTTTCGAGACCTTGTGCCCTAAGACGATTCCACTTTTAACCATAAAATGACATTTTTCCCAATTGAGCACAAGGTTGGTTTCCTCACAACGTTTTAACATTCTCTCTAGATTCGACAAACACGAAGTGAAAGAATCACCAAACACGGAAAAGTCATCCATGAAGACTTCCATCGTCTTCTCGATCATATCATGAAAAATAGCCATCATGCATCGTTGAAAAGTTCCCGGTGCATTACAAAGTCCGAATGGCATTCTACGATAGGCAAACGTTCCATATGGACACGTAAACGTAGTTTTTTCTTGATCACGAGGATCGATGGGAATTTGGAAGTAACCGGAAAAACCATCTAAAAAGCAATAGAAATCGTTTCCTGATAGATGTAGAAATACGTCTTTTAGGAAAAAGAACGTAAATAGGGTAAGCGTGCACGACGATTTAGGAAAACCGTGTGTGAATGACCCTAAAAGTGAGTTCGTTCTCGAGGAGGTATGGTGTTGTGAATTAACTTGTAGTTCTTTGAGATTAATATTGAGAAGATGGAATGACGGTTTCTTGGAAATTCCACTATGACGTAAAAAACGAAAACGTAAAACCGTAGAAAAACCACAAAAATTAAAAATTATTAAAACCAAAAAACAAAATATAAAAAATAAAAAGACTAAAAAGAAGTCTAAAATAATATAAATAAAGAATAAAAATCCAACAAAGATATTTTAAAACCTTTTATTAATTAAATAATTAATTTTAAATGCTAATTAAAGCCCTAAAATTAAATTTAATTAATTCAAATGTCAAAAATATGATTTTATTGAACAATTACTTAACTTATATTATTATAAGACTAAAAAGTAATTTTCTAAAAATTAAAACTCTTTTTGGTATTTTTTTAATGATTTAATAAAAACGTATATTAAATAAATTCTAAAAAATAATCTAATAAAAGGAAAATTATGAAACTAATTTTGAAAAATCTATAAACCTATAACTTACCTAGGAAAAATAAGAAATGTAAAATAAGCTTAAAGAATAAGCTAGGAAAAATGAAAAATGATATGGCTTATTTAAAATAAGACAAAAGAAAAATAGGTAAAGTAAAAAACAAAACCACTCCCTAGTAGTCAAAGACCCTAGGGCGCAGTGGTGAGTGTGGTGTGGTGTGAACGTGGTGACCAGGGTTCGAATCCTGAAACCCCCCCTTTTTATCACTTAGTTGCGCCGCAACGCTTGTTTCTTGCGCCGCAACTAGTGAAACGATAGCACCTTTGGTCTGTAGCTCCTTCAGTTGCGCCGCAACTGATAGGTCTTGTGGCGCAACGTGTGAAACGGGAATACCAAGATCTGCAGCTCCTTTAGTTGCGCCGCAACAGGTAGTACTTGCGGCGCAATTTGTATAACGTGCCTGGTTTAGCTACTTGTGTTCAAGCTTTCACAGATTTCAAAAGGACCAAGAGGTGCTTGGTCCTATGGCTTATTTGGAGGATGCTTATTGGACAATAATGGCACTCTTGTGATCCTTTGATCACAAGAAGTCAAGAACAACACAAATTAAACACTTAAGCACACCACAAATAAGCAAATCAAGCACAAAAAAGCAAGAAAATTGGCAAATAAGTGAAGATGCAGATTTTTTAACTTACTCTTTCCTTAAAAACCTAACAAACTTGTTCAAATCTTGTTCCAAACTAATTAACTACTTACTAATCACCTTAATCAACCATAAACAAGCAATCTAACACCTTTTAATTATCACTAATCAAAACTATGTCCTGCTAAAACGCGTTGCCAAACACCACTTTACTTTCTTAAAACCAAAATTATCAAACCAAAATGCTTACAAAAGCTACCAAATTGATTCCAAGTGCATCTAACATGTAAACATACACACTAGAACACAAATCATGCAATATAAACACACTTAATCACCAAATCACTTAAGATCATATAAACTACTATTTTTGAACTTTCAAAAGGGAAATAAGAAAGATACCTTAGGGCTTTAACATCCAAAGCCCTAGAGGGTGTATAACCCTCCTCCAATCCAACCCGGGTTGGAGCTGAACTAAATCAACACTTCTTCTTCCCTGTTTAAAACAAATCAAACAAAAACAAGAAAATACAAAGATAATATGCAATCTCTCTTTTTTTTTTTTTTTTTTTCTTTCTTAAATCTTTCCAAAACCTTTTTAATCTTCTTAAAACGTTTTCTAAAACCCTATATTACCAATATCATTAACCAAGAACACCAAAATACCTTTGAGAAGATTTTACCAAAATCTCTCAAAATCTCAAAACCTTAAACAACTTTGAAAATCAAAGTTGCTTAACCATAAAACAAAGTGGAACTCAGAATCAATCTCCTCACAACACACAATCTTTTAAAAACAATAAAAAAGGAATTACACTTGAATATTTCAAAAACCAAACTTTTTATTTCTTTAAAAAGGAATTACATGTGAGAGACTAAAAACTGGAACAAAGGGATCACCACAGCTTGGGTCTCCTATAGAACATCCTAGAAGCATAAAAACATAAAACCCTAATACATAGAAAATCCCAAATGTGCCCTTGAATGATTTTGAGTGCATTTTGTCCTCTCTTGATCTTGAACGTTTATTTTGCTTTGGGAGGAAGCAAATAATCTTGGCCATTGATTTAAGCCACGTCATGATGCTTGGGGGCTAAGGAATGATGTGATTGGTGGATTGGGGAATTGGGGGTTTGGTGCACATGAGTGGGATGCAGGTTTTTAGGAGTGGGAAAGGTTTGTGAGTGTGTGAATTACTTGTGTGCAAGGTTAATTGAGAATTACCCAAGTAATGAGTAAAATAGAACCTGGGGTAAAAGATGAACAGTAAAAGCTCATTTGATCCGTTTTTTGGGGGAGAGAACATGTTAGGCGCATTTTTTGTTTGAAAGTTCCAATTGTGACACATTTGGTCCCTTTCTTTTGTTATTTTTGGCTTTTAAAGATTTTCAGCCTAAAATCGTCTCTCCCTTGTATTTAAGTTTCATCACTTGACAATTTTGGCACAAACTTTCCATAAAGATGTTTCAAAGGCAATTTTTGTCATTTGGTGATTTTTCAAGGACTAATCTTGGACAATGTTGATCTTCAAAGGTCTTCAATGAGTCTTTCACTTGTTGAGGGACCATTATTGGCAATTTGAAATTGTTGAGGGACTAATCTTGCCATTTCTTCAATCTTGAAGGACCTTTTTGCAATTTTGACAAACTTAAGGGACCAAACTTGTAGTTATTAATATACAAGGGTTTTAAGTGTCATTTCTTCATTCATTGAGGATCAATTTTGTTTGTCTTCAAGTCTTCAAGGGTATTTGATGAAAATTCCATGATTAGGGCCCGGTTCTTTGTATGGCTTCGTTTCTCGTGTTCGTTTTTCCTTGTATCTTGTGATCTTTTGTCTTTTTCACGATATCCATACCTAAAACACACAAGTAAACAAACACAAGCATATATATGGTATTTTATGACATTTTTATGCATTTAAAGCCCGAAAAGAACGATGAGATCATGTATAAATGCCATCTCATCACTCCCCCATACTAAGCCATTGCCGTGCCCTCACGCAATGCTAGAATAAAGTATCTAAGCATCACCAAAGTTCAATTTTATTAACCTTTATTGAAAAGTAAAAGACTTGCAACATACTACGAGAATGTGTAAAGACATAATGTATGATTTTCATCACCAAAATGTGACTTTTAGGGTCTAAGAATAGAAACAAGTTAATGTCCCTTAGAGTAAATTTCGTCATCCTTGATTGTCATACATTCCATGCCAAGTGCAAAAACAAGATCATTGTTGGTACAAGTCACAATGCTAACACTACTCATACGTCCAAATTGTGTAATACTTTTTCTCCCCGCAATCCTAGTTATTATAAAAGGAAATGGGTTACTAGCATTTTTTATCTAATTGTCATGGATCACAAGTGATTCATATTGACTTATTTAAGTAGTTATTAGTCCGAAAGCAAAGTAGCACGATTTGATCAATAGTTAGCCGAAGGACAAAATCTTTTAAAACGGCTTCTCGTGTATCTTCTTAAGTTCATATCTTGGCATAACTCGTTTCACGATTCGAGACCTTTCTCGGACCGATATTTGGCATGTACTTCATACTTCAAATCTTGGGAAGACGTTCTCGAAATTATGGTCTTCTCTTCATATAATTGGAATTTCTTCACTTGACGTTTTTGAGAGATTCTTCATATAGGACCACGACTTCATCATTTTTCTTCAATCTTTACTTTGGATTTTGATATACAACGATCCGCCTCCTTTTCGGACTTGGATATATTTATCCTCATACCTTGTTAGGGTCTTTTTGGATAGACTTTCTCCATTCTTTAGGGGAGTAATTGCTTCTCGTCGTGTGTCTCGATCCTTCATATTGATTTTGGAACAATGATACTCCACATCATCTTTGGATCTTTAGCAAAAATAGAGCTCCTCATGCCTTGTTAGGGCCTTTTTGGATGATCGCCAATCTTCGCGTCCCGCTTCAATAAGTTATGCCTTGGCTATGAACTCTATTCAACCCCGAGCAACTTTTAAACGATCTTGCGCTAGAGGCTAAGTAACTTTTCAAACCGTACGACCTTACTTATTGCAATTATGATTTATTCCTAATGCATTGATCTTATGGGAAGAAAAAGCCACAATTAAAAACATATGAGTTTTTGAAAGAACATTTTCATGTTCTACGTTTAGCATGATCACTTGTCTAACTCTATCATTTCTCGTTCTTCACTATATAAAGACCTCTAATTAAAGAGACTCGTGAATACTTAGCCGTGCAAGTCAAAATTAAGCCAAATTTGGATTAGCTTTCATTAAGACTATATCAAATCAAAGTTTTGGGTTTCCAAGCCACCTATAGGATCTTGCACTTTCTTGGACTTTTTCAAGTTTAGAGAATGCGTTTTAAAGTTCCCTTGATAAGTGACTTTCTAGAATCAATTATAGGAACTTGCGAAAAGTTCTTGTTCTTAACCCGAATGAATTAAGACTTTCACGTTTTAAAGCTCCCTATATAAAAGTCTAGCAAAACTTGAATTGAGCGGGTTAAGGAATGTAAATGGCTCCGAATGCCCATCAAGTCAAAAATTAACTCTTATTCTACCCATCGGAAAATATACATTCGTGTCTTAAAAACACTTATGAAAACTAAGAAAAATTTTAAAATTTGGCCATTTTTAGCCTTATTAGCAAAACAAAACATTGAAAGTTGGAAAACGTGAGGGCGTAGCAAAGCAAGTACCTATTCACCCCCCCCATACTAAAAGTAAACATTGTCCTCAATGTTTCGAGTCTAAAGGTGGAGCACCCCCATACTAGAGACGAAGAATCGAATGCTTAGGATCTAGCATGGAAAGGGTGATCAACAATATATCTAAAGCCGTTTATTAATTATGCTAAAAGATAATTGTTAGAACAATAAAGGATATGTCATGGATTCGTGAAAAACTTCTTCAAACGAACGATGGAGGCTCACGTAAACGAACACGAGAGTCTTCAATCGTAGACGATGATGATGATCTAGATAACACAATCACAAACAACCACGAGACAACGAGTTGGAAGGGTACAAGTCCCCTTATTAGTGAACATAAAGCATAAAGATAAGCATGGGATCTCCCCCACGAGGCACCTCGTTTTTGATTACCGAGTCATGAGCTCGACTCGATCCCCTCAAAATGTGAACATTTAGGGATATCATGGTATGGTCAATTTTTGATGGGGCTTACATGATAAACAAGGCCCAAAAAGCAACCGGTATAAAGGACTAAGTCCTTAGGTGATGCAAAATACCGGGGTCGAAGATGGCGTTCTCGTTCTCATGGAAAAAACAATTCAACGTCACTTCAACATGTGCCATAAACTCAAAGTGTTTGAAGAAAATAGATGAGAAGTAGAAGGGTGAGACATTGGTTGGGTAAAACAATCGAGTTACTCGAGGTAAACTCTCACCGTAAGTGTAGAAAGATTTTCTAGTGACTACTTCGGTGAAAGACCGAGATTTTATCTTAAACGTGATACCGGGGTCAAAAATCTCGTCCTCGGTGGATAAGTGTAAGGAAGCAAATGGGGTTTCCCCCACACTAGGTCCACACAAAACGTCGTCAAAAGGAGTAGACGCGTTTGTAGCAAATTCAATCAATCGAGGTGATGACGGAGTTAGAGTTGGAAAAATTTTCAAATCATTTGTAAAATCTTTTCCTTTGTCAATTTTTAACTCATTATTACGAAAACCCAAGTCGATTAAATTGAAAATTTTTGGTGTTTCTAAAATAGTTCTAGGCACACTTAAACTTTTCACATTTATCTTGAAGGTGGGAGGAAGATTTGAATTTTTAAAACATGAATCGATTAGAAAAATATCCCCCTCCGGGCTAACGTAATGGTCTTCATCAAACTCGAAAATCGAAGGCGGGTCGTCAAGAATACGTTTGATCTCGGAAAAATCTCCATCGGGATCAAAAACGTCTTCTCTTCCTCGTGGAAGAGGTTGAGCAATAAGATCGTCGATAATCGAGTCACTAGCTTCAACCGTCGTGAAACAAGGAATAGAAGGCTCTTCGATTGAAGATTTTGCCTTTGTCGTGTCGACCTCGATATCGAAAAACGTATCAATGTGAGCAAGGCCATCGGCGGACTTCTCATATGATAAATCCAAAATCTCACATGATGTGGGATTAGGAGCAAAAGGCTCGTCTCGTGACGATTTTGCCTTGACGGTTTCAACTTTGTCCTTCGAAGGGATCGAACGTGGGTTCTCGAACATTTTAGCAAAATTACTAACACGTCCCTTCGGAATTAATTGTCGTTCATCTTGTAACAACGTGGGTTCAACGATTTCCTTTAAAACCTTTTCACATTTTTCTTTTTCAAAATCTTTTATTGGAATTTCTTCATTCAAAATGGGTGTATATTGATTTAGAAAATCCTCAATAATTTCATCTTCATTAGAAAAATTAGGTTTAGTAGGTACAAGATTTAATACTCCCAAATATCCTACGAGTTTTTCCTTTGGTTTATTTTCACAAACTTTTTTCAAAACTTCGTTGGATGACGTTTTCGTTGCCTCAACGTTCTTACTTGATGACGAAGGTTGCACGACTCTAAAATTCGAGAGATATGGATCAATACGAGACGTACGAGGCTTAGGAGTCGAAATAACTTGAACCTCTCCTACGGGATTAGGATTGGTGTCTTTAGACAAAGAATTGAATTTTTCCACTAAGCCCTCGAACATTAAAAGAAGTTTATCTCTC
This sequence comes from Glebionis coronaria, assembly GCA_025667525.1. Taxonomy (NCBI): domain Eukaryota; kingdom Viridiplantae; phylum Streptophyta; class Magnoliopsida; order Asterales; family Asteraceae; genus Glebionis; species Glebionis coronaria. The sequence continues at coordinate 173,821,338 of CM046876.1, read as the reverse complement.
TCATTAGCGTGATCATTATTAATTTTATCTATGCATTCTTTCCACATCACTTGATTTTGGTCATACAAACGTTGTTGCTCTTCAAGAAGGGTGTCATAATCGTGTTCCATTTTTTTGTAAGTCTCCCCTTGGGCTTCCAATTTTTCTTTGTAATACTTATCGAGATCGACCACATGTTCTTGAAGTGACTCTATAAGTTTGTTATGACGGCTCATATAATCACAAAAAGATTCATTAAGACTCATTTCTTCATTTTGATTTTCACCATAATTAAAAGACGAATCAAATGACGAATGTGGTTGGTGACCTTGGTCGTTAGATTGAAAATTGTCACCATCACCACGTGGAGGAGAGTTATAGATATAACCCTCACGACCTCCATAAACTTCACAATTAAAACAATTAGCCCCATCGGGTGGGCCTCCACAATATGGACACGAGAAATATCCCTCATCATTAGACATGATGCAACATAAACGGTGTTACGAGAATTAAACGTTTAGAGGGTGAAAGAAGAGAATTATGAAAATAGAGGGAAAGCAAAGAAGATTCTTTTTGGTTGTTTTGTGGATTTTCAATTTTTTTGTGTTTTTGATGATATTTAATTTTTTTTTGGATTTTGGTGTATCTTCGTAGACAACAATCTACAAAAATCTCTCCTCGAATCAAACTCTTGATTAAAGAAGCCTCAAAGGAATGAAAACGATCACGTGGAGTGAACGCCTTCGAATGACTTTAGAACTTTGGTGAAAACCAAATTGTTCACGAGGGTTTAATCACAAAGAAAACCAAGCAAATATAGTATACGTATTAATACTTTGGGCGGCAAAACCCTCGATTAGCCTTCAATCTCAAAATACTCACAAGCAAGCGGGGAAACGAGGCGGCGCGAAGCACTTAAGAGCCTTTTTCCTTAGGGTATATTTTATAATACCCGCCTTATACCCACCTTATAGTTCGTATCTTTCAAAATCGAGCTTCTCGAAAGTATTTATCTATTTTTGCCTTTTCTTTTTGTTTGAGATTCGAATACAATGATCGAGTGATGAAATCCCGAATCAAGGTTGTGTTTTCACACTTTTGGAGATATTGTATTTTGGTTGTGATACTTAATACAATATATTAATAATATTCACAAAGAAAAACCGAGAAAACCGATAATACGTGTTAAGGGAGTTCCACTTAACACAAATACTATTATGGATAATATCAAAAACAAAATTTTCCAAATTAAATCACGACACACCTCCCCGGCAGCGGCGCCATTTGATAGATGTAGAAATACGTCTTTTAGGAAAAAGAACGTAAATAGGGTAAGCGTGCACGACGATTTAGGAAAACCGTGTGTGAATGACCCTAAAAGTGAGTTCGTTCTCGAGGAGGTATGGTGTTGTGAATTAACTTGTAGTTCTTTGAGATTAATATTGAGAAGATGGAATGACGGTTTCTTGGAAATTCCACTATGACGTAAAAAACGAAAACGTAAAACCGTAGAAAAACCACAAAAATTAAAAATTATTAAAACCAAAAAACAAAATATAAAAAATAAAAAGACTAAAAAGAAGTCTAAAATAATATAAATAAAGAATAAAAATCCAACAAAGATATTTTAAAACCTTTTATTAATTAAATAATTAATTTTAAATGCTAATTAAAGCCCTAAAATTAAATTTAATTAATTCAAATGTCAAAAATATGATTTTATTGAACAATTACTTAACTTATATTATTATAAGACTAAAAAGTAATTTTCTAAAAATTAAAACTCTTTTTGGTATTTTTTTAATGATTTAATAAAAACGTATATTAAATAAATTCTAAAAAATAATCTAATAAAAGGAAAATTATGAAACTAATTTTGAAAAATCTATAAACCTATAACTTACCTAGGAAAAATAAGAAATGTAAAATAAGCTTAAAGAATAAGCTAGGAAAAATGAAAAATGATATGGCTTATTTAAAATAAGACAAAAGAAAAATAGGTAAAGTAAAAAACAAAACCACTCCCTAGTAGTCAAAGACCCTAGGGCGCAGTGGTGAGTGTGGTGTGGTGTGAACGTGGTGACCAGGGTTCGAATCCTGAAACCCCCCCTTTTTATCACTTAGTTGCGCCGCAACGCTTGTTTCTTGCGCCGCAACTAGTGAAACGATAGCACCTTTGGTCTGTAGCTCCTTCAGTTGCGCCGCAACTGATAGGTCTTGCGGCGCAACGTGTGAAACGGGAATACCAAGATCTGCAGCTCCTTTAGTTGCGCCGCAACAGGTAGTACTTGCGGCGCAATTTGTATAACGTGCCTGGTTTAGCTACTTGTGTTCAAGCTTTCACAGATTTCAAAAGGACCAAGAGGTGCTTGGTCCTATGGCTTATTTGGAGGATGCTTATTGGACAATAATGGCACTCTTGTGATCCTTTGATCACAAGAAGTCAAGAACAACACAAATTAAACACTTAAGCACACCACAAATAAGCAAATCAAGCACAAAAAAAGCAAGAAAATTGGCAAATAAGTGAAGATGCAGATTTTTTAACTTACTCTTTCCTTAAAAACCTAACAAACTTGTTCAAATCTTGTTCCAAACTAATTAACTACTTACTAATCACCTTAATCAACCATAAACAAGCAATCTAACACCTTTTAATTATCACTAATCAAAACTATGTCCTGCTAAAACGCGTTGCCAAACACCACTTTACTTTCTTAAAACCAAAATTATCAAACCAAAATGCTTACAAAAGCTACCAAATTGATTCCAAGTGCATCTAACATGTAAACATACACACTAGAACACAAATCATGCAATATAAACACACTTAATCACCAAATCACTTAAGATCATATAAACTACTATTTTTGAACTTTCAAAAGGGAAATAAGAAAGATACCTTAGGGCTTTAACATCCAAAGCCCTAGAGGGTGTATAACCCTCCTCCAATCCAACCCGGGTTGGAGCTGAACTAAATCAACACTTCTTCTTCCCTGTTTAAAACAAATCAAACAAAAACAAGAAAATACAAAGATAATATGCAATCTCTCTTTTTTTTTTTTTTTTTTTTCTTTCTTAAATCTTTCCAAAACCTTTTTAATCTTCTTAAAACGTTTTCTAAAACCCTATATTACCAATATCATTAACCAAGAACACCAAAATACCTTTGAGAAGATTTTACCAAAATCTCTCAAAATCTCAAAACCTTAAACAACTTTGAAAATCAAAGTTGCTTAACCATAAAACAAAGTGGAACTCAGAATCAATCTCCTCACAACACACAATCTTTTAAAAACAATAAAAAAGGAATTACACTTGAATATTTCAAAAACCAAACTTTTTATTTCTTTAAAAAGGAATTACATGTGAGAGACTAAAAACTGGAACAAAGGGATCACCACAGCTTGGGTCTCCTATAGAACATCCTAGAAGCATAAAAACATAAAACCCTAATACATAGAAAATCCCAAATGTGCCCTTGAATGATTTTGAGTGCATTTTGTCCTCTCTTGATCTTGAACGTTTATTTTGCTTTGGGAGGAAGCAAATAATCTTGGCCATTGATTTAAGCCACGTCATGATGCTTGGGGGCTAAGGAATGATGTGATTGGTGGATTGGGGAATTGGGGGTTTGGTGCACATGAGTGGGATGCAGGTTTTTAGGAGTGGGAAAGGTTTGTGAGTGTGTGAATTACTTGTGTGCAAGGTTAATTGAGAATTACCCAAGTAATGAGTAAAATAGAACCTGGGGTAAAAGATGAACAGTAAAAGCTCATTTGATCCGTTTTTTGGGGGAGAGAACATGTTAGGCGCATTTTTTGTTTGAAAGTTCCAATTGTGACACATTTGGTCCCTTTCTTTTGTTATTTTTGGCTTTTAAAGATTTTCAGCCTAAAATCGTCTCTCCCTTGTATTTAAGTTTCATCACTTGACAATTTTGGCACAAACTTTCCATAAAGATGTTTCAAAGGCATATTTTGTCATTTGGTGATTTTTCAAGGACTAATCTTGGACAATGTTGATCTTCAAAGGTCTTCAATGAGTCTTTCACTTGTTGAGGGACCATTATTGGCAATTTGAAATTGTTGAGGGACTAATCTTGCCATTTCTTCAATCTTGAAGGACCTTTTTGCAATTTTGACAAACTTAAGGGACCAAACTTGTAGTTATTAATATACAAGGGTTTTAAGTGTCATTTCTTCATTCATTGAGGATCAATCTTGTTTGTCTTCAAGTCTTCAAGGGTATTTGATGAAAATTCCATGATTAGGGCCCGGTTCTTTGTATGGCTTCGTTTCTCGTGTTCGTTTTTCCTTGTATCTTGTGATCTTTTGTCTTTTTCACGATATCCATACCTAAAACACACAAGTAAACAAACACAAGCATATATATGGTATTTTATGACATTTTTATGCATTTAAAGCCCGAAAAGAACGATGAGATCATGTATAAATGCCATCTCATCATTTCCCGCAAGACGCTCCAACATTTGGTCCATGAAGGGCAAGGGAAAATGGTCTTTTCGGGTGGCTTCATTCAACTTTCGATAGTCAATGCACACTCTCCATCCGGTCACAAGTCTAGTGGGAATCAACTCGTTGGCATCGTTTGGCACAACGGTCATCCCTCCCTTTTTAGGGACACAATGAATAGGACTCACCCAAGGGCTATCGGAAATAGGGTAAATCATTCCCGCGTCAAGGAGTTTAAGGACCTCCTTTTTGATGACGTCGTGAATTTTGGGGTTCACCCTCCTTTGACTTTGGATTGTTGGCTTGAAATCCTCCTCCATTAAGATTTTGTGGGTACAAAACTTGGGATCGATTCCCTTAATGTCGGATAACTTCCACGCAATCGCCCCTTTGTGATCCTTAAGAACATCGACAAGTGCGGTTTTTTCATCATTCGAAAGATCCTTCGCAATAATAACCGGCAACTTGTCGTCCTCCTCCAAATAGACATATTCGAGGTGAGGAGGTAAATCTTTCAACTCGAGGATAGGTGGCTCCTCAAGTGAAGATTTGGGCTCGATACTCATAACCTCCTCGGGTGGAGGAAATGGGAAATCGTTGAGAAAATCCTTGATAATCGAGAAGTCCTCATCGTTGTCGAGGTCTTCGTCACAAGTACGTGGAACATCGAATTCTTCCAACGTAAAACCACCACCTTAAAATGGAGTGAAAGTTGGTGTCGAATTATCAAGAATTGGATCTAACATAGTGGGATTGCCACTAGTTTCTTCATCACCAAACCCTAAAACTTCTTGTGAAAATTCCTCGCAAACCACGTTGATCATATCAACGAGGTTTATGGTAGCAACGGAATAAACATGAGAAAGTTGAGAATTTTGAGTTGCGTTTATAACAAGTTCCTCGTCGTTGAAACGTAAGGTGATCTTTCTAGCATGCACATCAATTAAAGCCATAGACGTATCTAAAAACGAACGACCTAAAATAAGAGGAACTTGAGGATCCGTGGGGATATCAACAACAATAAAGTCTACGGGATAGTAGAACTTCCCCACTTTCACAAAAACGTCTTCCGCCAAACCACATGCAAGAATCATGGAATGGTCGGCCAACTCAATAGACATTCGTGAAGGAGTAAGATTAGGAAGATTGAGCGACTTGAAGATTGCAAGTGGCATCAAATTAATGCTAGCACCAAGATCGGCCAAGGCATAGCATTCTTCCATATCTTGAATTACACAAGGGATCAAAAATTTACCGGGATCACCAACTTTTTGAGGTATGCGATTAAGATAAACCGACGAACAACTAGACATTTGGTGCAATTTTTCCTTGTTGTTCAACATACTTTTAAAGTTAGCGGCAAATCGAGGCATCATGACCAAAGCATCGGTGAAACTCACATTAAAGTGCAAATCACGAAACATTTTCATAAAAAGCTCAAATTGGTAGTTGTCGTGCTCTTGTCGTTTCTCCTTCCTAAGTCTCGATGGGTAAGGCAAGGGTGGTGTGGGTTGGGGCATAGGCATAGCCTTTGGAATCTCGGGTTCCAATATGGGTGATGGGTCAACCGTAGGTGTGGCATGAGCGGTACTTTGTGGGATTGAAATATGCTCCTTTTCGACCACCACCTCGGGTTCTTCCTCAATTTCCTCCACCGTTGGAGTAATTGGTTGAGGAGTCGGTTCTTTAAGTGTCTTACCACTTCGTGTGGTGATCACTTTCATCTCTCCCTTCGGGTTTGAAACGGTGTTACTAGGCAAACTACTCGAAGTAGAGGCTTTGTTCCCCATGACGGCTTCTAAAATGGCATTAAGCTTAGCATCAAAACTATTAAACTTCAAATCTTGACTAGCGGCTTTTTGGTCAATTCTTTGTTCAAGCCTAGCATGACTTTGCTCTATCTTGTTGTTTTGACCTCGAATTTGGTTAGCAAAATCATTTTTCAATTCATTCCTCATGCTAAGATTTTCTTTAACAAAATTAGCTAACTCCTTGGTGTTCTTAGCCGTGTCCCTAGCTTGATTAGCCAATTGCTCTTGTATGTTTTCCAAAATCTTATCATTTGCCGTAGCGTAATTCACAAAGTCCATTGGAAGTTCTTTAGTGTAAACATTTTGAAGACCTTGACTCATGTTTTGAAAATTACGGTTTTGATTTTGATTTTATAATTGGCTACTACTACTCCCTTGATTCCCATAGTTGTTATTACCCTTAAAATTGTTCCTTTGATTACTTTGGTAACCAACTTGATTGTTTCGATAATTGTTAGCATTTTGATTTGGTGGAAAACCCGGTGGAGTCAATTGATTAGTGCGAGGAACTTGACCGTTTTGGTTATAAGTTCCCGCGGCCGCGAAGGCACTCGAAGTGTTACCACCGTTGGTAATGCACTCGGAATAATCGTGAGCTCTACCACAATACATACAAGAAACCTCAACCGCTTTAATCGTAGCGGGAGCGGGTTGTTCACCAACTTTAAACTCAACTAACAATCCTTTCACTATATCAAAAATTTTGTTCTCCAAATTAGCCTCGACTTGGCAAGCATCAACGGTGTGTGACAATGAAGGCGAAGACGAAGACGAAGTCTTACGAACACTCGACGTGCTACGAGGACTATACACCTTAGACCTATTCTCAATGATTAACAATGCTTCCTTGACCGTCTTACACAAAAAATTACCACCCGCGGCGGCATTAAGATAATCACGCTCATGATCGTTCAAGCCATTGTAAAACGTGTCAATTTGATGCAAGTCAGAAAAACCATGATGAGTACATTCGTGCAACATTTCCTTAAACCTATTCCAAGCCGTTGAAAAACTCTCATTATACTCTTGCGAAAACTTTGAAATCTCGTTTTTCAAGTGCGTAGTCTTAGAGGGCGGAAAAAATTGGTTCACGAATTTTGAAACGAGATCCTTCCACGTCAATATAGAATTGGGTGGCTCTTTCTCTAACCAAATTTTTGCGGGCCCCGCTAAGGAATACGAAAAAAGCATCATCTTAATCGAGTCGTTTGAAACATCCTTAAACTTGCACGTGGCGGTGAGACGATTAAATTGGCGAATGTGGTTATGAGGGTTGTCCTTTTCGTCGCCTCGAAACTTGTTGTTTTGAATCATTGACAAAAAACCCGTCTTAACCTCAAAATTCTCCGCAAGGATAGCGGGAATCACAATCGATTCTCCATAACCCTCGGTGGGTGCTTGAAGCAACTCCATCATAGTTCGATTAGCCATGGGTGCTTCTTTCACTACAATGGGTTCGTCAATAGGAGACTCCTCACTAGAAGGAGTGGTGGATTTGTTTCTTCGTTTACGAGCACGTCTTGCTTTGGAGCGAGTTTGCATAAACGTCACGTACAACGAGAAGGCGAGCAAAGAAGATTCTTTTTGGTGTTTTTACTTTTTCAATTTTTTTGTGGTTTTTGATTGTTTTCACTTTTTTTGGATTTTTGGAATGTATTAAGTAGACCAAAATCTACAAATCTCCTCTTTAATCAAATCTCTCGATTAAAGAAGCCTCAAGGAATGAAAACGATCACGTGAAGTGAACGCCTTCGATGACTTTAGAACGATGGTGGAACACCAAATCGTTCAAGAGGGTTTAATCAAATGAAACCAAGAAAATATATATGATACTTAATAATACTTTGGGCGGCAAAACCCTCGATTAGCCTTCAAAATCAAAATACGCACAAGCAAGCGGAGGAAACGAGGCGGCGCGAAGCACTTAAGAGCCTTTTTCCTTTAGGTCGTGAAATACAACCGCCTTATACCCACCTTATAGTTTGTATTTCTCAAAATCGAGCTTCTCGAAAGTATTTATCTATTTTTGCCTTTTTCTTTGGTTTGAGATTCGAATACAATGATTGGGTAATGACCTCCCAAGTCAAGGTTGTGATTTCTCACGTATTTGGAGTACTTGTAAATTTATTGTTCTACGTATACAATATAGTAATAATATTCACAAAAAACAAAAAACCGATAATACGTATTAGTAGAGTGCTACTAATACAATTACTTTTATGGCTATATATAAAAACAACAATGGTTCAACCAAAACACAACACGCCTCCCCGGCAGCGGCGCCAAAATGATAGTTGTAAAATTTACGTCTTTTAGGAAAAAGAGCGTAAAAATAGGGCAAGCGTGCACGACGATTTAGGAAAACCGTGTGTGAATGACCCTAAGTGAGTTCGTTCTCGAGGAGGCAAGTGCGTTGTGTTAAGAGTTGATATTGATTTGTGATTATATTGATTGAGAAAGAAATGGGATTAGAAGAGAAAGACGGTTACGAAAATGAATTAAACTACGACGAAAAAGGCGTAAACATAAAACCGTAAATAGTGCCAAAATTAAAATTTTATCCTAAAAATTCCTAAAAATTACTAAAAATCCATAATAATATTCTAAGAGTTTACAAAAAATCCAAACTTGCTAAAACCTTTTAATTAATTAAATAATGACTTTTTAATGCTAATTAAAGCCCTAAAAATCACTTTTAATTATTCAAAAGCCCTAAACAAGATTTTATAGTTTTTAAACCTCAAAAATATCCTAATTAAGCTAAAAACTATTTTTAAAAATTTTAAAACCAAACTAAACTATTTTTAAACCCTTAAAAACTATTAAAATCTATTAAATCTTAAATTAATTCTAGAAATTAATTGAAAAGTCTAGAAAATATTTGAAAAGTGACAAAACTCCTAATTAAGTGTCCTTAACCTAGGAAAAATATAAAAACTAAAAAAATAAAACTTGAATTTTTAATAATAAAATAATATTAAAATATTCAAAAAAATAAAAAGTTTGTAAATAAATTCTAAAAAATTATCAAAAATCCTAAATAATGTAACTAAAACAAAAATGCAAACCAAATTTTTTGAAACCTATTTAATAATTTTATATTAAATTTTAAAGTTAGCTAAAAACCGTAAAATCCAATAAAATTAAAAATAAGCTAAATTGAAAACCTAATAAGCTGTAAACCTCAAAAGTATGATTAAAAACCTAAAAATTATTTTTCCAGATTTTTAAATCACTTTTTACTATTTTTAAATGACTTTCTAAAAATTAAACTTAAAATAATCCTGGTAAATAAAATAATAATGAGAAAAATAAACTTTTTGCTCAGAAAAGTCAACAACACTAATATAATCCTAAGAAAAATGCTAAACAGAAATAAGCTATAAGAAATAAGCTAAAAACAGCTTATTTAAAAGCTGTTTGCTAAATAAGCACAAAACCAAAAACACCTTAAATAAGTATTGAAAGGAAAGGAAAACGTAAAAAGGCCATCTGGATCACTGGTAAGCACGCTACTCCTTGGAACGCAAGGTCGCGTGTTCGAGTCCAGGCAGGGTGTGCCTTTTTGCAAAACTTTTTTTTTTTTTTAACTTTTAAACTCAAATCCAGTAACTTGTTAACTCACAAAAACACAAGCTCAATCTAATTTAATCAAGATTAAGCTAAGATTTAGCAAAAACGTGCTCAGTTGAGCACTTGTTAACTGATGAACAAAAAAACAAGCCAAGTGTGTATTTTCACTTGTGGATATGACCAAGAGGACTTGGTTTGCTGATTCTGGTGTTGATTTTTGATGGAACAAGGCACCCTTGTACTCTTTGGAGTACAAGGAGTCAAGAGAAACTCAAAAACAGGCAGGTTATAGCACAAAATCAAGCACTCAAGAGCAAATCAAGTTGCTGATACAATATGCAAGGTCTGGTGGTGTTTAGCTTAATTGCTAGCACACAAATGAGATTCAAAGGGCCAGATTTTGCACACAAAGCAACCAACTAGCAAATAAGTTGAAACACATCTTGCTTAAACCTAAATCTAGCAGATTTAACAACTATGAAGGCTCAAATCCACATAAACAAGCAGAAAAAGTGACTAACTGATTTTTAAGCTTCTTTGTCCAACTTTTTATCATGCAACTAGTTCAAATCCTACCCAATGCTGAAATAAAACTAGCATACACCCTAAATGTTACCTAAGAATGATTATAACTTGGTTTTAACTCAACACCCTTTCACAATTCTTAGTTAAATAGCAGATCCAAACACCCCTTAAAAACTTAATATGCAAATTTAACACACCAAATCTCTTAGAAATCTAACCAAACTGAATTTAAACAATCTTAACATGCATATAATAACCTAATAACTCAAATCAAACAGCTTAAACAAACAATCAACACCTTTCAAGCAATTCCACACAAAACACATAAATTTTTCAGAAACTAAAAAAAATGAAAAAGGGAACAATAAACTACCTTAAGGGTCCTACATCCAGGACCCTTAGTGGCTGCTTTGCCACCTCCTTATAGGCTGGGGCCTATGCAGAACTCTTGGACAAACAAAATCAATACCTGCTAAGAGAAAACTTGAAACACAAGCACAATATGCAATCTGATTTTTTATCTCTTTTTTTTTAAACCTTTTCACAAACTTCCTTATACTTCCTTTAAAACACTCACACAACAACTTTAGAAACCTGGAAATCCAAACCTTGAACAAGGTTTTTTGCCAAAAATCCCAACTTTCAGAAACTTTGAACAAAAACTGAAATTTTAAAAAGACTTGAAAATAAAACTTGGAACACAATTTAAACAACAAAAATGTAAATGAGGATCCTGGAATCTTTTCTTCAACAATACTTAACCAATTTCATTCATTAATCAAACGGGATTTACAAGCTTGTGAACTTAGGAAAAAATTCAGGAACAAGAACTAAAATGCTAAGTCTTATGGCTTTATATAGCAGCCTACAGATCTTTCTAGATACTAAATAAAATATTAAACAGCTAAACCCCTAATGGTTTGAAAATCCCAAATTGCCCTTGTGTTCTTGGGTCAAAATTCGTCCATGTGAATGAGAGTGATGTGCCAGCTGTGGAAAGTGATCTTAGACGTTAAACAAGCCTTGGGGACAAGGGAGTTGATCTTGAACGCGAAACTTGTCTCCTCTTGGGTTTTGGGGGAAAAAGACGTGAGCAGGGGGGGTCCTACAGTCACATGGGTTGAGTGGGAAAGTGATGTTGGTGGTGGGTTTTGCTTAGTTTAGGCTTAATCATCAATCTGGAAAACATGAAGCAAAAGCCCTTTGTTTTTGGCTTAATTGTACCTGGGGGTTTATAGGGTTTATATGGGATTTAAGGGTGATTAGATCTGAATTGGGGGTAATTATTTTTAAATAATTGTTTTGGTGGGAAAGGGTTAAGGTTGACTGGGGGATTTGACCAAGGTTTAATAAATAAGCCTGGGTTGTGGGTTTGGTTACGGGTTGGGTATGGGTAAATGGGTTATGGGTGGGTTGTGATGAGGTGGCAGGTGCTGGTTAGTGGTGGGAGTTTGGCTATTTGGCAGTTTGAGTCCCCATAGTTTACTTCTTCTTTCACTTTGTATTAAAACAGCCTAAATCACTTTTCCTTTGTAAATAACTTTGGGAAGTTGGCAGTTTTGGCACAATTTGTTTATAAACTTGAAACAAGGACTAAACATGCAATTTCTTCATATTCCAAGGACTGATTTTGACATGTCTTCATACTTCCAGGCCTTGACTTGTTTGTTGACTTCTTGGAGGATCATGATTGACAATTTAGATTTGTTGAGGGACTAAATTTGCCAATTCTTCAAAGTTAAGGGTCCTTTTTGTATTTTGACAAACTTTAGGGACCAAACTTGTAATTATGAAAATACAAGGGTATAAAGTGTCAATTCTTCAAACTTGGAGGACCAATCTTCAATATTCTTCAAATCTTCAAGGGTTGACTTTGGAAAATTCTTCATTAGGGCTTGGTTCATCGTACGGCTTCGTTTCCCGTGTTCGTTTTTGACTGATTCTTGTGATCTTTTGTCATTTTCTCAATATCCGTACCTAAAATACACAAGCAAAAAATACAAGCATATATTTGGGTATTTTGATGATATTTAATGCATTTTAAGCCCAATTTGGACGATGAGACTATGTATAAAAGCAGTCTCATCAGTGTTCCTCGAGTTTGAAGATGTTTGAAGGTTGTTGTTGGTGGGTTTGTAGATTTTCTTATATTGCTTCATAACGAAAGCCATTTGTTGCTTGAATTCCCTATCCTTTTGAGCTATTTCTTCATCACTGTCTTCTTCGGATGATTACTCAGGTGTGGGTGATGGTGCTCTTGCAACTTCTTTGCCTCGGGATCGTGTTGGAACATGTGACTTGGAGACAATGGATGATCGTGGTGATGATGATTGAGTAGAGTAGGTCTTTGAAGTACGGGAGTGATAATCTGGGTAATGTTGAGTGGTAGACACCAAAGCAAGTGGATTGGAAATCTTTGCAACTCGTTCAGCTCGAAGTTTATTTGCCTCATTTTCAAATTGTTTCAAGATGTCAAAGAGCTTGTGATATGAAACTTCGTCTAACTGTAGTTGTTGTTTCACCAAGGTGACAAACCTTGTCCACTCTGGTTGAAGTTGCTGTAGAAATTGGACATTGACTTGCATGGTGGAAACTTGCAAGTTGTTTCGGGTCATATCATTCATCATCTTGTAGAATCGGGAGTAATAAGAATCAATTGATTCCCCATCCTTGGATGTAAACTTGCCAAAGTTCCAAAACATCTTAGTTTTCACATCTTGTTTGTTAAGTGATTCACCTTGTTGCAATCTTTCAATGGCCGTCCACATTTCTTGAGCAGTAGGACATGCGTCAACCGTAGAGTAAATTTCATCTCCAATGCCACTGAGAATTAAGTAGATTGCTTCCTTCTCTGCATCAAACCACGCACGGTTCTCAGGGATGAGGTCGGTCCTCTTTTCATCACGTTCATATGCGGGTTGTGCGTCACTTGTGTCTGTGGCTGGTACTACAGGAACTTGAATCCTTGAGAGTTTATAGGGTCCTTCCAAGATACATTGCCTTAAAGCATCACCGTTAGGTTTTGTGTCAAGGTAATGTATAAAACGGGATTGTCATTGATCATATCGACCCGACACAAGCATTGGTGGTCTTTCTTTGTTACCTGCCACCATTATGTTGTTGTTCGTCACACGATATTCAGTAGTAGAATCCATCTCAATATTTTCTGAAATGATGAATCGAATGTGGATCTTAAGTAGTTGTGTTGTGATTGTTTGGTTGTTGAAATTCCGAAAATTGCGATTTTTTCTCAGCCCGACAATAAATTCATCTGTCCGACAAAACGGTAGACCTAAAAAATTTGTAATCACCAAATTTTGAAATTGAGCTAGAAATGTCCTAAAACTAGTATGGAAAAAAATTGATTTTACTTGACCTAACAATTTTAACTCTTTCTTTTTTTTTTAATCTTCATGTAAACTACGTTCCGAAACTAGTCTAGATGGTGGCTAAGTCTAAAAAATACTCAAACAAATATTTAGATAAACATGTCATCGGAATGTCCATCGGAATGTGCCATCGGAATGTTGGTTGTCGGAATGCTTAGATCGGAATGTCCTTTAGATCGCAATGTACTGTCGAAATGTTCAGATCGGAATGTCCTTTAGATCGCAATGTGTACCTGTCGAAATCCTTAGATCGGAATGTTGTTTTGATCGCAATGTGTACCTGTCAGAATCCTAGATCGCAATGCTCAGATCGGAATATGTTCAGATCGGGATGTTCAGATCGGAATGTGGCTGAAACAAATTTGGCAGAGTAACGACTCACAATTCCCTTGAAACCGTCAGAATCCCAGATCGCAATGTACGATCGGAATGTCCAGATCGGAATAAGGTATCGAAATCTAGTGATCGCAAAGTAGAACCAGTTGGTTATTGCGATCAAACCCCTCTCAATTGTACTTTCTGATGGTGATACAAGCTAGAATTTCGGAAAGATGAAAAAAAAGAAATTTTCAACTTTTGATCCAAAAAACTTGTGTTTAAGCCAAAAACCAAGATACCCAAGTCCCAATAGCACGAATAAAGAAGGTATATGAATCGAAAAACACTAAAAAACAAGAAAAATCTTGAATTCGTGGTAGAAAGAAGGATTAAAGCAAATAAATCAAATGAAAACGCAACAACCAATCACAAAACTACCCCATGGCGATTGATATCAATTGTTGTCCCTAATATATGATGATTCTAGCACACGAAATTATGAAAGAAGGGTAGATATGAGATGAATTTTAGAGAGAGAAAGTAGTGAGAGAAAGTAGAGAGAAATGGTTGGAGAAACTTGTGGAATATTAGATTAGGAGAAAAATGAAATGACCAACACCCTTCCTAACATGCTAGGAAGGGTATATATAGTCCACCCACATGCGGGCTTCTTTATGGACTATATGGTTTGGGCCGGGCTTTACTTTTGGGCTTTAGTTACTTATCAATGAACTTTAGCCTAAAGTTAAGCCCGTATAACACGACTAAAATACTACCTATTACAACGTTCTAAAATACGATACATAATAAACGTATGACCGAGCATTCTTGTTTGACTCAATATTTTGAGGCTAACACAAGCTTCCAAGATTTGTGAAGCTGCGGGCCTGTCAACACACCGACGAAGGATCAAGTCAACACATTGTTTAAAGAGATAAGGGTCGTCCTAATAGTAAGTTTTCACATCCTTGAAGAATTTCTTCTTTTGTTGGGACGATAACCCTTCGATGAGAATTCCACCCGCCAAGTAGTTTTCAAAGTCCGCAAACCATGGGGTCTCATCAAGATTGGAGTTAATAGACATCCAGGCCTCAAGGGGAAAAGATTCATTAATCTCTTGATTTGGGAGCTCCCATTGATAAGTATCCTCGAGTCTACTAAGATGATTCGCGGCTAGGTTTTCCGCTCCCATTTTTTCACAAATTTCAATTTTGAATTCTTGAAGGAGTAAAACCCAACGAAGAATTCTTGGTTTAGAATCTTGTTTTATTAGCAAGTACTTCAACGCGGAATGATCGGTGTACACAATGGTGGTGGAAAGGACAAGATAGGGGCGGAATTTTTCAAAAGCATACACTACAACTAAAAGATCTTTTTGGGTAGTGGTATAATGCAATTGAGCCCCCGTCATTGTCTTGCTAGCATAATGGATTGGTTGGAAATGTTTGTTAATTCTTTGTCCCAAAACCGCTCCAATAGCAAAGTCGCTAGCATCACACATCAATTCAAAAGGTAACTCCCAATTAGGGGTAACTAAGACCGGTGCCTTGGTTAGTTTATCCTTAAGAAGATTGAAAGATTTGATACACTCTTTAGAAAAGACAAAAGGAGTATCTTTTTCCAAGAGGTGGGTCATCGGGCGAGCTATCTTAGGAAAATCTTGAATGAATCGACGATAGAATCCCGCATGACCAAGAAAACTTCTCACACCTTTCACGGTTGAAGGAGGAGGTAATTTAGCAATCACATGGACTTTAGCACGGTCGACTTCAAGACCGGCTTTGGAGATTTTATGACCTAGAACAATGCCTTCTTTTACCATGAAATGGCATTTTTCCCAATTAAGAACGAGACGAGTGTCTTCACACCGTTTGAGCATACGTTCTAAATTGGCAAGGAAAGTAGAGAAAGAATCACCATATACCGAGAAATCATCCATAAAGACTTCCATAGTTTCTTCAACCATGTCATGGAATATAGCCATCATACACCTTTGGAAAGTCCTAAGAGCATTGCATAAGACGAAAGGCATTCTTTTGTAAGCTAATGTTCCATAAGGACAAGTGAATGTGGTTTTCTCTTGGTTGTTTGGATCGATGGGAATTTGAAAATACTCAGAGAAACCGTCTAAGAAGCAATAGTAGTCATTACTCGCTAAACGCTCGAGCATTTGATCCATGAAAGGAAGAGGAAAATGATCCTTGCGAGTGGCACAATTGAGCTTGCGATAGTCTATGCAAACTCGCCAACCTGTGACAAGTCGAGTAGGAATCAACTCGTTGTTTTCATTGGGAACAACGGTTATTCCGCCTTTCTTAGGCACACAATGGACGGGACTAACCCAAGGCGAATCCGAAATAGGGTAAATCATTTCGGCATCTAAAAGTTTGATAACTTCTTTCTTGATGACGTCATGAATTTTTGGATTAACCCTTCTTTGGCTTTGGATTACGGGTTTAAAGTCATCTTCCATGAGAATTTTATGAGTACAAAAGTTAGGATCAATTCCGCGGATGTCAGAAATTTTCCAAGCAATTTCTTTCTTATGATTTTTGAGCACATCGATAATTCGGGATTTTTCATCCTATTTTAAGTCCTTTGCAATGATGAAGGGTAACTTCTTATTGTCTTCTAGGAAAACATATTCAAGATGAGACGGTAAATCCTTAAGCTCTGAATCCGGAGTATTGTCGATTGAAGGCTTAGTCAAATTCGGATCATCATTTATGATTTCCATAGGAGAAGGTGGAGAAATATGGTCCTCATTGAGAAGTTTCACAATGGTACGAATGTCTTCATCCCAATCGGAGGGAGAATCGTCATATTTTAAGTCCACATCCCCTAAAATTGCTTCAAATTCTTTCAAAAGAAAACCACTTTCTCCAAATGGGGTCAATGAGGGAGCAATAGAGGCAACGGTCTCAACGGTGGGTAGAGAAGAAAAATCATTTTACAAGCGTCTTTGAAGTGTTATTCACAAGCCTCATCAAGTACATCAATGAAATTAACGCTCTCGTGTTCGTAAGGTTGCTTAGAAAGTTTACCCATGTTGAAGATGATTTTGTTGTCACCAACTCTCTTGATTAATTCGCCCGTGGCTACATCAATAAGAGTGCGAACGGTCCTCAAGAATGGACGTCCAACAATTAATGGAATACGGGGATCCATCTTGTAGTCAACGACAACAAAATCCGCCGGAAAGGTGAATTTGTCGACACCGACGAAGACATCTTCGGCTATCCCCACCGGATAAGCAACCGTACGGTTAGCTAATTCCAATGTCATTCGTCTGGGGACTTGCTCGGGTAGAGATAATTGTTTCCAAACGCTTAATGGCATTAAGTTGATACTAGCACCTAGATCGGCTAGGGCCATACAATTCTCTACCCCGAGAAAGTTACAAGGAATGAGAAAGCTACCCGGATCACCAAGTTTGGTTGGTAATTTCATTAAAAGAACCGCGGAGCAATTCTCATTAAGTTGGGTTTGAGCAATATCAAGGAGTTTTTCCTCATCATTGAGAAGATCTTTGAACATTTTAGCATATTTAGGCATGTGAGCGAGAGCCTCGGCAAAGGAGATGTTGAAATTCAATTGTTTAAAAAATACTCAAACAAAAATTTAGCTAAACATGTCATCGAATGTCCATCGGAATGTGCCATCAGAATGTTGGTTGTCGGAATGCTTAGATCGGAATGTCCTTTAGATCGCAATGTACTGTCGAAATGTTCAGATCGGAATGTCCTTTAGATCGCAATGTGTACCTGTCGAAATCCTTAGATCGGAATGTTGTTTTGATCGCAATGTGTACCTGTCGGAATCCTAGATCGCAATGCTCAGATCGGAATATGTTCAGATCGGAATGTTCATATCGGAATGTGGCTGAAACAAATTTGGCAGAGTAACGACTCAAAATTCCCTTGAAACCGTCGGAATCCCAGATCGCAATGTACGATCGGAATGTCCAGATCGGAATAAGGTATCGAAATCTAGTGATCGCAAAGTAGAACCAGTTGGTTATTGCGATCAAACCCCTCTCAATTGTACTTTCCGATGGTGATACAAGCTAGAATTTCGGAAAGATGAAAAACAAGAAATTTTCAACTTTTGATCCAAAAAACTTGTGTTTAAGCCAAAAACCAAGATACCCAAGTCACAATAGCACGAATAAAGAAGGTATACGAATCGAAAAACACTAAAAAACAAGAAAAATCTTGAATTCGTGGTAGAAAGAAGGATTAAAGCAAATAAATCAAATGAAAACGCAACAACCAATCACAAAACTACCCCATGGCGATTGATACCAATTGTTGTCCCTAATATATGATGATTCTAGCACACGAATTTATGAAAGAAAGGTAGATATGAGATGAACTTTAGAGAGAGAAAGTAGTGAGAGAAAGTAGAGAGAAATGGTTGGAGAAACTTGTGGAATATTAGATTAGGAGAAAAATGAAATGACCAACACCCTTCCTAACAAGCTAGGAAGGGTATATATAGTCCACCCACATGCGGGCTTCTTTATGGACTATATGGTTTGGGCCGGGCTTTCCTTTTGGGATTTAGTTACTTATCAATGAACTTTAGCCTAAAGTTAAACCCGTATAACACGACTAAAATACTACCTATTACAACGTTCTAAAATACGATACATAATAAACGTATGACCGAGCATTCTTGTTTGACTCAATATTTTGAGGCTAACACAAGCTTCCAAGATTTGTGAAGCTGCGAGCCTGTCAACACACCGACGAAGGATCAAGTCAACACATTGTTTAAAGAGATAAGGGTCGTCCTAATAGTAAGTTTTCACATCCTTGAAGAATTTCTTATTTTGTTGGGACGATAACCCTTCGATGAGAATTCCACCCGCCAAGTAGTTTGCAAAGTCCGCAAACCATGGGGTCTCATCAAGATTGGAGTTAATAGACATCCAGGCCTCAAGGGGAAAAGATTCATTAATCTCTTGATTTGGGAGCTCCCATTGATAAGTATCCTCGAGTCTACTAAGATGATTCGCGGCTAGGTTTTCCGCTCCCTTTTTTTCACGATATTCAATTTTGAATTCTTGAAGGAGTAAAACCCAACGAAGAAGTCTTGGTTTAGAATCTTGTTTTATTAACAAGTACTTCAACACGGAATGATCGGTGTACACAATGGTGGTGGAAAGGACAAGATAGGGGCGGAATTTTTCAAAAGCATACACTACAACTAAAAGCTCTTTTTGGGTAGTGGTATAATGCAATTGAGCCCCCGTCATTGTCTTGCTAGCATAATGGATTGGTTGGAAATATTTGTTAATTCTTTGTCCCAAAACCGCTCCAATAGCAAAGTCGCTAGCATCACACATCGATTCAAAAGGTAACTCCCAATTAGGGGTAACTAAGACCGGTGCCTTGGTTAGTTTATCCTTAAGAAGATTGAAAGATTTGATACACTCTTTAGAAAAGACAAAAGGAGTATCTTTTTCCAAGAGGTGGGTCATCGGGCGAGCTATCTTAGGAAAATCTTGAATGAATCGACGATAGAATCCCGCATGACCAAGAAAACTTCTCACACCCTTCACGGTTGAAGGAGGAGGTAATTTAGCAATCACATGGACTTTAGCACGGTCGACTTCAAGACCGGCTTTGGAGATTTTATGACCTAGAACAATGCCTTCTTTTACCATGAAATGGCATTTTTCCCAATTAAGAACGAGACGAGTGTCTTCACACCGTTTGAGCATACGTTCTAAATTGGCAAGGAAAGTAGAGAAAGAATCACCATATACCGAGAAATCATCCATAAAGACTTCCATAGTTTCTTCAACCATGTCATGGAATATAGCCATCATATACCTTTGGAAAGTCCTAAGAGCATTGCATAAGCCGAAAGGCATTCTTTTGTAAGCTAATGTTCCATAAGGACAATTTGAAAATACCCAGAGAAACCGTCTAAGAAGAAATAGTAGTCATTACCCGCTAAACGCTCGAGCATTTGATCCATGAAAGGAAGAGGAAAATGATCCTTGCGAGTGGCACAATTGAGCTTGCGATAGTCTATGCAAACTCGCCAACCTGTGACAAGTCGAGTAGGAATCAACTCGTTGTTTTCATTGGAAACAACGATTATTCCGCCTTTCTTAGGCACACAATGGACGGGACTAACCCAAGGCGAATCCGAAATAGGGTAAATCATTTCGACATCTAAAAGTTTGATAACTTCTTTCTTGATGATGTCGTGAATTTTTGGATTAACCCTTCTTTGGCTTTGGATTACGGGTTTAAAGTCATCTTCCATGAGAATTTTATGAGTACAAAAGTTAGGATCAATTCCGCGGATGTCAGAAATTTTCCATGCAATTTCTTTCTTATGATTTTTGAGCACATCGATAATTCGGGATTTTTCATCCTATTTTAAGTCCTTTGCAATGATGAAGGGTAACTTCTTATTATCTTCTAGGAAAACGTATTCAAGATGAGACGGTAAATCCTTAAGCTCTAAATCCGGAGTATTGTCGATCGAAGGCTTAGTCAAATTCGGATCATCATTTATGATTTCCATAGGAGAAGGTGGAGAAATATGGTCCTCATTGAGAAGTTTCACAATCGTACGAATGTCTTCATCCCAATCGGAGGGAGAATCGTCATATTTTAAGTCCACATCCCCTAAAATTGCTTCAAATTCTTTCAAAAGAAAACCACTTTCTCCAAATGGGGCCAATGAGGGATCAATAGAGGCAACGGTCTCAACGGTGGGTAGAGAAGAAAAACCATTTTACAAGCGTCTTTGAAGTGTTCTTCACAAGCCTCATCAAGTACATCAATGAAATTAACGCTCTCGTGTTCGTAAGGTTGCTTAGAAAGTTTACCCATGTTGAAGATGATTTTGTTGTCACCAACTCTCTTGATTAATTCGCCCGTGGCTACATCAATAAGAGTGCGAACGGTCCTCAAGAATGGACGTCCAACAATTAATGGAATACGGGGATCCATCTCGTAGTCAACGACAACAAAATCCACCGGAAAGGTGAATTTGTCGACACCGACGAAGACATCTTCGGCTATCCCCACCGGATAAGCAACCGTACGGTTAGCTAATTCCAATGTCAATCGTGTGGGGACTTGCTCGGGTAGAGATAATTGTTTCCAAACACTTAATGGAATTAAGTTGATACTAGCACCTAGATCGGCTAGGGCCATACAATTCTCTACCTCGGGAAAGTTACAAGGAATGATAAAGCTACCCGGGTCACCAAGTTTGGTTGGTAATTTCCTTAAAAGAACCACGGAGCAATTCTCATTAAGTTGGGTTTGAGCAATATCAAGGAGTTTTTCCTCATCATTGAGAAGATCTTTGAACATTTTAGCATATTTAGGCATGTGAGCGAGAGCCTCGGCAAAGGAGATGTTAAAATTCAATTGTTTAAACATTTTAATAAGGTTTGAAACTTGAATATTGATACAAGGAATTTCCAAGTATAAAAACTTTATCGTCCGATCTTTTCGAATTGACTACTGGTTAAGAGTGCGACTCAGTCGTTCTTGGTGGACAAATAAAATGGTTTGATTATCTATTTTAAACTATAAGCAAATATAAAAATTTCGTTGAATAAAAATAAAAGCTTTAAAAATTAAAATAAATGATTGAAAACATAAAAACAAAATTAGGAAAACACTTGGTAAAAATAGAGATTTCGGTAAGCGTGCAATTTTTGGAAATTAAAACTTTGTAAAACGAAAAAAATTAAACCCGTCGGAATGTTCTAATCGGAATATGATCCAAAAGCTGGTCGGAAAGTCCAATCGGAATGTGATCGGAATATACCCAAAAGGAATCTGATCGGAATGCACACGTCGGAATGTCTCAAAGTGAACCCCAATCAGAATGCTTTAGATCGGAATGTAATAGGAATGTTGGAATCGGAAAACACCCAATCGGAATGTGTAAAAAGGCAGCTATCGGAATCCAAAAGGAATCCTAATCGGAATGTACAAAACCCTTTTCCGATCAGAGATCGGAATACAAGGAAGCTGATCGGAATATCTACCCCTAATCGGAATGTCCAATCGGAAAGGGGTTTACCCTTTTCCGATGCTATTTGAATTCGAAATAAGACAAATATTTAAGCTACTTTTGATAAGCCCAAACCAAGACTTAACCAAATCAATAATAAGCCGAACTAATAAGTATAAAATAAGAACTTTTTAAACTTTAAATAAGCAAAACTTTTTAAATCAAACCATAAAAAGATTAAAACTTTAAGAAAACTTAAAAAGTGAATAAGCTAAACACAAACTAAGCCAATAAGCATGAAAAGCTCAAAACTTAATCCATATAAATCTCAGATGTGAATAAAAAGACAAACTTTTTAATCACATAAGCATCAAGATGAAAACAAAATCAAAGATTATCACTAATCAAGATCAAAATAAAGAAAGGTAGAAGAAGATTAAAGATAAAAAACTTAACTTGAACTTATAGATTAATGATTCCAAAAATACAAGATCAAATCAAAGCTTAAACATGAAAAGGAAGAAAAGATGAAGTTCTAGTGAGAGAAAGTTAAACACTTTCTCTCTCTAAGAAAAAGAAAAAGATACCAAAGTAACAAAGAATATATATGTACTTGTAAAAATAAAATCTTTTTGGTGCAACACTTTGGAAAAGAAATGATTTTTATGATTTTTTAATGTTTTTGTATTTTTGAAATTTTTTTAATTTTTATGGATTTTTTGAAAATTTTTAAGCAAAGAAAATAACGTTCACGAATGAACGGATCCCAAAATTCAACGTGTATCTCACTAAAAACCGTTAATCTTAACGAAAAGAGCCGGCAGCGGCGCCATTTGATACAAGGAATTTCCAAGTATAAAAAGTTTATCGTTCGATCTTTTCGAATTGACTACTTGTTAAGAGTACGACTCAGTCGTTCTTGGTGGACAAATAAAATGGTTTGATTATCTATTTTAAACTATAAGCAAATATAAAAATGTCGTTGAATAAAAATAAAAGCTTTAAAAATTAAAATAAATGATTGAAAATTTAAAAACAAAATTAGAAAAACACTTGGTAAAAATAGAGATTTTGGTAAGCGTGCAATTTTTGGAAATTAACACTTTGTAAAACGAAAAAAAATTAAACCTGTCGGAATGTTCTAATCGGAATATGATCAGAAAGCTGGTCGGAAAGTCCAATCGGAATGTGATCGGAATATACCCAAAAGGAATCTGATCGGAATGCACACGTCGGAATGTCTCAAAGTGAACCCCAATCGGAATGCTTTAGATCGAAATGTAATAGGAATGTTGGAATCGGAAAACACCCAATCGGAATGTGTAACAAGGCAGCTATCGGAATCCAAAAGGAATCCCAATCGGAATGTACAAAACCCTTTTCCGATCAGAGATCGGAATACAAGGAAGCTGATCGGAATATCTACCCCTAATCGGAATGTCCAATCGGAAAGGGGTTTACCCTTTTCTGATGCAATTTGAATTCGAAATAAGCCAAAATTTTAAGCTACTTTTGATAAGCTCAAACCAAGACTTAACCAAATCAATAATAAGCCGAACTAATAAGTATAAAATAAGAACTTTTTAAACTTTAAATAAGCAAAACTTTTTAAATCAAACCATAAAAAGATTAAAACTTTAAGAAAACTTAAAAAGTGAATAAGCTAAACACAAACTCAGCCAATAAGCATGAAAAGCTCAAAACTTAATCCGTATAAAACTTAGATGTGAATAAATAGATAAACTTTTTAATCACATATGCATCAAGATGAAAACAAAATCAAAGATTATCACTAATCAAGATCAAAATAAAGAAAGGTAGAAGAAGATTAAAGATAAAAAAAACTTAACTTGAACTTATAGATTAATGATTCCAAAAATACAAGATCAAATCAAAGCTTAAACATGAAAAGAAATAAAAGATGAAGTTCTAGTGAGATAAAGTTAGACACTTTCTCTCTCTAAAAACTCGAAAAATGAAAAGTGACTAAAAACTAATTAACTAACACCCTCCTAATGTGTCATTAGGAGGGTATATATAGGAAGTGGGAAGCTGCATGTGTTGCTTCCTTTTTCTTTCTTCACGACTCGATTTAAAATCTTTGTCTTTCTCGACGTCGTCTCGGGATTTGTCGATATAAATTGAACTTGTCTTATAATTTTCATCTTCTATTAGACTTGAGTTCTTCGACTTCATTAAACTTCCGTCTTTAGACTTTTTCTTCGATAAATCTTTAGAATAGGCCTTGGACTTCCGTTCTTTTTGCACTCTTGATCTTTTGACTTCGTCTTTTCTCGTTTTCTTCGATAAAAGCCCGTGATAGCCCATGTTTTCTTCCTTTTTTCATCTTTTGTTCCTAAAATACAATTAAAACACAAACCACGCATAATTCCGACTTTTACGACATAAAATATACGTTTTGGTCTTGTTATTATTGGAAATAAGTGGTAAAAGGATAAGTGTTTTCACACTTATTAAATCCCTTACACTTGACCATTGCAATGCCCTCATGCAATGCATTAATTTCAAAGCACAGATTACATTTCTCATCATAAATAACCCACCTTGTCCTTTATTAAATACTAAGTACTAAGGAAACTAAAAGAACAAAACAAGTAAAGAAATCAAAGACTTACATTGGGGTTTTGGCCGTCATGAATGTTCATCATCCTCAAGTTTCACGTTCCCCATACCAAGCTTAAAAACGAGATCATTGTTATTATAAGTTAGCAAACTAACACGAACTCATGCGGCCCAATTATTTACTTAGACTCCCTTATTCCTAGGTGTATCTCTTATATTTTAATTTTGTCTTGAATGATCACGAGGATGCATTGTTTGACTTATTTCGATAGTTATTTAGGCTGAAAATTAAGTGGGACGATTTAATCAATAGTTAGCTAAAGGACAAAATCTTTTAAAACTACTTCTCGGGACCTCTTAAAGTTCATATCTTGGCATAACTCGCTTCACGATTTGAGACCTTTCTCGGACCGATATTTGGTAGCGACTTCATACTTCGAATCTTGAGAGACGTTCATGAAATTATGGTCTTCTCCTTATATTAGGAATTTCTTCACTTGAAGTTTTTGAGAGATTCTTCAAATTTGGACCACGACTTCTTCATTTTTCTCCAATCTTTATTTTGGACTTTGATATACAACGATCCGCCTCCTTTTAGGACTTGGATCTATTTATCCTCATACCTTGTTAGGGACTTTTTGGATAGACTTCTCCATGATCTTTAGGGGAGTATTTGCTTTTCGTCGTGTGTCTCGATATTTCATATTGATTTTTGATAAATGATTATTCACATCACTTTGGATCTTTAGCAAAAAATGTAGCCCTCATGTCTTGTTAGGATCTTTTCGGACTCGCCAATCTTCGCATGCCGCTTCAATAAGTTATGCCTTTGCTATGAACTCTAATTAATATCCAGCAACTTTTAAACGATCTTGTGCTAGAAGCTAAGTAACTTTTCAAATCGTACAACCTTATTTATTGCAAATATATTTATTAACAAGCGATGGGAGAATAGGCTTATAATCAACTCACATAAATTCACAAAAGAATACCAAACTTATAATTGACTCTATCATCTCTCGTTCTCCACAATTTAAAATCTCAAGGAATGAGACTCGTGGATGCTTAGCCAATTAATTTAAAGTTTTGGGTTTTCGAGTCATCTATCGGATCTTGCAAACTCTTAGACTTTTTCAAGTTTAGAATTCTCATTTTGAAGTTCCCTTGATAAACGACTCTCTAGGATCAATTATAGGAACTTGAGAAAAGTTCTTGTTCTTAACCCGTGAGAGTTAAGACTTTCGCGTTTTAAAATTCCCTATATAAAAGCCTAGCAAAACTTGACTTAAACACGTTAAGGATACTAGCTAGAGTAAACTTAGATAAGTAAACTCGTGTTGAGTCAAAATATTCACGACTTTGAAAAATTTAAAACCACTTTATTAAACTTTATTTTAGCAAGGAAAGTAAATAACGATAACAAAGGAAAATACTACTATACTACTAGGCCAAAATACATTAAAAATTTTGAAAAATGTCGAAAAATCAAATTTTCCGGTTAAAATGAAGGCAAATTCATGGAAAAGACCACTTATTTCGATAGAAGTCCCCCTACACTTGATATAAACATTATCCTCAATGTTTAAGCATGTGGGAGTAAACTCCCCTACACTTAGGACATTGTGCACGTTGTTTAAATCTTGCTAAGGAAAGGACAACTATGGAGATTACAATGTGAACATATAAGATATGAAATATTGAATCACAAAGTTTAGGATAGAACCGGGAAGATGGGTACACGGGATCACGGTTCGTCAAAAGTCATCGAGAATGGATCTTTGAAGCTTTTAATCCCTGCACATCAAAAGAAACAAGACAACAAACACATACGGGGCTCCCCCTACACTTATTATGAAAACGATAAAGGATAGATCAACGGGTTGCCTCCCGAGAAGCGCTTGTTTTTGTTAACTGAGTCACGAGCCTGACTCAACCCAGAACTAATTCAAGGGAAACGTGGTGAGGGATGGAATCATCTCATGAGAGATGTCCTCACCAAAGTACAACTTCACTCGTTGGCCATTCACTTTGAAATATGGCCCATTTGGCTGAGAAAGCTCAAGGGTGCCATATGGGAAGACTTTGGCGACGGCGAATGGACCAGACCAACGGCTCTTCAACTTGCCCGAGATGATCTTCAACCGAGAGTTAAAGATTAAAATTTGATCACCCACGTAGAACTCTCGGTTCTTATTCCTAGCATCATGAATGATCTTGGTCTTCTCCTTGTAGATCAAAGAATTCTCGAAAGCTTCATTCCTCAGTTCATTGAGCTCGTTGAGTTGAATCTTCCGAAGATCACCGGCTTTGTTGATGTCAAAATTCGCCCACTTCAAATCCTAATACACCTTATGTTCCAACTCAATAGGGAGGTGGCATGCCTTCCCGTACACAAGACGATAAGGTGTACAACCAATCGGGGTCTTATATGCGGTACGGAAAGCCCACAAAGCATCGTCTAACTTATCGGCCCACGAGGCACGATGCTCTCCCACAGTACGCTCAAGAATTCTCTTCAGTCCACGGTTGGATATCTCGGCTTGACCATTTGTTTGGGGATGATAAGCGATGGAAAGACGATGATTGACACCGTACTTAGCCATGACTCTTGCGAATTGATCATTGCCAAAATGAGTCCCGCGGTCACTGATGATAGCACGAGGAACGCCGAATCGAGAAAAAAGTTGCTTTAGAAAGTTCACAACCACCCTCGCATCGTTCGTAGGGAGAGCCTTAGCTTCAACCCATTTGGATACGTAGTCAACGGCTACGAGGATGTACTTGTTCCCTTTGAATGATGGAAATGGCCCCATAAAGTCGATACCCCATACATCAAAGATTTCACATTCTTGTATGAAATTTCGAGGCATCTCATCTTTATGTGCGATCTTGCCTTGGCGTTGTCAAGCATCACAATTTTTAACCATCTCGTGAGCGTCACGATAAATGGTGGGCCAATAGAATCCAGAGTCGAATACTTTCTTCGCGGTGTAATTAGGACCAAAGTAACCACCGGTGGGTCCTTTATGGCAAGCTTCAAGAATTAGTAGCACTGCCGGCCCATCAACACATCGACGAATAATCAGATCAGCACATTGTTTGAAGAGATAAGGGTCATCCCAAAAGTAATTCTTAACATCTTTAAAGAACTTCTTCTTTTGTTAGGATGTTAACCCTTGGATGAGAATACCACCCACTAAGTAGTTTGCAATGTATTCAAACCATGGGGTGTCATCAATATTGGAGTTGATAGACATTAAGGCCTCAAGGGGAAAAGATTCATTGATCTCTTGATTCGGATGATCCCCTTGATAAGGATCCTCAAGTCTACTTAGATGATCCGCGGCTAGGTTTTCGGCTCCCTTTTTGTCACAAATTCCAATTTTAAATTCTTGAAGGAGAAAAACCCAACGAGGAAGTCTTGTCTTAGAATATTGCCTAGTCAACAAGTACTTCAATGCGGAATGATCGGTGTACACGATGGTGGTGGAAAGGACAAGATAGGGGCGGAACTTCTCAAAAGCATACACTACAGCTAAAAGCTCTTTTTCAGTAGTGGTATAATGCAATTGAGCCCCCGTCATTTTCTTGCTAGCATAATGGATAGGTTGGAAGTGTTTGTTCACTCTTTGGCCCAAAACCGCTCCAATAGCAAAGTCGCTAGCATCGAACATCAATTCAAAAGGTAGCTCCCAATTATGGGTAACCAAGACAGGTGCCTTAGTTAGCTTGTCCTTAAGAAGATTGAAGGATTCAAGACACTCTTTAGAAAAGATAAAGGGAGTATCTTTTTCCAAGAGGTGGGTCATCGGGCGAGCGATTTTAGAAAAATCTTGAATGAATCGACGATAGAAGCCCGCATGACCAAGGAAACTTCTCACACCCTTCACGGTTGAAGGTGGAGGTAATTTGGCTATGACATCAACTTTAGCACGGTCGACTTCAACACCGGCTTTTGAGATTTTATGTCCAAGCACAATGCCTTCTTTTACCATGAAATGGCATTTTTCGCAATTTAGAACAAGGCGAGTGTCTTCACACCGCTTAAACATACGTTCTAAATTGGCAAGGCAAGTAGAGAAAGAATCACCATAGACCGAGAAATCATCCATGAAGACTTCCATAGTTTCTTCAACCATGTCATGGAAGATAGCCGTCATACACCTTTGGAAAGTCCCAGGAGCATTGCATAAGCCGAAAGGCATTCGTTTTTAAGCAAATGTTCCATAAGGACAAGTGAATGTGGTTTTCTCTTGGTCTTTAGGATCGATGGGAATTTGAAAATACCCGGAGAAATCGTCTAAAAATCAGTAATAATCATTACCCGCTAGACGTTCAAGCCTCTGGTCCATAAAAGGAAGGGGAAAATGATCCTTTCTTGTAGCATCATTGAGTTTGCGATAGTCTATACAAACTCTCCACCCTGTAACGAGACGAGTAGGAATCAACTTGTTGTTTTCATTGGGGACAACAGTGATTCCGCCTTTCTTAGGCACACAATGGACGGGAATAACCCATGGTGAATCCGAGATAGGGTAGATCATTCCCGCATCAAGAAGTTTGATAACCTCTTTTTTGATAACGTCATGGATCTTGGGATTCACCCTTCTTTGATTTTGAATAGTGGGTTTAAAGTCGTCCTACATGAGAATTTTATGTGTGCAAAAGTGAGGATCAATTCCACGAATATCGGAGATTTTCCAAGCAATCGATTTCTTATGATTCTTCAGCACGGCGATAAGTCGATATTTTTCGTCTTCTTTCAAATCCTTAGTGATGATGACGGGTAACTTATTATTGTCTTCAAGGAACACGTATTCGAGATGAGACGGCAGATCCTTAAGCTCTAAATCCAAAGGATTTTCGATTGAAGACGTTTTCAAATTCGGATCATCGATAGAGATGTCCTTAGGAGATGGTGGAGAAATAAGGTCCTCATTGAGAAGTTTCTCAATGGTACGAATGTCTTCATCCCAATTGGAGGGAGAATCGTCATATTGTAAGTCCACATCTCCCAAAGTTGCTTCAAATTCTTTCAAAAGTAACTCACTTTCTCCAAATGGAGTTAGTGAGGGAGCAATAGAGGCAACAGTCTCAACGATGGGTAGAGAAGAAGAACCACTTTTACAAGCGTCTTTAAAATGTTCTTCACAAGCCTCATCAAGAACGTCAATGAAATTAACGCTCTCGTTTTCAGAAGGCTGCTTAGAAAGTTTACCCATGTTGAAGACGATTTTATCGTCACCAATTCTCATGATTAATTCGCCCGCGGCTACATCAATGAGAGTGCGACCGGTCCTCAAGAATGGACGTCCAACGATTAATGGAACACGGGGATCCATCTCGTAGTCGACGACAACAAAATCCGCCTGAAAGGTGAATTTGTCGACACCGACGAAGACATCTTCGGCTATCCCCACCGGATAAGCAACCGTACGGTTAGCTAATTCCAAAGTCATTCGCGTGGGGACTAGCTCGGGTAGAGATAATTGTTTCCAAACACTTAAAGGCATTAAGTTGATACTAGCACCTAGATCGGCTAGGGCCATACAATTCTCTACCCCGGGGAAGTTGCAAGGAATTAGAAAGCGACCAAGATCTACCAACTTAACCGGAAGTTTTCTCAAAAGAACGGCAGAACAATTCTCATTTAATTGGGTATTGGTGATGTCGAGCAATTTTTCCTTACCACTTAAAAGATCCTTAAACATCTTAGCATATTTAGGCATGTGAGAGAGACCCTCAGCAAAAGAGATATTGAAATTCAGTTGTTTAAACATCTTAAGAAAGTTAGAAACCTGAATATCATCCTTGTTTTTCAACTTCTCTTTCCTCAACCTTGAGGGATAAGGTATATTGGGTTGAGAGGAAGGCTTTGGAATGGAATTCTCACTCACATCCTTTGGTGGTGGAGGGGTAGAAGTGGAAGGTGGAGGAATCGGTTTTGGAACCGAAGGTGTGGTATAAACTTGAGAGATCGGTGGGACATAAGGTGCAGACGAAGGCATAACGGGTGGTATATCACAAGTAGAAGGAATCTCGGGTCCTTGGTTAGTTGGTGAAGAAGAAGGTTCAATGATGATCTTACCGCTCCTAGTAGTGATGGTATTAACGTTGGCCCTAGGATTGGTTACGGTGTTAGAAGGGAGAGTACCTTGGGGTGGGCCTTGGGGATTAATGGCTTGAAACATTAGCATAAATTTCTTATCACTCGATTCTTGCATAGTAGACATAATTTTCTCATGTTCACTCAACTTATCAGTCAACTTTTGAAGAACCAAGTCCATTGAAGGGGACTTCGTGTTTTGCCCTTGATTTTGAAAACCTTGGTTTGGATATTGTTGTTGATAAGTGTTGTTATTATTAAAACCTCGGTTAAAGTTGTTATTTTGAAACCCTTGGTTTTGTCCATTAAAAGCCCCTTGATTTTGATCATGAAAATTCCCTTGATTTGAGTTATAATTCCTTTGATTATTAGAAGAATTCCCTTGGTAGTTACTTGTTTGGCCTTGGTTCCTTGGTGGGTATTGTGTGTTGTTCAATGGAGGTGGTGGTGGTCTATTATGGGATTGAAAATCGGGTGGTGAAATAAAGTTATTCGAACGATAACTAAGAAAATTGCGGTCACCTTGAGGACGTGCTTGATAGCCTCCCATAGAAAAGTTACCCTTGGCGGCATACACATTTTCCGGATTGTCATGAGTATAAGGACAATATGTGAATGAATGAGAATCCTCGCAAATCTCACAAGACGTGGCTACAGCTTTAGCTTGTTGAAATTGGTTAGTGGCTAAAAGTTCAATCTTTTTGCTCATTTAGACTATTGCGCGGGACATTTCGGTCATATCATGGTTTGAAGAAGTAGAAGAAACATTGACTCTCGGGTTTGATCTTGAGGATGCAGATGAATCCCAATTTTTTTGGTGAGTGGTCATGTTCTCAATCAGCTCTCAACACTCCTCAGGTCTTCTCTTCAAGAATGTACAACCGGCGGCAGCATTAATCGTATCACGATCACGAAAAGTTAAACCATTGTAGAAGGTATCAATCAAAGTAAGGGGAGCATGTTATGGTTCGGACAACGGTCGACGAAGACATTATAACATTCCCAAGCATCGAAAAGCGACTCATCAGGTTCTTGAGTAAATCTACTGATTTGGTTGCGAAGACTAGTGACCATGGATGGTGGAAAGTAGGGTGACAAAAAGCGTTGGGTCATGTCATTCCATGTATGAATTGAGTTTTTTGGGAAGACGATCAAACCATTTTTCGGCATGGTGGGATAAAGTGTGTGGGAAGAGATGTAGGCGAAGGAAATCCATAGTAACACCGGGAAGTTTCATGCTTTGGGTGACGATAATGAATTTGTCGAGGTGTTTATTGGCATCATCATCGGGTAATCCGCGAAATGGGCAAGCATTTTGAACTTGCTGGATCATGTGATGCTTCAACAAAAATTCAGGAGCCGTGATTTGTATCGACGCAATCGGTCCTCCGCGTCCGTTCATTGTTGGCTAACAAACCTCCTCCATAGTTCGTAAGTCGGGTGGGGGAACATTGTTGTTGTTTTTATTGTTATTTAAATTGGGTAGAGGTGGGTTGTTATTGTTGTTGTGAACACCAGTCATATCCAAATCTTCACGAGCCTCGGGCTCTGGATAAGTTGAAGATCTAGTACGCATACACCTGCAAAAGAAAAAGAAAAAGATACCAAAGAAACAAAGAATATATATGTACTTGTAAAAAGAAAATCTTTTTGGTGCAACACTTTGGAAAAGAAATGATTTTTATGATTTTTTAATGTTTTTGTATTTTTGAAATTTTTTTAAATTTTTATGGATTTTTTGAAAAATTTTAAGCATGGAAAATAACATTCACGAATGAACGGATCCCAATATTCAACGCGTCTCTCACTAAAAACCGTTAATCTTAACGAAAAGAGCCGGCAGCGGCGCCATTTGATACAAGGAATTTCCAAGTATAAAAAGTTTATCGGTCGATCTTTTCGAATTGACTACTGGTTAAGAGTACGACTCAGTCGTTCTTGGTGGACAAATAAAATGGTTTGATTATCTATTTTAAACTATAAGCAAATATAAAAATGTCGTTGAATAAAAATAAAAGCTTTAAAAATTAAAATAAATGATTGAAAATTTAAAAACAAAATTAGAAAAACACTTGGTAAAAATAGAGATTTTGGTAAGCGTGCAATTTTTGGAAATTAACACTTTGTAAAAAGAAAACAAATTAAACCTGTCGGAATGTTCTAATCGGAATATGATCAGAAAGCTGGTCGGAAAGTCCAATCGGAATGTGATCGGAATATACCCAAAAGGAATCTGATCAGAATGCACACGTCGGAATGTCTCAAAGTGAACCCCATTCGGAATGCTTTAGATCGGAAAGTAATAGGAATGTTGGAATCGGAAAACACCCAATCGGAATGTGTAACAAGGCAGCTATCGGAATCCAAAAGGAATCCCAATCGGAATGTACAAAACCCTTTTCCGATCAGAGATCGAAATACAAGGAAGCTGATCAGAATATCTACCCCTAATCGGAATGTCCAATCGGAAAGGGGTTTACCCTTTTCCGATGCTATTTGAATTCGAAATAAGCCAAAATTTTAAGCTACTTTTGATAAGCTCAAACCAAGACTTAACCAAATCAATAATAAGCCGAACTAATAAGTATAAAATAAGAACTTTTTAAACTTTAAATAAGCAAAACTTTTTAAATCAAACCATAAAAAGATTAAAACTTTAAGAAAACTTAAAAAGTGAATAAGCTAAACACAAACTAAGCCAATAAGCATGAAAAGCTCAAAACTTAATCCGTATAAAACTTAGATGTGAATAAATAGATAAACCTTTTAATCACATATGCATCAAGATGAAAACAAAATCAAAGATTATCACTAATCAAGATCAAAATAAAGAAAGGTAGAAGAAGATTAAAGATAAAAAAACTTAACTTAAACTTATAGATTAATGATTCCAAAAATACAAGATCAAATCAAAGCTTAAACATGAAAAGAAAGAAAAGATGAAGTTCTAGTGAGATAAAGTTAAACACTTTCTCTCTCTAAAAACTCGAAAAATGAAAAGTGACTAAAAACTAATTAACTAACACCCTCCTAATGTGTCATTAGGAGGGTATATATAGGAAGTGGGAAGGTGCATGTGTTGCTTCCTTTTTCTTTCTTCACGACTCGATTTAAAATCTTTGTCTTTCTCGACGTCGTCTCGGGATTTGTCGATACAAATTGAACTTGTCTTATAATTTTCTTCTTCTATTAGACTTGAGTTCTTCGACTTCATTAAACTTCCGTCTTTAAACTTTTTCTTCGATAAATCTTTAGAATAGGCCTTGGACTTCCGTTCTTTTTGCACTCTTGATATTTTGACTTCGTCTTTTCTCGTTTTCTTCTAGAAAAGCCCGCGATAGCCCATGTTTTCTTCCTCTTTTCATCTTTTGGTCCTAAAATACAATAAAAACACAAACCACGCATAATTCCGACTTTTACGACATAAATATACGTTTTGGTCTTGTTATTATCGGAAATAAGTGGTAAAAGGATAAGTGTTTTCAGACTTATTAAATATCATCCTTATTTTTCAACTTCTCTTTCCTCAACCTTGAAGGATAAGGTATATCGGGTTGAGACGAAGGCTTTGGAATGGAATTCTCACTCACATCTTTGGGTGGTGGAGGGGTAAAATTAGAAGGTGGAGGAATTGGTGGAGGGGGCTCATTATCCTTTGTCACAATCACCGGAGTAGTTTTAGGAATCTCGGGTTCCTTATAACCTTTTCCACTTCGGGTGGTGATTGCTTTCATCTCCCCTCTTGGATTAGCAACGGTGTTACTCGGAAGAGAACCCGAAGCAGAGGTTTGATTACTTGGGAAGAAACTATCCATCATATCCCTTAAGTCATTTGTTTGACTGCTTAAAGAGTTTCGCATGTCATTCCTAAGCTCGGCTCGAAGATCATTCCCTTGTTTCGCCATGTCACCTTTCAAGTTGATGATTTGACTCTAAAGATTCTTCACCAGCGCGTCATTAGTCCTCATGTACGTTTCAACCTCTTGATTATATGTCGTGGGTTGGTTGGGATGGGGAACTTGGTAAGCGGGTGGTTGATAAGTGGTTTGTTGATAAACTTGATTATTTCCTTGAGGTGGATATGGGTTTCTTTGGGTTTGATATTGATTAGGAGCTCGAGGTTGGTTTTGATTGTTGCGATTGAAGTTGGTTTGGTTTTGAGGAGGAAAACCGGGTGGTGAAAGGAAGTTGTTTCAACGATAACTTAGCAAATTGCGGTCACCTTGAGGACGAGCTTGATAGCCTCCTGTGGAAAAGTTACCGTTAGCCGCATACACGTTTTCTAGATTGTCATGAGTAGAAGGACAATCGGTGTATGAATGAGAACCCCCGCAAAACTCACAAGAAGGTGTGACAGCTTTAACTTGTTTAAATTGGTTCGTAGCTATGGTTAAGAAATTTTTGTTCATCTCGGCTATTTGGCGGGTAAGTTCAGTTATCTCGGGGTTTGATGAAGTAGAAGAAACATTGGCCCTCGGGTTATTTCTTGAATATACGGATGAATCCCAATTTTTGTGATGAGTGGTCATGTTCTCTATAAGCTCTCTACACTCCTTAGGTGTTCTCTTCATAAACGTACCATCGGCGGCAGCATTAATCGTATCACGATCACAAAAGTTAAACCATTGTAGAAAGTATCAATTAAAGTGACGGGGAGCATATTATGGTTAGGACAACGGTCGATCAAGACATTATAACGTTCCCAAGCATCGAAAAGTGACTCATCAGGTTCTTGAGTGAAACCACTGATTTGATTGCGAAGACTAGTGACCATGGATGGTGGAAAGTAGCGCGACAAATTTTTTGAGTCATTTCGTCCCATGTATGAATTGAGTTTTTGGGAAGACGATCAATCCATTTTTCGGCATGGTGGGATAAAGTGTGTGGAAAAAGATGAAGGTGAAGAAAATCCATGGAAACACCGGGCAATTTCATGCTTTGAGTGACGGTTATGAATTTATCGAGGTGTTTGTTGGCATCATCATCATGTAATCCGCGAAATGGACAAGCGTTTTGAACTTGTTGGATCATGTGATGCTTCAACGAAAATTCAGGAGCCGTGATTTGCATCGGCGCAATCGGTCCTCCACGTCCGTTCATAGTTGGTTAACAAAGCTCCTCCATCGTACGAAGGTCGGGTCGAGGGACATGGTTGTTGTTGTTGTTATTATTCAAATTGGGGTGAGGTGGGTAGTTATTATTATGCACACCGGCCATATCTAAGTCTCTACGAGTCACGGGCTCAGAATAAGACGAAGATAGAGTACGCATACAATAAAATGAAATACAATATTTTTGAGTTTTTATCTTTTTATCTTTTTTTGGATTTTTGAATATTTTATATTTTTAGGATTTTTTTGGAAATTTTTATGCTTGAAAATAACGTTCTCAAAAGAACAGATCCCAAAATCCAACTTTTCTCACAAAAAACCGTTAATCTTTACGAAAAGAGCCGGCAGCGGCGCCATTTGATTTAAATGTGATTTGATGGATTTTGCATATGTGTACTCAGTCTTTCTCGGTATCTAATCGAATTGATCACAGTTTAGGGTGGAATTATTGGTGTTGGTCACTAAAAGGGGGAGCTTGATTATCTATGTCTACTAATAATATAAACGTAAAACCTTTAAACATGAAAATAAAGAAGGATGTCTAACCTCGATTGCTTATCCAGAGTGAATGCTGCACAATAGATCAAAGTGAAAATTACTAAAGGTAATTATCTATTTTAAAATAAAGTCAAAAACTTGAAAAGATTAAACTAAAAATTAAGACTTTTAAAATAATAGACGAAAGATTAAAACTTGGTAAAAATGAATATTAAAAATGCAAACTTTATAAAAAACGTAAACTCGAAAATTTAGCTAAGATAAAATAATTAAAATAATACTTAAGAAAAATGGTGGGAAAAATAAAGTTTAAAAATTAATTCGGGAAACTAAAACTGAACATAAGTCGGGAAACCAAATTTTGAACTTAATCCGGAATGTGTGTTCACACACAATCCAGAATCTATCTCTCGAATGTAATTCGGAATCAGCTTCTATGGTACAATCTGGAATAAACAATAGTGGACCTTATCTGGGATATGGTGCTTGTGCTAATTCGGAATCCAGCTCCAACAACTAATTCGGAATGTTGATCCTACACGTAATCCGGAATCCGTATCACGCATCTAATCCGGAATATGGGCTACAGAAAGTAATTCAGAATGCTCTGTTTCTGACCTAGTCCGGAATTAAGAATCATGCATTCAATTCGGAATAAAATATGTTAAGCTAATCCGGAATAGGGCAATCCTATACCTAATTCGGAATCCAGTCTCACACGTAATTCGGAATAACACACCTTGAGCTAATCCAGAATAATAGAATTTTGAACTTAATTCGGAAAACTAAATATCTAACCTAAGTCGGAATCAATTGAATCTAAACCTAATTCGGGAAATGGCAATTTTGTTTTGGAGGGAAAATAAATCTAAGTCGGAATAAAGTGAACTGTAACTAATTCGGAATACTAGGGTTTGCACAAAGTCTGAATAATGGGGTTTTGAAAATCCGGATTAAGCCAAAATAAGCAAAAATCAAATAAGCACTTACCAACACTTTTACCAAATCAAATTTTAGAAAAAGCTAATAAGACACAATTTAAAAACTTTTAAAAACACTAAATAATCAAATTATTTAAAATCAACTTTTTATAAAAATGATAATCTACCAATATCAACTTATTTAAAAACTTGAAAAGCATAAAAATTAAGCAATAAGCACATTAATCTAAAAACCTCAAACACACCAAATCAATAAGCACAATCCTATAAGCAAATCAATCACACAATCAACAAGATAATATCCACTACATGTTTAAAGAGACAAAATAATAGATTATGATTAAGAAGGGTAGAATGAGAATTAATTAAAAAGCTTGATTAGATTGAAGATTAAGATCCAAAATTACAAGATTAAGATGAAAGTTTAATAAGATTGAAAGAAAAGCTAGAGAGAAAAGGTAAAAACACACACTAATTACCTACTAAACTTAAAGAAAAATAAAGACTACTCTCTAATGACATGTTTAGGAAACTATATATAGGGGAAGGGAAAGGTGTTGTTTCCTCCTTCTTTCTTCTTGTCTTCTCGTTTTTTAAATAACTCGTCTTTCTCGACTTTGTCTCGGGATTAGTCGAATGATAACTTGAACTCGTCTTCTATTTTTCTTCTTTTAGTAGACTTGGTTCTTCGACTTTGTTAAACTTCCGTCTTTAGACTTTTTCTTTGATAAATCTTTAGAATAGGCCTTTGACTTCCGTTCTTCTTGCACTTTTGACCTTTTGACTTCGTCTTTTGTCTTTTTCTTCGATAAAAGCCCGTGAAAGCCCGTGTTTTCATCCTTTTTCATATTTTTGTCCTAAAACACAATAAAAACACAAACCACGCATAATTCCGCCTTTTACGACATTAAATACACGTTTTGTTCTTGTTATTATTAGAAATAAGTGGTAAAAGGATAAGTGTTTTCACACTTATTAGCGTTCTATGATGTCGAACGGTCTGATGAAGCGAGGACTGAGCTTCCCTCTGATTCCAAAATGTTTAACTCCTCGTGCAGGTGATACCTTGAGGAAAACGTGATCTCCTACGTTGAAAGACACATCTCTACGATGTTTATCAGCATAGCTGTTCTGACGAGCACGAGCTTCCTGAATCTTCGCCTTGGCAATGGTGACCTTCTCATTGGTCACCTCAATCATCACTTGACCCTCGAGCAGTCGTTCGCCCACCTGATCCTAGCAGACTGGGGCGCGACACTTTCTGCCATACAACATCTCAAAAGGAGCACACTTGATGCTAGCGTGCCAGCTGTTGTTGTATGAAAATTCTACTAGAAATATATAATCATCCCAGCTCCTTGACCACTCTAGAGCACATGACCGCAGCATGTCCTTCAATGTCTGAATGGTAGTTCCGACTGTCCGTCGATCTGAGGATAAAAGGCAGTGCTGAGCTTGAGTATGGTGCCCGAAACCTTTTGCAGACTCTGCCAGAAACGTGATGTGAAATGGGGATCTCTGTCATAGATGATTTCTGATAGAGTACCATGTAGTCTCATGATCTCCTTCTGGAATGTGTCTGCTAATTTGCTGACCGGATGCTCCTTGAAGATCGGCAAAAAATGAGCAGATTTAGTCAACCTATCAACAATAACCCAGATAGCGTCGTTCTTCGTTTGAGTAACCGGAAGACCAGTAACAAAATCCATGGAGATTTTTTCCCACTTCCATGCTAGAATATCTAATGGCTGTAGTAAACCACTAGCTCGCTGGTGTTCGATCTTCACCTGTTGGCATATCATACATTTAGAAACGAAGGTGGACACATCCTGATTCATACCACACCACCAAAATTGTTGCTTGATGTCGTGGTACATCTTGGTAGAACCAGGATGTATGGTAAATAGAGAGCTGTGAGCTTCAGTCAGCACAGCTTCCCTGAGTGTAGAGTCATTAGGAACCACTAGTCTAGTGCCCTACCATAAGATACCATCGTTGTCAACACGAAACTCCGTCTGTTGATCAAGGTTCTGAATGATAGCCCAAATCTCACCATCGTCCTTATGGGCTTCCTTGATTCTAGAATGTAACTCTGGTCCCAATCTAAGATTATCCCAGTAACCGTGTTGTCCTCGTACACAAAACTCAATATCAGTCACCTCTAGGTCATGGATGATCTCCTTTGCAATCCAAATGCCAGCAATCATACCCGACCTTCTGCTTAGAGCATCTGCCACCACATTCGCCTTACCGGGATGGTACTGAATGTTAGTTTCGTAGTCCTTCAATAGCTCTAACCATCTCCTTTTTCTCAAGTTTAGTTCCTTCTGGGTGAAGATGTACTTGAGACTCTTGTGATCGGTGAATATGTCACATGATTCACCATACAAATAATGTCTCCAGATTTTCAACGCGAAGAAAACTGCTGCAAGCTCTAAATCGTGAGTCGGATAGTTTTCTTCATAAGGTTTCAGCTGTCGTGATGCGTATGCAATAACTTTCCCATGTTGCATTAGAACACAACCTAGACCCTATCCTGAAGCGTCACTATAGATCTGAAATCCACCTGAACAGATGGGAGAGTAAGAATAGGTGCAGTCACTAACTTCTGCTTAAGATCTTCAAAACTCTTCTCTCGTTCTTCCCTCCAAACGAATTTCTCTCCTTTCCTCATCAGCTTAGTCAAAGGTAAGGCTAACCGTGAAAAGTTCTCTAAAAACCTGCGGTAGTAGCCAGCTAAACCCAGAAAACTTCTAACTTCAGTTGCAGATGTAGGTCTCGGCCATTTAGTGATAGCTTCAACCTTTGCAGGATCCATGGTGATCCCCTTCTATAGATACAATATGGCCTAGAAATTCTACCTCGCTTAAACAAAACTCACACTTAGAAAACTTGGCATACAGCTGCTTCTGACGAAGAATCTGTAAGACTGTACGAAGGTGTTCCTCATGTTCCTCCTTGGATTTGGAGAAAATCAGGATGTCATCAATGAACACGATAACGAACTTGTCCAGAAACTCATGAAAGACACGATTCATCAAATCTATGAAGATAGCTGGAGCATTAGTGAGTCTGAATGGCATGACTACGAACTCATAGTGCCCATAACGTGCACGGAAAGCAGTCTTGGAGATGTCCTTCTCTTTAACCTGTAACTGATGGTAACCGGACCTCAGATCGATCTTGGAGAAATACTTGGCGGCCTGAAGTTGATCGAACAGGTCATCAATACGCGACAAAGGATAATGATTCCTGATCGTGATCTTGTTCAGCTCACGATAGTCTATACACAAACGCATGTTGTCGTCTTTCTTCTTCACGAATAGTAACGGTGCACCACATGCGAAGCACTGGGACGGATGAAACCTCATTCCCGAAGTTCCTGCAGCTGATCTTTTAGTTCCTTAAGCTCTATAGGAACCATACGGTAAGGAGCTTTGGAAATCGGTTCTGCTCCTGGAATGAGCTCGATTCCAAACTCGACTTCACGAACAGGTGGTATGCCCGGAAGTTCATCTGGAAATACGTCAGGAGACTCTAACATAATAGGCTGATCTTGGATCGATGGAGACTCGGCAGAAATGTCATGAACATTGGCTATGAAGCCCTGACAACCGTGTGATAGCAATGCACGCTCCTCCATGGATGAAATAATTTGCACTGACCTCCCTGGCAGAAAACCATGGTGTATGTACTCTGGAGATCTAACATCACCGAAGATAACCTGATAAGTGTGGCAGTTAATTGTAGCCTGGTGTTTGGATAACCAGTCCATGCCCAAAATCAAGTCAAAATCGCACATGTCCAAAGGAAGTGCGTCAACTCTACGGATCTTATCATCAAATTTAAGGGGAAGATATTTATACATCTGAGTGATTCGTACAGAGTCCCTAAGTGGCGTGCAAATGCATAAGGCATTATCTAATGGCATCGGGGAAATCCTAACACGTACAGCAAAAGTAGTGGATACGACTGAATGCATCGCTCCAGTATCAAACATAACACATGCTTCCAAACCATTCATAAAGATATTTCCGGTGATGGTACCTGAAGTATTATTTGCCTGGTCTCTAGTAGTAGTGAACATGCGACCAGAAGTACGAGGTGGCTTGGTGTCGGCGTGTCCAGAGGTGCCTTCTATCTTACCCTGGCGACAGTCCTTCTGATGATGGCCTTGTTGGCCACACTTGAAACAACCACCAGTACCTCGGCGGAAAATACCAGAATGTCTGCGCGAACAAGTAGAACAGACGAAATGTATGAATCCTCCAACAGGCGTCCTAGCTAGCTAAGAGTCTGTTTCAGGATTTCATGCATGAGACATGACCGTGGAACATAAACATGATTATATAGAAGGTATAATAAATACCATATGAGGTAGAACGGTTAGGCTGTGAACCTCTACGGTCCTGATCCCTGCCGTTACCATTTTTCCTAAGTTAACAATTTTTGGAGTGTCAGAAGACCATAACATAAGATAGTTTAACATGAAAGAAGGTTAATGTAGGGTCCTGCTTTTGTTCGATTTGTTAGCGTTGTTACGGTAATTATCATTACCGCCACGCCTCTCAGAACCAGAACGGTCGTTGGTCTAACCGTTTCCCTTAGATGCTTGCTGTTGAGCGGCCACAGGCTTGCGGTCGTCAGTCCTCTACCTGGAATATAAGGTTGAACAGAGGATTATATGAAAATGAAGATACTGATGGAAATGAATGGTTTACAATTAGTGATGGAAGATACCTCTTCACTGCTCTGTCATCACCAAACTCCTCACGTTCCTGAAGCATCTCGAGCTTACGGGATGCATCGGCCACTTGTGCTACTGTAGTGAAAGTGGCATATACCAAGTTGTTGGCGACCGTGGTGCGAAGTGCCCAACGAAACTTCTCAGCTTGCTCCGCAGCAGTCCCTGCGGCTGGACCTAGAAATCCTGCTAAACGGAGAAACCTTTGCATGAACTCGTTGCTGTTTTCACCAGCAACCTACCGAATGTTGTGGTAGTCCCTCTTGAGCTTCTCTTGCTCAGCATGTGGAAAGTACTGATTAAGGAAGAGCTCCTTAAACTGGTCCCATGTCAGCTGTGCAACCCAATTATCACCACCGTTGGATTGCTTGACTGACTTCCACCACTGCATCACATCACCTTCAAACTTATAGCAAGCCAGTCCTGCCTTGAAAACACCGTCACAACCCATCGCATGGAATATCTTCTCGATGTGAGAAATCCAAGCTTCAGCCTCGTTGGGGCTGTCAGTCTGCTCAAACGAACGGGGACACTGCTTGTTGAATCGCTCCAACCAAGTCATGAGGGTAACAGGTGGAGGAGGTGGAGTATTGTTGTTGTTGTTCTGATTGCCATGAGCCTTGAATTCCGCATGAACTTCGTCTCTGATTTCATTGCGAAGTTGGGGAAGGAGGGCTTGCAGAGCTACATTGACAGCTACAGCCAAATCTGGAGTATTGCGTGAGTTCACCATCTGATTGTTTAAAACAACAAAATGCAACATAAATGATAAGTCAGAAATGAGATGAACATAAAACGCATGAACAATGTATAAATCAAAGAAGCAGTTCATAATGCATGAAACAATGGTAAATGCATGATGCAGTTTATAAAACTTTTATATGAACGGGAGTGAACGGC
The DNA here is from genome assembly GCA_025667525.1 of Glebionis coronaria. Classification (NCBI taxonomy): domain Eukaryota; kingdom Viridiplantae; phylum Streptophyta; class Magnoliopsida; order Asterales; family Asteraceae; genus Glebionis; species Glebionis coronaria. The sequence goes on along the minus strand of CM046876.1, from coordinate 173,778,384 downwards.
TATGGTCAGTTCACTCAAAACAAAAGACATGGCGAGGGGACGCCTATGGGTCGGTCCCAAAGTTAAAAGTTTCGATAAAAGCACATGTGACTAAATAGGGCTAGTCCTGTACCAACCATTACTTAGTCATAAACCTGCTACAATGATATGAATGCATGAAATGAAAATGAAAATGAATGAATGCATGAAAACCAACTGCCAGTTCTAGGAAGACACTGGTGACTACCCGTAAGTCACAGGTCGTATATTACAGAGCTACAAGTTGAAACCTTGGCTCTGATACCATAATTGTAACACCCCATTTGTTTAAGATGGAATGCTACAGTAAATTATGGCGTGTCATCAAAGCATGCAAGGTAAATGTCTAAACATTCATGACCATAAATAGAAATACCGGGATCAAACACCGATGGTCTAGTAACTCACACACAAGTAATATTAAGTACTGTAAATGAAAGGACTAAACAATGTCCAAAAGAGGCAAAGTATGATAAAGTAGGAAAAAATGCATAAGGTAAAAGAGGCCGGATAGCTTCCAATCCGAATGCACATACTCTGGAGTTCCTACTTGCGAACTTGGGTACCTGCCGTTTGGGAACATGGAAAAGTAGACGGCTGAGCATAACACTCAGTGCACGGATATACGATAAGGCATGGAAGACATAGAATATGAAATCATATAAAGAGCATAAATCATGAATAGCAGCGGAAATGAATAAGTCCTGGAAAAACCTAGTTGTCTGTCATGTTTACTGGTTTTAGTTCTGAAAACATAACTTATGTTACTTATGAAAATCTGTATTAGTTAATATACCAAAAGTCAATATAGGTCATGAGGTCAACAACGTGAATGAATACTTGGAGGGGTGACCTCGTCATGCAAATTAGAGGGGATGCCTCTATTTAATTGGTAATGGGTAGGAGGGATCAGCTTCTTGTGAAGGATGCAAGGTACACACCACAATCAACATGAAATCCTGACTAAAACATGTAACTAGGATGCACCCATACGCCCCACATGATAACATAATAAATATAATGGCCAAATAACTGAAAGGGACGCCACGAGCTATCACTCCGCCGTGGTGAAGTCATAACACTAGTGCCTCTAGTGTTATGGTTATGGTACCTCCATAACTAGGTGAAACTCGTCATGCATGTATATGGCTAAGGCAACTAATAAAACATAAGCATTTAAATTTGTAACTACTGGGGAAAACAGTTGGCTGCATACGGGAAATCCTAATGAAGGAAGAGATTGTCCTCACTGAAGGACGGGAAATCCGTACCTTATGTCCAATAGAAGCTAATGAAAACGATGAAAACTACTCCGCCTTGACGGATAATACTACATAAGAAATATGGACGTGTATGAGTTTTCTGAATTACGTGTGTTTTACTAGTTCCGTGTGTTATTAGCTTGCTATACGTATTCTGTCATGTTTTACTGTTTACTATGTTAACTATAGTTATTCTAATGTTCTATTGTGTATTATTCATGTATTAGTGTATTATAATACTTGTATTGTAAAACTAAGTAACTTTCTAAAAATAGCAGGTTTCCATATATAGTAAATTTCTAAAAATAGAAAGTTTCAAAAAATAGTAAGTTTCCATAATTAGAAATAAGCTGGATTATAAATAATAAGTAAAGTTTAAATAGTATAATACAAGCCATGGTTATAGCTTTTTAATTAAATAACTGGTTAATTAATTAAACTATACGTTATATAGAATTTAATTAAAAATACATGTTTTAATTGAATTAAGCTAAGTTAAATACTTTAGGTTATACATGTAATATTAATTTTAATATTTAACCTAAGTCATGGAATTAATTAAATTAAAAAGTCTAGTAATTAATTTAATTAACATGTTTTTCTGATTTTATTAATTCCCGAAACCCGAGTCCGTGTTTTAAAATTTAACCCGAGCCCGAAACCCGGTCCAACATATAAGCTGAACATACACCCTTGACAGTGGCTAACTTGGCCTAGCCGGTTGCCACTGTCCGAGTGGTTTTACCACTGCCCGAGCCACGGCTAACCGTTGCCGGTTCATACCGGTTCCCCATGCTTTTGTTCGGTTCCTACTGTTAGCCAAAAACTGCCCCACCGAGACCCTATAGGTCCCGGTTGGCTCTTGGTCCAAACCAAACCACACCCCAGACATGCGGTCGGGGTTTCCCCTTGCTGTGTTCGACCCACACGAGAGCCCCCATGCTCTCGGTTTGGTGCTCGACCGAAACAAACAAACACAAACACCCCACTTTTATCATGATTTAATTAATCCCATGTGTTTTATTAACTTGTGTTAATGATTAATTAAATAAATAACATGAATTAATAAGAATTAAAAAAGAAAAAGGAAGTGTTTAATTTACCGAACACGTGGAAAGAAAAGGTTATGAACATGATCACGTACACACGAATAATCAAGAATAAAAAATTGTCCGGTTTGTTCCTTGTGGTTGAGGTGGCCGGCGGCAAGAGTCAAAAAGGAGGCAAGAATAGAACTTTTTCCTGTAACCTAATTTATGTTTATGTTTTTCCTGGAGTTTTTACTTAACATGTTTTAAGTTGGGTTATGGGCCAAGCCCACCCCTTCCTTTTCCTCTTGTGTAGCCGCGGCATAAAGGGAGCCCACGGGGTAACCCGTTGTTTTCCCGACTTCAATTATTTACGTGATCGTTCATGTTTAATTATCGTGATTTTTATATGTCGTGTACTTAACACATTTATAATATATACGTTACTACATGTTATTAAATATCGTGACACGTGAATTATATTATAAATGGAAAGTTTAAATTTATCGTATTTTTGTGTGTGTACAGTTCATGTGTACTGTTCATGGTATTTTAATGCGGGTTTTACACATTGTGACTCAAGTCGCTCCACATGGAGCCATTGAAATAAAAAAATATGGTGGGTGGAGAGCCTTTTAAAGTTAATGGACACCGTTTGAAGCCGTATGTTGAGTTGGAGAGTGAGAATACCGAAACGGTTGATGTGGTTTACTTGGAACCACTACAACCGTCTTTATATCTCATGAGAGTTATGTTTGGCTGAAGACGGTAAACTTAGCGCTTCGCGGGAGGCAACCCGTGGTTTGTGGTTTGTAGTGTGTGTATCTTTTTTTATTTTTTTTGCAATTTATTATCTTATTTTTCTGTGTGTTTAAAACTTTGTAGGTGTGTTCACTACAAACCCTCACGAGATAAAACTTGTCAACTCGGGCTACCAAGTGGTTTAAAGGCTTGTTGCATACGCTAAATGCAACAGTGATTCCTATGAAAGTGAGTTAGGTTTTTGTTTTTGTGTGAGTTTGTCAAATTGATTTTTAACCAAAATCTCAATTTAAAGTTTTTGTATTTGGGGCAATGCAATGCTTTAAGTTGAGGGGGTGGCACATGTGTTACATGTTTTTGTGTGAAATTTTGGTCAAAGTGGGTTAAAATGTGATTTTTGGGAAAAATTGAAATTTTTTAAAAATTTTAAATCCCATTATAAGAGTCTTGTGCTAATCAGATGTGGAAGTTTCTTCTATATATATGTTTGTTGAGTGTTTTTAGATTCTGAAGATTAGCTTGTGGATGATTTATTGGAGCAAGCTAGAGGATTTGGCCATAATTATCAGGGGCACCCGATTCCATTGTATAATTTGGTTATTAAATTGATTTGATTGTTTGCATGTCGCTAGGAATATGTATAATTAGTAGATGATCAAACCATGCCCGATTAAATTTCCCTATACTTATCAGGTGCACCCGATTCAATTGTATAATCGAGTAAGAAAGGTTTGAATAAATAATATGAAATATAGTAATGTAATAGTTGGGTTAGGACACTTGAAATTGATCTTATTCGGCTCGCTGCCCGCGCACGGTGGCCTTAAAAAAAAGTTGGAGAACTGTCATAATTATTGGTGGTAGTCATATGCAGGGCTTGCCTATCTGATTCGTCACCCACGCAAGGTGATACTTTAGTTGTTAGCATGGGTCAGAAGCCAATTTTTATGATGGATAGCATTGCACTTAGCTGAGACAATTTTATGTGAAATAACCCAATCCTTGTATTATTGTAATGAAATTAAGAAGATTACTTTAATTTAGTGCATTGATTAATTAGACTATGTGATAGATAACTCCATCATGTGATGTACCAGTAGACATGAAGTATAGTTGTTCCCATTTAATTAAAATGAAAAATTAATCGTTCCCATGTGCCAATGTCTCTTAGTATGCACCTATAGGATATATATCATTTTTTCTAAATGATTGGTCTTTATATCAACCTTAAAAGGAGTGTATAAAGCGTTCAGGATGACTTGTATAAGAAACGGTCCCGGATGGCTAAAAAAAGAGCTTATGTGCGATGTGAAAAAAAAGTGAAAAAAAAGTAAAGAAAAAAAAATGAAAAAAAAGAAAAAAAAAAAGAAAAAAGAAAGGAGGTGAAAGTATATAAGGTAAAGTATGATGACTTATGATGTGATATTATGGTATAAAAACTCCAATGTTATAAAATGTGTAAGATATTCTCACCTCTTGTTTTAGATTAATGTTTGGATTGATTATAGGTGTGCATTAGGTACGTTGGACACATGGTTAATTATATGAAACATAAAGTAAATGGAATCAATGGTAATGGTTATGCTAAGTGTTTAAGAAGGACAAAAATATTGGTAATCATTTTGGATTATTTTTCATGTAGGATGGTTATTAGTGTACTAAGTTAAATTTGATCTTTTTGATATAATTTTAATGATATGATTAAAAATTATGAAATTAACATGCTTGTATATTTTTATTTTTATTTTTTTTACTTTGAGACAAAGTAAAGGTTAAGTTAAAGGGGTTTGATTGGTGTATTTTGCATCCACCTAATAGCATGTTAATTTAGCATAATTGTATTTTTATTTGTCATTATATATGTACTTTTGGTGTGTTTTGTGATTATGTAGGTTACGAGCGAAATGGAATAAAATGGCTGCTTTATTAGTTTTTTAGAGAAAAGACATTGTGAGCGCTGATAAATGAAGAAAATATATTGAAGAAAAAGATTTGAGCGCGTCGGAATATTTTTGGTCATCTTTTATTTGTCCGGGCTTCGTTTAAGCAATTTTTGATGTTCAGCTATTTTTATTGGGCCAAAGTTATTATATCCCAAAAGATAATAATAATAAAACTTTGGGCCCATTATACAACCGACACAAACATAACATAAAAGATTCGGTTGTGAGGGTTTTGGAAAAGAAGCCGCCATCATTCTTTTAGTAAAATACAATTTGTCCATTGTGGAGCAGGAGTGATTTACTATCAAGTATTTGAGGCCAAAAGAATTAATTCATTCCTGGATGTGCACGTTCGCCGAGAGTATAACATAATATAAACAAATACTTGTATAGTTGCATTGTGGAATCTACGCAGGAACAAAAGAAAAAAGGTGATGTTGTTTAACATTAAGTGGCTCGAGTACACCGCGATGTCCGGCTAATTTTGTTATAATTCCTTCCGGTAACTTTATTTATAGTCTTATCATTACTTTTGGGTTATCATATTTATTTTACATTGATTTATGATTTACTTATAAATTATTTTGATAGACTTAACATTATGTTTAGTTATTTGTGCAAGACAATTTATTGTTTAGTTAACAATTCATGCTTATTCTATTTAGTTAAAGAAAAATATGGTCGCATAATCAACATAAGTTGTACCTAAATGAATTTTTAAAACATAATTATTGGTTGGATTAATATAATATTTATTATCGCGAGTCATTGATAAACATAATAAGTGCTGACATTAATTCATTCATATTAAGTCGAAATAATCTTTGTAAACGAACTAAAAAGTTTTGATAATCCATAAGTGTGATCAAACATACATATTAGGAACTGGAAGGGATTGCATTTTTCTTTTATTTGTTTACATCTTTATTATATATTTCTTGCTTAATTATTAGTTTAATAAGTATTTTAATTTTTAATCAACATTTTTATTATCAAGAGTATTTTAGTGAATTAGATTTTAAAACCAAAACTTTTATTGATCAGTGATCACCCCAACCTTAAATTAAAAACACATATTTCTCGTGGATTCGATACCCGCTTACCCTATCTAGTATAAGGTAATTAGGTTTATTTTTTATCAGTACTTTGACGTTGATCAGGCATGCACCAAGGTGCTTAGCCTCTCATAGCACAAACACATAAGATAAACATAATCATAGATGTATTATTGATCACGAGAATCTTACAAAGAGTTAAACGATGAATGGTTTAGACACTAAGTGATTGAATACAAAATCTTCCCTCTACTTGTGGAACTTGGTCGAAACCAGACTTTTACAAGACTCTAAAATTGACCTTAAACTCGTTGTTTTGTTGGTTTATGAATTGTGTGTCGAATACAAGAATGAGACCCTCTATTTTTACTAATCGGGTTCCCTACGACGTAGGGAATATTGTGCCATACTTCGTAAGGAATATGATATTTTCTTCCTTTTATAACTCATTTCCTACGGCGTAGAGGGAACAAATACCTGTTGGGATGTGCGTAAGCCATACTTAGCATTTTATACGACCGAGAGTATGTAAGCCTAAGGGGTCACACACTTAGACATCGGGATCATCTTTTATTAAATTATACAATATAATATGGCTATATTTATTATGTAAACTTAGTTCGATAAAAGTTATACTTATCGGTAATTAATTAATAAGTTAAAAGATTTAACAGTGATTAATTAATAAGACTTTATACTTTAAGGTAAATGTAGTTAAATTATTAAGAAAAATAGAAAGTCAAAAAGTCAAACCAAATACCCTATAGGGGGTATTCGGCCGACCAAAACCAATGGTAAGGAAAGAAAGTTTTTTATTCTAGAAGATTATTTACTTGAATGTTAAGTTTTAATCTTCACCTTAAATAATCCCAAGACTCTACTATATAAACACATGAGTTTGATTCATTGTTACATAGAATTAAACCAAACTTTTCTCCCTTATTTGTTCATGGTGGTCGACGGCTACACAAAACCCTAAGGGTTTTTCGGGTTTGATTTTTAGTAAGTATTCACTTAATCAAGTTATACCAATCAAAGTTGATTGATTGAGGTGTTGTGTGGAATATCTTAGAGAAGTTCTGATAGGTGCGTAAACACCCATCCTTTTACCATTTAATTCGGGCTCAAACGAGACCAAAACACGTATTTAATATCATTTGTTTGGAATTATGCGTGGTTTTTGTGTTTATTGTGTTTTCAGAGCCAACCGGATGAATACTGAAGAAAACATGGGATTGCACGGGTTTTACTGAAGAAAAAGACTCAAGATAAAGTCTGTTGTCCAAGAGATGTAAAAGATTTGAAGTCACTGGGCCTATTCGAAGATTTATCGAAGAAAAGGACCAAAGATGGAAGATTTATATAAGTCGAAGAAACTCAAGTCTATTAAACGAAGAAATTAAAAGACGAGTTGAATTTAATCGACGACAAATCCCGAATCAGAATAAAAAACGGAAACTTTTCTGAAAAGACGAAAAGACAAGAAGAACGGGAGAAAGCCCACTCACCAACCAAAAGACAAGGCTATAAATAGCCCTCCCCTCACACATTTAGACTAGCTTAGTTTTTTTCTTCTCCCCCACTTTTTTCTCTCGGTTCCGTTTCACCACCATCACCATTAGGGTGATTGGTGATTTTTAATCTTTAATTTTCTCATATTGTAATCTTAATCTTTGCTTTATCTTGTCAAAACATTAATCATTCAACACTAAGTTCTTGTTTAATCATTCAATTTTATCTTGTTCATCATCATCTTTATCTTCAAGTTTTTAAGTTTTTATTTTCTTGATTTGATCTTCAAAAGTTGTTGGGATTTGTGTTTTTGTTGATGGGATTAGTAGTTTATGGTTAATAGATGCTTTTTGATTGAGTTATTTTAGTCTTTGGTGAAAAACTTACTGATTTTTGGATTAAAAACGGGTTTCCTTGTTCTTCGTTAACTGTACTGTTTCTGGGTTTCCAGAAGTTCCGAACCAACCCTTCATCCGGAAAGTTCCGAATCAACCAAGCTATGTTCCGAACCAACCATTTCATTCGGAAGTCCATAAGTTCCGAACCAAACACCTTCACTCGGAAGGTTCCGAACCAACCAGTATGTTCCGGATCAAGACAATACTTCCGAACCGAACCTTCATTCGGAAGGTTCCGAACCAAGCCAGTAAGTTCCGAATGAGAAAGTTCCGGATGAATGAACAGTAACTTCCGGATGAGTTGTCTTTGAGTAAGTTCCGAATCAAAGGTTAAAGTTCCGAATCAATTTTTCTTTTAGGTTACTGTTTGTTTGCTTTACTGTTCCTTTATGCTTATTGAACTTTAATTTCAATTTTAATTTTAATCTTAATTTTAATCTTAAGTTTAATACAAGTCTTTGTTAATCATAATTAAAGTAATTGTCTTTGATTTAAATTTTCATTTCCACTTCTTATTAGACTAGAAAACTAAACCCCTTTTTCTTTAGTAACCAAGAACAATCATTCCACTTAAGACTGAGATCAATTCGAGAGGATATCGAGAGTAAAATCTGAACCCATACAAAACCAAGGTATCAAATGGCGCCGCTGCCGGCTCTTCTCGTTAAGATCAAAAGTTTTTTGTGAGAACTTGGATTTTGGGATCCGTTCCCCGTGAACGTTACTTTTTCATAAAAATTTTCAAAAACACTAAAAAATATAAAATTTTCAAAAATCCTAAAAAGTAAAAAACATAAAAACCAAAAATATTTTTGCTTTGTTTTTCTTTGTTCGTTCTTTTGCAGGTGTATGCGCACTCGATCCACGTCTTATCAAGAGCCCGAGCCTCTCGATAACTTAGACATGGCTGGTGTACAAAACAACAATAACATACCACCTCCAATCAATAATAATAACAACAACAACCCACCTTTCAACAACATGAATAACAACAACAATGAGCCCCTTCCGGATAACCGCCCAATGATTGAATTGCCGCAAGCTCATGTCGATGGCAACACGGATCCAATTGTTATACCACCAATTGCTGCCAACAATTTCGAGCTAAAGTCAGGCTTTATCCAGATGGTCTCTGCTCAACCATTCTTGGGACGAACCATTGATGATCCACACGACCACATCAAGAGATTTCTACAACTCACCAACACGGTCAAGTTCAATGGTGTTCCACAAGAGGTTATAAGGTTACAACTTTTTCCCTTTTCTTTAGAGGGACAAGCCCGGCATTGGCTTGCTAAGGAACCGCCACAGAGTATTCTCTCGTGGACGGATTTGGAAACAAAGTTTATCAACTACTTTTTTCCACCCTCTCGTACTACCGCTTTGCGGAATGAGATCATAAATTTTGAACAAAAGTACGATGAGTCATTCAGTGAATCTTGGGATCGCTTTAAAGATGTTTTAAGAAAATGCCCACAACATGGTTTTACCAAAGTACATCAAATCAATACTTTTTACAATGGTTTAAGCATGAGTGACCAAGATTCACTGAACAGTGCTTCGGGGGGTAATCTATTGGCTAAGACTTCCAATGCTGCTTGGGATATCATTGAGAACAAGTCTCGTGTGCAAACCAAGAGTGTTAGGACCAATGTCGCTAGTGCTAGCACTAATGACAGCGACAAGCGATTAGACAAAATCACTACGCTTCTTGAATCGCTTGTCACCCACACCGTCAGCAACAACAACATCAACAACGCCAAAAACGCACAAGTGAACGCTGTCAGCCAACCTTGTGAGATATGCGGTGGTCCCCACTCTTACACAACTTGTACCGCCACCCAAGATTACCCTGCTGAGAATGTGAATGCGGCATATGGCACCTACCAACAACCTGCTTATCAAGCTAGACCTCAAGGTGACCGTAACTTGTTTAGCTACCGCAGCAACAACTATCTTTCACCACCTGGTTTCCCTCCTACCAACCCAAACAAACAACAAAACCTTAACCGCCCTTCTCAACAACAACAACAACCTCGACAACCATACATCCCACCTCACAAGCAACAACAACCACCTCAACGTAACAATCAAGTCTACCAACAACCTGCTTACCAACCACCTGCATACAATGCTCCTCCCAACCAAGCCACCACTGCATTACACCAAGAGGTTGCAACCTATATGAGGACCAATGATGTGATAGTGGGAAATCTTCAAGAGGAAGTTCGCAATTTGAAAGCAGACTTGGTCAAGCAAGGAAACGATTTGAGAGCCGATATGAGAAATACGTTGGATAGCCAAACAAATGACCTGAGGAACATGATGGCTAGTTTTTTCCAAGGTAATCAACCCTCTTCTTCGGGTACTCTTCCGAGTAACACCGTTGCGAACCCAAGAGGGGAGATGAAAGCAATCACTACTCGAAGTGGTAAAGGTACCAAGGAACCCGAGCTTCCTATACCTCCACCGGTGGTTGTGACTAAGGAGAACGAGTCACCTGCTCCTATTCCTCCTCCTTCTCCTTCCCCAATTTCTCCACCTCTTCTTTCTACCCCTCCTCCACCCGTGGTTGTGAGTGATCCTATTCCTCTAAAGCCTTCCTCTTCCTCCAATATACCTTATCCATCTAGGTTGAGGAAAGAGAAGCAAAAGAGCAAGGATGATATTCAGGTTTCAAATTTCCTTAAAATGTTCAAACAACTGAATTTCAATATCTCCTTCGCTGAGGCTCTCGCTCACATGCCCAAATACGCCAAAATGTTTAAAGATCTTCTGAGCGACAAGGAAAATCTCCTTGATCTCGCCAACACCCAACTTAATGAGAACTGCTCTGCAGTGCTTTTAAGGAAATTGCCAATCAAGCTTGGTGATCCGGGTCGTTTTCTTATCCCTTGCAATTTCCCGGGAGTAGAGAATTGCATGGCCCTAGCCGATCTAGGTGCCAGTATTAATCTCATGCCTCTAAGTGTTTGGAAGCAATTATCTCTCCCCGAGCTAGTCCCCACTAAAATGACTTTGGAATTAGCTAACCGTACGGTTGCTTATCCAGTGGGGATAGCCGAAGACGTCATTGTAGGAGTCGACAAATTCACCTTCCCTGCTGATTTTGTTGTCGTCGACTACGAGATGGACCCCCATGTGCCACTCATTGTTGGTCGTCCATTCTTGAGGACCGGTCGCACTCTCATTGATGTTGAAGCCGGTGAACTTATCATGAGTGTGGGTGACGATAAAGTAGTCTTCAACATGGGAAAGTTATCTAAACAGCCTTCTTCTTACGAGAATGTTAATTGTATTGACGTTCTTGATGAGGCTTGTGAAGAACACTTCAAGGATGCTTGTAAAAACATTCCTACCTCTCTTCCCAATGTTGAGACTGTTTCCTCTATCGACTCATCACTATCTCTATTTGGAGAAAGTGATTTCCTTTGGAAAGATTTGGAAGCCACCTTGGAAGATGTGAAGCAAGACAATGACGATTCTACTGCCACTTGGGATGACGACCTCAGTTTCATTGCAAACCTCCTCAAAGAAGACAATCCTTCTCCTCCATCTCCCATTATCATTGCTATCGATACTCCGACTTCGAATACGCCTTCCGTTGAAAATCCTCCGGATTTAGAACTTAAGGAGTTGCCGCCCCATCTTGAGTATGTATTCCTCGAAGAAGAGAAGAAGTCGCCAGTCATCATTGCTAAGGATTTGAAGGATGAAGAGAAAGCCCGACTTGTCGCTGTATTGAAAGATCATAAGAAGGCTATTGCTTGGAAGATTTCGGATATTCGTGGAATTGATCCTCACTTCTGCACACACAAAATTCTCATGGAGGACGACTTCAAGCCCACTATTCAAAGCCAACGAAGGGTGAATCCAAAAATCCATGAAGTCATCAAAACAGAAGTTATCAAACTTCTTGATGCGGGTATGATTTACCCTATTTCGGATTCCCCATGGGTTAGTCCAATCCATTGTGTGCCCAAGAAGGGCGGAATAACCGTTGTTCCCAATGAAAACAACGAGTTGATTCCCACTCGTCTCGTTACTGGGTGGAGAGTTTGTATAGACTACCGCAAACTCAATGATGCCACGAGAAAGGAACATTTTCCTCTACCTTTCATGGACCAAATGCTTGAACGTTTAGCCGGTAATGAATATTACTGCTTTCTTGATGGTTTCTCGGGTTATTTCCAAATACCCATCGATCCCCAAGATCAAGAGAAGACTACATTCACTTGTCCCTATGGCACTTTCGCTTACAAAAGAATGCCTTTTGGCTTATGTAATGCGCCCGGGACTTTCCAAAGGTGCATGTTAGCTATCTTCCATGACATGGTTGAACAAACCATGGAAGTCTTCATGGATGATTTCTCGGTCTTCGGGGATTCCTTCTCTGCTTGCCTTGCCAATTTAGAACGTATGCTAAAGCGGTGCGAAGACACTCGCCTTGTTCTGAATTGGGAAAAATGCCATTTTATGGTAAAAGAAGGCGTCGTGCTTGGACATAAGATCTCGAAAGCCGGTCTTGAAGTTGACCGTGCTAAAGTCGATGTTATCGCAAAGTTGCCTCCACCTTCAACCGTGAAGGGTGTGAGAAGTTTCCTGGGTCATGCGGGCTTCTACCGTCGATTCATCAAAGATTTTTCTCAAATCGCTCGCCCGATGACCCATCTCTTGGAAAAAGATACTCCTTTTATCTTCTCCAAAGAGTGTCTTGAAGCCTTCAACTCGCTTAAGGATAAGCTAACTAAGGCACCCGTCTTGGTTACCCCTAATTGGGAGCTACCCTTTGAGTTGATGTGCGATGCTAGTGATTTTGCTATTGGAGCGGTTCTTGGACAACGAGTGAACAAACACTTCCAACCGATCCATTACGCTAGCAAGACAATGACAGGGGCACAATTGCATTATACGACAACCGAAAAAGAGCTTTTAGCTGTTGTCTATGCTTTTGAAAAATTCCGGCCCTATCTTGTCCTTTCTACCACCATTGTGTATACCGATCATTCCGCGCTGAAGTACTTGTTAACAAAGCAAGATTCCAAACCAAGACTTCTTCGCTGGGTTTTGCTGCTCCAGGAATTTAAAATCGAAATTCGCGATAAAAAAGGAGCGGAAAACGTAGCCGCGGATCTTCTCAGCAGACTTGAGGATCATTACCAAGGGGATCATCCGACCAAAGAAATCAATGATTCTTTTCCCTTGGAGACCTTAATGTCTATAAACTCGAAGCCGAATGAAACCCCGTGGTTTGCGAACTTTGCAAACTACTTGGCGGGTGGAATTCTCAAGGAAGGGTTGACGTCCCAGCAAAAGAAGAAGTTCTTTACCGACATCAAGACTTACTTTTGGGACGACCCTTACCTATTCAAACAATGTGCTGACCTGATTATTCGCCGATGTGTTGATGGACCGGCAGCGTCTGAAATCCTTAATGCTTGCCACAAAGGACCCACCGGTGGTCACTTTGGTCCCAACTACACCGCTAAAAAGTGTTTGATTCGGGATTTTATTGGCCCTCCATATACCGTGACGCTCACAATATGGTCAAACGATGTGATGTTTGCCAAAAGCAAGGCAAAATCACACATAAAGACGAGATGCCTCAGAATTTTATTCAAGAGTGTGAAATTTTTGATGTTTGGGGTATCGACTTTATGGGGCCATTCCCTTCTTCTAAAGGAAACAAATACATCCTTGTAGCCGTTGATTACGTTTCAAAGTGGGTTGAAGCCAAAGCTTTGCCTACTAATGACGCAAGAGTGGTTTGTAACTTTTTGAAAGCTCTTTTCGCTAGATCCGGTGTGCCTCGCGCCATTATTAGTGATCGTGGGACTCATTTCTGCAATGACCAATTTGCTCGAGTCATGGCTAAGTACGGTGTAAATCATCGTCTTTCCACAGCCTACCACCCACAAACTAATGGCCAGGATGAAATATCTAACCGAGGACTAGGCGAATTCTTGAAAGAACTGTGGGAGAGCATCGTGCCTCATGGGCTGATAAACTTGATGATGCTTTGTGGGCTTTTCGTACTGCTTACAAGACCCCGATTGGCTGTACGCCTTATCGTCTTGTGTACGGGAAAGCGTGCCACCTCCCCATTGATTTGGAGCACAAGGCTTATTGGGCCTTGAAGTGGGCTAATTTTGATATAAACAAAGCCGGTGACCTACGCAAAATCCAACTCAATGAGCTGAATGAACTCCGTAATGAGGCTTATGAAAATTCTTTGATCTATAAGGAAAGGACTAAGCTCATTCACGATTCTAAGATTAAAAACCGAGAGTTCCATGTTGGAGACAAAGTCTTACTTTTTAACTCTCGGTCGAAAATCTTCTCGGGAAAGCTCAAATCTCGTTGGTCCGGCCCATTCACCATTGCCCAAATTTTTCCATATGGTACTCTCGAGCTCGCTCAACCTGATGGACCAAAATTTAAGGTGAATGGCCAACGAGTGAAGTTGTACTTTGGTGAGGACACCTCTCAGGAGGTGATTCCATCCCTCACCACGTTCCCCATGAACTAATTTTGGGTCGAGTCAGGCTCGTGACTCGGTTATCAAAAACAAGCGCTCCTCGGGAGGCAGCCCGAGTATTTATCTTTTTATGTTTTAATCCCCTAAGTGTAGGGGGGGACTTCTATATGTGTTTTCCTTTGTGTGGTGATGTGATTACAGGGATTAGTGCACTCTTGGAATCTTTGAAGAACCGTGCTCCCGTGTTATCCAAAATCCGGTTCTATCTCTCAACTATCGTGATTCAATTTTCTTCATACTCACATTTGAAATTGATCACGTTAGTCGTCTCTTCCTTAGCTTGAGTTAACCAACGTGCACAATGTCATAAGTGTAGGGGAAACTTTTCCCACATGCTTAAACATTGAGGACAATGTTTATCTTAAGTGTAGGGGGGACTTCTATCGAAGTTTTAAGTGGACTTTTCCATGAAAATGCCTTCATTTAACCAGAAAATCCTATTTTTCAACATTTTTCAAATTTTTCATTAACGTTGGCCACTTAGTCGTAATTTTTAAATTTTTATCGTTGCTTTCATATGTATATATTCCGCAATAAAGTCAAAAATATTAATAAAGTGGTGTAGCTAGTTTAGAAATCTTTGACATATTAGGCCCGTTGCGTTTATTTTGACTCAACCCGAATAGACTTATCCAAGTTTATTCTAGCTAGTATCCTTAACCATGTAGACCTTAATTGGTCTATTAGGCTAAGTATCCACGAGTCTCATTACTTGAGATTTTAAATTGTGGAGGACGAGAAATGATAGAGTCATTTATAAGTCGGTATTCTTGCGCAAGCTCACTTGGTGTAATTATTTGCCTATTCTCCCATCACTTGCTAATAATTTATCTGCAATAAGTAAGGTCGTATGATTTGAAAAGTTACTTAGCTTCTAGCCCAAGATCGTTTAAAAGTTGCTCGGTAATGATAAGAGTTCATAGCCAAGGCATAACTTATGAAGCGGGGCGCGAAGATTGGCGAATCCGAAAAGGCCCTAACAAGGCATGAGGATTCAATTTTATTGCTGAAGATCCAAAGTGATGTGAAAAGCATTATTCCTAAAATCAATATGAAGGATCAAGACTCACGACGAAAAGCAATCAACTCCCCTAAAGATTATGGAGAAGTCTATCCGAAAAGACCCTAACAAGGTATGAGGATAAATAGATCCAAGTCCGAAAAGGAGGCGGATCGTTGTATCTCAAAATCCCAATTAGAGATTGAAGAAATAATCATGAAGTCGTGGTCAACAAAGTTGGAGTACCCCTCAAAAGTCTCCAAGTGAAGAAACTCTATTATGATGAGAAGACCATTATCTCAAGAACGTCTCTCGAAGATATGAAGTATGAAGTACATGCCAAATATCGGCCCGAGAAAGGTCTCAAATCGTGAACCAAGTTATGCCAAGATATGAACTTTTTGATATCCCGAGAAGCAGTTTTAAGAGATTTTGTCCTTTAGCTAACTATTGATCAAATCGTCCTACTTTGCTTTCAGCCCTAATAAACTATCGAAATAAGTCCAAAAATGCATCTTCATGATCATTCTAAGACAAAAATAAAATATAAGAGATACACCTAGGAATAAGGGAGTTTAAGCATTTAATTAAGCCATGTGTGTAAGTGTTTGAATTGCTAACTTATAAAAACAATGATCTCGTTTTTAAGCTTAGTTTGGGGAACGTGAAACTTGAGGGTGATAAATCTTCGCAGCACCAAAGCCCTAATGTAAGTCATTGATTTCTTTGCAAGTTATTTCCATATAGCTATTTTCAAGTGAAAATGGTTTTCTATCCTTTTGTTTCCTTCAAAGTCTTAATTCCCTTTAGTACTTTAATTTTTGTTTAGTAGTATTTTAAATAAGGCCAAGGTTGATTAATTATGAGAAAAGTGTAAACTTGCTTTATCACTAAGCATTGCATGAGGGCATGGCAATGGTTAAGTGTAGGGGATTTGATAGGTGCGTAAACACCCATCCTTTTACCATTTAATTCGGGCTAAAACGAGACCAAAACACGTATTTAATATCATTTGTTTGGAATTATGCGTGGTTTTTGTGTTTATTGTGTTTTCAGAGCCAACCGGATGAATACTGAAGAAAACATGGGATTGCACGGGTTTTACTGAAGAAAAAGACTCAAGATAAAGTCTATTGTCCAAGAGATGCAAAAGATTTGAAGTCACTGGGCCTATTCAAAGATTTATCGAAGAAAAGGACCAAAGATGGAAGATTTATATAAGTCGAAGAAACTCAAGTCTATTAAACAAAGAAATTAAAAGACGAGTTGAATTTAATCGACGACAAATCCCGAATCAGAATCAAAAACGGAAACTTTTCTGAAAAGACGAAAAGACAAGAAGAACGGGAGAAAGCCCACTCACCAACCAAAAGACAAGGCTATAAATAGCCCTCCCCTCACACATTTAGACTAGCTTAGTTTTTTTCTTCTCCCCCACTTTTTTCTCTCGGTTCTGTTTCACCACCATCACCATTAGGGTGATTGGTGATTTTTAATCTTTAATTTTCTCATCTTGTAATCTTAATCTTTGCTTTATCTTGTCAAAACATTAATCATTCAATACTAAGTTCTTGTTTAATCTTTCAATTTTATCTTGTTCATCATCATCTTTATCTTCAAGTTTTTAAGTTTTTATTTTCTTGATTTGATCTTCAAAAGTTGTTGGGATTTGTGTTTTTGTTGATGGGATTAGTAGTTTATGGTTAATAGATGCTTTTTGATTGAGTTATTTTAGTCTTTGGTGAAAAACTTAGTGATTTTTGGATTAAAAACGGGTTTCCTTGTTCTTCGTTAACTGTACTGTTTCTGGGTTTCCAGAAGTTCCGAACCAACCCTTCATCCGGAAAGTTCCGAATCAACCAAGCTAAGTTCCGAACCAACCATTTCATTCGGAAGTCCATAAGTTTCGAACCAAACACCTTCACTCGGAAGGTTCCGAACCAACCAGTAAGTTCCGGATCAAGACAATACTTCCGAACCGAACCTTCATTCGGAAGGTTCCGAACCAAGCCAGTAAGTTCCGAATGAGAAAGTTCCGGATGAATGAACAGTAACTTCCGGATGAGTTGTCTTTGAGTAAGTTCCGAATCAAAGGTTAAAGTTCCGAATCAATTTTTCTTTTAGGTTACTGTTTGTTTGCTTTACTGTTCCTTTATGCTTATTGAACTTTAATTTCAATTTTAATTTTAATCTTAATTTTAATCTTAAGTTTAATACAAGTCTTTGTTAATCATAATTAAAGTAATTGTCTTTGATTTAAATTTTCATTTCCACTTCTTATTAGACTAGAAAACCAAACCCCTTTTCTTTAGTAACCAAGAACAATCATTCCACTTAAGACTGAGATCAATTCGAGAGGATATCGAGAGTAAAATCTGAACCCATATAAAACCAAGGTATCAAGTTCTTACTTGATCTTTGGTTTATTGGTGAACTGGTTTTGGTTTATAAAAGTTAGGCTTTGGTTGGTTGATTAGTTGTGTTCTTGATCATCCTTTCTTGGACTAAAGATATGCATTCTTTATGTTTGTGTTAATTATGTGCATAGTTATATGATCCTATCCGTTGTGTTTACTCTTGATGCAAGAATATATGATTCATTAGGTTGTTGTTGGAAATACGTTTTTACGTATTTAGGAAGGACCGGTCACTCCGAAAATATATTAGTTAGTAGCTCGTAGTCATTGTATTATGTTAAGTATAACTAAGCCAAGCCTTGTCCATAAATACAAGGCCACGAGCCTTTGTAAGGCCCAAGCCCGTCTTGTGGGCTTGAGTATATAACCCCTTTTCTTAGTTGGAGAGGGGTGGTTGCTCATTTTATTTCACACACATGAATGTGTTTTTCTCTAGTTTCTCTCTTTAAAGTGTGTGTTTGTGTAACCCTTTCTCTCTCTACTTTCTCTCTCTAGATATACAAGATTTACATAACATTAACAAATGATATCAAGAGCCATGGGATAAGAGTATTGTTTATGTGTTTGTTTTGAGTTGAGCTCGTGTGTTTTCAATCTACAATACCCACATCCAATTATTTTGTGTGTTTTTATGGTTTAATCTTCTTATAAATCATCTACAAAGTTGTGTTAGTGATTTGGGTTTTTTATTTTGGCTAAAAACACAAAAATTGTGGGTGTCTGGATTGATATATTGATGAAAAGTTCATAAAAAGTACAAATGTTTATTTCAAATTTTTCTTCATAAATTTGAAAAAGAATGTATTTTTATATTCCCTACAAAGCTAAAAACCTTGAAAGTACAAGTCTTTTCGCCGGAAACACTTGAAAAAGTTGCCTTTTCGAAGATCAAAAAGTTGCCTAGTTTTCCTCTTATTTCGAATTGGGTAAACCCTAATTATTCCGAAATAAGGGTTTGCACCATATTCGGAAATCAGCACTTGTCGAGATATTCCGAAATCAACACTTGCCAGTTATTCCAAAATCAGCATTTGTCAAGATATTCTGAAATCATCACTTGTCAATTATTCTGAAATAAGGCTTGTCAAGATATTCCAAAATCAACATTTATCAATTATTCTGAAATCGCGTTTTGGCAATTATTCTGAAATCGCATTTAGGCAATTATTCCGAAATCGTGAACAACATTCCAAAATCGTAACAAGGCCATATTCTGAAATCGCATTCGCCACTTATTCTGAAATCAACATTCTGAAATCACAATTTTCAATATTCCGAAATCGTAAAAAAACGAGAATTAGATTTTTTTTTAACAATTGTGAGTTATTTGGTCTAGGAGATTTTGGTTTTTCAACAAGACAAGTTTATGGGATTTAATCAACTTTTCATCACTAATCAAGGATTCAAGAACTTTTACGGTTTATTCAGTGGTTTGTAAAATCTGGCCAATTTATTTTTCGGTTTCTCCACGAATTGTAAAACTCCATATTGTTCTTTCGACAACAAGCACATTTACTTTCTCTCATTGATCGATCAAAATTTGTAAATCTTATCTTATCGCAATGGAGTATACTTCTCTTACGGATAAGTCCATCCTCTCGGGTACGAATAATCGTCCACCAATGTTGGTGAAGGAAATGTACGAGGCAGGGACCTCTAGAATGTAACTTTATATGATGAATCGCGATAATGAACATCTCATTTTGGCATCGGTTCAAAATTTACCATTTGATTATGGTACCGTGACGGAGGGTACGGTCGTGCTCGCACAATGACCAACTTATCCAAAGATGGTAAAATTCAAGCTACGTGTGATATTCAAGCTACAAATAACATTCTCCAATGTCTTCCTCCAGATGTCTACAAACTCGTGAATCATTACAGTGTTGCCAAAGCATTATGGGAGAGAATTCGCACTTTCATGCAAGACACCTCGGTTAACTTAACAAAACGAGAGTGTAAGCTATATGACACGTTTGATAAGTTTGCCTATGTTCCAGAGGAGACTCTTACGCTCTGTTCTCTAGTTTTTTTAAAAGAATGGAAGGGGATGAGAAGGTAAATCACAATTTTTTTTCTCAAGTTTTTTTTAAAAGGAAATGAAGAGGACAGGAAAGGAAGAGGAAGGGAAAGTATAGGCTTTTATATGTATTATTGATCCTCCAATTTTGGGATGATAGGAAGGGAAGGATTCATTAACAACATAAGATCTTATTAATTACATTTATACCTCTTTATACCATACTCATCATTCTCATCTACGTAGTATACAGGAGTTTTACGATGTTGATTCAAAAAGAGGTTAGCCAAACAATCATCAACTATTGTATTGATTTTATTCTTAAACATTTATGTTTCTTTTATTTACATCTAAAAGTAACAAGTAAGCATATTCCCATTTGTAGTCTGAAGAATTCTATGTATCCTTCACGTAGTCCATTCTTCTTTCAAGCTCAATTGTCATTTTTAACTTGTGACTTTTTCGCATATATTCCACACTAATAACAATGTCTTACCATTTTTAAACTATTTTTTCAACATGCTGATGATATTCAACGTTTTGTTTTTCCTACAATACAAACCTTTCATGGGTGGACGATGGTAAATGCCAACTTCAGAGTGCATGTTATGACATATTACACAGTCTAACCTAAACGCAATTATTAATTTCAGATTTTTAATGTTAACTTCAAAAAAGGATTTTGTGGTTGATTTAGTAATTATGTTAGTTTCCTTTTCCTTTCTTCACTAACTAATACATAAACTTAAGAACATGAATTAGCCCCCTTTCTTTATTTGTCATATCATCCCTTCCCTTCCCCTTCCTTTACCAACCCCTTATATTCCTTTAATGATTACTATTTGAGATTCACTTTATTGATGAATGAGTTTAATATTTTTTATATGAAGATACCGCCGTTTCAGCTCAACACCAAGTATCTTAATACTCTTCCTCCCGAATGGAGCAAGTTTGTGACAAATATTAAGTGAGTTAAGGATTTTCATCAAACCAACGTGGATCAACTTCAAGCTTATCTTCAGCAAACGAACGCCACGTGCATGAGATTCGATTGTTAAAATCTCAAGTCTTTGATCCACTTGCCATGATTGCTACTCATCAAATGACTCCTCAACACAACTTGGCTTACTCTTATCAACAACCATCATATATGCAACAACCACAACACATCTGTCAGCAACCACCGCAACCATCATATCAACCACAATTGATGCTACAACAAGCAATTCAACAACAAA
Organism: Glebionis coronaria; assembly: GCA_025667525.1. Classification (NCBI taxonomy): domain Eukaryota; kingdom Viridiplantae; phylum Streptophyta; class Magnoliopsida; order Asterales; family Asteraceae; genus Glebionis; species Glebionis coronaria. The sequence continues at coordinate 173,757,193 of CM046876.1, read as the reverse complement.
GTGTGCTACAACAGCCTTATACACAACAACTATCACATCAGGCATCTCCATCACAAGTTATCAGTTCTCTAATGGGCTATAATCCTCAGCAAGGATATTTTCAAATTGAAGCACCACAAGCACAAGCCTTTTATTCCAATGAACTTCTAGCAATTCAAGTACCGTTCCTTAGTCAAAATGATTCTCCAACTGATGTTTTAAACCAACTCACGGCCTACTTGTCAAAACTTGTTGCAACAAGAGGATTTCCACCTACGAACAATCAGCTCCGCACATTTTCAAATCCTCGCCAACAACCACTATTCAAGAGGGTCAAGTAACGGTGCAATCTATTCAAGGAAGACAAACTTCATTTGAACCAACTACAAGAACCGTGAATGCTCAAGATGTGAATGCTCCAGCTAGTGGAAATGGAAGTTTCATTGGTCCTGATGTTCGTTTCGTAAGTCTTAAATTTATATTACAAGGATTAGACAAAACAAGGGACTAGAATACAAACACGGGCAAGTATACCCTTTCGTTCGTAATATAGCTTGTAGTTGTAAGCCAGGATCGTTCACTGAGACTTAGTTTCGTTTTGGTAATCAATATAATAATTGAAGAAAGAAATGTTTAAAATCACAATAGTAACAAGTATGACTAATATGGGATAGTTCGTATAAGTTCGTGATGATGATAACAATGATCGAGATATTTTTATATAGGTAAAGAGTGATAATCCTTTTTTGTCAAAATGGCGTCTGCACAATTTACTTTAGGGTGATTCAAGACTTATGTTTATTTAAGCGACTAAGCTTAAAACAAGTTGCCAACGAGTTCAATATTTTGTCAATTTCTAAGCGGATCTCTCCAACCAAAGATTCAAAACCATATACAAGTTTTTAAAAAATTATTATAACAATTTTCGTTTCTCAACGCCAAACTATCGTAACAAATCAACTCTAGGTAAAATATGGTTTATAGAACTAGGTGGTAAAATGGTTCTACAACATTAGCTTGAAATCTATTATAAAGGATCATATCATAACATCATCACTAATCATAGTCACATACCCATATAGTCACAAATAGCTTAGCCTAACATAGTAATCAAAGTAACAAATGGAAAAGAGTAAGAGAACATCATACTTAGATTGATTGAAGGAATGAGTATACAAGTGTCACGATTGTATCGTTTCTCCAAGAATCAGAGACTGGAATACTCTCGTTACAAGTATTTCCCAAAAATGGATAATATTGAAAATTTACTAAGAAAGCTAAAATACTCGAGCTATGGAGTAATGAAAAGAAGAGGTGTGTGTAAAATGAGTAGAAGTAGCCTCTATTTATAGGTTTGGCTGAGGGAAAATGTGCGCCGCACTTCTCCGAAAGTACGCCGCACTTTGGAGGTGGGAATGTGCGCCGCACTTCTGACATTGTGCGCCACACTTTTGTGCGTTCCAGAATCTTCTTTCAATAGTTTTGTATACTTGCACATTAAGGACCTTTCTTTGTATATCTTCAGTTTGCTTCTTTGAACTTTATACCTGCATGTAAAACGTAATATATTAAGTATTGAAAGCTCTTATTTATAATACAAAGTGGCATTATAATAACGGGTTGAATATGTTTATTTAGGTCGTTATCAAATTCCTCCACACTTAGCTATTGCTTGCCCTCAAGCAATCAAAGCGAGAAAACAAATTAGATTTTAAAACTTTTAAGTATTGTGAAGTATGATAAGAAAATGATTAAATTTGTCTAAGTAGCAAAAGAAAATGACAAAATAATTCAGCACCTCAGATGGATAGTGTTTGGATTTAAAGTTCACACAAATGTCACTCACAAATGGTAAATGTAAGATAACATTCAAGTAGTTCAGTCATAAAATAGATAGCTATCATAGGTTTGTACATGACACATAAACATAACCGTTGCGGCGTGAGCACCAGATAATTTTCAAAGAAGCAAAACGTGATAATAGTGAGGGTTTAGAACAAAATATGCCTTGTCAAAGTCGCAGAACAAATATACTAGAATTCTTTATTTCCTTTTTTTAAGAGAACATCATATATACTTTTTTGACTTGACAAATGGATAGGCATCTTATCGAGATAATAGCACAAGGGATAATATAGCACATAGGTACGAGTGTAACATATTTTAACAAGCCAGTGTAGCTTAACTAAAATGATAAAATGGTGATTTATTTTGCCTCTTTTTGAAAATATCTATAAATTAACCTCACTGAGGTTTAGTAAATGATGATCAAGCACAAATTCTGAAGCATACTAGATTATCGGCTTTCACACAAAATAGAGAAATATAAGGCTAGGTTTTCTCACATATTTCGTGGATGTTTTTTGTGCTTAGTTATATTGTCAATCAATGAGATTTTTGCTTTGCTAAAATTTTATTTATTTTCAAAACATATATATTTTATTTTATTTTTAAAAAGATTTTCATGTGGAGAAATTTATTATTTATTGTTATGTTTCCTATTTGTCTCCTCCTCCACACTTAAGGTGAATATCGCACTCGAGGTGATAACTGATAAAAATTAAAAATAGGAAAAATGCAAAGGGAAACGAGAACTTCCCGGGGCTTAGTAGAAAATTGCAGGACTTCAAGAGATGAATCCAGCTTAGAGCTCCAAGTTTGCTATTTTCCTGCATGATATCATAAAACAAAAAAAACACATACAAAATATATACATGGACGGTTTTATTTATTTTACAAGTCCTCCTCCAAACTTAAGGTGAAATGTAGGGTATAAAATACGGATTGCCTTCCGAGAATCGCTAAGTTTAGAGTCTTCAGCCAGACTCAGCTACTCGGTTTATTCTAAAAAGAAGGGAATTTCTTCTTCATCGAATTCATTTTTTTGAGAAAAAGAAAAAGGAAGGGAACTTCTCATCGAAAGAGGCAGCAGGAATGAAGGAGGCGGGAAGCTACCGCTTCTAGAATGGTTGCGTCTAACTGCCACCGCTAAATCATGATTGAATGTCTCATTTTTTCTATTTCTTTTTACAACTTTCTTCTTTATGGTAGAGCTTGAGTGTATGTCCATTGACAATAAAAGTGGTATTGTCTCTCCCGTAGAGTTCAACATATCCATATGGATATTGGTGTTTCACTGTATAAGGTCCAGTCCATCTCGAAGTAAGCTTAGGTTGTTTAAATTTATATTTCGAGATAAGGAGAAGTACTTTTTCTCCATGTTTGAATTCTTTTCTTTGTCGTAGTTTGCGATCATGCCACACTTTGGTTCGTTCTTTATATAAACGTAAACTTTCATAAGCTTGATGTCGAAATTCATCTAGCTCGTGAAGTTGAAATATACTTTTTTCTCCAGCTGCAATAAGATCAGGGTTGCAGTTCTTAAGTGCCAATATGCACGATGTTCAATTTCTATGGTAAGTGGCATGTTTTTTCATACAAGAGCTTGTACGGTGTGGTTCATGTTGGGGTTTTGAATGCGATACGAAAGGCCCATAGAGCATCTTCTAATTTTTTAGACCAACAAGCAGGGTTATTTTGGACGGTCTTTTCAAGGATTCGCTTAAGAGCTCTATTAGTGTTTTCAACTTGGCTACTCGTTTGAGGGTGGTAAGATGTGGGAAATCGGTGGTTGACTCCATATCTTTTCATGATTTTTTCCATGAGTTTGTTATAGAAATGAGTTCCTATGTCGCTTATTAGTGCTTTTGGAATTCCAAAATGACAGAATAATTTCTTTAAGAATGCTATAACAACTCTTGCATCGTTAGTTTGCAAGCTTGAGCTTTGGCCCATTTCGATACATAGTCGACGGTGAGTAAAATGTGTTGGGAATAAAATTAGCTAAGTCACTAAGACGCTGACAAGAGGAACTTGGACGCTGACAAGAGGAAATGAAGCGCTGACAGGATCAAGCACTGACAAGAAATATTCAACCGCTGACAATAAGAAGTCCAACCACTGATAGGAATACTTAGTCAACACGTTTTATATTTGAAGTAAAGATATGATCAATATTGTATTTTCTATATTTATCTTTACCTAGAATAGTTGATAGGTAAACCTTTTTACACGACTCCTTGTGTTATAAAAGGAGGTCGTAGGGTTTGTAGTTTATACACATTATTCAGTTTTAAACTTTCATTGTAAGAAAGTTCGTTTATCAATCTAAAGTGAAAGTTTGGTTTACTTTGTTTGTTTGTTCTTTATTCTGAGTGTTAATTCCACATAACACTTGGATTGTTAAATGCAACAAAGTTTCTCTAAGTATTAATCTTGATTCAATCTCGTTTAATACAAAGCTAATCGATCTAAGTTTGGGATCAACAAGTTGTATCAGAGCTTGTTGAGGAACTTTGATCTAAAAGAACAGTAAACCCTAAAAACACCAGAAACCCTAAAACCAAACAAGATGTTGTAGAACTTAATCACACGACTAACCAAACACGAATAACTGAAGATTAAACCAAAAAGAAAGATTAGATTAAGATGAAGAAAAGAAAAATACAAAGGTTGGTGTTTTCCTAGTGAGAGAAACAAACACACCTTTCTCCCTCTAAAACTATGAAAATGGAAAAGCACACACACAAATGAGGCATAGGAGGCCTTTTATACTAACTAGGAAATGTTTAGGAGGCCTTCCTCATTTGTGTGTTCGGGACTAAATCCCGTTACATAAACAATAATAACTAAAAACTCTCGACATCATTAAATAACAATTTTCACGAGCTTCGCAACGATATATTATATGACCATCACTTTAATTACTTCTAACAATCTCCCCCTAAGGGGTGGTCATGTAATATGTGACTTCACTTCTTTGCTGTTGCAGACTTTGAAGCTCGATGTCTTGAGAGTTTCTTCATAGTTCCTTTCATGACTTGTGATCTTGGATCTTTGATCTTTGCCTTGACTTGATCTTGAAACTTTGCCAGCTTGTGTTCTTACGTCTTTCCCCACATACTCATGTTTTGTATTGACTAGAAGGCTTGTTAACAATCTCCCTTGATCATCAGAGTAGCGGAAGTGTTTGTCTTTAGATGTTCTTGAGCTTTCATCATTTACATGAGCGTGTGGTCTTGAATTACGACTCTTGAAGTTACACCATCGTTTACATTCATACAGTTTCCCGTTATACAGTAAGAATACTGTACCTGTGATTAGGTAAGTTCAAAGAACTTCCTTGACAGGGTTTCCGGGTGTGGTAGCCATTCTCAATACTTGAATATATCAAAAGATACTTCATAGTAAGGAGTGAATCATGTAGTTCCATTCTGCTGATTAGGTCGTCAATTCAATTTCTTGGAACAAGTTTGAATCAATCAAGAATCAAACCATCGTTGCTTTCCAGTTGACACAAGTTTGATTCATATAGAATCACACAAGTTACCTACCACAGTGCTGTTTGATGATGACATGGGAAGGATTTCCATTCGTCACTGTAAATACTGAAAAGTATTACTCTGAATGTTCTGGCAAGATCATAAAGATATTGCGTCGAGACCTGGAACGAGTTTGAATAAATTAAGAATCAAACCACTGTTGCTTTCCAGTTAGCATATGTTTAATTCAAAATGAATCATACATATGACCTACCGCAGTGCTGTTTGATGTTAACACTGGAAGGATTTCCATTCATCACTGTGATTACTAGAGAGTATCACTCTGAATGTTCTAGAAATACCACAAGGATAGAGCGTGGGACTCTGTAAATCATCGCTTGTGTTCTAATGATGAACAACAATTGATATATGGAATAAGTGTCCTAATGAGATTTTTGATGAATCTCGTTGGCTCTAGACTCTATAAGTGCACGTTTATTTGGTGATCGAAGGCTGGAGCAGACTACCACCTATTCAATATCTACTATCTCGGAGTGAGAAAGTCGATAGAAATGAGTTGAACTCCATGACAATAAAACAAACTTCTTTTGAGAGAAGCTTGAGTAGGCTGGGAAGGGTTGTGCATTGCATCACTGGGTCCATGATGCTTTGTCTTCAATACCAGAAATCATCAACATGATTCTGATAGTAGATGTATTGACCCGGTTTCTGCCTAAGTTGTATGGAGGGCTATTTTTTTCACCCTTTATCCTTACATTTCTTTTTCATTCTTCAACCCCTTCAATGCTTACTAAGACGTCATAACTAGCACCTTGTTGTTATTGTTCTAGTGTTAGCTTAAGTCATTAGTCGGCATTATTCCCGTACACTCAACTACTCCATCTTTCCTAAGGACTTCTAAGTTCTAATGTATTGTCCCTGGGAAGATCCCTCCGGTTCTGGTTGGATCATAGGACGAAAACCTAACCACCTTTTGACACCAATATCGTCGTGAATAATTATGTTGAAGGTATAGATATCGTAACCAGAAACCCTTTCTAAATCACCAAAAACGCTCCCCTTACATATGTGCATCATAAAAAGAGGTTTTTTTGCACATATTAGGAAGAGAAAGCACTTATATCAAAGATCTTATCCAAGAATGAAGCATTTTTTATCACATTTTAATCACTATTCTCCCCCTCAAAAATTGCATGAAATTGAAATTTTTGTAAAAGTAGTGATGAAACATGTAGAGAATAATGTGTCATGAACTTTGGAACAAATGTTTATGAAATCATTATACTCCCCTCGAAAAGAGATTCTATTTAAATAGGGGAGTATATAAGCACATTGTTTTGAAATACCTTGAAAAATTGTGCTCAAAAGTCCGAGAAAAATTGTGTTCATGAGCTTAAAACTTTGAATGTTTTGATATAAGCTCATGACCGAGAAAAACGAATTTCTCGTTATTGAGGATAAGTCAAAGACTTTCCCTTATTTAGTGACCGGGTTATATTCTGACATGTGACTATAAGCCATCACGAGAAGAAAATAGAAAAGACATGTTTTGAAAACATTTGAACTCTCATTCGAACTTTATGTACGTACCCGTGTTGTTAATGAACAACATTTCTAAGTACGTCCATATTATCGATGCTGAGAGACATGTCGAAGAAGAATATTTTGGTATTTTTTGAAAGATTTTCTCATTTTTTTATTTTGTTTTTATAGGTTTTATATTTTTGTATTTTGATTTTTTGATAGATATATACAAGCTACTGCGAATGTGCAAGACGTTCAAGTTCATCTGGAGTGAAACTACGCATACTAATTCGACGAACCAAGAATTCAAATCGTTCTTGAGAAAGAGCTTTGGTGAAGATGTCGGCTAGTTGGTAGTCCGTCTTGACAAAGAACAGTTCGATCGTTCCTCTTTCCACATGCTCCTTTATGAAATGGAATCGGACAGCAATGTGCTTGGGTTTGGAGTGTTGGACCGGGTTGCAGGATATGGCTATGGATGATTGTGAATCACAATAAATAGGAACTTTGTTAAAGTAAAAGCCATAATCCGTGAGTTGTGTTCTCATCCAAAGGACTTGAGCACTACACACGGATAGAGACACATATTCTGCTTCCGCGGTGGACAATGTCGTACAGTCTTGTTTTCTTGATGACCAGCTCACTAGCTTCTCGCCTAAGAATTATGCACCACCGGAAGTGCTTTTGAGTGTATCATGACACCCTGCATAGTTGGCATCTGAAAAACCAGTGAGATTAAAACCAGAATCCTTCGTATACCAGAGACCCATGTTAATGGTTCTCAGAGATAACGAAATATCCTTTTGACCTCCTTGAGGTGCTTCTCGGTTGGCTTAGCCTGGTACCGAGCACATAAACAAGTAGCATGCACAATGTCCGGTCTGCTTGAGGTTAAGTACATAAGGGACCCGATCATGCTTCGGTATTTTGTAGCATCTACAAATGTCCCTTTCTTATCCAAATCAAGCTTGTGTTTAGTTTCCATTGGAGTACCAATAGGATCAAAGTTTTCCATTCCAAATTTCTTTAGAATTTCAAGCACATATTTGGCCTGATATATGAAAATGCCACGGGGGGATTGGTGAACTTGGAGACCAAGAAAAACGTCATTTCCCCCATCATGGACATTTCGAATCGACTTTTCATAAGGTCGGCAAATAATATGGAATATTTTAGGTTAGTAGAACCAAATATAATATCATCTACATAGACCTGAGCCACCAAGATATCGTTGCTGTAGTGCTTGATAAACAACGTTGGATCAATGTTTCCTTTGCTGAAGTGATTTTGTAGAAGAAATGATGATAATTCGTCGTACCATGCCCTCGGTGCTTCTTTCAAACCATAAATTGCCTTTATTCAACTTGTAGACATGGCTTGGATGTTCGGTATTGATGAAACCTTCAGGTTGACATACATACACATCTTCTTTTAATGGCCCATGCAAGAAAGCCGTCTTCACGTCCATTTGATACACAGTGAATGATTTGTGTGCAACGTATGCCAAGAAAATCCTAATAGCTTCCATTCGAGCAACCGGGGCGAAGGATTCTGCGAAATCAATTCCCTCCTGTTGTTTATAACCTCTCATGACTAACCGAGTCTTGTTCCTAATGACCTTTTTCTCCTCATCCATCTTGTTTTTGAATAACCATTTCAGTGTAAGGGGATCAATATTGTTCGGTCGTGGTACTAACTCTCATACATCAAGCCGGATGAATTGATTGAGCTCTTATTGCATAGACTCAATCCATGAAGCATCGGTCATTGCTTCTTTCACACTTGCTGGTTCCATTGTGCTGACTGATAGTGCATAGATACACATATCACCATCGGTCGCAGCTGATTTCGTGTTGAGACTGGTCGTGAGAGATTGCCAATCACTTGAACCAAAGGATGATTCTTAGTCCATTTGTGTTCATGTGGAAGTGTATGAGAAACTTGATGCGAGCTCGACGGATCCACATATGGTGTTGAAGGCTGAGTAGTACTTGAGGAAGCCGCAAATGGATTAACAAACTCGTGTTCGTTGAGCATCGCATTGTTAGCATTTTCAGCAACTATTTCATTCTGAAGATGAACATGATTAGTAATTCGCTGAGAATGTTGTTGAGTTGCGTCAGCAGTCGGAGAGGTGGTTGGAATGTTTGGAGTCAATATGTTTGAGGTTGACGTAGATGGTGCAAAAACGGTTGCCGTTGGTGTAGATGCAGTTGGTGGTTCTAGAACTATCGTAGCAGGTGCAGCCGGGGCATTTTGAGGAACACCAAATGACGAAGGACCCTCCATATATTCCTCATAAATTGGCCCAAATAAAACTTCCAAGTCACGTTCCGAAGGTTGTAATGAGGAGATTGCTGACGACGCAAATTGAAGCGCGAGTCCTGAACATACGTGTCCAGAAGTCTGACCTTGAAGCTCGGGATGTGAACTTCTATGTTGAGAGGCCATACCCGAGAGATCATCAAAGGTAACATTCATAGTCTCCATTACCTTTCTTGTCCTTCGATTATAAACCCTGTAAGCACAAGCAGTTGAAGAATAACCAATGAAAAAACCAATATCACCTTTAGGTTCAAGTTTACCGATATCTTCACGATCATTCTTCGGATAACATAATGAACCGAAGACATGTAAAAATGAAATATCTGGTTTTCTTTCATTAATGATCTCATAAGGTGTTTTGTTGAAACGGGTATGAATAATGAAGCGGTTTTGAGTATAACATGTAGTTTCTATAGCGTCAGCCCAAAGGAATAACGATGAACTGGAGGAGAGAAGTATCGTCCGAGCAGCTTCATCTAACGTACGATTCCTCTGTTCCACAACTCCATTCTGCTTTGGAGTTCTTACAGCCGAAGTTTGATGAGAAATCCCAACTTCATCAAAATAAGCTTTCAGTTTCTGATTTGTGAATTCTGTACCGTTATCCGTTCTTACAATGATAACAGGGGCTTGAAGTAGCATTGATGTTTTCTTCAAGAAACTGATAATTTCATCAAGGGCTTCATCTTTCGAAGCAAGAAAATGAACCCATGTGTAACGAGAATAATCATCCACAATCACAAGGACATACCGCTTTCCATTAATGCTTTTGATTCTCATTGGGCCACACAAATCCATATGAAGGAGATGCAACCTATTCGTCGAATTTGGAACAGGTTTGGGTTTGTGAGGCTTCTTCTTGCTTTTACCTTGCTCACATGATGGAAAAAGATGGTCTTTAGTATATTTGAACTTTGGAAGACCGGTAACGAGATCATCTTTTGCAAGTTGGGTGATGGCATCAAAATTGAGATGAGATAACCTTTGATGCCATAACCATGAATTTGTTGATGTGGCCCGAGCCATGAGACAAATTAGAGATGCAGCAGACATTTGAAGAAGATCAATGGTATAAAGGTTTGTGGTACGATTTCCTTTCAACAGATCAATTCCTTCAAGATCCCTAACAAAGCATGTATGACTTCTGAAGGCTACCTCCAAATCTGAATCACAGAATTACCCAACCGAGAACAAATTGTGTCCCAAGCCATCAATAAAAGATACTCTGGTGATGATAATATTTCCCCAATGAAGATCACCATAGCCTAGAATTGCAGCAACATGATCATTTCCAAATCGAACAGTTCCCATAAAACGCCATAAAAAGTTCTTGAGAAGACTTCGATTCCTAGTCATATGTTTGGAACAGCCCGAGTCCATGCACCAGAGACAAATTTCAATAGCCTGCCAATGATAAGAGAAGAGAAAATTTGGCAACCGAAGAAATAGGTTCTTGTATGGTTAGGTAATAATCAAGCCATATCACATACCGACATTTCACTGTCAGTATGAGATCTACTAGTATCAATAACATGACCATTAGAGGCAAAATATCTTCCCGTAGGCAACCACTTAGAGGTAAATCTAGGACTTTTAGGCGTAGCAAGACTTTCAGTAGAGCCTACCTTCTTAGTTTTCTGAATATACACTTTAGCCTTAGGAGTGCTATGTGTTTCGCTGATAGAAAGCTTTTCAAGTCGAGTGTAACCACCATAGTTCAAACCATTCATAGTCAAACCACAAACATCATGACTAAAAGTAAAGAAACATTTATTACATTTAGCACAAATAACTTCAGATTTTTCATTCCGAATAGCAAGTTTAAAGTCATTACATTCAGAAGAATTAAGTTTCTGATTATGAATAAAAAACGGTAAATTCCTACGGTGTTCTTCTACTTCCACATTATTAGCCTTGGGACGACTACTTCTAGAGGCAAAAGGGACCCTATTATTCCTTGTATTGCTCGTAGGCTGTGGCCTTATGCTCTTAGTGTAGTTGTTCATTCCTGTAGAAAAAGACATACGCTTGTTAGAATTAGCAACTCTTTAAATCAATGACTTGTGGCTGTGCGATAGTGGTCGGTTTTATCCTAACGCTTGCTTTACGTTGGTTGCTAGGCACAGAGATATCGAACCTAGTTTGAGATGAAGGTCTAAAACGAAACATTCCTGGGGCAATAACAGCATCTTTCATTCCAGCAGCCTTGGGAAACGGTGTTACAGCAATACGAGTGGGTCCCGAGGGTGCTGGTTTCTGGATCATCGTATCCACAATCGAGCTAGGCTCAGAACTCTTATCTTTTAATAAGGCCTTTAACTTATAGTTCTCACAGATTTTATCAATAAGTTTCTGATAGACAGACTTATTTTGTTCAACAGCCCGCTTATATGAAACGACAACAGATTCTAAATCTGCAATCTTAGCCTTAAGCTTCTGAACATTACAATCACTGGCACTCTCTAACCCTGAAGAGGCCAAATTCGTTTCCTTAACCCCTCCTAACTAAGCCTGCAACCGTGCGATAGTTTGTTGCATTTCATTGTAAGCTTTTTCATACGAAATCTTGTCATATTTGCATTCATCACATTTTTCGACAAATTTATTCCAAAGATCGGTGAATTCTTTATCCTTTTTAATGACATATGATTCCATTTTCTCTTTCATAAGATCAAGCTCAGTTTGAAGGTTTTCATTATACGACACAGAGGTACTTAACTCAACAGGGCTACTATCAATACAATCACGTGCTTTAGAGAGGCGTTCAAGATCGTTTTCCAAGGCTTTGATTTTAGCAAGAGATTCATCAGCTTCCTTCGCCAAAGATTTAAAGTCTTCAACAAAGTTGGCAAATTCTTTTAGAGAAGCGTTTTCCAAATTGCCTAACCGAGCATCAACTTGTTTAATAATCGGATTAATATCGTTTTGAAGAATTTTCTGGACCTCAATCTTAACAGGTGATGTAAAATTTCCACAAGTGATTTTTGAATTAACAACACGTTTAAGTATGACAAAGTTGTCTTTTAGCTCGTTTAGAAATCGGCGTGTGATACTCGGTTTAGGAGGGTCATCAGACGATTCCTCACTTGCTAGCAAAATCCTTTCAGTACTCGTTTTAGACCGAACAAAAACAGTTGGAGGATTAACTTTCGGATAATAAACGGGTGTCACTTCTTTATCAAGCTTTTTCATTCTTAAACGAGTCTCTACTGCATGTTCAGTAGTTTCCTTGGAATCATGCACACTAGGAGGATCATGCTCATCAGATAAGAGCACACTACAATTATATATGGTTTCATTAGTGGCCTGAATTTGCTTAAGATATCCGGGGTTAGGGGGAAGAGGACAAACTAAAGCCAATTTGTATCGAGTGTAATTTATCTCATTCACTTTTGGTGCGAGCATATTTATTGTTTGCATAGTTTGGCCACATTTTACTAAAAGGTTGTCTAATTCTCTAATCCTATCCTGAGCTTTGCAAAAATCCTCAAGAAGCCCATCTTCTCGAATTTTGAAATCATGTTTCAGCTTTTTTCGTTCTTCTTTTAAATCAAAAATAATAGATTTTTTAGTTGAAAGCTGTTTATTAAGAGAAGTGATTTCATCATTCAATTCGCTTATCTTTTTAGTACTACTTAAGTGTAAGGCATTTAATTTCTTAGTTGTGCATTTTTCTTGATAAACCGATGTAGCATGAGCTTGTTCAAGTTCTTTAATTTTAGCCTGATGAGTTTCAAAACATTTCTCCCGTTCCTTATATCCCACAAGCTCAGTGGTCAATTTGGCATTAGTTTCTCTAAAATTATTATTAACCACCGTAGCATGATCTACATCCTTAGCAAGCTTATCAAATAGAGATTTATAATACGCATGTGTCTCATCAGGAAGGGTTGTAGGCTGGGCAACTTGATTCACACTAAGGTCCACACTGGGCTCATTCGAAATAATATTACTATTTTTCGTTTGGTCCCCGTGTGTCTCAATGTAGGGCTCAAGCATCTCAGTATACTCTTCCACCTGATTAGACATACTATATATATCATTATCATCAAAACGTGGGTGTACCTCAGAGGGACCATCTGAATTATAGACGGGAGCTATGTCATCATGTATTCCTGAAGTTGATGCTTGCTGTAAGTTTTCCATCAAGATGTAGTTGGCATTCACCTCTTCTTCCTCGTCATATTCTGCAGTAGAATCCATAAGATCAAATTCCTCAGCTTGAAGTGGAATCTCTACCTCTTCTTTTTGTGCTATGAGAAGTTGAGTCTGAAGATAAGCAGCATCCCTCTTCTTTTTGGCTGTGCAATCTCGAGCATAATGACCAAATCCCCTACAGTTGTAGCACTGAACCTGACGAATGTTGTTTCCATTTCCCGTACCAGTATTCTCAGCCCTTTCAGCCACAATGTTTCCCATCTGATTACCAACCGCTGGCACAACTATTAACCCATTATGATTACCCACATTTGGAACATTCGGATTCTGACCACGGATTTGTCCATACTGATTTCCTGCATTCCCAACATTCTGGCCATATTGTGTCCCCGTGTTCCCAACAGCTACCAATTGGCGATCTTGATTCGCAATCATGAAAGGTTGAGCAATCTGCCTATTTCTAATGTTCGGGGAGATTCTCTAATTGTTGTTGGTGGGGTTAATGGTAAATTTGAATGCCTTTGCAAGAAGTGCAAGACCAGTATTAATCGCATGAGTAGGATCGGTGATGTCATCAAAACAGGCAATGGGTTGTTGTAAGTAGTTCACAGCAGCAAGAGGTTGATATCCATAAGGGGTGAGTTGTTGTTGTTGTTGTTGTGGCATGAAGTTACTTGATGAGGGTTGATGGTAAGTTACCATGGGATATGACATAGATGATGGAGAGTTTGCCATAAAAGCCAATGGATCTTGTGTCTTGGCACGTCTTTCAGCCCTATCTTCGTTAGCTTCATCTTGATTCATCTTCAAATAATCATATACTTGAGTGTAGTCCACGACACGAAGATCCTTGGTTTGATTGACAAGAGTGACATATCGTGACCATTCAGAAGGAAGATTATCAAGAAATTTGATGTTTGCAGCAATTTGTGCAGGTTCATGTTTGTTTCTTCTAAGATGATTCACAAGGGTTGAAAACCGATGATAGTAAGGTTCAATTTGTTCCCTTTCAGTAGACGTAAATTTCTCCCATTCACGAAGCAACTTAGTTTCCTTTTCTTGTAAACCGATTTCACTCCCCTTCATCATTTTCTGAATCCTAAGCCACATCTCGTGTGCGGTTTCACAACTATCGACAGCAGCATAAACATCTTCAGGAAGTCCCATGAGAATGACTTGAATTGCTTGATCATCGGCGTCGAGTTGTTTGGATTCAGCTTCAGTTAATTCTTCATCCGTTTGCTCATGACTAGAGTCAGCCACTGGGTTAGCATTCGTAGGGTCCCCAGGCATAAGAATTGTTATTCTAACATACGGACCTTTCTGAATCGAGTTGACAATCAATTTTCCCAAAGGTTTACATTTTGCATAACGAAGGAGACGACTAGCCCATGTAGTGTAATTCTCCTTGGTGAGCATGGGAGGACGATTCTCAGTACCCGCAGCATAAATATCTTGTTGAGACGTCATCGTATAAGTCGTGTGAAAAAAAGGATCTCAATTCGTAGAAAGTAGAGTGTTGAAGTTAAAATCCCCTAACTATACACTCCATAAACCAAAAATTCCAAGGCCAAAAACACACGATTGTTAAAAATTTTCAAAAACAGAATTTTTTGAAAATATTTTCGGAATAGTTAGGGTTTTTTGGAAAAATGATCCTTTTTCGGAAAATTGAGGGTTTTCGGAATATAAGCCTTTTCGGATAAAAGACCCTTTTCGGAATATTGTACTATTTCGGATAAATGACACTTCTCGGAATAATGATAGTTTTTCGGAAAAATTGACTTTTTCGGAAAAACTTACCTTTTCGGAATAAGTGGTCCTTCTTCAGAGTATGACACCTTCTTCGGAATTTTGGCCCTTTTTCGGAATAATGGCAATTTTCGGATAAATTCACCTTCTTCGGAATAATGATGGTTTTTCGGATAAAGTGACAATTTCTGAAAAATAGGGTATCTTCGGATAAACTGAGTGTTTTCGGAAAAATTCAATTTTTCGGATAAACTGGGTTTTTCGGAATGATTAAGGATTTTCGGATAAGCTGGGATTTTCGGATAAAGGAATATCTTCGGAATAATTGTGTTTTCTCGGAATAAAGGTGTTTTCGGATAAAAGGGTTGTTCGTAAAAAAATGGGAATTTTCGGGAAAAAAATTTCGGATAAAAGGGGTTTTTCGGGAAAATGGGAATTTTCGGAAAAATATTTTCGGATAAAAGGGGTTTTTCGGGAAAAATGGGAATTTTCGGAAAAATATTTTCGGAAAAATGACAGTTTTTCGAAATACAAAACCCTTTTCCGAAGATATATAAAATTCGGAAAAACTTGGTATTTTTCGGAAAAACAAACCCTTTTGCGAAGATGTTTTCCGAAAATAAAGGGACACAGCTTTGAGAGTTGTCTGAGATGATACAAATCCACAATAACCACTTCGATCACACCAAAATCAACACCTCGAATCCACAAATACAAATCGAATCCAACAACCTAAACCAAAAACCCACGAAATCAACACCAAATTAACACCAAAGCTAACTACGAATCCCTTGGCGAATGATACCACTTGTAGAACTTAATCACATGACTAACCAAACACGAATAACATGATGAAGATTACACAAAAAGAAAGATTAGATTAAGATGAAGAAACGAAAAATACAAAGGTTGGTGTTTTCCTAGTGAGAGAAACAAACACACCTTTCTCTCTCTAAAACTATGAAAATGGAAAAGCACACACACAAATGAGGCATAGGAGGCCTTTTTTACTAACTAGGTAATGTTTAGGAGGCCTTCCTCATTTGTGTGTTCGGGACTAAATCCCGTTACATAAACAATAATAACTAAAAACTCTCGACATCATTAAATAACATTTTTCACGATCTTCGCAACGATATATTATATGACCATCACTTTAATTACTTCTAACAGATGTCTACCACAGAATCTTCATCCTCATCAAATCACAACCTAAAAATCCCTTTGCTCGACCCTGACAACTTTGAACAATGGAAGTTCAATTTTGAACAATACCTTCAAATTCATGACCATACTCTTTGGGAAATCACTGAATATGGCAATCAATTTGACAAAGCAGATAGGATTGCCGCTGCTATTGTAGGAAGAAGCACAGCTGGTTCTATTGCTCTAGAACATGCTGAAAGACCTGAAGATCAAAAAGTTGTCTCAACTGCTGATATAGCCGCAAGAAGGAATTACATGAAGACTTTGAACATTCTTAAACTCTCCTTGGGTCCAAAGAATCAACACAAGTACAGAAGTTTTGATTCTGCTAAAAATCTTTGGGCAGCTCTTCAAGTCACCTATAGTGGTAATGAAGATAATGCCAAAGAAAGGAAGAAGCAATTGTTGCATGAATATGCTGTGTTTAAGGTTCATCCCAATGAGAAGCTAAGTGAGGTGAGAGGTAGGCTTCTAGACATCACTAGCAAGTTGTCTTTTATGGGAAGAGAACATGATGATGCTGATATTATTGCTACTTTCCTTAGAGGTCTTGGTGATGAATGGAAAATTGAAGCTAGGTCAATCATTGTTACCAATGCCCATAAGAGTTCTTCCTTTGATGACGTCTACAATAAGTTAAAGATTGTGGAGAGTGAGATCTTACATGATCATAGAAGTAAGTCAACATCTGGAAACATGGCTTTCATCTCATATAGTGAAGCTCAAACCAGTGAAAGAGATTCATATGTGCATCCTGTTACTGGATCAACTTTTGTCAGCGGTGGATCAACCTTTGTCTGCGGCTCAAATTTTGACGCTGACACATACAATGTTGACTCACCAAGTCTTAAACCTGCTGGTATTGATTTAGATAAAGTATGTGTACACATTGCTACATTGCCCAATGGTTCCTTAATTACCTATGAGGATCTTGAGAAAATCAGTGATGAGAGTTTGGAAGAGATGGATATCAAGTGGAATATGGCACTTTCAAGCATAAGGGCGAACAAATGGAATAGGAGATTTGGAAGAAAGATGACCTTTAATGCTAAAGACACATCTGGATTTGATAAATCCAAGGTTGAGTGTTATAACTGTCATAGGATGGGTCACTTCATAAGGGAGTGCAGATCTCCAAGAAAATCTGATGCTAGAAAGACTTCAAGCCAAATCATCAAGGTTGAAGATGCTAAGCCAAAGGCTATGGTCGCCATGCAAGATATTGATGGTGTTGGATGGGACTGGAGCATTATGGCAAAGGATGTGGTAGAGAATCAGGCTTTGATTGCTGAGAAGGAAGAAAAAGAGCATGTTCACTTTGATCTCATGGCCAACTCCTCATCTTCATCAGATAATGAGGTATATGATGAGGCTTTCTGTAGTAAAGGGTGTCGATTAAACACTGAAAAGCTTAATAAAGGAATTTTAAAGTTAAAATCAGATGTGTTTGATGTAGAATGCAGGCTAACAAATTATAAAATGACACTTGCACAAACTGAAGGGACTATAGAGGAAACCAAGAAAATGGAATTTGACCTAAAAGATAAAATTAATGTTTTGACTAATGATCCTAGAGTTAGTGTTGAACTTAGGGATCCTCTAATGAGATCCAGAGCAGATGTGTAACTTAAGTTAGATGAAGCCATTAAAGATAAAGAAGATGTAGGGCTTAAGATTGAAAAGTTTGATAACCTAGTCAAACCCTAGAAAAGTGTGTCAGTGAACAAAGAGACCCTAGGGACAAGTCTAAGATTGGGATGAATGAATATGTTGTTGTTCCACCACCTGCTGGGAATTTCTATGGTGTTCAGAGAAAAGATCTCTCTTGGAATGGTATTCCAAAACTCCAAGAAGAGGAATTTATTCCTTTACCTAGAGTGCTCAGCCCAGTTGAGGAATATCAACAAAAGGTGACTGATCTTGAACAATGGAAAGCAGCCAATCCTTTTCTTTTTGTTAAGGGTGGAATGCTTAGTAAAAGTCCATTTGTGCCTACACCTACCACTGTGACCAACCCCAATACTGGAAAATCCATTGACCTTGGCTCACCAATTAAGAAAAAACCTAGTGTTAAATATGCTAAAATGTATTTTAAACCTAGGTCACCCAAAAGCCAAGCTAGTGTTAATGGGACAGGGTTCTTTCAATCTAGACCTAAGGTTATGTCTAGAAAAGCTTGTTACACACGTGGGAGTTTCTCTCATTTGGCCTATAAGTGTGTCAGTGGCTCTAAATTCACCACTGACAATAGGTCAACCATGGTCAAACCCAGACCTTTTGTCCAACCAAGCCCACAAGTAATTAGACCAGCTCCCTTCTTTTCTAAATGGACAAATACTCATGGACAAAGGCCCTTTCAAAAGACCAACACTTGGTCTAACAGACAATGGGTTCCTGTAGCAAACCCTAATTTAGGCGCTGATAAGAACAAATTCAGCGCTGACAGTAACAAATTCAACGCTGACAGGAGCAATTTCAACGCCGACAGCTCCAAGTTTGGTATGAAAATTCCACAACAAGCTGCTGTTAGACCTTATATTAGACCAAGTAACAATAGGTATTTACAACCTAAGGGAAAGGGGTCTAAAGCTTCATCTAGTTTGACATGGAGACCTAAACAAGACCAAAACCCTAATTCTGATGGAATTTCTATGACCTGCAACAGATTTCCTTATCTTTCAAAGGTCATTACTAAACTAATTGGGGTAAATTGGGTGTTCAGGCCACAAAGGGATGAACAAAGGGTTGTTAAAAGGACTAAGTTTATTCTTGTTGAACAACCACATGAATCCAAGTCTCCTTAGGCTTGGGTTCCCAAAGAAAACTTATTTGTTTTCTTTATGTGCAGGGCATTCAAAAGCAGCTCAATGATTATGGATATTGGGACAGTGGATGCTCTAGGCACATGACGGGGAAGGAAGATTATTTGACAGAGTTTAACCCCATTAAAGATGGTGACAAAGTGTACTTTGGAGGAGGCTATGGAACTATATCTGGAAAAGGCACTCTTATCACCAACAACCTATGTTTTGAGAACGTTTTTCTGGTAAAGGAACTTGATTAGAACTTGTTTAGTGTGTCACAAGTTTGTGACAACAAAAATAAAGTTCTTTTTACTGATACTGAATGCTTGGTGTTGAGTAAGGATTGTAAGATTCCTGATGAGAAGTTTATTGAATATAGAACACCTAGGCATAAGGACATCTATAATGTTAATCTAAAAGGGATTAAAATGAACAAAAATATGTCATGTCTTTATGCTAAAGCATCAGTTGATGAAAGTAATTTATGGCATAGAAGGTTAGGGAACATAAATTTTAAGAACATTAATAAACTTGTGAGACATGATCTAGTTGATGGTTTGCCTTCAAAGGCTTTCCATAATGATCATTCTTGTGTTGCATGCCTTAAAGGCAAACAACATAAGGTCTCCTTTAAGTCTAAAAGTGTGCATTCTAGTTCTAAACTACTTTTCTTGCTACATATGGACTTATTTGGCCCAACTAACATAGAAAGTCTAAATGGTAGATCTTACTATTTTGTTATAACTGATGATTTTTCTAGGTTTACTTGGACTTTCTTTTTGGCCTTAAAAAGTGATATTGCCAAGGTTTTGATTAACTTTATTACCCAAATTAAGAATAAAACGTGTAATGAGGTTGAAATTCTTAGAAGTGATAATGGTGGTGAGTTTAGAAATACACTGTTAGATACCTTTTGTGCCGATAAAGGGACTTCTAGGGAGTTTAGCATAGCTAGAACTCCACAGCAAAATGGAGTAGCTGAAAGAAAGAATAGAACCCTAATAGAAGCAGCTAGTACAATGTTGGCAGATGCTAATTTTCGCATTGCTTTTTGGGCTGAGGCTGTGAACACGGCTTGCTATGTTCAAAATAGAGCCTTGGTAAATAAAATCCACAATAAGACACCTTATGAGCTTTGTGACAACAAAAATAAAGTTCTTTTTACTAATACTGAATGCTTTGTGTTGAGTAAGGATTGTAAGATTCCTGATGAGAAGTTTATTGAATATAGAACACCTAGGCATAAGGACATCTATAATGTAAATCTAAAAGGGATTAAAATGAACAAAAATATGTCATGTCTTTATGCTAAAGCATCAGTTGATGAAAGTAATTTATGGCATAGAAGGTTAGGGAACATAAATTTTAAGAACATTAATAGACTTGTGAGACATGATCTAGTTGATGGTTTGCCTTCAAAGGCTTTCCATAATGATCATTCTTGTGTTGCATGCCTTAAAGGCAAACAACATAAGGTCTCCTTTAAGTCTAAAAGTGTGCATTCTAGTTCTAAACTACTTTTCTTGCTACATATGGACTTATTTGGCCCAACTAACATAGAAAGTCTAAATGGTAAATCTTACTATTTTGTTATAACTGATGATTTTTCTAGGTTTACTTAGACTTTCTTTTTGGCCTTAAAAGTGATATTGCCAAGGTTTTGATTAACTTTATTACCCAAATTAAGAAGAAAACGGGTAATGAGGTTGAAATTATTAGAAGTGATAATGGTGGTGAGTTTAGAAATACACTGTTAGATACCTTTTGTGCCGATAAAGGGACTTCTAGGGAGTTTAGCATAGCTAGAACTCTACAGCAAAATGGAGTAGCTGAAAGAAAGAATAGAACCCTAATAGAAGCAGCTAGTACAATGTTGGCAGATGCTAATTTTCGCATTGCTTTTTGGGCTGAGGCTGTGAACACGGCTTGCTATGTTCAAAATAGAGCCTTGGTCAATAAAATCCACAATAAGACACCTTATGAGCTATTTTGGAGCAGGAAGCCTAACATAGGCTTTCTTAAACCCTTTGGATGTCTTGTAGTGATTCTTGATACTAGTGATGCCCTAGGTAAGTTTAATGCAAAAGGTGATGAAGGATATTTTATGGGTTATTTTATGAATAGCAGAGGGTATAGGGTTTATAACAAAACGGAAAAACGCATCCTTGAAGAGGTGCATGTTAAGTTTTAAGAAAGTAAGCCCAGTGATCCTAAGATTGGACCAGATTGGTTATTTGATTTAGAACTATTATCTAGGACCTTGAATTATATGCCTGTTACTAATCCAGAAATTGTGAAGAAGGATTCAAATGTCTTGGAAGAACCTACTGTTGAGATTTCAGGTACACAGGTTGCTAAAGAAGAAGGATCACATGCACTTGAGCCAACCCCCCATACTTGATTATGTTACCATTCCTATATGGACTGATGGGTTTATGCAAGCATCTTCTGATGTTGGAAAGGAGGAAGAAGGGCCTTAAGCAAAACCAGTTGATGGATTCATGAATGTATCTTCAAGAGGTGACAAAGCCAATTCAGACGCTGACACGTTGAATTCAGACGTTGACAATCGGTTTGGATATTTATTCTCTTCCTCCAACAGAAATACTGTTGAACATGTTGAAGCTCCCATACTTAATCAAGAGGTCAATTCAAGTGAGCATGGGAGTGGTAATGAAGATGATATTAAAAATATGGAATCTGTTATAGCAGATAATTCACTACGTGGGGGAGGAATACTTACAAAGGTGGCCAAAGATCGTCCTCCTTCCCAAATTATTGGTGATATTCAGACTCCTGTTCAAACAAGGAGAACTCATCAAACTCAAGGTGGTTTCATTGCAAATATTTACAAGAAGGAAGATACCCCTCTTGTGTAAGCATGTTTGTTTGCCTATTTTCTGTCACAAAAGGAACCGAAGAAAATTTTAGATGCTCTTAAAGAATCAAGCTGGGTGGAAGCAATGCAAGATGAGCTTCACCAATTTGCAATTCAAGATGTGTGGGAGCTAGTGAATTGTCCAAGGTACGTCAGACCTATTGGGACACGTTGGGTTATAAGGAATAAAAAGGATGAACGAGGCATTGTGGTCAGAAACAAGGCACGGTTAGTTGCTCAGTGCTATACACAAGAAGAAGGAATAGACAATGAAGAGGTTTTTTCACCTGTTGCAAGGATTGAAGAAATAAGGATTTTCCTAGCCTATGCTTCTTGCATGGATTTCACAGTTTATCAGATGGATGTGAAAAGTGCTTTCTTATATGGCACAATAGAGGAGGAAGTGTATGTGATGCAACCTCCCCGTTTTGAAGATTCAGAGCATCCAGACAAGGTGTATAGAGTCAAGAAACCAATGTATGGACTTCATCAAGCCCCAAGATCATGGTATGGTACATTATCCACCTACCTGGTGGAAAATGGGTTTAAGAGGGGCACCATAGACCAGACACTATTTACCAAGAAGGTTGGTAAAGATTTTCTTCTTGTCTAGGTCTATGTGGATGATATTATCTTTGGTTCATCGAATCCAAAGATGAGTGAAGACTTTTCCAAGCTCATGACAGACAAATTCAAGATGAGTGCAATGGGAGAGGTGAACTTCTTTCTAGGTTTACAAGTACAACAGAAAGAATGTAAACCCACATGCTTTTACCATGAATAGTACCCTTACGATCGTACGTACAGGATTAAAACTTTCCTTTTATAACATGAACACGTATCATGAATATTAATTACAAGAATTACGTACGTGTTATTACACGATAAGTATTAAATACGTGTTAGTACACGATAATTATTAAAATCACGAACATAAAATCAGGAACATGACATCACGAACAGATAATTATGTACTTACGTATATTATTAATACGATGAATGTCGTACGTACAAGTAATATTAACAACATGAATAATTAATAATTACGTAACACGTAAACGCGAATACTTAACACGATTTTTATTATTACTACGATATTAAATTACACGACAAGTAATTACGTACGTAATGTTCACTTTTAACACGTATAAAAATAACTATGAGAATTCACGACATTTCAATATACGATTACGCGTGTCTTTTAACAAGACGCGAATGTTTATAAAATATATATAAGGACTGTTGTTGGGCCATTTGGACAAGGGAGAAAAGACAAGCATGGGCTCTAGGCCCGTTTGGGCTTAAATCGGCTTAAAAAGAAAAAGGACGGGGCATACTTTTTTTTGACAAAATCCTATGAAACCCTAGACACAAAAAGAAACAGCTGTATGTTTTCTCCCTTTGTCTTCCTTGCTGCCGTCGACCAACACCATGGGAACCAAGAAAAACATGGCAACTAATCCAAGAGATGAAGGTTGTTAGTGTCCTAAACCCTAGTCACGAATTAAGGTAACCATAAACTCGTTTTTATTTTCTTTTCTTTGGCTTAATCGATCACAAATCCAAGATGGGTGATCTAAAACATGTATATAATAAGCTAAATAAGGGGGGGTCGTTTTTGGTGTTGCTGCGTCCATTTGGCGCACAAACCAAGAGTCGAGAGACTCTCGGTGGGACTTTTTCTCTATCATCCGCAAGCCCCTGCTGCTAGCAGGGGTGCGTTTGGCTTAACAGTGGTGTTCAACAAGGCAGCAGGGGGTGTTTGGGTTTGGTCTGCCAGTGGGAACCCACGGCTGGTAGGTTTAGCCTGTCGGTGGGAGTTTTAAACAAGCAGGGGGAACACAGGGGTAACTGGCAGTTTAAGGGAGTGTTTGGTTTTTGGTTTAAACAGATTTACGGGTGCATTTGGCTATCAGTTTAAGAAACGGTTTAAGGGGCTGTTTGGTTCAGCTTATATGTAAAAATAACACGGTTTTCACGGTTTGGTTTACGACACGTTTTCATAAAATAATACACGGTTTCGGGTGATTATATGTATATTAATTACAATGTAATAATATTAATAAATCATGACTTATTATTACAAGATTAATTAAATTAATTTAACATGCTAGATAATTAATTTAATTAAAACATAGACTTAGGTTTATTATTATTAATTAATAATACATGATTTTAACCTAAGTATTTTATAATTTAATTTAGACTATAGTAATTAATTAATTATTTATCATGACTTATAATTAATTATCATGACTTAGGTTATATTAATATTAATATTAATACATGTTGTAACCTAAGTATATTATACACTTAATTTAATTAAATCATGTTTATATTTAATTAAATCTTATAAACTATAGTTTATGTAATTTACATGTTATAATTAATAAACTATACTATTAATCACATGACTTAGTATAATTAATCAGTAAAACTAGGTTTATATTATTAACTTAGGAATTCAACTTATTTCTATTTTTAGAAACTCATTTATTTTAAGCAGCTAATCTAATTATGGAAACTTTCTATTTTTAGAAACTTATCTATTTTAAGCGGTAAATATTTTTTTTGGAAACTTTCTATTTTTAGAAACTTATCTATTTTAAGCAATAAATTTATTTTTAGAAACATTCTATTTTTGGAAACTTTCTATTTTAAGAAACCTGCTATTTTTAGAAAGTTACCTATTATTACACAACAAGCATAATAATACAAGAAATACAAGTAATACTTAATCAGTATATACAGAATACACGATAAACACAGTATAACGTTAAAATCAGTAAAACATGACATGAACATATAAAACAAGTTAAGACGTGATATAAAACCAGTTACGTACTCAGTAATCAGATACTTATACACGTATGTATTTATGTAGCATTAGTGATACCGAAGTAGGACTCTCTTCCGTTCGTCTTCTTTATTCACTGGACATAAGGTACGAATTATCTGTCCTTTTAATATGGACATTCTTTCCTTATTAGGATTCCCCTTATGCAGCTAACTGTTTTCCCTAGTATATGTTTTATATGTTTTGATTGCTTATGTTTAATTAGAATACCTAAAGCCATATACATGCATGACCAGTTTCACCTAGTTATGGAGGTACCATAACCATAACACTGGAGGCACCAGTGTTATGACTTCCCCACGGCGGAGTGATTGCTCGTGGCGTCCCTTCAGCTTTTGGCCATATTATTATTATATTTACCATGTGGGGCGTATGGGTGCATCCTAGTTTACATGTTTTCAGCAGATTATTCAGGTGAATGTGGTGTGTGCCTTGCATCCTTCACAAGGAGCTGATCCCTCCTACCCAAACCAGTATATTAAATTAGAGGAAGCCCCTCTAATTTGTATGACGAGGTCACCCCTCCAAGTATTCATGCACGCTTATACTTCATGACCTATATTGGCTAATGGTTAACATGTTAAACAGTTTTTATAAGATAAACATAAGGCTTTTCAAACTATAAAACCAGTTTTACTAAGATATAACCAGGTTTTCCAGGACATATACATTTCCGCTGCTATATGTTATTCATGTCTATATTATTCATTTCATGTTTGTAAATCCGTTCACTGAGCGTTATGCTCAGCCGTTACTTTCCTTTCTATGTCCCAAAACGGCAGGTATGATAGGTGTGTAAACACCCACCCTTCACCACTTAATTCTGGTTAAAACAAGACCAAAACACGTATTTAATATCATTTGTTTGGAATTATGCGTGGTTTTTGTTTTTATTGTGTTTTCAGAACTAACCGGATGAATATTAAAGAAAACATGGGATTGTACGGGTTTTATCAAGGAAAAAGACCAAAGACGAAGTCTATTGTCCAAGAGATGCAAAAGATTTGAAGTCAATGGGCCTATTTGAAGATTTATCGAAGAAAAGGACCAAAGATGGAAGATTTACATATGTCGAAGAAATTCAAGTCTATTAAACGAAGAAATTAAAAGACGAGTTGAATTTAATCGACGACAAATCCCGAATCAGAATCGAAAACGTCAACTTTTCTGAAAAGACAAGAAGAAAGGGAAAAAGCCCACTCACCAACCAACCACTAGGACTATATATAGTTTCTTCCTTCACATTTTAGGGAGTTAGTTTTTCATTTTTATTTTTCCCAGTTTCTTTGTTCGTAGCTTCACCAACACCATTAGGGTGTTTGGTGATTTTTTTCATTTTTCCTTGAATCTTGTAAGTTCTAATCATTACTCTTGTTTACCTTTACATTAATCTTTCAATCCAATCTTTTTATTCATCTTGTTCTTCATCATCTTTCTATTTGCAAGTTCTTAAGTTTTTATTTGGTTCAAGTTTGATCTTAAAAAGTTGTTGATTTTGTGTTTTTATTGGTGGGATTTGTTACTTATGGTATTTAAATGATCATTGGTTGATTTGGTGAAACCTTTTTGAGTATTTGGATCGATTTGATTGGAAAACGTTTTCCTGCTACTGTTACTGTTCTTCAGTTCCTGATTTTTCGAATATACAAGTTTCTGTTTGCCTTATTCGGAATTTTGGATATTCCGAATAGGTCTTTTCACATTTCCTTTACTCGGAATAATTTATTCCGCATAGCCAGATTTTCATTTCCTTACTCGGAATATTTTATATATTCCGAATAGCCAGTTTTTCCGCATAGTGATTTTATTCGGAATAGCTTGATTTTTCCGCATAGGCCATATTATTCCGCTTAGGCAAATTTTCCGCATAGACATTTTTTTCCGAATAGCATCTTTTTTCCGAATAGCCTTAACTTTCCGAATAGGACCTTTTTCCGCATAGGGTTATTTTCCGTTTAAGAGCTCATTATTCCGGATAGAGAACATTCCGCATAGGGTTGTGTTTTTCCGAATAGGATTTATTCCGAGTAGGATACTTTTTTAGTTAGGTCATTTTCCTGTTTTAATTCAAGTGTTGCTTTTTAATTGTTGATTGATTTAAGTGTATATCTTTATCTTTTTATTCAATTCTCTATTTAGTAGATTAGAAAACCAAACCCACCACTGCATTACACCAAGAGGTTGCAACCTACATGAGGACCAATGATGTGATTGTGGAAAATCTCCAACAGGAAGTGCGAAACTTGAAAGCAGACTTGGTCAAGCAAGGAAACGATTTGAGAGCCGACATGAGAAACACGTTGGATGGCCAAACTAATGATCTGCGGAACATGATGGCTAGTTTCTTCCAAGGTAGTCAACCCTCTTCTTCGGGTACTCTTCCGAGTAACACCGTTGCGAACCCAAGAGGGGAGATGAAAGCAATCACTACTCGAAGTGGCAAAGGTACCAAGGAACCCGAGCCTCCTATACCTCCACCGGTGGTTGTGACTAAGGAGAACGAGTCACCTGCTCCTATTCCTCCTCCTTCTCCTGCCCCAATTTCTCCACCTCTTCCTTCTACCCCTCCTCCACCCAAGGATGTGAGTGATCCTATTCTCCCAAAGCCTTCCTCTTCTTCCACTATACCTTATCCATCTAGGTTGAGGAAAGAGAAGCTCAAAAGCAAGGACGATATTCAGGTTTCTAACTTTCTTAAAATGTTTAAACAACTGAATTTCAATATCTCCTTCGCTGAGGCTCTCGCTCACATGCCCAAATACGCGAAAATGTTTAAAGATCTTCTGAGCGACAAGGAAAAGCTCCTCGATATTGCCAACACCCAACTTAATGAGAATTGCTCTACAGTGCTCTTAAGGAAATTGCCAACCAAGCTTGGTGATCCGGGTCGTTTTCTTATCCCTTGCAATTTCCCGGGAGTAGAGAATTGCATGGCCCTAGCCGATCTAGGTGCCAGTATTAATCTCATGCCTCTAAGCGTTTGGAAGCAATTATCTCTCCCAGAGCTAGTCCCCACCAAAATGACTTTGGAATTAGCAAACCGTACGGTTGCTTATCCAGTGGGGATAGCCGAAGATGTCATTGTAGGAGTCGACAAATTCACCTTTCCTGCTGATTTTGTTGTCGTCGACTACGAGATGGACCCCCGTGTACCACTGATTGTTGGTCGTCCATTCCTGAGGACCGGTCGCACTCTCATTGATGTTGAAGCCGGTGAGCTTATCATGAGAGTGGGTGACGATAAAGTAGTCTTCAACATGGGAAAGTTGTCTAAACAGCCTTATTCATATGAGAGTGTTAATTGCATTGACGTTCTCGATAAGGCTTGTGAAGAACACTTTAATGATGCTTGCAAAAGTATTCCTACCTCTCTTCCCAATGTTGAAACCGTGTCCTTCATTTATTCATCGTTGTCTCTATTTGGAGATACTGATTTATTTTGGAACAATCTTGAAGATACCATGGGAGATGTGACTTTAGCCACTGATGATTCTCCTACCGATGGGGACGAAGACATGCATTTCTTTGACAGCCTTCTTAATGAAGACAATCCTTCTCCTCCATCTCCCACGGTCATTGCTATCGATACTCCGACTTCTAATACGCCTCCCATCGAAAATCCTCCGGATTTAGAACTTAAGGAGTTGCCGCCCCATCTCGAGTATGTATTTCTTGAAGAAGAGAAGAAGTCGCCAGTCATCATTGCTAAGGACCTGAAGGAAGAAGAAATAGCCCGACTTATCACCGTGTTGAAAGATCATAAGAAGGCTATTGCTTGGAAGATATCGGATATTCGTGGAATTGATCCTCACTTCTGCACACACAAAATTCTCATGGAGGACGACTTTAAGCCCACAATTCAAAGCCAACGAAGGGTGAATCTAAAAATCCATGAAGTCATCAAAACAGAGGTTATCAAACTTCTTGATGCGGGTATGATTTACCCTATTTCGGATTCACCATGGGTTAGTCCAATCCATTGTGTGCCCAAGAAGGGCGGAATTACCGTTGTTCCTAATGAACACAACGAGTTGATTTCCACTCACCTCGTTACTGGGTGGAGAGTTTGTATAGACTACCGCAAACTCAATGATGCCACGAGAAAGGATCATTTCCCTCTACCTTTCATGGACCAAATGCTTGAACGTTTAGCAGGTAATGAATATTACTGCTTTCTTGATGGTTTCTCGGGTTATTTTCAAATACCCATCGATCCCCAAGATCAAGAGAAGACAACATTCACTTGTCCCTATGGCACTTTTGCTTACAAAAGAATGCCTTTTGGCTTATGTAATGCGCCCGGGACTTTCCAAAGGTGCATGTTAGCTATGTTCCATGACATGGTTGAACAAACCATGGAAGTCTTCATGGATGATTTCTCGGTCTTCGGGGATTCCTTCTCTTCTTGCCTTGCCAATTTGGAACGTATGCTTAAGCGGTGCGAAGACACTCGCCTTGTTCTGAATTGGGAAAAATGCCATTTTATGGTAAAAGAAGGCATCGTGCTTGGACACAAGATTTCCAAAGCCGGTCTGGAAGTAGACCGTGCTAAAGTCGATGTTATCGCCAAGTTGCCTCCACCTTCAACCGTGAAGGGTGTGAGAAGTTTTCTGGGTCATGCGGGCTTCTATCGTCGATTCATCAAAGATTTTTCTCAAATCGCTCGCCCAATGACCCACCTCTTGGAAAAAGATACTCCTTTTATCTTTTCCGAAGAGTGCCTTGAAGCCTTCAACTCGCTTAAGGATAAGCTTACTAAGGCACCCGTCTTAGTTACCCCTAATTGGGAGCTGCCTTTTGAGTTGATGTGCGATGCTAGTGATTTTGCTATTGGAGCGGTTCTAGGACAAAGAGTGAACAAACACTTCCAACCGATCCATTACGCTAGCAAGACAATGACGGGGGCACAATTGCTTTATACGACAACCGAAAAAGAGCTTTTAGCTGTTGTCTATGCTTTTGAAAAATTCCGCCCCTATCTTGTCCTTTCTACAACAATTGTATATACCGATCATTCCGCGCTGAAGTACTTGTTGACAAAGAAAGATTCCAAACCAAGACTTCTTCGCTGGGTTTTGCTGCTCCAGGAATTTAAAATCGAAATTCGCGATAAAAAAGGAGCAGAAAACCTAGCCGCGGACCATCTTAGCAGACTTGAGGATCCTTACCAAGGGGATCATCCGAACAAAGAAATCAATGATTCTTTTCCCTTGGAGACCTTAATGTCTATAAACTCGAAGTCGAATGAAACCCCGTGGTTTGCGGACTTTGCAAACTACTTGGCGGGTGGAATTCTCAAGGAAGGGTTGACGTCTCAACAAAAGAAAAAGTTCTTCACCGACATCAAGACTTACTTTTGGGACGACCCTTACCTATTCAAACAATGTGCTGACCTGATTATTCGCCGATGTGTTGATGGACCGGCAGCTTCGGAAATCCTTGATGCTTGCCACAAAGGACCCACAGGTGGTCACTTTGGTCCCAACTACACCGCCAAAAAAGTGTTTGATTCGGGATTTTATTGGCCCTCCATATATCGTGACGCTCACGATATGGTTAAACGATGTGATGCTTGCCAGAAACAAGGCAAGATCACACATAAAGACGAGATGCCTCAGAATTTCATTCAAGAGTGTGAAATCTTTTATGTTTTGGGTATCGACTTTATGGGGCCATTCCCTTCTTCTAAAGGAAACAAATACATCCTTGTAGCCGTTGACTACGTCTCCAAATGGGTTGAAGCCAAAGCTTTACCCACTAGTGACGCAAGGGTGGTTTGTAACTTTTTGAAAGCTCTGTTCGCTAGATTCGGTGTGCCTCGTGCCATTATTAGTGATCGTGGGACTCATTTTTGCAATGACCAATTCGCAAGAGTCATGGCTAAGTATGGTGTAAATCATCGTCTTTCCACAGCCTACCACCCACAAACTAATGGCCAGGCTAAAATATCCAACCGAGGACTTAAGCGAATTCTGGAAAGAACCGTGGGAGAGCATCGTGCCGCATGGGCTGATAAACTTGATGATGCTTTGTGGGCTTTCCGTACTGCTTACAAGACCCCGATCGGCTGTACGCCTTATCGTCTTGTGTACGGGAAAGCGTGCCACCTCCCCATTGAGTTGGAGCACAAGGCTTATTGGGCCTTGAAGTGGGCTAATTTTGATATTAACAAAGTCGGTGACCTACGCAAGATCCAACTCAATGAGCTCAATGAACTTCGGAATGAGGCTTATGAAAATTCTTTGATCTATAAGGAAAGAACTAAGCTCATTCACGACTCCAAGATTAAAAACCGAGAGTTCCATGTTGGCGACAAAGTCTTACTTTTTAACTCTCGGTTGAAAATCTTCTCGGGCAAGCTCAAATCTCGTTGGTCCGGCCCATTCACCATAGCCCAAATTTTTCCATATGGTACTCTCGAGCTCGCTCAACCTAATGGACCTAATTTTAAAGTGAATGGCCAACGAGTGAAGTTGTACTTTGGTGAGGACACCTCTCAGGAGGTGATTCCATCCCTCACCACGTTCCCCATGAACTAATTTTGGGTCGAGTCAAGCTCGTGACTCGGTTATCAAAAACAAGCGCTCCTCGGGAGGCAGCCCGAGTATCTATCCCTTTAACCCCCTAAGTGTAGGGGAGGACCTATTTTGGTCGTTTGTGTTTGTGTGATGATGTGATTACAGGGATAAATGCAATCTTGGAACCTTTGAAGAACCGTGCTCCCATGTTATCAGAAATCCGGTTCTATCTCTCAACTATCGTGATTCAATTTTCTTCATACTCACATTCGAAATTGATCACTTTAGTCGTCTCTTCCTTAACTTGAGTTAACCAACGTGCACAATGTCATAAGTGTAGGGGAGACTTTTCCCACATGCTTAAACATTGAGGACAATGTTTATCTTACGTGTAGGGGGGACTTCTATTGAAGTTTTAAGTGGACTTTTCCATGAAAATGCCTTCATTTAACCAGAAAATCCTATTTTTCAACATTTTTCAAATTTTTTATTAACTTTGGCCATTTAGTTGTAATTTTTAAATTTTTATCGTTGCTTTCATATGAATATATTCCACAATTAAATCAAAAATATTAATAAAAGTGGTGTAGCTAGTTTAGAAATCTTTGACATATTAGGCCCGTTGCGTTTATTTTGACTCAACCCGAATAGACTTATCCAAGTTTATTCTAGCTAGTATCCTTAACCATGTAGACCTTAATTGGTTTATTAGGCTAAGTATCCACGAGTCTCATTACTTGAGATTTTAAATTGTGGAGGACGAGAAATGATAGAGTCAATTATAAGTCGGTATTCTTTCACAAGCTCACTTGGTATAATTATTTGCCTATTCTCCCATCACTTGCTAATAATTTATCTGCAATAAGTAAGGTCGTACGATTTGAAAAGTTACTTAGCTTCTAGCCCAAGATCGTTTAAAAGTTGCTCGGTAATGATAAGAGTTCATAACCAAGGCATAACTTATGAAGTGGGGCGCGAAGATTGGCGAATCCGAAAAGGCCCTAACAAGGCATGAGGATTCCATTTTATTGCTAAAGATCCAAGGTGATGTGAAAAGCATTATTCCCAAAGTCTATATGAAGGATCAAGACTCACGACGAAAAGCAATCAACTTCCATAAAGATCATGGAGAAGTCTATCCGAAAAGACCCTAACAAGGTATGAGGATAAATAGATCCAAGTCCGAAAAGGAGGCGGATCGTTGTATCTCAAAATCCCAATTAGAGATTGAAGAAATAATCATGAAGTCGTGGTCTACAAAGTTGGAGTACCCCTCAAAAGTCTCTAAAGTGAAGAAATTCTATTATGATGAGAAGACCATTATCTCAAGAACGTCTCTCAAGATATGAAGTATGAAGTACATGCCAAATATCGGCCCGAGAAAGGTCTCAAATCGCGAACCGAGTTATGCCAAGAAATGAACTTTTTGATATCCCGAGAAGCAGTTTTAAGAGATTTTGTCCTTTAGCTAACTATTGATGAAATCGTCCTACTTTGCTTTCAGCCTAAATAAACTATCGAAATAAGTCCAAAAATGCATCTTCATGATCATTCTAAGACCAAAAATAAAATATAAGAGATACACCTAGGAATAAGGGAGTTTAAGCATTTAATTAAGCCATGTGTGTAAGTGTTTGAATTGCTAACTTATAATAACAATGATCTCGTTTTTAAGCTTAGTTTGGGGAACGTGAAACTTGAGGGTGATAAATCTTCGCAGCACCAAAGCCCTAATGTAAGTCCTTGATTTCTTTGCAAGTTATTCCCATCCCTTTGTTTATTTTAAAGTTTTTATTTCTCTTAGTAATTTGATTTTTATTTAGTAGTATTTGAATAAGGCCAAGGTTGATTAATTATGAGAAAAATGTAAAATTTGCTTTATCACTAAGCATTGCATGAGGGCATGGCAATGGTTAAGTGTAGGGGATTTGATAGGTGTGTAAACACCCATCCTTTTACCACTTAATTCTGGTTAAAACAAGACCAAAACACGTATTTAATATCATTTGTTTGGAATTATGCGTGGTTTTTGTGTTTATTGTGTTTTCAGAACTAACCAGATGAATATTAAAGAAAACATGGGATTGCACGGGTTTTATCAAGGAAAAAGACCAAAGACGAAGTCTATTGTCCAAGAGATGCAAAAGATTTGAAGTCAATGGGCCTATTTGAAGTTTATCGAAGAAAAGGACCAAAGATGGAAGATTTACATATGTCGAAGAAATTCAAGTCTATTAAACGAAGAAATTAAAAGACGAGTTGAATTTAATCGACGACAAATCCCGAATCAGAATCGAAAACGTCAACTTTTCTGAAAAGACAAGAAGAAAGGGAAAAAGCCCACTCACCAACCAACCACTAGGACTATATATAGTTTCTTCCTTCACATTTTAGGGAGTTAGTTTTTCATTTTAATTTTTCCCAGTTTCTTTGTTCGTAGCTTCACCAACACCATTAGGGTGTTTGGTGATTTTTTTCATTTTTCCTTGAATCTTGTAAGTTCTAATCATTACTCTTGTTTACCTTTACATTAATCTTTCAATCCAATCTTTTTATTCATCTTGTTCTTCATCATCTTTCTATTTGCAAGTTCTTAAGTTTTTATTTGGTTCAAGTTTGATCTTAAAAAGTTGTTGATTTTGTGTTTTTATTGGTGGGATTTGTTACTTATGGTATTTAAATGATTATTGGTTGATTTGGTGAAACCTTTTTGAGTATTTGGATCGATTTGATTGAAAAACTTTTTCCTGCTACTGTTACTGTTCTTCAGTTCCTGATTTTCCGAATATACAAGTTTCTGTTTGCCTTATTCGGAATTTTGGATATTCCGAATAGGTCTTTTCACATTTCCTTTACTCGGAATAATTTATTCCGCATAGCCAGATTTTCATTTCCTTACTCGGAATATTTTATATATTCCGAATAGCCAGTTTTTCCGCATAGTGATTTTATTCGGAATAGCTTGATTTTTCCGCATAGGCCATATTATTCCGCTTAGGCAAATTTTCCGCATAGACATTTTTTTCCGAATAGCATCTTTTTTCCGAATAGCCTTAACTTTCCGAATAGGACCTTTTTCCGCATAGGGTTATTTTCCGTTTAAGAGCTCATTATTCCGGATAGAGAACATTCCGCATAGGGTTGTGTTTTTCCGAATAGGATTTATTCCGAGTAGGATACTTTTTCAGTTAGGTCATTTTCCTGTTTTAATTCAAGTGTTGCTTTTTAATTGTTGATTGATTTAAGTGTATATCTTTATCTTTTTATTCAATTCTCTATTTAGTAGATTAGAAAACCAAACCCACCTTTTGTCACCAAAAACAAATCATTCCACTTAGAACCGAGATCAATTCGAGAGGATTCCAAGAAAACGAACTTTTCATCATAGAAAATCCTTGTATCAAGGTACCCAAGGACAAACTCCAGCATTTTGGAGGACATGCATAGGATGGAAGCTTCCCTAGACTTCTTCTCCTTTTGCCTTTATATACTTATGCTTGTTTAGTCTTTCATTCATTTCATTTACTTTATTATGTTTTGGGCTTATGTTTGGGAACCGATGTTCGATTCCGGTTTACCCGATGGTCATGTGTGTTTTACTACATATTACCTTGCATGCTTTGATGACACTCCATAATTACGCGTAATGGTCTACTTATCAAAGTGGGGTGTTACAAAGAAGATGGTATCTTTATCTCTCAAGACAAGTATGTGGCTGAGATCTTGAAGAAGTTTGGTTTTTCTCTTCATGAAAAACGGGCTAGCACACCCATGGATAGGGAACACCCTTGGGGAAAGACTAGAGATGAAAAAGTTGTGGATGTCAGACATTATAGATCAATGATTGGTTCATTGATGTATCTTACAGCCTCCATACCTGACATCATGTTTGTTGTGTGTGCATGTGCACACCATCAAGTGACTCCCAATGAGTGTCATCTTCATGCTGTAAAAAGGATCTTTAGATACCTTAGGTGCTATCCCACATTGGGATTATGGTATCCTAAAGATTCTCCATTGGAGCTTATTGGCTATTCAGACAGTGATTATGGAGGTGATAATTTTGACAGAAAATCCACAACTGGTGGATGCCAATTTCTTGGGAGCAGACTCATATCTTGGCAATGCAAGAAACAAACAGTGGTGGCCAATTCTACAACAGAAGCAGAGTATGTTGCTGCAGCTGCTTGTTGTGGACAAGTTCTATGGATACAAAACCAGTTGTTGGATTGTGGGTATAATTTTATGCATACCAAGATATTTGGAGACACTACGAGATGCGGATGCTGTTCACAACTTGGAGATCCTACAAGACGAAGACAAAGGCGTTAGAGCAAAGCATTTGGACGAGATGATGCTTTACCATTAGACGATTTCCATCAATTATTGTCCCAAATTCTCAGTTACATGTCACACGTCATTCAGTTTTCGTTTCAGTCATATGAGTGGAGAACCGATACCAGCCGACCACTCAGCTGAATAGTTACATGAATCACAGTCATGAGAATGACCATCATGGAACAGACAGACAAGATGATAGTAACCATCCTAGCAATCGCAACCGAAGCTCCGGCCACAGACATGATCAGAAATACAAAGGATCAGTGGTCCAACCAATCCGCCAACTTTGGCATAATAACCTAATATTGTAGTTCTATTTGTTTCACATCTCGAGACACATGTCAAGACATCAGTCAAGACACATGTCTCACGTATACTTTCTGAAGATACATGTCAAGACACCAGTCAAGACACATGTTATGCTTACATTTCCCAAGACACGAGTCAAGACACGAGTCAAGACACATGACTCACGCCCAATTCAGGAACATCCCTAAGAAATTCAGAGTACCCTCCAAAAGGTATATCTATTTTGCGGTGCCAAGTATTAATCAGGCCACAAGAATTTTAGTACCAGCACCGGCATATCAGTGACATCTGTCACGATTGTTCGATGATACTTTCCTTTCTTGCACCTATATTTCATATATTCATGACCATAAAAGACGTCGTTCGTATTCCCCATGTATACGAAGGTTTTCCTTCAGCCTCGGGATGACATCCAAGCTGCTAACACATTACCTCGGACAGATACGAGCTGAATTTAATCCTAATCGTGGACTACAAGAAGCACACCCTGCTATGATTCATGATTTTGTACAGTAATATTCAGGCTCTTGAATACACTCAGCATGGATTTCCATCAGGAAAATCTGTACAAATTATCTATGCTTTCCAATCATGTGCTTTGTTAGCCACGACTACTAAAATTTCTAGCTGTTAGTTAAGACACGACCACTGAAGTCCTTTTACGCATAACCAGTTGATTATTCCAAAATCTTCCCATACTTTCTAGAAGAACCTACAAGGAGAAGGACGGTACCATGAGATTATGTGTCGACTACTGTCAATTTAAACAAATCACCATCCATAACCATTATTCTCCTCCACGTATTGACAACACGTCCAAGCAACTCATGATCATGCTGCCATCAGTGATGAGTGAAAGAGCAAAACATTTCCATGACTGCTATTCGTACACGTCTCAGTCATGCTAGATTCATGATTTTGTATTAGTCTCATAAATGCCCAGCGGCATTATAGACCTAATAAATTGAGTTTCCATGGACTCATAAACAAATTCATCAGTACTTTCACCGAGAACAACCTGATTTTTCTCTAGGTCTAGAGAAGAGCAGGAAGACCATATTTGCACTATGTTGCAAATTCTACGACGGGATAAATTTCACCATGAAATTTTGCAATATAAACTCTAGTTGATTTCAGTGACATGCTAAATCACATGGATTCTCACGGTTAATCTTACCATGACTCAGCTTATGCATAAAGGCGAGAACCCTACACTACGTTAGGTGTTCCACGAAAATCCTACGCTAAGAGAAGTCTAATTTCGGAGACTCAGAGTTTCGCAAACTTCTATGTATCAAGTTTCTACGAAGCAAGATACAGTTACGTTCATATCTAGGTATGATAGAACACCAACAGACTCGGATGTTCCATCATCTGAAATTGTGAATAGAAATGGGACAAAATCTCCATGGATTTTGGTTACCAGATTAACGCAAACTCAGAAGAAACATGATGCTATCTGGGTTATTGTCAACGGTTTCATCAAGTCTGCAGAATCCTCCTTACATCCGCAAGGATTTCAAGAACCAGCAGATTGATCGGACGTGTTCCAGTCAGGGCGCATCCGACCACTTGGTAATCCCTCAGCTATCGGGCCAGACAAAGGTTCGCAATTGTGCTCCTTATTTATGTCCACGTTCTTGTTCTAATTTCACGACTTGCTTTCACGCTCACGTTCATGACACTATTCACGTTCATGATCGTATCTTGGGTTACGATTCTACGTTCATCTTCGTTCTGGGAAGCTTTGCAAGAACTGGAGAGACCAGACTCAAGTTTAGTATAACTCCCTATCCTCAGACAGACGTTTCACGTCACATTCCATGTTTCACCTTATAGCGTTTAGCGTTACCACCGTAGTTGTATTCCATGTTCACGATATGTTTCACATGTCATGTTCATTCCACGTTCCTCATATCACGTTCACGATATGTTACACGTATCATGGATCACGATATGTTTGCTCATACTACACTCACCATATCTCCACGTATCACGTTCAAAATTTTTCACGTATCACGTTCAAAAATTTTCACGTACTACGTTCCAATATGTCTCGCGCATCATTGCTAATTATCAGTTTAGTTAGATTGAATTGCACCATAACGTTTCAGTTACCCTTGCACGTTAATTCTTATTTCCTCGATCAAATTCAGGGGATCCATCTTACGTAGATGACAAGGAACTCTTCGTGTTTTCAAGTCAAGGTCAGAAGGACCAAGATTTAACATTGTGTCAAGATCTGAAGAAGGAACCGTTCCAAGAGGGAAGCCACTTGGAAACGGACAAGTTCATCCGGACTTCTTATCCGTTTTCTATTATCGATTAGATATGTCCTTTTAGTCACGTCACGTTCCATGTCCTTTCAAGACATGTCACGTTCCACGTTCCTTTCTACCATGTCATTTTCATGACCTTTTATCTTTCATACCCTCTCAGTTCGATTCGGGTATGTTTCTTTCCAGTTACGTAATCTATAATTTGGGGACGAATTATTCTTTTTAGGGGGAAGAGTTGTAAAACCCGCATGATTTTACCATGAATAGTACCCTTACGATCGTACGTACAGGATTAAAACTTTCCTTTTATAACATGAACACGTATCATGAATATTAATTACAAGAATTACGTACGTGTTATTACACGATAAGTATTAAATACGTGTTAGTACATGATAATTATTAACAATAATAATTATAATCACGAACATAAAATCAGGAACATGAAATCACGAACAGATAATTATGTACTTACGTATATTATTAATACGATGAATGTCGTACGTACAAGTAATATTAATAACATGAATAATTAATAATTATGTAACACGTAAACACGAATACTTAACACGATTATTATTATTACTACGTATATTAAATTACACGACAAGTAATTACGTACGTAATGTTCACTTTTAGCACGTATAAAAATAACTATGAGAATTCACGACATTTCAATATACGATTACGCGCGTCTTTTAACAAGACGCGAATGTTTATAAAATATATATAAGGACTGTTTTTGGGCCATTTGGACAAGGGAGAAAAGACAAGCATGGGCGCTAGGCTCATTTGGGATTAAATTGGCTTAAAAAGAAAAGGGACGGGGCATACTATTTTTTTGACAAAATCCTATGAAACCCTAGACATAAAAAGAAACAGCCGTATGTTTTCTCCCTTTGTCTTCCTTGCTGCCGTCGACCAACACCATGGGAACCAAGAAAAACATGGGAACTAATCCAAGAGATCAAGGTTGTTAGTGTCCTAAACCCTAGTCACGAATTAAGGTAACCATAAACTCGTTTTTATTTTCTTTTCTTTGGTTTAATCGATCACAAATCCAAGATGGGTGATCTAAAACATGTATATAATAAGCTAAATAAGGGGGGTCATTTTTGGTGTTGTTGCGTCCGTTTGGCACACAAACCGAGAGTCAAGAGACTCTCGGTGGGCCTTTTTCTCCATCAGCCGCAAGCCCCTACTGCTAGCAGGGGTGCGTTTATCTTAACAGTGGCATTCAACAAGGCAGCAGGGGGTGTTTGGGTTTGGTCTGCCAGTGGGAACCCATGGCTGGCAGGTTTAGCCTGTCGGTGGGAGTTTTAAACAAGCAGGGGGAACACAGAACTGCTAGGGGTAACTGGCAGTTTAAGGGAGTGTTTGGTTTTTGGGTTAAACAGATTTACGGGTGCGTTTGGCTGTCAGTTTAAGAAATATTTTAAGGGGCTGTTTGGTTCGGCTTATATGTAAAAACAACACGGTTTTCACGGGTTCGGTTTACGACACGTTTTCATAAAATAATACACGGTTTCGGGTGATTATTTTTACAAGTTTACTTAGCTTTATATGTATATTAATTACAAGGTAATAAAATTAAAAAATCATGACTTATTATTACAAGATTAATTAAATTAATTTAACATGCTAGATAATTAATTTAATTAAAACATGGACTTGGTTTTATTATTATTAATTAATAATACATGATTTTAACCTAAGTATTTTATTATTTAATTTAGACTATAGTAATTAATTAATTATTAATCATGACTTATAATTAATTATCATGACTTAGGTTATATTAATATTAATATTAATACATGTTTTAACGTAAGTATATTATACACTTAATTTAATTAAATCATGTTTATATTTAATTAAATCTTATAACCTATAGTTTATGTAATTTACATATTATAATTAATAAAGTATACTATTAATCACATGATTTAGTATAATTAATCAAAACTAAGTTTATATTATTAGCTTATGAATTCAGCTTATTTCTATTTTTAGAAACTCATTTATTTTAAGCAGCTAATCTATTTATGGAAACTTTCTATTTTTAGAAACTTATCTATTTTAAGCAGTAAATCTATTTTTTGGAAACTTTATATTTTTAGAAACTTATCTATTTTAAGTAGTAAATCTATTTTTGGAAACTTTCTATTTTTAGAAACTTTCTATTTTAAGAAACCTGCTATTTTTAGAAAGTTGCCTTTTATTACACAACAAGCATAATAATACAAGAAATACAAGTAATACTTAATCAAAATATATAGAATACACGATAAACATAGTATAACGTTAAAATCAGTAAAACATGACATGAACATATAACACAAGTTAACACATGATATAAAACTCGTTACGTACTCAGTAATCAAATACTTATACATGTATGTATTTATGTAGCATTAGTGATACCGAAGTAGGACTCTCTTCCGTTCGTCTTCTTCGTTCACTGGACATAAGGTACGGATTCTCCGTCCTTTCAGTATGGACATTCTTTCCTTATTAGGATTCCCCGTATGCAGCCAACTATTTTCCCTAGTATATGTTTTATATGTTTTGATTGCTTATGTTTAAATAGAATACCTAAAGCCATATACATGCATGACCAGTTTCACCTAGTTATGGAGGTACCATAACCATAACACTAGAGGCACTAGTGTTATGACTTCCCCACGGCGGAGAGATTTGTTCGTGGCGTCCCTTCAGCTTTTGGCCATTATTATTATATTTATCAGGTGGGACGTATGGGTGCATCCTAGTTTACATGTTTTCAGCAGATTATTCAAGTGAATGTGGTGTGTGCCTTGCATCCTTCACAAGGAGTTGATCCCTCCTACCCAAACCAGTATTTTAAATTAGAGGCAGCCCCTCTAATTTGCATGACGAGGTCACCCCTCCAAGTATTCATGCACGTTGATATTTCATGACCTATATTGGCTAATGGTTAACATGTTAAACAGTTTTTATAAGATAAACATAAGGCTTTTCAAACTATAAAACTAGTTTTACTAAGATATAACCAGGTTTTCCAGGACATATACATTTCCGCTGCTATATGTTATTCATGTCTATATTATTCATTTCATGTTTGTATATCCGTGCACTGAGCGTTATGCTCAGCCGTTACTTTCCTTTCCATGTCCCAAAACGGTAGGTACCCAAGGATAGACTCGAGCATTTTGGAGGACATGCATAGGATGGAAGCTGCCCTAGACTTCTTCTCTTTTTGCCTTCATATACTTATACTTGTTTAGTCTTTCATTCATTTCATTTACTTTATTATGTTTTGGGCTTATGTTTGGGAACCGATGTTTAATTCCGGTTTACCCGATGGTCATGTGTGTTTTACTACATATTACCTTGCATGCTTTGATGACACGCCATAATTACGCGTAACGGTCCACTTATGAAAGTGGGGTGTTACAAAGAAGATGGTATCTTTATCTCTCAAGACAAGTATGTGGCTGAGATCTTGAAGAAGTTTGGTTTTTCTCTTCATGAAAAACAGGCTAGCACACCCATGGATAGGGAACACCCTTGGGGAAAGACTAGAGATGCAAAAGATGTGGATGTCAGACATTATAGATCAATGATTGGTTCATTGATGTTTCTTACAGCCTCTAGACCTGACATCATGTTTGTTGTGTGTGCATGTGCACGCCATCAAGTGACTCCCAATGAGTGTCATCTTCATGCTGTAAAAAGGATCTTTAGATACATTAGGCGCTATCACACATCGGTATTATGGTATCCTAAAGATTCTCCATTGGATCTTATTGGCTATTCAAATAGTGATTATGAAGGTGATAAGTTTGACAAAAAATTCACAACTGGTGGATGCCAATTTCTTGGGAGCAGACTCATATCTTGGCAATGAAAGAAAAAACAGTGGTGGCTAATTCTACAACTGAAGCAGAGTATGTGGCTGCAGCTGCTTGTTGTGGACAAGTTTTATGGATACAAAACCAGCTGTTGGATTATGGGTATAATTTTATGCATACCAAGATATTTGTAGATAATAACAGTACATTATGCATTATTAAGAATCATGTACATCATTCTAAAACAAAGCACATAGAAATTAGGCATCATTTTATAAGAGATTGTTTTGAAAAAGGTTTAATACATCCAGATAGGGTAGACACAGAGGAAAATGTGGCTGATCTTTTAACTAAACCTTTTGATGTTGGGAGGTTCCAGTACTTGGTAACAAGTATTGGAATGATCAACTTACCTAAATGTGATTTTGAAATCATTGTATAGTTTGTACAGGATGTGTATTGTTATTAGTCTTTGTAAAGAATTAGGTTTTCCATTTTAATTTTCTAACGCTGACAAAGGTTATTTGAACGCTGACAAGTGTTAAAATGGCCGCTGACAGCAATATGTTAGTTTTGTGGTTTTTGATCTAATCATGCAGGCATTATGAGCATTGTACAAATGGATACAGAGTTGCTTATGGATCTTTGGATCTTACAAGGAATGTGTCAAAGTTTATGTATGACGGTTGGAATGTTTACATTCCTATCTTGACATAAATTTTTGTCATATACTTTTTATTTTGCAACTTTGTATATCTTAGTTTAAGGGGAGGTTTAGGAAACCTTTAGGCTTTTGGGTATTCTTTGAATACTCTTATCACAATTCTATATTGTGTCTATCGGTGAGTACGATTTAGAATTTCTAATTAGTGAGGCATTGTAGCATGCAAAGTTGATATACTATGCACGCTGCCAAGATATTTTGGCCTAGAATTGGGATTGGTCGGTTGGGAGACCTGGTGAACGTTTTTATTGGGCTTACCTGGGAAGTTACAAAGGGTTTATATGAGTTAACTTCATTGTTAAGAACTTTGGTTAGCAAGGGACACTTGAGGACAATTATGTCTATCTTGCTTAAGCAAGTGTGCATGATTGGACAGTGCTTGCCACCCTATGGTCATTTTCAGTCTAAGAGTTATCTTCACTAGGGTAAACTTCTTTGTTAAGGTCTTTTTATTTTTAATTATTTTTATTTTTGGCCACTAACA
Organism: Glebionis coronaria; assembly: GCA_025667525.1. NCBI lineage: Eukaryota > Viridiplantae > Streptophyta > Magnoliopsida > Asterales > Asteraceae > Glebionis > Glebionis coronaria. The sequence goes on along the minus strand of CM046876.1, from coordinate 173,713,880 downwards.
TGATTTCTTTCCAAACACTGATAAGACCAATTTAAACGCTGACATGGCAAAATTTCAACGCTGACAAGAATATAGCCGTTACACGCTGATGTTTACTTTTTGACCGTTGAAAAACATTGGGGTCCACTCAGTTGTTATTTTTGACAAAAATATGGGCCGCAATTTTAGCGAGTTGGTAGCTTTTAATTAATGTATGAGATAAGTTATATATTTTTCAAGATTGTGATAATTACATTTTGAATATAACTGCCTCATATTTCAACCAATCGTATGTTTTTACCTCTCCTATAAATTTGGCTCTTTGCTTTCAAACAGGGTAACTACTATTTCTTGTCTCCTAAAACTCTCAAACCTTCATACCTCCATTGTTAACATATCACAGTTTTCCCAAATCAAACTTAAATGGCACCAAAGTTTAAACCTGCTCAAGTGGAATTGGGGTTCAGAAGCCAACACAACATGGTGGCTTACTTAGAAGAGGATAATACTTTGCATCCCCAATAGACTCAGATGATTGGGTATTTGAACGCGTCTCCTCTAAGGTATGCACTTTCACATACTCCACTCGTCCCTATCATACACATCAAGCAATTTTGGAACACTGTCAGTTCCAGAACAATTGATGGAGTGATAACATTAACTGCTACTATTCATGGGGTTCAGTGGGTAGTTACTGAAGCTTTGGTTCGCCAAGCTTTGCATCTTGATGATGATGATGGTATAACTACCCTTCCCCTAGCAGAGCTAGAGTTAGGACTCCAAGTCTTAGGGTATGCTTTGCCCCCAGTGGGCCATTTAAACAAGTATACTAAACAACAATTTCCCCCAGTCTAGAAGTTCCTTATACATGTCATCCTACAATGTTTGAGTCCTAAATGCTCTTCTTTCAATGAAATCAACCGTTCAATCAGGAGTGCCATTGTTTGTATTGCAACTGGGCATAGATATAATTTTTCAAAATTGATTTTTGATGGCATGTGTCACAACAAGGGTAACAAGATGACTCTTGCTTACCCTATGTTTTTACAAATGATTTTTGATATGCAAGGATATTGCAGTAGGGACCATGACAACTTTTATGAGGTCCCTACTCAAAAGAAAATTGTGTTTGGCAATATGAATTCACCCCCTATAGATACTTACCACTCACTCCAGCCATGCTAGCTGTCATTGAGGCAGCTGCACAACCTCATCCACAACCAGATCCACAACCAGAACAACCTCCATCACCCCAACACATGGACCTTGACCCTCAACCATCCGGCGCTGACACTCAAAAAATAGGCGCTGACACATCCAACCCAAACGTTGCCACCATTCTTACTCACACCCAAACAAGAAGGTGGTTCATATGGGAGTGTGGAAATAGCTGAGGCGTTGACAAGCTTGAAGGAGAAGCCAGCTATGGATGCTTCATTGATTACTCCCAAGAAGTTAAGTTTTATGGAAATGATGCAACAAGCCACAAAGTCAGCCGCTGACATTCAGGGTTTGAGCGCTGATAAGAGAAAATCCGACGCTGACAGGCTTAACGGAATGATTAGTGTATCCCAACCACTAGTTATCATTAGGGGTGTTTCTACACAGGTACCAACCATCACTTTACCTAATATTGAAGCTAAAGACAAGGGTAAAGGGATTATGGAAGAGGTTCAGGTACCAAAGAATGCAGCACAGGTACATTTTGATTCAGTTTTGGCTGCACAATTAGAGTAACAGGATAGGATGGAGACTACCATAGAAAAGGTTAAGGATGGAAGTGATGATGATGAGAGTTCTAGTTCAAGTGTCTTGATAATTGAAGAACCAGAAAGGTTGGAGTATAGAGAGGATGAGTTAGCTAGGGAGAAGCTAAGAGAGTTGAAGATGAAAGTAGATTTTGATATGCCTGAAGTTATGGACATGTATTTTGCATGTGAATCTACAATTGAAGAAAATCCAGACATGTCAATCACTGGACAAATTTGGGGTTTGGAGATTATGCTGAGAGTACAAGAAGATTGCAAGGTGATCTTGAAGCACAAGGCTATTAAGGTGCTTTCAGAGCTCAAAAGGGATAGGAGAGAGCTCTATTATATGCTGCTTAGGTGTCATCAAGGTGGATGGACCTATGAGAGATTGAGGAGGCTATCCTTTGAAGAATTGGAATTTCACGCTTATCTAATTTGGGAAAGAGTTTGTGAGGAAAACACTATGAGGCTTCTATCAGATGAAAGGAGAGAATAAATTGAGGAAAATATGTAGATCAAGAGGGCTTCTATTGTACCAAGGCCAGCGAAGAAGGGAATTCCAATTAAATTTCTAGTTCTTGATAAATCGAATCCTAGTGAAGCAGTGATCAGAAAAAAGATAAAGCTTTCACCTTTGGAGGCTTCAGATGTTGTAGAGGTATTTCCTTTGGATTTTAGAAACCTAATAATCAATTATGAAGAAGATGCAAGTGGGTTCTGGATGATCACCAAATATGGTAAAAGGTACATACTTTTACTTCCTTGATCTCATTGTTTTCCAGCATGGATAGAGAAGACTTGGTAGATCTGTGGAATCTAATGCAGACCAAGTATGATGCTGAAGAGCCTACTTCAGCAAATGGAATAAACATCTGGACATCAAGAGGATGATTGTTCCAGATGAAGCTGATTCAATATGGTTGGATCTGGATGATATTAGTGGTTTAAAGTGGTGTCTACATTCAGCTGCTGGTGTATACTATCTAAGCACCACAAAGTTTTCAGAGTATCTTCTGGTTGATGCTCAATATCCTATGTCTAAGGATGTTTTGAAGAAGATGGTGTCTACACAGCTAGAAGTTAATTATACTAGTGATGTTAGCAAGGATTTAATTAGATTTGTTCATTTTCTAATTAACAAGTAGTTTGTATTTGTAAGAATCCTCCTTGTACTTAGTTTTTATTCAGAAACTTGATTGCTAGAGTAGATATCAAGTTTAGGGGAGGATTGTTGGGAATAAAATGAGCTAAGTCACTAAGACGCTGACAAGAGGAAATTGGACGCTGACAAGAGGAAATGAAGCGCTGATAGATCAAGTACTGACAAGAAATATTCAAGCGCAGACAAGAAGATGTCTAACCACTGATAGGAATACTTAGTCAACACGTTTTATATTTGAAGTAAAGATATGATCAATATTGTATTTTCTATATTTATCTTTACCTAGATAGTTGATAGGTAAACCTTTGTACACGACTCTTTGTGTTATTAAAGGAGGTCGTAGGGTTTGTAGTTTATACACATTATTCAGTTTTACAACTTTCATTGTAAGCAAGTTCGTTTATCAATCTAAAGTGAAAGTTTGGTTTACTTTTTTTGTTTGTTCTTTATTCGAAGTGTTAATTCCGCATAACACTTGGATTGTTAGATACAACAAAGTTTCTCTAAGTATTAATCTTGATTCAATCTCATTTAATACAAAGCTAATCGATCTATGTTTGGGATCAATAAAATGTATCCACATTTATCATATTTAGGAAATGGTCCCATGAAGTTGATACCCCACACGTCAAAGATTTCGCAGACTTGGATATTATTTAGAGGCATTTCATCTTTTTTTTGTAATATTTCCAGTCCTTTGACATGCTTCTCATAATCGTACTAAGGTATGAGCTTCACGAATAATCATTGGCCTATAAAAGCAAGCGTCGAACACGTTTTTAGCGGTGGTGTTCGCTGCATAATGTCCTCCGGTCGGTCCGTAGTGACATTCATCGAGAATTTTTTGAGATTCGGATCTGGAAATATAACGTCAGATCATTCCATCGGAACAGATTCTAAACGGGTGAGGATCGTCCCAAAAGTATTTTTTGAGTTCAAAAAAGAATCTTTTCTTTTGCTGATGAGTCATTCCCTTTCGTAAAATACCTACAGCAAGATAGTTTGCAAAGTCTGCGAACCATGGTTTATTGTTAGTATTTATTTGCATTATGTGTTCATCGGGAAAATCATTGATTTCATCATCGCTAGAGTCATCATTCACTATGCGAGATAAATGATCGGCAACAACATTCTCAACTCCTTTTTTATCTTTAATTTCTAAATCAAATTCAAGTAAAAGCAATATCCATCGTATGAGACGAGGTTTGGCATCTTGATTTTTAAACAAGTATTTTAAGGCTGAGTGATCGGTGTAAACTATTATTTTTGACAGTCCGAGGTATGATCAAAATTTGTCAAACGCGTAAACTACAGCCATGAGCTCTTTTTCCGTGATGGTGTAATTTTGTTGGGCTGCATTTAGAGTTCTACTAGCAAAGTAGATGGGATGAAATTGTTTTCCATCTTTTTGTCCAAGGACAGCTCCAAGGGCATGTTCACTTGCATCGCACATAAGCACAAATGGAAGATTCCAATTGGGCCTTGCAATAATTGGTGTGCATGTAAGCTTTGCTTTGAAAGTTTCAAATGCTAAACGGCATTCATCATTAAAATCGAATTTTTTTCTTCTAGAAGTTGAGTTAAAGGTCTTGCGATCTTCTTAAAGTCTTTGATAAATCGTCAGTAAAAACCGGCATGACCTAAAAAACTTCTAATGCCTTTCACATTAGTAGGTGATGGAAGTTTTGAGATTACGTTTATTTTTTATTTGTCAACTTCTAAGCCTGCGCCAGACACTTTTTTTCAAGCACAATTCCTTCTTTAACCATAAAGTGACATTTTTCCTAGTTTAGCACAAGATTTTCTTACTTACATCGCGCTAACATTTTATCAAGATTGCTAAGACATGTGTCGAAAGAATTTCCAAAGACGGAAAATCATCCATGAAGACTTTGACTGATTCTTCAATCATATAGTGGAAATGCAATCATACACCTCTGAAAAGTAGCAGGTGCATTGCATAGGCCAAAAGGCATGCGCCTATATGCGTAAGTTCCAAATGGACAAGTAAATGTGGTTTTCTCTTGATCCATAGGGTTGATTGGGATTTGAAAATATCTGGAAAAACCATCGAGGAAACTAAATTATTCATTCCCTGTGAGTCTTTCTAACATTTGATCCATAATGGGCAAAGTAAAATTATCTTTCGCGGCTACGTCATTTAATTTCGGTAGTCAATACAAACTCTCCATCTGGTGATGGTTTGTGTTGGTACTAACTCATTATTTCCGTTAGTTACTACAGTGATACCTCCCTTTTTAGGTACACAATGAATAGGACTAACCCAGGGGCTATCTGTGATTGGGTAAATTATTCTGGAATCGAGGAGTTTAAGGATCTCCTTTTAACAACGTCCTTCATGTTAGGATTTAATCTTCGTTGTTTTTCAACAATCGGTTTCTTGTTATCCAAAAGTTGGATTTTGTGTTTGCAGAATGATGGACATATGCCAGGAATGTCAGAAGTTTTCCAAGCAAAAGCTTGTTTATGCTTCTTGAGAACTTCAATTCGATCGATTTTTGTGTTCTTCCGAAAGTTGGGATGAAATAATTACAGGCAGTAATTTTTCTTCGTGAAGAAACGCATATTCCAGATGTTCAGGAAGAGGTTTAAGTTCTAAATATTTAGGAGGCTCTTCCCCAGATTTCTTAACTTTGAAATCGGTTTCAAAAGTTATGGTTTCAAATGGTGTTTCTTTTTCTTCTTCATGGGTTTCTATATGTTCGCCAGTATTAACGGCTATGAAGGCGTCAAATTCAGCAAAAAGTTCTTCTTCGAGCATGGTTCTTTCGATAGAATATAAAATTTCGCTTCCTTCATCAAGGAACGGAAAAGAAGGGGCGCAACAACAACAACAACAGCATCAAGTTCACCCCGCTACAAAAAAAACCTCCAGAGAGATATTTCTATCAGAAGGAGCAAGTTTTCCAAAGCCTAGCCCAATGTTGGGACCAGTGGATAAACAGGATAACACAAAGCACTGCGAGTACCATGATGATAAAGGGCACACAACTGATGAGTGTATTCAGTTGAAAAGACACATTGAAAGCATGGTAAAAGTAGGGAAGCTGAACCACCTGATAAGGGATTGGAGAAAGACGCGGATGCGAAGAAGGTCGAAGTGAAAAAACAGAAGGATAAACCTATAACCATATACATGGTAGAGAGGGAAAAATCTTTCATCCAAAGAAGGGTGGTCGCGGAATTTTCGCACGATAAAGAAATAGCATTCCGTATCCTTTCAGATATGGACTACAGAGTCGGGTCGTTGACAATTGACATAACCCTGGGCGACCACAATATAGAAGGCATGTGCGTCGATGGGGGGTCTTCAGCGAACATATTAAATGTACATTGTTTCGCACGGTTGCCATGGGAAATAAGGAAGGAGCTAGAAGAGACAGCACAGATTCTCACAGGTTTTAGCGGTGATAAGACTCGACCACTAGGGCATCTCTGCACACAGGTGACCATTGGAAATGTGGAACACTCGACGACGGAGTAGATGGACTTCATGGTTGTGCGCTCTCAATCCTCGTACAACGGGATAATTGGACAGCCGACACTAAAGACGTTGCGCGCAATACCTTCCACGGCACATGGTATGTTCAAATTCCCGGTGCAAAATGCAGTAGTTACCATCCGTAACATAGACACAATCCAAGGGGGTAACAGTACTTCTAGTACCAGCACTAAAAGGAAGCAGGCGGACAGGTGTCAACATGATATAGAGCCCAGTCCACAGGTGAACAGAAGGAGGCGTGTCTCAGAGGAATCCCAGGCGCCGAGCATATCTGTGCACGAGGACTCGCTGTCAGGGCTCCCGTGGGTCCTTTTCTCGACAGGCTTCGCAGGAAAAGGGGGGCCAGATGTATGGTTCATCCTCATGAACCAGGGCGACATAAAAATCGCGTACGCATTGTTGTTTGACTTTCCCACTACCAGCATGGAAGCAGACTTCGAGGCCCTCATAGCAGGTTTCAGATTAGCGCTAAGAATGTACATGAAGCGCCTAGTGGCCTACACATACAACCCTCTGATGGCAAGTAGATTCAATGGGTCATGCGAGCCACGAGGGTAGGTGCTAATCGAGTATACGGAAAAGATACGGGACATGACGACACAGTTCGCAGAGTTTGCTATACGAATGATTGTAGAAGAGGAGGATGAAATCTCGGTGGACATGGACCAACTTTCAATTGTAAACATGAATAAGCCTCCTGGTCACGTTCTAGTCTATTTTCTTGCGCAAAAATGTGAGTGCGGACATGGAGTCACCAACATGGATGACACCCATTCGAAAGTTTTTGTGACATAACAAATTTCCAAGCAGCATAAGGAAGGTTAGGCGGATACAGGTGCGAGCTAGGCACTTTCAAATTGTCAAAGGAACGTTGTACAAGCAAACAGGCAAAGGTCGGATGTTGCAATGCTTAGCACCAGATCAAGTGCGGGCAGTAGTGGAAGCCGCACACAGAATAGTGTGTCCTCGCGGCTCGGTAGCTATGGTTGAGGAAGTCACTCGCTCAGGGTACTTTTGGACATTTGCACATAAAGATGCGCGCAAAAGAGTGGCGCGTTGTCAGAGATGCCGAGCGGACTCAAGACGTCAGACGAATTCTAACATGATTACTGGCCCACTCTCAACCAACGGCGCAGAGGAAGGAGGACTGTTCTCAAAGTTGGGGCGTACTATAGGTTCCCTAGCGACGTCAATTGGAAATATGGCGCGACACGCGGTAACGCTGCTCCCGACTAAAGGTAACCATCAACATCAGCGTAGGGGAGCAGTCGTCCCCGCAGCCAGGATAACTCCGCATATCATGCGGCAGCAGGATCGTGTGGGCGTACTACCAGCAGCACGAAGCACAAAGCGGCGCGGTCATGCAAGCGAAGGATCCTCATAGACTAGGATGAGTGCGCATGGCTATGTGGAATCGCTATCTAGCCCTACAAGGAATGACTTAAGAGGCGACCAGAGTTCTGGAGGATATTCTCCTTGAGATATCACATAGTTGGCATGGACCATTCTCTTGGCTACTAATAGCCCCCAATAAGGATCCATGTATTTTTTTCTTTTTAATCGTTTTTTAGGTTTTTGTTATTTGTTTCAAAACATTTGCAAAGAGTATGAATAAAACGCTACGGTTCCTAGCTAGTTCCGTAGTCCAAATGATGTTTTTTCTTTCTTATCTTTAATGCGTGCAAGTATTATTTCTTTTCTGAAATATAAATTTGGCCTTCGGATGTACATGTACAATAACGTTTCTTGGCGAAATAAGGGGAATAAGTTTACCCTACTAATTAGACTTGTCGCGTAAGAGGGATACACCCCCAGCGGCGCCGGATCAGGTATCCTTTGTTAGGCAGCTTTTCACAAGATGTTGTGGTGAGTATAGAAATTCTCATACTTTATGACGGATAGGCACAGTGTGCACACCTAACGAACATGTCGTTTTCAATGACATTGCTTACGGTAGTAGTGGCAGCACCACACGTAATGACCTTTCGACTCACCCAGAAGTCCAGAGTCGCACTCCAATGGGCGTACTCATAAACAGGCGTTCTCCATCACAACCTCAGGTGTGGGTGTAGGAACCTGGACAAACATATATATGACTACACATGAACATAATGCAGGACGTTATGTACTTACAAACATATGGGTCGCTATTATTATTGTACAATTTATTAATTTACAAGATTAGTGTGCATAAAATACAACAACAGATATGGTGAGGCAAGACACCTTCTATAGAAGGTCGCTCGTTGACAGTGACCTCTTTAACCTACAATGTCGTAGGTTTCGTGACGCGCGATGTTGTGCCCATGCCTCTTTCATATATCGCAACACGCGTGTATGGTACACATTAATGGAAGGAAGACTCATGAGTACACCGTCAGACCGGCTAGGATGTGCTAGGCCTGGACCAATGACGACACCTTTGGTGGAGGTGTGGTTCTTCTTAGCAACACGACGGATGTGCTGATTAAATTTGTCTTCCAGTGGAATCAGTGTCGGTGCGCCAGCAATATACACAGGAACTTGTAGTTAGGATAGGTTCGGCTCGCCCGTGCTTTCAGGGTCTCCTTCTGTTGGGTCTACACTGACATTCAGAAGCATAAGGCCTGTCAAAGTTACACTAATTGGGAGGTCCTGATCTTTCTCGATAAGGTCTATGATGGGCATCGGAAGGTTCTTTAATATGTGGAAGGCGGCGTCAAACATCTCCTGCGCATACTTGGAATAGATCTCGTTTCCCTCCAAAGGACCCCTTAGTAAATTTTCTTTGAGAGCGTGCTCCATGGCGAGGCTTGATCCAAGCAGTAGCGCGGCATCGTATACGCCCTTGACTGCTTTGTCAAGAGGGGGTAATTTCAATGCGCCTTTGGCAGCAAGAGAAAGACCATGTTTTATTAACCATCGATTCTCAGCGCGCACTGCGGTGAGGTGCGGATATAGCTCTTCATCAAAATCCGTACTCATATACTTTAGAACTTCCAACTTCTTAGCCATGTCTTTGTGTCAGTTGTGACAAAATTACCGCAGTTCAAAGCAAGGACACTCATGCCTTCTTCTAGTTTAGCCATTGCCCAACGGTTTTTGTCCTCTTTCTTCGCTCGCAGGCGGCGCTCGCAATCTATGAACTCAGAGAGCGAGGATTTTTCGTCCTCTAAATATTGGATGGATTCGACATTTAAACTATACACAGTACGCAAGCGGGCAATTTCGAACTTAGCACTTACAAGTTCGAGGTCTTTTTGTTCTGTAACTTGGTTGACCTCTTCGTTTGCTTGTGCTAAGCGCCCGGACAGCTAGGATATCTTCCTTATTAAGTAGGCAGTTAAAGTTACTGTTAATGCAAGTGATGCCTAAAAACATTATTAGTGTTAACTAATATTTCTTAGTTTTGATCACAGCAAACTAAACAACACATTTAGTGTAGAACATAAAAACAAATTATTTAACTAACATTATCATCAAGGTAATAATCATATCACTAACCTTTCTTAATCATACTTAGTGATCATCAAAATGATTATCCTTAAAACTCACTTTTGTTAATATGACAAAAGACTTTTTAATAAACTTTCTTTTTTAGAAAATGTTTTATTAAAATAGAAAATAAAAATTTGAAAATAGCATATTCCATATGCTATTAGAATATCCTTTGAAGGCTTCAAATACCTCAGATATTCCTACCCCACTAAAAGACAAAAAACGGAGCGTACTCTAGGGGCGGAACCTTAAGTAGCTAGGCGGTTCCTTAGCGATATGGAACCGTCGGGCGAGATAAGGTACCGCGCCCAGATAGCCGTTATATATCCGTTATACTTTGTCTCCTTTAAATAGTGGGTCAAATCTCATTTTCCAACAAGCCTCTTGGACGTTTTTCTCAGCCCCCTTTCTCTTTTCTATAGCATAATCATTAGTAAATGATCACTTAAAGTGTTAAGGATGTTTACATATGATTATCCTCTTGATCCCCTCCTTTACCTTGTCCAATGAGAAGATCACTCACTCACTAGTGTTGTGATAAAGATGAATCTATGAACTAGTCATATTCATCATGATACCCTTTTTGTTCTTGGTTAATCCATTGTATTTATGAATACTTGGACTAGTTGTGTTCATCCAAGTTATTTGTGAATACTTAGATTTGTTGTGTACATCCATTGCATATGTGTTTGCTTGGATTTATGTTGTGTAGATCCAAGTTACATGTGTACTTGGATATGTCTAGTTGAGTTGTAATAAATTGATTAGTAGTTCTCACTAAACTATAAAGTGATGTGGTTGTGTCTTGTGAGTTCTCACTAAACTTGAAAGTGATTAGTAGTTGTGTTGTGTGAAGTTCTCACTTAGCTTCAAAGTGAAGAGTCGTGAAGATTGGTTCTAGCTTTGGATTAGAACTCGACATCTAGCATTGTGTCGTAAAATGGTGAAGTAGGAAACGTCGTGAAGATTGGTTCTACCTTAAGATTAGAACTCGACATCTAGCCTTGTGTCGTTAAATTATGAAGTAGGAAACATTGTGTAGATTGGTCCCAGCTAAAGATTAGGTCTCGACATTTAGCTTAGTGTCGGAAAATAATATAAGCAACGATGTAAGGTTTTCTCCGCCGAGAAGGGAGCTTGTGGATATAGTGGAAATCTCGAGTAGGTGTACTCGAGGAATAGAGTAGAAACGAGAATAGAGCCTCGTTGTCAAACAACTATAAATCTTGGTGTCTCCCCACTAGGTTGTTTCCTTCCTTACTCTTTACTTATTTCATTATCATTATACTTACCTATTATCTTTGTTAGTGCATTTTGAAATGAACCTAATCATTATGCAACTTAGCTTTAAACAAAAGATAGTTTTGATACAAACCAAATTGAAAGTAATTTTAATTTGGTTGCCAATCGAAGAGAAACTATTCAACCCCCCCCCCCCCCCCCCCCCCTTCTAGTTTCTACAATTGGTATCAGAGCGATGGTCACTCAAGATCTTTGAAGTATATTGTACTTTGAAACTTGGATCGATCCATTGTCTCCTCAAATTAGAAGGTCAAGTTGTACTAAAGTTTCTCTTTGGTCAAAACTATGTTTTCTTTGAAAATAGGTCTTTTTAATTGGTAATATTACATCCCACTTAGATTAGTAGCATATATACATTTTAGATCTACTCTTGAAATGTATCTACTAGTTTGCATCTTGCTTTGTGTAGGTACTCATGAAGATCAATCACTTGATTAGTTGTGGATTGAGTTACTTGCACTTATAGAAGACTCATCTTCATTGATCTTTAACATCTTTGAATGATGATACCAAGATGATTTGGAATGATACTAGTCCTTGAAGACTTAGTACTCATCATAGTCATTGATTGGGCATAGCATTGACTCCTTAATGGATTGCTCTTTGTGGCCAAGGTACGCTTTCGTTCTTCCACACGCCCTTTGATCATTCTTTTGATCATTACTTGACTATGTGCTTATTCTTGGCATCCTTGCCTTGAAATTTGTTTGTGGTTTGTGATTCTTTCCTTTTATCCTCTCAAACCTTCATTGCTTGGATAGTTGACTCACTATGGTGATGTAGAGTGAGTTAGTAGTAGCTTAAAGTATCAAGCATGATTTCCATGGTTTGCACCCATATGGTTAGTAGGCCCTTTGTGGGAGAGAAAGTGAATTAATACCTTGATCATATTTTGGTTTAGACTAATACTATTATTGAAAGTGATCTTAGTGTATACATGAATAATTGCTTTGTGTTTATTCATTACCAAAGCCGTTTAACGTTTCACCAGAAAGGCACGTCTTAAACCACTATATATGACACAAGCTCTTCGTTACCACTATTTGAAGATTGTCATTAATCCCTTGAGCATTGGTCCTAGTCTTGATTCACTTCCCTTGACTTCTCCCCACTTTGCCGTTTTGCTACGAGTAGTCGTTTGTCCTTTTCGGTTCTTTTCGATCTTGATTCAACTCGTAATCCTTCATTAAAACATATTGCCTAGTGTTTATGATGATCCAATGTTATTCTAAAAGGTTCATGATATATTTTTAAGTATCTTAGAAAAACTTGGTTTTTAAAATTTGGCGTTTTTCATTGATTAAAACCTGCCTCTGTAGGCGGTTCTTTATCTTGGCGGCTCAAACCCGCGGTTCCTTATCGATAAGGTACCGCGGGCAGTAAAGTTTGTCAGAGCGCCAGTTTGATTATTTTATTCTTTTTCAAACCACTATCTCTCTCTCCCAAAAACACACAGCCGACGGGTTTCATCTTTTCCACCTTTGTTGAAGCTTCAAAAACCTTCAATCACTCAAATTAATTGATTCCAAGTTGTGGGTTTCACTCATCCTTCATCTAACATCAATTAATTGTAAGTATTTTCTTTCAATTTCATCTATTTTGTTCTAGGGTTCATCCTTTCATAATTGGGGATTTTTAAAATTGAAATTGAATTAAAACCTTAATAGGAATGTGGATTGACATGGTTATTTTACTATGATTCCTTAGGTTCATATTCATTAAGATTTCACTAAAACCCACTTGTAGAACAAATCCGAATTTTGGCTAAATGATTTTGGTTAAAAGATTGATTTGAGATGAACCCATGAACAAATAGGTAATGACATTGTTAATGCTTACCTAAAAACCTTGTTTAGAAAAACCAATGTTCTAATCCATTGTTGATCTAACATAGATCATGTGTTCTTGGTTAATGATGGAATAGATGCATTGTGAACATGAGAATGATATGGATTCAATCATTTGTTTGTCGAGAAATTGATATAACACATTCACATATTTTCGATTTTTGATTTTAATTTTTCATATGAGTGATTGGAAATATGTTTTTCTTGTTTGTATTTAGGTACTAATCATGCCTTCACAATATCAAAAAGATCATCAACTCACTAGACAATACATGCCAAACCTTTCCCAAACCTATGCTTCCCCCCAACTTCAAAACACTTTTCCATCCCTTTCTACTCGTTGTTTCCATGAGGGTAGAGTCGTTGACAAGGAAATAACGGGTTATGACTATATCCAATCTATGTTTGAGCTTTCGGGGTTTGATTGCTTGCTCAACATAGAAGAAGATATTTACCCCTTATTCCTTCTTGAATTCTTTAGCACCTACTCCATGCTTGAATACAATGGAGAAATTTTCATTCGTTTCGTGTTGAATGATCAATTGATTCAATACTCCCTCGAAAACTTTGGTGAAATTCTCGATGTGCCATATGAAGGCACTTGTCGTTTTACGGATAAATGGAGACTTGATGCTCTCTTGGAATCCTACGATAAACCTCCAAATGACCTCACCGAAATTGATCTAGAGTTCATCCTTGACATCATTTCGAAAGAGCGTGATGGAAACGTTGTGAGAAGCCTTCATTCAAATGTACGAAATGTGAATCGATATGAAGTGCTCTATAGCGACCTTAAGGATTTTATTTTCCAATGGGCAAATATCCTTAGGGAGAATGTCTTTTGTCTTGGTGGAAACCGAGATCATATCCCGGCTTGTATGGTGCATATGTTGATTTGCATCTTTACATCCACCAAGTACAATTTGGCATTCTATATCGCTCGACGAATCAATTATGCCCTTTCAAAGCCCAAAACAAACCTTCCCTATGCTATGCTTCTTACTCGCCTTTTCAAAAGGGTTGCTCATGATTTTCCCCACCTCGATCTTTCTCGCTTCTACCCGGTTCATCGGGTTATGTTGCCTATTCAAGAGGCATATGCAAGAAAGACAAGAAGTGATCGAGGATCGCGAAAATCCGATCATCAAGAGATGGATGATGAGGACATGGACATGCCAACAAGTGATGGTGATGGCATAGGTACTAGTTCTCACTTCAAATCTTCGAGTAATTCCCACCCATCCTCAAACTCATTCATGGATGGACTTGAAGACTTAGCTCCCCCACCTCATTACTCCTCTAGTGAAGTACCGGAAGATCTTAACATGGAGCATCTCTACCGTGAAAATCTCAGGACTAGAGGTGAATTGCATGAACATCGAGTTGAGTCAAGGAAGGGATTCAAGTATTTGGGGAATATGATCAAGGGATTGGGCAAAAAGAGAAGGTGAAAGCTTTGAAGTATTTCAGAGAATACATGTTGGTAAACATGTAATGTTGAACAATTTTTTTTATCTTAGATGTGTATTAACTTATGCTACATGTTTGGATTGTTATTTATTTTGATCCTAAATATTGTTTATGCCATTATGTTTGTGATTTACATAGATTTGTGCATGCCTTATGATAGTTAGCTTCTTATATTTTGATCAGTAGTTAACTTTGGCTTGTGAACCCTTTGGTAAAAATCTGGGTTAACCAAAATTTGGGATGTGAAACTTTTGAAAGACCTCTGGTCGCGGTTCCATATCAACCCGCGGATCCTTATTAATAAGGAACCGCCGGTCCTAAATAAGGAACCGCCGCCACTGTGTCCGACAGAATCTTTTGCTTTACACTATTTTCTTAAATCTGTGTAAACTTTGCATGATTTTTTGCAAAAACCTGCATATTTCCTAAACTAGGTTACCTAAATTTATTATTCACCTAAAATTATTTTAACCCATTACTAGTTTGGATCATCCCCTCACCCATTTAAACCCACCTTGTTAGTCATGTTCTTCACACATCAAAACATCCTTCCCTAACCCTTAAACCATCCTTGTCAACCATGCTTTCTACAAAAACCTCAAACACCCCAAGGAAAACACTTAAGATTAGGATTAAGGTACCCAAGCCTAACTTCTCATCTTTTCACACACCCAAAAATGAGATGGTTCCAATCCTCATTTCCTTATCACCTTCACCACCCCTAGCACCATGCAAGACAACATCCACCCATGGTACTAACCACTCCATTGGTTCTACCTCCTCTTCATTCAACTCAAGAATGAATCAGCTCTCTTCACCCTTCACTCCAAGTGCACCCTTGGATGTGACCACACAACCCCAACCAATCCAAAGCATTCCTTTTGTGAATGACTTTGATGACACCTTGGTGACTTCACCATTTACCTCTCCTAACTCACCCATTTCACCAACCTTGGAGAACATACCTCCACACTCACCCATTTCCCCTTTAAGGAACATGCCTCCACTCTCACCCACATCACCCTTGGAGAACATGCCTCCTACACCTCCACCCAACTCAAACATTCCACTTTTGGGTGTCCCACTTTCCCTCCTTTTGGGTGATTCTTACTATGGGTTTCAAGAAACACATGGTCCTAATTGTCCATGTTGTCTTTACAACCACTACATCATCCATAACCTTAGGATGGAAATTTTTGGACTACATAGGAGGTTGCAAGAGTTCTTGCTTGCCTTGTTCTCCATGCCTCCTCCTAGGAGATGAATGATGAAGTTTTCTAAATAAATGGTTTTCAACAAAACCAAGCCAAAGAAGACTACTAATCTAGATCTAATGTTAAGCTAGCTTTGTAATAGTTAGTTGTCTTTCTTTTTTATTTGTCATTGTAGTTGCTTCCTTCATGTGTGTTTCATCTTGTTGATCTATGGATTTAGCTTTGTGTGTTTCTATCCTTATGTGCACATTAATCAACTTTAATTTGAAATTAAAATTAAACCTAAATCTATCACAACCTCTAAAAACTTGACTAAAATTGGTTCAAAATGATATTCAAATATTTTGTCACCCGTTGTCAAGAAATTCTTTGTGAATGTGTTGCTTTATGCAACCCTAGCATAATTTGGTGCTAATAGAGGTAAAATTCCAAGATTTGCAACTTTTTGAAAAAGTCTTAGTTTTTCCCAAAACCCTGGAAAAACATGGTTTCATGTCCACTGGATGCGGCTCACTAAAAGTCGCGCGGTTCCTTATGTGATAAGGAACCGCCGGTCCCTTTAAGGTACCGCGGATAGAAATCAATTTTTGACGATTTTTTGGTCAAAACTTTTAAAACCCTATACCCTGTCAAGATTCCTTGTTTACTCAAATTGACTAAACATTCCTTGACACTTCACATGTTGTATTCAAATTCTTACCTTGATTACATTTTACTTATACCCCAACCTTGAGATTTCATTCTCACACCTTCCCAACCTTGAGAATTCATTCTCACACAACCTTGAGATTTCATTCTCACACCTTCCCAACCTTTAGAATTCATTCTCACACAACCTTGAGATTTCATTCGCACACTCTCACAATGCCTAACTCCTCCATTCCTAACCTTGACATTTCTTTGTCACAACCCCACTCACCCAAAGCTTCCTCATCCAAGCTTTCAAAGAAACCGAAAATCTCGGTTCGACCTATTTGGGTTAAGAAGAACGAACTATCTTCTTCCAAACCACCCAAAAACCCTACCTTCTCTCCAATCAAGTATTGGAATGAGACTTATACCATTAACCCCATCACCAGAGCAAAAGAAAATGTTCCTCCACCACCTCAATCCTTCAACACCCCTCAACTCAATGACCTTTCAACCTTCCCAAACCTCACAAGGCATTGTGAAAACATTTCCTACCCCATTACCCCTCTACCACTAAACCCTAAGTTTGATGCCCTACCCCCATCAAACGATTTTGTGTTGCATCATGGATCCTCGTGTGCTTGTTGTCGATTTCAACAAATTGAACTTGCTCATGAGTATGAGAAGTTAAATTTTCTTGAATTCCTCCTCACTCGACCTCCTATTCAAGTTTTCGTTTTGATGGACAAAACTTCGAATGATGCATCGTCGTCTTATTTTTCCAACTAAAGGACTAACTACTCTTGGAGTCTTTATTACTTTAGTTTCTTTAGAGTCTTTTATTTTCTAGCAATCTTGGAAAATTATCACTATTAGAATAGCTTATGCTTTGTGGTTTATTTTCCATATCTTTTGCTTTAGATACTCATATTGTGTGTATGACTATCTACTTTGTTGTGTCTTTTCTATTATGTAACCTTTGTGTGTTATCTCTTTAGTTCTATTTTGAGTTGATCATGGTTAATTTTTACAATTGCTTATGGGTGATTCCATCATTTCTAAACTTTAACCCATTGACAAGCTTATCATCTTCATTGGATTGAAGTTTGATTTTATCAATTACCTTTTTGGACAAACTTAGCAAAATACTTGCTTTTAATTTGAGATTTCTTCTCTCTCTCCCTCTCAAGTTTCTTAGTAGGTAGTGATCATATATACATTGGTGTTTCTTTCCTTTCTACTAACCTTTGTGTAGCATGTCACCTTAGCTCATATACTTGGTGCCCCAAGCAAGGGGGAGCAACCACCAAGGGGGAGCTACTAGCAAAGTTTGATGTTCTTCAAATACTTGTGCTAACCTTTTTGCTACGACAAAGGGGGAGAAATGATAGTGATAAACTCGTTAATAATTCGTTATTTTGTGTTTCTATGCAAATGATTTTATAGTTTGTCGTAATCAAAAAGGGGGAGATTGTTAATGCAAGTGATGCCTAAAAACATTATTAGTGTTAACTAATCTTTCTTAGTTTTGATCACAACAAACTATACAACACATTTAGTGTAAAACATAAAAACGAATTATTTAACTAACACTATCATCAAGGTAATAATCATATCACTAACCTTTCTTAATCATACTTAGTGATCACCAAAATGATTATCCTTAAAACTCACTTTTGTTAATATGACAAAAGACTTTTTAATAAACTTTTTTTTTTAGAAAATGTTTTATTAAAATGGAAAATGAAAATTTGAAAATAGCATATTCCATATGCTATTAGAATATCCTTTGAAGGCTTCGAATACCTCAGATATTCCTACCCCACTAAAAGACAAAAAACGGAGCGTACTCTAGGGGCGGAACCTTAAGTAGCTAGGCGGTTCCTTAGCGATATGGAACCGTCGGGCGAGATAAGGTACCGCGCCCAGATAGCCGTTATATATCCGTTATACTTTGTCTCCTTTAAATAGTGGGTCAAATCTCATTTTCCAACAAGCCTCTTGGACGTTTTTCTCAGCCCCTTTCTCTTTTCTATAGCATAATCATTAGTAAATGATCACTTAAAGTGTTAAGGATGTTTACATATGATTATCCTCTTGATCCCCTCCTTTACCTTGTCCAATGAGAAGATCACTCACTCACTAGTGTTGTGATAAAGATGAATCTATGAACTAGCCATATTCATCATGATACCCTTTTTGTTCTAGGTTAATCCATTGTATTTATGAATACTTGGACTAGTTGTGTTCATCCAAGTTATTTGTGAATACTTGGATTTGTTGTTGTACATCCATTGCATATGTGTTTGCTTGGATTTATGTTGTGTAGATCCAAGTTACATGTGTACTTGGATATGTCTAGTTGAGTTGTAATAAATTGATTAGTAGTTCTCACTAAACTATAAAGTGATGTGGTTGTGTCTTGTGAGTTCTCACTAAACTTGAAAGTGATTAGTAATTGTGTTGTGTGAAGTTCTCACTTAGCTTCAAAGTGAAGATTCGTGAAGATGGGTTCTAGCTTTGGATTAGAACTCGACATCTAGCATTGTGTCGTAAAATGGTGAAGTAGGCAACGTCGTGAAGATTGGTTCTACCTTAAGATTAGAACTCGACATCTAGCCTTGTGTCGTTAAATTGTGAAGTAGGCAACGTTGTGTAGATTGGTCCTAGCTAAAGATTAGGTCTCGACATTTAGCTTAGTGTCGGAAAATAATGTAAGCAACGATGTAAGGTTTTCTCCGCCGAGAAGGGAGCTTGTGGATATAGTGGAAATCTCGAGTAGGTGTACTCGAGGAGTGGAGTAGAAACGAGAATAGAGCCTCGTTGTCGAACCACTATAAATCTTGGTGTCTCCCCACTAGGTTGTTTCCTTCCTTACTCTTTACTTATTTTATTATCATTATACTTACCTATTATCTTTGTTAGTTCATTTTGAATTGAACCTAATCATTATGCAACTTAGCTTTAAACAAAAGATAGTTTTGATACAAACCAAATTAAAAGTAATTTTAATTTGGTTGCCAATCGAAGAGAAACTATTCAACCCCCCCTTCTAGTTTCTACAGTTACTTCTTGTGCGGCAATTATGTCCAACTCCCTCATTAGTAGTTCGTCAGATATTTCGTGCAAACGTTGGGCGCGACCAGGGGGAGTTACGTGTTGAAGGAAGCCCCCACAAGCGTTTGCGCTATCTAGAGTGCATGAGCGAGTGCATTGCCAGGGAGGAGAGAATCTGATGGACTTCGCAGCGCTGGCACCCGCCTCGGTCCTGGAAGAAAGGGAGGTGCAAATTTGATGTCCTACATATATTAGAGGCACGCACATTGTTTTTTTTAGAAATAAAGAAGGACGTAGTGGTATACCTTGATACTTGTATGTTTTACCGTGGCCGGGGGAGTGCTCCCCACGTTGCTGCATTGGCACGTGGTCTTGTTTGCAATATTCTCCCTTTATGGGAATTTGCTGCGTAGGGGAGCACGGTAATTTTTTGTAAAT
The DNA here is from genome assembly GCA_025667525.1 of Glebionis coronaria. Lineage (NCBI taxonomy): Eukaryota > Viridiplantae > Streptophyta > Magnoliopsida > Asterales > Asteraceae > Glebionis > Glebionis coronaria. The sequence goes on along the minus strand of CM046876.1, from coordinate 173,694,030 downwards.
CGACACAGGTATGACCTCTGCGAATGGGCCTGTGTGCGATTCCTCTACGGTACCATGTTCTTCTTCATCTCCTTGACTCATTTCTTCTGATGGAGACTCTATGATGCATGGTACGCTTCAGATAGGAGTAGTGTTTATGGCGGTTGTCCTCTCGGCATTCCTACTAGGTGTGGGAGAAGGAAAATCCAGGGCTATGGTACGTTGACCAATGCACCATCCATCTGATAGCTCGATTGGCGTGAAGGGTCGAGCAAGCATGGTCATGGCGCACAGATTCTCGTGCTTCACGAGCTGCGTATAAGTTAATTCTGCAGTCATATGAAGGATGCGTGAGTATATGTGCAAGAATGGTTTGTTTTTCGGTAAAAAATAAAAAGAACAACAACCAAAAGTAGAAGGGGAAGCAAACGAAATAAGGGTTTCTTACCATGGTCAAAGTCATCAAATTATTGAGGAAGTGGTTGGTAGGAAGAGTTGACGTATGGCTCAGACCTAGGGCGCATAGCAGCGTCTCTGGGTATTCTTGCATCGGTATCCGATCAGCGCTAATTAATTGTGCGTCTGCATCGTTATACGAACCGGCAATGGGGCGGTCATCTTTAATCATCGTCTCGGGGGTGATGAAATCATAGTCAAGTAGGAAAACAACTTTGTCTACCCAGAAGAATTTGTCGGCCCACTTCTTCAGGGAATCTATTTTTTCCGAGTAGCATTGTAGTTGACCAGGGCGTTTCGTGAAGGTTATCCATCCGTTCATCCATGTGGGTCTATAGAAGGCGCAGAACAGGTTTATAGTTGGGTCAACGTTTTTGAGTAAGCAGTTTATCTCAAAATTTGAGATTTTGGCGGAACCTATACAATGTAGTTGGGAAAGGTGTATACTGTAATAATTTAGTATGTCTATCAGAAAACGGCTTAGAGGTATGCGATTGTTGGAAAACTCAACGAACCTGGTGTATATACCAATTTTTCCGTCAGGAAAACTTCCAATATGCGCTTGTGGATCTGGCACAGTCGGATGGAGATCTGAAGGAATGTGGTATTTAGTGATGAAACAAGAGAGCTCTTGTTCAGATATACGGGACGTCACATCAAATAGTTGGGCTACCATTTTTTACTCTTGTGAGTGTTTCAAGCAGGGGCGAAGGTAGTATATTTTGTTACGAATAGTAGTTCTTACAGTTTTCAACAATGGTGGGGAGATTTTTTAGAAAGTTGAAGAAAGTGACTGACAGACTGCATTTATATACCCTATGTATGTATGGATCTTGTGGCACGTGTCTATAACGTTTGGTTCATCCTATGGTGTCCGCTGATTGCTTCTTCTGACATGGTTAATGCTTTTTCCGGTTTTCAATAAAGGACTTTGACAGTGGAATCTGACGTGGATACTTATTTGAAGTCATGACTGTGCGGTTTTACTTTTAGATGGCATTTATGCGAGCGGGGTTTGATGATTCATAGTCTAGTAGCCGCGGATTGGACCTGTGACCACTAGACTAGGGGGACATGATGACGTATAGTCCCTAGTCAGGCTGGATAGTCCGACTCACGGGTACTACCCGCATCCATCAGGAATGGATTGGATACTTGTGCGATGTGCGCACACAGCCTAGAGGGCCCGGTAAGCCACTGTCGCACAAGAGGCTGATTATTTAGCCAAGTCCTCGTCGCAGTGCGACAGGATCAGACAGAATATAACTTATATTATAGTTATATTCGCCTAAGGAAAAGGGATATACACTTGCCTTAGTTAGATAATGAAGATCAAGCTATTTCGAGTCATTATCTCTTCCTTAGGCCGCCAGAACAGGGAGCCCATCTTGGACTCTCTCGAGTATAAAAGGAACCCCTTCGGTTCCACAAAGGTACGATGCACACAATACCCTAAACACTTACATACTCAAACCGATTACTTACTCTCACGCTGGAGTCTAATCGTGGGTCACAAACCCACGGTAAGCCTAACGGTGTCTGTTTAGTGCGCAGGGTCCCCAAAACAAGTTTCACTTGGTGCAAGAGCCGGAGTCCACAAGACCCCAAATTAAGCCTAATTTGGGTGAAGCTCGGTCCATCCAACTTTCGCATCAACAAGTAACAAGTATTGGGACGGTCAATCCCTAATCAGATGTTTGTGAGTTCTTGGTGTGCTCAGAAGTGTACTATTATTTATATGTATATTTTATTGGGATGACCTGGTGCAGGGCACATTTATGTATCGGTTCTACTTATGGGGAATTTAGTAAATGGAGGACTCTTGAGTTCCTGAGTATCTTGTTTGCATCTACAAGCTTGTGTTTTTTGGCAGTGTTGTTTATCCTTTGCCTATTAACGACTAACCAATACCCTTAGGAAAGTTTCCCGTGCTCTCAATATACTTCTCCCTGTTTGTACATAATCCCACTGTTTTTGAAAAAGTTTCAGTTGTTTGACAGTTGACTATATGACCGTTACACTGCTTTTTAGCCGTTAGGCCTGTTTGTTAAAGTTTTGGTTAGGGAATATTTTAATAGTTTTAGAAGATATTTAAGCCGATTACTACGGAAATTGGTTTTCTTATTTTATTACTTTCAAATCTTTTAAGTATTTAGATAAGTTTCTTTCTAAATTCTTCTCAATTTGCAAATTCGGTCCAATCAAATCCTTCTAATTTCTCTATAAAAGCATAATTCCCTTAACCACCAGGCTCACTTTTCTCATACGATCATATCCCACCAAACTTTTCCAGGAAATATTCAGTAAATCACAAGGAATTCTCATGGCGTTGAAAATTAGTGAGTACCATAACATGATTGCTTTCTTGGAGCAACCAGATGAACATGTAGCATTCCATGAGGCTGTTGAGTATCTCAAGACCAGCTATTTCTGGTTAGCTTTAGTAATCAACCCTCGTATATACACCTCACACATCCAACAGTTTTGGTCTAATGCAAAGATCAAAAGAGTGAATGGAGAGGTTAAAATAGAAAGTCGAATTGATGGTCACTCCAAAGTGGTTACACTAGCCTCCATTCTAGACAACCTTGTCTTAAATGATGAGGATGGAGTGATCACCTTGCATGAGGCTGAAATTTATGAAAATCTTTCTTGTTAATGCAAGTGATGCCTAAAAACATTATTAGCGTTAACTGAAATTTCTTAGTTTTGATCACAACAAACTATACAAGACATTTATAGTCAAACACAACCGTTAAAAGAATTATCAAACAAACACTATCATCAAGGTAATAATCATTACACTAACATATCTTAATCATGTTTAGTGATCATAAAAGTGATTAGCCTTAAAACCCACTTTTGTCAAATGTGACAAAAGATTTTTAATAAACTTTCTTTTTAAGAAAATGTTTTATTAAAATGGAAAATGAAAATTTGAATATGCCATATTCCAAATGCCATAATAATATCCTTTGAAGGTTTCAAACTGCCTCATATATTTCAAATTCACTAAAAGACAAAAAGGAGCGAAGTCTACCTCCGCGATCCCCTAAGTGCCTATGCGGTTCTTTATTTCTAAGGAACCGCCTAGTGCAATAAAGAACCGCGCACAGATAGCCGTTGGTTTTTGTATTCTATAAATACTAGATCAAATCTACATTTTCAACAACCCTTTTTGGACATTTCTTTCAGCATTCTTTCTCCTTTCTAATCCTAGTCATTTGTAAATGATCACTTAATGTGTTAAGTATGTTTACTTATGATTATCATCTTGATCTCCTTCTTTACCTTGTCCAAAGAGAAGATCACTCACATACTTGTGATGTGATTAAAGATGAAGCCTTGATGAAGATCATCCTCTCCTAAAGATCTAATCATGTTCATTATTTGTTTATTTGTGTTTTATGTTGATCCAATGTATTTATGAATATTGGACTAGTTGTGTTCATCCAAGCTATTTGTGAATACTTGGATTAGAGTTGTGTAAGTCCATTGCATATGTGTGTGCTTGGATTTGTCTTGTGTAAATCCAAGTTACATGTGTGTACTTGGATATTTTTAGTTGAGTTGTAATAAGTTGTGTAAGTTCTCACTAAACTATAAAGTGATGTAGTTGTGTCTTGTAAGTTCTCACTAAACTATAAAGTGATGTGTAGTTGTGTCGTGTGTAGTTCTCACTTAGCCTCAAAGTGAAGAGTCGTGAAGATTGGTTCTAGCTATGGATTAGAACTCGACATCTAGCCTTGTGTCGGAAAATGGTGAAGTAGGAAACGTTGTGAAGATTGGTTCTACCTTTTAATTAGAACTCGACATCTAGCCTTGTGTCATAAAATAGTGAAGTGGGCGACGTTGTGTAGATTGGTCATATCTAAGATTAGGTCTCGACATTTAGCTTAGTTTCGGAAAATAATGTAAGCGACGTTGTAAGCTTTTCTCCGCCAAGAAGGAAGCTTGTGTATATAGTGAAAATCTCGAGTAGGTGTACTCGAGGAGTGGAGTAGGAACGAGGATAGAGCTTCGTTGCCCAACCACTATAAATCTTGGCGTCTTCCCATTAGGTTGTTTCCTTTCTTACTCTTTACTTGCTTCCATTATCATTACACTTACTACTTGAAAGGAATTTTTATTAGGAGACTAACCAAAGAGAAACTATTCAACCCCCCTTCTAGTTTCTACAATTGGTATCAGAGTGATGGTGACACAAGATCTTTGAAGTATATTGTACTTTAAAACTTGGATCGATCCATTGTCTCCTCAAATTAGAAGGTTAAGTTGTACTAAAGTTTGTCTTTGGTCAAAACTATATTTCCTTCGAAAATAGGCCTTTTAATTGGTAATATAGCATCTCATCTAAATTAGTAGTATTTATGCATTTTAGATTTACTCTTGAAATGTATCTACTAGTTTGCATCTTGTTATGTGTAGGTACTCATGAAGATTAATCATTAAATTGATTGTGGATTGAGTTACTTACACTTGTATAAGACTCATCTTCTTTGATTTCCAACATCATTGAATGATGACATCAAGATGGATGGGAGTGATACTAGTCCTTGAATACTTAGTAGTCACTGTAGTCATGAATGGGCTTTGCATTGATTCCTTGATTGCTTGGAATGCACTTTGTGGCCAAGGTACGTTTTCGTTCTTCCACACGCCCTTTTGATCACTCTTCTGATCGTTACTTGACTATGTGCTTGTTCTTGGCATCCTTTCCTTGACATTTGTTTGTGATTTGTGATTCTCTTCTTTTACCCTCTCAAACCTTCATTGCTTGGATACTTGACTCACTGTGGGGATGTAGAGTGAGTTAGTAGAAGCTTAAAGTATCAAGCATGATTTCCATGGTTTGCACCCTTACGGTTAGTAGGCCCTATATCATGTGTAACTTGTGATATTGAGCGCATATCTAGGATTATTGGCTAATCCCTTGAGATACCAAACTACCTCACAAGTTGTAGTTGGATTTTACACATTTGGAATTGAAAATTTCCAAGGATATTGTTATTGTAAATTCTTGCAATGATTTTTGTCCGATCATGTGGGAGAGAAAGTGAATTAATACTTTGCTCACATTTTGAAATAGAGTAAGACTAATCTTGAAAGTTATCTTATTCTATGTATCAAAATTTCTTGGTATAGTTCATTACCAAAGCCGTTTAGACTTTCGCCGGAAATGCACGCCTTAAACCAATATATAAGTCACAAGCTCTTCGTCTCCTCGTTTAGAAGATTTTCATTTGTCTCTTGAGCATTGTTCTTGGTCTTGATTCACTCCTATTGACTTCTTTCCTCTTTGCTTATTTGCTACGAGTAGTCGTTTATCCGTTTCAGTCTTTTCCTATCTCGATTCAACTCGTAATCCTTCGTTAAGGCATTATTACCTAGTGTTGTGGTGGTCCAATGATTTCCTAAAGGCTTAAGATATATTTTAAAGATTTTAGTAAAATTTGATTTTAAAAAATTCTTTGATTTTCCTTGATAAAAACTCGCCACTGTAGGCGGTTCTTTATCTGTCGCGGCTCAAAGAGCGGTTCTCTATCGATAAGGAACCACGGTCAGTGTTTTTTACTAAAGCGCCAGGTTTTTATTAAAAATCATTTTTCAAACAAACCCTCTCTCTCTTCTCCAATAGAGCTGACGGTTTCCTCCATTTTCCACCATTGTTGAACTTTCAAAACCTTCAATCACTCAAGATTAATTGATTCAAATTTGTAGGTTTCACTCATCCTTCATCCAAGATCAATTATCTATAAGTCATTTCATTCAACTTCATCTAATTTGTTCTAGGGTTCATACATTCATAATTGGGGCTTTTTAAAATTGATATTGAATTAGAATCTTACTAGGAATGCGAGTTGACATAGTGATTATACTATGATTCCTTAGGTTCATATTCATTGAGATTTCACTAAAACCCACTTGTAGAACAATCCGAATTTTGGCTAAATAATTTTGGTTAATTGATGGAATTGATATGAACCCATGAACAATTTGGTAATGGCATTGTTAATACTTACCTAAAAACCTTATTTTGGAAAACCAATGTTCAAGTTCATTGTTGATTTTACATTGTTAATATGTTATTTTCAATGATGAACTAGGTACATTGTGAACATGGGAATGATTAGGATTAATCCTTTGTTTGTCAAGAAATTGATGAAACATTCTCATCTTTTTTGGATTTTTGGCTTTTATTTAACATATGAGTGATTGGGGAAATATGTTTGTATGTTATTTTTAGGTACTATCATGTCTTCAGGATATCAAAATGACCACCAATGTACTATAGAATACATGCCTAATCTTTTTTCTTTACGTCGAACTCGTTCTCTTCAAAACACTTTTCATTGTCTTGAATCTCGTGGTTTCATGAAGGACGCATTGTTCCTTCTAACTTTCTTGGACTTGACTTCATTGGATTCATGTTCAATTCCATTGGCTTTGATTGTTTGCTTGATATTAATGATCCAATCTTTCCTTCCTTTCTTTTGGAATTCTTTAGCTTGTACACATTAATTTTCATCAATAGTGGTTTATCTATAATATTTTCCATCAAGGAGAAAACCTTTGTATATACTCTTGAAGAATTTTATGAAATTCTAAATGTTCCATAAGAAGGTCAATGTAGGTTCACCGATGCTTGGAGTTTAAACTCTTTAGAATCGGCCCCTATTGATATGAATTATGTGTCCGAGATACCCTCGGCTTCGGCCATCTGTTGTGCTATTGCTAAACCTCGTGAACAACCTATTCTTGGTAAGTTTGAAGAAGAATTTCGTACTCTCACTTCTTGGGAATTACTAATTAGCGATCTTAATGATTTTTGATTCCTTGGGCCGAAATCATTAGGGAATGCAATGTGTCTGGATGGTAATCGCAACCGTGTGCCCGCTTGTCTTGCACATATGTTGTATTGTGTTTCTACCTCCACTCCATACAACCTTGCATTTTTCATAGCTAGAAGAATAAGATTTGTTCTCAGTGGGTCTCGCTCTAGTCTTCCTTTTGCCATGATTCTCTCACGGCTTTTTAAAAAACGTCTTCTTGACTTTCCACCCTAAAATGCTTCATCATTTCACTCCATGGATCGAGTCATGCTTCCCATTGAAGGAAACATCTCTCTTAAACCTACGCATGATTCAAATGAAGATAGAAATGTCTCTCAAGACGACTCTCTCAACCCTTGCTATGATTTGTCATCCTCTATCTCTCAATTGTCTTCTCTAGACATTGATTCCGACTATCAATATTGTCTCAATTTTCATCTTCAAGAACGCAAAAGAAGTGAATCAAGTCAATGAGGAAATGCTCATAGATGAATGCTACATCCGACTCTTGAATGGTTAACATGTTTGTGAACGTGTTTGGATTGTTGAACTATTTCCTTTTATCTTTCTTTATTTATAGGATGATATGTGTATTAACTAATACTTTGTTTTTGGATTATTTAGTATTTTAATCCTAATTGTCTATGTGATCGATCTTTCGATTTGTATAGCTTTGTGCATCTTATGTGTTAGTTAGCTTCCTAGATTTTGATTAACAGTTCATTTTGGCTTGATAAACTTTTGTGTGAAATATGGGCTAGCAAATATTTCAGGAAGTACATTTTTTGGAACCCACTGGGAGCGGTTCTTTATCTTCCTCGTGGTTCCTTAGCGATAACGAACCGCGGCCCTACATAAGGAACCGTCGTCATCTGTTCCGAGAGAATCTTTGCTTTACACTGTTTCCCTTAATCTGTGTAAACATTGATAAAAATTTTGCAAAAACCTGCAATTTCCTAAACTAGGCTACCTAATTTCATTATTCACATAAAATGATTTTAACCCATTACTAGTTTGGATCATCCCTTCCTCTTCTTGAACCCCTCCTTGTTGATCTTGTTCTTCATCCCTTATACTTCTTTCTAAACCTCTTCACAACCACGGTGTCCACTAGAACATCCAATTCTTCCAAAATTTCCTCATCCAAAAGAAACCTTAAGATGAAATTCAAGTTTCCTAAACTTGGTTCTCCATCTTCTCACAAACCCAAGAGTGAAACTTCTCCTATTTTCATCTCTTCGTCACTTTCACCACCCCTTGCTCCATGTAAGACAAACTCAACTCATGGTACTAATTATTCACATGGTTCCACCTCTTCCTCATTCCAATCAAGAATGAATGAGTTGTCCGCACCCTTCACTCCTAGTCCTCCATTGGATGTGAATACTCAACCTCAACCTCATCAAAGAATTCCCTTTGTTTTTGAGCCTATTCCTTTCATTCCACCAAATTCACCCATATCACCCATATCACCTTTGGACACCATGCCTCCTCCACATCCTCCTCCCTCAAACACTCCACTTTTGGGTGTTCCCATTTCCCGCTTCTTGGGTGATCCACACTTGTTTGACTTTTTCATGCACAATGGAACCAATAGTCCTTGTTGCTTGAACAACTTCCACCTCATTGATATCCTTAGGTTGGAGATGATTGGGGCTCACATCAAGTTGCAAAGCTTCTTGTTGAACCTATTTTCTAATCCTCCTCCTCCTAGGAGATGAATGATGATTTTCAAATATAAATGTTTTTAAATAAAGTCAAGCTAAAGAAGACTATGCTATCAAGAACTAGTTTAAGCTAACTTTGTATTAGTTAGTTGTTATTTCTTTTCTTGTATTTCCTTTCCTTCATGAGTTTTTCATGAAGTTGTTCTATGAATTTAGTTTTATGTGTTTCAACCTATGTGGTCACATTAATCAAATTCAATTTATTTACAATTGAACCTAAATCTATCAAAACCTCTAAAACTTGACTAAAAATTGGTTCAAATGTTATCTAAATATTTTATCACCATTTGTCAAGACATTCTTTGTGAGTGTATTGTTTTTATGCAACCCTAGCATACTCTAGTGCTAAAAGAGGTAAAAATCCAAGATTCGCAAATTTTTGAAAGAGCCTTAGTTTTCTCCAAAACATTGAAAAATCATGGTTTCAAGTCCACTGTATGCGGCTTTTTAGCAGTCGCGCGACTCCATATCGATATGGAACCACCGGTCCCTACAAAGAACCACGGACAGTAAGCCTGTTTTGTCTTATTTTTTGTCTTTCTTCTTTGACTACTGTCTTTGTCAAGATTCTTTGTTTACCTAATTTGGCTAAACATTCCTTAAAACCTTTTGTTTTCATTTCAAATCTTTGCCTTGTCTATTTTCTTTAAATTCTTCTCTTTTGGGAGTTCTCTTCTTCATCCCTCACAATGTCTAACTCTTCCATTCCTAACCTTGTCATATCTTTGTCACAATCTTCTCAACCTAAAGCTTCTTCTTCTAAGCTTTCAAAGAAACCGAAAATATCAGTTCGACCCTTTGGATCAAGAAGAACATGAATCCTCATGATTCCTCTTCTCCCAAACCTTCTAAGAATTCGTCTTTCTCTCTGATTAAATATTGAAATGAGACTTACTCTATAAATCCAATTACCGGAGAAAAGGAAATTCTTCTACCACCACCTAAACCTTTCAACACTCCTCACCTCAATGACCTATCTTCTTTCTCAAACCTCTCTAGGCATTGTGAAAACATTTCTTATCCGTTATCTCCCTCTCCACCAAACTCTCATCTTGATGGTCCTCCCCCGTCTAACGACTTTGTTTTGCATCATGGATCCTCGTATGCTTGTTGTCGATTTCAACAAATTCAACTTGCTCATGTTTATGACAAGTTTAACTTCCTTGAATTCCTTCTCACTCGACCTCCTCTCAAATTTTTCGTTCCCGTGAACAAAACTTCGAATGATGCCTCGCCGTCTTTCTTTTCCAACTAAGGCACATTTTGTACTTTAGTTATTTGAGTCAATAAAGCTTAAGCAATCTTGGAAGATTATCACTAGTAGAGTAGTTTATGCTTTGTGGTTTATTTTCCATATTTTTTGCTTTAAATATTCATATTGTGTGTATGAATATTTCTCTTGTATGTTCTTTCATATTTGTGTAATATGAATGTTATGTGTGTTATCCTTTTCCCGCTAATTCTTTTTCACACATTTGTTAAAGAGTTTATCATGGTTAAAATTTATAATTGCTTATGGGTGATTCCATAAATTCTAAATTTTTAACCCCTTGACATTATAATCATTTCATTTGGTTTGGATGTTTCTAATCTTCCTCTATTCAACCAATTGAATTTTGATGTTGTCAACACACACTCTTTGGACATACTTAGAAAATACTTACTTCTAATTTGAGATTTCTTTTCTTCCTCCCTCTCAAGTTAGTTAGTACGTAGTGCACATATATACATTAGTGTTTCTTTTCTTTCTTCTAACCTTTGTGTAGCATGTCACCTTAGCTCTTTTACTTGGTGCCCCAAGCAAGGGGGAGTAAGCACCAAAGAGGAGCTACTAGCAAAGTCGATTCTTCTCTTCTCCAAAGACTTTTGCTAACCTTTTTGCTTCGACAAAGGGGGAGAAATGATAGTGAATAAACTCGTTAATAATTCGAATAATTTTGTATTTTACGTAAATGAGTTTATAGTTTGTCGTAATCAAAAAAGGGGAGATTGTTAATGCAAGTGATGCCTAAAAACATTATTAGTGTTAACTAATCTTTCTTAGTTTTGATCACAACAAACTATACAAGACATTCATAGTCAAACACAATCGTAAAACGAATTATCTAACAAACACTAACATCAAGGTATTAATCACTACACTAACATATCTTAATCATGTTTAGTGATCATAAAAGTGATTAGCCTTAAAACTCACTTTTATCAAATGTGACAAAAGATTTTTAATAAACTTTCTTTTTAAGAAAATGGTTTATTAAAATGGAAAATCAAAATTTAAATATGGCATATTCCAAATGCCATAAGAATATCCTTTGAAGGTTTTAAACTGCCTCAGATATTTTAAATCCACTAAAAGACAAAAAGGAGCTGAGTCTACCTTCGCGGTTCCGTAAGTGCCTATGCGGTTCTTTATTGATAAGGAACCGCCTAGTGCAATAAAGAACCGCACACAGATAGCCGTTGATTTTTGTCTTCTATAAATAATGGATCAAATCTCATTTTCCACAACCCTTTTTGGACATTTCTTTCATCCTTCTTTCTCCTTTCTAATCCTAGTCATTTGTAAATGATCACTTAATGTGTTAAGTATGTTTACTTATGATTATCCTCTTGATCTCCTTCTTTACCTTATCCAAAGAGAAGATCACTCACACACTTGTGATGTGATTAAAGATGAATCCTTGATGAAGATCATCCTCTCCTAAAGATCTAATCATGTTCATCATTTGTTTATTTGTGTTTTGTATAGATCCAGTGTATTTGTGAATACTTGGACTAGTTTTGTTCATCCAAGCTATTTGTGAATACTTGGATTAGAGTTGTGTAAATCCATTGGATATGTGTGTGATTGGATTTGTCTTGTGTAAATCCAAGTTACATGTGTGTACTTGGATATGTTTAGTTGAGTTGTAATAAGATGTGTAAGTTCTCACTAAACTATAAAGTGATGTAGTTGTGTCTTGTGAGTTCTCACTAAACAATAAAGTGATGTGTAGTTGTGTCGTGTGAAGTTCTCACATAGCTTCAAAGTGAAGAGTCGTGAAGATTGGTTCTAGCTTTGGATTAGAACTCGACATCTATCCTTGTGTCAGAAAATGGTGAAGTAGGCAACGTTGTGAAGATTGGTTCTACCTTTTGATTTGAACTCGACATCTAGCCTTGTGTCGTAAAATAGTGAAGTGGGCGACGTTTTGTAGATTGGTCCTATCTAAGATTAGGTCTCGACATGTAGCTTAGTGTCGGAAAATAATGTAAGCGACGTTGTAAGGTTTTCTCCGCCAAGAAGGGAGCTTGTGGATATAGTGGAAATCTCGAGTATATGTACTCAAGAAGTGGAGTAGGAACGAGGATAGAGCTTCGTTGCCGAACCACTATAAATCTTGGTGTCTTCCCATTAGGTTGTTTCCATCCTTACTATTTACTTACTTCCCTTATCATTACACTTACTACTTCTCTTTGTTAATGCATTAGAATTGAACCTAATCATTATGCAACTAGCTTTCAAGTAAAAGATAATTTTGGCAATCAACTAATTGAACGGAATTTTAATTAGGACACTAACCGAAGATAAACTATTCAACCCCCCCCCCCCCCCCTTCTAGTTTTTACAATTAGTATCAGAGCGATGGTGACACAAGATCTTTGAAGTATATTGTACTTTAAAACTTGGACCGATCCATTGTCTCTTCAAATTAGAAGGTTAAGTTGTACTAAAGTTTCTCTTTGGTCAAAACTATTTTTTCTTTGAAAATAGGCCTTTTAATTGGTAATATAGCATCTCATCTAAATTAGTAGTATTTATGCATTTTAGATTTACTCTTGAAATTTATCTACTAGTTTGCATCTTATTATGTGTAGGTACTCATGAAGATTAATCATTCAATTGATTGTGGATTAAGTTAATTACACTTGTAGAAGACTCATCTTCTTTGATTTCCAACATCATTGAATGATAACATCAAGATGGATGGGAGTGATACTAGTCCTTGAAGACTTAGTAGTCACTTTAGTCATGATTGGGCTTTGCATTGATTCCTTGATTGCTTGGAATGCACTTTGTGGCCAAGGTACGTTTTCGTTCTTCCACACGCCCTTTTGATCACTCTTCTGATCATTACTTGACTATGTGCTTGTTCTTGGCATCCTTGCCTTTAATTTGTTTGTGATTTGTGATTCTCTTCTTTTACCCTCTCAAACCTTCATTGCTTGGATACTTCACTACTATGGGGATGTAGAGTGAGTTAGTAGAAGTTTAAAGTATCAAGCATGATTTCCATGGTTTGCATCCTTACAGTTAGTAGGCCCTATATCATGTATAACTTGTGCAATTGAGATCATTGTTAGCCCTAAAATGTGAGCACCATTTACGGAATTACATTTGATTCAGATAGGCAAAACTTGGAGGGACTACTATTGACATGTTGTCAAAGTGACCTCTTGTTTAGCCTATATATACCCCTCCATACTTCCATGGAGGGGTGAGGATTCTTCTTATTTTGTGTATTTCACTTCTCTCTCTAAATACACACACTCATATTCAAGCTTTATCTTTCTCTCTCTAAAATGTCTAAATACTTCTTTTATCCTCCCCGACCTCTAGATCACCTCTTGTTAGCTTGAATCTTAGGGATAACAATTGGTATCAGAGCAAACCGGGGGTGTTTTGTGTTTATGTTTGCCTATTTATGTGGCTGCTACGGATTATTACAGTTTATGGCTTATTTTATAAGTTTTTTTGTCACGGTGGTGTTTTTTGTGTTACTGATCTGTCCAAAAAGTCTCAAATCCATCCAAAAACGTCCAAAAGTCTCATCCTTTTTAATGGTGTCTGGTGGTTTTTATCATGGTTTTATCATTGTTTTATCATTTTTGGATCATTGGTCACGTGTTATCTCTGCTCTTTTTCTATATGTTTTTCTATTTTCTGAAACTAGTGTCATATCTTAAAAGAAACCCAGATCCGATCCATATTTTTGGGGAAAAGGACAATAACAAATGGGTCAGATCCATTTTTTCGATATCTACAAAATGTTGGTCAAATGCCTATTCCGATGGCTATATTCCAGATAAGAACAACAAGCCTTATTCCGGATAAGTACACAGAAGCCTATTCCAGATAAGATGAAGAAGGCTTATTTCGAATAGCATTCAGAAAGCTTATTCCGGATAAGAAGGAGAAGATTTATTCCGGATAACATATTGAAAATTATTCCGGATAAGCAAGAAAACAGAAGGTTTATTCCGGATAAGGTGAGAAAGATTTATTCCGGATAAGACACTTGACTGACCAAACAGATTCCACAACAGTTTTGACTCAACAATACATCCTTGTTTAATATTCGATTCACAGACTCAAAAATGTAAGTTCATTTTGACTCGACACGAAAAACTCTACTCGACACCATGCCTCGACCCACAAAACTCAGACCTCCATAAACAGCATCAAATCACCTTATACCTCCACAAACACCAAATCTATCCTAACCCATCGTCTCCTAAACCCCATCTAGACTCGAACACTTCTTGTTTTATTAAGATCTCAGATTCAATTTCGTGATTAATAGACATGCAAGCCAAGATCTTTTTAAGATATATACCACGAATTTGATATCATCACAGATCTGTGGTGGTTAAAACCCTCATTTAATATTCGAAAACTGAATAAGAAAGATCTATAACAAGTGTGTTATAATCTATCTTGTTTTCGTGTTCAAGAATCTCACCACGAAATGAAAACCTTCTGAAAACCGACATGCATGTCCAATTAACCTTACCCGAGACCTCAATGAGATCTTGAAGACATGTTCTTGGTAGATTCGCGCACTAAATTAGATTAAAAAGGGCTGTTGGTTCGATTTTGGCTGATGTCTATGTTTGGTGAGAATGGATTTCGTTTTGATAGCCTTTCATGATCGAATATATACAAAGTATATTATATCTATGATCTGCTTATTATGAGATGTGAGATGAGATTCGTGTAGAGTTGGGGGCGGTATTATCTAAGAGATGATATCTGTGTTAAGAGTAAAAAGATGGGGGCGGAGTGTTATATGAAGTGGGGTTAGGTTTTTTTTTTGTGAGTAAGTGGAGTCTTATACTCCCAACTCTAAGGGTTGGATTGACTTGGGCTGGTATTTGTGTGATTTGGAATGTATATGAAAAGCCTTTTCAGTCGTCATTATCTCCACTCCAAATTTGTTGGATTTGGTCATTTTAATTGCTGCTACTCAACCTAAAAGCATTATGGGTCGAGATTCAGTCAATTAATCAATGGGCTTATAGAGTTTCATCAAACGTCAATGGAGTGGATTAGTTATTATAATGATTGGCTATATATGTTAGTTATCGAGTATATGGACTGGATCAGATTACTGATCGGATGATGACAATTTTGATGGCGGGTATTTGTTATGGATCGATCGAAAGTGCTTAAACGACAAAGAAGATTTTAGGTTTTAAACATAATATTTTTCAAAAAAATTTCATAATTTGGGCATATGACTGACCTTGGGCTAATTGACAAGTTATCTAGACAAATATTGTTCTTTAATGACAATTCATTTCATAATTTGTTCTAGTTAACGACATTCACAACACAACACCAAAGCAAACAAAACACTTAACGCTAAAACGATCCGATATAAGATTCAATTTAACGACAACGGCTAGTTTTGATTCAACAAAGACAAGTGATCACGAAGTGGATTTGGTATTCTTTATTTGAAGTTGAAGTGGGATTTCACGAAGGCGTCTACTTATTTCATCATCGAGCCTTCCTTCTATTTTTCTACCCCTTTTCTTCAAACCCAGTCTATCGATTGATGACTTGCTTGGGCAATAAAATTTATGATTGAGACTTGAATTATCTAGTTTCCACTGTCAAGGGGTGTATGGTCGACGACATGGATTACTATCATTTTTGGGTGTCACACTCAGTTGCTCGTGTGGATAACTTCAAGAGGCATAAGAAACTTGTTTCTGCATCGTTCTTCAATCGACACAAGTGCAAGCTTAAGTAACAAATTTGGGGGATTGTACTTCAGTTTCAAGTTTGAAATATCGGGTTTACTTCACATGTGGTCACAACAAATAGCCGAATGAATTCGAGGTTGGTAAGTTAGACAGAGAGAGATGGAATCAGCAATCAATTCTCACGGGATATTTTTGAGCTACATAACGACAATGATACTTCATAGTCTAAGCAAAAATATTTCAAAGTTTCTCAATGACTTTCAAAACTTTTCAAGACATTTGCTTAAGACTAAGAACTTCTCGAGTATATGGACGTCCACGATAATGATGCTTCCGAGAGTTCGAAATCATCATGGGGGAAGATCGTGTACTTTGAAGTAATCGAATCAATTTCTAGGGAGAAGTAGTGTACATGGAATGGTATCTACTTACTTTATATGATTTTTTTTAAAGTATTCTACAGGCGTGAGAAGAATTGTTGCTGATTTCCTGCATGTTACCCCAAACAGATTATCACCAAAAACCTAAACGACATGAAACAGTATAGAAGCAGTATTATCTGGTGTGGTTCTGCTACAAATTTCCGCTGTGCACTTAAACCGATGAGCTAGAAGATTGTCCAAACTACATCAGAGTGTCAGAATCTGCTTAAGATACAGATATTGGTTTGGGGGGAAGCTGATTCAGAAACTTCGTCCAAAAGAAGTCTATGAAGAAAGTTTTTTAATACATGCTGCATGAATTGGGGGGAAGTTAATCCAAATCATGCATATTACAATTGTTCCACAACAAGCAAAGACAAAGAGGATTCAAGCTGAGGTACAAGTTATGAAGACAAGAAGAATTAAAAGACATCCTCAGCATTAGAAGCGCCTTGGAAGACTTTATTTTGTTGTATTTTTACTTGTTAGGAACATTGTAAGTAATTCCGTATGTCTCCACATTGGGGGAAGATTGTTAGCCCTAAAATGTGAGCGCCATTTACGGAATTACATTTGATTCAGATAGGCAAAACGTGGAGGGACTACTATTGACATGTTGTCAAAGTGACCTCTTGTTTAGCCTATATATACCCCTCCATACTTCCATGGAGGGGTGAGGATTCTTCTTATTTTGTGTATTTCACTTCTCTCTCTAAATACACACACTCATATTCAAGCTTTATCTTTCTCTCTCTAAAATGTCTAAATACTTCTTTTATCCTCCCCGACCTCCGGATCACCTCTTGTTAGCTTGAATCTTAGGGATAACAATCATCTCTAGGATTATTGGGTTAATCCCTTGAGATACCAAACTACCTCACAAGTTGTAGTTGGATTTTACACATTTAGAATTGAAAAATTCCAAGGATATTGTTATTGTAAATTCTTGCAATGATTTTTGTCCGATCATGTGGGAGAGAAAGTGAATTTATACTTTGCTCACATTTTGAAATAGAGTAAGACTAATCTTGAAAGTGATCTTATTCTATGTATCAAAATTGTTTGGTATAGTTCATTACCAAAGCCGTTTAGACTTTCGCCAGAAAGGCACGTCTTAAACCACTATATATGACACAAGCTCTTCGTCTCCTCGTTTTGAAGATTGTCATTTGTCTCTTGAGCATTGTTATTGGTCTTGATTCACTCCTCTTGACTTCTTTCCTCTTTGCATCTTTGCTACGAGTAGTCGTTTGTTCGTTTCGGTCTTTTCCTGTCTCGATTCAACTCGTAATCCTTCATTAAGGCATTATTACCTAGTGTTGTGGTGGTCCAATGATTTCCTAAAGGCTTAATATATATTTTAAGCATTTCAAAAAATTTGGTTTTGAAAAATTCTTTTATTTTCCTTGATAAAAACTCGCCACTGTAGGCGGTTCTTTATTTGTCGCGGCTCAAAGCGCGGTTCTCTATCGATAAGGAACCGCGGTCAGATTTTTTGACTAAAGCGCCAGGTTTTTATTAAAAATCATTTTTCAAACAAACCCCTCTCTAATTCTCCAATAGAGCCGACGGTTTCCTCCATTTTTCACCATTGTTGAACTTTCAAAACATTCAATCACTCAAGGTTAATTGATTCAAATTTGTGGGTTTCACTCATCCTTCATCCAAGATCAATTATCTGTAACTCATTTCATTCAACTTCATCTAATTTGTTCTAGGGTTCATACATTCATAATTGGGGCTTTTTAAAATTTATATTGAATTAGATACTTACTAGGAATGTGAGTTGACATAGTGATTATATTATGATTCATTAGGTTCATTTTCATTAAGATTTCACTAAAACCCACTTATAGAACAATCCAAATTTTGGTTAAATAATTTTGGTTAATTGATGGAATTGATATGAACCCATGAACAAGTTGGTAATGGCATTGTTAATGCTTACCTAAAAACCGCACCACGTCTTATAATTTATAAAATTTATATGAGTTTTTTGCGGTTTTTGGTTCACAATGTTATAACAATGCATATACTTAATGAAAACACACATATTACTTAGGGGCCGTTTGGTTGGAGTATATTGGGGATATTTAAAATATTTACATTTTAATTTTCCCAAAATATTGTGTTTGATACAACTAATGAAAGAATTTAAAATTCCCCAAATTCTCAAAATGGAGGATATTATATTACTCCAAAAAGTGAGGAATTTTAATTTACATCAAAATTATCTTTTATAAAATTTAGTCTAGTCGTTTTTATTCGGGTTTTTCTATTTATATAAAAAATTATAAAATTTAAAAAATTTGTATAAAATTTATTTTTTGGTTTTTACTTTTTTAGATAGCAAAAATAAAATTTATATAAAAAATTTATATAAACTGGTTATAAAAATTTTAAGAATTTTTATAAATTTTTTATAAGATTTATATAAATTTCTATAAAAAAATTATTGAAATTTTTTATTAAACTTATAAACTTTTTTTAAAATTTATATAAATTTTATATATAAATTATTGAATTTTTTTATAAAGTTTATATAACTTTTTATAAAAAATTTATAAATATTATATAACTTTTTTATAAAACTTTTATAAAAAATTTTATAAAAATTATTATATAGTTTTTTTTATAAATATAAAAATTCAGTTTTTACTCTTTTGAATAAAAAATTTATAAAAAATATTTATTCTTTAATTGGTTCAACACAAATTAAGATTTCCAAATATTATAAATTGTTGCCAACCAAACATGCTTAGGTATTTAAAATTCTAAAATTTTTAATTCTTAAGAATTTTAATTTTACTAGAATTCTAGAATTTCGATATCTTCAGCCAAACGGCACCTTAGAATATTTTTGATAAAACACGCATTAAATAATCGGTGTGTCATTTTCGGGTAATTAATTAATGCGCGGTGCGGTGCGGATTTTGTGGTGCGGTTTTATGGGTAAAACCGCAACCGCGCCGTATTTTGCGGTTTTTCTTTTTTTTTTAAACCGATCCACCGGTTATTGTCGTGGTGCGGTTTTTGTGGTGCGGGTTTTTTCGGTTTTTTGCGATTTACGGTGTGGTGTTTGCTCACCTCTGCAAAGGTCATGTGACCTTCTAGCAAAAATATTGTAGCGTAATTTTTAAAAATTTCAAGGTTATTTAAAATTTGACTCATCTAAGAATCATTTTGTAATATAGTGTATAAAAAGTATCAAACTAAGCCGAATTTTATTTTGCTCCGCCCCCTATATACATATGGATCTCACTTATATTAGCTATGTTTATATGGTTGCAAATGCTCTCTGCTTCACCCTTTGGTTACTACTTTCGCAGGTTATTCCATGTTGGCGTCTCGAAGAGGGTTGCATATGCTCACAATTAGGGCTGTAAATGAACTGAACGTTCAACGAACCGTTCGCCGATCGTTCGTAAAAAAATACATTTATGTTCGTTTATTTAACAAATGAACGAACACGAACACGATTTTTGGTCCGTTTAGTTAAATAAACGAACGTGAACAAAGGCTTCGTTCGTTCATTTACGTTCGTGAACGCTCGACTATGTCCGTCCGGTTACGTTCGTTGATTTGTTCGTTTACGATCGATTAATATCCCAAATGTTAAAAAAACTAATAAACTACATAACAAATATTTTTAAATGTCTAACAATTATATATGACTAATATAGTACGTACTTGGTTACAAAGTATTTATAATTTCTCTTAAATTATACATTAGAGCTAGAAATTTAAAGACATGGCTACTGAGATGAAAAAAACAATATTTTGGGATATAATTATTATATAAATATATAAGATGATGATGATATGGATCGTCTAATGTAACAACTTTAATTACACGATCGTTTAGCTCGTTCACTTTTATATATCACCGTTTACGTTCATTTATGTTCGCTTATGTTCGTTCGATTATGTTCGTTTAAGTTATATGAACGAACATAAACGAACATGAACAAGTTCAAATTTAAATAAACGAACATGAACAACATTTTTTGTCCGATTAAGCGTTCACGTTCGTTTATTTGTTCGGCTAAAATTAAATAAACGAACATGAACATACCTCTGTTCGCGTGCGTTTGGTTCGTTTACAGCCCTACTCACAATGAAGTAAAATCACTAAATGATTTGGTTCATTAAATTTGGTTATTGTATGGATTGTATATGTTGATTTTCGTTGTGTAAATTACATTGCCCCACACTTCTTGGATGCTTTTTTTACTTATAGTTTTAACCTGTTTGTTTGTGTTGCAGAAAAAAAGTTACATGTAAGTTTATACTTTTTTAAGACAAAACACCATAAACAAACCCCGCCGCAGCGAAGTCCGGGTTTTCAAATCTCATAATAATATACTAAATGGAATTAAAGAAACATTAATGAAATAATAGTGAAGAAATGGCAATTTTACCCTCACGTGCTTGGCGCATAAGAGAGTTAACGAGAAAAGGTAACGACTGTTAACGTGAAGGACCGACGGTGTTGCTCTTTGCAAAACTCAAGAACGATGGTAAATGCAAGGTAACTAATTCTAAGAGAAATATAACTTGACATGGGCCATAGCTTTACATGATACTACTTTCTTGTTGGCTACTACGTTAATAACGTTGTTGACATCTTTAAGAAGATTTGGTGGTTCCATGTTATACACGGTGGTAAACGTAGGAATTTAATGAATCAAAATGAATGTTGTTATAAATATATTCATTATATATTTATTGTATGTATATTCACATTTGAATGAGTAGTAATTATCCTTAAATTACTAGTTAATTAGCAAGAGAAGTTACATTTCTTATACTCTTATAAATAAGAGATACATTGTACTCATTTGGATATAATACTCAATAACAATTATCTTCTTCCTCCTTCATATCTTGTTCTCTACATTTCATAACACGTTATCAGCACGATTTTTGCTCTAAGCAAAACTAGGTAGAAGATTCTTGATATATCTCTATTGTAATATACATGAGCATTACATGTTCTATTGTGATTACATAAAGAGAATACATTTTGCTATTTATTTTTTCTCTACAATTGAAATCTCTTGTAGTTTATGTGAACAACAAATATTCTGTTGTGGCTACATGAAAACAAATTAAATGACATAATCTCATGTTATGTAAAGAGAAAATAAGTATACAGATACTAAGAACCTCATGTTCTAGTATTATTCAATATCATAACCTCATGTTATGTTATTTTATAAAAAAGAGAAAATTAATAATAAAAACCTCAAGTTTTATTATGATTCCCTCTAGAGAATCAAAACATAACTTCTTATAATTGTTATGTGATTTTATAGAACCTCAAGTTCTATAATCTTTATTCTTTTTATTGGTTAATTATAGTCATTTGTGCTATATATTTCTCTTTCATTTCTTATATTTTTGTTGCATTTTGATAGCTTAATACTAATGTTTCAAGTATACATTAGAAAATGTTAATAAATTCTACAAAGAATTTTTGTTTTTGTTAAAGAATAACAATGCACTTAGAAAATCGTAATCACAAGATTTTTTATGCAACTTGTTTCTCATGTAATTTTTGTGCAATTTATTTTCTCATGTAATAAATAGCTACAATAAAAATTGAATTTGTATTTAACGTTTTTTTTTATTATTCATATAATTGAACTTATTGACATATTCTAAAAGTCTTTTATTATATTTTGAGAAAATAAAAGAAGTAAATAACTTAAGTATCATTGAACCAAAACTTAAATATCATTTAACATGTTGTGTGGTTACACACAATTTAAATATCATTTTTGAACAAAAACTTTTAATGTGTATAATTCTTATTAAATGTTATTATTTTTCCTCTAAACTTGTAAACTATATTTTTTTTATTGTTCTTATTTGAATAAAACTCTATTGTAGTTTACAAGAAGAATAAGAAATTTATCCTGCTTACAAGAAGCGAATCAAAATAATATAACGACATGTTATATAATAAAAGAAAGTACGAATCTCTTGTTCTATTGTGATCCATTATAAAAAAAAGGGATCAAAATGAATCATAACCTCATATTGTGATTACACTTATTTACAACCTCAAGTTATACTACGATGAATATAATCAAAATACAATAACCTCAAGTTATTATTTTTTATTCTTGCAAAAGAATAAATATTCACTTAAATTTATATTATTTAAGGACATGATCCCTTATAAGTCTTTTAAATTCGAAACATCATAACCTCAAGTTATGATTGAGTTTTTCAAAGAACCGCGTGTTCTATACGATTCGACTGAATCACAAATAAAATAATCTCAAAAAATGTAAAATTCCAAGTTCGTTTACAATTTTATACACAATCAATAAACATAACCTCATGTTACGTTTATTTTAATTTTTCATCATATCATTTTTTTCAAAATGATCTAAACTTCAAGAATTATTTTTGAAAAATATATATATAATAATTAGAACCTCAAGTTCTAAGGTATTGTAATATTTTTTTAAAGAACCTCAAGTTTTATGACAATTTTCTTGAGTGCATCATGATAACATAAAAGAATGAATTATTGTGTGATGCGTACTTCTTAAAATCTTTTTTCATACTTTTAACATAATTTTTATGACTATGGTATACTTTCATATCATTTGTTTATAAATTACTCTAATTTATACATATGATAATAATGTTCTCATCATTGTATATATAAATATTTGCCAACTATAGAGTGAACGATATGAATTGCATTTTTATTCAATATGCGAGTCATTTAAGCAAATAAATCTTACAATAATAATGTCATATTAAAGAAAAGAAAGCAAAATGCTTCATTACTTGTTTTAGTAGTGTTTTTTTTAAAATATT
Source organism: Glebionis coronaria (assembly GCA_025667525.1). NCBI lineage: Eukaryota > Viridiplantae > Streptophyta > Magnoliopsida > Asterales > Asteraceae > Glebionis > Glebionis coronaria. Next base: position 173,670,801 of record CM046876.1, on the reverse strand, counting down.
CTACACACGTTATTATGTATTTGCTTTTTTAAATCATGTAGTATTTTCGAATGATGGTACGATATTATCAAAATCCTGTTTAATTGGACATTATCAATTATAATTTTTTTTTACAACTTGCTCATATAGTAGCAATAGCCAAAGACTTTTTAGTCTTGTTCATGTCTCCTTATTCATATACATGTCTTTTTAATAAGCAAGAAAATAATGAGATTTAAAAGGTATCCATTCCCTCGTGTGAATGCAATAATATAATAATCAATATATAAATCTTCATTCCCTCAAGTGAATGTGATGAAATGATCAACTTAATGATCGTCATTCTCTCATGAGAATGTGATAATATGAACAACATCGAAATATTCATTCCCTCAAGTGAATATGATGATGTAACAATACATTTTCAAAAACCTTTTTATCATGATAAATGATATGGTCGAAGTAATATGAAAATGACAAACCACTAATAGTGGCAAAATAAAAAGGATCAGACGAAAATATGATTTATGGAAATATACAAGTGTGTCAAAAATATTACACACTATATTCATAGACATAAGGATCTATTGTAACACATTATTGCTCCTAAAAGAAAAAATAAAATTGTCACGAGGAATGAAATTTCATATAATTTATGCATTATATTGCACTTCCTCGACATACCTTATAGATAAATTAGTGAAATATTATCACTAGCCATAACATAAATTTATGGCCTATAATTATAATCTTTTTGGCATGACTCGTTATACCATCACGAGTCATTAATGATGTGAAAACTATAAATTGATTAGATTCTTCAATCTAATATTTTATCTCTAAAAAAAAGTTGATTATTCGTCTGTCAACTAGATTTACGACTCAATCCCTTAATTTTCTGGAAAGAAAACAAGTGGATATACGTTTGCATACGTATCCATTTTATGAACCATTTAGAATTCTATAAATCGATGCATCGTCTAAATGGTAATAAAATTGAAACTTCATGTTTGCATGACTAATAGCTCGACATATTAAATGTGAGCATAACATTCCAGAATAAGTAATTCGTTGTGAATATGAGATGAATTACTTCTACATTATCCAATGATAATGAGAGAAAATATTTTTTTATTGTATGGGGTCATACTATCATATACACAAAAACAAAATTAGCATCATGCCAATATATTATTATAATTCCTCCATTTCATAATTGGTTTTGGTTATAAACCAAACCTATCCTATTTTTTGTGCATTACTCCACCTAAATGAAAATATACGAGATATAAACGAAGGGGTAATTCCTTCAGGAGGAGATAAGTAGCTACAAATTCAGAATGAATTACCATATTTTATTGATCCTCGATAGAAATTTTATGAATCTATTATTCAATGATAATCTAATAGCCATACATATACATTGGTCAATAACAAAGTTTCAGCTACTCATGCTCCTACTTTGTCCCTCAAGGACACTACTTAATTATGGCATGCCTCAAGCATGGTAAACAAATCGATTCCAAATAAAATCCTCGATGAAATATATGGAGCAGAAAAACCAGATGGTTGTTCGAGGTATAAAAGACCCCATGATAGTCTCACAAAGAGACACTAGACATAAAGGTTCCAAAAGAACCTTAAATAACTAATGAGATCTCAATAAATTTGATCATGTCTATAATCATATGGAATCAAAACAAAATGACGTCGATAAATTCTTTTACATGCAATATAGCGCTTGTTATAATACATAATGAGGATCATTAATTAATTATTATCCAAAAATGAGCTCATCAAAATGATTGACCAACATGAAAAGAGGCGATCTTTAGAAAATAAGAGAAGGATTAGGACAAGAAGTCCATACACATGAATGTGTAAAAGCTATTGGATATACAAGGGTTGTATGCGCAACCAAATTAAGAGCTCTAAAGTTACATGCTTTAAGACATGAATTATGGAATAAATAAATTCACAAAAGCATGAAACTACTTATTAAGAGCCGTATTTTCTAGAGGTGGATGTAAATATATTATTGATTATATACATTTTATTAGAGCTCTAATATTCCATGATCCATAATGCTTCAAGCATATCTGGCAATTTTAACTTATGAAAGAATTTGATAAAGTTATAAATAACTTATTTGATCAAGTTGAATGAATTATTATATTGATTAATAATCATTTGGGCGCATATTATCTTGTTTTTGCACATGTTTCAAAAAAAAATTTTGGTCCTCAAGTATCAGAAGTGCAACTAAACTTTTGATGTCAATTTTGCAATCAATATACGTCATGAGATTGTATATATCTTTTTAAATAATTGTATTAGTAATATGTATTTGATATTGGGTTGGAAGCTACACGTATTATGTTATCTTTGCAGGACATAACCTTAAACATTAATAATTCAGTAGACTTTATTACAAACTTTTACCGACACAAGTTTTTTTTTGCAACATGTTAGGAAGACCGTCATTCGACGCTTGAAGGATATACATTAATTTGAGGAGGAGCATTATGCGCACTGCATTCTTTTCCCTTCATCAAGTTTTTATCCCATTGGGTTCTTTTTTCTTGGTAAGGTTTTTAACAAGGCATATGATGGCGTATACAAACGGTGAATATCCAAAGAGGAGTGTTATAAATATATTCATTATATATTTATTGTATGTATATTCACATTTGAATGAGTAGTAACTATCCTTAAATTACTAGTTAATTAGCAAGAGGAGTTACATTTCTTATACTCTTATAAATAAGAGATACATTGTACTCATTTAGATACTACTCAATAACAATTATCTTTTTCCTCCTTCATATCTTTTTCTCTACATTTCATAACAAATGTAACCCCAATAATTGACCATACATACATTCAATAGAGTACTGTACAATTCAACAAACAAACATAGCAGCTAGAATAAAAGAATTTTTTTAATGGAGAAAACAACTATATTAATTCTAATTTTACTTGTTTCATTCCGCGTTCAGGAAACATTCAGTGCTGAACTTGACAGCATTACAGATTCACGTTTCTTAACCGAATAAGACACTTTGGTGTCACCTGCAGGGACTCTTGAATTAGGATTTTTCAGGCCAGATGGAAGCTCTGAGAACAACAGATACCTTGGTATTTGGTATAAGAAAATCTCTGTTAAAACGGTGGTTTGGGTTGCCAACCGAGATATCCCACTTACTGGTGTATCATCAGCCTTGTTAAGGATCGTTAGTCCCGGAAACCTTGTTCTCGTAAACAATAGCAATGCCACAGATGTAATCTGGTCATCCAACACAACATCATTAGGAAATACAATTGTAAACCTTGATGACAACGGAAATCTAGTCATGACGGATGGAAAGTACAATAAGATTCGCTGGCAGAGTTTTGATTATCCAACTGATACTCTTCTACCTGGCATGAAGTTTGGAAAATTGACGACGGGCAAGGAATGGCATCTGTCATCATGGAAGAGTAGTCAAGATCCAGCTCCAGGTGAATTCACTTGGAGTATTGACACGCGTGCTTATCCTCAGCATGTACTGAGGCAAGGTGCGGAAGTTAAGTTTCGGGCTGGACCATGGAATGGTAAAGGGTTTAGTGGTGATCCACAGTTCAGTAAGAACCCGATCTTTACATACAATATGTTTATCAATGAAACAGAAGTGGCATATTCTTATAATTTAGTAAACAAATCTGTCATATCGAGGTTGACCCTAAAGGTTTCTGGACATCTAGAACGTTTAGTGTGGGTAGAAGATGGTAAAAGATGGCAGGTTATTATAGATTTACCAAAAGATACATGTGATACATACAACACTTGTAGCGCTTATGGAATCTGCAGCACTGAAAAGTCACAAACATGTTCGTGCTTTGATGAGACAAAATTTGTGCCCAGAAACCAAAAGAGTTGGGAGACAGCAGACTGGTCTGGTGGTTGTGTGAGGCGCACACCGTTGGATTGCAAAAATAGATCAGATGGGTTTGTCAAGTATTCAATCAATGTAAAATTACCGGACACGCAGACCTCCTGGTATAATATGACTATGTCCCTAACGGAATGTGAAAAAATATGCCAAAAGAACTGCACTTGTATGGCGTACACAAATACTGATATCAGAGGTAACGGGAGTGGCTGCTTGCTTTGGTTCAATGACCTCATGGACATCAGAATATGCTCAGAGAGAGTGGGTGGCCACGATTTTTATGTGAGAATGGCTTCCTCCGAATTAGGTACCTATCTAAGTTAAATGAGATCTCTACTTTCTGTATTTTTATTTAAGTAATATCAAGAGCTATACATCAACATATATATTTACAGTATATGATATAATAATGTGATCTTGCTAGTTGCTCTCATGTTTGTTATGTATCCGTAAATTAATAATGCTGTTGTTAATATGTTCATACTATATATGTAGTTGCTCAATCAGTTTTCAGAAAGGAGAGAGGAACGAGCATCAAAGTCATCTTAATTGGAGTTATTCCGGGGGTTCTTATAGTAGGCTTAGGTATATGGTTATTATATGTTTGTAGAAGAAAATATCATTCACAAGCGATCGAAGAAGGTAAGAAAATTGCACAATTTTCTGAATAATCTGAACTTGAGGATCATACTTTGATAGTTTGAAGTTATTTACCAAATGAATGCACAGGGGTATTATTGAATGTTGGTGAAAGCCATACAGAATCCATGGAGCTACCATAGTTTAGCTTCTCTATAGTAGCTAACGCTACTGCTATTTTTTCACCCAATAATAAACTTGGAGAGGGTGGATTTGGAGCGGTTTATAAGGTAAAGGAAGACTTTGGTTGTCACTAAGTTTGCTAAATAAGACATACATCGCATTCTAAATATAACAAACTTCAAGAGTGTCTATTTGACTTAAAACTGTTAAAGTTACATTCTAATTCATCAGACATAACAAGAACATGAATCTATATATGGCATATCTATAAGCATGCCACTGATACAAAAAGATAAGAATGGATTTTACCATTGCAGTTGGTGCATTTTTTCACATTAACATTTGGTGATCTTCAGGGTATGCTAGAAGAAGGGCAACAAATAGCAGTTAAGCGTCTCTCCCAGACTTCCAGTCAAGGAATTGATGAGTTCAAAAACGAAGTCATCTGCATTTCAAAACTACAGCACCGAAATCTTGTCAAGCTGCTAGGATGTAGCATTGAGGGAGATGAGAAGTTGTTGATCTATGAATACATGCCAAACAGAGGCTTAGACTCATTTATATTCGGTAAGAACTATAAAATTTCTATTTATTCAAGTATTTAAGAACAAGAATTAACCATTCAACTGAAACTACGAATATCTAAATGTTGGGCATGCAGATAATACGCAAAGCACACTCCTTGATTGGACCAAGAGGTTCAACATTATCAACGGAATTGCTCGAGGACTTCTATATCTACATCACGATTCACGGTTAAGAATTATCCACAGAGATCTTAAAGTTAGCAATATTTTACTGGATATCCACATGAACCCTAAGATATCAGACTTTGGGATAGCTAGAAGCTTCGGCGAAAATGAGACTCAAGGAAACACTGACAGAGTTGTTGGTACATAGTAAGATACAACATTTAGCTTCAGGTATATTCTTTCTTTTGTTTTTTTTATGAGTTTATCATTTGGCGCTTATAAACTATTTCTGGATGCAGCGGTTACATGTCACCGGAGTATGCACTTGATGGTCTTTTCTCAACGAAGTCAGATGTATATAGCTTTGGTGTTTTGGTGTTAGAGATTTGTGACAACCCTGGTTTTGAGGTTCGTCCCTTAATTTTATTTTGTGCTAGTTACGTGTCTTTACGTGTTTATGTGCTTATTGGTGTGTATAGATTGTGGTTTGGATATCGTTTCCGGTACGGGGTACCTTGTGAGTGAAACGATGTGTGATGATTTCATGTTCATGAGCTCACATGGTAGTGACTATGAAATGAGATGGTGTTATTTAGTGGTTTTACGTATACGTATATGTATTATAGAAAATCGTATTTTTACGATTTACGGTTTAGCATTTGGAGGTCTCGGATGAGGTAATTAGTCATATGGATATTTTTCGGGATGGTTTTAAGTCATTTAGGACTTAAATATAAAGTTTATTTCAAAATTTGAGATTTTTTTATAAAAGTGTATATTTTACGTCTTTTACTGTAAAACGCGTAAAAACTGACTAGTTTTACGGTTTTGAGGTTTTGGAGGCTTTAGGAGCTGAAATAAATTAAGGAAAATTAAGGTAATATTATTAATACATATATTAATAATAAAATGAAAAAAAAAACGAAAATTAAATGGGTATAGGTCGGTTATGTGAAAAAAAAGAAAAGGAAAGGGGAAAAAAAAGGAAAAAGGGAACCGGGCTTTTATATATGGGCCAAGGACTTGTTAGGAAAGTATAGAAAGCCTTATTTTTATCAAAACACTTCATAAAATCCCTGGAGATCAAGTATGGGTCGACATCCATGGAGAAAATTAGGGTTCTTCATCAAAAATCTTGTTTTTCAAAAAAATCTAAGGTAAAATCTTCAAACCCTTTTTAATTAAATTGTTTTTATGTTTAATTAATCATTCTTATGATGGATTAAGGGTTAGGGTTTATATAAAAATAGTAGATTAATGATGTATTAATCATAATATGATGATCATATAATCTAGGCCTTGTATTAGAAGGGTTATAGGTTATTAATTAGATCAATTTGTTTAAAACCCGTTTTTAAAAACTGGGCAGAATTTTGAGTCAATTGTTTTAATCATATCTCGAGTTCTAGGAACATTCAAGATGCGATCAAACTAGCCCTGGATAGTTAATTGAGTTGGCTTTCTAAATCAAGAAACGAGAACTAAATTGGAGGCCGGGAAGTGGGTCAAAAACAGGTTACAACAGTCGGAGGTCAAAACAGTTTTGAATTCAGCCTGTTTTCTTTTTAAGTTTTGGGTTGTTTGGGGGGTACTTAGGGTTGCATTGGGATTTTCTCACGAACATGAGAGATGGTTTATATATTGTAGTAAGGATCTGCACTTGGGCTAAGATTGTGGTTTAGGGTAAGACCCTCTAATGGTAATGAACTTTTCATACGTTTAAAATCAGTGAATTCTGGATAGGTAGCAATATATACACATATATCTGGGCCTTAACAGTAGCTTTAAGGTTAGGGCAGGTGGGAGGTTTTAGCTAACATGTATAAAAGTGTGAATATTCCTTTTACAGAAACCATGGGTATGTTTAAGTGGACGTTTGACTTAAAGTTTTGAGACCTAAAACTGGGACTGTTTTGTGTAAAATTATGAACGGGATAGCTATTAAACTTAACCAAGTTAGGGACTTGTTAAGGAAGGGTAATGGGGTGATTAGAGCTTAACAATGAGGTAATTATACGGGAATAGACTAGATGTCCATCATAGGTTGATGAGCCATCTTAGTGATTGGTTCGTGTATTGATTTCGTGTTTTTGGTTTGTTAGCTTGTTGCTAGTGCGAGGACTTGTGAAGAAGCTATCAGGTGAGTTTCATAGTCCCATGTTTACTATTGATTTTGACTTCCAAATGGGATGGAAGAGACACTGTGTTATGTTATTTATAAATTGATGCTGTGAATGTTTTTAAGGTTTGAGATGGACTTGTGTGTACATTATGTGATTAACTGCTATGTGATTTTTGATTGTGTGTGATTTGGATCGGGGGACACGTGCCGTCTCAGTTATTGTGGTTTGACAAGGTAGTGACCTTGAGGTTTGACAAGGTAGTGGCCTTGTGGTTTGACAAGGTAGTGGCCTTGGGATAGGTACATAGTGTGATCATCTATGGTACCATGTTGTTTGGCAAGGTAGGAGCCTTGGATTTTGGTTTGGAATGATTGATCTTGAATGCTAGTTGTTAATACATAATTGTAGCACATTGTCCATATGTTATTGTGTTGATGGTTGTTATTCACAACTTGTAATTGATTTAGCGTTGGAGTCTAAACCTATGACTCTCACCAACTTTATGTTGACGTGTTTTAGTGTCTCTTTCAGGTGATACTATGGTTAAGCATGAGAACATAAGTGGCTAGGATTGGAGAAGCTTAGGAATGCATATAGAAGGAGAATCCCCGTTTCCTTCTTAGTTTACCTTTATGTTTTTTTTATAAGTGATACATGTTGGCACCTATATGTTTGTTTGGTTTATGTTTATTGTTTGTCTTGGGTAAGAGGTAGGACTGTTACCTACTTACCTAGACTCTTGCATGTTGAGATATTATTTGTGTCGCCATTTATGACATTTCTTATATCATTTAGTTATCTCTATAGACACGCTATTGTTGTGATGATATCCATATGTCGTGCCCCATATTCCGCCATGGTGGTGTGTGACAGAATGGTATCAGAGACAATGGTTATAGAGAATTAGGTTGCCTAGTCGCGTAGCCTAGTCTATAGCTTAAGGGTCCCTGCATATAGGCGTCATAGGAGTATGTGTACATTTTATAATAATTGATGTGTTTGGATGTTATTCATTGCGATGTTTTGGCTAGTATGAATTGAACCGTAGTATGTTCGTACGTAGTCACATGTTATTTTCTTTTCGAGTTTGAGACTAGTGCGGGTTGAACCATAATCGTCCACGTTAGTCACTGTTGAATTTTGCTTAAATTGTACAGTATAGTACATAATTTAGTACAAGGTAGTTTCTATCTTTTATCGAGTTATTTTACATACCTGAGGTATGTTATTTTTCTTTTGATGTTTAAGTCATGTTCCCTAAAGAATAGTGTGGTGGTTCGAGTTACTATGAGTACATGGGTAGGAAGGATTTTAAGCTGTTTCCACTCTTACGGGCGACATGACTTATAACTGATTATGTTTCGTTTTGGATTCAGTCTATGCTGTTTTAGCTAGATTATGGATTTCTGTATTCCAAGAGTATTACTATGTTATTTTAATAGATGGAGTTTTGGACCTATATGGTTATGTGGTTATGAGCTTATGTGAGTAGATGAATTTATGTGTTATATGTTGTATTGATTCTTATAAGTGTCATCATAGGAGGGAGTGCATTGGGGAAAGGGTAATTGTATAAGTATGGTGGCCAACATAGTTATACAAGTACCACAACTTCAATGGGTTCTCAAGTATGATTGCATGAAAGAGGGTTAGTACATGCTTGTATATGATGAGATGTAGAATTTGGGTATACGTATATATATGGGTCTATGTAATGGCTGCCTATGATATGGCTATTGTTCTTTTTCTGTTATATGTTTTGGGATTATAGTGGTGTTGTGTGATTATGGGGTCACACGATATGGTTTGGTTTTGGAGGTGGGTTTTATGCCTTGTTGTAGCACGGTGAGATGGTGATTACTCGTATGGAAAAACGAGCGTATAAAGCGATTGATTGACTTACGTGTATGATAACGAGTATGTTTTAGGAGATTATAGGTATATATATGCGGATGTATATATACTACTATGTTTTAAGTTATGGTATATGGTCGTTCACCGGTTATTATAACTTGAACGTACCTTGTGTTTGTTCGTGTTTTATGGTGCTGGAGTTTAATGGAATTCCAACGACGTTTTGAGTCTTTTGAAGTGTGTCTTGTAGCGTATTCTTTGAGTTTCGTATTTCACGTGTACGTTTTAAAATGGTGTTCTGGGTTTTAAGTCTATTGAAGTAACTTGGGATTTCTTTTGAAATAATGAAATCTTTTGTGTTGGGTCTTACATTTCTTTTGGTTGGTATATATTGAGAAAAAGGGGGACTTGGAAATCTATTATAGGGATAGATAGTTGGTTATATCCGTTAAAATAAGGGTAAGGTGTTGGAGTCGTGTTTGAAAGAAGGTGAACATAAGATTTCTTTTTAATCAACACTTATTTATTTCAAATTCTAAAAGACTTTCTTTAAAATAGAGCAAAGTAAAATTTCTTTCTACTTACATAGTTTATATAATTGGGTTTAACCGATTCACGTCATTTATAATTATTAATACGAGGTTAAATTGAGTTTATGAAGGTTACACATACAATTATATCTTTCATATAATTGCATTAATCACTAAGTTTATTCTTTAGTTTTAAAACAACTAGTATAAAATTGTTTTGGTCGTAACTTGTTCGTTTTTAAAGCTTTTTGGATGATTCAAAAGCCTAAAGTTATGTACTCGGAACGTAGTTTTCAAGTATTTAGAATGTATAGTCATGGGAGGTCAGTATCTTGGCCGAAATTATTGTACAAGTGTCGGGTTAAAGGTTGAGTTTGAATAGTAGTTTATTTTTATGATTTGGGATGCACATGATACCTAGTTTTTGAGTTGAGTTTTGAGTTCGTCAAGAGGGTTGTTTGTAGATTGTTTGAGTCACATAGATGTGGGAGGTAATAATAAATAATAATAAATAATAATAATAAATATATATATTCTTTTGGAAAGTCGATCGTTTGCACGGTTTAAATAATATGTCGCGGGGCGTAATATGTTTGGTTGCCATTGGGTGTTTCTTGGATTATTTTTCGTTGTCATGGGTCATTTTGAAGTGATACACGTTTTGGGTTTGAGTTTTCTTTTGAGTCTCATGGTTTTTGACTTGTTTTAACTGGTGCACGTGAAATGTCGTTAGTTATCCGTGGGTTTGATTCTTTGATCGTATCTGGTGGATTCAGGATGTAGTTTTGGTTTCTTATTGTTCGGGAGCGTTGAGGTAGTCGTATGAAGGACTTGTTCGCGCCTACACGATTAAGTAGGTGACCATGATAGAACGGTCGGAATACCCTTAGTGGGGAGGAAAGAGGTTCGTAGACGAACTAATGTGGTCATGAGGTCTATTAGGAGTGCCAAGGGAGATGAATAGAGACTTGTGAGATGTATGGATATTGGCACAAGTACGCGCCATAGAGAGTGTTGGAAGGGGGTACAATACCTCAAAGGTATTTATGATTGTTCGTAGGGCATGTAAGTTTTCCGAAAATTTCCTGAAATTTAGTAGGTTTGCCTATTACTGTTAGGTAGAACCATAAGTAGAGCAAGTAGGAGAAGTGACAGGAGTTGTAGATAGTGCCTTTCCAAGGCAATTGTTGATGGAATGATTTAAAAACAAGAGTTGTTAGAAATTTGCAAGGAATGCAAGATAAAAGTTGAGTTGCCTGGTAGTAAGTGTGATGTGGAAGCGGTTGAGTGGTCTGACAAGAGGAAGTATTGGTCTTATAGAATACGTGTAGATTTACGCGAGTAGAACGAGGTAGAAATTTATTCGTATTGCTTCTAAGAGATGGTGCAAGGAGGACGTAGTTGAAACTGCTAAGGATGTTGTATGAACGCCTTGGGTTTACGGTTATGCATTTGGCTTCGCCAAAGCACTAGCGGTTTTCATGGAGTCAATGAACCGAGTGTGCATGAACGGGTATAAACGAGATGTCATCGGGAGCATCGACGACATCTTGATCTACTCAAATCTTAGAAAAAGAGTGAGGTAAATTATGAGTTGGGTTGGAGTTGTTAGGAAAGGGAATTATACGTGAGATTTTCAAGTGTGAGTTTTAGGATTAAGTGTACTATGACGAGCAGTTAGATATCATGGAACCAGCAAGGGGCGAAGTGAAGAAGGATGATGAAGCATTTTGGAGGCTGAAGAGGTGGATTGGATACTGAGCCGATCTTGGCATTATCGGAAGGACTGGATGAATTCGCGAAGCATGACGATACGTGGAGCAAGGATTTGGATGTGTACGAGAACGACAAGAAAGGCGATCGCTTATACGTTGCAGGAACTGAAGATTTGGAAGAACTGGATAGACTTAGTAAGTGGAGCTGGACTGTTATATCTGCCTAGAATGCTAGAGGCATTTGGTGTACGAGACGCGGAGAATGAACTATACGGATCATGAACGTCTCCAACACATATTCAATCATCTTGATTGAACATTTGGCAAAGGTGATGGGTGGAGTTAGGTGATGAAAGAAGATTGTAAGGCCAAGTACCATCTGGGAAAGGGAAGCATGGTTGATGAGACATGGAATAAGAAGAATGAAGTGAAGCTGAGACGAACTTGAACTATATGGATGACGTATTAGGGTGGTTTGGATGAAGGATGTAGGTTACACGAGTTGAGTTGTCTAAAGCAGAGAACGCGTCAACATGTATGTTGCGTGGCTTGGACAATCATATGGAGAAAGGGGCGTAGACTATACTTCCTACATAGATAGGAGTAGCTTAGAAAGGGAAATGTAAGGACGAAATTTGTGAAAGTGACGAGAGTTGGGTGATAGTCGATAGACTGACTAATTCATCTCATATTTCAAGAGGAATGAGAAGTCACGTAGTTGAGAAGTTGGAAGGATTGCGTACAAATGTGATGGAATAGAGGGTTCTGCGTAAAAGTCAGCCTAATATGTATGGAATGTCTTATGAAGGATTACGGCAAGGGAAGAAACGATGGGAAGCATCACATCGTGATGTATGGTATGAGTTGAGGAGGAAGAAGGACGTGTGTACTGAAGCGAAGCATGAATGAAATAGGTCGAGATAGGAACCGGAGGTAAAACTTTGGTAGAGCTTAATGAGTAGAATAAAGCACAGCGCCGGCTAATGTTGTCGTAGTGTGGAAAAGGAAATGACACTGATCTATATTGATTGTTTGGGAGGATTAGTATCGATAATCGAATAGATGAGGAGTTATAGGTGCGATATGCCATAGGGGCGAAGGGATTGGTCTAACTGAGATAACCATCCTTTTGAGGATGTGTATAGATCGTAAGTTGATTTAGACTGGAAGAACTAATGGGTATGTGAAAGACCGTCATAGGTCCCTTTGTAAGGAAATTGGAAATTTTAAGTAGTTTGGGGTACGGACTAAAGGGAATTTCACCCATAGTAACGGGTGGTATGTTTTGGTAAAATGGAAGAGTTGATGTAGAGTTTTGTAGGTCCATTTATGATCTTTGGAAAGATCAGACCGGTAGCATATGAGCATAGAATTACATGGGGGAAATGAGTTGTATACATGATACATTTCATGTATTGAGTTTGGTAAAGGTTGTTTGAGAATGCATCTTGCATGTACGGTTATTCGGGACTTGTGTAAATAAGAGTCTTTGTTTTATCAAAGAGTCATTTGTGAGATTTATTGACTGTGAGGTCAAGAGTTGGCAATGAGTTTAATTATTTTGGTTTGTATATGTGGTATTTTGAAACTTGAACTAAAGTTCACGTGAGAATGAGAGGAGTTCATTTAGAACAAGTATCCTCGTGTGATGTGTTGTTTGTGTGTTTGATCCTAAGGAGTAAATCTCGGGACGAGATTTCTATTAGGAGGGAGTGATGTGACAACCCTGGTTTTGAGGTTCGTCACTTAATTTTATTTTGTGCTAGTTACGTGTCTTTACGTGTTTATGTGCTTATTGGTGTGTATAGATTGTGGTTTGGATATCGTTTCCGGTACGGGGTACCTTGTGAGTGAAACGATGTGTGATGATTTCATGTTCATGAGCTCACATGGTAGTGACTATGAAATGAGATGGTGTTATTTAGTGGTTTTACGTATACGTATATGTATTATAGAAAATCGTATTTTTACGACTTACGGTTTAGCATTTGGAGGTCTCGGATGAGGTAATTAGTCATATGGATATTTTCGGGATGGTTTTAAGTCATTTAGGACTTTAATATAAAGTTTATTTCAAAATTTGAGATTTTTGTATAAAAATGTATATTTTACGTCTTTTACGGTAAAACGCGTAAAAACTGACTAGTTTTACGGTTTTGAGGTTTTGGAGGCTTTAGGAGCTGAAATAAATTAAGGAAAATTAAGGTAATATTATTAATACATATATTAATAATAAAATGAAAAAAAAACGAAAATTAAATGGGTATAGGTCGGTTATGTGAAAAAAAAAGAAAAGGAAAGGGGAAAAAAGGGAAAAAGGGAACCGGGCTTTTGTATATGGGCCAAGGACTTGTTAGGAAAGTATAGAAAGCCTTATTTTTATCAAAACACTTCATAAAATCCCTGGAGATCAAGTATGGGTCGACATCCATGGAGAAAATTAGGGTTCTTCATCAAAAATCTTGTTTTCCAAAAAAATCTAAGGTAAAATCTTCAAACCCTTTTTAATTAAATTGTTTTTATGTTTAATTAATCATTCTTATGATGGATTAAGGGTTAGGGTTTATATAAAACAGTAGATTAATGATGTATTAATCATAATATGATGATCATATAATCTAGGGCTTGTATTAGAAGGGTTATAGGTTATTAATTAGATCAATTTGTTTAAAACCCGTTTTTAAAAACTGGGCAGAATTTTGAGTCTATTGTTTTGATCATATCTCGAGTTCTAGGAACATTCAAGATGCGATCAAACTAGCCCTGGATAGGTAATTGAGTTGGCTTTCTAAATCAAGAAACGAGAACTAAGTGATACATGTTGGCACCTATATGTTTGTTTGGTTTATGTTTATTGTTTGTCTTGGGTAAGAGGTAGGACTGTTACCTACTTACCTAGACTCCTGCATGTTGAGATATTGTCATGACATTTGTGTCGCCATTTATGACATTTCTTATATCATTTAGTTATCTTTATAGACACGCTATTGTTGTGATGATATCCATATGTCGTGCCCCATATTCCGCCATGGTGGGGTGTGACAAGATTGTTGCTGGAAAAAGAAATAGAGGAGTCATTGATGCCGAGTATAACGATAATCTTATTGGATATGTAAGTAGCTAGCTTTATTTTTTACACATAGTGTTCTATTGTACCGGCTCAAAATTAATTTCACTTTAGGCATGGAGGATGCATAGTGAAGGCAGATCAATGGAACTCATTGATCAAAGCTTGGCTGAATCAAGCAATCCCTCTGAAGTTTTAAGATCAATCGAAGTGGGATTGTTATGTGTCCAACAAAGTCCTGAAGACAGGCCAGATGTGGTTCTGGTCTTAGGCACTGAGGGTGCATTGCCGAAACCTAAGCAGCCATCATTTTTCACAAAAAATAGCTTCTTTGGTTCTGATTTCTCTTCAAGCTCTTATCCGACAAGCTCAACCAATGATTTAACTGTTACAGAGATAGTTGCTCGGTAGAAAGTGCATAATGAGATTCCAGTGTATGTTTCTCCTTCAAGTAAAAAGTCTATATTTGTGCATTCCTAATTTTTCTGTATCATTGTTACAGTCAGTATAGCCTTAATTTTACGAATATATGGAATCAATCAGTAAGTTTATATGTACTCTAGCTCAACGAGTTGGCGTCTTTTGGCTAAGCTAACTAGATCAAGGAATATTTGATCTTGATTTTAGAGCTTAAATTGCTAGAAAGTAAGAAAAAAATATAACTAAGCAAGCTACATTCGACCCAATCTGAGAACTCAGTATACATTCTACTAGTAAACATGAGCCGAGTTTGGATCGGATCACTCGAACATAGTATGACGTTGCAGCCATTAGACTTTACATAGAACATAGTGCTTGAACGCTCTTATGAAAATTTGAGTATGATTTTATTCGACTCGTGATATACACGCGCATAGTTTGTACTTCAAGCTTATAGTAGAGCTTGGCAACACTTGCAGATGTCTTGTTTCATTAATTAGACTTTGAAATAGAAATAAATGAAAATTGGAAGTTCCCATTTGCTGTGATGTTTTATTCTTGGCTGTTATTTGACTTTTTATGTTGGCCCGTCATCAATTTTGGTCCATAGAGGTTTTGGTGATATGGTTTTTGGTCGGGTTCGGTTTCTGGTCAATCGGTTATACCAGGAACCAAAATGCTTTCTGGTCGCCTCGCAGTTCAATTATCTAAACCATATGGTTCAGTTGACAAAATTGCAGACAACGTTTATGACGAGACACGAAAGGAACTGGTTAAACTGACAAAAGTACCCTCACATGTGTATCACGTGGGGTGACTTAACGAGGATTAGGAGCGATTGTTAGGGATAAGAACAGAATGTGGAGGCAGTTTGTCGATTGAGGAAAAGGGGTGCAATATTTCGTGTCAAAGGACGGACATTGTGAGTAGACGCAAACCATAAAGACAAACGGTGTAATTTACTCTAAGCTTAAAAGCAACTAAAATCATATGCGCAATAGTCCTACTAGTGGCATGGGAGCGGTAGAATCCATCATAGTCCCACTGCCCAAAGCAATTTAATCACAGAGATCATTAGTGACATTTGATATTGTCATCTATGTGAAAGCAGTCCATGTGTAAAATCAAAAGCTTCAATCATTACATAATACTATTTCATTTCAAAAACAAAAAAAAATACATAATACTATTTGAACATTATTACATTACATCATAAAAAGCATAAAACAATGGCGATCGCTCAAACGCAGATCCAGCCACAAAAAGTTACCGATAGGATAAACTTACCCTCCTAACCTTTGGTACAACTGCTTTTACAACTATATCAAACGATCTTTCATCCATGTTACATAGATAATGATAAGTTTTAACCCTTATAGTAGGAAAAAATATCAAAAAATTCAAAGAACAAAAGAACATATTATATAGGTCAATGATCTGACCCATTTAAGCAAGCCACATTCTTCTTGCAGCCACGTCTCGCATTACTGAGACCCATTTCACAGCGGCCCAAATCTTGCACCACCTTCCCCTGGGTGACCCGTTTCTTGAGAAACGGATATTAAAATTTGAGGAAAAATTATTTACAGTTTGGTTACATGGTACAACACATAGTTCATTTGCTTGCCATGACGATGGCCCAGCTTGAAAATCATTATTAGCAGCACGCTGATGAGACAGTGTACCTGAGCTTGAGCTACAACCTTCACCGTAAGGTTCATAGCAAAAATCTTTTAGTATAAAGCTGTTCCTTAAAGCTGGTGAAAAATACTGCATATAAGAAGAGCCTGCTATGTCTATATTCGGTGGAATATTGTTATTCATTCCACCCATATATGGAGTTGATGTCAGCTGCATTTGCGGTTGAACTGCAAATCAGTTTTATTAGCAACTTAAGGAGAATCATATTATAGAGTAACATAATATAATAAGAACAATGTCTTAAAAGGAATCTTCTACTATATTATGGACTTGCCACTAATGCATACAAACAATGTTGTTCTTAATGATTAGGGGTATTAGCGAATTTGTGCCCTTCTGCAGGTTCTGGGATGCATGTTTTGAATTTGACTATAATCACATAACTTCTTGTAACAAAATGCAGTGTTTGGATGTGCTTCCTGCTTCTTGAATTTAAAGTTACAATAATCAGATATTTGTTCAAGTGTTCGACACCTTTATATGTTTCATGAAAATAATAGCCACGCCAACCTTCCTGAAAAGGGGAAGGCTTTACCCGGTTTAAATCTGTGTGACGGTGGGCTCAAATCTTGTGGATTAGTAGGCCAAAAGGTTGGAAACCATGGTCACCAAATAAAAATTTTGTTTTTCATGCTAGATGTTAAAAACATAATTCCAGGAAAATGTCATTTTTTCTGATAGTCTTATCAACTACTATGTATAACGAAGGTGGGTCATGGGTGAAAAATCTTTACAACAAGCCAAAATGAGCCGCAAATACGTTACCATAGTTTTCCCATATATAATTAGTCGTTTTGCAGCTAGTATGAAACAAATAATATTCTACATAATCAGATGATCATAATCTGAATCCATATATCCAAACAGTAGAAACTGAGTATTGCAACTACATACCATATATACCACAATAATCAGATTCATACACATTAAAGTCGAAAAGCTACCATTACTTTCCCATAATGAGAGACATATGAAAGTCCGTTACTAAATGAAACAGAGAATAACCAAAGGTATATTGAAAATAATCCTTGATAGGTTAGATACCTGGGTGCAGAGTTGGGATATTAACATCTTGTAGAAGCAAATTAGCACTACTTCTAAGAGGGTCACCAAGCAAATTGGATGTAAGCATTGACGCTCCAAAAACGGACAGGTCATCCATCGGTAGCATCCCATTTAGATTCTTGTAAAATTGCTGCTTTGTAGATTCCACAATTTGCTGAACACCAAAAATAAAACATCTATAAGTGATATAGACCCATAATCATGACTTTCAGCTACATATGGTTCAAAGTGAATGTTACAAGATAATAATAGCTAAAATCGAATATATATATATATATATATATATATATATATATATATATATATATATATATATATATATATATATATATATAAGAAAGTTTATGGTATGGATTACGAACCATCTGAAATACATTAAGTTCTTCGCAAGACAAGTAATTTTGGCCATCTAAGGTTGCGCCCACAACCCGGAAAACTGAATTAAACACAAGCCCAACTCCTTGTGCCCCGCAGTTATAGATATACAGTTTGTCATCTAAAACGCAATTATTAGCATGCTTAATAATCGTATCCCAAGTCTTGTTACAGGACCCGCCGAGTATCTGTTTATCCATACAAAAATTCTTGTAAGATTTGCTAACGTCTGTTTAGAAAGAAAGTAATTTTTGAAATTATCTTACCTTGCGAAGTGAGGCCTCGTTGGTTACATATATTTGTAAGAAGTCCTTTACTGTACATATTTTGTATGACCCCAATCGCTTATGAAAAGCACCATCTTTTGCTATCTTTTCCAATCGCCATATGTCATCATTCAAAGCTGGAGGATGGTGCTTCTTGTATGCTGAATCAAGAAAAAAGCAATCAGACGTTAACCCTTTTTGACCCGTTACCCCGACCCACCAATTAGCTCATAAATATAGATCTTATAGAAGAACGAGAGACTAACATTCTCCACGATGATCTTTGACCACGAAAGGCTCACTTCTTGCTTCTCTGATTCTTAGTTTAGAAATGGCTTGTGCTCCTATGCGAAACGTCCTGCTCCTTCTCCAACTCGAGTTATCAGTAAAAAACACTTCACCCAAATCGCCAACCCCTTCGTTTAAAGCCACTACCAGATCTCCAGCCACTAGTGGCCTTTTCCCGTCTCTTGCAAATATCACTTTGGCCTCAAAATCCTTTGGAGACCAATCTTCATCATCATCAGGAGAAAAATCGCCATCAAGTGGAACAATTTGTATCTTCAATGAAGATAATGGTCCAGACGACACGATTTTATTTGCATCAGTATCAAATAGCACTAGTTTGACAGGACTGCTGTCCTCAGATTCCACCCTGCTGCCTGTGAACAGCATCTGAGGCAACTTGGATAGGAAGCGCAGCTGCAAGGGTGTCGCGCCACATGGGTCAAGTGCATTAAATGGTGATCTGTGGAAGAAAAAACAGAATAATCATTAGAAATGCATGTCAAAATTATAGAGGAATGTACACCAAATCTAAACGAGATGGAGATTTAACCTTGGTGATGAACAACAGAAGCTTTGACATGCACGCTGCACCTCATCTCGCACCTGCAAACATATAGATCACATCAAGACATGAAAGCATGCATGCACAACATAAGATATTCATAACTGCGAAAAGGTTAAATAGTCATTATCTTAGTTACAAGAAAAAACATAATGTAGTCAAAAAGGTCAAAACTCATTATAGTTATGGATTCTATTAATACCATAAAAAACATAGATTCTAAATGAAAGAAAAAGAAGAAGTAATCTTACCCATCCACGAATCAGGGGCTCCAACGTCGAAGCTAATTCTTGACATGAAATCCCACTAATAACATTTCTAGCAAAACTGTAAAGAACAGAATCCATGTAAAAAAGCCTGCAAATACACAATAACATATTTTTCTAACGACAAGTTTACAAAATCGTAATCACTCACTTTGAAGAGACGACTCGTTGCTTGGCTTTATGATTAAGAAGTTCATAACCATCTTCAGCCCCCTCACCTATAGGTCGTTTCAGTACCATCAACGTACACCAAACCAATAACTTATAACTTATTAACAGAGATTAAGATCAAGTAAGGCTACATAGATCAAATCTAAACAGCCAAACTAATGTCCCTATTTATAGACATAGTGCATGGAAATTTCATTGAAGGTTCCAACTTCCAAGTCAATGTATTATTATATAAAATCAGTAACAGTACTAAAAGGACTACGTGTACCATTAATATGTTAGTTTGGATATTCCTAAGTCTAAAGAGCATTGGATACACCACCAAATCTTTTTCTTGTCATTATTATTTAATCATGGTTTTCCCACAAGATGGATTGAATTATACTCTTTTTACCAATACTAAATGTATAAATTCCCTATCAGTAAACCAATAAGGATTAAACGACAATTAACAGAGTGCGGGAAGAGATCTACCAAGTATCCTCCTATAGCGACTACAAACGAAAATTTGATGTATTTTACCTATATAGTATTATAATGTTGTCATTGTCGAAGAAGAGTAGGAAACTCATTAGTGTGCACAACATAGTTCACTTAAATGTTTAACCTTTGAAAGCCAAGTTTGTTTAAGTAACAAGAAGATCTAATGTCCAAATCCAACTCGTGGAATTGAACAACAAGACTTTCATCCCACATGATTGTCTGCAAAATGTCTAAGATATATATCAGCCAACACTTAGTTTAACATATACACTACGTATATGAATTCAATCTGAAGAAGACTCGAGTTAATGATTCAAGTTCTCTGTCAAAACACCTTTGATAAAGCTAAATACTCGGCGTTATGATCATACTTCATAGCATGTGGTAGTTCACTTTCTATAGACCAATCGACAGTCCCAGAGTTCATCATGATTAGAGCACATCAATGTGCTCAACAATTTCCTGTTTCACTTTAGCTCAAATTACTCTAATTTATTTTTTATTAACAATTGCTACAAGTTACTGATGCATATAAAAATCAAGGAAAAGAACCATGTAAAACACCAAAGTACCTTCATTTTTTTTCTGTACCGTATTTATAAGAATCAAACAGCTTAATTGTAACAAATAAGCTAATTTCTAGAAGCCATAATGGATGAGCTTTCGTAAAATATCAAATTTGATTCATAAACTAATAGGCTAAATAAGCTCTAACTTTTTATTACTAATTAAGCTACTCAAACAATTGAAACTGTTTCGCTCCATTAAAATTGTTTCGTCTCGGTTTGTTCACACAAATTGTACCAGGACCAACGGATTTGTTTGTTCTCAAACGTTTGTAACCTATCACAAGACTAGCTTAGCATAACAAATAAAACATTAAGGCCAAACAAAAATATAACTATCAGTTTGATTAAATCAAATATGAAATGAGTCAAACATATAAAATAACAAACGCGTAGGTAGTGAGTAGATTGATGTTGATTTTGGGGTTCAAATAAGGAAGGAAGGTTGGTGGAAGTCAGTAGCATAGAGATACGCGTGATGACTATTATTCCTAACGTACACTTTTATCATTTTTATATAATAACAAGGCGTTGATTTCATTTCCAATAGTCGTCGTCAGCATTATTACGGATTAACCGAGAGCTGTGTTTGGGAAAAGTATTAGGGTTTATGGGTGTTTCAGTTTTTAAAATACAAAAACTCTTATACAATAAGGGTGCGTTTGGTATACAATACGGAATCACTAACAGTATGACTTTGATTAAAGGGGTGTATGAGATTGAGGAGAGGGAAAGGTTTGGAGTAGTAACATAAAAAGTTTGTGTTAGATTTTTTTGGAGAGAAGAGAGAAGTAAACGATATCAAGTTACACTCAAGAAAAGTAGTGAAATTTATTTTTTAGCCTTATTCTTGCTTACTCTCTTCTCTTTTCTTTTCAATTCAGGAACACATAATAAAAAATTATTTCTTCTTTCTCTCCTCTTTACTTTTTTACTTTTTTCCCTCCCCATCCCCCTTCTGCTCTTTTTATACTCGGGAACAGAGTAATTTCATTAGTTTTGTTTGGTAAAAAATTATGAGAATAACTAGTATATTAAGTAGGGTCCATTTTTTTTTTGAAACATAAAGTAGGGTCCATTTAAAATATATAATTCTATTAATTTAGTAGTGAAAATAATAATAAATATATAGGCTATATAAGAATGGATAATGAAAGATATCAATTAGCTATGGTATGAATCTATCATTGTTGGAATGATAGATCAACTATAATTTTCTAACCAAATATTTGATATGACTAACATTGTCATTGTTTAATTCCGATAAACCTCAAACAAACGCATCCTAAGCTTTGCTTGTGAGGCTTATAGAGGCTTTTAAAAGTGTAAGCCCTACCATTTTTTTATAATAAATATGCATTAATAAGTTTCAGTCTAAAGCTAATTGGGTTAATATACACAGAGGTTACTAAAGTTTGAACAACGTAACGATTTTGTTAATAAATTTTAAAACCTTAGGTTACTATTGTATACGGGTTTGATTTATTTGTTACTAAACGTTCATAAAAACTATCCCGCCGTTACTCATGCGATAGGTTACCGGTTAAGCAGGTTTTAGTGGGCCCCATTTCTATTTTTTCGCCAAACTTTAGTAACAAAATCGTTACTTTGGCCAAACTTTACTAACCTGCGTGTATATTAACCATTTACGTTTTGGTCAGTTTTTTACCGTTTTCGTTCGTACTTTTACGTTTTCGTCAGTAATTTTACGTTTTCGGCAGTAAATTTACGTTTTCGTCAGTAAATTTACGTTTTCGTCAATAAACTAGTAAACTTACATTTTCGTCAGTAAACTTACGTTCTCGTCAGTAAACTTACGTTCTCGTCATTAAACTTACGTTTTCTTCAGTAAACTTACGTTTTCGTTAGTAAATTTATGTTTTCGTCTGTAATTTTACGTTTTCGTCAGTAACTTTACGTTTTCGTCGGTAAATTTACGTTTTCGTCAGTAAACTTATGTTTTCGTAAGTAAAATTACGTTTTCGTCAGTATTTTTACGTTTTGGTCAGTAATTTTACATTTTCGTCAGTATACTTAGGTTTTCGTCAGTAAACTTACGTTTTAGTCAGTAATTTTACGTTCTTGTCAGTAATTTTACGTTTTTTTCGTCAACAAATTTACGTTTCCGTCAGTAAATTTACGTTTTCGTCAGTAAATATACGTTTTCGTCAGTAAATATACGTTTTCGTCAATAAAATTACGTTTTCGTCAGTAAAATTACGTTTTCGTCAGTACTTTTACGTTTTCGTCAGTACTTTTACGTTTTCGTCAGTAAATTTACATTTTTGTTACGTTTTCTTCAACGTAAAATACTGACAAAAACATGAAAATATTGATAAAGACGTAAATTTACTGACTAAATCGCAAGTTTACTGACGAAAACGTAAAAATACAAATGAAAAAATACTGACGGAAACGTAATAATACTGAGAAAAATTTAAATTTATTGACGAAAATTAAAATTTACTGAAGAAAACGTATATTTACTGACGAAAACGTAAATTTACTAACGAAAACATAAATTGACGAACACGTAAAATAACTGACGGAAACGTATAAATACTGAGAAAAATGTAAATTTATTGACGAAACCGTAAATTTACTGAAGAAAACATATATTTACTGACGAAAACGTAAATTTACTAACGAAAATGAAAATTTACTGATGAGCACTTAAATTTTCTGACGAAAACGTAAGCTTACTGACGAAAACATAAATTTACTGACGAAAACATAAGTTTAGTGACGAAAACGTAAGTTTATTGACAAACATGTAAAATTACTCACAAAAACGTAAATTTACTGACGAAAACGTAAAATACTGATGAAACGTAAGTTTACTAACGAAGGCGTAAGTTTACTGACAAAAACTTAAGTTTACTAACGAAAACGTAAGTGTACTGACGAAAATGTAACTTTACTGAAGAAAACGTAAGTTTACTAAGGAAGGCGTAAGTTGGAGTCCACGTAGACATGCAACTTATAACTACGGGTAAAAACATTATGGGTAACTTGAAGTTCAGGTAAACGATACATAAGTAACCCAAGTGTAAGGTTTTAAACTTTAGTAACAAAATCGTTACTTTGGCCAAACTTTAGTAACCTGCGTGTATATTAACCCAAGCTAATTTGCCAAACAAGTTAATGAATACAAAAATTCAAGTTTCAACTTAAGAGCACAAAGAGCGGTAGAGCCGTAGGTGTCGTGCTATAGTTAAAAAGTGTCACGTAAGCAAAGTGGGCTATGACACCAGAATTGCTATGACACCAGTTTTCAGAGTGGAGTGGAGTGGTATAGCTTTTCTGGTGTCATTGGAATTTTTTTTAGTTTTTTTAACCAAAAACATTTAAACTTATAATAAAATTCCATTAAAGCTAAAACCTATTACATAAAAACGATACACGAATAATTTAAAAACGAAAAATTCCTGGCTAAGTTTTCAAAATATCCCAACAATGAAGATGCTTAAACCGGCACATATGCTGAGCTTCATAATCACGAAGAGCATTATTCATTGAATCCTCGTCAGTTGCTCCAGTTACTCGTGTACGGTTTCTTTGTGTTAACATTCAGCAAACCTACCCACAGTGATAATTAGGGACTTCTATTTCTCATGTATGCCATTGTACTTTCATTTCCTCAGATCATCTAATCAGTGCTCTATTATTTGCAAAACCTCAACTCAAAAACTACGAGAATCTCGTGTGCGTTGTTTTCGACAACAAAGTTCCAAGTGCGACACAACGCTATTTCTTCTTCAGGTGTCCATATTACCAGCGCCATTGGAGATGTGAAAGAATATGATTTATTATGTGTTCGAGGAAGAAGATTTGAAAAAAATAGATGTACAATGCGGATTTTATAGAATTTTAGGGTTTTTTTAAATCAAAACATCCAACGTTCATATTATTGTTACATTCAAAAATTTTCTAAAAAAAAGGAACCGCATGGGCTGGTGCCGACGGCGCAAGCTGCTCGACGTCAGACCACGGAGTCCTACGCCAACATGTTTTTTGCGCCATGGCTCGGCATCAGGCAATGAAGCGACAACTCCAACCCCTCTAATAATACAAGCTCCGGTTCTAACTCGTTTCGTCAAACATACTTTGAAAGGTGTAGTTTCGGATTCAAATCTGCCAAAACTTTAACCAACTACATCACTTCACAAACAACTAAAGTCATAGATCTATACTCAGCTTTAGCTGATGACCTGGACAAAGTAGCCTATTTCTTACTTTTCCAGGACACCAAGCCTCCAAACATGTATACACAATACCCAGTAACTGACCTTCTAGTAAGCTTACATTTAGCCCAGTCATAATCAGCATAAGAACTCAAAGTTTTACAACTAGTTCTCTCATATACAATACCTTCACTAGGTGCACCTTTAAGATATCTAAGAACTCTTAAAGCAGCATCTAAAAGAGATTGTAAAGGAGCATGCATATACTGACTTAGACAATGTACATAATATGAAATATCAGGTCTAGTATTACAAAGATATATAAGGTTCCCAACAAGTTTTTGATAAGAGGTAATGTAAAACCCACTTTAAAATACCTATGATCATTAAGTGCATGAAAATACGGTCAAATTAAAACTTCATGATTGATTAATATACAACAAGTATCACAAGCATATAATATAAATTATTACGTATATTAATTCATTACTACAAGTATTATGTATATTAATATTATTATTATTAATACACGATAAGTATTTACGTATAATACTTATAAAATGTAACAAGAATAAAACGCGAAAGTTAAGACACGAACACACTCGATAAAGATTTAAGCACGAAAAATAAAACGAAAACATGTATGTATGTGTGTGTTTGTGGCGTCCAAGAAGAAAGAAGGAAAAGGGGGCCTTGGCCCGGCCCATCAACTAATCCAAGTTTGTAAGTAATAAAACAACCAGGGAATTAAATAAAATACACTTTATAAAAATACAAAACCCTAATCACGATCTCTCTTTCTTCCTTTCTTGGCCGCGGCTCACATACACACCCACAAGGAAAGATTTTCGTTTTGATTTTGATCTTTAAAGAATCAAGGGTTCGTGTTTGTGATCTAAACACTAAATCATCCACGCATTTGGTATCTCTAATCTTTAATCTTTTTTAATTATATTTTATGTTCAAGAATCTTTAAAAACCAATTATTTAAAACATGTTATTAACAAGATTAAATCATGGGAGTCGGTTTTTATTTTAGTTTGTTATGATTTACACGCAGACCGAGAGTCATACGACTCTCGGTGGTGATTCTGTCCAACCAGCTGCACCCCATAAGGGGTCGGTGGTGGTTTTCTTGTGTCAGCCGCAACACCAACACCCCTTCGAAGGGATGTTGGTTGATAAACAATGGAAACCGAGAGTCCCCCACACTCTTGGTGGGTATTAACTAGACATCAGTTGTAAACTATATACAGTCGGGGGTAAAAATACGTTAAACAGGGGGTACGCTGCACAGGGCAGCAGGTCTGGGCTAGTATATCGGACAGAACGGGGTATTATATATTGGACAGGTCAGGGTATGGTTTATCGGACAGAACGAGGTTTGGTTATTGGACAGAATAGGGGTGTTTGTTTCTTGAACAAAAGGGGTAGCGGGCGTTGGGTTTGTTTGGTTTGGTTGTTTTTGTGCGACCGAGACACGGGTGTCTCGGTAGGCTTATGGTTAGGGGTTCGGGAAAAACCGAACACACCAAAGGGTGTGTTTGGTTAAACTTTTTGCAAGATAAACTTTATGTTATGTTATTAAGTTAATTTCATGAAATAATACATGGTTTATTAAATTAATCATTAAACACGACTTAGGGGGTGTTTGATAGCTTCTTAATGAGTCAATTAAGAGATCACCACTAACTCGTTCAGCGCTTGGGCCGTTTGATAAACACACTTAGATGCTCTGACCGATTCATTTTTATTTTGAATCATTTTGAATGGAGGATGTGCTAAGCCATTCAGTAGCAATCATTTCCTTAACTGCCCTCTTTTATTGTTTCAATGTTTTCGTTGTTTTAATTCTTTTTAAATATTTTAGTTGCCTCATATATTTACTTAAATAAAATATTAATTTTTTCAAACCAATATTTATCACAAATTCACAACTCTTCAACAATTTTAATTATTAATACTTTTTGTATTTAAACTACTTCTTGTATTTAAAAATAGGCTGATGTACGATAGGCCACATATCGAGTACATATTTTTTCGAATCACTACGACTATATTACATTGATTAATTATAACAAAGTTAAAGAAAATAAAGTAACAACTGCGTTTTACCTACAATTTTTGAATCTCTACGTCGATTTCGTATATTATTTTGTTTAATCACAAT
Organism: Glebionis coronaria; assembly: GCA_025667525.1. Taxonomy (NCBI): domain Eukaryota; kingdom Viridiplantae; phylum Streptophyta; class Magnoliopsida; order Asterales; family Asteraceae; genus Glebionis; species Glebionis coronaria. The sequence continues at coordinate 173,643,630 of CM046876.1, read as the reverse complement.
AGTTAAAATGATCATATGTGATTTAATTTCGAATCAGATACAAGGTTAGAATGGTAATTTTTGCTGTTCAGATTGTTATTCAGAACGCTTATCAAACAACCAGTTTTCATTTGAAACCACATTCATACAGATCAATCTAAATCATTCAGGGCACTAATTTATTCAGTGCTAAATTATTATTTTTATCAAACAACCCCTTAGGCTATAATTATAAATATAATTATCATGATAAATAAATATGGCCATTTAAACAAACTATATGTTATAATAATTATTAGAAATAATTATTCATGTTACAATTACATGTACATTAATTAATTTATTTAAGAACTTAGCTTAATAAATTAATTTCATATTAACCAAGGTTTAATTAAATTAATAACATGATTTAATTTAATTATTTAATAATCTTTTAAGGTAAAGTTTAATTAATATCATCAAGTATATTATTAATTAATAAGGACTTATAAAACCATGCATATTATTATTAATTAATAATCATTACGTTATAACTAAGGTATTTATTATATTAAACTTTACTAATGCTATTACATTAAATAATCATGACTTATTATATGCTTATTAAAGCTCTAGATTATATTATACACTTATTTAATAAGCTTATTACTAATTATAGAAACATGTTAAATATGAAAATTTCTATTTTTGTAAACTTGCTATCTAAGGAAACCTGTTTGTTTAGGAAGTTACTCATTATGTTACTACAAGCACTATAACACATAAAACATGGAATACACTAATCATAACACATGAAACACTAATATAACACATGATTAAACATGAAACAGTAAAACAAGTCAAGAACACTTAAAACAAGACAAGAACATGTAAAACAAGCTAATAACACGTCAAGTAAACTAATAATCAGTAAATACAAGTTAAACAGACAATTCATTCATGTCCCTTTTATTATGTAGCTATCGTGGAGTCGGAGTAATTCATCCGCATTCGTTTTCATCCTCATTACTGGATACAAGGTACGGATATTTCGTCCTTCAGTAAGGACATTCTCTTCCTATATTAGGATTCCCCGTTTGCAGCCATCTGTTTTCCCAGTAGTTACAGTAAACGTATCAGTAATTAACATGGTTAATATTTTAGATTTGCCTGAGCTATATACATGCATGCCAGTTTCACCTAGTTATGGAGGTACCATAACCATAACACCGGAGGCACCGGTGTTATGACTCTTCCACGGTGAGAGTGATTTCTCGCGGCGTCCCTTTCAGTTATTTGGCCTATTTTATTATTATCATGTGGGCCGAATGGGTGCATCCTAGTACAAGTTTAGCAAGATTACATGGTAAGTGTGGTGTGTTCCATACATCCGTTAGATGGAGCTGATCCCTCCACACAGACTATTATAATTAGAGGCAACCCCTCTAATTGCATGACGAGGTCACCCCTCTAAGTATTCATGCACGTTGATACTTCATGACCTATATAGGCTTCGGGCATATTTAAAATACAGTTTTCAGTATAAAATAAACATAAGTCTTTTCAGACTATAAACCAGTATATTAACATACACCAGGTTATCCATGACTTACATTATTCCGCTGCACTTTACTTCATTTCATACTTTACTTATGTTTATGCCATTCATATCATTGTCATATGTCCATTCACTGAGCGTATTGCTCAGCCGTATATTTTCCTTTCCATGACCGAAACGGAAGTTACCCAAGGACAGACTTGAGTATTTGTAGGACGTGCATAGGATGGAAGCTGCCTTAGACTTCTTCTCATTTTACCTCATATACATATGCTTGCTTGGACACTTGATTTGTCCTTCCTATTTCATTTAATTTATCTATGTTTGGGCTTATGTTTAGGAATCGATGTTTGAACCGGTTTTCCCTTTATGGTCATTTATGTTTTAGGATATTTACCTTGCATGCTTTGATGACACGCCATAATTATCATGTAACGGTCCACTTATCAAAGTGGGGTGTTACGATTATGGTATCAGAGCCCAAGGTTTCGACCTGTAGGCTCTAAACTTGACATGTGACTAGTGGGTAGTCACCAGGATATTCCTAAACCGACAGTTGATTTTCATTTATTTATTTCATGTACCATTGTTTTCTGTTAAATTTTGACTAAGTAATGGTTGGGACAAGACTGTCCATATTTAGTCGCATATGTTTTTCATTCGAATTTTGTTTTGTGAATCGACCCATAGGCGTTCACCCTTCCTCATGTCAATTTTTTTTTGTGAACCGACCCATAGGCTTTCACCCTTGCTCATGTCAAATTTATTTTGTGAACCGACCCATAGGCGTTCACCCTTGCTCATGTCAATTTTAGTTGGCTATGCCTTCATGAACTATTCCATACATCTCTTATGTTGATCCTATGTTTTTAACAGATTACTCATTTTACTTTGTTCCTATTTTTAAACTATCAGATGGCGGTATAATATCCCATGTTTCATTGAAGTTTTGACTAGTATGGATTCGACCCCAGCCATCCATATTTAGTCCCATGTTGTTAAATTCTAACCATGATAGTTTACCCTTGAAATTTGAAAAGTATGGATTGAACCGTAATCATCCATACTTAGTCACACGTCTTCTCTTCGAATCTTGTGGACTAAACCATAGTAGTCCATATCAATCAATGTTAAATCTATGTTGATTATGCTTTTATGTTCTTTATGACAACTACGTCTTCATGATCTCATGTTGATTACGTTTTCATGATGATTATGTTTTCATGCCTCCTTATGTTGATTATGCTTTCATCATGTTTATTATGATTTCATGCTAGACATTAATGGATTTCATTTAATCCTGCTTTCATGATAGTCATGGTTGGTTAGAATTAATCATGATTCCATGCTAATCATTGTTGAATTTCGTTGAACCATATTTTCGTGTCTCCCTATGCAACCAGAATTTATGTATAAGCTGGGATAGCTAGGCTATCTTGTTGCTCACGCCAGTTCGGTTTTGCCAACCGTAATCAATTATTTCATTTAAAATCAGGTCAGATGATCGTCACCCATATCGATCATCTCATTGTATTCCATGTGTACTCCATACACTATATTCCACATGTACTCCATGTACCGTATTCCACGTGTACTCCATGTACCGTATTCCATGTGTATTACACGCACCGTAATCTATGTGTATTTCCTTACAATACTCAACAAGTATTCGCAAGTCGATTCTCAATCATCTCAGGCGTATTCTACTTGTTGATATTCTACAAGATACTGATGCCGCTCATAATTTGGAAATGATGATGTTGCTTATAAGTTGGAGATTTTACAAAATGCTGATACTGCTCATAATTTGGAGACCCTACAAGGTGCTGATACTGCTCACAACCTGGAAATCCTACAAGACGAAGACAAAGGCGTTAGATCGAAGCGATCAGACGAGAGAGATGCTTCACCACCAGGCGATTTCCATCACATTCTATGTCCTTACCTTTTAGTTAAATGACACACGTCATCCAGTTGTCTCTTTAGTCATATGAGTGGGAACCGGTACCCGCCAGCCACTCAACGGAATAGTTACATGAATCACAGTCATGAGAATGACCGTCATAGAACTGACAGACAAGACGATAGTAACAACTACTGTGACAACAACTATTCCGGCAAAAACAATAGAACTCCGGTCATGGACGTAACCAGAAGTACAAGGGTCAGCAGCCCAACTGACTCGCCAATTCTGGCATTTTAACCAAAGTTTCCAACTTTATTCATTTTCATATCTGAGGACGCATGTCAAGACATCCGTCAAGACACACGTCGTACGTATATTTTCTGAGGACACATGTCAAAACATCTGTCAAGACACATGTCACACGTGTACTTTCTCAAGACACATGTCAAGACACCAGTCAAGACACATGTCATGCGTATAGTCTCAAAGCAGGAGTCAAGACACACGACTCACGCATAACTTCTGAACTAGAACTCAGTAATTCAGGGTACCCTCCAAGGGGTATACCCATCCTTTTGTGCCATGTGCGAATCAGGCCACTAAGATTTTAGTACCATCTCTGGTGTATGGTTCACGTTTGGACATGCAGTGTTAGTTCTGTGTGTGACTGACGAAACACATTCAGTGAGATCTGCTATGTTTACTTCATGTATAGACATGTCACCTTCATTTCTCGATCACAATTACATATATTCCCCGTCATAAAAGACGTCGTTGTATCAACCATGTATATAAAGGTTTTCATTTTAGTTTGGCGACCTGATCTTTCAGTTAATGCATTTTCCTCGGACAGATGCGAGTACGATACGATTTTGAGTATGGACTGGTTAGCAACACATGGCGCTACGATTGATCGCCATTTATACCAGATCGTATTCAGCGACGTTCAGGTTCCTGAATACCTTCATCATGGTTTTACTACCAGGAAAATCTGTACAAATTGTTTCTGCTTTACAAGCACATGCCTTACTATCCCATGGCTACGAAGACTTTCTAGCTACCATTAATTACGTGATTTTCTGAAGTTCCCTCTATTCATAACCAGCAGATTGTTTCAGAATTCCCAGATGCATTTTCAAAAGAAACTATCAGGTATTCTACCCATTGGTGAAGTGAAGTTTGACATTAATCTCAAGGAGTTGGAGGAACAACCACAAGAGTTGCCAGAACGAGGTTTTATTCGCCAGTGTATCACCCTGAGTTGCGCCAGTTCTGTTTATCAAAGAATAAGGACAGTAGCATGGAGTTATGCATCAATTACCGTAAATTGAACAGGATCACCATTCATAATAGTTATTCCCCACCAAGTATGAATGATCTATCTGATCAACTACAAGACTCTATACACTTTCCAAGATCGATTTACGATTGAGGCTATCATCAGTGGCGAGTGAAAGAGCAGGAAAATTATGTGTCTGCTCTTCGCACACGTTATGGTCATTATGGATTCATATTCATGCCTTTTGGTCTCATGAATACCCAGTAGTAATTATGGACTTGAGAAAATCGAGTTTTCATGAAGCCTGGACAAGTTCGTCATTTCATTCATTACAAATATCCCGACCTCCTCTAAGTCTAGAGAAGAGCACGAAGGCCATCTTCGCTTTATGTTACAAATCCTACGACAGATGAAATTTCACACCAAAAAATTTCCAGTACGATTGTGGTTGATTACAGTGACACGCTGATTCACATTGGTTTTCACGGTTAACACTACCATGACTCAGCTTATGCGTAAAGGAGAAAATCCTACACTAAATAAGGTGTTCCAGAGGATCCTACGCTAAGATAGGTCAAGATACCGAGACTTTTAGTTTTTGATCAGCGTCGAAGTGCCGGTCAAAATAGCCTAATTACCTTATACTAGATAGGGTAAGCGGGTATCGAATCCACGAGGAATATGTGGGTTTAGTTTAAGTTTTGGGGTGATCACTGATCAATAAAAGTTTTGGTTTTGAAATCTAACGACTAAAATACTCTTGATAAAAAATGCCGATTAAAAATTAAAATAATTATTAAATTAATAATAAAGCTAGAAAAATATAATAAGGATGTAAAAAATTAAAAGAAAAATGTACCCTTCCATCTCCCAATATTTATGACTGATCACACTTATGGATTATCGAAACTTTTTAGTTCGTTTACAAAGATTATTTCGAATTAATATGTATGAATTAATGTCGGCACTTATTATGTTTATCAATGACTCGCGATAATAACTCTTATATTAATACAACCAATAATTATGTTTTAATAATTTATTTAGTACAACTTATGTTGATTATGCGACCATCTTTTTCTTTAATTAAATAGAATAAGTATGAATCGTTAACTAACAATAAATTGTCTTACACAAATAATTAAACATAATATTAAGTCAATCAAAATAATTTATAAATAAATCATAAATCAATGTAATAAAAATATAATAATCCAAAAGTAATGATCAAACCTTAAATAAAGTTACCGAAAGGAATTACAACAAAATTAGCCGGACATCATGGTGTACCCGACCCAAATAAAACATCATCATTCTTTCGGTTGAATATAGCAAAACTCCTCCACTATCCGAATCCTTTTTTAACAAATGAATGAAGTCTTTTTTTTTCTTTGGCTAATATGCGGCTAAAAACGAATGGTTTATATCTCCACAATTAAAGCGGCTGTTGATCCATCCCTCCTTTTTGATGCCACTCTTTTCTGTCAATCCCTTTAACTTCCTCCGTCTAAATATATATATTACTCCTTTTGTCGTTTTTTTCCTTTTCCACCGGGCCACCCCTCAATCCAAATTGATGGTTTTTTTGTTTTTTCTTTCTTGTCGTCAACCACAAAGTCCATCAAAACCCTTTTTTATTTTGAATTAATAGTATTAGTTTTGTTGTCCCATAGATTACGTGATGATTAAACAAGAAAGAAAGGTAGATATGAGATGAATTCTAGAGAGAGAAACTAGAGAGAGAAAAGAAAGAGAAGTGTGTGAAAACTTGGTGAATATTAGATTAGGAAAATTAGAGAAAATGAGACAACCAACCTCTCCTTATATGCAAGGAGAGGTTTATATAGCCTTGCCTACATGTGGCATAATGGGCTATATGATAATGGGCCGGGCTTTCCTTTTGGGCTTGGTTACTTATGAATGAACCTTAGCTTAAAGTTAAGCCCGTAATCCACGACTAACCTACTACCTATTACAACGTTCTAATATACGATACATAATAAACATATGACCGAGCATTCTTGGTTGACTCAATATTTTGAGGCTAACAATCTCCCCCAATGTGAGGTCACTATCCTTTATGAGAGGTCATTACCCTTTGTCATTTTTAGATTCATCGAGATTACTAATCTCGCCAAAAATGAGTCTTGAACGTGTAATATTAGTCTTTTTCCTTCATGCTATGATCTTTGAGCCTTTGTCGTTGTCTTTCGACTTTGTCTTTTGATCTTGAGATCTTCAAATCATCCTTGACTTGTCTTTGCCATCTTTCGATCTTGTGTCTACATCCACATGCTCACACTATTAATTGTCGAATATGTCTTTAGGCATGAGTATGTGGTTTTGAATCTTTGACTTTGCTGAGTACACCGTGACGCCACCTTCTTGAGACAAAACATAGACACGGACTGAATGGCTTTGACATTCGTCCTAAATCGGTAGCGTTTTACCTCCGGTCGGTGAAGACTGTTATACGATATTAAATACCGTACCTGTGATAGGTAGATTTAAGAATCTCCTTAACAGGATTTCGCGGCTGTACTAGCCGTTCTCTATACTCGACCGTCGTAAAGCAAGACTGCGAACATAAAGAGTGAATCAATTGGATAGATATCCGCTTGATTAAAGTCGTCAATTCAAATTCCTGGAACAAGTGTGATTCGTAAAGAATCTTACCATTGTTGCTTTCCAGTTGACACAAGCTTGATTCATAAGAATCTCACAAGTCACCTACCGTAGCGCTGTTTGATGTTGACGCTAGAAGGATTTCCATTCGTCACTGTGAATATCACTATGAATGTTCTGGCAAGACCATAAAGATATTGCGTAGAAACATGAAACAAATTTGAATCAATTCAGAATCAAAACACTGTTGCTTTTCAGTTTTAAACATGTTTAATTCATAAAGAATCTTGCATATGACCTACCGCAGTGTTGTTTGATGTTAACACTGGAAGGATTTCCACTCATCATTGTGCATATTAAGTAGTATCACTCTGAGTGCTCTAACAATATCACAAGGATATAGCGTAGGACTCTCTTAATCTTCATCCATGTGTCCTAACGAGATTTGATTGATCTCTTGGCTCTAGACTCGATTTGTGCACTTTTAGTGGTCGGAGGCTGGAGCAGATGCCACCTATTCAATATCAACCATCTCGGAATGAGAAAGCTAATAGAAGTCATGTTGTTCTCCGTGACAATAAAACAAACTTCTTTTGAGAGAAGCCTGAGTAGCTACGAAAGGGTTGTGCTTCACATCACTGGGTCCATGATGAGTTGTCTTCATGATGTGTTGACCCGGTTTCTGCCTAAGTTGTATGGAGGGCTTCTTTCTTTACACCCTTTATCCTTACATTTCTTTTTCATTCTTCAACCCCTTCAATGCTTACCAAGACATCATTACTAGCACCTGGTTGTGATTATTCCAGTGCTAGCATCAGTACTTTGTCGGCATTCAGCTACGTTCATATTCTACTCCATCGTTCCTAAGGACTTCTAATAATCTATTAGATTGTCCCTGGGAAGATCCCTCTGATTCTGGTTGGATCATAGGACTTAAACCTAACCACCTTTTTGACACCAATAACGTCGTGAATTAAAGATGTTGTGGGTATTTGATCGTAACCATGAAAAACCACTTCAAATGTCTAACAAGGTGTTTGAAAAACATTTAACACCTTGATAGTTTTGTCGTTTCAGAAATGCTCCCCCTTTACATGTGCATCGATAATCGAAAGTGTTTCGCACATGTAGGTAAGAGTTAAAGTGCTTGAGTCTTATATAAGATCATATTTTAATCACATTTTCTCCCCTATCTCTAATATATAAAATCTTTTGATATTAGAGATACCAAATTTGATTAAAATATATTTAGAAAAGTAGTCTTGAAAATCTCCGGGAGAAAGACGTGTTAATCTTTTGCATGAAGTTGAAATGCTCCCCCTCAAAAATTGATCCAATTGAATTGTCATTGTGAGGATTTGATCCACATTTCCCTTTTTGAGGATGGGAGTTGTTGAACACACAATTTTTGAAAGATTTTGAATAATCATTGAAAAATTCTTGAAAAAATTGTGTTCAACGCTTTTTGAAAAATCCTATTTCTTTTTGACGAAGAGGTTTTTCTAAAGCATAAACTTGAGTTCTTAGACTTTGAATGTCTTGACGAATCCACTCAAGTGTAAGAAGATTTCTCTTCTTTTGCTGAGGGTAAGGGCACTAAAGCGTACACTCCCCCGTGAATATAGAACCGGGTTGCAATCTGAATGTGATTACAAGCCATTGTGTTGAGCTCAAAACGTTGAATGTCTTGTGACAAGCTCAACCCAAGATAGATTGCTTTACCAGTTGTTGGATAAATGGTCCAAAATAGACATTTTCCATTAAAAAATAGAAATGACATGTTTTGAAAAATATTTACAACTTTTATTCGAGCTTTATGTACACACCCGTGTCGTTATTGAGAGACATTTCTAGGTACGTCCATGTTATCGATACTGAAAGACATGTCGAGAAGAATATTTTTGGATTTTAAATATTTTTAATTTTGTGTTTTGTTTTTATATGTTTTATATTTTTGTATTTTGATTTTTCAAAGATATTTACAGGTAGATGTTTGATAGGTGAATCAAGCAGGTTTCTTTGCCAGAATCTCCAGTTCTGCTGGAGTCAAACATCTCATACCAATTTGCCTAACTAGATACGCAAACCTCTCTTGCGAAAGAGCTTTTGTAAACAAGTCAGCTAATTGGTAATCAGTTCCAACAAAGTATAGTTCAACGATACCCCTTTCAACTTGTTCCTTAATGAAGTGATATCTGACATCAATGTGCTTCGTGCGGGAATGCTGTACCGGATTGCAGGAGATGGCTATGGCGGACTTTGAGTCACAGTACATAGGTACTTTATCAAAGTGGAAGCCATAATCCGTTAGTTGTGTTCTCATCCATAGAACTTGAGCACAACACGCAGATAGAGACACATACTCCGCTTCGGCTAATGACAATGATGTGCAATCCTGATTCTTGGAAGACCATCCCACAAGCTTATCTTGACCTAGAAATTGTGCACCACCAGAAGTACTTTTACGTGTATCAAGACACCCTGCATGATCCGAATCTGAATAGGCCGTTAGAAAGAAACCGATTTCCCTCGGATACCAGAGTCCCAAATGAATGGTATTCTTGAGGTACCGAAAGATCCGTTTAACCTCATTGAGGTGCTTTTCAGTGGGTCGTGCTTGATATCATACACAATAACACGTAGCATGTGATATATCTGGTCGGCTTGTTGTTAAGTACATGAGGGAGCTGATCATGGAACGATATTTCGTTTGATCTATGGCATCTCCCTCCAAATCAGCATCTAGGGATGTGGTTGATAATGGTGTCCCAACGGGGTCACATGAGGTCATACCATGCTTTTTGATTATCTCTTGACAATACTTAGCTTGGTTAATAAAGATACCACTTGGGGATTGGTGAACTTGAATTCCTAGAAAGAATTTTAGTTCGCCCATCATTGACATTTCAAATTTGTTGTGCATGACTTTTTCAAACCATTTTGAAAGTTTTGGGTTTGTAGACCCGAAAATAATGTCATCAACATAGATCTGCACAAGCAAAATGTCATCCCCATATTTATAAGTGAAAAAAGTTAGATCAATGGAACCTTTTGAGAAACCTTTGGAGACCATAAATTTCGAGAGCTCGTCGTACCACGCCCTTGGAGCTTGCTTGAGTCCATAAAGTTCTTTGTGGAGATGATACACCTTGTCAGGATAATGAGGATTGACGAATCCTTCCGGTTGCGTGACATAGACTTCTTCCTTCAAAGGACCGTTAAGAAACGTCGTCTTTACGTCCATTTGATTCACGATGAATCCCTTATGTGCAGCATAAGCAAGGAAAATCCTGATCGCTTCCATTCGAGCTACTGGTGCAAATGATTCTTCAAAATCAATACCCTCTTTCTGACCATACCCTTTAGCTACTAGCCTAGATTTATTCTTGATGACCGTGTTCTCTTCATCCATCTTGTTTTTTCCAGATCCATCGAAGATTTAATGGTATTACATCGTATAGTCTGTCAACAAGTTCCCAGACTTTAAGTCTTTCAAATTGTTGAAGTTCATCCGTCATTGATTCAATCCAAGCATGATCAGCCATGGCTTCTTTGATGTTTTTCGGTTCAGCTGAACTCACGGCGAGTGCGAACATACAAACATCACCATTGGTGTTAAGCTGTCGTCTTGTATAAAAGGGCTGTGAAGGGTTTCCAATCACTTGAACCAAAGGATGATCTCGGGTCCAATGATGTGTTGAAGGATGTCGTTGGTAGAACGTGTGCATATTTGACGGATCAACATGGCGAGTAGAAGACTCTCCAGTTTCGTGTACCGGTGTACCGAATGGGTTGATAAATTCGTCTTCGTCAGATAATGCATTGTCTGCTTGATTTGTGTTCTCTGGAGCAATGACAGTAGTTGTTGATGTTGTAGGAGCGGTTGTTGATGTGATATTCTGAGGAGATAAATCTGCAGCAACCCGTGTTGAAGTAGATAAAGTTGTATCCTTTTGTTGACAATGATCGGTATCATCATCCTTATCATGAGTGACAGCGGAAGACTTCGATACAACATGTTTCTCCCCCGTGAAATATTCATCATACATTGGTCCATATAACATTTCCAACTCTTCAAGTGTCGTGTCCACTGTCATATCTGATCTAGGAACATGTTCAGGAACCAGCTTTGAACTTGACGGTTCATTGTTGTGGTCTTGAGTTCCGAGTTCCGTGCGGTTGTGCACAGAAGTCTTTTGTCGTTGTGGATCGAGACTTAAACTGTTTTTTTCAAGTGCCATTTCTTGTAATTCATCAAATCTGATATGAATGGTCTCGACTATCAATTTTGTTCTCTTGTTGTACACTCTATATCCCTTAGATTGAGTTGCATATCCCACTAGAATGTATGCATCACCTTTCTCTTTCATCTTGTCCAGATTTTCACCATCTCGAATAATGTATCACGTACATCCAAAACGTGAAGGTGTTCGAGTGAAGGTTTTCGATCATGAATTATGTGATATGGTGTCTTTTCGTGTGTTGGGATAATTAAGGAGCGGTTTTGTGTGTAGCATGCGGTTGACACGGCTTCGGCCCAAAAATATAGTGGTAGTTTTGAAGTGGATTATAATGTCCGAGCAGCTTCAACCAAAGTACGGTTTCGTCTTTCAACAACACCGTTTTGTTCGGGTGTTTGAGAAATAGATGTTTCATGTTCAATTCCTTCGGCTTCAAAATAGTTTCTCAGATTTGAATTCAACAATTCTATACCTTTGTCAGTACGAACCACTTTAACTTGAGCTTGAAGACCACGTTGTATCAGTTCAAGGAAGCTGATGAGAACTTCGGGTGTTTCATCCTTGGACTCAAGAAGTGATTCCATGTGTACCTTGAGTAATCATCGACAATTACCAGAATATATTTCTTCCCATTGATACTTTGAACACACATGGGACCACACAGATCCATATGGAGAAGATCTAACCGTCCTTTAGAGCTTGGTGTGGTCTTTGTTTTGAAGCTACTTCGTTTAGCTTTGCAAAGCTCACAAGAAGAACAAAGATGATCCTTGATGAATTTCAAACTTGGAAGGCCTCTCACAATATCTTTCTTGGATAGCAAGTTGATGGTATCAAAATTGAGATGAGATAAACGTTGATGCCATAACCATGCCTGAGTCGTTGAAGCTTTAGCCATGAAGCAAATTGGAGTTGATGAAGTTGTGTCTTGAATTGAAATTGTGTAAAGATCAGTACCCCGTGTACCGGTAAGTAAGTCATTACCATCATAATCACGAACAAAACATGTCTTCTTTCTGAAAGCAACCTCCAAATCCGCATCACAGAATTGACCAACCGAGAAAAGATTGTGATTGAGCCCTTCGACGTAGTATACCATTTTTATCGTGATATTACCCTGAACCAAGTCTCCATATCCTAGGATCGGTGCAAATTGATCATTTCCGAACCGGACCGTACCCAGGAACTTCTCTACGAAGTTAATTAGAAGCTTGAGATTCCCCGTCATGTGCTTCGTGCATCCGGAGTCCAGTATGAAGAGAATTATTTGTATCACCTGCAGAAGAGTTAGAACACGATGGAGCATTTGCTAAATTGGATACCACATTAGTTGTGATTTCAGAATCATTAGTGTCCTTAGCAACATTTAAAGGCATACTAACACTCGTTGTCACATTTTCTGTCCTAACTTTAGGCATCCATTTATATCCTGGAGGACATTGATTAGCAAACCACCATTTCTACGACTTGCTAGCAGACTCATATAATTTCCTAATTCTGCTCTTAGTGGTGGAGTCTGATGCAATACTTTTTTCAGGGGGGTTACACCAGAATGATTCACTTTGCGTTTGGGTTTTCTAGCACTAATAGGCATCGCAATTTGCTTCTTAGTTCTAGTATCTACGCCTTTGATATTATTCGAAACAAAAATAGCATGATTAACATTAGCACACTTTCCACATTTCACACAAACAAACTTAACATTAAAAGCATTCAAAATCGAATCATTCAAATCTTTATTACACGCGATTACAGACGTTTTATTCTTATAAACATTAAAATTCCTAGGGTGGTCTTCTATTGTCTTCATCTTCCCTTGACTTTTGTTTTGCCAAACCTTTTCATTCATGCGAGTGCTCTTAAGCTGAGGCCGGCTAACACTATCAGTGGGGATTACTCCTGTAGTAAAAGACACACGTCTATTAGTGTTTCTAGAAGTCTGAGGTGATTGAATTTCTTTGTTTTGTGTGGGTTTAGTGGCTAATCTATACATCCCTGGTTTAATCACATTTGTGTTCTTAATGCTTGGTGATCGAATATGTGTTTTGGGAGTATTCTGTGGTAACCTATCCTTCCCATCCGTCTTGGGGGCAAACGTAGGTTTTGCAAATGCAGAATTAGAGAAAACAGATGATTTTCCCAAGACAGATGGTCTAGTCACTTTGTCTAACACCCCCAATTTACATTGCGCAACGGAAAATACACAATTGGGTGTTATTCACAAACTTCATTTTACAACTCTTTAAATGATCCAAAAATAGTATATTTAAGAATAGATATGGAAATATTTTAAATCAATGTCTAAAACCTTCAATCCCAAGTAAAATCAGTTTAAAATATATCACAGTAGCGTACAGGTTCCCCTAGGATCTTAATCAAAACAACAAACCTTTTACCAAAATACTTGACCATATACTATATTTTTATGACAATAGGGAAACAAATCTGTTTTAGACCAAATTACTACAAAAGCAATTCCGCAATCCTTCTCCAGCAAGCTCCGCAAATCAACAACTTCAAGTACCTGAAATACATGCTTAAAATCATCAACACAAAGGTTGAGCAAGTCTATAGGTTTTACAAAATCATAATTGAACACATCGTAAAAATCATTCACAATTGTTTAATAGAGTTGTGGCCATACAATCTATCAATCAGGTATATCATATTATAGCAGTAGCTATTGAATTGAATTAAGCTCATAACACCGACTCCTTAACTTAGTCACCCACGCCAAATGCCAGCATGACTAAAAAATTTTACCAGTGTTCCTACTAGGGTATTAATTGCAAGAATAGCAATTCTTATTCACGTATAATTATCCTTCCCAGCGGGTTACTCAGCGTAAAGCCCTGGTCTCAGATAGGGTTGTCAGCCCAATAGTACTATTATTAGAATAAGCGGCTATTCCTAACTCGCAACATCAAGTCAGAAGATAGTTAACGGCTCATGAATTTAGGGTCTTATGCAATTAGGTACTTATACAATTCATTTCATCAAAGGCAACATCGGGTCCAACAATTACTCATGACATGTGTTCATTTTACTTCAAATAGAATGTATCCCCCTCGCGGGTTTTAAAATCATTAAAACAAGTAGAAAGCGAGGCTATAGACTCACCTGAAGTAATAGCAGTAGTAAGACGATTTTCGACGATAGTTGATGCCCGATAAACACAAAAACCGCAACCTATCAAATAAGGCGCGTTCATGAATAATAACTCGAGTAAAATCCGTACTTAGTAATATCAAACTCAAAATCAGAAAATCACAATCAATCCAAAATAAAAAAATATAATACAAGTGACATTTTTATTCCATTCTATATATTTATTCTATTAGTTAATTCCTTCGATAAAAATCTGCCGGTACACACCAAATGTACAAGCTCATTTACCCCCACTTAAACACGTCAAATTTTTACGATACTAATCAGAAACTTCACTTACTATATATAGAAAGGCCTGTTAAAAACTCATCAAAAGATTTCACATTTAAATTTCCCTGCCCGACACATCTTTGAACTACAAAAACCAGACAGTTTTACGTCAACAACTCATATAGTCTTTTATCACATTTATTTTTCTCCGTTTATGAAACCGACACTCAACTTTGAAAATAAACTCGACATCCTCATACTTAACCTTCAAAATCAGTCCATGACATATTTAAAAATCCATTTTATAGTCCCCGAGATTCGATCCAAATATCGACAACAATTATATATTGTGTCGGTACTCGTCTCCTGGTACACGAAATAATCAAACTAACGTAACTTTTCGCCCGTTTGGAGCTAGAAGTCCTACCTTATACCAAAACGAAGCTAAAAACATCCTCTACAACAATATCTAATTAGTTCATCTCAAACTCAAACTCATATTTTCAGAAAATTAATTTTAATAATCTGTTATAAAATATATATTTAAAAATCCTTTAAAATTAATTTTTCACCACATTTTAATCCCATTTTTACCACTATAATCATTCTTACACTACTAGTTTCAATCATAACATTCAAAATCATACTAGATGATCAATTCATAAAAACCCAACTCAAAAATATTAACATGCAATCATAAAAACTAATATATATAAACATAAACACCTACATACAACAACAATTTAAGATCAAACAACAAGATTTACATCCAAAAATGGGTTTTTCAAAAATGTTCATGCATGTTGGAAATTTTCATACCAATGGATAGAGATTGATGAAACTAAAATGGGTCTTTGATTAGAATTAAGAGATTCAAGTTAGAAATTTGTGAAATGGTGGTTTTTGGTGGCTATGGGGGTGACGGCAACAAGGGGTGGGAGAGAGAGGGAAGAGAAAATTTGCATGTGTTGTGATTGTGTATGTGTTTTTGTTTTTGTTTTTCCATTTTATATGGGGAAAGTTTAGGGTAGTTTTTGCCAATTGTGATTCTTTTGGACCAAAGTGCAAATACTTTGATAAAAAGCGGGAAATGACTATTAGTCACTTTTAAAAATTTTTACGGGTCTCGGGTTTCATTAAAATGCTTCTCAAAACTTAAAACGCACACAAAATATGATATTATATAGTCCCGACACGACTTAATGCGACATTAAAATAAAAACGTCAAAATATTAAACATCGACATGTTTAAAATAAAATGTAAAATTTCTCGGGCATCCGTCGATATCGTCATCACTAATAATCCTCGCAACTCGTCAAAACGTAAAAATAAAATTTCAACATCATCCAAATCAAATCACCAATCGTCATAATAATCAACCTCGTCAAAAATTTCAAAAATATACGTAAAAATATAATTAAATAATGACCACGGTTTTGGGTTGTTACATTGATGAGATGGCATTTATACATGATCTCATCGTTCTTTTCGGGCTTTAAATGCATAAAAATGTCATAAAATACCATATATATGCTTGTGTTTGTTTACTTGTGTATTTTAGGTATGGATATCGTGAAAAAGACAAAAGATCACAAGAAACCAGGAAAAACGGACACGAGAAACGAAGCCGTATAATGAACCGGGCCCTAATTCATGATTTATCCAACAAATACCCTTGAAGACTTGAAGATATGCAAGATTGATCCTCAATGAATGAAGAAATGACACTTAAAACCCTTGTGAAATCATAATTACAAGTTTGGTCCCTTAAGTTTGTCAAAATTACACAAAAGGTCCTTCAACTTTGAAGAAATGGCAAGATTAGTCCCTCAACTATGCTAATTTGTCAATTATGGTCCCTCATGAAGCCAAAGATACATTGAAGACCTTTGAAGATCAAGAATGTCCAAAATCAGTCCTTGAACTATTCAAAAATGGCAAAAACAACCCTTGAAACACTTTTGGAAAAGTGTTGTGCCAAAAGTGTAAAGAATGGAAAGTCTATAACAAAGGAAATGAGTTTTGTTGCTGAATAAACACGTTTTACCCATTTTGCCAAAAACCAAGGACTAAAAGTGAGCAAGTGAAACATTTAACCAAGATTGCGCCAAACAGACAACTTTCCCCCAAAATCGGATCAAACTTACCACTGTTCACCTTTTCACCACCCAGAATTTACTCACTTAAAACAAAGGGTTAATTTCAATTACCCTGGAACATGTGTGATTCACACATGCAGAAACACATCCCACATCAAAAACCCTCACTCCCACTCACTATGGACCCCACCCCCAATTCCCTTTCAACCAATCAAAACGCAACTTCCTCTCCAAGTA
This sequence comes from Glebionis coronaria, assembly GCA_025667525.1. Taxonomy (NCBI): domain Eukaryota; kingdom Viridiplantae; phylum Streptophyta; class Magnoliopsida; order Asterales; family Asteraceae; genus Glebionis; species Glebionis coronaria. Next base: position 173,626,348 of record CM046876.1, on the reverse strand, counting down.
AGCTGACGTGTCAAAATCAACAGCTGAGAGTCTTAGCTTCACTCAAAAGCTATTTTGAACGTTTAGGATCATTTTGGACAGCTCATCAACAATAAACGGCCTCAAGTGCTCAAGGACAAAATAGGATATTCACTTCTAGGGTTTGTGAACAGTGATTAACTAGCATATGTCTATAAAAGGAGACCTCAACCTATGAGAGTCCCTTTGTTCCAGTTTTAGGCTATCAATCTTTGTAATCCCTTTTTAAGTTAATAAAATTTGATTTTCAGAAATTTGTGAAATCTTGTTCTTGTTTATTAAAAGTTGGTGTTAGAATAGCCTAATTCTGAGTTACCTTTTAATGTTTGAAGGTTTTTGAGGCAAGGTTTTAATTGATAAGGCTTGTGTTTCAAAAATCAGAAAGTATTAGTTATTTGATCTCACTTTATTGTTTGTTCATCTTAGCAGCATTGGAAGCTGGTACTTGTTCTGCTAGTACCTCAGCTCAAACAATCCAGGGCCTGGATGTAGGTCTTGGAGGTTTGCATCTTCTCCCTTTTCATTTTCTCTTTAAGTTTCTGAATATTTGTGATTTTTGCTTGATTGTTCTTGGATCTGTGTTTTTATGGTTGATTATTGTTTGTCTGGTATTGTTTGATGTTTATGAGGTGTTGTTAGCTTGATTTGTGGGTTAAATCTTGATAATCCTTTGAAAACTTGTCAAAACAGGTTATTAAGGGGTGTTTGGGTTAACTGCATAAGCAGGTTTTGATGCTTGTTGAGTGGTTGTTTATTGTTGCTATCTGTTGGTACATGTTTATCTGATATACTTGGTCACTTATTTGCATATTTTGTGGTTTGAAACACCTAGATTCTAAATAGGGCTATAAAATCTTGTTTACTTGATAAATTTGGCTTAGGTTTAAGGGAAACCTAGATCTAATCTTAGACTAGGGCTAACAAGTGATTAAACCTAGTTAATATCACTAGGGAAAGAGATTTGAGTGCCTGAATTTGGATCTGTGGTCAATTAGATCAGCAAAGTAGGCTTGTGTTCTTGTAGCTCATATCAGTAACCTTAATCTGCTTTGATCTTGTTCTTTACCTTGTTTCAGTGCTTGATATAAGTTTGTTTGTGCTTATTCATAGTTTATATAGCTTGTGTATGCATCCTGTTGAATTTAGTTGGCTTATTCATGCTATATCTGCTTATTTGTGCATAACTGCTTATTTTCCCAAGTCTGTGCAATATCTGGTGACTGTTTGATTAATCTGGGCTTATTGTGTGAACCAAATTGTGATTTTCTTGTTGATATTGACTCCTTGTGATTCACTGATCACAAGGGTGCCCTTGTTTCCAATTGAATCCAACTAAATCTCTCTAAAAAGCTTGGTCAAATAGTCAAAGCAGTGGGAACTCCTTTCCCCTGCTACTAGCCACTGCTAGTGTTAATTGGGTTTCAGCTTATCAATAAGCTATAATAGCTTATCTTAACCAGCAACAACTTGGATTTTGTAATAGGTGCTCATTATTTGACCCATTTGTTCATACTGGAGCATTTGGTGGGTTGACTTTAGGGTTTGACTAGAAAACCAACTTAATTGACTTTTTCATAAGTGCTTATTGGTTCATTCTAGCTTATTGGTGTTGCTTATTGGAAGTTTGTTGATTGATTAGGCTTATTGAGTTCATTTGTGACATTTTGCAAGTTGAATCAAGTTCTGAGGTGCCCTAAATCTCAAACCCGACTATTTTGTCTTTTAGTGAAATTGTACTTTGCTTATTTCTGGCTTATTGAGTGTGCTTTTTCAAAATTTCTTTTTACAGATCTCTTAATCATCCCAAAAGAAGGTTGTGTGTCAAATTAGAGCTTATGGCATTAGCTTATTGCTTAATGGGCTAAAAACCCCAATAAGGATAAGCTGTTTGCTTAATAAGCTGTGATAAGCTCACTTTCAGCTTTTGGGCCTTTAGAGTTTTGTGTTTAAAGTTAAATTTTAAGTCAGATAGGGCTTTTCCAAATCAATTGGGACAAGTATGACTTTTTGGGCTAAAAAGCCCATTTAAGTGGACTGTTTTTGGTTTTGGCCCATTTGAGGGCCCAATAGGGGTATTCTGGTCATTTCACTTTCATTTTCTGTTTAATTAGGTTAAAATAAATTAGTTTGCAAGTTTTTAGAATTTTTTTATAATTTTTGGATTTTTAATATTATTTTAATATTATTTTTCAAATTTCACATTTTTCAACTTTTTACATTTTTCTTAGCTTAAATACATTAAAATAGGATTTTTGCAACTCTTAGATTAATTTTATCACTTTTAGATCAATTTTTATAATTATTTTAAGTCTTAATAGTTTTTAAATCATTTTAAATAGTTTTTAAATCATTTTAAATAGTTTTTATTAGTTTTAAAAATTTCTAAAAATAGTTTTTAATCTTTTTAGGTCATTTTGGAGGTTTACCAATTGAAAAATCTTTATTTGGGCTTTTTGATAATTAATTTGATTTTTAGGGCTTTAATTAGCATTTAAAAATTGATTATTTAATTAATTAAAAGGTTTGAAAAAGTTTTGATCATTGGTAAACTCTTAGTTTATTTATTTTGATTTTTGGTGAATTTTTGGTAATTTTTAGAATTAATTTTTATTTTAGCTCATTTTACGGTTTTACGTCTTGTCGTCGTAGTAATTAATTTCACGTCTTCGTCATCCTCTTTTCTCATCCCCTTCTAAACCAATATTAATCTCAAACCAATTACGAATTACTCACACACATATACCTCCTTGGGAAACGAACTTCATTGGGTCATTAGTGCTTGATTTTCCTAAATCATCACTTAATACTTACCGCTCATTTACCCTCTTTTGTTTTCCTAAACAAGAGGTGTAATTTACCACAATCATTTTGGCGCCGCTGCCGGGGAGATGTGTCGTGATTAATTTGTCTTGTTGTTTTTAATATTAACCATAAATAGTATTTGTATTAGTAGAAATCTACTAATACGTATTATCGGTTTTTTGGTTTTTCTTGTGAAATTATTATTACTATATTGTATTAAGTATCACAATAAATACAAAGTATCTCCAAAAGTGTGAAAACACAACCTTAATTGGGATTTGATCTCCTAATTATTGTATTCGAATCTCAAACAAAAAGAAAAAGGCAAAAATAGATAAATACTTTCGTGAAGCTCGATTTTGAAAAATACAAACTATAAGGTGGGTATAAGGCGGGTATTATAAAATATACCCTAAGGAAAAAGGCTCTTAAGTGCTTCGCGCCGCCTCGTTTCCCCGCTTGCTTGTGAGTATTTTGAGATTGAAGGCTAATCAAGGGTTTTGCCGCCCAAAGTATTATTACGTATAATATATTTGCTTGGTTTTCTTTGTGATTAAACCCTCTTGAACAATTTGGTCTTCACCAAAGTTCTAAAGTCATTCGAAGGCGTTCACTCCACGTGATCGTTTTCATTCTTTTGAGGCTTCTTTAATCAAGAGTTTGATTCGAGGAGAGATTTGGTAGATTGTTGTCTACGAAGATACACCAAAATCCAAAAAAAAATAAAAAATAAAAAACAATCAAAAACACAAAAAAATTGAAAATTCACAAAACACCCAAAAAGAATCTTCTTTGCTCACCTCCCATTCTTCGTGAAGTTTATGATCACTCGTAATCAAGCAAAACGAGCTCGTAAACGTCTTTAAAAGCAAGCCAATCAAGGGACGTTGATTGAAGAACAACCTCCAATTGTTGAACCTATTGTAGAACAAGAAGTCGTCATGGCTAATCGTACTATGATGGAGTTGCTACAAGCACCCACCGAGGGTTTTGGAGAGGCCATTGTGATTCCCGCCATCCTTGCGGAGAATTTCGAGATTAAGACGGGTTTAATGTCAATGTTGCAAGCTAATAAGTTTAGAGGTCATGAGAAAGACAACCCGCATTATCACATAAGGAATTTTAATCGTCTCACCGCAACTAGCAAGTTTAAGGATGTTCCACATGACGCCATTAAGATGATGTTGTTTCCATACTCGTTAGATGAACCCGCTAAAATTTGGCTTGAGAAAGAACCGCCAAATTTGATTTTGACATGGGGTGATCTCGTTTCTAAGTTTGTGAACAAGTTTTTTCCACCATCTAAAACAACACATTTGAAAAATGAGATTTCAAGATTTGTGCAAAGAAATAATGAAATTTTTTCAATGGCATGGGAACGCTTTAAAGAAATGTTACATGAATGTCCACACCATGATTTTTCGGAATTGAATCAAATTGATACTTTTTATAATGGGCTTAATGATCATGAACGAGATTACTTGAATGCCGCCGCGGGTGGTAATTTTTTGTGCAAAACGACCGATGAAGCTTTAAAGATTATCGAGAATAGATCTAAGGTTTATAGCCCTCGTAACACACCGAGTGTTGCCAATTTGGGTTCGTCATCGTGTTGGGAATAAATTAAGGCCAGATCACTTGAGCGCTGACAAGAACAAATCAAGCGTTGACAGGAACAAAGCAAGCGCTGACAGCTCAAGCGTTGACAAGTTAAAGTCAAGCGTTGACACATTGAAGACAAGCACTGATGGAAGATATAAGCTACATGTTTATTATATTCTAGAATACTTCTAGTAAGGATAGAAACGACAATGTATTTTCTATGTTTATCTTTACCTAGAATAGTTGATACGTAGCTTATTGTACAAGGCTTCTTAGTCTATAAAAGAAGGCCTTTAGGTTAATGTTTAGTATCAAGTTTTATATAAGTTTTCATTCGTAAACATCTTTCATTGTAAGCAAGTTCGATATTCATAATCAAAGTGAAAGTTTTGTTTACATCTTGTGTTCTTGTTTAAGTGTTAAATTCCGCATAACACTTAGATTCACAAAAGCATATAACAAAGGTTTCTCTACGTGTTATACTTGATCTAATCTCGTATACACAAAGCTAATCGATCTAAGTTTGGGATCAACAAGTGGTATCAGAGGTTGTTGAGGAACTTTTGATCTTTGAAGAACACCAGAACGATACACGAACACCAAAACCCTAATTTTCTCAGAAACCCTAAAAACACCAAAACCCTAACAACATCATGTCTGAAGCAATAACCACCTCCAATTCACCCTTACCAAACATCAAGATTCCCATGCTTGATGCAACCAACTTTGACTTATGGAAGTTCAACTTTGAACAATATCTGGGGATCTATGATTACACACTCTGGGAGATTATTGAATATGGAAACTCATTCAATAAGGCACAAAAGATTCAGGATGCCATTACTCAAAGATCAGCTGTTGAAGGATGTCCTGATGAAGATAAGAGAGAAAAACCTGGAGATGGTAGAGCTGTAGGTGCTGAAGATATTGCAAAGAAAAGGGTTGACATGAAAGCCCTAAATATTCTGAAAGTCTCTTTAGGACAAGAAAATCAGCACAAATATAGAGGCTATGAATCTGCTAAGGATCTTTGGGAAGCTATTGAAGTTGCATATGGTGGCAATGCACACACTAAGGAAGAAAAGAAAAAGCAACTTCTGCATGATTATGCTGTCTTCAAAGCTCAACCCAATGAGAAACTGAGTAGTGTGAGAAGCAGATTGCTTGACATCACAAGCAAGTTGTCTTTCATGGGGACACAAGTTGGTGATGTTGACACCAATGCTACCTTTCTTAAAAGTCTTGGTGAGGCATGGAAGATTGAGGCAAGATCTATTCTTGCCAATAATACTTACAAGAGCTCCTCGTTTGATGACATCTACAACAAACTAAGACTGTTGGAAGATGAAACTCTTTCAGCACATGGAAGCAAACCTAGCACCAGCAACATGGCCTTCTTCTCTCATAGTGAAGGTCAATTCAATCAGAAGGACTCTTTTATGCATCCAGTTACTGGATCATCATTTGTCAGCGCTGGAACAAGTCCTGTCAACGTCTCCTTTTCAGACGCTGACACATTCATGAATGACTCCCCAAGAGTTAAACCTGCTGGTTTGGATTTGGATACTGTGTGTGCTTACATTGCTTCTTTGCCCAATGGTTCAGTGATTACATATGAGGACCTTGAGCAGATAAGTGATGAGCACTTGGAAGAGATGGACATCAAGTGGAACATGGCTCTTGCTAGTATAAGAGCAAATAGGTGGAATAGAAGGTTCAAGAAGAAGATGACCTTCAATGCTAAAGACACTGCTGGATTTGATAAATCCAAAGTTGAATGCTACAACTGTCATCGTATGGGGCACTTCATGAGGGAATGCAGATCTCCTAGAAGATCTGATGCTGGTAAACCCTCAAGTCAGGTTGTTAAAGCTCAGGATTCCAAAGCCATGGTTGCAGTTCAAGGAATTGATGGTACTAGATGGGATTGGAGCTATCTGGCTAAGAATGCTGAAGAGGAAAAAGCTTTGGTTGCTGATATTGAAGAAGTAGAGCATGTTGAATATGCTCTCATGGCACACTCCTCCTCTTCATCTGATAATGAGGTATATGATGATGCTTTTTGTAGCAAAGGTTGTAGGTTAAACACTGATAGACTTAACAAAGAGGTGTTAAAACTAAAAGATGACATGAGCACTGAAAGGTGTAAATTGTCCAATTACCAACTAGCTCTTACTGAAACTGAGAAAACCGTTTCTGAATACAAGAAAATGGAATTTGATTTAAAAGATAAGATAAATATCTTAAAACATGAGCTAGAGGGTAGTATGGACATTAGAAATATCATGACAAAAGTCAATAGAGACCTACAGACTAAGCTAGATGAGGCCATTAAGAATAAAGATAATGTTGACCTCAAGATTCAAAGATTTGATAGAGCCACCCAAACCCTAGGAGACTGTGTAGCTAAACAAAGGGATCCTAAGGACATGACTGGGATTGGGATGAATGATTACTCTCTAGTTCCACCACCAGCTGGTGACTTCTATGGTGTCCTTAGAAAGGATTTAGCTTGGACTGGTATACCAGAATGCCAAGAAGAGGAATTCATTCCTCCACCAAGAGTTGTCACTCCAGTAGAAGAGTATCAACAAAAATTGACTGACCTAAATGAGTGGAAGAAAGCTAACCCTACTTTGTTTGTTAAGGGAGGTTTGCTATGTGAAAGTCCCAATGAATCACCACCCATTAAGGTTACTCATCCAGTCACTGGTAAAGCTGTTGACCTAGGCTCAAACACTGTTAGAAGACCTACCATTAAATATGCAGGGATGTATAGGAATAATAAGTCACCCAAGAGCCAAGTTAACAATCATGGAACAGGTTTCTTCTCTTCTAGACCTAAGAGTGTGTCTAAGAAAGCCTGTTACACTTGTGGTAGCTTTTCACATTTGGCATACAAGTGTGTCAACGCTCCCAAAGCCAGCGCTGATAGGAACAATTTCAGCGCTGATAGGAAGAAAGTCAACGTTGTTAGGAATTCAAACGTTGTCAGACCCAAACCTTGTGTGCAGCAAAGTCCACAAGTGATTAGACCTGCCCCATTCTTATCTAGAAGGTCTAACACTCATGGACAAAGACCTTTTCAAAAGACAAACACCTGGTCAAATAGGCAATGGGTTCCTGTAGCAAACCCTAGGTTCAACGCTGACAAGGGTAATTTCAGCGTTGACAGGACAAAATCCAACGCTGACAGAAACGTGACCAGACCTAAATATTTACAGCCACAAGGTAAGGGGTCTAAAGCTTCTTCAAGCTTAACATGGAGACCCAAGAAAGATCAAAACCCTAATAATAATGGAATTTCAATGACTTGCAATAGATTTAATTACATTTCTAAGGTCATTACAAAACCAATTGGGGTTAACTGGGTTTTTAATCCTAAAAAGGATGAGAATAGGGTTGTTGTGAGAACTAAGTCTGTTCTTATTGAACAACCAGATGAATCCAAGTCTTCTGAGACTTGGGTTCCCAAAGAAAACTAATTTGTTTTCTTTATGTGCAGGGCATTCAAAGACAGATCAATGACTATGGATATTGGGATAGTGGATGCTCAAGGCACATGACAGGAAAGGAAGACTATCTGACGAACTTCTCTCCTATTAAAGATGGTGATAAGGTATACTTTGGAGGTGGATATGGGACTATCACAGGCAAAGGAACCCTTCTCACCAATAATATGCGTTTTGAGAACGTCTTCCTGGTAAAAGAACTGGATTATAATCTGTTTAGTGTATCACAAGTGTGTAATAACAAAAATAAGGTTCTTTTCACTGATACTGAGTGTTTGGTGTTAAGCAAGGATTTTAAGATCCCTGAAGATAAGTATATTGAGTATAGAACACCTAGGCATAAGGACATATACAATGTGAATTTAAATGGGATTAAAGTAAATACAAATATGTCTTGTTTTTATGCTAAGGCCTCAGTAGATGAAAGTAATTTGTGGCACAGGAGACTAGGGCACATAAATTTTAAAAATATAAATAGACTTGTGAGGCTTGGTTTAGTTGATGGTTTGCCTGAAAAGGGCTTCCACAATGACCACTCTTGTGTTGCATGTCTTAAAGGCAAGCAGCACAAGGTCTCATTCAAGTCCAAGCAGGTGCATACTAGTTCCAGACCTCTTCATATGCTTCACATGGACCTCTTTGGTCCAACTAATATAGAAAGTTTGAATGGCAAGTCATATTGTTTTGTTGTCACTGATGACTTTTCTAGGTTTACTTGGACATTCTTTCTAGCTATGAAGAGTGACACAGCTGATGTTCTTATTGAATTTATCACTCAAATTGAGAAAAGGTCTGGCAATGAGGTTAAGATGCTTAGGAGTGATAATGGTGGAGAATTTAGGAACAAGAAGATAGATGATTTTTGTGCCAAGAAGGGAATTACTAGGCAATTCAGTATTGCTAGAACCCCACAACAAAATGGGGTTGCTGAAAGGAAAAATAGAACCCTAATTGAAGCAGCCAGAACAATGTTGGCTGATGCTCACTTTCCTATAGCCTTTTGGGCTGAGGCTGTTAATACAACATGCTATGTGCAAAATAGAGCATTGGTTAACAAAATTCAGAACAAAACACCTTATGAGTTACTTTAGGGAAGAAAACCTAATATTGGTTTTCTCAGACCTTTTGGTTGTCATGTAGTTGTACTAGATACTAGTGATGCCTTAGGGAAATTTAGTGCAAAGGGTGATGAAGGTTACTTCATGGGGTATTCAGTGCAGAGCAAGGGTTATAGGGTTTATCTTAAAGAGGACAAACGTATTGTTGAAAGAGTACATGTTAGGTTCTTAGAGAATAAACCTAGTGATCCTGAAAGTGGTCCTAATTGGTTGTTTGATTTGGAACCCTTATCTAGAACTTTAAATTATATGCCTGTCACTAATCCAGACATTGTGAAGGTAACTTCAAATGTTGTGGAGGAACAAATTGTTGATGTTTCAGGTACACAGGATAATGAGAGGGTTGGATCACAAGCAGAAAAGGCATCTCCTACATTTGAATATGTCACAATTCCCATTTGGACAGATGCTTTTGCTGCTGCTGCTGCTGCTGGACAAGATAATGGTGGTCTCCAAATACCACCAAATACAAACATGCATGGTTCTTCAGGCGCTGACAAAGGCAAATTTAGCGCTGACAAGACCAATTCAGACGTTGATGGCTCAGACGTTGACAACAACAGTTCAAGCGTTGTTAGCCCAAGCGCTGACAAACAAGGTTCAGACGTTGACAACACCTTTGCACATCTTTTCTCTTCCACTTTTGAACAAGGAGGACCTTCCCATGTTTATGAAGAGATTCCTGTTGATCAAAGAGAGTCTGATGAAGAAGATATTGGCAACATGGAGCGTGAAGTTGAGGACACCAGACTTTTTGAAGGAGGAGTTCTCACCCCACATCTCAGATCATTGGTGATATTATGACTCCAGTTCAGACAAGAAGATCTCATCAAGGTCTTGGTGGATTTATTGCCAATATACACAAGAAGGTTGATACCCCTCTTGTGCAAGCATGTTTGTTTGCATGTTTTCTGTCACAAGAAGAACCCAAGAAGATATTTGATGCTCTCAAAGAACCAAGTTGGGTGGAAGCAATGCAGGATGAGCTTCACCAATTTGCAATTCAGGATGTTTGGGAGCTGGTTGATTGTCCTAGATATGTCAGACCTATAGGGACAAGATGGGTTCTTAGGAACAAAAGAGATGAAAGAGGTATTGTGGTCAGAAACAAGGCAAGGTTAGTGGCTCAAGGTTATACACAAGAGGAGGGGATAGACTATGAGGAGGTCTTTGCACCAGTTGCAAGGATTGAAGCTATTAGAATTTTTCTAGCCTATGCATCTTGCATGGGCTTCACAGTCTATCAAATGGATGTCAAAAGTGCATTCTTGTATGGCACCATTGTTGAGAAAGTTTATGTCATGCAACCTCCTGGTTTTGAGGATCCAGAGCATCCAGATAAAGTGTATAGAGTCAAAAAGGCTATATATGGCCTTCATCAAGCCCCTAGAGCATGGTATGGTACTCTGTCTACCTATTTGGTGGAAAATGGATTCAAGAGGGGAACCATAGATCAGACACTATTTACAAAGAAGAAAGGCAAAGATGTGTTGCTTGTGCAGGTCTATGTTGATGATATCATTTTTGGGTCTACTGATCCAAAGATGAGTGAGGATTTCTCCAAGCTTATGACAGACAAATTCAAGATGAGTGCTATGGGGGAGATGAACTTCTTTCTTGGTTTACAAGTTCAGCAGAAAGAAGACGGTATCTTCATCTCCCAGGACAAATATGTTGCTGAAATCTTGAAGAAGTTTGGCTTTTCTCCACATGAAAAGAGGGCTACTACTCCTATGGATAGAGAACACCCTTGGGGAAAGATTGGAGATGGGAAAGATGTTGATGTCAGGCATTATAGATCCATGATTGGATCCTTGATGTATCTTACTGCTTCCAGACCTGATATCATGTTTGCTGTGTGTGCTTGTGCACGCCATCAAGTGACTCCCAAAGAATGTCACCTTTATGCTCTGAAGAGGATCTTTAGGTACCTAAGATGTTTCCCTAATCTTGGTTTGTGGTACCCAAAGGATTCACCATTGGAGCTGATTGCATATTCAGATAGTGATTATGGAGGTGACAAGTTTGATAGGAAATCCACAACTGGTGGATGTCAGTTTCTTGGGAGCAGATTAATATCTTGGCAATGCAAGAAACAAACAGTGGTGGCTAACTCTACAACTGAAGCAGAGTATGTGGCTGCAGCAGCATGTTGTGGTCAAGTGTTGTGGATTCAGAACCAGCTGTTGGATTATGGGTATAATTTTATGCATACTAAGATATTTGTTGACAATAATAGTACTTTATGCATCATTAAGAATCCTGTACATCATTCTAAAACTAAACACATAGAAATTAGACACCATTTTATAAGAGATTGCTTTGAGAAAGGTTTAATACAACCAGATAGGGTTGACACTGAGGAAAATGTGTCAGATTTATTAACTAAACCTTTTGATACTGGAAGATTTCAGTACTTGGTAACAAGTATTGGGATGGTTAATCTCACTTAATATGTGTTTTGGATTCTTTTTGTAAAAGTATGTACAGGATGATGCATTATTATTATTGGTCTTATTGATGATTTAGATTTTCCACTATATTTGTCTAACACTGACAAAGGTTGTTTGAACACTGATAAGTGTTTTTGCAACGTTGTCAGCAATATAATTGTCTAACGCTGACAAAGCTTCCTTCAACGCTGTTATGTGTTATCGGGGCGTTGTCAGCAACAATGTTAGTTTTGTGGTTTTCAATCTAAATGTGCAGATGGTGTTAGCAGTATACCATTGGATACAGAGTTGCTTATGCATCAAAGGAGAAGCATTTGGACAAGTTTTTGTTTATGGATGATGGTTGGAATGTTTCATTCCTATCTTGACATAAATTTTTATGTTCATGCATGATTTTAGCAAACTTTTTGTATCATAGTTTAAGGGGAGGTTTTAGGAACCTTTAGGATTTTTGGGTATCCATATGATACTCTTATCACAATTCTAGATTGTGTCCACAGGTGAGTATGGGTTAGTTTTACTAAACCATGAGGCACTGTAGCATGCATAGTATATCAACTTTGCATGCTGCCAAGACATTTTTGGCCTAGAATTGGTTGTGGTCTGTTGGGAGACTTGGGAATGATTTTGATATGGGATTTACCTGGGAGTAACAAGGATTTTATAAGGTAACTTGATTGTTAAGAATTTTGGTTAGCAAGGGACACTAGAGGACTGTTATGTCTATCTTGCTTATGCAAGTGTGCATAACTGGACAGTGCTTGCCGCCCTATAATAATTATCAGCTTTTGGTTATCTTCTCTAGGATAAATTACCTGTTAAGGTCATTTTTCACTTTTTAAAACAATTTTATTTTTGGACGCTGACAAGATTTTTCCAAGCGTTGTTGAGACCAAATTGGACGCTGACATGGCTTTAGGCGAACGTTGACAAGATTATAGCCGTTGGGCGTTGATAGGTTATTTTTGACCGTTGACACTCAATGGGACCTACCCAGTTGTTACTTTTTGACATATTTTCAAGCCGTAATTTTAGGAGTTGTTACTTTCATTAAATGCATGAGATAACTTATAACTTTTTCAATATTTTCATGATTAATTTTTGAAAATCTTTGCCTATTTTTGGGCCAATCACATGCATTCTTTATCTCCTATAAATTTGGCTCCTATTTTTAAACAGGGTATCTATAATTCTTGTCTAACACTTTTCTCTTATCAACCTTCATCTTCTACACTTCAAATTAACAACTTTCATCAATGGCACCAAAGTTTAACTCAGCAGAATTGGATTTGGGGTTCAAGTCTCAACACAACATGATTGCTTATCTTGTTGCTGATAATGATTTGTTTCCTCAATACACACAAATGGTGGCGTATTTGAACGCATCCCCACTAAGGTATGCTCTTTCTCATGCACCACTCATTCCAGTCACACACATTAAGCAGTTTTGGAACACTGTTAGTTCCTCAACAGTTAATGGAGTGACCACATTAACTTCTATTGTTCATGGGAGGTATTGGGTGGTTACTGAGGCCTTGGTACGCTAGGCCTTGCATCTTGATGATGCTGATGGTGTAGCCATCCTTCCCATAAATGAAATAGAACAAGGGCTTAGGGCTTTGGGGTATCCTATTCCTGATGAAGGTACTCTTAATAAGTATCATAAGCAGGAATTTCCCCCAGCCTGGAAGTACCTCATCCACATTCTCCTTCAATGTTTGAGTCCCAAATGTACTGCACACAATGATATCAATAGATCCATTGCCAGTGCTATTGTGTGCATTGCAACAGGGCAAAAATATAACTATTCTAAAATGATTTTTGAAGGGATGTGTAAAAACAAGGGGACAAAAATGACTTTAGCTTATCCCCGTTTTCTGCAAATGATTTTTGATGATCAAGGTTATTGTTCAAGGGATCACAATGATTTTTATAAGATCCCTGAACAAAAGAAAGCTATTTTTACAAAGATGAATTCACCACCTCTTAGAGACTTACCTTTAACCCCAGCCATGCTTGCTGTTATTGCAGCAGCACAACCCCAACCAGACCCCCAACCTCACATTGACCCTCAACCACAACTTGAACCCATTCCTGAACCTTTACCCTCACCTGAACAAATGCAAATTGACCAAGAACCCTTTGACGCTGACACATCAAATGTTGGCGTTGATGTGCCTATTTCCAACGCTGATACACAACCATCACAATCCCAAACACCCCTTAACCAACTCACATCTACCCATTCTTCCACACCATCTTCCACACCACCTGAATATAGGTTGATCAAACGCCAAAGGACTACTGGAGTGTTCTCCTCTGGTGGTCCTAGCCATGAAGCAGAGAGAACCACCACCACAAGTGTGGCTGGTGACCTGGATGAGGCTGGGACTATTGGTTCTGGCTTAGATGCTGGCCAAGGCAGTCCCACCATCATTAAGTCCTCATCCTTGCCCAATGAACCTGACTTGGGAGGTCAAATCCCCATTTCAGAAGAGGGCAGACTGGAACCAATGACTCTTTTAGAATTGACGGCAGTCTGCATTAGCTTGCAAAAGCAAAATGCAGACTTAGTACAAATTGTCAGCTCACAAGGCCTTGAACTCAAGCAATTGAGGGAGAGGATTGTTGTTTTGGAAAGTGATCATGCTAGGAGGGGTATGGAGGAGTCTTCCAAAGGGGAGGAAGATCAAAGAAATCTGAGTGATAAGGGCAGCCAAGATGGTCAATCAATGGATGTTGCTGAAGCCCTTACAACTTTGAAGGAACAAACAGGTTTTGATACGTCCTTAATCTCTCCAACCAATCTAAATTTATCATTTACAGCTATGTTGAGAGAGGTTACACAAGGCGCTGAGGGAAAATATTTGAGCGTTGACAAGACAAATTTGGACGCTGATAGAAGTATTTTGGGCGCTGATAGAGGAAATTTGGGCGTTGACAGACCTGCACATGAAGGTGATGTATTCCAGTCATCATCTATCATCAAAGAAGTTTCTACTCAGGTATTACCATCTACCTTAGCAACCATTGCACCATCAGATAAGGGTAAGGGTAAATTGGTAGAAGAAATTGTTCCAAAGAATGCAACCCAAGTTGAATTTGATAGAAGATTGGCTGAACAAATAATGGAACAAGGTGAAAAGGAAAAGTCACCATTTGTTGTGACTTCTGAAGAAGAAAGTGATGGAGCTAGCTCAGACTCAAGTGTGATGATTATAGAACCAGAAAGGCTTGAGTATGGTGATGAGCTTGCTAGGGAAAAGTTGAGAGATTTGAAATTGCAGGTTGACTTTGACATGCCAGAGGTGGTTCAGATGTACAATTCTTGGGAAGAAAGCTGTATGGATAATCCAGAATTGACCATTTCAGATCATATATGGGGTTTGGAGCTTCTTCTTAGAGTTCAGAAGGATTGTAAGGTGATTTTGAAGCACAAGGCAAGCAATATTCTCTCAGAATTGAAAAGGGATAGAAGAGAGCTCTACTTTATGTTGCTCAGATGTCATGGAGTTGGATGGACACATCAGAAGTTGAAGGCTTTGACATTTGATGAGTTGGAACATAGGGCTTATCCTATTTGGGTGAGAGTGCAGGAAGAAAACACTCTCAGACTCCTTTCAGATGAAAGAAGGGAGCAACTTGCAGAAGAAATGGAAATCAAGAAAGCTATGATAGTTCCCAGACCAGTGAAGAAGGGATTTAAACTTGAGCTTCCAAAAGATATGAATCCACTATATCCAAGTGAAGCAGTTATTAGAAAGAGCCTCAAGCTCTCCCTATTAGAAGCTTCAGATATGGTGCAGGTGTTACCATTAGATTCCAGGAATCCAATTGTGAGTTATGATGAGGATGAATGTGGATTCTGGAAGATTGGCAGATTTGGCAAGGAGGTACACACTTTTACCACTCTCATATCTTTATTTGCAAGTTGTGATAGAGAAGACTTGGTGGACCTTTGGAGGTTACTAGAGACCAAGTATGAGGCTGAAGCACCAACTTCAGCTAATGGAATAAAACTTTGGACCACATTCAAAAGAATGTGTGGGACAAATGAGGAAGATCCTGAAATATGGAAGGATCTTGAAGATGACCTCAGTGGTCTTCAATGGAGGTTATATTCAGCTGTTGGTGTATACCATTTGAGTTCTACAAAGTTTGCTGAGTATTTACTTGTGGATGCTCAGTATTTCATATCCAAGGCTGTTTTGGAAAAGATGAAGGACACCCAGCTGGAGATAGATTATACAAGTGACGTGGCAAAGAATTTGATCAGATTTATTTATTACCAATATGAGAAGGTTTGTCAGACTCCTCCAAGTTCTTAATGATTATTCAGAAACTTGATCATAAGAGTGGATATCAAGTTTAGGGGAGGATTGTTGGGAATAAATTAAGGCCAGATCACTTGAGCGCTGACAAGAACAAATCAAGCGTTGACAGGAACAAAGCAAGCGCTGACAGCTCAAGCGTTGACAAGTTAAAGTCAAGCGTTGACATATTGAAGACAAGCACTGATGGAAGATATAAGCTACACGTTTATTATATTCTAGAATACTTCTAGTAAGGATAGAAACGACAATGTATTTTCTATGTTTATCTTTACCTAGAATAGTTGATACGTAGCTTATTGTACAAGGCTTCTTAGTCTATAAAAGAAGGCCTTTAGGTTAATGTTTAGTATCAAGTTTTATATAAGTTTTCATTCGTAAACATCTTTCATTGTAAGCAAGTTCGATATTCATAATCAAAGTGAAAGTTTTGTTTACATCTTGTGTTCTTGTTTAAGTGTTAAATTCTGCATAACACTTAGATTCACAAAGCATATAACAAAGGTTTCTCTACGTGTTATACTTGATCTAATCTCGTATACACAAAGCTAATCGATCTAAGTTTGGGATCAACACATCGTCGTCATCGTCTCGTAGCATTAATGCCTTACATGATGAAGCTAATGAGGGAAATCGGTTTTTCGATAGATTTGCTAATCTTATGTCTCATTGGAAAGCTCAAGAAGCTTCAAATTCCGCTTCGGTTGAAGCGGTTGCTAAGAGTTGTTTGTCTTGTGGTGGAGCTCATGATATTTCCGAGTGCATTACCGTGGATGGTAACAGTTCGAGTGCTTATGTAGCAACGGGAACTTACAACCAAAACGACCAAGGTTCCCGCCCAAATCAAGCTCCACCTAATCAAAATGCTAATACCTATCGAAGCAACAACCAAGGTGGTAATTATCAAGGCAATTCACATAACTACAACAAGGGGAATTATCAAAGTGGGAATGGGCAAGTCACTAATCAAAACCAAAACCGTGATTTTCAAAACAATACACAAGGTTTTCAAAATGCTCACACTAAAAATCTTCAAGGAGAATTTTTGGATTATGCTAAAGCAAATGATGCTAAGTTTGATAACATGCAACATGAGATGATTAGCTTAAGATCCGAGTTGAAAAACGAGCTTAAAAACGAACTTGCTAATGAACTTAAAACTCATGCAAATAAAATAGAAGGAAATGTCCAACGTCTTCAACAAAATCAACAAAAGATGGAACAAGGACAACATGAGATTAAGCAAGAATTGTTAAAAGCGGATGCTAGGCAATCAAAATTTGAGGACCGAATGGCTAAAATGTTTGAAGCAATCATGTGTAAACCCTCTTCCTCGGGTGGTCTTCCTAGTGATACCATTGCAAACCCGAAGGGAGAAATGAAGGTTATTACTACACGAAGTGGTAAAACTTTCAAGGAACCAATCTCTCGTCCAAATACTTCTACGGAGAAGGAAATCAAGGAATAAACCCGAGGTGATGGTCAATAAGGAGCATATTACAATCCCACGAAGTACCACTCAAACCACACCTACGATTGAACCAATACCAATTGTGGAACCCGAGATTCCAAGGCCGTTGCCTAATGTCCAACCCACACCACCCTTACCTTACCCTCCGAGACGAAACAAAGAGAAATTGTAAGAACGTAACAAACAAAAAATCGAGCTTTTTTATAAAAAATGTTTCAACAAGTGCATTTTGATGTGAGTTTAGCCGACACGTTGTTGTATATGCCTCGTTTCGCTTCCACTTTTAAAAGTATGATGAGCGATAAGGAAAAGCTTTCAAAGCTTGCTAATTGTTCTTCGGTTTATCTTAATCGCATACCGGAAAAAGTTGGTGACCCCGGAAAGTTTCTCATTCCTTGTGACATACAAGATATGAAAGAATGCCTCGCCTTGGCCGATCTTGGTGTGAGCATTAATTTGATGCCATTTCCATTTGGAAATCGCTTTCGCTTCCGGCTCTTATTCCTTCGAACATGTCTATCGAGATGGCCGATCATTCTACGATTTTAGCATGTGGAGTAGCCGAAGATGTTTTCGTGAAAGTGGGGAATTTCTACTATCCCGTTGATTTTATAGTAGTTGACATCCCCGCGGATCCTCAAGTTCCTCTAATTTTAGGTCGTTCATTTTTAGACACCTCGAGATCGCTTATCAACGTTCATGCAAGAACTATCACTTTGAGATTCAACGAAGAGGAACTTGTTATAAACGCTACTCAAAACTCGAAACCTTCTCATGTTTATGCAATCGTCACCATCAATCACATTGACATAGTTGACGTGGTTTGCGATGAGTTTTCACAAGAAGTGTTAGGTTTTTCTGATAGCTCGTTGATAGGTGTGTAAACACCCATCCTTTCTACCACTTAATTACAATAATAACCGGACCAAAACGTGTATTTTATGTCTTTTATGTCGGAATTATGCGTGGTTTGTGTTTTTGTTGTGATTTAGGACGAAAAGGTGAAAAGTGGAGAAAACACGGGAATTTACGGGCATTTACGGACTTTTATTGAAGAAAAAGATGAAAGACGAAGTCAAGAAGTCAAGAGTGCAAAAAGAACGGAAGTCCAAGACCAATTCTGAAGATTTATCGAAGAAAAAGTCAAAAGACGGGAGTTTATCAAAAGCCAAAGAACTCAAGTCTAATTTATTGAAGAATTTAAAGACGAGTCAAAGAAATCCCGAGCCAAAAGTCATTAAAGTCCAAGTTCAAAGAAGACTAGAAGAAAAGGACTAAGCATGCAATTAATGAAGATTAAAGAAGGAAGGACTTAAGCTTGTAATTAAGAGAAAAGGAAAGAGGGGAGGAAGCTTCCTAATCCTCCCCTATATATAGTTAGGACTAGTTAAGTATTTTTCTTGTTGGCTAAGTGTGACAATTAGTCTTCCACCATTTACTTACCTTGCACCTTTAATTCATGTCAATTTAAATACTTGTCAATTTAATTACCTTGTCTTGCACATTAAATTCCTTTAATTTCAAGTAAGTTTCCATTTAATTCTTGTCAATCTTTATTTTATCTTGTTAATCTCTCATCTACCTTTCTTAATCTTTGATTTTTGTGTTTATGTTTATGTTCATGTTAATATCTTTATTTTGATCAAGTGGGTTTTTGATTATTGTGGTTAAATTTGTTTGTTTTGTTGATTTAAATTGTTAGTTTATGATTATTGAATGTCTTGTTATTAGTTTAGCTTAATCGTGTGTTTGATTTTGGTTAATTTGTGGTTAGATTCTTGTTATTTTGATCCCTTGTTCTTCGGGGGAGTTTGTTTTTGTGTCTGATCTTTCCAGGAAAACTTCCGACTCAAGGGAAGGAGTTCTTTCATTCGGAACTTCAAAGTTCAGGATCAAGGGCTTCATTCGGAAGAGTTCCGGATCAGCCAAAACTTCCGAGTCAGCAATCTCATTCGGAACTTAAAAAGTTCCGAATCAGAAAGGTTTCATTCGGAACTCAAAAAGTTCCGGATCAAGCAATTCATTCGGAACTCAAAAAGTTCCGGATCAGAGAGGGTTCATTCGGAACTTTAAAAGTTCCGAGTCAAGTAGTTCATTCGGAAGTCTCAAAAGTTCTGGATCAACTCGAAAGTTCCGAACCAAGGGTAAAGTTCCGGATCAAGAAGGCTTCATCCGGAAGTCTTCCGAATCAAGGAGTTCCGACTCAATTGTGTTCATTCGGAAGTTGAAAGTTCCGAGTCAAGCCAGTTCCTTCGGAAGTTTGAAACTTCCGAATCAAGGTTTCTTTCAGGTTCTTTTTAGTCTTTCTTTTTAAATATCTATTCTTTATTTTCAAGCTTTATTTTTCCCGCCTTTTATTTTAGTTGCACTTTAAGTTTAATTGCCTTAGCTTTATTTTAGACTTGCCTTAGTTTAAATTTTAGTTGCGATTTAAGATTGCCTTAGTTAGTTTTAAATTTGCGTCATTTACTTTAGCGCCCTTTAATTTTAGTCACGTTTTAAATACTTGCACTTACTTTAATTAGACTTAGATTTAAATTAACACACTTTTATTTTAATTGTTTTGCACCTTTATTTAAAAACAACCAAAAATATTTGTTTCACCAAAGAACAATAGAGTCACATAGAGAACCTAGATCAATTCGTTAAGATATCGAGAACAAGAACTTTAATTTTTAACTGAGCAAAAGCTAGTTATCAAATGGCGCCGCTGCCGGGGATTACACACCTATCAAATCTTACTCCATTCTAAGGAGGCGATTTCACGTCAAATGAAATCGACAATGAAGATGAGGTGTTGATTAGTGATGATACTTCTATTCCACCATTTCTTCCGCCAATGGAAGTTATGATTGTTGAACCAAAATCTTCAATCGAGGAACCACCTATCCTCGAATTGAAAGATCTCCCTTCTCACCTTGAATACGCATTCTTGGAAGGTGACGACAAGTTGCCGGTTATTATTGCAAGAGGTCTTGCTAATGATGAAAAAACCGAGCTCTTGAAAGTTCTTAAAGCTCATAAAGGGGCAATTACGTGGAAAATTTCCGACATTAAGGGTATTGACCCAAAATTTTGTACTCACAAGATTTTAATGGAGGAGGACTACAAACCCGCAATTCAAAGTCAAAGAAGGGTGAATCCCAAAATTCACGATGTCATTAAAAAGGAAGTGTTAAAACTCCTTGACGCGGGAATGATTTATCCTATCTCCGATAGCCCATGGGTGAGCCCAATCCATTGTGTCCCTAAAAAGGGAGGAATGACCGTTGTGCCTAATGAAAACAACGAGTTAATTCCCACTCATGTTGTGACCGGTTGGAGGGTGTGTATTGACTACCGAAAGTTAAATGACACCACTCGTAAAGACCACTTTCCTTTGCCCTTCATGGATCAAATGTTGGAGCGACTCGCGGGAAATGAATTCTATTTCTTTTTAGATGGTTTTTCCGGTTACTTTCAAATCCCTATCGACCCTCGTGATCAAGAGAAGACTACGTTTATGTGTCCTTATGGAACGTTTGCTTATCGTAGGATGCCCTTTCGGACTTTGTAATGCACCGGGCACGTTTCAACGGTGTATGATGGCGATTTTTCACGATATGATCGAGAAGTCGATGGAAGTGTTTATGGATGACTTTTCGGTATTTGACAGTTCGTTCACATCGTGTTTATCTAATATCGAGCAAATGTTAAAACGTTGTGAAGAAACCAATCTTGTGCTTAATTGGGAAAAATGTCATTTTATGTGTAAACAAGGAATCGTCTTAGGAAATAAGGTCTCGAAAGCGGGGATTGAGGTCGATAAAGCTAAGGTAGACGTCATCGCCAAGTTACCTCATCCCAAAACCGTTAAGGGAGTTAGGAGTTTCCTAGGCCATGCGGGCTTTTATCGTCGTTTCATCAAGGACTTTTCAAAAATCTCTCGACCTATGACACACCTTCTCGAGAAGGATGCTCCTTTTAATTTCAATGAGGATTGTGTTAGATCTTTCGAAACTCTCAAAAGGAAACTTACCGAAGCTCCCATTCTTGTTGCTCCTAATTGGGAATTACCCTTTGAAATCATGTGCGATGCAAGTGATTATGCTATAGGGGCCGTTTTAGGGCAACATTATGACAAGCATTTCCGTCCTATCTATTATGCTAGTAAGACGATGACCGAGGCTCAATTAAAGTACACCACAACGGAAAAGGAATTTCTTGCCGTGGTCTATGCTTTTGAGAAATTCCGACCTTATCTCGTCTTGACTAAAAGCATCGTGTATACCGACCATTCAGCTATCAAGTATCTCTTAGCTAAGCAAGATGCTAAGCCGAGATTGCTTCGTTGGATGCTCCTCCTCCAAGAATTTGATGTCACCGTGCTTGACAAAAAAGGAGCCGAGAATCTAGCGGCCGATCATCTCTCTCGTCTAGAAGATTCCCACAAAGATGTTTTCGAGAACAAGGAAATCACTGAAACATTTCCTCTCGAGACTCTCGGTGTAGGGAATTCTAAAGACACCACCCCATGGTTTGCCGACATTGCAAATTACCATGCGCGCAATTTCATAATCAAGGGTATGACGACACAACAAAAGCGAAAATTCTTTCGTGACGTCAAGTTCTATTTTTGGGACGACCCTTATCTCTTTCGGGTTTGTGCGGATCAACTCGTTCGACGTTGTGTTTTTGGTGCCGAAGCTTCTAATATCCGTAGAGCTTGTCACGAGGGACCCACGGGTGGTCACCACGGTGCTAATCTCACGGCTAAGAAAGTGTTCGATGCCGGCTTCTTTTGGCCTTCTATCTATCGTGATGCACACGCACTTGTGAAGTCGTGTGATTTGTGCCAACGTCAAGGAAAATCGTCTCAACGTGATGAAATGCCGCAAAACATAATTCAAGTGTGTGAGATTTTCGACATATGGGGAATAGACTTTATGGGGCCGTTCCCATCGTCTCATGGCAACAAGTATATCCTCGTCGCGGTGAACTACCTTTCTAAGTGGGTGGAAGCTAAGGCTTTACCTACCAATGATGCTCGTGTGGTAGTGAAGTTTTTGAAGCAACTATTCTCTCGGTTTGGAACCCCTCGTGCTATTATAAGCGATCGTGGAACCCATTTTTGTAGACCAATTCGAGAAGGTCTTAAAGAAATATGGAGTTACTCATCGTCTTTCTACGGCTTATCACCCACAAACGAGTGGGCAAGTCGAGGTTTCGAACCGAACTTTGAAGAGGATTTTAGAGAGGTCAATTAGAGAAAACCATGCTTCATGGTCCTACAAACTCGATGACGCTTTATAGGCCTTTAGGACCGCTTATAAGACACATATCGGTTGCACTCCTTATAAGTTAGTCTATGGGAAGAATTGTCATTTGCCCATTGAATTGGAGCACAAGGCATATTGGGCCCTTAAGCATGCAAACTTTGACTTGAAGACCGCGGGAGATCACCGGAAAATACAATTGAATGAATTGGATCAATTAAGAGACAATGCTTATGAAAATTCATTGACTTTCAAAGAAAAGACTAAAAAGTTTCATGATGCAAAGATTAAAAACCGGGTTTTTTTTAACGTTGGTGATCAAGTGTTACTTTTTAACTCTCGACTTAAGATATTTTCCGGGAAATTGAAATCTCGTTGGTCAGGTTCGTTCACCGTTACACAAGTGTTTCCTTATGGGACCATCGAGCTAGCTCAAGATGATGGTCCTAATTTCAAGGTGAATGGACATAGGCTTAAGCACTACTTTGGTGGGGATATTCCTTCAATGGTTGACCTCAACCAAGTCACCTTCCCCAATGATAATTAGCATTGAGGGGATCGAGTCGAGCTCATGACTCGGTAATCAAAAACGAGGTGCCTCGTGGGGGAGATCCCATGCTTATCCTTTTATGCTTACTAATCACTAATAAGGGGACTTGTACCCTTCAAACTCGTTGTCTCGTGGTTGTTTGTGATTGTGTTATCTAGATCATCATCATCATCTACGATTGAAGACTCTCATGTTCGTTTACGTGAGCCTCCATCGTTTGCTTGAAGAAGTTTTTCACGAATCCATTGACATATCCTTTATTGTTCTAACAGTTATCTTTTAGCATACTTAATAAACGGCTTTAGATATATTGTTGATCACCCTTTCCATGCTAGATCCTAAGCATTCGATTCTTCGTCTCTAGTATGGGGGTGCTCCACCCTTAGACTCGAAACATTGAGGACAATGTTTACTTTTAGTATGGGGGGTGAATAGATACTTGCTTTGCTACGCCCTCACGCTTTCCAATTTTCAAGGTTTTGTTTTGTTGCTAATAAGGCTAAAAATGGCCAAATTTTAAAATTTTTCTTAGTTTTCATAAGTGTTTTTAAGACACGAATGTATATTTTCCGATGGGTAGAATAAGAGCTAATTTTTGACTTGATGGGCATTTGGAGCCATTTACATTCCTTAACCCGCTCAATTCAATTTTTGCTAGACTTTTATATAGGGAGCTTTAAACGCGAAAGTCTTAGCTCATACGGGTTAAGAACAAGAACTTTTCGCAAGTTACTATAATTGATCCTAGAAAGTCACTTATCAAGGGAACTATAAAATACATTCTCTAAACTTGAAAAAGTCTAAGAAAGTGCAAGATCCTATAGGTGGCTTGAAAACCCAAAACTTTGATTTGATATAGTCTTAATGAAAGCTAATCCAAATTTGGCTTAATTTTGACTTGCATGGCTAAGTATTCACGAGTCTCTTTAATTAGAGGTCTTTATATAGTGAAGAACGAGAGATGATAGAGTTAGACAAGTGATCATGCTAAACGTAGAACATGAAAATGTTCTTTCAAAAACTCATATGTTTTTAATTGTGGCTTTTTCTTCCCATAAGATCAATGCATTAGGAATAAAAATAATTGCAATAAGTAAGGTCGTACGATTTGAAAGGTTACTTAGCCTCTAGCGCAAGATCGTTTAAAAGTTGCTCGGGGTTGAATAGAGTTCATAGCCAAGGCATAACTTATTGAAGCGGGACGCGAAGATTGGTGATCATCCAAAAAGGCCCTAACAAGGCATGAGGAGCTCTATTTTTGCTAAAGATCCAAGATGATGTGAAGTATCATTATTCCTAAATCAATATGAAGGATCGAGACACATGACGAAAAGCAATTACTCCCCTAAAGATCATGGAGAAAGTCTATCCGAAAAGACCCTTACAAGGCATGAGGATAAATATATCCAAGTCCGAAAAGGAGGCGGATCGTTGTATATCAAAATCCAAAGTAAAGATTGAAGAAAAATGATGAAGTCGTGGTCCAAATATGAAGAATCTCTCAAAAACGTCAAGTGAAGAAATTCCAAATATATGAAGAGAAGACCATAATTTCAAGAACGTCTTCCCAAGATTTGAAGTATGAAGTACATGCCAAATATCGGTCCGAGAAATGTCTCAAATCGTGAAACGAGTTATGCCAAGATATGAACTTAAGGAGATACACGAGAAGCCGTTTTAAAAGATTTTATCCTTCGGCTAACTATCGATTAAATCGTGCTACTTTGCTTTCGGACTAATAACTACTCAAATAAGTCAATATGAATCACTTGTGATCCATGAAGAATAGTTAAAAAATGCTAGTAACCCATTTCCTTTTATAATAACTAGGATTGCGGGGAGAAAAAGTATTACACAATTTGAACGTATGAGTAGTGTTAGCATTGTGACTTGTACCAACAATGATCTCGTTTTTGCACTTAGCATGGAATGTATGACAATCAAGGATGACGAATTTTACTCTAAGGGACATTTACTTGTTTCTATTCTTTGACCCTAAAAGTCACATTTGTGATGAAAATCATACGTTATGTCTTTACACATCTTCATAGTATTATTGCAAGTCTTTTACTTTTCAATAAAGGTTAATAAAAATGAACTTTGGTGATGCTTAGATACTTTATTCTAGCATTGCGTGAGGGCACGACAATGGCTTAGTATGGGGAGTGATGAGATGGAATTTATACATGATCTCATCGTTCTTTTCGGGCTTTAAATGCATAAAAATGTCATAAAATACCATATATATGCTTGTGTTTGTTTACTTGTGTATTTTAGGTATGGATATCGTGAAAAAGACAAAAGATCACAAGAAACAAGGAAAAACGGACACGAGAAACGAAGCCGTACAATGAACCGGGCCCTAATTCATGATTTATCCAACAAATACCCTTGAAGACTTGAAGATATGCAAGATTGATCCTAAATGAATGAAGAAATGACACTTAAAACCCTTGTTAAATCATAATTACAAGTTTGGTCCCTTAAGTTTGTCAAAATTACACAAAAGGTCCTTCAACTTTGAAGAAATGGCAAGATTAGTCCCTCAACTATGATAATTTGTCAATTATGGTCCCTCATGAAGCCAAAGATACATTGAAGACCTTTAAAGATCATGAATGTCCAAAATCAGTCCTTGAACTATTCAAAAATGGCAAAAACAACCCTTGAAACACTTTTGGAAAAGTGTTGTGCCAAAAGTGTAAAGAATGGAAAGTCTATAACAAAGGAAATGAGTTTTGTTGCTGAATAAACACGTTTTACCCATTTTGCCAAAAACCAAGGACTAAAAGTGAGCAAGTGAAACATTTAAACCAAGATTGCGCCAAACAGACAACTTTCCCCCAAAATCGGATCAAACTTACCACTGTTCACCTTTTCACCACCCAGAATTTACTCACTTAAAACAAAGGGTTAATTTCAATTACCCTGGCACATGTGTGATTCACACATGCAGAAACACATCCCACATCAAAAACCCTCACTCCCACTCACTATGGACCCCACCCCCAATTCCCTTTCAACCAATCAAAACGCAATTTCCTCTCCAAGTAAGCTGACGTGTCAAAATCAACAGCTGAGAGTCTTAGCTTCACTCCAAAGCTATTTTGAACGTCTAGGATCATTTTGGACAGCTCATCAACAACAAACGGCCTCAAGTGCTCAAGGACAAAATAGTAAATTCACTTATAGGGTTTGTGAACAGTGATTAGCTAGCATATGTCTATAAAAGGAGACCTCAACCTGTGAGAGTCCCTTTGTTCCAGTTTTAGGCTATCAATCTTTGTAATCCCTTTTTAAGTTAATAAAATTTGATTTTCAGAAATTTGTGAAATCTTGTTCTTGTTTATGAAAAGTTGGTGTTAGAATAGCCTAATTCTGAGTTCCATTTTAATGTTTGAAGGTTTTTGAGGCAAGGTTTTAATTGATAAGGCTTGTGTTTCAAAAATCAGAAAGTATTGGTTATTTGATCTCACTTTATTGTTTGTTCATCTTAGCAACATTGGAAGCTGGTACTTGTTCTGCTAGTACCTCATCTCAAACAATCCAGGGCCTGGATGTAGGTCTTGGAGGTGTGCATCTTCTCCCTTTTCATTTTCTCTTTAAATTTCTGAATATTTGTGATTTTTGCTTGATTGTTCTTGGATCTGTGTTTTTATGGTTGATTATTGTTTTTCTGGTATTGTTTGATGTTTATGAGGTGTTGTTAGCTTGATTTGTGGGTTAAATCTTGATAATCCTTTGAAAACTTGTCAAAACAGGTTATTAAGGGGTGTTTGGGTTAACTGCATAAGCAGGTTTTGATGCTTGTTGAGTGGTTGTTTATTGTTGCTATCTGTTGGTACATGTTTATCTGATATACTTGGTCACTTATTTGCATATTTTGTGGTTTGAAACACCTAGATTCTAAATAGGGCTATAAAATCTTGTTTACTTGATAAATTTGGCTTAGGTTTAAGGTACACCTAGATCTAATCTTAGACTAGGGCTAACAAGTGATTAAACATAGTTAATATCACCAGAGAAAGAGATTTGAGTGCCTGAATTTGGATATGTGGTCAATAAGATCAGTAAAGTAGGCTTGTGTTCTTGTAGCTCATATCAGTAACCTTAATCTGCTTTGATATTGTTCTTTACCTTGTTTCAGTGCTTGATATAAGTTTGTTTGTGCTTATTCATAGTTTATTTAGCTTGTGTATGCATCATGTTGAATTTGGTTGGCTTATTCATGCTATATCTGCTTATTTGTGCATAACTGCTTATTTTCCCAAGTCTGTGCAATATCTGGTGACTGTTTGATTAATCTGGGCTTATTGTGTGAACCAAATTGTGATTTTCTTGTTGATATTGACTCCTTGTAATTCACTGATCACAAGGGTGCCCTTGTTTCCAATTGAATCCAACTAAATCTCTCTAAAAAGCTTGGTCAAATAGTCAAAGCAGTGAGAACTCCTTTCCCCTGCTACTAGCCACTGCTAGTGTTAATTGGGTTTCAGCTTATCAATAAGCTATAATAGCTTATCTTAACCAGGAACAACTTGGATTTTGTAATAGGTGCTCATTATTTGACCCATTTGTTCATACTGGAGCATTTGGTGGGTTGACTTTAGGGTTTGACTAGAAAACCAACTTAATTGACTTTTTCATAAGTGCTTATTGGTTCATTCTAGCTTATTGGTGTTGCTTATTGGAATTTTGTTGATTGATTTGGCTTATTGAGTTCATTTGTGACATTTTGCAAGTTGAATCAAGTTCTGAGGTGCCCTAAATCTCAAACCCGACTATTTTATCTTTTAGTGAAATTGTACTTTGCTTATTTCTGGCTTATTGAGTGTGATTTTTCAAAATTTCTTTTTACAGATCTCTTAAGCATCCCAAAAGAAGGTTGTGTGTAAAATTAGAGCTTATGGCATTAGCTTATTACTTAATGGGCTAAAAAGCCCAATAAGGATAAGTTGTTTGCTTAATAAGCTGTGATAAGCTCACTTTCAGCTTTTGGGCCTTTAGAGTTTGTGATTAAAATTAAATTTTAAGTCAGATAGGGCTTTTCCAAGTCAATTAGGCCAAGTTTGACTTTTTGGGCTAAAAAGCCCATTTAAGTGGACTGTTTTTGGTTTTGGCCCATTTGAGGGCCCAATAGGGGTATTATGGTCATTTCACTTTCATTTTCTGTTTAATTAGGTTACAATAAACTAGTTTGCAAGTTTTTAGAATTTTTTTATAATTTTTGGATTTTTAATATTATTTTAATATTATTTTAATATTATTTTTCAAATTTCACATTTTTCAACTTTTTACATTTTTCTTAGCTTAAATACATTAAAATAGGATTTTTGCAACTCTTAGATTAATTTTATCACTTTTAGATTCATTTATATAATTATTTTAAGTCTTAATAGTTTTTAAATCATTTTAAATAGTTTTTATTAGTTTTAAAAATTTTTAAAAATAGTTTTTAATCTTTTTAGGTCATTTTAGAGGTTTACCAATTGAAAAATCTTTATTTGGGCTTTTTGATAATTAATTTGATTTTTAGGGCTTTAATTAGCATTTAAAAATTGAATATTTAATTAATTAAAAGGTTTGAAAAAGTTTTGATCATTGGTAAACTCTTAGTTTATTTATTTTGATTTTTGGTGAATTTTTGGTAATTTTTAGAATTAATTTTTATTTTAGCTCATTTTACGGTTTTACGTTTTGTCGTCGTAGTAATTAATTTCACGTCTTCGTCATCCTCTTTTCTCATCCCCTTCTAAACCAATATTAATCTCAACCCAATTACGAATTACTCACACACATATACCTCCTTGGGAAACGAACTTCATTGGGTCATTAGTGCTTGATTTTCCTAAATCATCACTTAATACTTACCGCTCATTTACCCTCTTTTGTTTTCCTAAACAAGAGGTGTAATTTACCACAATCATACATCCTACCCTCCTAAAAGAGAGCGACGTCTCGGCGCTCAACCCGCCTCACACTCGCACTTCCTCACATCTAGAGTCAACGTGACCTCTTATCCTCAAGAGATACTCACGTCTTTCTCGCTAGTCCAACTAAATTCTTATGATATCACCATATCCACGGCTATTACTACACTTCAACTTTCAATTTCACCTTCTATTATGCTAATATTCCTTCATCATTCATACTCCTTCTGCGTCACTTTCTCAGTTTCATTCCTGCCCCAATACTCTGACAACATACATAGTTGTCATTCAAGTTGTCAGATTACACCTCTTAACTACTGGTATGACGATTATCATCGCATAAGGATTCCATTCTCACTAGTTTCCATTAGTCCTCATAGTAAAATATTAAGATATTATCATCCCAAGTTTCTATTATATACTGATGTGATTGATACAATTTCAATTACCATCGTTCAGTTCATCCTTTCACTCTGTCCATTGCTTTCTGAAAATACGCAATATTCCTTCTTAACTCAATTCTTCACACTTTCTGTAGAAATCTCTAATATCCAAAAGTAAATCTCAATCTCTGGGTCACATATAATATGTTCAAACCTTATCCAATACTCATACTTTATCACAACGATTTCCAATATTCAAAAATTACTCTGCCTCTATGTCCTGAGGTTACACTCAAACTAAATACAATGAGATTATCCATAATTCTAACCAGTCACTTAAATACTTTCCATACTCATTTTCCACTTTCATTCATTCAAACAATCTCTATGTCCCGAGCGTAGTGCTTGATAGATCACTGATTTACTGTACCTTCCATAGTACATTATTACATCTTCCTCGTATCATATACTGTTTAAATAACTCCGTTAGCTTCACATATTCAAATCTGAAATGTATAATGGTCAAATCACTTCCTAATATCGTAATACATTTTATTCCAACCATACTATATTAATACTTCAATTTGTAAAATCCCTCCAATCCTACATGCGCCACTCTCAGTACTCTAAGAATAATTAAATTCTCTTTTTAATCTGAACAATTCATTCACCACTGGTCCTTGCATTCTTAACATACTCTCTGATCTAATAGAAGAAAAATTAGATAATCACAATAACCGTTTTTGACCCACAAAAACATACATCTCAACTCTTTCATTTCTATTACCATTCTATTTCAAGATTCCCAACAATCTGTTGATCTTCTTTCTTTGATATTCCTTTTCCATTAGTTTATTACCTTGATTCTAACTTTCTTTCCATTCTATCCATTCTGCTTGTTGCTACCAATATTCCAATTATCTCAAAACTCAAGAGTTAATTCTCAATTACTTCAGAAACTTTATAAACTCTTTTTCCTTCTCCTCCTTACTAAATACTCACTAGTTGATAGTGACAGTATCCACACTCATCCTTCATAATCTGAAACATACTTCATAAATACAGATCTATAACATATCCCATCTAATATTTACCGATTATTATTTCCCCGTCATCATTAAGTAATCCTTATCTCCTTCCTTTAAAATCCCCGAATGGCATTTATACACAAGTCCTTTTTATTCTTATTTTCTTCATACTTGAATCCATACAAGTAATACTTTTCAATCCCAAAACAAATACCACAATGTCCAATCTCATGATTATATAAATCCCGTTACACTTCTTTATTCAAGTCAACACACTACTATTACTTTCCTTTCCACTTGATATTATCCAAATATCATCATCGCAGCTCTATAATTCCTTCAGATTCCTCCAATACTAACTATACAGGCACAAAACTTCAATCTATCCTCAGCGCTCATAAACAACTTTCTCAACTACAAGATCAGATCTCACAACCACAACTTAAATATATGAATGGATTTCACACATTTAGTTCTTCTTTGTCAGCTTTATCCTTGGTTCAACAATCAGTGAAAACCTCCTGATAAACCTCCGATAAGACTCAACATACACAAAGGAATTGACAAGCTTCAGTCGGTTTCTTCGGTATCGACAAAGCCTCAATCATTTCAATCTAGTCAGACTTTTACGATCACTTCAGCCATAGATTGCAGATTCTAAAACATCTATAATACTCCAACTAAAATTCTTATCCAAAGAATTTTACACACCATTCCTTTTTAATAACAATTTTCCAGTTGTTAGGGAATATTTTCTTTCCTTCAATCATCTATTCATCATAGTAAACATTCACAATCAATAATGGACACCGATTTCTGGTGCTCAGTTTGTTCAGCCCCACATCAATCATCTTATTCACAGAACATCCAGCTTCTTTACTTTCTTCCGTTATTACTTCTCTGACGACTTACCCTTCTAGTCAAATCAGATTATCCTTATTGTCTCATTTGCCAATCCTTACAATCAATCATATTACTATCCTCAACTTCCTGATAATGCCATATAATAAAATATACAATCAGATTGCATAACTCCTATCACCAAGCTAACACAAAGCTTCCTTTTTCCCATGACGACAGTGAACTCTACGATTTCGCAGAATAATCACATAGTATCCTCAAGTACTAACTCATCTTCTCATTCTTTTCCGACTACTACTAGTAAAGCGCACAGAAAATTTGACTTATTGTAGTTTCCTACTACATACCTTCTCATCATTGACCAATAAAATCGTCAAATAGAAATTCCACTGATTACTCCCTGAAATCAGTACTCAATGCTCAACAACATTCCAATTTAATTCTTTCCACCTTTATTTATCATATACTATAATATTCATCCTTATCCCGGTTAATTTTCTCACAACTCTAGTTCAATTAATTGCGCTATACTTCTTAATTCCATAAACTCAGAAAATATTTCCTTAATATATATATATATATATATATATATATATATATATATATATATATATATATATATATATATATATATATATATATATATATATATATATATATATATATATATATATATATATATATATATATATATATATATATATATATATATATATTATTCTTCCGTCAGTGAATTTTTCATTTCAACCAATCGCAAATTCTCGTTGATTTCTCGTCCTCTGTTCTGCTAAAATCTAACATATTCAAATCTCAATATATCCTCAATAACACCTTCAGAATTTAATACACCATCAATAACACTTTCAGAATTTCAATAAAATTCTAACTCAATGATTACCAGATAAGAATATACAAATTACTACATCTAAATCTCAAATCTTATCAGCATTTCTAAAATATAGGCTGTAATAGCAGCAACATTCCTTTCATATTGATCTTCCATTATCTGAATAATTCCTTTATTCAATCTCCTTTACCGAAATGAAAACATTTCATTACCATAGAAATACCAATTCCTATACTACACTCCTTGTTATTCCTTCAGCAGCTCGACCTCCAACTAGTCCGTACTTACATCAAGTAAATAGATAATTACTTAAGTGGTATAAAATATATGTGATCTACACATCATACTCCCTCCTGTTTACCCGATTCATAGTAATTGCTTGAATACCATCTCTTCTTATCTTAGACTATTAAATTCCAAGTTTACCTTCCATTAGAGGAAATAAATTCCTATTCCTTATTTTCATTCGCAATAATACCATTCCTTTACCCTTTTCTGCCACACTTAATTTCGAATCAGGATCAATCTTTAAATTACTATCACTTTTCGTCCAGTTGAACATTCCCAAATGACTATCGATATATTAAACATCCATCAGTTACTCGAACTTATCCATATAGTTGCACCTTTCCAATTACCATTAATAGTCGTACGACACTCTTCACCGCATCTCTTCTCATTCATAATAATCCAATACACAGACATCCTTTTAAAATCTTGCAGAATAAAAGCAACATCTCTAACTGGAACATCAACATCTTCAGTTTCAGCAGCATCTTCAATCTCAGCAGCATCTTAAGTTTTAGCAACATCTTCAACTAAAACAGCAGGATTTTCAATCTCAGCAGCATCTCGTCTCCTCAGCACTATCAGCTTCAAACAATCTAACAACTATTCCCACAATCATATAATCTACCCTAATGGTTGGCAACCTTTGGAGACATATTTCAAGATACTTAGTTACATAGACACAGGAATCCCTGCTAATGACAAAAACATATCTCACTCAACTCTTTCCATGTGATAACAGTAGAAAGAAACTTAATGAGTATACACATCGAGATAGAAAGAATAGGGTCTTTTCATCAAGATATAACATGAATACTTCATACACCAACAACATAATACTACCCGAATTCTACAATCATCTCGAAAGAAAAGATACAAAGACACATCAAAATACTAAAGGGTAATAGTAGATTTCATCCATAAATCCGAGAAAATCGCAACAAAACCTTGTCACTAATGTCACTTACCCTTACCATCCTAAACAACAACAATAATAATAATCCATCACAATACTACCTCACAACATCTAGATAATCCAAATACAACATAATAATATATAAACTGAAATACAACAAAGATCCATCACTACATCACTCCATAGGATGTGGTCCATCACTTTCTCCAACTTGGCTCGTTCCTGCTTCATCTTCATCTGGTCCTAACTTGCAGCACCTCCCTTTTTTGATCTAAACACGGTGGGTTCCTAAATCCATACTTCAAAAGCCCTCCTTGACACGGCGGATCTATCATATAATGAGAATTAACATACATCTCACTATCCTAAAACTTTTAATGTGGCTCAAGATACGGCCCAAGATGAGCTACATATTCACTTAACCTGCGCAGCCTATTTATCTATTTCTGATACTTCTCAAAATCAGTCCTATAACTTCTCACTTCTGCTCTAACCTCAGTTCTTCCAACCTCACTCTCAGTCATATAATTATCACTATCAGATTCTACAACATTTTTCTTATCATCCGTATCATCCTCATCATTTAACCATCCTCTTGAAATCTTATGATCACCTACATACTGATTCTGCAAACTCCATTGACCTACAGCAAATCCCCCATTCTTGACGTAATATGGTATGTCAGACATTTTCTGAAATCACAGAAAATTCAAAAGTACATGTTGAATCCAAGATCTTTAGACTCAAACAGTTAAAACCGTTTTATCTAGGATGATCATTTGTACATATGGATTAACATAGCGAAATTGCACAATTAGTCATGAACAAGATGTTTGACAAAGATGAAAGAATTCCCAAAGGGTTTGTATTATAAATGATTAACACAAACCACTCTAGGCATGTATACATTGAATCCCATGCCTAGAGATCTGAAGAACAGTAGGTTACATTTTTGTATGATCAAGTAGTGAATGAAACCTACGGCTGTGTTTCTTTATATACTAGAAACTACAGCTGTTACAAAAGATAAATATTAAACACAAAATCTCCTATATAGTATGTAGTAACCCAAACATTAAAATCAATATTTAGACCGAGCTCTAATCTTATTTCTAATATTCAGACCAATATTTACTACTCGCCTTTTATTTGTCATGTTCGTTCGACGAATAATATTGAATTCTTGACTAGCCGGCATGGTTAAGGCATTAGCGTATCAAATACATGTCATTTATTATTTATCGATATGTCTATTTCCGTCATCGACCGTAAATATCCTCGTCATGACATAGAAAATTTTTCTATCGTCGTCGTTTTAATTTCTCGTTTTACGAGCATTCTTAGTCATTTGCGTTAAGCCTTTAAGCGTCATTCATTTATTTGACGCGTTGACGTTTATAAAATTATAACCCTCATTTAATTATCAAAATATAAATGTTCTCTGAAGGTCGATGTTTTTATTTTATATTGAGCGTTTATTTTTCGTGTTTAACGCATATCTTTCAAATCGCGTAACTTTTAAAATATCATACTTCGATAATACCCGTTAATAATTATTATTGATAAATATTATGAAAATAATACCAAAATAACATAAGTTCACCGCCTCATTTTTTTAATACGGCTAAACATAGATACTTATCAAGACAATTGGTGTCTTATACACATACACGTGTGTAGAATACCAAATATGTTTTTTTTCTTCTAAATTCATCTTTTCATTTCACTATGGATATGTATATATCCTCCTGGCCTTTTTTTAGTCGAAATATACCATCACATATATTAAACCCATACAAAACTTTTAAGATATTGAACTACTTGGTAAATTGTTGCAAGTTTTAGTTGGTCTTGAGAAGTGTTCGTTAGGTTTTAAACAACTATCATCATCAACATCACTTTCTTGAAGATTAAGAGCTGAAGTTATGAGGTTATTTGCATGAGTATATATGGCTTCAAAAATCAATATTGGATGATTGGTTGTTGCCTTGGAAGCTATAATTTTGGTTCACCATCTTATTGACCCCTTCATTTGGTTTTGTAAGATTTTATTTCGTTATCTTTTATATTCATATTTTATTATGACATATATGTATTATTTTTTTTAATTGATCTATGAAAATATTGTTTTAATACTGTAAATAATTATTTGTAATAATTAATTAAGCTTTTGGACATTGTAATTTGGTTGTTAAAAGTTGGTAAAAAGCCCAGGGTGTTGGTTGAGAAATAAGTTTTAGATCAGTTTGAATAACGTGAATGTTTGCCATATTTGGTAGGTTTTGAGGCTTGGATAATTATATAGGGTGATAGGTCTTTGTTTTGTGCTGATTTGGCCGGGTCGCTCGTCCCGTGACGATACCCGATGAATTAGATATTGTCGAAACGGTAAAAAGTACCAAATCTGAACATGCTGTATAAACCGACTGAAAACTCTAATAAGAACTCAGAACCATTGAAAAAGGTAAAACTATAGATTGTAGATAAAAATATGAGGAACTAGAATCAGTTGGATAGTTTATCAATTCATTACGGTTTGGAAATGGCGGCCGAAACGGTAGAAACAAAGTTGGCTGCGAATGACAGCCAACTCTTTTAAGTGATAAAATGGGTAAATGATTTATGATAAATATAAATTAGGGGCAATTGAACTTATAATAAGTAAACCACATAAGTTAATAATGACTTTGGTAAAAATAACTCATCTATATTATTTATGGTTTAGGAGAAATGATCTAATCTACGAGGCATGTCGAGAAACTGTAAAAAATTGGACTATATTAAATTAACGTTTAATGTGACGATTTTTATAAAACCCAAAGTGGTATGACCCACTTGTGTAGAGTTTTTGACTCAGTTTTATACTGATATTTAGAGATCCCAAGACCCGACCAATGTGAGATATTAAGTCGACAACGTTTGGAGGCGTTTTAGAACCCGTAATACATATAAAGTGGATTTGGGCCACAAAAGTCCAACTTACACTTATAATGGCTATTGGGCCATTATTGGACCTGAGATTAATAATGTATATGGAGATCAATAATGAGTTTGAAATGGACTTAAGTTATATAAATGATTAATGGCCACTTATGGGCTTTAATGAGCTTAATGGTCATAATGAGACTTTATATGATAAATTGTTCTAAAAGTCTTACGAAAAGTTTTACAAAACTTATACAATGTCCAAACTTACTAAAGTGAACTATTTACATATATGTATGGCTTACGTATATACTCGAGCCTAAGACGCGTCTCGTCATTATAGGTCTCGTTCGGTCATATGACGACCGTTGGGCATCTCCCTCTCGATCAATGATTGATTGTTATCTCGTGAAGTCGTGTATCGACTATTGGATGTTTGTTCCTCGATAAACGTTGATAGCTATAACAGGTGAGTTCATAGCCTCGCTTTTACTGCTTTATATGTGTTTATAAACCCGCGAGGGGGAATACATGCTCTTGGTAAATAAGCATACGTGTTGTATCCTTTTGAAAGGATACATGATTGTGAATAAACATTCGTTGTTGGAATATATGCTTTGAACGAATACAAGTTGTTGTTAATAAACTTAAAGACATTTGATTGAATGCTTTTGGAAAATGAACACAAGCGTTGATTGTATAGGTAATGAGCGACTATTAGTAAGGCTAAGTTGCTTATTGCCAGTGAAAAGTCCCTATAAATCGTAAACCGTTAACTACCTATAATGGGTAGGCGCTCGTACAGACGAATGGATCCATTGGGAATGATGACCCCCACCCGGGCAGGTCGCACCTGTGAGTTGGAGGCTCAGCCGGGTGTGTTGTACGTGAGGTATGGGGTATTTGGCAAGATACCTGACTAGGGCAAATGTATTGATTAAGGCATCGGTGTCATGAGCTTAGCGTAATAGTGTGGAATATAGGTATTGTATGTGTTGCAATATCGCCAATGGATGAGATTCTTGTGTTCAAAAGCTTTATGGTTTATTTAAAAACCCATTATTGTTTATTAAAAACCTATGAATTCACTCAACCGTTGTGTTGACATGTTAGTATGTATTCTCAGGTGTATAGGTTTAAGAGCAGCTGGAGCATGGAGAGCCGCGCGGGATAAAGCAAAGGCAAAACAAACAATTTCCATTCGATACAATTGACAAATCTTTATTATTTCTTAAGGTTTGTATAAATTGGTGGGACCTCTTTTTTTGTTAACTCTGATTTAATAAAATTATCGAATGGTTTATTTTATAAAATGTCTCTTTTGAGGTCGTTTTCTATGACTGTGTGTGATGTGCTATGAAGTAACGCCCAATGTTGATATTCCGCTGCCTTGTGAAATTGGGGGTGTTACAGATTGGTATCAGAGCACTAGTTATAGCGAACTAGGTCATTTTTACAACCTAGACTATAACTGCTCTTTCGTAAAATTGTTTTATTGCCTTACAAAGTATCCGCACGCTCATGGCTCCTAGAAACCAATGCTTGGTTTTGATTGTGTGATCCTATGTGTATATAGGAATGATTGTATGTATATGTAGGTACATACTATGGTATTTAAAGGCATTGCGCGTGAAGCAATGGTCCTTGCGTGATTATCGTGCGTTTTATGATACTGTTTTATAGAGAGTTTGGCTTCGCCGCCAATCACCTTTCTTGATAATTATTTATTATCCGAATACGAGTATGGAACTCGTTTGATATTTTGGGTACATGTATATTGTTTCATAATCTATCGCATATCGACTGAATTAAGCTCGATCGTTGTCATCGCATCGTGATGTGCCATTTTAGGACATCTCCTTTTGAAACATAATTGAT
The DNA here is from genome assembly GCA_025667525.1 of Glebionis coronaria. Classification (NCBI taxonomy): domain Eukaryota; kingdom Viridiplantae; phylum Streptophyta; class Magnoliopsida; order Asterales; family Asteraceae; genus Glebionis; species Glebionis coronaria. The sequence goes on along the minus strand of CM046876.1, from coordinate 173,588,180 downwards.
AAACATATTATTTTATTTATGTACTCCTTATGATTTTGAAGAATCATTTTTTCAAGGAGACATCTTCTACGTAATAAGATGTTTAATTTATTGTGTTTGATTACGTTTTGTTGGCGAAAAGGAGGATGCCAGTGTTGCACCTAAAATATATATATACCCAATCAACTATATATAAATTGGGTACAACAAAGATATGCTCATAGTAGTCATTAGTTGAGCAACTTAAAAATTTGTATTTAAATGGAATGAGACATTTAAATATAGAGATTTTAAAACGCCCAACTATGTGTCGTTTAAGGTTCTCTTATTGAAATGGGTTGGGACATTTGAATAAGAAAGTTTTAAACCACTGGATCTTAGATTGTCGATGATTTCTTTATTCAAATGGTATGGGACGTTTGAATACAGAAATCATGGAGTAAGTTTGACACCCTATACTTTTCTTGGCATTTAATTTGGTTATGATATCGTGTTATGTGATGGTATTACCTGAGTAGGATGACTTATAATCATCTTGTTGAAATAAATTGGGACGCCTTTTTATTTGAACAAGAAAGTTATAAGTTCCCGAACCAAAAATTTATAATTCTTGTTTACATGGATTGGGACGCCTTTGGATGTAAACAACGAATTATAAATGAGTGGGCTCAAGTGTGCCTGAGTTGGTTTGTGATTATTTTGTATACGAATGTATTTCTTCAACTCGTGTTTCGTTGGTATTATTCGTTCATTACGATCGTCCTTATGGTTATTATTCATTATCGTCTATGTACGAGTAACCCATTAGTATTTTCCCAAGTTGTGATTTGTCTTTATGGACCATTTATAATGTGCCTTGACTATCGTAAGCTTGATAAGCTGATCGTTAAGAACCATTACACGTTCCAAGGATAGATGACTTGTTTAATCGACACTAGAATGTAAGTGTGTACTTGTGGATCGACCGACGATTAAGTTATCACTGATAGCTTATCTTGGATGAAAAGATTTTGAAATTTTGCTTGTTATTACGGATGGTTCATCAAATAATTTTTCAGACGTAACGAGAATTATCTTTTGGGTATGGATCCGTTTTGTGAGCACCCTGTAATGTCATTTGGGTATGGATCCGTGTGTGAGCACCCTCTGATGACGAAAATATTTTTCGATTTGCATCTATGCAATCAAGATCGTGAACATCCTTTAACTTACAAACTTTCCTCTAACTAAACTTATCCGAAGATCTTGTCAAATATTCTTATTTATCATGGCTTGGTTGTTTAGCAAGCATGAGTTAACTTGATTGAACTTATTGATTTGGCATGGCTTGACTACTTTGCAAGCATGTCGTAATATGATTATATGTGCTTAATGATGGTTTTTGTGTTTGATTTGGATCGTAGTTCTTTCCATTGAGTAATGTGTACTCCGGACGAATTTTCGTATCGATGAATTCCCTTTTGACGGAATAGGCATGCATGTTTGAGATCATGCCAATAGGTGATTTTGTACGACTAGTAATAATTACATCGTCCTGAATATTTTGTAATGTTTTTCATGGAATTATGTACTATCAATGTGATTTTTTTTTATGACGTAGTTTCTTTTACGAGAACCATGATCGATATGTGTTTCGATTTGATCGATGTGATCACCGAGGTTTTGAATTGATTGTCGCATTCGAATTTTCCCAAATGCGTCCACTTCATTCGACTCTTCACCTTTCATGTGGAATTTTTCGAACTTACATCGACCGCCTCATTTTTGATAAGCTAGTAGTATTGTACCTTGAACCACTTCCAAAAATTGGTGACTTGTCAATTTTTCGATTTCAATGGATTCTCCTTCGAGTTATGTATAATTCTTTAATTATAAGGATTGAAGCTACATTCAAACCGTTCATTTGTGCCTGTTATGTATACTCATGACTTTGAATTTTGTTCATCCAACCTACATTGGAAATCTCAGCGACGACTTGTCTATCTCTCACCTCTTTGCCCTTTAACCGAAGACTATTGAGACGAATTAAGCGCTGAGACATCGCTTCCTAAAGGGGTAGATGATGTAGTAACCCAAACATTAAAATCAATATTTAGACCGAGCTCTAATCTTATTTATAATATTCAGACCAATATTTACTACTCGCCTTTTATTTGTCATGTTCGTTCGACGAATAATATTGAATTCTTGACTAGCCGTCATGGTTAAGGCATTAGCGTATCAAATACATGTCATTTATTATTTATCGATATGTCTATTTCCGTCATCGACCGTAAATATCCTCGTCATGACATAGAAAATTTTTCTATCGTCGTCGTTTTAATTTCTCGTTTTACGAGCATTCGTAGTCATTTGCGTTAAGCCTTTAAGCGTCATTCATTTATTTGACGCGTTGACGTTTATAAAATTATAACCCTCATTTAATTATCAAAATATAAATGTTCTCTGAAGGTCGATGTTTTTATTTTATATTGAGCGTTTATTTTTCGTGTTTAACGCATATCTTTCAAATCGCGTAACTTTTAAAATATCAGACTTCGATAATACCCGTTAATAATTATTATTGATAAATATTATGAAAATAATACCAAAATAACATAAGTTCACCGCCTCATTTTTTTAATACGGCTAAACATAGATACTTATCAAGACAATTTGTGTCTTATACACATACACATGTGTAGAATACCAAATATGTTTTTTTCTTCTAAATTCATCTTTTCATTTCACTATGGATATGTATATATCCTCCTGGCCTTTTTTTTAGTCTAAATATACCATCACATATATTAAACCCATACAAAACTTTTAAGATATTGAACTACTTGGTAAATTGTTGCAAGTTTTAGTTGGTTTTGAGAAGTGTTCGTTAGGTTTTAAACAACTATCATCATCAACATCACTTTCTTGAAGATTAAGAGCTGAAGTTATGAGGTTATTTTCATGAGTATATATGGCTTCAAAAATCAATATTGGATGATTGGTTGTTGCCTTGGAAGCTATAATTTTGGTTCACCATCTTATTGACCCCTTCATTTGGTTTTGTAAGATTTTGTTTCGTTATCTTTTATATTCATATTTTATTATGACATATATGTATTATTTTTTTAATTGATCTATGAAAATATTATTTTAATACTGTAAATAATTATTTGTAATAATTAATTAAGCTTTTGGACATTGTAATTTGGTTGTTAAAAGTTGGTAAAAAGCCCAGGTGTTGGTTGAGAAATAAGTTTTAGATCAGTTTGAATAACGTGAATGTTGGCCATATTTGGTAGGTTTTGAGGCTTGGATAATTATATAGGGTGATAGGTCTTTATTTTGTGGTGATTTGGCCGGGTCGCTCGTCCCGTGACGATACCCGATGAATTAGATATTGTCGAAACGGTAAAAAGTACCAAATCTGAACATGCTGTATAAACCGACTGAAAACTCTAATAAGAACTCAGAACCATTGAAAAAGGTAAAACTATAGATTGTAGATAAAAATATGAGGAACTAGAATCAGTTGGATAGTTTATCAATTCATTACGGTTTGGAAATGGCGGCCGAAACGGTAGAAACAAAGTTGGCTGCGAATGACAGCCAACTCTTTTAAGTGATAAAATGGGTAAATGATTTATGATAAATATAAATTAGGGGCAATTGAACTTATAATAAGTAAACCACATAAGTTAATAATGACTTTGGTAAAAATAACTCATCTATATTATTTATGGTTTAGGAGAAATGATCTAATCTACGAGGCATGTCGAGAAACTGTAAAAAATTGGACTATATTAAATTAACGTTTAATGTGACGATTTTTATAAAACCCAAAGTGGTATGACCCACTTGTGTAGAGTTTTTGACTCAGTTTTATACTGATATTTAGAGATCCCAAGACCCGACCAATGTGAGATATTAAGTCGACAACGTTTGGAGGCGTTTTAGAACCCGTAATACATATAAAGTGGATTTGGGCCACAAAAGTCCAACTTACACTTATAATGGCTATTGGGCCATTATTGGACCTGAAATTAATAATGTATATGGAGATCAATAATGAGTTTGAAATGGACTTAAGTTATATAAATGATTAATGGCGACTTATGGGCTTTAATGAGCTTAATGGTCATAATGAGACTTTATATGATAAATTGTTCTAAAAGTCTTACGAAAAGTTTTACAAAACTTATACAATGTCCAAACTTACTAAAGTGAACTATTTACATATATGTATGGCTTACGTATAGACTCGAGCCTAAGACGCGTCTCGTCATTATAGGTCTCGTTCGGTCATATGACGACCGTTGGGCATCTCGCTCTCGATCAACGATTGATTGTTATCTCGTGAAGTCGTGTATCGACTATTGGATGTTTGTTCCTCGATAAACGTTGATAGCTATAACAGGTGAGTTCATAGCCTCGCTTTTACTGCTTTATATGTGTTTATAAACCCGCGAGGGGGAATACATGCTCTTGGTAAATAAGCATACGTGTTGTATCCTTTTGAAAGGATACATGATTGTGAATAAACATTCGTTGTTGGAATATATGCTTTGAACGAATACAAGTTGTTGTTAATAAACGTAAAGACATTTGATTGAATGCTTTTGGAAAATGAACACAAGCGTTGATTGTATAGGTAATGAGCGACTATTAGTAAGGCTAAGTTGCTTATTGCCAGTGAAAAGTCCCTATAAATCGTGAACCGTTAACTACCTATAATGGGTAGGCGCTCGTACAGACGAATGGATCCATTGGGAATGATGACCCCCACCCAGGCAGGTCGCACCTGTGAGTTGGAGGCTCAGCCGGGTGTGTTGTACGTGAGGTATGGGGTATTTGGCAAGATACCTGACTAGGGCAAATGTATTGATTAAGGCATCGGTGTCATGAGCTTAGCGTAATAGTGTGGAATATAGGTATTGTATGTGTTGCAATATCGCCAATGGATGAGATTCTTGTGTTCAAAAGCTTTATGGTTTATTTAAAAACCCATTATTGTTTATTAAAAACCTATGAATTTACTCAACCGTTGTGTTGACATGTTAGCATGTATTCTCAGGTGTATAGGTTTAAGAGCAGCTGGAGCATGGAGCCGCGCGGGATAAAGCAAAGGCAAAACAAAAAATTTCCATTCGATACAATTGACAAATCTTTATTATTTCTTAAGGTTTGTATAAATTGGTGGGACCTCTTTTTTTGTTAACTCTGATTTAATAAAATTATCGAATGGTTTATTTTATAAAATGTCTATTTTGAGGTCGTTTTCTATGACTGTGTGTGATGTGCTATGAAGTAACGCCCAATGTTGATATTCCGCTGTCTTGTGAAATTGGGGGTGTTACATAGTAGTCCTGATATTCTTCATTCCTATCTTGATACTTTGTCCACCAGCTTGAAGAATTCAGTATTGGCAGATTTAGTCCTTGTCTTTGTGTTTTGACTTATCAACTCACTTTTGACCCAACAATCTTCCCCTAGTTGATAATGTCAAAACACTTCCCCTTAAGCATATATCTTTTGTAAACCATACGACACCAAGGATCAACAGATTACTTTAGTCCTTGTAGACTTCTTCCCCTTTTTGACATGATCAAATAGGGGTCTTCTATGTAAACAACCTTGATTTTCAACAACTCCCAACCAATACCATACTTCTAACCCAAGTTTTCTACTTTTCAAAATACCATCCATGAAGCACATAGGGGATAAAAAATGATTTTGAGCAGTAGATACTCACACTAGTTGTAGTAATACCAATGAGAAGTAGCAAAAATCTTCACCTTGACGTCGTATGTGAATGACTAACACTTTATCAAATGAGCTTCCCCTTAAAGTGTGCTAGTCATTTATGAATCTTCTAATTCAGTAGGCTATGTATAATGATCATGAAGAAAAATAATTATAAAAATCTTGATGCTGAAGTAGAATAACCCAACCTCGTGTTCCATGTCTTGTACTAACCATGTGACTCCGAAACTCACGGCTATAATGAGTAGGCCCCAAAACTCACGGCAATAATGAGTAGAAGTCTCGTGATAAAATGAGTCCTCACCCCTGTAAATGAGACACATATAATAGCGAATACGAGCATAGAGCGTCATAAGAACGATCTCGTACCCAATTACCTTTTTATCAAGTCGTCATCACAACTTAAAAACACCTACAAGTTATATTCATGCCCTGCTAAGTAGAAGATATAATAGAACACCAATTCGCGAAAATCTACCTCAAACGTCAATATCATCACAAAAATTATTCTTCACAATCATGAAAATAAATCAAGCCTTTATACCATTATACCAGTTGCTGTGAATATACCAATCTCCAAAACCTTGCTGTCCCAAAACTCATATCTGACAGCAGGGGAACTTTCAAAAACAGTGGGAATCTATTAATGAAAGCAGGGGGAACTATTGAAGGCAGGGGGATCATAGCAGGGGATACTTCTAATGAAAGCAGGGTGAACATTCTCATAAGCAGGGGGAACTTTTAATGCCCCTGTTTTTGTTATTAACTGTGCCAAACCCACATAAAGTGGGAATGAATTTATAACAGTAAAACAAATAACAAAAACAAAGACTATTAAAAACAAACCCTACAGTGAAAAATTTATACCTGCTGTGATATTTGTAGCCACACCCCATCATTCTGTGCAGTCAACTCCATCCCAGCTGCTACACCCATTTTTTTATTTTATTTTATTTTTTTTCTTCTAAACATATACGAAACCTTCTTTTTGCCTTCCCCACGAATCACATGTCCCCTCTTGTCTTATTCGGTCAATATTGTCTTTCAACCCACGTGAATCAAACCTAAAACAATGCTATACGTCACAATCACCAATCACATAGCATTTATAAGTATCTTCACGTGATGTATACCAATTTTTAAATATTGGACCGAATAATACTTAAACACACCAGGGACCCACGACTACTTTTACGTTGTATAAGATAATGTCGCATGATAGAGCAATTAAAACAATCACGTGTCTAGTTGTATATTGCAAATCAACACCGACAGCCTTTTGTTTAAAACCCTTACCGTGGGACCATATAACCACTTCGTTTGTTTTTAAACCAAATAACAATGGGAGCAAAATAACCACACGTGGATACCAAGAATAATAATCAAGTTGAGCAACTGTTTTGTGTCATTAAATGCCTACGTCCCTATTGATTAAAAAAACAGTAATACCCATTTGATTGATTTGTTTTCTATGTCGAGAATACCCAACAGCAGCCACGAACTTTCCAGCGATCAACAGTTAATTACCTAAGGTTTCGACATGAACCCTAGATATTCACAGCAACGAACACGGACACGAAAAACATCTTGAATCTCCTAGATATCTAGAGCCACCCGCTCTGATACCACTTGTTGAATCCAAGATCTTTAGACTCAAACAGTAAAAACCGTTTTATCTAGGATGATCAATTGTACATATGGATTAACATAGCGGAATTGCACAATTAGTCATGAACAAGATGTTTGACAAAGATGAAAGAATTCCCAAAGGGTTTGTATTATAAATGATTAACACAAACCACTCTAGGCATGTATACATTGAATCCCATGCCTAGAGATCTGAAGAACAGTAGGTTACATTTTTGTATGATCAAGTAATGAATGAAACCTACGGCTGTGTTTATTTATATACTAGAAACTACAGCTGTTACAAAAGATAAATATTAAACACAAAATCTCCTATATAGTAGTCCTGATATTCTTCATTCCTATCTTGATACTTTGTCCACCAGCTTGAAGAATTCAGTATTGGCAGATTTAGTCCTTGTCTTTGTGTTTTGACTTATCAACTCACTTTTGACCCAACAGTACATAACGTTATTATTTAAAAATATATATGCAATGCATAACTATGTAAATGCAAATGAATTACGTATTCAAAATAGATATATGTATGCGATGCAATACAATGCAATGCAATACAAATGATAATTATACAATATTCATAAAAATGAAATTATGATGAAATTATGATGAAAGCACTCCACGTACTTTCATTAATACCAATACCTCATTGCAGTATTTACTTAATAAATACTCAAGAATTCACAACAATTATAAGGGATGCATCTATAACAACAAAAATAAATAATCTTACCGGAGCCTTGCAGAGAAGTTGCGTTGCTTTTATAAAATACTTTCGACACCAAAGTTATAGTTTAGGACATTTTTCAAAAATCGACCTAATTCGCTATAACTAAAAAGCTCTGGTTACCAATCTCTATGTCCCAAGTTACATTGCGCAGCAGAAAATACACAATTGGGTGTTATTCACAAACTTCATTTCACAACTCTTTAAATGATCTAAAAATAATATATTTAAGAATAAATATGGAAATATTTTAAATCAATGTCTAAAATCTTCAATCCCAAGTAGAATCAGTTTAAAATATATATATCAGAGTAACGTACAGGTTCCCCTAGGATCTTAATCAAAACAACAAACCTTTTACCAAAATACTTGACCATTTACTATATGTTTATGACAATAGGGAAAGAAATCTGTTTTAGACCAAATTACTACAAAATCAATTCCGCAATCCTTCTCCAGCAAGCTCCGCAAATTAACAACTTCAAGTACCTGAAATACATGCTTAAAATCATCAACACAAAGGTTGAGCAAGTCTATAGGTTTTACAAAATCATAATTGAACACATCGTAAAAATCATTCACAATTGTTTAATAGAGTTGTGGCCATACAACTATCAATCAGGTATATCATATTATAACAGTAGCTATTGAATTGTATTAAGCTCATGACACCGACCCCTTAACTTAGTCACCCACGCCAAATGCCAGCATGACTAAAAAAATTTACCCGTGCCCCTACTAGGGTATTAATTGCAAGAATACCAATTCTTATTCACGTAAAATTATCCTTCCCAACGCGTTACTCAGCGTAAAGCCCTGGTCTCAGATAGAGTTGTCAGCCCAATAGTACTATTATTAGAATAAGCGGTTATTCCCAACTCGCAACATCAAGTCAGAAGATAGTTAACGGCTCATGAATTTAGGGTCTTATGCAATTAGGTACTTATACAATTCATTTCATCAAAGGCAACGTCGGGTCCAACAATTACTCATGACATGTGTTCATTTTACTTCAAATAGCATGTATCCCCCTCGCGGGTTTTAAAATCATTAAAACAAGTAGAAAGCGAGGCTATAGACTCACCTGAAGTAATAGCAGTAGTAAGACGATCTTCGACGATAGTTGATGCCCGATAAACACAAAAACCGCAACCTATCAAATAAGGCGCGTTCATGAATAATAACTCGAGTAAAATCCGTACTTAGTAATATCAAACTCAAAATCAGAAAATCACAATCAATCCAAAATAAAAAAATAATGCAAGTGACCTTTTTATTCCATTCTATATATTTATTCTATTAGTTAATTCCTTCGATAAAAATCTGCCGGTACACACCAAATGTACAAGCTCATTTACCCCACTTAAACACGTCAAATTTTTATGATACTAATCAGAAACTTCACTTACTATATATAGAAAGGCCTTTTAAAAACTCATCAAAAGATTTCACATTTAAAGTTCCCTGCCCGACACATCTTTGAACTACAAAAACCAGACAGTTTTACGTCAACAACTCATATAGTCTTTTATCACATTTATTTTTCTCCGTTTATGAAACCGACACTCAACTTTGAAAATAAACTCGACATCCTCATACTTAACCTTGAAAATCAGTCCATGACATATTTAAAAATCCATTTTATAGTCCCCGAGATTCGATCCAAATATCGACAACAATTATATATTGTGTCAGTACTCGTCTCTCGGTACACGAAATAATCAAACTAACGTAACTTGTCGCTCGTTTGGAGCTAGAAGTCCTACCTTATACCAAAACGAAGCTAAAAACATCCTCTACAACAATATCTAATTAGTTCATCTCAAACTCAAACTCATATTTTCAGAAAATTAATTTTAATAGTCTGTTATAAAATATATATTTAAAAATCCTTTAAAATTAATTTTTCACCATATTTTAACCCCATTTTTACCACTATAATCATTCTTACACTACTAGTTTCAATCATAATATTAAAAATCATACTAGATGATCAATTCATAAAAACCCAACTAAAAAATATTAACATGCAATCATAAAAACTAATATATATAAACATAAACACCTACATACAACAACAATTTAAGATCAAACAACAAGATTTTCATCCAAAAATGGGTTTTTCAAAAAGGTTCATGCATGTGGAAAATTTTCATACCAATGGATAGAGATTGATGAAACTAAGATGGGTCTTTGATTAGAATTAAGAGATTCAAGTTAGAAATTTGTGAAATGGCGGTTTTTGGTGGCTATGGGGGTGACGGCAACAAGGGGTGGGAGAGAGAGGGAAGAGAAAATTTGCATGTGTTGTGATTGTGTATGTGTTTTTGTTTTTGTTTTTCCATTTTATATGGGGAAAGTTTAGGGTAGTTTTTGCCAATTGTGATTCTTTTGGACCAAAGTGCAAATACTTTGTTAAAAAGCGGGAAATGACTATTAGTCACTTTTAATATTTTTTACGGGTCTCGGGTTTCATAAAAATGCTTCTCAAAACTTAAAACGCACACAAAATATGATATTATATAGTCCCGGCACGACTTAATGCGACATTAAAATGAAAACGTCAAAATATTAAACATCGACATGTTTAAAATAAAATGTAAAATTTCTCGGGCATCCGTCGATATCGTCATCACTAATAATCCTCGCAACTCGTCAAAACGTAAAAATAAAATTTCAACATCATCCAAATCAAATCACCAATCGTCATAATAATCAACCTCGTCAAAATTTCAAAAATATACGTAAAAATATAATTAAATAATGACCACGGTTTTGGGTTGTTACACTTTGTGCGCGTTGGGTTGTCATACAACAGGTTTCTTAACACTAGGTTCCACAATTTTCCCACCCATCTTAGCAACGAGTTTCTTCAACTCAGCTATCGCTATTTCCCTGTCTTGTAACTGAGCTTTCAACCCTTTAATTTCCAAATTATGTTCATTCATTTCTCGAAACGTTTTGGAAAGTTTTCTTGCAAGTTATTATCATGTGGAAAACTACCAACGTCTTTTTGCAAAGCAAGTTCAAGAGAATGACAATGTTTTTTAAGGAAATCAGTTTTGTGTTGAAGTAACTCAAAAGCCTTTTTATCAACATTTTCTTTACGTTTCGAAAGCTCAAGTTCAAGACGCTCACATTCTTTGATTTTATCAAGATATTTGCATGCAACATCAGAATAATCATCGATATCAGCACAAGATTGAAGAGTAACACACAAAATATCTTTGGAGAGACATTCTTCTAAGAGTAAATCATATTCATCAGAAAAAACGGACTTGTCCATTTGAAGATCGTCAATTTCTTTCTCAATAGACTCAACATATTTTAAATTATCAAGCATTTCAAACCGAATTAATCTTTCAAATTCAAGCATATTTTCTTTTAATGTGGTCGTGTTCGGTATTAAGATTTGTTTGATAAGCACATTTATATCTTGAGGAATTGGTTTTTTCCACTCGTCATTTTCTCGTTGTTTCCATTCATTGTCAACAATGGATTTAATATTATCAGTGTAATGTTGTAGAAACCCAAATGGCTGCCTACTCTTGCTTTTAGAAGCATAAAGAGGCAAGTAGTTGATGAACTTAGAAACGTTTGTTTTCGTAGTAGCAAAAGCTTTCTTCCTTTGAATTCTTCTTTGTTTGCATTCTAAAAATAATTCCTCATGAGACTTTTGTTTTTGTGTAGTGAAAAGACCATATAGACTATTCTCATAAGCATAATTGTATGGTTTCACAAACTCTTTATTGACCGGTGATCTACTCTCCTCTTCCCAAAGGGATGTCTCATCATAACCAAGAGGATATTCAGGATCAGTCCATTCAGATTCATCCATATAAAGGCGCGGGTTCACAGCTTGAGCTTGGGCAAGATAATCAGGACTTGCAAAGCTAGCTTGACCCTTAAACATAGACGGAGGTGCTATCATTCTTACGGTTTGAATAGAGTCATGCGTTTTATAAACAACTTTCTTCAAAAATTCGACTTGTTTTTCTAGTTTCGTTACTTTTTCAGTATCTTTTTCATGTCGACTTTTGAAATCTTGTTTTAACGTTTCAACCTCTTGTTTCTTAACATCAAGAATTTTAGCAGACTCGGTGTTATCCATCGAAAGCCGTTGTTTCAAGTTCGTTAACTTTGGTGGTAGCAAGGTACGTTTTTTGACGTTCATCCATTAATAAAACATTAAATTGACGTTTCTCTGTGGTTAATAAATCAAGAGTTTCGTTGTATTTCTTTTCAAGATCGTCCTTTTTACTTTCTAACGCACTACCCTTGTACCCCTCAAGCTCTTTGGTTTTCTGAAGAAGCTCATCTTTATAGCATTCAATGGTCTCACTAGATGTAATTAGTGCGGCTTTGCATTCTTCAAAATTTTGAGTGAGCGTTGCGTTTGCCTTCTTTAAATGCTTTTGAATTTTTCTAGTTTCATTGACATCTTTTTGTAAACTAGCAATTAAATTAGCAAGCGCGACACACCTCATCATCATACTCATTTGCATGTTGATCATCCTCAAATTCATTATTGCACATGTCTGATGAATCGGGTGTGGTATTGCTATCAACCTTTTCCGTCATACATGTGTCATTAATGGCATTGGGTAGTGATGTAGTGTTTTTGCAACCCTTTAGGAAAAGAGAGGCAAAGTAGTGGTAAGCGTTAAGTGTCGGTTTAGGAAAACCGAGCACTAATGACCAAATAAGTTCGTTTCCCAAGGAGGCACGTGTGTTGTGAATTGAATTGATTTTGATTGATGATTTTATTAAGAAGAAAAGAGAAAATAGAGATAAGAAAGAAAAGACGGTTACGAAAACGGATTAAACTATGACGAAAAAGGCGATAACGTAAAACCGTAAATAGTACAAAAATAAAATTTTTAACCTAAAAATTCCTAAAAATTACTAAAAATCCACAATAAAATTCTAAGAGTTTACAAAAAATCCAAACTTGTTAAAACCTTTTAATTAATTAGATAATGACTTTTTAATGCTAATTAAAGCCCTAAAAATCACAATTAATTATTAAAAGCCCTAAACAAGATCTTATAGTTTGTAAACCTCAAAATATCCTAATTAAGCTAAAAACTATTTTTAAAAAATTAAAAACCAAATTAAACTATTTTTAAACACTTAAAAACTATTAAAATCAATTAAAACTTAAATTAATTCTAGAAATTAATTGAAAAGCCCTAAAAATATTTGGAAAGTTACAAAATTCCTAATTTAGTGTTTACAATCTAGGAAAAATGAAAAAAGTTAAAAGATTAAACTTTTAATTTTTAATAATAAAATAATATTAAAATAATCAAAAAAATTCAAAGTTTACTAAAAAATTCTAAAAAATTACCAAAAATCCTAAATAATGTACTAAGACAAAAATGAAATTAAAAGTTACTAAAACCTTTTTAATAATTTTATATTAAATTTTAAAGTTGGTTTAAAACCCTAAAATCCTATAAAATCAAAAATGAGACTTTTTGAAAACTTTTTGTGATGTAAACCTCAAATTACTTAAACAAAACCTAAAAACATTTTTTATAAAATTTTAAATCTACTTTAGCTATTTTTAAACTAATTAATTAAATACGGGTAATTAAAAAATGATAAAAAATAAATAAATAAAGGGAAAAATCCAAACTTAGCACATAAAAGTCATAAACTCTAATACAGTCCTAGGAAAAATGCAAACTTGGAAATAAGCTAAGCTATAAGCTCAAATAAGCTAAAAAGGCCACGACTTATTTTCCAAAAGCCCAAACACACTCACCTTAAGTACAATTTTAAAAGAAACCCTAGCAGTCAAAGACCCTAGGGCGCAATGGTAGAACGTGTGTGTTGTGAGGAGGATGGCGCAGGTTCGAGTCCTGGCCAGTCCTTTTTGCTATTTATTTTTTTTCTTTTTTTTACTTTAAAAAACACAATCCAGTAACTATTTAATCACTTAAAAACACAAATCAAATCCAAATTAGCCAAGATTAAAGCTATTGAAGCCAAAAATGTGCCCAGGTTTGACTGAGTTTCTGATGAACAACAAGTAGATTTCTTCACTTGTGAAGAATAGGACAAGAGGACTTGATCCTTGGGTTTTGATGCTGTTTTGTTGGACAATAGGCACCCCTACACTCAGTTGGAGTGCAGGGAGTCAATATAATGCACAAAAACAGGCACAAGTCTAACAAGAATCAAGCACAAATGAGCAATTAAGGTTACTGATATGGCATATGTTTCTGATGAACAAATTGCACAAATTACATGCACAAATAAGAACTTCAAAGGCTTAAAACTTGAACAATGATTCACCAAACAGCTTACAAGCAACACACAAACCTAAAACTACCTATAATCTAACAACCAACAAGATTTGGTGATAAAATTTCAACAAAAGCAATCAAACAAGGCAGTTTCTGATTTTAAGCTATATTGACCATTTTTTAAGCATGCAAATGTGACTTATATCCTATCAAACTGAAAACTTAATGCATAAATCATAAAATACCCATCCAAGAAGTGTTTTAAACCAGTTATCTCCAAAAATATTTCACCAAATCTCAAATAAATAACAGATCCAAACACCCCTTAAGATTTCTGAAAATGATTTTTTCAAAGAAAATCTAAACAAAACTAGAGCAAACTGATTAAACAAGTTCTAATCATGCATACAACTCCTAAATAAGCATAAACAAACAATTAAACAATCACTTAACAACTTTTCTCACAAAGTCACCAAAAATCACACAAAAACACAATTTTCTGAAAACTAAAAAAAATGGAACAAGGGTTTACCTTGTTGGGCCTACATCCAAGCCCAACCAAGGCTGCTTAGCCTTCTCCAACAGACCCGGGCCTGTGCTGAATCACTTGGACAAACAAGCTTGGAAATCTGCTAAGATTAACAAGGTGAATAACAAGAAGAATATGGTTTCTTTCTCCCAAACTCTTTTACAAACAAATCAATCTTGGAAACCAATGAACACGTTTTAAAAACAATTTCAACACTCAGAAATCCAAAATCCAAGTCCACTTTCACTTTCTTAGACTTTAAATTTCTGAAATTAAAACCTTTTTAAAACCCCTTTTTAAAACTTCAAAACACACAAGTGTTTACACAATGTAATTGGAACTCAGTCTTAGCTTTCACAACACACACCAACTTTTAAAAACTATAAAAAGAATTACAATTTTGGAAAAATACCAACTTTATATATTTTGTAAAAAGGAATTACAAATGCTTGAGAGCTAAAAACTGGAACAAAGGGAAATGTACATACACATTCCCTATTTATAATACTACTAGGACTATTCTAGAATACTGATTAAAATATTACAATGTGCAAAACCCTAATGTGCTAATTCCCTGAAATGCCCTTGGTTTGACTGAAAATTGGGTCAATATTCGTCTTCATGTGATATGCCAGTTGTGAAAACTTCATCTTGGACGTTTGTTTGGTCTTGGGGACCAAGTAGTTGCTAGGAGATGTTGGATGTGTCTGGTGTTGGGTTTTGGGGGAAAGTGATGGGTGCAGGGGAGTACCAAAGTGTCACATGGGGTTGTCTAGTGAGGGGGGTTTTGGTTGGGATGGGATGAGAGTGACCTTAATTAAGGTTCTGGAAACAATTAACAAAAACCCCTTTGATTTAAGGTTTTTAGGGATTAGGGTTCTTGGGGATTAGGGGAGAGTTTGATCTGTTTTGGGGAAAAACGTTTTTTAAAAATGGTGTTTAGAGGGAAATTAAGGAAGGTTGACCCTTTGACCAAGTTTAATAAATAAACCTGGTGGGTTTTGGACGGGTTGGGTTATGGGTAGGGTATGGATAATGGGTAAATGGGTGGGTATGGTGAGGTGTCAGTAATGTATTGGTTGTGTGGGATTGGTTGTTTGGCAGTATTGGCCCCCCAAGTTTCTTGTTTCATTCATGTTGTAATAAATGGCTAACAATGCCCTTTTTCCCTTTAACAACTTTTGCTCACTTGTCAAAAATGGCACAAATACTTTTCAAAATTGAACAAGGACTTCAAATGCCAATTCTTCATTCTTCAAGGACTGATCTTGTAATATCTTCAAACTTTAGGGACCCTATTCATAATTTTGAATATTTGAGGGGTATAAAGTGTTAATCTTCAAAAGTTGAGGGACCAAACTTGCCAATCTTCAATTCTTCAAGGTCCATTTTGGAAATTCCAGATTTGGGTCCGGTTCATTGTGCGGCTTCGTTTCCCGTGTTCGTTTTTGAATGATTCTTGTGATCTTTTGCCATTTCCTCAATATCCGTACCTAAAAATACACAAGTAACAAACACAAGCATATATTTGGTATATTCAATGATATTTTATGCATTTTAAGCCTGATTTGGACGATGAGACTATGTATAAAAGCAGTCTCATCACTCCCCCATACTAAACCATTGCCGTGCCCTCACGCAATGCTAGAATAAAGTATCATAGCATCTCCAAAATTTATTTTTATTCACTTTATTGAAATGATAAACTAGCTATACTACTAATATTACTACTACTTGCGTTTTAGACATAATGTATGATTTTCATCGCAAAATGGGACGTTTAGGTTCATAGAATAAGAACACGTGAATGCTTCGTTAGAAATAATTTCATCGTCCTCGATTTTCACTCCAATTCCATGCTAAGTGTGCAACGAGATCATTGTCATTATAAGTTAGTAATGCTAACACTACTCATATGCCCTAATCATGTACTTATCCTCCCATTATTCCTAAGTTGTATCTCTTATATTTTATTTTGTCTTGAATGTTTCACGAGGATACATCATTTGACTTATGCGATAATAGAGATTTAGGTCTAAAAATAGAGTCCTAACGGTGTAACTAAGACCATCAAATCAATAACCCCTCCTAATAGACAACGATGTCAAAAAATTAAGTTGACAAGAAGAATCGATAAACACGGTTTTATAACGGTTTTGAACATGAGACTTGTTACCAAGACTTTTATACGCCCCATAACGGAAGGGCCTTATTATCTTTGGTTTACCTCCATCTTTTATTCAACTTCGCCATGAAGCTTTTATTATGACTTCGGTCTTGCCTTGCCTTTTATTATCCGCCTCATCGGTGGTTTTATTAGCCAAAGACGTATATCCTCACGCTAAGGCGAATTTTGGATCTTTAAAGCTTCGAAGATTAAGGCTTGATTCACTTTCAATTTTTGCATAGATTCTAGGCCTTGTGGGGCTTCAAATTGTTTGCTAGATTTAGGTGAGCACTTGAAATCTTATTATTGGGTGAAGCTTTCGATTATTGGGGTGCCAATACTTCAAAACCGTGACGCTGGCGATACCTTAATGTCTTCCCAATTTATTTACACGGAAGCTACTAGAAAAGACTAGAAACCCAACAATCCTAACTAAACCGCTAAGTAAATATTTATTTAGCAAAAAATATTTACAAGCGAAGGGAGAATAAGCAAACAACGAGAACACATGAGTTTTTGAAAGAATACGAGTATTCTACATTTAGCATAGTAACTTATAATTAACTCTATCATTTCTCGTCCTCATTTAAGAGACTTAGCCTAATGTGTAGTTAATGAATCAAAGCTAAGTGCTCAACACGCACGGTCGAGTCAAAAATTACTCTTATTCTCGCCATCGGAAAATCTACATTCGTGTCTTTAAACACTTATAAAATATGAGAAAAATTTTAAATTTGGCCATTTTTAGCCTTATTTTGCAACAAAAACGATAAACAAAAAGATAAACTTTAGAAAGCGTGAAGGTTTAGCAAGGCAAGTATCTATTCACCCCCCATACTAAAGTTAAACATTGTCCTCAATGTTTCGAGTCTAGGGGTGCAAACACCCCTTTACTAGAGACGTAGTCGAATGCCTAATCTAGCATGGAAAGGGTGTAACCAGTAAATTAATAGCCGTTTATGAAGTGTGCTAATAACCTAAGATTAGAACATAAAAGGATATATCATTTGGATATTGAGAAATGTCTCCAAAGCAAACGATCGAGTGCTCCCATAAAACGAACACGAGAGGCTCCAATCGTGAAGATCATGATCTAAAAACCACAATGCACAAACAACCACGGAACAAAGGTTGGAAGGGAACAAATCCCCTCACATTAAACTAATTAGAAAGCAATAATATGTACATGGATAAGCATGGGTCTCCCCCACGAGGCACCTTGTTTTTGATAACCGAGTCAAAAGCTCGACTCGAATCCCCATAAATGTGATCATTTAGGGATAATCATGGTGTGGTCAATTTTTGGTGGGGCTTACATGATAAACAAGGCCCAAAAACAACCGGTATAAAGGACTAAGTCCTTTGATGGTGCAAAATACCGGGATCGAAGATGGCGTTCTCGTTTTCATTGGAGAAACAAATCAACGCCACTTCATCAAGAGTCAACATAAACCCAAAGGGTTTCAAGAAAATAGGAGAGAAGAAGTAGAAGGGTGGGACAATGGGTAAGTCTCTAAAAACATGAGCTACTCGAGGTAGACTCGCACCAAGCAAATAGATATAGTTTCCATTTATTGCATCGGTGGAAGACCGAGATTTCCCTTTACAAGCAATTCCAGGATCAAATATCTCGTCCTCGGTGGAAAAAGGGGAGGGTACAAATGGGGCTTCCCCCACACCAGATCCACACAAAGCATCGTCAAAAGGAGAAGACGAGCTTGTAGCACTCAATAAACGCAGTGATGACGGAGTTAGAATTGTAGAAAAATCTTTTAAATTCAATTCAAAATCTTTTCCTTTTTCATCTTTTACACTCTCCTTGTGAAAACCCGATTTAATTATGTCAAAAATATTTGGTGTATCTAAAGCAATGTTAGTCACACTAAAAATTTTCACATTTTGAAACCGTTTTGGCAAAGGTGGTGGCAAGTTTTCAAATCTTTTGTCAACAAGGAAAACTTCCCCATCGGGATCAACGTATTCATCATCCGAAGAATCACTCGAGATTGGAACCGTAGGCTTAACACTCTTAACCTCCACCGGCGGAGGGGACGGAACTTCATTTTTATCAACAACTCCTAAAACTCTATTTGAAATTCTTTTGCAAATGTTTTTGATGGGATTGACATTGTACAAAGATGTAATCGAATACACATGAGAAAGTGTGGAGTTTTGGGTTGCATTAATGACGAGTTCTTCCTCATTGAAACGAAGAGTGATTTTTCTTGCATGCACATCGATAAGTGCTCTCGAGGTATCCAAAAATGATCGACCTAAAATTAACGGAACTTTAGGATCGATGGGAATGTCAACAACAATAAAGTCTACGGGATAGTAGAACTTTCCAATTTTCACAAAGACGTCCTCGGCAACTCCACAAGCTAGAATCGTAGAATGATCGGCCATTTCGATTGACATTCTTGAAGGAGTGAGATTTGGAAGATTGAGCGATTTAAAAATCTCAAGAGGCATCAAATTAATACTAGCACAAAGATCGGCTAAGGCGTAGCATTCTTCCATGTCTTGTATAGCACATGGGATTAAAAACTTTCCAGGATCACCGACTTTTTGAGGTATGCGGCTTAGAAAAACCAAAGAACAACTAGACGATTTTTGCAATTTCTCTTTGTTATTCAACATACTTTTGAAGTTCGCGGCAAATCGAGGCATCATGACTAAGGCGTCGGCAAAACTTATATTAAAATGCAAGTCACGAAACATTTTCATAAAGAGTTCAAATTGATAGTTATTTCGTTCTTGTGCCTTTTCCTTGTCTCGTCTTGAAGGGTAGGGTAAAGGTGGTGTGGGTTGGGGCATAGTAGGCATAGGCATCGGCCTTGGAATCTCGGGTTCCATGATTGGTATTGGTTCAACCGTAGGTGTGGTTTGAGCGGTACTTCGTGGGCTTTGAATTTGCTCCTTTTCAACCAACACCTCGGGTTCTTTCTCTTTTTCCTTCTCCATAGAAGTACTTGGACAAGAAATGGGTTCTTTGAAAGTTTTACCACTACGAGTAGTAACAACCTTCAATTCTCCTTTCGGGTTCACGATGGTATCACTAGGAAGACCACCCGAAGAAGAGGGCTTACACATGATAGCTTCAAACATTTTTCCCATACGGTCTTCAAACTTAGATTGCCTAGCATCCGCTTTTAACAATTCTTGCTTAATCTCATGTTGACCTTGCTCCATTTTTTGTTGATTTTGTTGGAGTCTTTGAACATTTCCTTCCATTTTATTAGCATGAGTTTTAAGTTCATTAGCAAGTTCGTTTTTTAGCTCGTTTTTCAACTCGGATCTTAAGCTAACCATTTCACGTTGCATATTGTCAAACTTAGCATCATTAGCCTTAGCATAATTCAAAAATTCTCCTTGAAGATTTTTGGTGTGATCATTTTGAAAACCTTGAGTAGAAGTTTGAAAATCACGGTTTTTGTTTTGATTAGAAATTTGCCCATTTCCACTTTGATAATTACCCTTGTTGTAATTCCTTTGATTTCCTTGGTAATTTCCACCTTGGTTGTTGTTGCGATAATTATTAGCATTTTGATTTGGTGGAGCTTGATTTTGGCGGGAACCTTGACCGATTTGGTTATAAGTTCTCGTGGCTACATAAGCACTCGAAGTGTTACCATCCGCGGTAATGCACTCGGAAAGATCATGAGCTCCACCACACGACAAACAACTCTTAGAAACTGCTTTAACCGAAGCGGAATTTGAAGCTTCTTGAGCTTTCCAATGGGACATAAGGCTAGCAAATCTATCAAAAATCGATTTTCTTCATTTGCTTCATCATGCAAAGCATTAATGCTACGAGACGATGACGAGCCCAATTTGGCAACACTCGGTGTGTTACGAGGGCTATAAACCTTAGACCTATTTTCGATTATGACCAAAGCTTCTTCAACCATTTTACACAAAAAATTACCACCCGCGGCGGCATTTATATAATCTCTTTCATGATCATTAAGTCCATTGTAAAACGTGTCAATTTGGTGCAAGTCGGAAAAACCGTGATGAGGACATTCATGTAACATCTCCTTAAACCTATTCCAAGCCGTAGAAAAACTTTCATTTGATTCTTGTGAAAATTTAGAAATCTCATTTTTCAAATGCGTAGTCTTAGAGGGCGGAAAAAATTGGTTCACAAACTTTGAAACGAGATCCTTCCACGTCAATATAGAATTGGGTGGCTCTTTCTCTAACCAAATTTTAGCGGGCCCCGCTAAGGAATACGGAAAAAGCATCATCTTAATCGAGTCATTCGAGACATCCTTAAATTTGCAAGTGGCGGTAAGACGATTAAATTGGCGGATATGGTTGTGGGGATTGTCCTTCTCATCACCACGGAATTTGTTGTTTTGGATCATCGACAACAAACCCGTTTTCACCTCAACATTCTCCGCAAGGATTGCGGGAATCACAATAGCTTCTCCATAACCCTCGATGGGTGCTTGAAGTAACTCCATCATAGTTCAATTTGCCATGGTTGGTGCTTCTCGTACAATGGGTTCGTCAATAGGAGACTCCTCACTAGAATGAGTTGGAGTGGGAGTTTTGTTCTTTCGTCTACGTGCACGTTTTGCTTGATTACGAGTTAGCATAAACGTCACATACAACGAGGAGACGAGCAAAGAAGATTCTTTTTGGTATTTTGTATTATTATTTTTTAAAATTTTTGTGGTTTTTGATTGTATTAACCTTTTGGATTTTGGTGAAATGTATTAAGTAGACACAAATCTACAAATCTCCTCCTTAATCAAATCTCTCGATTAAAGAAGCCTCAAGGAATGAAAACGATCACGTGAAGTGAACGCCTTCGATGACTTTAGAACGATGGTGGAACACCAAATCGTTCAAGAGGGTTTAATCAATAGAAACCAAGAAAGTATATATGATATGTAATAATACTTTGGGCGGCAAAACCCTCGATTCACTCTCAAAATCAGATACGCACAAGCAAGCGGAGGAAACGAGGCGGCGCGAAGCACTTAAGAGCCTTTTTCCTTTAGGTCGTGAAATACAACCGCCTTATACCCACCTTATAGTTTGTATTTTCAAAATCGAGCTTCACGAAAGTATTTATCTATTTTTGCCTTTTTCTTTGGTTTGAGATTCGAATACAATGATTGGGTAATGACCTCCCAAGTCAAGGTTGTAATTGCTCACGTATTTGGAGTACTTGTGAATTTATTGTTCTACGTATACAATATAGTAACAATATTCACACAAAAACCAAAAAACGATAATACGTATTAGTAGAGTGCTACTAATACAAATACTAATTATGGCTATAAAAAAAAACAATGGTTCAATCAAAACACAACACACCTCTCCGGCAGCGGCGCCAAAATGATATAGTGTTTTTGCAACCCTTTAGGAAAAGAGAGGCAAAGTAGTGGTAAGCGTTAAGTGTCGGTTTAGGAAAACCGAGCACTAATGACCAAATAAGTTCGTTTCCCAAGGAGGCACGTGTGTTGTGAATTGAATTGATTTTGATTGATGATTTTATTAAGAAGAAAAGAGAAAATAGAGATAAGAAAGAAAAGACGGTTACGAAAACGGATTAAACTATGACGAAAAAGGCGATAACGTAAAACCGTAAATAGTACAAAAATAAAAATTTTAACCTAAAAATTCCTAAAAAGTACTAAAAATCCACAATAAAATTCTAAGAGTTTACAAAAAATCCAAACTTGTTAAAACCTTTTAATTAATTAGATAATGACTTTTAATGCTAATTATGCCCTAAAAATCACAATTAATTATTAAAAAGCCCTAAACAAGATCTTATAGTTTGTAAACCTCAAAAATATCCTAATTAAGCTAAAAACTATTTTTAAAAAATTAAAAACCAAATTAAACTATTTTTAAACACTTAAAAACTATTAAAATCAATTAAAACTTAAATTAATTCTAGAAATTAATTGAAAAGCCCTAAAAATATTTGGAAAGTTACAAAATTCCTAATTTAGTGTTTACAATCTAGGAAAAATGAAAAAAGTTAAAAGATTAAACTTTTAATTTTTAATAATAAAATAATATTAAAATAATCAAAAAAATTCAAAGTTTACTAAAAAATTCTAAAAAATTACCAAAAATCCTAAATAATGTAACTAAGACAAAAATGAAATTGAAAGTTCCTAAAACCTTTTTAATAATTTTATATTAAATTTTAAAGTTGGTTTAAATCCCTAAAATCCTATAAAATCAAAAATGAGACATTTTGAAAACTTTTTGTGATGTAAACCTCAAATTACTTAAACAAAACTTAAAAACATTTTTTATAAAATTTTAAATCTACTTTAGCTATTTTTAAACTAATTAATTAAATACGGGTAATTAAAAAATGATAAAAAATAAATAAATAAAGGTAAAAATCCAGACTTAGCACAGAAAAGTCCTAAACTCTAATACAGTCCTAGGAAAAATGCAAACTTGGAAATAAGCTAAGCCAATAAGCTCAAATAAGCTAAAAAGGCCACGGCTTATTTTCCAAAAGCCCAAACACACTCACCTTAAGTACAATTTGAAAAGAAACCCTAGCAGTCAAAGACCCTAGGGCGCAATGGTAGAACGTGTGTGTTGTGAGGAGGATGGCGCAGGTTCGAGTCCTAGCCAGTCCTTTTTGCTATTTATTTTTTTTCTTTCTTTTTTACTTTAAAAAACACAATCCAGTAACTATTTAATCACTTAAAAACACAAATCAAATCCAAATTAGCCAAGATTAAAGCTATTGAAGCCAAAAACGTGCCCAAGTTTGACTGAGTTTCTGATGAACAACAAGTAGATTTCTTCACTTGTGAAGAATAGGATAAGAGGACTTGATCCTTGGGTTTTGATGCTGTTTTATTGGACAATAGGCACCCCTACACTCAGTTGGAGTGTAGGGAGTCAATATAATGCACAAAAACAGGCACAAGTCTAACAAGAATCAAGCACAAATGAGCAATTAAGGTTACTGATATGGCATATGTTTCTGATGAACAAATTGCACAAATTACATGCACAAATAAGAACTTCAAAGGCTTAAAACTTGAACAATGATTCACCAAACAGCTTACAAGCAACACACAAACCTAAAACAACCTATAATCTAACAACCAACAAGATTTGGTGATAAAAATTCAACAAAAGCAATCAAACAAGGCAGTTTCTGATTTTAAGCTATATTGACCATTTTTTAAGCATGCAAATGTGACTTATATCCTATCAAACTGAAAACTTAATACATAAATCATACAATACCCATCCAAGAAGTGTTTTAAGCCAGTTATCTCCAAAAATCTTTCACCAAATCTCAAATAAATAACAAATCCAAACACCCCTTAAGATTTCTGAAAATGATTTTTTCAAAGAAAATCTAAACAAAACTAGAGCAAACTGATTAAACAAGTTCTAATCATGCATACAACTCCTAAATAAGCATAAACAAACAATTAAACAATCACTTAACAACTTTTCTCACAAAGTCACCAAAAATCACACAAAAACACAATTTTCTAAAAACTAAAAAAAATGGAACAAGGGTTTACCTTGTTGGGCCTACATCCAGGCCCAACCAAGGCTGCTTAGCCTTCTCCAACAGACCCGGGCCTGTGCTGAATCACTTGGACAAACAAGCTTGGAAATCTGCTAAGATTAACAAGGTGAATAACAAGAAGAATATGGTTTCTTTCTCCCAAACTCTTTTACAAACAAATCAATCTTGGAAACCAATGAACACCTTTTAAAAACAATTTCAACACTCAGAAATCCAAAATCCAAGTCCAATTTCACTTTCTTAGACTTTAAATTTCTGAAATTAAAACCTTTTTAAAACCCTTTTTTAAAACTTCAAAACACACAAGTGTTTACACAATGTAATTGGAACTCAGTCTTAGCTTTCACAACACACACCAACTTTTAAAAACTATAAAAGGAATTACAATTTTGGAAAAATACCAACTTTATATATTTTGTAAAAAGGAATTACGAATGCTTGAGAGCTAAAAACTGGAACAAAGGGAAATGTACATACACATTCCCTATTTATACTACTACTAGGACTATTCTAGAATACTGATTAAAATATTACAATGTGCAAAACCCTAATGTGCTAATTCCTTAAAATGGTTTGACTGAAAATTGGGTCAATATTCGTCTTCATGTGATATGCCAGTTGTGAAAACTTCATCTTGGACGTTTGTTTGGTCTTGGGGACCAAGTAGTTGCTAGGAGACGTTGGATGTGTCTGGTGTTGGGTTTTGGGGGAAAGTGATGGGTGCCGGGGAGTACCAAAGTGTCACATGGGGTTGTCTAGTGAGGGGGGTTTTTGTTGGGATGGGATGAGAGTGACCTTAATTAAGGTTCTGGAAACAATTAACAAAAACCCCTTTGATTTAAGGTTTTTAGGGATTAGGGTTCTTGGGGATTAGGGGAGAGTTTGATCTGTTTTAGGGAAAAACGTTTTTTAAAAATGGTGTTTAGAGGGAAATTAAGGAAGGTTGACCCTTTGACCAAGTTTAATAAATAAACCTGGTGGGTTTTGGACGGGTTGGGTTATGGGTAGGGTATGGATAATGGGTAAATGGGTGGGTATGGTGAGGTGTCAGTAATGTATTGGTTGTGTGGGATTGGTTGTTTGGCAGTATTGGCCCCCCAAGTTTCTTGTTTCATTCATGTTGTAATAAATGGCTAACAATGCCCTTTTTCCCTTTAACAACTTTTGCTCACTTGTCAAAAATGGCACAAATACTTTTCAAAATTGAACAAGGACTTCAAATGCCAATTCTTCATTCTTCAAGGACTTATCTTGTAATATCTTCAAACTTTAGGGACCCTATTCATAATTTTGAATATTTGAGGGGTATAAAGTGTTAATCTTCAAAAGTTGAGGGACCAAACTTGCCAATCTTCAATTCTTCAAGGTCCATTTTGGAAATTCCAGATTTGGGTCCGGTTCATTGTGCGGCTTCGTTTCCCGTGTTCGTTTTTGAATGATTCTTGTGATCTTTTGCCATTTCTTCAATATCCGTACCTAAAAATACACAAGTAACAAACACGAGCATATATTTGGTATATTCAATGATATTTTATGCATTTAAGCCTGATTTGGACGATGAGACTATGTATAAAAGCAGTCTCATCAGGTAGCTCACTATGCTCATGAATATCACCAAGCACATTATATTCATCAGTGGTGTGTACCTTATCGAGTGGCTCAGTGTCAAAGACAGGGCCATTGTCATCTTCAGTGACCTTAAGAACTTCGTCAACCTTTTCCATGTACGAGTAATGTGCTTCTAATTCTTGGTCGAAGGCTTCATCATCGGTATCATAAAGCATTGCTCCTTCCTCAGCCGACAATTTGACCCCTGCTTCCATCTTCTTGCATAACAACATCTTCTCTTTATGATAGCTAGACTCCCTAACCCATTTCGGCTTTCTGCATTCCTTTGCCATATGCCCATAACCTTGGCAATTATAACACTAAATCCCACTTTGTTGAACCACTTTCGTTCCAATAGTTTCCCTATTCCCAGTAGCAGCAGCAATCCTCTGAGTATCATACTTGGCAGTTTGTCGATCATACCTTGCAGAACCCTCAACATGTGTTGGATTATGTCGATCATACCTAGAAGGACTTTCACCACGTCGACGTGTGTCATACCTTGAAGGGTTCTCAACATATTGGTTCTTTGTGTTGGATGATGCTCGATGATTGTTGTTGGTGGGTTTGAAGATTTTCTTGTAGGTCTTTATAATGAAAGCAATTTGTTGTTTCATTTCCTGATTCTTCTGAGCTTGATCTTCATCACTATCCTCTTCAGATGATGACTCAGATGGTGGTGATGGTGCTCTTGGTTCTTTGCCGCGTGATCTTGTGGAGGATGAAGACTTGGATGATGTGGAATATCGTGGTGAGGATGATTGAATGGAGTATGACTTTGGAGTATGAAATCGATGATCTTAAGTGGTAGACACTAGAGCAAGTGGATTAGCCGTCTTTGCAACTCGTTCAGCTCGAATTTTATTTTCCTCATGCTGAAATTGTTTCAAGATATCAAAGAGAGTGTGATAGTTTACCTTGTCTAACTGCTTCTTTTGTTTCACCGAAGTAACAAAACGTGTCCACTCTGGTTAAAGTTGCTGAAGAAATTGCACATTGACTTGCATGGTAGAGACCTCCAAGTTGTTTCTTGTCATATCGTTCATCATCTTGTAGAATCGTGAATAATAAGACTCAATTGGTTCTCCATCCAATGCAGTAAACTTACCAAAGTTCCAAACCAAGTTGGTTTTAACATCTTGCTTGTTGAGTGATTCTCCTTGTTGCAAGCGTTCAATAGCCGTCCACATTTCTTGTGCCGTAGGACATGCATCAACCGTGGAATAAATATCATCTCCAATTCCACTTAGAATCATATAGATCGCTTCTTTTTCTGCATCATACCAAGCATGCTTCTCTGGTGTAAGATCAAATAACGTTTCTTTTCTTGTGGTTGCGGGGATTTTTGGAATAGTATATGTGGCTGGTGTATGAGGAACAGTTACATCGGAAAAAACATATGGTCCATTGTTAATACATTGCCTCAATGCATCACCATTAGGTCTTGTATCAAGATAGCGAAGAAAACGTGATTGCCATTGAGCATATCGACCGACCACAAACATTGGTGGTCTCTCTTTGTTTCCCGCCACCATGATGTTGTTGTTCGTCACACGAAATTCTGTAGTAGAATCCATCTCAATATTCTCTTAAGTGATGAATTGAATGTGGATCTTATGTAACACTCTCATTTTTCGTATCGGTACAGCGGAAGGGTCTTTCAGAGTGTTACGGGATAACACAATAACTCCAATCATAGACAACACATAAAAATGGTTGTTCAAGGTTTAACATACATTCATTCGATAAAAAGTTTCAAAAGCGTACAACAGGTCCCAAATTATACAGGTCATTATGTTTACAAAACATAGATCGAATGAACATTTTTAATATTAAGTGGGCCATCAGAGTCGATCTCCATCCGGATTACCTTCAAGCACCTGAGATAAAAACATGCAAAAATCATATCAGCGAATGCCGAGTGAATTCATAGAGTTTAATAAAAAACCGTTATATAAAACAATCATTTAAAATCAGAACACAAGTATAAGATCGGAAGTAAGTCCTCATATTGCTAGTCAGGCAATATATAAATCAAGCATACATCTCAAACCGTCCATGAGACCGTAGTCTCTATATTACCATGATAGGTAATATATTCATCGTTAATAGCGTCGTTATTATGTATAGGATACATTGTAGGATACATTTTATTTGAATTACATACGTTTTAGGATTATTATTAGCCGCATGACATTGTTACCTTACTATGAAAACAGCGGGCCGCGAACCCGACAAACAATTTGCCCATCTAAGTTAGCGTGTCGTCACAAAAATCACGCTATGGAATCTTCTCATACATAAATTCGCTTACCAATCAATGTGGTACGACGGGGATCAACCGTCAAGGCGCGAACTGGGGTGATCGTCCCCAAATAGTACTATCAAATGCATAAGCGTCTACCAAATCCCGGTAGTTCACAATTCATGCTAATGGGACTTTAAGTGACATAACCTAACTACTAATAATCCTTTTAGTCTCGTTTATAGGGTCATAGCATCATTCGGGTCCATATCATTAAGCATACAATCGGGACTACTTGTGTTCTATTTTTATAAAATCTAGCATATTATCTCCCTCGCGGGTTTACAAATCATTTTATAAAATATTTAAAAGAGTGCGAGGCTATGAACTCACGTTGTTAATGAAAGGCGGATTATCGGCTACGGGCGTGCTTCGGTCACGAAAACCTATATAAATAATAATCGGTCTTAGACTCGGTCCAATGACTTTTATCAAAATAACAATATATATATATGATGATTTTGTACATATGATGATGATCAAGTGGGTTTATACATCTTTGTTTACTCATTTTAGTGTTTACGTTTTGGTAACGTTTTACTAGTTTGCTAGTTTTACCTATTTACCTATTTTAAGTCCATTAAGCCTATTATAAGTACTTTAACTTGTTTTAATCCCTTTTATACCTATATTATCAGTATATATACTTTCCATGTTGGGCCCAAATGGGTTAAGCCCAATAAGTTCTTTTTACA
The DNA here is from genome assembly GCA_025667525.1 of Glebionis coronaria. NCBI lineage: Eukaryota > Viridiplantae > Streptophyta > Magnoliopsida > Asterales > Asteraceae > Glebionis > Glebionis coronaria. The sequence continues at coordinate 173,558,987 of CM046876.1, read as the reverse complement.
AGTTTTTATCTTATTTAGTCTAATTATTAGTCCAATATGCTTAGTTAGCTCGTAAATGTCCGTATTTCTTATAGTTCGGGTTTTATCGGTTTTTACTTGTATTAGTTATTTATACATCAGTATATGACTTTTATAAACTTTACATTAGACGGGTTTGGTCGTCTAAGTTTTATTTGTCGAAAAACGTTAATTTTACGGCAATAGCCGAAGAAGTCGTAAAAATCAAGTTTATAGTTTTTACTACTTATAAATATTATTTCACCACCATTTATATAATTTATCTATTTAATTAACCTTTTATATATTTATATAAATAAGTTTTATAAGTTAGTGGGTTTTTATTATACATTTTATAAAATAAAATGTGAGTGCTTATATAATAATAATAAACATTAATTCCAAAAATCTGATTTTTAACTTAATGTTCACCATTATTACCATATCTAGAGTTCTATAATGAATTAGAAGCTCATTTTTGGGTGACATGTTCTTCATATTATGTGCTATATTTAACTTAGTTATAGCTACTGCCCATTTTAAGTTTATCATGCCTTAACAGTCCTTACAAAACTGCTTATTCAGATTAGACCACCGAACTTGTTTTGATCATATCTCACTCATTATTTTGATTCCATTGCATGGCCAACTCTCACATGTGTATAACATCTTGTACTTACTGTAAATGGATCAAACCATGCAATTTTATCAGTTCATCGTTTAGTTACATACTGTTTTTACACAGCCAACTAATTAATCAAGATTTTAGCCTTATTTCTTATAGTTATCAACCTTTTTAAGCATATCTATCAACACCTGATCCCCACACAACATTTTTATCATCATATATACATCATATACATATACAAAATGAAAGAAAATACATTTGTTCTTTACAAAATAACAAGAGAAAAATGGAGAGGATGATCTTCTTTACCAACCAAGTGGATTTCTTGTTTTTGGAAGACAAGAACTTGATGATTACAACAAGTAACTCCAAGACCATCAAATATCAAGAACATATGTTGGAAAATCAGCCATAGGACACAAGCAAATCACCTCAAATGATGTTAATATGGCCACCAAATGATCAAGGCTTCAAGATAACTCCTTAATAGAGCTAGTAAACATGTGTTTCATGGCTAGAAGAGATCAAAAGGGGTGTTTGTTGGTTAATTTTGGACGGCATCGGTGAGTGGTTTGAGAGAGTTTGATGTTGAATTGCATGTATGAAATGGTGGAAGTGAAAACTAGTAGCTAGTTTTGAGAGTTAGTGGGAAGGTAAAATGCTTAAGATGTAAGCTAGCTTACACATGTAATGTGTTAGCTTAACTTGATGCCACCTTAGTGTGTGGTGTCAAGTTGTGCCGTCCAACTTAAGCTAGTGAGGTGACAATGTGTTTTGTCCCATCTCACTAGTTTACGGGTATTTCATGATTCTAGTTTTCTCGATTTGCGTGCCCTCGGGTCGTTTTACGAAAAACGTTTTTATAAATTATGAATCAACGTCACAAAACGAATCCAATAAAAATTGACTCATCAAAAACGGAGTTCAAAAACGTAAATACGTAATCCTAAGGTTTTCGGTTTAGTCGTAAAAGACGTCAAATTATGCACGTAAGCCCAAATTTAAATCCGTAAATTGTGAGTTCGTCAACCAACATAAAAATAAGTTTCAAAATATTATACGAGAAAATATTTCACTACCTGAAAATGTTAGATTGTCACAGCTTTTCCTCCTAAAAGGGATCAACGTCCTCGTGATCCATTTCATTTGGATGTCCGTTTCTTATTGAAATCGAAGAGGTGCGGATATTTCTTCCACATTTCATCCTCTCTTTCCCAAGTTTACTCCGGTCCATGCTTTGAATTCCATCGGATCTTGACAATAGGTATCCGACTTTGTTTCAGTTGCTTTACCTCACGGTCCATAACTTCTATAGGCTCTTCGATAAAATGCAACTTCCCATCTATTCGAACCTTACCTAACGGAATTTTCTCATCACTCACTACTATACATTTCTTCAGATTAGATACATGGAATGTGTTGTGAACACCATGAAGTTCTGGGGGTAACTCTAGTTTGTAAGCCACCGGACCTACTCTAGATAAAATCTTAAAGGGTCCAATATAACGGGGATTCAATTTTCCTCGCTTTCCAAATCTTATAAAGCCTTTCCATGGCGACACTTTCAACATTACTCGGTCACCCACTTCAAACTCCATTGGCTTCCGCCGCACATCCGTGTAACTTTTCTGTCTACTACGGGCAGTCAACAACCTCTTCTTAATCTGAACTATCATCTCCCTAGTCTCCGGGATCAATTCCGGTCCCGTGAGCTGGGTATCCCCAACTTCACTCCAACATACAGGAGATCTACACTTCCTACCATACAAAGCTTCAAACGGTGCAGCCTTAATACTAGAATGGTAACTATTGTTATACGAAAACTCTGCTAACGACAAATGTTTGTCCCAATTCTTACCAAAGTCTAACACACAAGCTCTCAACATATCTTCTAGTGTTTGTATCGTCCTTTCACTCTGCCCATCAGTCTGGGGGTGATAAGCAGTGCTCATGTCGAGATTCGTTCCCAAAGATCTTTGGAGAGATTTCCAAAAATTCGATGCGAATCTAGGATCTCGATCTGAAATGATCGATACAGGCACTCCATGCTTGCATACAACATTATCAAGGTATATACGAGTCAGCTTCTCCAGTTTGAACTGCTCTTTAACCGGAATGAAGTGTGCTGATTTGGTCAGTCTGTCGATAATAACCCAAATCGAGTTGTTTCCAGATGATGTTCTAGGAAGCTTGGTGATAAAGTCCATCGTAATTCGCTCACACTTCCATTCAGGAATCTTTGGTTGTTGAAGTAGTCCTGATGGCTTTTGATGTTCAGCTTTGACTCTAGCACAAGTCAAGCATTGAAGAACATACATAGCTATGTCAGCTTTCATATTCGGCCACCAGTACAACTTCTTCAAATCATGGTACATCTTATTAGATCCCGGATGAATGGAATACTTAGATTTATGGGATTCTAACATAATCAAATCTCTTAAGCCTCCAAACTTAGGTATCCACATATGACCTCTTAAGAATTTCACTCCATCAGCTCTAACCTCTAAAGGATCTCCTTCTCATCGGAACCCTTCATTAACAAAATTCTCCTTCTTACAAGCTTCTATTTGTGCATTTCTAATTTGCTCAGGCAAATTATTGTGCACGGTCAAGACTAGAGAACGCACCCTGATAGGCTCTCTATCTTTCCTGCTTAACGCATCGGCAACAACATTGGCTTTTCCTGGGTGATATTTTATATCACAATCATAGTCACTTAACAACTCTATCCATATTCGTTGCCTCATGTTCAATTCCTTCTGGTCGAGAATATACTGTAGGCTTTTGTGATCGGTGAATACCGTACACTTGGTGCCATACAGATAATGTCTCCACAACCTAAGAGCAAAGACTACAGCTCCTAACTCAAGATCATGAGTAGTATAATTCTCTTCATTCTTCCTCAATTGCCTAGAAGCATAAGCTATCACTTTCTCTCGCTGCATCAAAACAGCTCCATAACCTCTAAGAGATGCATCACAATACACTACAAAATCTTCACTCCCTTCGGGTAATGATAAGATTGGCGCACTACATATTTTTTGCTTCAATGTCTGAAATGCTCCATCTTCATCACTTCCCCAAACGAAAGGTTTATTCTTTTGAGTAAGCTTAGTCAAGGGTTTAGCTATCAAAGAAAATTCTTTAATGAATCGCCTATAATAGCCAGCCAATCCTAAGAACTGTCGCACTTCTGTTGGCGTTGTCGGTGCAGACCAATTCTTAATAGCTTCAACCTTTGCAGGATCAACATGAATTCCATCTTTGTTAATCACATGACCAAGAAATTTCACATAATCTAACCAGAAATCACACTTCGAAAACTTAGCATACAACCTTTCATCCTTCAACAAGTTCAAAACAATCCTCAAATGTTCTCTATGTTCATCTTCATTCTTAGAATAGATCAGAATATCGTCAATAAACACAATCACAAATTTATCCAAGTAGGGCTTGCACACTCGATTCATTAAATCCATGAAAACCGCAGGTGCGTTAGTTAACCCAAATGGCATTACTTGAAATTCATACTGTCCATAACGAGTTCTAAATGCAGTTATAGGAATATCTTCTTCACGGACGCGAAGTTGGTGATATCCTGACCGCAAATCTATCTTAGAATACACACTAGATCCTTGCAGTTGATCAAACAAATCATCAATCCTAGGTAAAGGATATTGATTTTTAATTGTCAACTTATTCAGTTCCCTATAATCAATGCACATACGAAAAGATCCATCCTTATTCTTAACGAACAAGACTGGAGCTCCCCAAGGCGACGAGCTCGGTCGAATAAAACCTTTATCAGACAACTCTTTAAGTTGCTCAGATAACTCCTTTAATTCAGAAGGGGCTAATCGATAAGGCGCACGTGCCATCCGTGCAGCACCAGGAATTAAATCAATTCGAAACTCTACTTGCCTTATCGGTGGAAGTCCGGGTAAATCTTTAGGAAATACCTCAGGAAATTCACAAATAATAGGTACATCTTCCAATCGTTTCTCCCTAGACTCATTCCCGGTCACTTGAGCTAAGAATAACTCACAACCGTTCCTGATGTACTTTTGGACTTTAATACATGAAACGATTTTCAAACGGGATTCACCTCGACTACCATCAATTACTAACGTCCTATTCCTAAGAGGAATCTTAATTTTCTTCTCTCCACATAAAATAGTAGCATTATTCAGCGACAACCAATCCATACCAATAATAATATCAAAACTACCTAATTCTATCAACATCAAATCAATCGGAAAGAAATGGTTTAAGAGATTTAGAGAGCATCCTTCTAATAGCTTATTAGTTTCCACTAATTTACCATCAGCCAATTCCACCTCGTAACTGGTACTTATCTCAACAGGTTCAATATCAATAAGGGCACTAAATTTAGTGGATACAAAGCTCCTATCAGCACCCGAATCAAATAAAGCAACAGCATAATGATTGTTGAGTAAAAACATACCGGTAACGACATTCGGATCCTCTTTCTTCACCTCAATTGTTCCAAGTTGGTAGATACCACCCTGGGGGTTTCTTCCAGGTACAATCGCTTTCAACTTGGGGCATTCCGATTTCCTATGACCTTCTTCATTACAATTGAAGCAAATGGTTCCCTTTTTACACCTTTCAACCTTGTGTCCAAGCTTTCCGCAATTTCGGCACTTCTAGCAGTCGCCAGCATGCCTCTTGTTGCCACACTTAGGACATCTATCATCGTTGCGCGGTGTGTTGTTGGTAAGAGCATTTGCATTCCCCTTTCTCTGGTTCTGACGGCGATTGAAATTCTTCCTATTATCACCTCTATCTACACGATCACCGTCTCCCTTCCTTTTCTCACCTACACGGGCTTCATCTTCCTTATCCTGAATTATCTGTCCAATGAGTTGGTAAGCCATTCGAACAACATCATCAATGGTCAGTGGTTTCGATGATGTCACGTCCCCCCGGATATTCCTGGTCAACCCTTTAACATATTGCTCAATTCGGATCTCTTCGGGTTCAACCAATCGAGGACATAGCAAGGCCAACTCATGGAATCGATTCATGTAACTATCAATGTCCACACATTTCATTCTCAAATGAATCAACTCATGTTCTAACCTAATGATCACACTACGAGGACAAAACTCCAAAGTCATCCACTTCTTGATTTCAGCCCAAGGAGTAGCATTAGCAGCATCAAGACCCATGAAAGCAATTCTCCCGTTCCACCAAGTCAACGCACGACCTTTAAGAGTAGCCATAGCAAAAGTCACATTATCTTCCTCCTTACACTTACTAATCTGAAACACCGATTCAATCTTCTCGATCCACTGGCTTAGTCCTACAGCACCTTCAGTTCCATTAAAAGGTAGAGGTTCACACTTCATGAACGTCACATAAGTACAGCCACCAACTTCAGGTGCATTAGCTCCAAGTCCTCCTACATTTCCTCCAGCATTAGCATTCACATTATTAGCATTCACATTCACATTAGTACCGCCAATTCCACTACCGCCAGCTCCACTACCGCCAGCTCCACTACCGCCAGCTTCATTTCTAGCATTTGCCATAAATTCAGTCATAGATACGGTAACTTGCTCCGTAATAATCCTACGTACATCATCCTCAGTCACAGCCTTCTTGGGCGGCATAGTTCTATAATTTCACAATTTCAAAATATTAAGCATTCACCCAACAAAGGATTCATATAATATGGATCGAATTCATAATCAAGATACAAATAAGGCACAATATGGAATTCAAGACAAGATACATATTTCATTCGATTTGAAACAAAAGTATTGTCTTAGTACATCCCATATCAAAGTTCTAGCACTATACACACTCAAAATTCGTGCCAAGTCTACTACTAACAAGTCAGTTCAGTCAAAGCTACAAAAGCACAAAAGATATAAAGGTCACTACTAAATACAGACTGGTCTACTGAGAACAGCCAGATGGTCCATCATCCATCGTCTTCTAAATCTTCGTCGGACGATCACTAGACACATCTTCAGTTGGGCACTTACGGATTACTCCTCTTTCAACCATGTCAGCATAAAATCTACTATTCCATCCCACATATATATTCAACTCCTTTTCAGCTTTCTCACGCATCGCACGAGCCACACTCAACTGAATCTCCATAGAAATCATCTTTTTCTTTATAGCAGCATACTCACCACTTTCCAACACCGATAACCTCCTAAAAGCCTCATTCAAACCACGCTCAACATCACTCAAATCCAAACTAAGCAATTCCCGCTCTTTCTCACCAACCTTAGTCTTCGACTCCAAATAAGCAACCTGAGTCTGAACAACACCTAATCCAACCTCTGTCATACAACTCTTAACACGGGAAGCATCTAGATCACGTCTCAAGGCCCATGGTGCAAGACCATCAATATGAGTAGCCTCTCGAGCACTAGACGACTCTCATATCTCACATCTACGAGTAGCAATACCATCAGTACCGTCAGGTGCATCATCATCTTCATCCTCCTCTGATTTAGAAACAGATTCAGACGATTCAGACATTTCATCCCTAGGTAACTCAACCTCAGAATCAGACAAATAAACTGGTGGGGGCAAAGGCTCGCCCTTTGTAACATCATAAGGATAAATAAGCTCAGCTTCTTCATCATCATCGACCTCAACATCTATACCTACATCCTCCTCGACATCCTCGTCGTCAATCTCATCATCTAAATTATCTAACCCAATCTCATCATCATTCTCTATATCAACATTCTCAATCTCATCCTCGACCAAGTCAACCTGAGGGGCAATCTGATCTCCTAGTCCTAACTCGGGCTCGGGATCCTCAAATGGTTCCTCCTCATCGTCAATATCATAATCTACTAAGTCTAAATAAGGATCATCTTCTATATTAGGTTCGAGAATAGCATGGTTTTCTACAGGAATATTAGGGTCAGCCATGACAATCTGCATTTATATATATATCTCGTATTAGGATAACATACTTGTTAAACGATTACATAATGAAATCACGATATATACATATATATAAGTTAAATTATATATATCAAAATATATATCTTCTCAATAGGGCTTGTTGGTAACGTCGGAGATCTCTGGCACCGTTATAGTCAAAAGATTTTTCAAATATTTTCTCAAATGTTCATTGTCAAAAGATTTTGAAAAGTTTTGTTCAAAACCTTGGTTTTTAAAATCTTTTGTTCTCTATAATGAGAGCTCTGGTACCAAACTGTAACACTCTCATTTTTCGTATCGGTACAGCGGAAGGGTCTTTCAGAGTGTTACGGGATAGCACAATAACTCCACTCATAGACAACACACAAAAATGGTTGTTCAAGGTTTAACATACATTCATTCGATAAAAAGTTTCAAAAGCGTACAACAGATCCCAAATTATACAGGTCATTAAGTTTACAAAACATAGATCGAATGAACATTTTTAATTTTAAGTGGGCCATCAGAGTCGATCTCCATCCGGATTACCTTCAAGCACCTGAGATAAAAACATGCAAAAATCATATCAGCGAATGCCGAGTGAATTCATAGAGTTTAATAAAAAAACCGTTATATAAAACAATCATTTAAAATCAGAACACAAGTATAAGATCGGAAGTAAGTCCTCATATTGCTAGTCAGGCAATATATAAATCAAGCATACATCTCAAACCGTCCATGAGACCGTAGTCTCTATATTACCATGATAGGTAATATATTCATCGTTAATAGCGTCGTTATTATGTATAGGATACATTGTAGGATACATTTTATTTGAATTACATACGTTTTAGGATTATTATTAGCCGCATGACATTGTTACCTTACTATGGAAACAGCGGGCCGCGAACCCGACAAACAATTTGCCCATCTAAGTTAGCGTGTCGTCACAAAAATCACGCTATGGAATCTTCTCATACATAAATTCGCTTACCAATCAATGTGGTACGACGGGGATCAACCGTCAAGGCGCGAACTGGGGTGATCGTCCCCAAATAGTACTATCAAATGCATAAGCGTCTACCAAATCCCGGTAGTTCACAATTCATGCTAATGGGACTTTAAGTGACATAACCTAACTACAAATAATCCTTTTAGTCTCGTTTATAGGGTCATAGCATCATTCGGGTCCATATCATTAAGCATACAATCGGGACTACTTGTGTTCTATTTTTATAAAATCTAGCATGTTATCTCCCTCGCGGGTTTACAAATCATTTTATAAAATATTTAAAAGAGTGTGAGGCTATGAACTCACGTTGTTAATGAAAGGCGGATTATCGGCTACGGGCGTGCTTCGGTCACGGAAACCTATATAAATAATAATCAGTCTTAGACTCGGTCCAATGACTTTTATCAAAATAACAATATATATATGATGATTTTGTACATATGATGATGATCAAGTGGGTTTATACATCTTTGTTTACTCATTTTAGTGTTTACGTTTTGGTAACGTTTTACTAGTTTGCTAGTTTTACCTATTTACCTATTTTAAGTCCATTAAGCCTATTATAAGTACTTTAACTTGTTTTAATCCCTTTTATACCTATATTATCAGTATATATACTTTCCATGTTGGGCCCAAATGGGTTAAGCCCAATAAGTTCTTTTTACAAGTTTTTATCTTATTTAGTCCAATTATTAGTCCAATATGCTTAGTTAGCTCGTAAATGTCCGTATTTTTTATAGTTCGTGTTTTATCGGTTTTTACTTATATTAGTTATTTATACATCAGTATATGACTTTTATAAACTTTACATTAGACGGGTTTGGTCGTCTAAGTTTTATTTGGCGAAAAACGTTAATTTTACGGCAATAGCCGAACAAGTCGTAAAAATCAAGTTTATAGTTTTTACTACTTATAAATATTATTTCACCACTATTTATATAATTTATCCATTTAATTAACCTTTTATATATTTATATAAATAAGTTTTATAAGTTAGTGGGTTTTTATTATACATTTTATAAAATAAAATGTGAGTGCTTATATAATAATAATAAACATTAATTCCAAAAATCTGATTTTTAACTTCATGTTCACCATTTTTACCATATCTAGAGTTCTATAATGAATTAGAAGCTCATTTTTGGGTGAAATGTTCTTCATATTATGTGCTACATTTAACTTAGTTATAGCTACTGCCCATTTTAAGTTTATCATGCCTTAACAGTCCTTACAAAACTGCTTATTCAGATTATACCACCTAACTTGTTTTGATCATATCTCACTCATTATTTTGATTCCATTGCATGGCCAACTCTCACATGTGTATAACATCTTGTAGTTACTGTAAATGGATCAAACCATGCAATTTTATCAGTTCATCTTTTAGTTACATACTGTTTTTACACAGCCAACTAATTAATCAAGATTTTAGCCTTATTTCTTATAGTTATCAACCTTTTTAAGCATATCTATCAACACTTGATCCCCACACAACATTTTTATCATCATATATACATCATATACATATAAAAAATGAAAGAAAATACATTTGTTATTTACAAAATAACAAGAGAAAAATGGAGAGGATGATCTTCTTTACCAACCAAGTGGATTTCTTGTTTTTGGAAGACAAGAACTTGATGATTACAACAAGTAACTCCAAGACCATAAAATATCAAGAACATATGTTGGAAAATCAGCCCTAGGACACAAGAAAATCACCTCCAATGATGTTAATATGGCCACCAAATGATCAAGGCTTCAAGATAACTCCTTAATAGAGCTAGTAAACATGTGTTTCATGGCTAGAAGAGATCAAAAGGGGTGTTTGTTGGTTAATTTTGGACGGCAAGGGTGAGTGGTTTGAGAGAGTTTGATGTTGAATTGCATATATGAAATGGTGGAAGTGAAAACTAGTAGCTAGTTTTGAGAGTTAGTGGGAAGGTAAAATGCTTAAGATGTAAGCTAGCTTACACATGTAATGTGTTAGCTTAACTTGATGCCACCTTAGTGTGTGGTGTCAAGTTGTGCCGTCCAACTTAAGCTAGTGGGGTGGGACAATGTGTTTTGTCCCATCTCACTAGTTTACGGGTATTTCTCGATTCTAGTTTTCTCGATTTGCGTGCCCTCGGGTCGTTTTACGAAAAACGTTTTTATAAATTATGAATCAACGTCATAAAACGAATCCAATAAAAACTGTCTCATCAAAAACGGAGTTCAAAAACGTAAATACGTAATCCTAAGGTTTCCGGTTTAGTCGTAAAAGACGTCAAATTATGCACGTAAGCCCAAATTTAAATCCGTAATTTGTGAGTTCGTCAACCAACATAAAAATAAGTTTCAAAATATTATACGAGAAAATATTTCACTACCTGAAAATGTTAGATTGTCACATCTTAAGTAGTTGTGTTGTGATTGTTTTGTTGTTGAAATTCCGAAAATTGCGATTTTTTCTCAGTCCGACAATAAATTCCTCAGTCCGACAATAAATTCCTCAGTCCGACAAAATGGTAGACCTGAAAAATTTGTTATCACCAAATTCTGAAATCGAGCTGGAAATAGCCTAAAACTAGTATGGAAAAAATTTGATTTTACTTGACCTAAAAATTTTAACTCTTTTTTTATTATTATTATTTTTTTAATCTTCGTGTAAACTATGTTCCAGGACTAGTCTAGATAGTGGTTAAGTCTAAAAAATACTCGAACAAAATTTAGATGTCCATCGCAATGTCACCCATCGCACTCCTAGATCGCAGTCTGATCGTAGTCTGATCGTACTCTTAGATCGCAATCTGATCGTAGCCTTGGATCGTAACGAGTGATCGTACTCTTGGATCGTACTCACTTGATCGTATTGGTGATCGTATCCAACGATCGTATCCTGTGATCGTATCCAACGATCGTACTCACCGATCGTGCTCACTGATCGTACTCACTGATCGGACTCACTGATCGTACTCACAGATCATACTCACTGATCGTGGGCTATGATCGTGCTGAGTGATCGTGGGCTATGATCGTACTCAGTGATCGTAGGAGGTGATCGTGACCTTGGATCGCAAGTAGAAACCCCAAGGGTTTATGCAATCGCAACAATCAGATCGTAACAACAAAGTAGTCCGAGACTTGTAAGCAACAAGGAAAAAAAGAGATTTTTACCTTGGAACTCGTGTTTCTAGCCTAACCAAAATCTTACCACACATATGAAAGATGTAGAGATGTATAGAGGAAGATTTAGAGCACGAAAAACACGAGAAAATACTTGAATTCGGAATGATGTTAGGTGTAAATCACACGAACCCAATATAATAGCAACAACGAATCAGAAAAACTACCCCATGGCGATTGATACCAATTGTTGTCCCATAGATTACGTGATGATTAAACAAGAAAGAAAGGTAGATATGAGATGAATCCTAGAGAGAGAAACTAGAGAGACAAAAGAAAGAGAAGTGTGTGAAAACTTGGTGAATATTAGATTAGGAAAATTAGAGAAAAATGAGACAACCAACCTCTCCTTACATGCAAGGAGAGGTTTATATAGCCTTGCCTACATGTGGCATAATGGGCTATATGATAATGGGCCGGGCTTTCCTTTTGGGCTTTGGTTACTTATGAATGAACCTTAGCTTAAAGTTAAGCCCGTAATCCACGACTAACCTACTACCTATTACAACGTTCTAATATATGATACATAATAAACATATGACCGCGCATTCTTGTTTGACTCAATATTTTGAGGCTAACAAGTTTGGCCCACTTAAAAATAGCCGAACACCAAATTTTCTCAAACGAAGCCCAGACGAATAAATGACGACCAAAAATACTCTGATGCGCTCAAATCTTTTTCTTCATTTATCGGTACTCACAACGTCTTTTCTCCAAAAAATTAATTAAACGTCCATTTTTATTCCATTTCACGCGTAACCTACATAATCACAAAACACACTAAAAGTGCATGTATAACGACAAATAAATATACAATTATGTTAAATTAATATGCTATAAGGTGGATGCAAAATACACCAATCAAACCCCCCTAAACTTAACCTTTACTTTGTCTCAAAGTAAAAAAAATAAATAAAAAAATATACAAGCATGTTAATTTCATAAATTTTAATCATATCATTGAAATTTTATCAAAAAGATCAAATTTAACTTTGTACACTAATAACTATCCTACATGAAAAATAATCCAAAATGATTACCAATATTTTTGTCCTTCTTGAACACTTAGCATAACCATTCCTATTTCATTTACTTTATGTTTCATATAATTAACCATGTGTCCAACGTACCTAATGCACATTTATAGTCAATCTAAAACAAGTGGTGAGAATATCTTACACCTTTTATAACATTGGAGTTTTTATACCATAAGAGCACATCATAAGCTATCATACTTTAGCTTAAATATTTCACTTTTTTTCACTCTTTTTTTTAACAAAATTTTTTTTACTTCTTTTTTTTTCTTTTTTTTTCTTTTCTTTTCCACATCACACATAAGCTATTTTTTTAGCCATACGGGACCGTTTCTTATACAAGTCATACCGAACGCTTTATACACTCCTTTTAAGTTTGATATAAAGACCAATCATTCAGAAAAATGAATATCTATCATATAGGTGCATACTAAGACACATTGGCACATGGGAACCGGTTAATTTAGTCCGTTTTAATTAAATGGGAACAACTATGCTTCGTGCCTATTGGTACATCATATGATGGAGTTATCTACCAGATAGTCTAATTAATTAATGCACTAAATTAAACTAATCTTCCTCATTTCATTACAACAATACAAGGATTGCGTTATTTCACAAAAAATTGTCTCAGCTAAGTACAATGCTATCCATCATAAAAATTGGCGTCTGACCCGTGCTAATAACTAAAGTATCACCTTGCGCATGTGACGAATCAGATAGGCAAGCCCAACATATGACTACCACCAATAATTATGACAGTTCTCCAACTCTTTTCTAAGGCCGCCGTGCGCGGGCGGCGAGTCGAATAAGATCAATTCTAAGTGTCCTAATCCAACTATTACATTACTATATTTCATATGTTTTTATTCAAACTCTTTTACTCGATCTAAGCAAAGGTAAGTAGAGGGAAATTCAACCGGCATGGTTTGATCATCTACTAATTATACATATGCCTAACTACATGCAAACAATCAAATCAATTTAATAACCAAATTATACAATGGAATATGGTGCACCTGATTATTATGGCCAAATCCTCTAGCTTGCTCCAATAAATCATCCACAAGCTAATCTTCAGAATCTGAAAATACTCAACAAGCATATATGTAGAAGAAACTTCCACATCTAATTAGCACAAGACTCTCATAACGTGATTTAAAAATTTTAAATTTTTTTCAGTTTGTCCCAAAAATCACATTTTAACCCATTTTGACCAAAATTTCACACAAAAACATGTAACACATGTGCTACCCCCTAAACTTAAAGCATTGCATTGTCCCGAATGCAAAATCTTTAAATTGAGATTTTGGTTAAAAATCAATTTGACAAACTCACACAAAAACAAACCTAACTCACTTTCATAGGAATCACGGTTGCACTTAGCGTATGCAACAAGCCTTTAAACCACTCGGTAGCCCGACTGGACGAGTTTTGTCTCGTGAGGGTTTGTAGTGAACACACCCACAAAGTTTCAAACACACACAAAAATAAGACAATAAATTGCAAAAGAAAATTCACACACTACAAACCACAAACCACGGGTTGCCTCCCGCGAAGCGCTAATTTTACCGTCTTCAGCCAGACATAACTTAGATGAGCTATTGAGATGGTTGTAATGGTTCTAAGTAAACCACATCAACCGTTTCGGTATTCTGACTCTCCAACTCAACATACGGCTTCAAACGGTGTCCATTAACTTTAAATGGCTCTCCACCTGCAATATTTTTTATTTCAATGGCTCCGTGTGGAGAGACTTGAGTCACAATGTATGGACCCGTCAATTTACTTCGCAACTTTCCCAAAAAAAATAACCAAACTTTTTGACCAACCAAGAAGGATTTCTTTGTGATGTGTCGGTCATGAAAAGCTTTGGTTTTCTCCTTATAAATCCTAGAACTCTCATAAGCATCACGTTTAATCTCATCCAATTCAGATAATTGAAGTTTCCTAGAACTACCCGCTCTCTCTAAATCCAGATTAACAGTCTTAATCGCCTATTCAGCCCTATGCTCTATCTCAACCAGTAAATGACACGCCTTTCCATATACCAACTTATACGGTGACATACCAATAGGAGTCTTAAAAGCCGTCCTATATGCCCATAAGGCATCATCTAACCTCAAGGACCAATCTTTCCTATCACTACGAACGGTCTTTTCTAAAATTTGCTTAATCTCCCTATTAGATACTTCCACCTGCCCACTAGTCTATGGGTGATAACGGGTAGCTATCCTATGATTAACTCCATAGTGTTTCAATAGTATTCCAAATCTAAAGTTCCTAAAGTGGGAACCCCCATCACTAATGATAGCCTTAGGAATTCCATGTCTAGCAAAGATATTTTTCTTAACAAACTTAAGAACTACACTATGGTAATTGGTTCTAGTAGCCTCTGCCTCTACCCACTTAGACACACAATCAACTACCACTAAAATTTACACATTTCCATGGGAAGTGGGGAATGGTCCCATAATATCAATACCCCACACGTCAAAGATCTCAACAACAAGTATGGGATTCATAGGCATTTGATTACGCCTTGAAATCCCACCAACTTGTTGGCAACGAATACATGCTTTTACAAAAGACTGGGCATCCTTGAATATAGTCTACCAAAAAAAACCGCGTATGATTTTATGCCCATTTTTCGTAGCACCAAAGTGTCCACAGCATGCATAAGAATGGCAATGAGCCAATATGTCCATATGCTCATGGTCGGGAACACATCTCCTAACAACTAGGTCAGCACACACTTTATATAGCTCCGGATCCTCCAAAAAATAATGCTTCAACTGAGAGAAGAAGTATTTTCTTTGTTGCTTGGACCAAAACTCCGGAAGCTTTTTAACTACATGATAATTAACTATGTTTGCTTACCAAGGAACCTTAGAAACTTCAAATAAGCTTTCATCCGAAAAGCTTTCCTTAATCACGTCAGAAGGGTTGAACGACAGAGGGATAATTCTAGACAAATGGTCGGCAACTACATTTTTGACCCTTTTTTATCCCGAATTTCTAAATTAAACTCTTGTAAAAGCAAAATCCACCTAAGCAACCTTGGTTTTTTCTCTTTCTTAGTCAATAAATGTCTTAAGGCACTATGATCTGAAAATACTATCACCTTAGAATGCCCCCATATATATGACCTAAACTAATCAAGAGCAAAAACCACGACTAATAACTCGTTTTCAGTAGTGGTGTAATTCATTTGGGCTTCTGAAAGTCTTACTAGCATAAAAGATTACAACGGGTTTCTTATCGACCCGTTGTCCTAGAACCGCTCCAGCGGCATAATCACTCGCATCACACATGATCTCGAAAGGCTTCGACCAATCAGGTGATTGTAGAATAGGGGCTTCTACAAGCTTTTGCTTAAGCATATTCAATGCTTTAAGACATGATTCATTAAAGTCAAATCGTGCATCTTTTAAAAGGAGATTACAAAGAGGCTTTGATATTGCACTAAAATCTTTAATAAATCGCCTATAGAACCCGACATGACCAAGAAAAGATCGCACACCTTTGATGGTAGTGGGAGGAGGAAGGGTCGAAATTACTTGTACCTTGGCACGGTCAACCTCAAATCCTTTTTCAGACACAACATGCCTTAATACAATTCCCTCTCGAACCATGAAATGGCTCTTCTCCCAACTAAGAACCAGATTAGTTTTGGTGCATCTTTTTAACACACTTTCAAGCTGATCAAGGCAGCTTTCAAAAGATTGACAAAAATTGGAGAAATCATCCATAAATATCTCTACATATTCTCCAACCATGTCAGAAAAGATACTCATCATGTACCGCTGAAAGGTAGCGGGTGCATTACACAGACCAAAAGGCATTCTTCGAAATGCAAATGTCCCATAAGGACATGTAAATGTATTTTTGGCCTGGTCATCTGGATGGATGAGTATTTGATTATAACCGGAGTACCCATCCAGGAATCAATAGAATTTCTTACCCGAAAGCTTCTCAACTATTTGATCAATGAAAGGTAGTGGAAAATGATCTTTAGATGTGGCATTATTCAGCTTATGGTAATCTATACAAACTCTCCACCCAGTAACTGGCCGGGTTGTGAGTTTTTCCCTACTCTCGGTTTTCACAACGGTAATTCCGGCGTTTTTAGGCACCGTTTGAGTGGGGCTTACCCATTTACTATCCGATATGGGATAGATGATACCAGCATCTAACCATTTAAAAACATCCGTCTTCACTACCTCTTTCATATTAGGATGCAGACGCCTTTGTGCATCTCTTGATGGCTTAATATCTGGGTCCGTAACAATTCGATGCATACATAATGAACGGCTGATCCCTTTCAAATCTGCAATTATCCATCCCACTGCTGCTTTGTACTTGGAAAGCACTTTTAGAAGTGCTTCCTCTTGTGATTCAGAAAGATCAGAAGAAACAATAACGGGTAAAGTATTGTTAGGACCTAGAAAAGCATATTTGAGATTGGATGGGAAAGGTTTTAGCTCAAGGTTTTAGCTCATGATTTTGAGGCACCTCTAGAGACGGCTTCATGGCTGTGTCAAAAGTAGAAGGCAAGGGCTCCACTTTATAAGACCAAGGTGGTTTTTTATGGTCCAAAGAACTGACCAAACACTCTTGAATCTCTTGAACTTGAGCAACATCGAAAATCTCCTCATTCTTACAAGTTAGATATAATTCCAAAGGATCATCCTTAAGAATACGGGATGCATGCTTTCGGAATTCCTCATCGATCCCATCTACTTGGTAACATTCATTCATAGTAGGAGAATTCATATAATTAAACACATTCAATCTTATCTTCTTATTACCAAATGCAATATCCATGGCGCCAGTCTGACAATTAATCCTAGCATCTATCGTGGCTAAGAATGGGCGCCCAAGGATAATAGTTGGTTGAACATCCTTGTATGATGACTCGGTGTCCATAACAAAGAAGTCAACTGGGTAATAGAAGTCATCAACTTTCACAATAACATCCTCTAAGATACCACTAGGAATTTTGGTAGATCGATCGGCTAAGGAAATAATGGTGTCTGTCTTACGAAGAGTTGCTAAGTCATACTTATCGACCAAACTAGCAGGAAGGATGTTGATACTAGCACCAAGATCAAGGAGTGCCTTCTTAATGGCAATATTTCCTACCACAACTAAAATCAATGGTGCTCTAGGATCTTTGAATTTAGGAGGAAGGGAGCTAGATAAGACTGCACTAACATGCTCAGTTAGATCAATCTTTTTAGGCAAAGACGCCTTCAGCTTCCTCTTCTAGATACACAAGTCCTTTAAAAACTTGGCATACGCAGGAATTTGCTTGATTTCATCAATAAGGGGGAGATTGATCTTAACTTGCTTGAAAGTCTCCCACATATCCTCAGCATGAGGACCCTTTTAGCTAACCTTGCAGATGCTGATTTTTCCAAAGTTGTGGGGTTAGGTGTGCTGGACACACCACCCTCCCCAACTTCAGGAGATTCAGTAGCTTTAGGATTCTGTGTTGTTGGTTTAGGAAATTCATTTAACAAATCATTTACCAACTCAGAACCAGACTTAACATTATCCGAATTTTTACCTTCAACAATAATTTCATCATCAGTAACGAAATCTCGACATCATGAGAGGAATTTGGAATTCCCTTGTCATTGTTGTAGATTTTCCCATTTTGAAGAGATGTCACCATATTCACGTGCTCATTTCCATTTTTCTTGTGTGACGGGTTCATGGTAGGGTAGCTCGGTAGCTTTCCCTCATCTCTTTTGTTTAATTGATCTGCCAATTGACCAACTTGTCTCTCAAGAGCTGTAATAGATTTGGTAGTGGTCTCGTGTCTTTGACTGGTGACCTCGAATTTCCTAATGATCTCTTGATTGTTGGTAGACAATGAATCCATAAGCCTATCAAACTTTCGGTCAAGGTTCAAGAGACGGTTGTCATCTTGCCCTTGGCTCTGATTTGGATATTGGTGTTGTGGCCTATGGTTGTAGGAATTTTGTAGGAAGTTAGATGAATCGCCACCCTCATACCTTGGTTTATAACCATAGTGTTGTTGTTGGGCATTATTAGGGTGATTTTCTTCATCTTTCCAACGGAAGTTGGGGTGATTGCGCCATCCAGGATTGTAACTTTCAGAGAATGAATCATTTCGTGGACGACCTCCATAGACTCCATTCACCTCCTCATTTGGTGGCGCCCCCCAACTTTGACAATTATCGACTGAGTGACTCGGATCACCACACATTGAACACCCACTATGCGACACCTTAGACATATTTGGAACACCTTTTTCTAGATTTTTCAACAAAAGATCAACTTTCTTACTTAACTCGCTGATTTCAGAATTTGTGCCACGTTGGTTAGAGACAGAATTGGTAGAATATGGGTGGTTGTTTCGATCCACTAAAGCTTGGCTCTTGGAACCTTTGCTTAGTTTTCAAAAAACTCTAATTCTTCCTCCATAGGTCGCGAGAAAAACATACCCCCACTAGTTGCCATCACAAATTGTTGGTTGTTATAATCCAACCCATCATAGAAGACTTTGACAAGCTCCCATTTTGGAACATCATGATAAGGGCAAGTTCTTAATAACTCCTTAAGTCTACAAAATGCTTCATGAAACTGCTCGCCTGGGATTTAACGGAAGGATTTAATCTTATTTCTAATGGCATGAGTTTTACTTATAGAATAAAATTCCTCAAGAAAAATAGATTTCATTTCACACCATGAATTAATACTACCTGGCTCAAGAGATGAGAACCAGTCCTTAGCTTGATCTTTAAGAGAAAAAGGAAAAAGGTGAAGTCTTACCTCATCCTTGGTAATGTTATTAACCTGATATGTGTCAACAATAGAGAAGAACTCTCGCAGATGTGCTTATGGCTCCTCACGACCTCTAAACACTGGCAAGATTGCTATGAGGTTCGGCTGGATCTTGAAGTTACTTGTAACCCCTTTAACCGGATTCGGATAAACGATTGGCGAGGGATCCTCGAAGATCCCCAGCCTATAATAGGAATCCACACCCCGTGGTGGGGATTCTTCTTCGCTAGTATCTCCGCTAACATCATCATCACCTGGCATTTCTGCAAAAAGATCTGCTAAACCTTAAAAATCAAGATTAGTAGAAATCTGTCGAAACGCTTTCCTCCTCAACCTTGTACTTTTCTAAACCTCAGTATCGTAAGCTAACGGTGATGTACGTCCCGATCTACGTGTGCGCATACACTAACCTACACACTCACAAGAAACAAAACAAACAAACAAACAAGAAAAATAAAATCTTTTTGTATTTTTTAATTTATTTTATAAAAAAAATATTAACAAAAACTTAAACGAAAAGCTCACTATTCCCCGGTAGTGGCGCCAAATTTTGATCAGCGCCGAAGTGCCGGTCAAAAATAACCTAATTACCTTATACTAGATAGGGTAAGCGGGTATCAAATCCATGAGAAATATGTGGTTTTAGTTTAAGTTTTGGTGTGATCACTAATCAATAAAAGTTTTGGTTTTGAAATCTAACGACTAAAATACTCTTGATAATAAAAATGATGGTTAAAAAATAAAATAATTATTAAACAAATAATAAAGCTAGAAAAATATAATAAGGATGTAAACAATTAAAAGAAAAATGTAATCCCTTCTAGCTCCTAATGTTTATGGTTGATCACACTTATGGATTATCGAAATCCTTTTAGTTCGTTTACAAAGATTATTTCGAATTAATATGAATGAATTAATGTCGGCACTTATTATGTTTATCAATGACTCGCGACAATAAATCTTATGTTAATCCAACCAATAATTATGTTTTAATAATTTATTTAGGTACAACTTATTTTGATTATGCGACCATCTTTTTCTTTAACTAAATAGAATAAGTATGAATCATTAATTAACAATAAATTGTCTTGCACAAATAACTAAACATAATAGTAAGTCAATCAAAATAATTTATAATTAAATCATAAATCAATGTAATAAAAATATCATAATCCAAAAGTAATGATCAAACCATAAATAAAGTTAACGGAAGGAATTACAACAAAATTAGTCGGACATCGCGGTGTACCTGACCCAAATAATATTAAACATCATCATTCTTTCGGTTGAATATAGCAAAACTCCTCCACTGTGCGAATCCTTTTTGAAGTTGTTAATGCAAGTGATGCCTAAAAACATTATTAGTGTTAACTAATCTTTCTTAGTTTTGATCACAACAAACCATACAACACATTTAGTGTAAAACACAAAATGAATTATTTAACTAACACTATCATCAAGGTAATAATCATATCACAAACCTTTCTTAATCATACTTAGTGATCATCAAAATGATTATCCTTAAAACTCACTTTTGTTAATATGACAAAAGAATTTTTAATAAACTTTCTTTTTTAGAAAATGTTTTATTAAAATGGAAAATGAAAAATTGAAAATGGCATATTCCAAATGCTGTTAGAATATCCTTTGATGGGTTCAAATACCTCAGATATTCCCACCCCACTAAAAGACAAAAAACGGAGCGAAGTCTAGTGGCGGTACCTTAAGTACCTACGCGGTACCTTAGCAATATGGTACCGCGGGGTGAGATAAGGTACCGCGCACATAAGACCATTATAGATCCGTTATACTTTGTCTCCTTTAAATAGTGGGTCAAATCTCATTTTCCAGCAAGCCTCTTGGACGTTTTTCTCAGCCCTCTTTCTATTTTATATAGCATAATCATTAGTAAATGATCACTTAAATTGTTAAGGATGTTTACATATGATTATCCTCTTGATCCCCTCCTTTACCTTGTCCAATGAGAAGATCACTCACTCACTAGTGTTGTGATAAAGATGAATCTATGAGCTAGTCATATTCATCATGATACCTTTTTTGTTTTAGGTTAATCCAATGTATTTATGAATACTTGGACTAGCTGTGTTCATCCAAGTTATTTGTGGATACTTGGATTTGTTGTGTACATCCATTGCATATGTGTTTGCTTGGATTTGTGTTGTGTAAATCCAAGCTACATCTGTGTACTTGGATAAGTCTAGTTGAGTTGTAATCGATTTGATTAGGAGTTCTCACTAAACTATAAAGTGATGTGGTTGTGTCTTGTGAGTTCTCACTAAACTTAAAAGTGATTAGTAGTTGTGTTGTGTGAAGTTCTCACTTAGCTTCAAAGTGAAGAGTCGTGAAGATTGGTTCTAGCTTTCGATTAGAACTCGACATCTAGCCTTGTGTCGTAAAATGGTGAAGTAGGCAACGTCGTGAAGACTGGTTCTACCTTAAGATTAGAACCCGACATCTAGCCTTGTGTCGTTAAATTGTGAAGTAGACAACATCGTGTAGATTGGTCCTAGCTAAAGATTAGGTCTCGACATTTAGCTTAGTGTCGGAAAATAATGTAAGCAACGATTTAAGGTTTTCTCCGCCGAGAAGGGAGCTTGTGGATATAGTCTCGAGTAGGTGTACTCGAGGAGTGGAGTAGAAACGGGGATAGAGCCTCGTTGTCGAACCACTATAAATCTTGGTGTCTTCCCACTAGGTTGTCTCTTTCCTTATTCTTTACTTATTTCATTATCATTACACTTACCTATTATCTTTGCTAGTGCATTTGAATTGAACCTAATCATTATGCAACTTAGTCTTAAGTAAAAGATAGTTTTGATACAAACCAAATTTAAAGTAATTTTAATTTGGTCACCAATCGAAGAGAAACTATTCACCCCCCCCCCTTCTAGTTTCTACAATTGGTATCAGAGCGATGGTCACTCAAGATCTTTGAAGTATATTGTACTTTGAAACTTGGATCGATCCATTGTCTCCTCAAATTAGAAGGTCTAGTTGTACTAAAGTTTCTCTTTGGTCAAAACTATGTTTTCTTTGAAAATAGGTCTTTTAATTGATAATATTGCATCCCACTTAAGATTAGTAGCCTTTATGCATTTTAGATATACTATTGAAATGTATCTACTAGTTTGCATCTTGCTTTGTGTAGGTACTCATGAAGATCAATCATTTAATTGGTTGTGGATTGAGTTACTTGCACTTGTAGAAGACTCATCTTCATTGATCTTTAACATCTTTGAATGATGATACCAAGATGATTGGGAATGATACTAGTCCTTGAAGACTTAGTATTCATCATAGTCATTTATTGGGCATAGCACTTATTCCTTAATGGATTGCTCTTTGTGGCCAAGGTACGCTTTCGTTCTTCCACACGCCCTTTGATCATTCTTTTGATCATTAATTGACTATGTGCTTGTTCTCGGCATCCTTGCCTTGACATTTATTTGTGGTTTGTGTTTCTTTTCTTTTATCCTCTCAAACCTTCATTGCTTGGATACTTGACTCACTATGGTGATGTAGAGTGAGTTAGTAGAAGCTTAAAGTATCAAGCATGATTTCCATGGTTTGCACCCATACGGTTAGTAGGCCCTTTGTGGGATAGAAAGTGAATTAATACCTTGCTCATATTTTGTTTTAGACTAAGACTATTATTGAAAGTGATCTTATTCTATACTTGAATAATTGCTTTGTACTTATTCATTACCAAAGCCGTTTAACGTTTCGCTGGAAAGGCACGTCTTAAACCACTATATATGACACAAGCTCTTCGCTACAGCTATTTGAAGTTTGTAACTAATCCCTTGAGCATTGATCCTAGTCTTGATTCACTTCCCTTGACCTCTCTCCACTTAGTCGTTTTGCTACGAGTAGTCGTTTGTCCGTTTCGGTTCTTTTCGATCTTGATTTAACTCGTAATCCTTCGTTAAGGCATACTGCTTAGTGTTATGATGATCCAGTGATATTCTAAAAGGCTCATGATTTAATTTTAAGTATTTTAGAAAAACTAGATTTTCAAAATTTTGCGTTTTTCAAAGATAAAAACCTGCCTCTGTAGGCGGTTCCTTATGTCTACGGCTCAAACCCGCGGTTCCTTATCGATAAGGTACCGCGGGCAGTAACTTTTGTCAGAGCGCCAGTTTGAGTTTTTTATTCTTTTTCAAACCAAACTCTCTCTCTCCCAAAAACACACAGCCGACGGGTTTTACCTTTTCCACCATTGTTGAAGCTTCCAAAACCTTCAATCACTCAAATTAATTGATTCCAAGTTGTGGGTTTCACTCATCCTTCATCTAACATCAATTAATTGTAAGTATTTTCTTTCAATTTCATCTATTTTGTTCTAGGGTTCATCCTTTCATAATTGGGGATTTTTTAAAATTGAAATTGAATTAAAACCTTAATAGGAATGTGGGTTGACATGGTTATTTTACTATGATTCCTTAGGTTGATATTCATTAAGATTTCACTAAAACCCACTTGTAGAACAAATCCGAATTTAGGCTAAATGATTTTGGTTGAATGATGGATTTGAGATGAACCCATGAACAAGTAGGTAATGACATTGTTAATGCTTACCTAAAAACCTTGTTTTGAAAAACCAATGTTCTAATCCATTGTTGATCTAACATAGATCATGTGTTCTTGGTTAATAATGGAATAGACACATTGTGAACATGAAAATGATATGGATTCAATCCTATGTTTGTCAAGAAATTGATATAACACATTTCATTTTTCGTTTTCCTTTTTGATTTTCATATGAGTGATTGGAAATATTGTTGTTTGTATTTAGGTACTAGTCATGCCTTCACAATACCAAAAGGATCATCAACTCACCAAACAATATATGCCTAACCTATCCGACTTTTGTCACTCAACTCACCTTGCCCATAATTTTTCCTCTCTTCAATCTTGTTGCTTTCATGAGGGAAGAGTTGTCCAAAAAGATATCAAGGATTATGTCTACATCAAGTCCATGTTTGAAAACATTGGATTTGGTTGTTTTTTGAACATTAAGGAAGACATCTATCCTCGATTCCTATTGGAGTTCTTTAGCACATACTCCGTCATTGAAAACAATGATGGAATATTTGTTAGGTTCATCTTGAAAGATCAACTCATCCAATACTCTCTCGAAGTGTTTGGTAAAATTCTTGATGTCCCATTTGTAGGCACTTGTCGCTTCACGGATAAATGGAAGCTTAGTGCTCTCCTTGAATCCTACAATCGTCCTCCAAATGATCATGAGGAAATTGATCTTGACTTAATTGTCGACATCGTCTCCAAAAAGCGTAATCGACCCGTTAAGAGAAGCCTTAATACTAAGGTACGTTCGGTGAAACGTCATGAGGTTCTCTTGAGCGACCTTAATGATAGTATGGTTCAATGGACCAATATTCTTAGGGAAAATGTGTTTTGTCTTGGTGGAAACCAGGATCATGTTCCGGCGTGTTTAGTGCATATGTTATATTGCATCTTTACCAACACCAAGTACAATTTGGCATATTTTATCGCTCAACGGATCAATTATGCTATTCACAAACCCAAAACAAACCTCCCTTACGCAATGCTTCTCACTCGCCTTTTTAAAAGGGTTGGCCGTGATTTTCCAAATCTTGATCTTTCTCAGTTTCAACCTGTCAAACGGGTCATGCTACCTATTCAAGAGGTATATAAGAGAAAGACAAGATCTGATCGTAAATTCGACCAACTAGAGTTCAATGATGAGGACATGGACATGCCAACAAGTGATGGTGATGGCATTGGCACAAGTGCTCCCATTGACTCTTCGAGTTCTTCTCACCACTCCACAAACTCATTCGTGGATGGTTTAGATGACATTGCTTCCCCTCCCCACCATTCCTCTAGTGAAGTTCCTAGTAATCTCAATTTAGAGGAACTTTACCGTCAAAATCTTCGAACCCGAGGTGATTTGCATGAACACCGGATTGAGTCAAGAAAGGGAATCAAGTATCTGGGAAAAATGATCAAGGATTTAGGCAAGAAAAGGAGGTGAAGACTTTGAGTTGTGTCAAAGTTTGGTTATCATTTGCAGCTTAAACATTTGCTTATTAACAATTTGGTTTAGTTGTTTTTATCTTGTGTTGCATGTTTGGATTACTATTTATTTTGATCCTTAATGTTGCTTATGCAATAATGATTATGTTTTACATAGCTTTGTGCATGCCTTATGATAGTTAGCTTATTAGATTATGATCTGTAGTTAACTTTGGCTTGTGAAACTTTTGGGAAAAATCTGGGTTTATCAAAATCTGGGATGGGAAATTTTTATAAACCCACTGGTCGCGGTTCCATATCGACCCGCGGTTCCTTATCGATAAGGTACCGCCGGTCCTAGATAAGGAACCGCCGGTCACTGTGCACGACAGCATCTTTGCTTTACACTGTTTTCTTAATTTTGTGTAAACCTTGCATGATTTTTAGTAATAAACTGCACATTTCCTAAACTAGGTTACCTAAATTCATTATTCACCTAAAATGATTTTAACCCATTACTAGTTTGGATCATTCCCTCACCCATTTAAACCCACCTTGTTTGCCATGTTCTTCACACATCAAACATACTTCCCTAAACCTTAAACCACCCTAATCAACCATGGTGTGTACCAAAACCTCAAACACTTCCAAGACCTCCACCCTAAGGAAAACACTCAAAATAAGGGTTAAGGTAGCTAAGCCTAACTCCTCACCTTTCCACACACCTAAGAATGAGAATGCTCCTATCCTCATTTCTTCATCACCTTCCCCACCTCTTGCACCATGCAAGACTTCATCCACCCATGGTACTAACCAATCCATTGGTTCTACCTCCTCTTCATTCAACTCTAGAATGAATGAGCTCTCTTCACCCTTCACTCCAAGTGCACCCTTGGAAGTGACCACACAACCTCAACCAATCCAAAGCATTCCTTTTGTGAATGACTTTGATGAAACTTTGGTGACTTCACCATTTACCCCTCTCAACTCACCCATTTCACCAACCTTGGAGAATTTACCTCCACACTCACCCATTTCCCCTCTAGGGAACATGCCTCCACTTTCACCCACTTCACCCTTGGAGAACTTGCCTCCTCCACCTCCACCCAACTCAAACATCCCAATTTTGGGTGTTCCATTTTCCCTCCTTTTCGGTGATCCTTACTATGGGTTTCAACAAACTCATGGTCCTAGTTGTCCATGTTGTCTTTACAACCACTACATCATCCATAACCTTAGGATGGACATGTATGGGCTACATAGGAGGTTGCAAGAATTCTTGCTTGCCTTGTTCTCCATGCCTCCTCCTAGGAGATGAATGATGGAGTTCTCTTAATAAGAGTTTTCAAAACCAAGCCAAAGAGAACTACTTATCTAGATTTAATATTAAGCTAGCTATGTATTAGTTAGTCTTTATTTATCTTTGTACTTTCCTCATTAATGAATGTTTCATGTTGTTGACTTATGGATTTAGCTTTGTGTGATTCTATCCTTTTGTGCACACTAATCAACTTTAATTTGAAATTAAAATTGAACCTAAATCTATCACAACCCCTAAACTTGACTAAAATTGGTTCAAAATGATATCTAAATTATTTTGTCACCCTTTGTCAAGACATTCTTTGTGAATGTGTTGCTTTATGCAACCCTAGCATATTTTGGTGCTAATAGAGGTAAAATTCCAAGATTTGCATCTTTTTGAAAAAGTCTTAGTTTTTCCCAAAACCTAGGAAAAACATGGTTTAAAGTCCACTGGACGCGGTTCCTTAAAGTCCCGCGGTTCCTTAGCGATAAGGAACCGCCGGTCCCTATAAGGTACCGCGGACAGTAAGTGGCTTTTGACGAATTTTTGGTCAAAACTTTTAAAACCATATACCCTGTCAAGATTCCTTATTTACTCAAATTGACTAAACATTCCTTGACACTACACATTTTGTATTCAAATTCTTACCTTGATTACATTTTACTTATACCCCAACCTTGAGATTTCATTCTCACACCTTCCCAACCTTGAGAATTCATTCTCACATAACCTTGAGATTTCATTCTCACACTCTCACAATGCCTAACTCCTACACTCCTACATGCCTAACTCCATCAATTCTAAAATTTAACCCATTGACAAGCTTATCATCTTCATTGGATTGAAGTTTGATTTTGTCAATTACCTCTTTGGAAATACTCAGCAAAATACTTGCTTCTAATTTGAGATTTCTTCTCTTTCTCCCTCTCAAGTTACTTAGTAGGTAGTGATCATATATACATTGGTGTTTCTTTCCTTTCTACTAACCTTTGTGTAGCATGTCACCTTAGCTCACAAACTTGGTTCCCCAAGCAAAGGGGAGCAACCACCAAGGGGGAGCTACTAGCAAAGTTCGATGTTCTTCAAAGACTTGTGCTAACCTTTTTGCTACGACAAAGGGGGAGAAATGATAGTGATAAACTAGTTAATAATTCCATATTTTGTGTTTCTACGTAAATGAGTTTATCGTTTGTCGTAATCAAAAAGGGGGAGATTGTTAATGCAAGTGATGCCTAAAAACATTATTAGTGTTAACTAATCTTTCTTAGTTTTGATCACAACAAACCATACAACACATTTAGTGTAAAACACAAAATGAATAATTTAACTAGCACTATCATCAAGGTTATAATCATATCACTAACCTTTCTTAATCATACTTAGTGATCATCAAAATGATTATCCTTAAAACTCACTTTTGTTAATATGACAAAAGACTTTTTAATAAACTTTCTTTTTTAGAAAATGTTTTATTAAAATGGAAAATGAAAATCTGAAAATGGCATATTCCAAATGCTGTTAGAATATCCTTTGAAGGGTTCAAATATCTCAGATATTCCCACCCCACTAAAAGACAAAAAACGGAGCGGAGTCTAGTGGCGGTACCTTAAGTACCTACGCGGTACCTTAGCGATATGGTACCGCGGGGTGAGATAAGGTACCGCGCACAGAAGACCGTTATAGATCCGTTATACTTTGTCTCCTTTAAATAGTGGGTCAAATCTCATTTTCCAGCAAGCCTCTTGGACGTTTTTCTCATCCCTCTTTCTATTTTCTATAGCATAATCATTAGTAAATGATCACTTAAATTGTTAAGGATGTTTACATATAATTATCCTCTTGATCCCCTCCTTTACCTTGTCCAATGAGAAGATCACTCACTCACTAGTGTTGTGATAAAGATGAATCTATGAGCTAGTCATATTCATCATGATACCTTTTTTGTTTTAGGTCAATCCAATGTATTTATGAATACTTGGACTAGTTGTGTTCATCCAAGTTATTTGTGGATACTTGGATTTGTTGTGTACATCCATTGCATATGTGTTTGCTTGGATTTGTGTTGTGTAAATCCAAGCTACATGTGTGTACTTGGATAAGTCTAGTGAGTTGTAATAGATTTGATTAGGAGTTCTCACTAAACTATAAAGTGATGTGGTTGTGTCTTGTGAGTTCTCACTAAACTTAAAAGTGATTAGTAGTTGTGTTTTGTGAAGTTCTCACTTAGCTTCAAAGTGAAGAGTCGTGAAGATTGGTTCTAGCTTTCGATTAGAACTCGACATCTAGCCTTGTGTCGTAAAATGGTGAAGTAGGCAACGCCGTGAAGATTGGTTCTACCTTAAGATTAGAACCCGACATCTAGCCTTGTGTCGTTAAATTGTGAAGTAGGCAACGTCGTGTAGATTGGTCCTAGCTAAAGATTAGGTCTCGACATTTAGTTTAGTGTCGGAAAATAATGTAAGCAACGATGTAAGGTTTTCTCCGCCGAGAAGGGAGCTTGTGGATATAGTGGAAATCTCGAGTAGGTGTACTCGAGGAGTGGAGTAGAAACGAGGATAGAGCCTCGTTGTCGAACCACTATAAATCTTGGTGTCTTCCCACTAGGTTGTCTATTTCCTTATTCTTTACTTATTTCATTATCATTATACTTACCTATTATCTTTGCTAGTGCATTTGAATTGAACCTAATCATTATGCAACTTAGTCTTAAGTAAAAGATAGTTTTGATACAAACCAAATTTAAAGTAATTTTAATTTGGTCACCAATCGAAGAGAAACTATTCAACCCCCCCCCCCCCCCCTTCTAGTTTCTACAGAAGTCTTTTTTTTCTTTGGCTAATATGAGGCTAAAAACGAATGGTTTATATCTCCACAATTAAAGCGGCTGTTGATCCAGCCCTCCTTTTTGATGCCACTCTTTTCTGTCAATCCCTTTAACTTCCTCCGTCTAAATATATATATTACTTCTTTTGTCGTTTTTTTCCTTTTCCACCGGGCCACACCTCAATCTAAATTGATGGTTTTTTTTTGTTTTTTTCTTTCTTTTCGTCAACCACAAAGCCCATCAAAACCTTTTTTTTATTTTTATTTATTTTGAATTAATAGTATTAGTTTGGCCCACTTAAAAAAAGCCGAACTCCAAAAATTTCTCAAACGAAGCCCGGACGAATAAAAGACGACCAAAAATATTCCGACGCGCTCAAATCTTTTTCTTCAATATTTTTTCTTCATTTATTGGCACTCACAATGTCTTTTATCCAAAAAATTAATTAAGCGTCCATTTTTATTCCATTTCGCGCGTAACATACATAATCACAAAACACACTAAAAGTACATGTATAGCGACAAATAAATATACAATTATGTTAAATTAACATGCTATAAGGTGGATGCAAAATACACCAATCAGTTTTCCAAACCTTCTGAGTGTCCAGTTTCTAGAAATGTATCATAATCTCAAACCACATTTTTAGTGGAGCGACATGAAACAAGATGCAGTTACGTTCATATCTACATGCCTGACATACCAGCAGGTTAAGATAGAACACCAACATGCTAGTAGTTTATTGCAACCTGTAGAAACTAGAAGGGGGGGGGGGGTTGAATAATTTCTAGTTCATTTTCAAAACATTTCCGCTTAATCCACTGTGCGCGGTTCTTTATTGTACCTGCGGTTCGAAATCAATAAAGAACCACCGGTCGATTTAGGAAACCGCCGACAGTGGACGAAACCATTTATTGAATGTTAAACTTAAACAATCATTGGTATCAAATTCTCGATCAAGCTTGACTAGATATGAGATGTGTTTGATTGAAAGGTAAATACTACAAGAAAGAAAACACACAAACACATCAAATCAAGAGTACATCAAGCAATAGTCTAAACACTACGCACACACGTACTAAGAATAAGCTTTTCCGCAACTAAGATGTTTAGACTAAGTGATGTACACTTGACCATAATCTAAACATGAAGCACACACGTACTAAGCCTTAACTTTTCTGCAACTTAGATGTTTAGATTATGAGATGCACACAACACACAACAACATATAAATGCATCAATAGGAATAAAGACATAAATGTAAAGGCAAGTACCGACACGATGATTTATAGTGGTTCGGTTACAAAGCTCCTCTTCGCCCTACTCCACTCCTCGAGTACACCTTACTCGAGAGTTATTTCACTAGTCAACAAACTCCTTAAGGTGGAGAAACCATACACAACGTCGCTTATACAATTTTCGACTCTAAGCTAAAAGTTGAGTCCTAATCTTAGGTAGGACCAATCTACACACGTCGCCTACTTCACCATTATACCCTCAAAGGATATTCTTTTGGCATATGGAATATGCCAAATTCAAATTTCAATTTTCTTTTTAATAAAACATTTTCTTAAAAATAAAGTTAATTAAAAATTACTTTGTCACTTTGTATAAAAGTGAGTTTTAAGGAAATATTAATCCTTGATCACTAAGTAAGGTTAATGACTTCTTTGTACATACCTTGAGTGATTAATGCCAAATGCGATCTTGGAGGTGTCGAGAGAAGTATACAAATGTATTCTTGAGTGATTACGAGTACCTTAACATTATACATAATGTATTGCGATTTATTCGTTTGTCATCGACAAAATACAAAGAGATTATATCGAGTAAACATCGTAATGTTTGCACTAACAATCTCCCCCTTTTTAATGATGACAAACAAGTAAACCATAGCACATATTAAAATGTATAAGTTACCCGTTTACACTTACTTCTCCCCCTTTTGTCGAATCAAAAAGGTAGTCAACGTCTTTAAAGAAGAGAAGAACCAACGTCGAGAGAACACACATCCAAAGTGGTAGTCATCGATAACACGTCATTTGAAGAAGAGAAGAATTGACGTCACGAGATCTTACATCTGAAAGGTAGTCTTCGTTGTAGAAGAGGAGGATTGACTTCGAGATAGCATGCATCCAAATAGCTAATCATCCATTGTGGTTGTCAGTTGAGAAGCGAGAATCCAAACCGTAGACCCATCATCTAGAGATATTGAGCTTGCGTCATCCTAGTGAAGTCTTCAATAAACATAGGTTAACCAACCCCATGCATAATAAAATGCTTATCTTCGAGATTCCAAAATTCATTACTTGCAAGAAGTTCGATGAATGTAATTTAAGTGAGTCAGCGATCGCAAATGTAATGACTATAAATCTTGCAAATGCTCCCCTTGATATGAGCTCCCCCTTGCTTGAGGCACCAATGAAGAAAGGATAGTGACAAGATATAAAGAAGGGTTAGAAAAGTCCTACAAAACAAAGTTAGTGGATAAGAGCATATATGAATAGCAATGTCACCCAAGCGGAATTAGCTTTTAACAACTCGAGTACAAAGAGAGGGACTCAAGAGAAAGCTTAAAACAATCTTAACTTTTTAGAAGTGTCAAAAGTTTGACAAGTTAAGAAAAATAATTGTGCTATTAGATAGAAAAGAGAACCCAACTTATTTTGGTGACACCAAAAAAAACATATAAAGAGGACTAAGAAAGAAAAGAGATGTCCAATTTATAAGAAAAAATTTGTCGAGAGGACATACTCCACTTTAACATCATGGCAAAATTACCAAACTAAAGAGAGTATGACATGGACAATAGAACAATTCCACATAGTCGAAAAGGGAGAAAGAATGACTATGATGGAAAAATAAAATGAGGACGATAAACAAGTCGTTTGCACAAACAATGACAAGCATTGAAGAAAGAAGTATGCACGTGATGATTTCAATAAAAAAACTCCAAGGAGAGGATTTTGACAAGATCAAATCACAATTGATAGAATAGAGCTAGAGAAGAAACATCCATACCAATTGCAATGATAATATGTCAAAAGGTTAAAAGCGTAGAATTTTTGGAATCACCCAAGAAAATTCAAGATTTAACCAAGATCCTCTCAAAAGGTTAAAAGCTTAGAATTGTTGGAATCACCCAATCCAATTATAAATTTTAACCGCAATCAACTCTCAACAACGAGAGAGACAAAAAAATCTTAAATCAGAGACATTTTTTACCTTCATAATAATTCCTTTAGAAAGCTCCAAAAACTTTAAGTCGGGAATCAAGGTACACAAATAAAGAAAAACCAAAAGCGAGGATAAATTAACGCTTAGGAAAAATACTAGATATAAGACATTATAGGCAAGGATGCTTATGAATGTCGACATAAAAATGATGACTCAATGATATAGAGAAAGAGATCAAATAAGCCAAAGAATAGAAAGACCAAGATGGATGGTGTTTAGCATACGATAAACTACATGCGTAAAGTTTCGTAGCTCTTCTCAATCATTGTGAATGTTCAAAGAACAATTACATGACGAGGAAAGGGTGTGGCTCGACTGGACTTAGTTTAGAAAGGATAGAATAGAGAGACTCTACTTAGAGAGGCATGATTAAAATAAATCGAAAGAGACTCGACAAAGAAGTTAAGGATAACTTCACAAAATAATTCAAGAATACTATACCTTATTAGGTGATAGTGAAGTCTTGAAGGAAAACGAGAGAAGAAACTCAAAAGAGAATAAAAGAAGGAATCTTCAAGAAAACTCGTCAAAGATAGAGATAGACCAAAAACGAACAAAGGGGACTCACTGGCCGCGGTTCGTTAAATAGGTTTGCGGTTCATTATCAGTAATGAGCTGCTAGGTTATTTGAGGAACGGTGGACAGTAGGTGTCAAAAAATGATTATCGACTCAAAAGAAAATCACTTGGTCAAACAATTTAACATAAGATGCTAAATGGCTTGAAAGTCAATGCTTCGGATATGACTTTTAACAATTGCACTTGCAAGTTAAAATTACTTGAATATTTCGAAAGAAATATTTAATTTGTCAATCTTACTAGGAGAAGAATTAGATTTAAATTTAACATTCCTTGACAACCGAGTGAGAAAATAAAGAAGAAAATAAAGATCACAAGGACAACGAGATCCAAGACCCAAAGACAAATCATGTTGAAAAACATGAAAGGAAATACAGTAAAATAAAGATCATACAAAGTATGAAACACAAGCCTAAGACTTAAGCATAATTTTAATCTTAGTTACACTAGAATTCTAAGATTTGCTTAAATTAGATGTCTTAGCAATAAGCAATCCATATGCTTAAATGAAAGACAAGGTAGTGGCGGAATTTGGTGGAGAAGGCTTGGTAATAATCTTGTAATTCAACTCATCATAGATATAAGACATGACAAGATGTTGATATTGACAACAATGACAATATGTTCCATGATGCATGAACTTATCATGTGGTGGAGGAAGAACACAAGAAGAAGTGGTGGAAAAGGAGAGTTTCCAAAATCAATTTCCTTAGAAGGAGAAGAGATTTGATTTGTGTATTCTTTGGTGAATTTGGGTTGAAAGCGATTTGAGAAAATGGTGGATAATCAAGGCTTTCATTTGGTGAATAAGACATTTTTCTTTGGTGTGAAAGAGATTTCAAAATGCTTTGGGTTAAGAAGAGAAAGCACAAGATATTTTGGGAGTGACCAAAGGTTTGAAACAAGGATTCCAAAGGGTGATGGAACAATTAGGAAATTTTAGAAAACCTGTTTTTAAAGGTGTCTGCCCGCGGTTCCTTGTTTCACCATGCGGTTCAATAAATATTTGAGCCATGGTATAATTAAGGAACCACCCATAGAGGGTGTGTTTTGAAGGATAAGGGAATTTTTCCAATTCGGAAAATCCTAATGTTCTAGTATAACTTATCATAAAGCCATGATTAAGAGCAATAAAAACTAGAACACACACAAAGGAAAAACACATAGGTTCAATTAGGACGTAGGAAGAAGACTAAGAAAAACCTAATGGCTACAAAAGAAAAAGACTCCTAGTGACATACAAAGTTCATCAAAGTAAACTATCATTAGTCATATTTAGGAAGAGCCATTTAATCAATTTATAGAATGAGTATGAGGCTATCACTAGAGGTGCTCAACTAAGGCTGAGCACGACCGTTTTTACACGTTATATAATAAATCAACTTCCCACATGGATGTAATTCAAATGTTAGGTCAAATTAAGATTCTAGTGCAATAAATTCTCTAGTAGTCATTATCAAGTTAGACAAAATGCAATTCCTACATTTGCCTACTAAAGTGTACCAAGGATGAAGAGTGTATGACGACATAATGCATAACCTAATGAGGGTTAAGAATGCACCATTGCATATCTTGTCAAAAAATTCTAGTTAAGGTTATTTACCTTAATAGGACTTGAGGCCAATAACTTTGAAATGTATAAACAACGTTTACACAAAACAAAAGAACACTCTTGATTGGTCTTTTGGAAATGACACATTTACAATTGCATTGCAATGTAAATTACTTGACTATTTCGGATGAAACATCCAAATTGTCAAACTGACTCCGTTGTGCATTATAAGCAATTATTAAACAAAATAGTCTAACAATTTAAACAAGTAGATTCAATATATCATCATCAACACAAGAGTGAGTTATGATCCGATGTATATTATTAAAAATCCACATTCATGTCTACACTAAAAAACATGTCAATTAGATTCGATAATGATACCAATCATAATTTGAATAATGAATTGATATATGTTTGAAATCTTTCTTGATTCCCACTAACACTCCTTTAAGAGAAAATAGCTAAGATTTTCAAAGGGTGTTTCATGTTTTATAGTAAGACATTAATCTACTTGAACTAATAACACAATGATCGAGTAAAACGACCCACATCAATATATTTGACAAGCTCCCAAAGCTTTCAAACCTAAGAGTGTTAAAGAACATGCCAAGGTGTACCAGATGTTTATGTAACATTTCTAAACCAAGAGATGTTAATCCTATATGCAATGCACACATAAATAGACAACTAAGTAACACTACTACCAATGTAAAACCTGCATTAAAAACCTATGAACAGTATACGTGAACAGTAACATACAAAAACACGATAAAATTTAAGCTTTCCATTTATAATATTAAAACACGTGTCACGACAATAAATAACGAACAATCATGAATATTATAAATGTTTTAATACAAGGGTTGGCCTCGTATGAAAGTTCGTTGTTCCAGTCTTTTCGAATTGATTACCGTTAATTAGTGCGACTCAGTCGTTCTTGGTGGAAAAATAAAATGGGTTGTTTGATTATCTAATTTAAAATAAAAGCAAAGATTAAAATGTCGTTGAGTAAAATTAAAACTTTAAAAACTAAACTTAAAACGTAATGAACTTAAAACTTAAAAACATTGAAACTTTAAAACTTTAAAACTTAAACCATCGGAATGTAAAAATGAATTCTATCGGAATGCACTAAAATTAGAACCATCGGAATAATTTGAAAGAAAAGTTGTCGGAAAGTTGCTATCTGAATAACCATCGGAATGTAACAAGTGGAGTCTGTCGGAATGTAGGTCAATCGGAATACACTACCTATTAGAATGTCTAAGGTATCGGAATGTTTCAGATCGGAATCTAGGTTTTCTATCGGAATGTCACTAGCAAAAATTTGGCAGAGTTTCGACTTAAAGTAACCTTAAGAGCCGTCAGAATATGCGATCGCAATGAGCGATCGCAATCCCGATCGGAATAAGGGGGAAAAACCTTAGATTGCAAAGTAAAACCCCTTAGGTTATTGCGATACAATGAAACCATCGGAATGTGTAAAAGCCCTCAATATTGCGATGAACATTAAATAATCCGAAAATGGAGATAAACCAAAGTCTCAATAAGCAGTTCCAATAAGCACTCTTAACCGAATCTTAAACAAGTCAATAAGCATAAATTTGACAACTTTTGAAATATGAAATTCGTAAACTTTATAAAAGAAAGTTTAAAAATATTGAACTTTTTGAAAAATCTAAAATCAATAAGCTAAATACGAAATAAGCCAAAAAGCATAACAAGCCTCAAGCTTAATCGTATAAGAACTTATATAGGACTAAAAAGATGAACCTTTTAATCACTTAAACATCAAAACCAAGCGTGAATCAAGGATATTTCGGATCAAAATCAAAGTAAAATCAAGAAAGGATGAAAAAGATTAAAAATTAAAATCTTAAACTTGAACTTTTGATTAATCAAACTCAAATACAAAGATTAAATAAAACTTAAACTTGAAAGAAAAGATGAAGTTTAGTGAGAGAAAGTTAAACACTTTCTCTCTCTAAAATGAAAACTAAAGAAAGGAAAACAGCTAGCTAACCACCCTCCTAATGTGTTTAGGAGGGTATTTATAGGAGATGGGAAGGTGCATGTGTTGCCTCCTCTTTCTTTCTTCTCGACTTGATTTAAATGCTTTGTCTTTCTCGACGTCGTCTCAGGATTTGTCGATACAAATTGAACTTGTCTTATAATTTTCTTCTTCTATTAGACTTGAGTTCTTCGACTTCATTAAATTTCCGTCTTTAGACTTTTTCTTCGATAAATCTTCATAATAGGCCTTGGACTTCCGTTCTTTTTGCACTCTTGACCTTTTGACTTCGTCTTTTCTCGTTTTCTTCGATAAAAGCCCGTGATAGCCCATGTTTTCTTCCTTTTTCATCTTTTGGTCCTAAAACACAATAAAAACACAAACCACGCATAATTCCGACTTTTACGCATAAAATACACGTTTTGGTCTTGTTATTATTAGAAATAAGTGGTAAAAGGATAAGTGTTTTCACACTTATTAGACACAATCACGAATACCAAAATCATGAATAATAAATCACGAAAACATACGTAATTTATTTAACACACGGAAAACTACCGCTTACCCCTTGGTGGGCCCCATAGCCGCGGAAACAAAGAGAAGGAGGCCAAGGTGGGCCTTTTGGCCCAATACCACTTTTAATAAAAACATCAGGAGAATTGTTTTCTCATAATTTAGGTTTACAAAATTTGGTGCTCTCTCTCTTTGTGTCTCTTGGTGCCGCCGGCCATAACACACAAGAAGGAGGAACCGGACAATTTTGATCTTTGATTTTGGAGTCTACGTGTTCGTGATCTTTAATTCTTTTCTTTCCACGTTTTCGGTAATCATAACACTTCCTTTTCTTTTTAATTCCTTATGAATTCATGTTATAAATTTAATTAATCAATAAAACAAGTAAATGAAATATGTAGATTAATTAAATCATGTTAAAAGGGGGTGTTTGGTGTGGGTTTGGTTCGGCCGTGACAACCGAGACCCCAAGGGGGGGGGGGAGGTGCTCGGCTTGTTTTTAAACACCACCACCGAGACCCTAAAGGTCTTGGCATGGTTGGTTCGTGGCTCGGACGCAGCAAGAACCCCCACCAAAGGGTTGGGGTGTGTTTGTTTTCGGTTTGTGTGGAGCCGAGGCACCACCGAGACCCCAAGGGGGCTTGGTTGGTTTTGTTTGATTGGACCCGAGAACAAAGGGACCTCGACTTCGAGTCGGGGTATGTGTACATGTTTAGTTGATTAAGTAGTGTCAACCGAGACCCTTCAAGGTCTCGGTGGGACTTGTTTATAGCTTATTCGGTTCGGCTTAATTAAAACACGGGCTCGGGATTCGGGTTTTTTTATAAAAACTATTTTATAAGTCATGTTATATTAGATTTTAGGTTAATTAATTTATTAAAATTAATTCATGTGTAACCTAAGGTAATTATACTTAGTCATTTTAATTAAACAAGTATTTTAATTAAAATCATATTATAGTTTAATTAAATTAACCAGTTATTTAATTAACCAACTATAATCATGACTTGTATTGTACTAATTTAACTTCACTTATTATTTATAATTGAGTTAAATTCTAATTATGGAAACTTACTATTTTTGGAAACTTTCTATTTTTGGAAACTTACTATTTATGGAAACCTGCTATTTTTAGGAAGTTAATTAGTATTACAATACAAGTATTATATACTAATACATGAATAATACACAACAGAACATCAGAATAACTACAGTTAACACAGTAAACAGTAAAACATGATAGAATACGTATAACAAGCTTATAACACACGAAACCAGTAAAACACATGTAATTCAGACAACTCATACACGTCCATATTTCTTATGTAGTGTTTCCGTCAAGGCGGATTAGTCTTCATCGTTTCCGTTAGCTTCTACTGGACATAAGGTACGGATTTCCCGTCCTTCAGTAAGGACAATCTCTTCCTTCATTAGGATTTCTTGTGTGCAGCCAACTATTTTCCCCAGTAGTTACAAATTAAATGCTTATGTTTATTAGTTACCTTAGCCATATACATGCATGACAAGTTTCACCTAGTTATGGAGGTACCATAACCATAACACTAGAGGCACTAGTGTTATGACTTCACCACGGCGGAGTGATAGCTCGTGGCGTCCTTTTTCAGTTATTTGGCCATTTTATTATTATATTATCATGTGGGGCGTGTGGGTGCATCCTACTTACATGTTTCAGTCAGGATTTCATGGTGAATGTGGTGTGTGCCTTGCATCCTTCACAAGGAGCTGATCCCTCCTACCCACTTACCAGTTAATTAAAGGCAACCCCTCTAATTGCACGATGAGGTCTCCCCTCCAAGTATTCATGCACGTTGTTGACCTCATGACCTATATTGGCTATTATGGTACATTAACTAATACGGATTTTCATAAGTAACATAAGCTATGTTTTCAGAACTAAAACCAGTTAACATGACAGACAACTAGGTTTTTCCAGGACTTATACATTTCCGCTGCCATTCATGCTTAATATTCATTATATGCTTCTATACTTTATGTTTTTCCATGCTTTATTGTATATCCGTGCACTGAGCGTTATGCTCAGCCGTCTACTTTTCCATGTTCCGAAATGGCAGGTACCCAAGGACGCAAGTAGGAACTCCAGAGTATGTGCATTCGGATTGGAAGCTATCCGACCTCTTTTACCTTATGCATTTATTCCTACTTTATCATACTTTACATCTTTTGGACATTGTTTAGTCCTTTCCATTTACAGTACTTATATTGCTTGTTTGTGAGTTACTAGACTACCGATGTTTGATTCCGGTATTTCTATTTATGGTCATGAATGTTTAGACATTTACCTTGCATGCTTTGATGATATGTCATAATTTACTGTAGCACTGTATCCTATTAGATGGGGTGTTATAATTATGGTATCAGAGCCCAAGGTTTCGACCTGTAGCTCTGTAAAAAAATGACCTGTGACTTACGGGTAGTCACCAGTGTCTTCCTAGAACTGACAGTTGGTTTTCATGCATTCATTCATTTTCATTTTATTTCATGCATTCATATCATTGTAGCAGGTTTATGACTAAATAATGGTTGGTACAAGACTGGCCCTATTTAGTCGCATGTGCTTTTATCGAAACTTTTAACTTTGGGAACGACCCATTGGCGTCCTCGCGCCATGTCTTTTGTTTTGAGTGAACTGACCATAGGCGTTCACTCCCGTTCATATGAAAGTTTTATAAACTACATCATGCATTTTTGTACATTGTTTCATGCATTATAAACTGCTTCTCGATTTATACATTGTTCATGCATTCTTATGTATTCTCATTTCAGATTTTATAATTTATGTTCCATTTTGTTGTTTTAAACTGTCAAATGGTGAACAATAGCAATACTCCAGATTTAGCAGCAACTGCCAATGCAGCCCTGATTGTAGTGTTTTTGTACCCTTTAGGAAAAGGATGACAAAGTAGTGGTAAGCGTTAAGTGTCGGTTTAGGAAAACCGAGCACTAATGACCCTAAAGTGAGAGTTCGTTCTCGAGGAGGCTAGTGCGTTGTGTAATGAATTGGTTAATGTTTGTGATTATATTAAGAAGAAAGAAATAGAAATAATAAAGAAATGACGGTTACGAAGACGGATCGAGCTATGACGAAAACGCGTTCACGTAAAACCGTAAATAGTGAAAAAATTAAAATTTTAACCTAAAAATTACTAAAAATCCACAATAATATTCTAAGGGTTTACAAAAAATCCAAACTTGCTAAAACCTTTTAATTAATAAGATAATGACTTTTTAATGCTAATTAAAGCCCTAAAAATCACAATTAATTATTAAAAAGCTCTAAATAAGATTTTAAAGTTTGTAAACCTCAAAAATGTCCTAATTAAGCTAAAAAGTATTTTTAAAAATTTTAAAACCAAATAAAACTATTTTTAAACACTTAAAAACTATAAAAATCAATTCAAACTTAAATTAATTCTAGAAAATAATTGAAAAGTCCTAAAAATATTTGGAAAGTTAAAAAATTCCTAATTTAGTGTCTAAAATCTAGGAAAAATGAAAAAAGTTAAAAAATCAAACTTTTAATTTTTAATAATAAAATAATATTAAAATAATCAAAAAAATTCAAAGTCTACTAAAAAATTCTAAAAAATTACCAAAAATCTAAAATAATGTAACTAAGACAGAAATGTAATTAAAAGTTTCTAAAACCTATTAAATAATTTTATATTAAATTTTAAAGTTGGTTAAAAACCCTAAAATCCTATAATATAAAAAATAAGACTTTTTGAAAACTTAAATAGCTGTAAACCTCAAAAATATGATTAAAAACCTAAAAACTATTTTTTTCAGATTTTTAAAATACCTTTTTCTATTTTTAAGTTACTTTCTAAAATTAAAACTTAAAATATTCCTAGAAAATTAATTAAGTACGGGAAAAATAATCTTTTTGAACTAAAAAGTCTTAAAACTAAATAAAAACAAAATAAAAATGATAACTTGCAAAAAAGCTAAGAAAATAAGCTGAAATAAGCTTTTAAATAAGCTGTTAGCTAAATAAGCTACAAAACAGATTCTACTTAAATAAATATTGGAATGCTAGATGTGCATAGAAAAGCACTTGGGTCACTGGTTAACACCTATAATCCTCCAACGAGGGGTCCCGTGTTCGAGTCCAGGCCAAGGAGCTTTTTGCTCTTTATTTTTTTTTCTTTTTTTTTAACTTTAGAACTCAAGAACAGTAACATTACTTAACTTTAAAACACACTTCTAATTAAAAACCACCTAGAATCAAGCTGAAAGGATCAACACAAGTGCCCAGATAAGTTGTTTTAACTGATGAACACAAGTGTGATTCTTCACTTGTGCAGATAATCAAGAGGACTTGATTTTTTTTTGGATTTGTGTTGGTTTTGATGGACAAATGGGCACCCCTACACTCAGTTGAGTATAGGGAGTCACAATTAGCACAAAAACTAGCAAGCAATCACATAAAACAAGCACAATAGATCACAAAAAGTTTCTGATATGGCTTAAATGGTGTCTGATGAGCAGTTACTGGTTCATAATGCACTCAAGTGAATTTCAATGGCTAAGTACTTGCACAATACTCAATCAAATGTCATACAAGCAACACACAATCCTTAAACAACCTATCTACTAGCAACTACCAAGATTTGAGGGCAAAATTTGCACAAAAACAGGCACAAATGGCAGTTACTGATTTAGGCTATATTATCAATGTTTAACATGCAAACTTTGTTCAATATCCTACCAAACTGAAACCTTACTTAACATATAACCTATTACTACTTAAGAAGTGTATTTGAACAGGTTTAAGCCAAGGTTCATAGCATTTGTCCCAAGTTAAACCTTGATCCAAACACCCCTTTATAATCAGAAACTCAAATTTGTTTAACCAAATCAATTACAAACCTTTCAAATCTGATTATACCCACTTAAAACATGCATACTAACAACTAAGGAGCAATATCAAGCACTGAAACAAACACATAACAAGTTTTTATGCATAAATCTCATAAATCCACCAAATAAAACTTAAAACTGAAAACCAAATAATGAAACAAGGGACTACCTTGTTGGGCCTACATCCAGGCCCAACCAAGGCTGCTTTGCCTTCTCCAACAGACCCGGGCCTGTGTTGAATTTCTTGGACAAACAATCACTTCAATCCTGCTAAGAGAAAATGAAGAACAAGAACAATACAAACTTTCTGATTTTTGAAAAAATTTTAAACCTTTTCACAAATCTTTCTCAAATGTTTTCCTTCAAAAACACTTACACAAAACTCACTTATAAGTTTGGAAAACCAAACTTGGAACCAAGATTTCACCAAAAATCCAACCTATTTTCAGTAACTTGAAAAAGAGTGACTTTTTGAAAATCTTTTGACTGATGAACAAATATTGGAACTCAGATTGCTAAACACACAAAACACCAACTTTTACCAAACAAAAAGGAATTACTTTTACCAATAAAATACCAACTTTTATTTTCATAAAAAGGAATTATAAAAGGGTTTTGCAAAATCTGGAACAAAGAATACATGGTACATGCACCATGTATTTATACTATCTAATAGAACTAACTAGAAGCTTGAATAAAGAAATAATAAACTGAAAACCCTAATGCCTGAAAATCCGAATTTGCCCTTGTTCTTTGACTGGAATCTTGGTCAATAAGCTCTCAT
Source organism: Glebionis coronaria (assembly GCA_025667525.1). Taxonomy (NCBI): domain Eukaryota; kingdom Viridiplantae; phylum Streptophyta; class Magnoliopsida; order Asterales; family Asteraceae; genus Glebionis; species Glebionis coronaria. The sequence continues at coordinate 173,515,686 of CM046876.1, read as the reverse complement.
GTGAAGTAGCCAGCTGTTTTTATTGATCAGGAACTTCCATTTGTGCTTGGGGACCAAGGACTACCATCCATTCATTCATTTGGTCGGGTATTGGGGTTTGGGGGAAAGTGATGGGTGCAGGGGAGGTACGGGGTGGGCCATAGGAGTCACATGGGTTTGTTTGGTGAGTAGGGTTTTGGTGACAAAGTCACAAATTAGCAATCTGGATGTTTTTAGGTAAAAACCCCTTGTTTTAAGGTTGATTGATCATGGGTTGGATTTAGGGTTTATGTAGGATTAGTGTGGGGTTTAATCTGAATTGGGGGTGATTAAATTTAAATTTGGTGTTTGGCGGGAAGTTTAAAATACTGATTTATTAAGTTAAGTAGTGTGGGTGGAAAGTGGACGTGGAGGGTGAGATGAGGTGGGGGATTGTGATTGGTGGTGGTGGGTGACATGGCAGTTTAATAGGCTGGGGTGAGTTTGGGTGTCTTGGCAGTTTGGCCCCCTCAAGTTCCTTAATTCCTTCATGTTGTATTCAAACAGCAAAACTTCCATTTTCCTTTATAAATGACTTTGGCAGATTGTCATTTTTGGCACTAAATGTTTCCAAACTTTTAACAAGGACCATAAATGCATATTTTTGGATTCTTCAAGGGTAAAACTTGTGTAATATTCAAACATGAAGGTCTTCTTTTGCCAATGATGATTTCTTCAAGGTCTAATCTTGGCAAGTCTTCAAAAATGAGGGACTAAAGTTGCCAATCTTCATTTCTTCAAGGTCCATTTTGGAAATTCCAGATTTGGGTCCGGTTCATTGTGCGGCTTCGTTTCCCGTGTTCGTTTTTGAATGATTCTTGTGATCCTTTTGTCATTTCCTCAATATCCGTACCTAAAATACACAAGTAACAAACACGAGCATATAATTGGCAGTTTTAATGATATTTTATGCATTTTAAGCCCGATTTGGACGATGAGACCATGTATAAAAGCAGTCTCATCACTCCCCCATAATAAACCATTGTCGTGCCCTCACGCAATGCTAGAATAAAGTATCGTAGCACCTCCAAAATTCATTTTTATTCACTTTATTGGAATGATAAACTAGCTACACTACTACTATTACTACTACTTGCGTTTTAGACATAATGTATGCTTTTCATCGCAAAATGGGACGTTTAGGTTCATAGAATAAGAACACGTGAATGCTTCGTTAGAAATAATTTCATCGTCCTCAATTTTCACCTTAATTCCATGCCAAGCGTGCAACGAGATCATTGTCATTATAAGTTAGTAATGCTAACACTACTCATATGCCCTAATCACGTACTTATCCTCCCATTATTCCTAAGTTGTATCTCTTATATTTTATTATGTCTTAATGATCACGAGGATACATCATTGACTTATGCGATAATAGAGATTTAGGTATAAAAATAGAGTCCTAACGGTGTAACTAAGACCATCAAATCAATAACCCTTCCTAATAGACAACGATGTTAAAAAATTAAGTTGACAAGAAGAATCGATAAATACGGTTTTATAACGGTTTTGAACATGAGACTTATTACCAAGACTTTTATATGCCCCCTAACGGAAGGGCCTTATTATCTTTGGTTTACCTCCATCTTTTATTCAACTTCTCCATGAAGCTTTTATTATGACTTCGGTCTTGCCTTGCCTTTTATTATCCGCCTCATCGGTGGTTTTATTTGCCAAAGACGTATATCCTCACGCTAAAGCGAATTTTGGATCTTTAAAGCTTCGAAGATTAAGGCTTGATTCACTTTCAATTTTGCATAGATTTTAGGCCTTGTGGGGCTTTCAAATTGTTTGCTAGATTTAGGTGAGCACTTGAAATCTTATTATTGGGTGAAGCTTTCGATTATTGGGGTGCTAATACTTCAAAACCGTGACGCTGGCGATACCTTAATGTCTTCCCAATTTAATTACACGGAAGCTACTAGAAAAGACTAGAAACCCAACAATCCTAACTAAACCGCTAAGTCAATATTTATTAAGAAAAAAATATTTACATGCGAAGGGAGAATAAGCAAACAACGAGAACACATGAGTTTTTGAAAGAATACGAGTACTCTATGTTTAGCATAGTAACTTATAATTAACTCTATCATTTCTCGTCCTCATTTAAGAGACTTAGCCTAATGTGTAGTTAAGGAATCAAAGCTAAGTGCTCAACACGCACGGTCGAGTCAAAAAATACTCTTATTCTCGCCATCGGAAAATCTACATTCGTGTCTTCAAACACTTATAAAACATGAGAAAAATTTTAAAATTTGGCCATTTTTAGCCTTATTTTGCAACAAAAACGATAAACAAAAAGATAAATTTTGTAAAGCGTGAAGGTTTGGCAAGGCAAGTATCTATTCAACCCCCATACTAAAGTTAAACATTGTCCTCAATGTTTCGAGTCTAGGGGTGCAAACACCCCCATACTAGAGACGTAGTCGAATGCCTAATCTAGCATGGAAAGGGTGTAACCAATAAATTAATAGCCGTTTATGAAGTGTGCTAAAAACCTAAGGTTAGAACATTCAAGGATATATCATTTGGATATTGAGAAATGCTTTCCAAGCAAACGATCGAGTGCTCCCATAAAACGAACACGAGAGGCTCCAATCGTGAAGATCATGATCTAAAAACCACAATGCACAAACAACCACGGAACAAAGGTTGGAAGGGCACAAATCCCCTCACATTAACTAATTAGAAAGCAATAATATGTACATGGATAAGCATGGGTCTCCCCCACGAGGCACCTTGTTTTTGATAACCGAGTCAAAAGCTCGACTCGAATCCCCATAAATGTGATCATTTAGGGATATCATGGTATGGTCAATTTTTGGTGGGGCTTACATGATAAACAAGGCCCAAAAACAACCGGTATTTAAGGACTAAGTCCTTTGATGATGCAAAATATCGGGATCGAAGATGGCGTTCTCGTTTTCATTGGAAAAACAAATCAACGCCACTTCATCGATAGTCAACAAAAACTCAAAGAGTTTCAAGAAAATAAGAGAGAAGAAATAGAAGGGTGGGACAATGGGTAAGTCATACAAACATTGAGCTACTCGAGGTAGACTCGCACCAATCAAATGAAAAGATTTTCCATTTATTGCATCGGTGGAAGACCGAGATTTACCTATATAAGCAATTCCGGGATCAAATATCTCGTCCTCGGTGGAGAAAGGGGAGGGAACATAAGGGGATTCCCCCACACTAAGTCCACACAAAGCATCGTCAAAAGGAGAAGACGAGCTTGTAGTACTCAATAGATGTGGTGATGACGGAGTTAGAGTTGTAGAAAAATCTTTTAAATTCAATTTAAAATCTTTTCCTTTTTCATCTTTTAAACTCTCCTTGTGAAAACCCGATTTGATGATGTCGAAAATATTTGGCGTTTCTAAAGCAATGTTAGTCACACTAAAAATTCTCACATTTGAAAACCGTTTTGGTAAAGGTGGTGGTAAGTTTTCAAAACGTTTGTCGACAAAGAAAACTTCCCCATCGGGATCAACGTATTCATCATCCGAAGAATCACTCGAGATTGGAATCGTAGGCTTAACACTCTTAACCTCCACCGGCGGAGGGGACGGAACTTCATTTTTCTCAACAACTTCTAAAACTCTTTTTGAAATCTTCTTGTAAATGTTTTTGATGGGATTGACATTGTACAAAGACGTGATCGAATACACATGAGAAAGTGTGGAGTTTTGGGTTGCATTAATGACGAGTTCTTCCTCATTGAAACGAAGAGTGATTTTCCTTGCATGCACATCGATAAGTGCTCTCGAGGTATCCAAAAATGATCGACCTAAAATTAACGGAACTTTAGGATCGATAGGAATGTCAACAACAATAAAGTCTACAGGATAGTAGAACTTTCCAACTTTCACAAAGACGTCCTCGGCAACTCCACAAGCTAGAATCGTAGAATGATCGGCCATCTCGATTGACATTCGTGAAGGAGTGAGATTGGGAAGATTGAGCGATTTAAAAATCTCAAGAGGCATCAAATTAATACTAGCACCAAGATCGGCCAAGGCGTAGCATTCTTCCATGTCTTGTATAGCACATGGGATTAAAAACTTTCCAGGATCACCGACTTTTTGAGGTATGCGGCTTAGAAAAACCGATCAACAACTAGACGATTTTTGCAATTTATCTTTGTTATTCAACATACTTTTGAAGTTCGCGACAAATCGAGGCATCATGACTAAGGCGTCGGCAAAACTTATATTGAAATGAAAGTCACGAAACATTTTCATAAAAAGTTCAAATTGATAATTATTTCGTTCTTGTGCCTTTTCCTTGTCTCGTCTTGAAGGGTAAGGTAAGGGTGGTGTGGGTTGGGGCATAGTAGGCAAAGGCCTTGGAATCTCGGGTTCCATGATTGGTATTGGCTCAACCGTAGGTGTGGTTTGAGCGGTACTTCGTGGGCTTGTAATTTGCTCCTTTTCTACCACAACCTCGGGTTCTTTCTCTTTTTCCTTCTCTATAGAAGTACTTGGACGAGAAATGGGTTCTTTGAAAGTTTTACCACTACGAGTGGTAATAACCTTCAATTCTCCTTTCGGGTTCACGATGGTATCACTAGGAAGACCACCCGAAAAAGAGGGTTTACACATGATAGCTTCAAACATTTTTCCCATTCTATCTTCAAACTTAGATTGCCTAGCATCCGCTTTTAACAACTCTTGCTTAATTTCATGTTGCCCTTGCTCCATTTTTTGTTGGTTTTGTTGGAGACGTTGGACATTTCCTTCCATTTTATTAGAATGATTTCTCAATTCATTAGCAAGTTCGTTTTTAAGCTCGGTTTTTAACTCGGATCTTAAGCTAATCATCTCACGTTGCATGTTATCAAACTTAGCATCATTAGCTTTAGCATAATCTAAGAACTCTCCACTAAGATTTTTGGTGTGAGCATTTTGAAAACTTTGGTTAGTGTTTTGAAGATCACGATTTTGATTTTGGTTTGAAATTTGCCCATTTCCACTTTGATAATTACCCTTATTATAGTTACATTGATTTCCTTGGTAACCACCACTTTGATTGTTTCGATAGTTATTAGCATTTTGATTTTGTGGAGCTTGATTTTGGCGGGAACCTTGACCGTTTTGGTTATAAGTTCCCGTGGCTACATAAGCATTCGAAGTGTTACCATCCGCGGTAATGCACTCGGAAAAATCATGAGCTCCACCACACGAAATACAACTCTTAGCAACCGCTTTAACCGAAGCGGAATTTGAAGCTTCTTGAGCTTTCCAATGAGACATAAGAGTCGAAAACCTATCGAAAAACCGATTCTCCTCATTTGCTTCATCTTGCAAGGCATTAATGGAACGAGATGATGACGAGCCCAAATTGGCAACACTCGGTGTGTTACGAGGGCTATAAACTTTAGACCTATTTTCAATGATTTTCAAAGCCTCTTCGGTTGTTTTGCACAAAAAATTACCACCCGCGGTGGCATTTAAGTAATCTCTTTCATGATCATTAAGCCCATTATAAAAAGTGTCAATTTGATGTAATTCGGAAAAATCATGGTTTGGACATTCATGTAACATTTCTTTAAACCTTTCCCAAGCCATTGAAAAACTTTCATTAGATCTTTGTGTAAATCGTGAAATCTCGTTTTTCAAATGTGTTGTTTTAGATGGTGGAAAAAATTGATTCACAAATTTAGACACGAGATCGGCCCATGTCAAAATCGAATTTGGCGGTTCTTTCTCAAGCCATATCTTGGCGGGTCCATCTAATGAGTAGGGAAACAACATCATCTTAATGGCATCGTGTGGTACATCCTTAAACTTGCTTGTCGCGGTGAGACGATTAAATTGCCTAATGTGATAATGTGGGTTGTCTTTTTCGTGTCCGCGAAACTTGTTTGCTTGAAGCATAGACATTAAACCCGTCTTGATCTCGAAGTTCTCCGCAAGGATGGCGGGAATCACAATGGCCTCTCCAAAACCCTCGGTGGGTGCTTGAAGCAACTCCATCATAGTACGATTAGCCATGATAGCTTCTTGTTCTACAATAGGTTCCTCACTTGGAGTCTCTTCACTAGAAAAATTAGGAGTAGGTGTTGCCTCCTTTCGGTTTCGACGTTTACGTGCACGTTTTGCTTGATTGCGAGTAAGCATAAACGTCACGTACAACGAGGGGATGAGCAAAGAAGATTCTTTTTGGTGTTTTGTATTTTTTTAAATTTTTTTGTGGTTTTTGATGGTATTAACTTTTTTGGAAATTGGTGAATGTATTAAGTAGACACAAATCTACAAATATCCTCCTTAATCAAATCTCTTGATTAAAGAAGCCTCAAGGAATGAAAACGATCACGTGAAGTGAACGCCTTCGATGACTTTAGAACGATGGTGGAACACCAAATCGTTCAAGAGGGTTTAATCAATAGAAACCAAGAAAATATATATGATATGTAATAATACTTTGGGCGGCAAAACCCTCGATTAGCTCTCAAAATCAAATACGCACAAGCAAGCGGAGGAAACGAGGCGGCGCGAAGCACTTAAGAGCCTTTTTCCTTTAGGTCGTGAAATACAACCGCCTTATACCCACCTTATAGTTTGTATTTTTCAAAATCGAGCTTCACGAAAGTATTTATCTATTTTTGCCTTTTTTCTTTGGTTTGAGATTCGAATAAAATGATTGGGTAATGACCTCCCAAGTCAAGGTTGTGATTGCTCACGTATTTGGAGTACTTGTGAATTTATTGTTCTACGTATACAATATATTAATATTATTCACACAAAAACCGAAAAACGATAATACGTATTAGTAGAGTGCTACTAATACAAATACTAATTATGGTTAGTATAAAAACAACAATTGTTTAATCAAAACACAACACGCCTCCCCGGCAGCGGCGCCAAAAAATGATTGTAGTGTTTTTGTACCCTTTAGGAAAAGGATGACAAAATAGTGGTAAGCGTTAAGTGTCGGTTTAGGAAAACCGAGCACTAATGACCCTAAAGTGAGAGTTCGTTCTCGAGGAGGCTAGTGCGTTGTGTAATGAATTGGTTAATGTTTGTGATTAAATTAAGAAGAAAAGAAATAGAAATAGGAAAGAAATGACGGTTACGAAGACGGATCGAGCTATGACGAAAACGCGTTCACGTAAAACCGTAAATAGTGCCAAAATTAAAATTTTAACCTAAATATTCCTAAAAATTACTAAAAATCCACAATAATATTCTAAGGGTTTACAAAAAATCCAAACTTGCTAAAACCTTTTAATTAAATAGATAATGACTTTTTAATGCTAATTAAAGCCCTAAAAATCACAATTAATTATTAAGAAGCCCTAAGCAAGATCTTAAAGTTTGTAAACCTCAAAAATGTCCTAATTAAGCTAAAAAGTATTTTTAAAAATTTTAAAACCAAATAAAACTATTTTTAAACACTTAAAAACTATAAAAATCAATTAAAACTTAAATTAATTCTAGAAAATAATTGAAAAGTCCTAAAAATATTTGGAAAGTTACAAAATTCCTAATTTAGTGTCTACAATCTAGCAAAAATGAAAAAAGTTAAAAAATCAAACTTTTAATTTTTAATAATAAAATAATATTAAAATAATCAAAAAATTCAAAGTCTACTAAAAAATTCTAAAAATTACCAAAAATCTAAAATAATGTAACTAAGACAGGAATGCAATTAAAAGTTTCTAAAACCTATTTAATAATTTTATATTAAATTTTAAAGTTGGTTAAAAACCCTAAAATCATATAAAATCAAAAATAAGACTTTTTGAAAACTTAAATAGCTGTAAACCTCAAAAATATGATTAAAAACCTAAAAACTATTTTTTCAGATTTTTAAAATATCTTTTTCTATTTTTAAATTACTTTCTAAAATTAAAACTTAAAATATTCCTAGAAAATTAATTAAGTACGGGAAAAATAATCTTTTTGAACTGAAAAGTCTTAAAACTAAATAAAAACAAAAGAAAAATGATAACTTGCAAAAAAGCTAAGAAAATAAGCTGAAATAAGCTTTTAAATAAGTTGTTAGCTAAATAAGCTACAAAACAGATTCTACTTAAATAAATATTGGAATGCTAGATGTGCACAGAAAAGCACTTGGGTCACTGGTTAACACGTATAGTCCTCCAATGAGGGGTCCCGTGTTCGAGTCCAGGCCAAGGAGCTTTTTGCTCTTTATTTTTTTTTTTTTAACTTTAGAACTCAAGAACAGTAACTTTACTTAACTTTAAAACACACTTCTAATTAAGACCACCTAGAATCAAGCTGAAAGGATCAAAACAAGTGCCCAGATAAGTTGTTTTAACTGATGAACACAAGTTTGATTCTTCACTTGTGCAGATAATCAAGAGGACTTGATTTTTTTTGGATTTGTGTTGGTTTTGATGGGCAAATGGGCACCCCTACACTCAGTTGAGTATAGGGAGTCACAATTAGCACAAAAACTAGCAAGCAATCACACAAAACAAGCACAATAGATCACAAAAAGTTTCTGATATGGCTTAAATGGTGTCTGATGAGCAGTTACTGGTTCATAATGCACTCAAGTGAATTTCAATGGCTAAGTACTTGCACAATACTCAATCAAATGTCATACAAGCAACACACAATCCTTAAACAACCTATCTACTAGCAACTACCAAGATTTGAGGGCAAAATTTGCACAAAAACAGGCACAAATGACAGTTACTGATTTAGGCTATATTATCAATGTTTAACATGCAAACTTTGTTCAATATCCTACCAACCTGAAACCTTACTTAACATATAACCTATTACTACTTAAGAAGTGTATTTGAACAGGTTTAAGCCAAGGTTCATAGCATTTGTCCCAAGTTAAACCCTGATCCAAACACCCCTTTATAATCAGAAACTCAAATTTGTTTAACCAAATCAATTACAAACCTTTCAAATCTGATTATACCCACTTAAAACATGCATACTAACAACTAAGGAGCAATATCAAGCACTGAAACAAACACATAACAAGTTTTTATGCATAAATCACATAAATCACCAAATAAAACTTAAAACTGAAAACCAAATAATGAAACAAGGGACTACCTTGTTGGGCCTACATCCAGGCCCAACCAAGGCTGCTTTGCCTTCTCCGACAGACCTGGGCCTGTGCTGAATTTCTTGGACAAACAATCACTTCAATCCTGCTAAGAGAAAATGAAGAACAAGAACTATACAAACTTTCTAATTTCTGAAAAAATTTTAAACCTTTTCACAAATCTTTCTTAAATGTTTTCCTTCAAAAACACTTACACAAAACTCACTTATAAGTTTGGAAAACCAAACTTGGAACCAAGATTTCACCAAAAATCCAACCTATTTTCAGTAACTTGAAAAAGAGTGACTTTTTGAAAATCTTTTGACTGATGAACAAATATTGGAACTAAGATTGCTAAACACACAAAACACCAACTTTTACCAAACAAAAAGGAATTACTTTTACCAATAAAATACCAACTTTTATTTTCATAAAAAGGAATTACAAAAGGGTTTGCAAAATCTGGAACAAAGAATACATGGTACATGCACCATGTATTTATACTATCTAATAGAACTAACTAGAAGCTTGAATAAAGAAATAATAAACTGAAAACCCTAATGCCTGAAAATCCGAATTTGCCCTTGTTCTTTGACTGGAATCTTGGTCAATAAGCTCTCATGTGAAGTAGCCAGCTGTTTTTATTGATCAGGAACGTCCATTTGTGCTTGGGGACCAAGGACTACCATCCATTCGTTCATTTGGTCGGGTATTGGGGTTTGGGGGAAAGTGATGGGTGCAGGGGAGGTACGGGGTGGGCCATAGGAGTCACATGGGTTTGTTTGGTGAGTAGGGTTTTGGTGACAAAGTCACCAATTAGCAATCTGGAAGTTTTGGGTAAAAACCCCTTGTTTTAAGGTTGATTGATCCTGGGTTGGATTTAGGGTTTATGTAGGATTAGTGTGGGGTTTAATCTGAATTGGGGGTGATTAAATTTAAATTTTGTGTTTAGAGGGAAGTTTAAAATACTGATTTATTAAGTTAAGTAGTGTGGGTGGAAAGTGGACGTGGAGGGTGAGATGAGGTGGGGGATTGTGATTGGTGGTGGTGGGTGACATGGCAGTTTAATAGGCTGGGGTGAGTTTGGGTGTCTTGGCAGTTTGACCCCCTCAAGTTCCTTAATTCCTTCATGTTGTATTCAAACAGCAAAACTTCCATTTTCCTTTATAAATGACTTTGGCAGATTGTCATTTTTGGCACTAAATGTTTCCAAACTTTTAACAAGGACCATAAATGCATATTTTTGGATTCTTCAAGGGTAAAACTTTTGTAATCTTCAAACATGAAGGTCTTCTTTTGCCAATGATGATTTCTTCAAGGTCTAATCTTGGCAAGTCTTCAAAAATGAGGGACTAAAGTTGCCAATCTTCAATTCTTCAAGGTCCATTTTCGAAATTCCAGATTTGGGTCCGGTTCATTGTGCGGCTTCGTTTCCCGTGTTCGTTTTTGAATGATTCTTGTGATCCTTTTGTCATTTCCTCAATATCCGTACCTAAAATACACAAGCAACAAACACGAGCATATAATTGGCAGTTTTAATGATATTTTATGCATTTTAAGCCCGATTTGGACGATGAGACCATGTATAAAAGCAGTCTCATCAAGCCCTGCAAGCCCTCCTTCCCTAATTTCGCAACGAAGTTAGAGACGAAGTTCGTGCGGAATTTCAAGCTCATGGCAGCAACAATAACAATCCTCCACCAACGTCATCCCTTTCCAAGACTAAGAGGCATGAGCTGTTTAGGGAGTACTATGGAATTAGGCAAGGAGTTAAGGAGAGCAGCAACGAGTTCATGAAACGTTTTCTTTGGCTGGCCGACTCTATTGACACAACAACACATACTGCTAAAGAACAAGCACATCACTTCCGATGGGCTCTTCGTACATCAGTCCCCAATGAGTTGACAGATCCCACTTTTAGCACGGTGGCACAGGTGGCCAATGCAGCTCGGAAGTATGAGATGCTACAGGAGCAAGAGGTGTATGGTGAGGACAACCCAACTAAGAGGTATCTTAAATCACCATTTGTTAACCGGTGAAGTTTTTAAGTATATCATTTTACGTCATTATCTGTTCAAATTTCTCGTTTCAGACAGAAGACTGAGGCCCAGAATCTTCCGGCTGCTCAGCAACAGTCCTCCGAAGGGAATGGTCAGTTCTATGATCATTCGGCCCCAGTAAGGCAGAACGATGTTTTCGGCTACCAAAATGATGTTAACGAGAGCAGGTCCTCACCTTTACATTCAATGTTATTAAGTTGCGTACATTTCACTATTCTGACACACCAGCGCTTATAATCAGGAACAATGGTTACGATAGGAACCAGGACCGCGGAGGTTCGTAGTTGAACCATCCTTCAACACCAGGTAATGATCAAACCTTGTATGTGATCATATTTGTGTTCCATGATCATGTCTCATGCATGAAATCTGGTCTTAGGCTCTCCGCTAGTTGGGAGGCCTTCTGGGAGATCCATGCACCTAATCTGTCTTAATTGTCTGCTCAGGCATTCTGGTGTTTGCCGCCGAAGTACTGGAGGATGTCTCAAATGTGGCCAACAAGGCCATCAGCAGAAGGACTGTCGCCAGGGTGAGATAGAAGGTACCTCTGGACACACCGACACCAAGCCACCTGCTACTTCTGGTCGCGTGTTCACTACTACTCGGGATCAGGCGAAAAAGACTTTAGGTACCATCACCGGAAATCTCTTTATGAATGGTTTGGCAGCATGTGTTCTATTTGATACTGGAGCGACGCATTCAGCCGTGTCCACTACTTTTGTTGTACGTGTTAGGATTTCCCCGATGCCACTAGATAATGCCTTATGCATTTCCACGCCACTTAGGGACTCTGTACGAATCACTCAAGTGTACAGAGATCTTCGCCTAGAATTTGATGACAAGATCCGTAGAGTTGACGTACTTCCTTTGGACATGTGCGATTTTGACTTGATTTTGGGCATGGACTGGTTATCCAAAGACCAGTCCACGATTGACTGCCACACTTATTGGGTTATAATCGGTGATGTTATATCTCCAGAGTACATACACCATGGTTTTCTGCCAGGGAGGTCAGTACCGATTATTTCATCCATGGAGGCGCGTGCATTGCTATCACACGGCTGTCAGGGCTTCATAGCCAATATTCATGACATAACTGCCGAGTCTCCATCGATCCAAGATCAGCCTATTGTGTCAGAGTTTCCTGACGTATTTCCAGATGAACTTCCGGGCATACCACCTGTTTGTGAAGTCGAGTTTGGAATCGAGCTCATACCAGGTGTAGAGCCAATTTCCAAAGCTCCTTACCGTATGGCTCCTATAGAGCTTAATGAACTAAAAGATCAGCTGCAGGAACTTCTAGAACAAGGTTTCATCCATCCCAGTGCATCGCCATGCGGTGCACCGGTACTGTTCCTGAAGAAGAAAGAAGGCAACATGCGTTTATGTATAGACTATCGTGACCTGAACAAGATCACGATCAGGAATCGTTATCCTTTGCCGCGAATTGATGACCTATTCGATCAACTTCAGGGCGCCATGCATTTCTCTAAGATAGATCCGAGGTCCAGCTACCATCAGTTACGGGTTAAAAAGCAAGATATCTCCAAGACTGCCTTCCGTACACGATATGGGCACTACGAGTTCGTAGTCATGCCATTCGGACTCACTAATGCTCCAGCTGTCTTCATGTATTTAATGTACCGTGTCTTCCATGAGTTTCCGGACAAGTTCGTTATTGTGTTCATTGATGACATCCTCATATTCTCCAAATCCAAGGAGGAACATGAGGAACACCTTCGTACAGTCTTACAGATTCTTCGTCAGAACTAGCTGTACGCCAAGTTATCTAAGTGTGAGTTCAGGTTAACCAAGGTGGCATTTATGGGCCATATTGTATCTGCAGAGGGGATCACCATGTATCCTACCAATGTTGAAGCTATCACTAAATGGCCAAGACTTACATCTACAACAGAAGTTAGAAGTTTTCTGGGTTTAGCTGGCTACTATCGTAGGTTTGTAGAGAACTTTTCACGGTTAGCCTTACATTTGACTAAGTTGATGAGGAAAGGAGAGAAATTCGTTTGGGCTGAAGAGCGAGAGAAGAGCTTTGAAGATCTTAAGCAGAAGTTAGTGACTGCACCTATTCTTACTCTCCTATCTGGCTAAAATGGATTTCAGATTTATAGTGATGCTTTAGGAAAGGGTTTAGGTTGCGTTCTCATGCAACATGGGAAGGTTATTGCATACGCATCACGACAGCTGAAACCTTATGAAGAAAACTATCCTACTCACGATTTAGAGCTTGCATCAGTTGTTTTCGCGTTGAAGATCTGGAGACATTATTTGTATGGTGAATCATGTGACATATTCACCGACCACAAGAGTCTCAAGTACATCTTCACCCAGAAGGAACTGAACATGAGACATAGGAGATGGTTAGAGCTATTGAAGGACTACGACACCAACATTTAGTACCATCCTGGTAAGGCAAATGTGGTGGCAGATGCTCTAAGTAGAAGTTCGGGTATGATTGCTGGCATTTGGATTGCAAAGGAGATCATTCGTGACCTAGAGATGACTGACATTCAGTTTTGTGTACGAGGACATCACGGTTACTGGGCTAATCTTAGAGTAGAACCGGACTTATATTCTAGGATCAAGGAAGCTCAGAAGGACGATGGTGAGATTTGGTCTATCATTCAGAACCTTGATCAGCAGACAGAGTTTCATGTTGACGACGACGGTATCTTATGGGTGGGCACTAGACTAGTGGCTCCAGATGACTCTTCTCTTAGGGAAGCTGTGTTGACTGAAGCTCACAGTTCTCCATTTACCATACATCCTGGTTCTACCAAGATGTACCACGACATCAAGCAACACTGTTGGTGGAGTGGTATGAAGCAGGATGTTGCCACCTTCGTTTCTAAGTGTATGATCTGCCAACAGGTGAGATTGAACATCAGTGTGCTAGTGGTTTACTACAACCATTAGATATTCCAGCATGGAAGTGGGAGAAAATCTCCATGGATTTTGTTACTGGTCTTCCGGTTGCTCAGAAGAAGAATGACGCTATCTGGGTCATTATGGATAGGTCGACTAAATCTGCTCATTTTCTGCCGATTCGCAAGGAGCATCCGGTCAGCAAATTAGTAGACACATTCCAAAGGGAGATCATGAGACTGCATGGTACTCCATCAGAAATCATCTCTGACAGAGATCCCCGTTTCACATCACGTTTCTGGCAGAGTCTGTAGAAAGCTTGGGGCACCAGACTTAAGCTTAACACTGTCTTTCATCCTCAGACCGACGGACAGTCGGAACGTACCATTCAGACATTAGAGGACATGATGTGATCGTGTGCTCTAGAATGGTCAGGAAGATGGGATGATTATATACTCTAGTAGAATTCGCATACAACAACAGCTGACACACTAGCATCAAGTGTGCTCCCTTTAAGATGTTGTATGGCAGAAAGTGTCGCGCTCCAATCTGCTGGGATCAGGTGGGCGAACGACTACTTGAAGGACCAGAGATGATTGAAGTGACCAATGAGAAGGTCGTTGTCGCCAAGGCAAAGCTCTAGGAAGCTCGTGCTCGTCAGAAGAGCTATGCTGATAAACGTTGTAGAGAGGTGTCTTTCAACGTAGGTGATCACGTTTTCCTCAAGGTATCACCTGCACGAGGATTTAGACGTTTTAGAATCAGAGGGAAGCTCAGTCCTTGCTTCATCGGACCGTTCGACATCATAGAACGAGTTGGTGAAGTGTCATACCGTTTAGCGTTACCGCCTCAGCTATCACACGTTCACAACGTGTTTCATGTGTCCTTACTCAGAGGATACAACTATCATCCAGTTCATGTTGTCCAGTATCCACTTGATCAGATTCGAGAGGATCTCTCATATGTCGAAGAACCCGAGAGAGTTCTTGAGCGACAAGATCGTGTCATGCGGAGGAAGACGATCCCGTTCGTCAATATCCTCTGGAGGGATCATCCTGAGCGGGAAGCCACTTGGGAGACGAAGGAGTCTATACGGACTTCTTACCCTCATTTCTAGTTCTAATTCGGGTATATTTTCTTTCAATTTATGTTTCTCTAATTCGAGGACAAATTGTTATTTTAGAGGGGAAGAGTTGTAAAACCCGCATTAAAAACCTATGAACATTACACGTGAACAGTAACATACGAAACCACGGTAAAATTTAAACTTTCCATTTATAATATTAATACACGTGGCACGACAATAAATAACGAACAATCATGAATATTATAAATATGACACGATCACGAATACCAAAATCACGAATAATAAATCGCGAACACACACGTAATTTACTTAACACACGAAAAACTACGGGTTACCCCTTGGTGGGCCCTATAGCCGCGACAACAAAGAGAAGGAGGCCAAGGTGGGCCTTTTGGCCCAATACCACTTTTAATAAAAACATCAGGAGAATTGTTTTCTCATAATTTAGGTTTACAAAATTTGGTGCTCTCTCTCTTTGTCTCTCTTGGTGCCGCCGGCCATAACACATAAGAAGGAGGAACCAGACAATTTTGATCTTTGATTTTGGAGTGTACGTGTTCGTGATCTTTATTTCTTTTCTTTCCACGTGTTCGGTAATCATAACACTTCCTTTTCTTTTTAATTCCTTATGAATTCCTATTATAAATTTAATTAATCAACAAAACAAGTAAATAAAATATGAAGATTAATTAAATCAGGAGAATTGTTTTCTCATAATTTAGGTTTACAAAATTTAGTTCTCTCTCTCTTTGTCTCTCTTGGTACTGCCGACCATAACCCACAAGAAGGAGGAACCAGACAATTTTGATCTTTGATTTTGGAGTCTACGTGTTCGTGATCTTTAATTCTTTTCTTTCCACGTGTTCGGTAATCATAACACTTCCTTTTCTTTTTAATTCCTTATGAATTCATGTTATAAATTCAATTAATCAATAAAACAAGTAAACAAAATATATAGATTAATTAAATCATGTTAAAAGGGGGTGTTTGGTGTGGGTTTGGTTCGGCCGAGACAATCGAGACCCCAAGGGGGGTGCTCGGCTTGTTTTTAAACACCACCACCGAGACCGTAAAGGTCTCGGGATGGTTGGTTTGTGGCTCGGACGCAGCAAGAACCCCGACCAAAGGGCCGGGGTGTGTGTGTTTTCGGTTTGTGCGGAGCCGAGGCACCAACGAGACCCCAAGGGGGCTCGGTTGGTTTTGTTTGATGGGACCCGAGAGCAAAGGGACCCCAACTTCGAGTCGGGGTATGTTTACATGTTTAGTTGATTAATTAGTGTCAACCGAGACCCTCCAAGGTCTCGGTGGGACTTGTTTTAATTTATTCAGTTCGGCTTAATTAAAACACGGGCTCAAGATTCAGTTTTTTTTATGAAAACTATTTTATAAGTCATGTTATATTAGACTTTAGGTTAAATAATTTATTAAAACTAATTCATGTATAACCTAAGGTAATTATACTTAGTCATTTTAATTAAACATGTATTTTAATTAAAATCATATAACGTATAGTTTAATTAAATTAACCAGTTATTTAATTAACCAACTATAATCATGACTTGTATTGTACTAATTTAACTTCACTTATTATTTATAATTCAGTTAAATTCTAATTATGGAAACTTACTATTTTTGGAGACTTTCTATTTTCGGAAACTTACTATTTATGGAAACCTGTTATTTTTAGGAAGTTACTTAGTATTACAATACAAGTATTATAATACACTAATACATGAATAATACACAACAGAACATCAGAATAACTACAGTTAACACAGTAAACAATAAAACATGACATAATACGTATAACAAGCTAATAACACACGGAACCAGTAAAACATATGTAATTCAGACAACTCATACACGTCTATATTTCTTATGTAGTGTTATCCGTCAAGGCGGATTAGTCTTCATTGTTTCCGTTAGCTTCTACTAGACATAAGGTACGGATTTCCCGTGCTTAAGTAAGGACAATCTCTTCCTTCATTAGGATTTCCCGTATGCAGCCAACTGTTTTCCCCAGTAGTTACAGATTAAATGCTTATGTTTATTAGTTACCTTAGCCATATACATGCATGACCAGTTTCACCTACTTATGGAGAGTAGCATAACCATAACATAAGAGGCACTAGTGTTATGACTTCACCACGGCGGAGTGATAGCTCGTGGCGTCCATTTTCAGTTATTTGGCCATTTTATTATTATATTATCATATGGGGCGTATGGGTGCATCCTAGTTAAATGTTTCAGTCAGGATTTCATGGTGAATGTGGTGTGTGCCTTGCATCCTTCACAAGGAGCTGATCCCTCCTACCCACTTACCAGTTAATTAAGGGCAACCCCTCTAATTGCATGATGAGGTCTCCCCTCCAAGTATTCATGCACGTTGTTGACCTCATGACCTATATTGGCTATTATGGTACATTAACTAATACATATTTTCATAAGTAACATAAGCTATGTTTTCAGAACTAAAACCAGTTAACATGACAGACAACTAGGTTTTTCCAGGACTTATTCATTTCCGCTGCCATTCATGCTTTATATTCATTATATTCTTCTATACTCTATGTTTTTTCATGCTTTATTGTATATCCGTACACTGAGCATTATACTCAGCCGTCTACTTTTCCATGTTCCCAAACGGCAGGTACCCAAGGATGCAAGTAGGAACTCCAGAGTATGTGCATTCGGATTGCAAGCTATCCGGCCTCTTTTACCTTATGCATTCATTCCTACTTTATCATACTTTACATCTTTTGGACATTGTTTAGTCCTTTCCATTTACAGTACTTATATTGCTTGTTTGTGAGTTACTAGACTACCAATGTTTGATTCCGGTATTTCTATTTATGGTCATGAATGTTTAGAAATTTACCTTGCATGCTTTAATGATACGCCATAATTTACTGTAGCACTCTATCTTATTAAACGGGGTGTTACAACCAATAATAATGATCACTTAAGAATGTCCAAAAACAAAAGAAAAAAGCACAAAAGAATTCGTCTTTGTTTTGAGTGTTAGATACACCAAAGTATACATAGCTTGATTTTATTTGAAAATAGATTTCGACTCATTTCAAAATTTAATTAAGTTCAACACTTTATAAATATATCAATTTACAAAGATATATCAACAAGAGATGTCCAACTTAATATAAAGAGTAAAACACAAGTTTTACGACAAACCAAGACTCAATACTTTGGAAAAAGTATAGAACTTAGAATACATCTAAAATTTAAATTTGAACAAAGGTTTGGAACCATTTTTAATAGAAAGTAAATTCAATTACGTTCGAAACGGCAGGTGGCACGACTTCTATGGACTTACAGTTGATTTTATATGATTTTTCAAAAATTGCTAAAATCTGCGTCGGACTGACTGCGGTTCCTTATTGATAAGGAACCTCGGGGAACAAATAAAGAACCGCGGTCAGAGGACAAAAAATGGGTTTTTGACCAAAATCATTTAGTAACATTTTGGAAGGGCTTGGGACTCTAAAAATCATTTTAGACACATAGAACTCATATATTAGAGTTAATTATGACACAAAAGATTTTTATACTTCCAAAACTAAAACACTTAAAATCAAGCTATTTCCCAAAGTTTATTTAACACCAAAACTTGTACGAATGAAACAACAAAACACATTTCATAAGTAATCACTCTTCATGAACAGTTTGATACAAAGATCGTCTCTATTTTTAAAAACCGTTTTCATTTTTAAAAACCATTTATTTTGAAAAAGAGAGCAAAGATCGATCCAAGCTTTAAAGTACAATATACTTTAAAGATATTGAATAACCACGCTCTGATACCAATTTAGAAACTATAAGGGGGGGGTTGAATAGTTTTAGTTCAATTTCAAAACATTTTGGCTTAATCCACTGTGTGCGGTTCTTTATTGTACCTGCGGTTATTTATCAATAAAGAACCGCCGGTCCATTTAGGGAACCGCCGACAGTGGACGAAACCATTTATTGAATGTTAAACTTAAACAATCCTTGGTATCAAATTCTCGATCAAGTTTGACTAGATATGAGATGTCTTTGGTTGAAAGATAAATACTACAAGAAAGAAAACACACAAACACATCAAATCAAGAGTACATCAAGCAATAGTCTAAACACTAAGCAAACACGTACTAAGCATAAGCTTTTCCACAACTAAGATGTTTAGACTAAGTGATGTACACTTGACCATAATCTAAACTAAAGAACATACGTACTAAGCCTTAACTTTTCCACAACTTAGATGTTTAGATTATGAGATGCACACAACACACAACAACATATAAATGCATCAATAGGAATAAAGACATAAATGTAAAGGAAAGTACCGACACGATGATTTATAGTGGTTCGGTCACAAAGCTCATCTTCACCCTACTCCACTCCTCGTGTACACCTTACTCGAGAGTTACTTCACTAGTCAACAAACTCCTTAAGGTGGAGAAACCATACACAACGTCACTTATCCAATTTCCGACTCTAAGCTAAAAGTCGAGTCCTAATCTTAGGTAGGACCAATCTACACACGTCGCCTACTTCACCATTTTCTGACACAAGGCTAGATGTCGAGTCCTAATCTTAGCTAGGACCAATCTACACCCATCTACACTAATCTTCACACAAGTTATGTTTTATGGCCCGGTATAACAAACCTTGTGTTTTCTATCCTAAACACATATACCATATAGATCTAAGCACACAACACCTAGATCTATGATTCTAACACTATATCCAAGTGTTAACAAACTTAGATCTACACAACTAACACCTAATTCAAGGATACCCATCACTTGGATCTTCTACCCTTAAAAACACATCCAAGTGAACCCAACACTTGGATCTTCTACATATACATAGTAGGAAAACAATGACTTGATCTAGAAGGAGAGATCTTCATCATGTTATGAACCCAACACTTCATGGTAATGAAAGTGTTATTCTCTTTTCACTTGAGAGGATGAGAGGATGGAGGATAGAATCACATCTTAAACAAGATTAATCAAAACTAACTAATCAAGGAGTTTAAAGATGTTTTTGAAGAAACTGTGCAAAAAGGGTCAAAAAAAAGCTGGAAATGATCCACTATTTATAGTACAAGAGTGCAACGGCTCTATATACCCGCGGTTCCTTATCAATAAGGAACCTCGGCCCACGTTTCCTTATCACTAAGGAACCTCAGCCTAGGAATCCGTGCATTTTTTCCCTTTAGGGGGGGATATGCCATCTAGGGTAGTTTATACCCTCAAAGGATATTCTTTTGGCATATGGAATATGCTAAATTCAAATTTCCATTTTCTTTTTAATAAAACATTTTCTTAAAAATAAATTTAATTAAAAACTACTTTGTCACTTTGTATAAAAGTGAGTTTTAAGAAAATATTAATCCTTGATCATTTAGTAAGGTTAATGACGTCTTTGTACATACCATGAGTGATTCATGCCGAATGCGATCTTGGAGTTGTCTTGGAGGTGTCAAGAGAAGCATACAAATTGAGTGATTACGAGTAACTTAACATTTTACATAATGTATTGCGATTATTTGTTTGTCATCAACAAAACACGAAGAGATTATACTAAACATCATAATGTTTGCACAAACACAGCCATTAGAAATTCTAAACAAAAATGGAACAAGATCTCCATGGATTTTGTTACCGGACTGCCACAGGCTCAGAAGAAGCATAATGCTATTTGGGTAATCATTCGACCATTTAACCTATCCTACACGTTTTATTTCATCTGAAACGATTACGCAGTTAGCAGATATGCAGGAAGTTTAACAAGGAATCGTACGATTTCACGGTATTCCAATCATATCAGACAACAATTTTGTTCATATTCACGTTTCGTTCATATTCATATCCTTATTCCATTTCACGATTTACTTTCGCACTTACGTTTTTTGGAATAAGGACATGAATATGAACGAAACATGAATATGAACAAAGCATGCAAGGTAAATGTCTAAAACATTAAATGACCAAATATGAAACCAGAAACAAATGTCGGTTCCAACATCAGCTCCACATACAAATGTATAAGTATAGAATGTAAGGAAATGACTAAATAATGTCCAGCAAAGAAAAAGTATGTAAATGCATTAAAAGATAAAGAAGACTAGGCGCCTCCATCCCATGCACGTACTCTTGAATCCTAGCTTTTCCCTTTAGTACCTGTCGTATTGGGACATGGAAAGAAAATACGGTTGAGCAATACGCTCAGTGTGCGGATATATGACAATGAAATGTAAAGCATAAACATAAGCAAGTAATGAAATGAAATGAATAACAGCGGAATAAGTGTATGTCCTCGAAAACCTGGTTTAAGCTTATAAGACTGGTTTTATGTTTCTGAAAAGACTTATGCTTAATTTATTCTGAAAACTATATTTTAAATATGCCCGGAGCCCATATAGGTCATGTTATATCAACGTGCATGAATACTTAGAGGGGTCACCTCATCATGCAATTAGAGGGGTTGCCTCTAATTATTATATAATATGAGTGGAGGGATCAGCTCCTATAACGGATGCAAGGCACACACCACAGTTACCATGAAATCTTACTAACTTGTCCTAGCAGGTTTCTATATATAGTAACTTTCCAAAAATAGTAGGTTTTCATATATAGTAACTTTCTAAAAATAGCAAGTTTCCAAAAATAGAAAGTTTCCATAATTAGTAAGTTTCCAAAAATAGAAAGTTTCCATATTTAGTATGTTTCCATAATTATCACGTTACCATAATTAGTATAATTCCATATTTAACATGTTTTCATAATTAAGGTATTACCATAATTAATCATAGTCATATTAAATAATTAAATGATATAACATATAGTTTTAATAAGCTTATAATATGTCATGTTTAATTATGTTGTAAAGTTTAGTAATAAATAAATACTTAGGCTTAACTTATAATTCTTAATTAATAATCCATGTTATCATAAGTTATTATTAATTAATAATATTGCATGATTAATATAACTAAACTTTACCTTAAAATGATATTAATTAATTAAGCTAAGTTTTAATTAATTCACATGTACATGAATAATTAAGTAATTAATTATATTATCCTATCTTTTATTTAAATAAAATTAACATACAAAATTACATAATTTTATTTAAGTAATGTATATTCTAAGTCATAAACATTAATTAATTTAATTAACCATGATTTAATTAAACTAAATAAATAAGTAATTTTAATACATGCATTTGTAAAAGTTTAGCCAAACACCCCTTGCGTGTTTTGGTGTTAAACGAACCCCGAACGAATCCCCAACGAGACCATGGAGGTCTCGGTCTGCCTCGAAGTCCACGAAACACCACAGCCATTCGGCTGTGGCTTGCGGCCGAATACCCAGCAGCCACCGACAAGGCTGTCAGTGCCGCTGCTGTTGCTGTGGTTCCCCCTGCTACCCACTGCCTACCTACCGAGACCATCTATGGTCTCGGTTCCCACTGACTGCACAAGGTTCCCCACTGTGGGGACCTTGTGGCTTGCGGCTGACCAAAACCATACACCACCGCACCCATTAGGGTTGCGGCTGGTGGACAAAAAACGACACCGAGAGTCATGCGACTCTCGGTTAGTGTGCAGCCGAACCAAAAACAAAACCAAACCAAATCGAATCTTGTTTAATCTTTTCTATAAACATGTTTTTAATTAATGTTTTTAAGGATTCATGAACATATGATCATAATTAAAATAAAAAGATTAAAAAGATTAAGATTCGATTAATACGAAATGCGTGGATGGATTTAGGAATGAAACACAACACAATCACGTATCAAAGATAAAAAAAAAATATCATCCCTTGTGGTGTTCTTGGTGCCGCGGCCAAAAGAGAGAAGAATGAAGAAAAATATTTTAGGGTTTTAGCAATTTTCTGTGTTTTGTAATTTATGAAAAATCCTGGAGTCCTTTTTGGTTAAGGAGTAGATTACAAATGGGTTGGGCCAAGCCCTTTTTATTCCTTGTTTTTGGACGCCACATATATCACACACATATACATTTGTTTTAATTTTTCGTATCTTAAATTTATTATCGTGTGTGTTCGTTTTTAATGTTTGTGTTTTATGTCTTGTATGATTTAAGTATCTTACGTGAATACTTATCGTGCATTAATATTCATGTTTTCATACGAAATACTTATAATAATTAATTAATATATGTAAACTTCGTATTAAATGTTTGTGATTCATGTCGTATATTAATTAATTAAAAAGTTTAAATTTAACCGTAAATTCGTGCATTTAATGATCTTAAGGATTTTAATGCGGGTTTTACATTGGGAGACCAGACTCAAGCTTAGCACAAATTTCCATCCTCAGACAGACGTTTCACGTCACATCTCACGTCTCATCTCGTATCGTTCGACGTTACCTCCTAAGATATCGCACGTTCACCGTATGTTTCACATATCATGTTCATCCTACGTTTCTCAAATCATGTTCACGATATTTTGCACGTATCATGTTCATCAGAGGATTCACATATTAAATTCACTATTTCTCCATGTATCACGTTCACAATTGTTCACGTGTCACGTTCACAATTGTTCACGTACTACGGTTCAATATGTCTCGCACAACATTACTCAAAAATTGCTAATACCATTATTTTTGTGTTACTTCGTATCGTATCATTTCATGTATCTATACATGTTAATTCTTATCCACTCGATCAGATCCATGAGAATCTATCTTACGTTGATAAACCAGAAAATGTTCCGTATCGTCCAGACGGGGTCATGAGGACCAAGATTATTACTTTCGTCAAGATATTTTAGAGGAACCGTTCCGAGCGGGAAGCCAATTGGAAACGGAGGAGTCCATCTGGACTTCTTATCCTCTTTTCCTTCCATAATTCAGATAAGTCCTTTCAGTCACGTCACGTTCCATGTTCTCTTTAGTCACGTCACGTCCATGTCCTTTAAGCCATATCGTATCTCTAATTCGAGGACGAATTATTCTTTTTAGAGGGGACGAGTTGTAAAACACGCTTTAAAATACCTAAGATCATTAAGTGCATGAAAATACGATCAAATTAAAACTTCAAGATTAATTAATATACGATAGTATCACGAGCATTTAATATAAATTATTACGTATATTAATTAATTACTACAAGTATTACGTATATTAATATTATTATTAATACACGATAAGTATTTACGTATAATACTTATTAAACGTAACAAGAATAAAACACGAACACACTCGATAAAGATTTTGTGGAACCTAGTGTTAAGAAACCTGTTATTAGATAACCCAATGCCTCTAAAGTAAATAGATCCTCCATCTTGGGAAACCATCTGCTTTCTCAAATTCTTCGTTTGCAAAACCTGTGTTTTCCCCCAAGATGGATGGAAAGGAAAGGTTACCACATAAGGAATACTCAAGCACCAAGTGTTAAGCACAATAATTTGATTAAACCAGGGATGTATAGAATGACCACTAAAGCCACAAACAAAGTTAGTCAATCGCCTCAGACTTCTGGAAACACTAATACTCATGTGTCTTCTACTACAGGAGTAGTTTCCATTGCTAGTGTTAGCCAGCCTCAGCTTAAGCGCACTCGAGTGAATGATAAGGTATGGAAACACAAGAGTCAAGGGAAAATGAAGGAAGTAGAAGCACACTCTAGGAATTTGAATGTTTTTAATAAAAAGTCTGTAATCACGTGTAATGACGATTTGAATGCTTTGAATGATTTGAATGCTTTGAATGTTAAATTTGTTTGTGTCAAATGTGGAAAATGTGCAAATGCTAATCATTCTATGTGTGCTATGAATAATGTCAAAGGCGTAGATACTAGAATTAAGAAGCAAGTTGCGATGCCTATTAGTTCTAGTAAACCCAAACGCAAAGTAAACCATTCTGATGCAACCCCCACTAAGTAAAGTAATGCATCAGACTTCACCACTAAGAACCCTGTAAGCAGAATTAGGGAATTATATGAGTCTGCTAGCAAGTCTTGGAAATGGTGGTTTGCTAATCAATGTCCTCCAGGATATAAATGGATGCCTAAAATTAGGATAGAAAATGTGAAAACGAGTGTTAGTATGCCGTTAAATGTTGCAAAGGACACTAATGACTCTACAATCACAACTAATGTGGTATCCAATTTAGCAAATGCTCCATCGTGTTCTAACTCTTTTGCAGGTGATACAAATAATTCTCTTTATACTGGACTCCGGATGCAAGAAGCACATGACGGGGGATCTCAAGCTTCTAATTAACTTCGTGGAGAAGTTCCTGGGTACTGTCCGATTCGGAAATGATCAATTTGCACCGATCCTAGGATATGGAGATTTGGTTCAGGGGAATATAACGATAAAAAGGGTATCCTACGTCGAAGGGCTCAATCACAATCTTTTCTCGGTTAGTCAATTCTGTGATGCAGATTTGGAGGTTGCTTTCAGAAAGAAGACATGTTTTGTTCGTGATTATGATGGGAATGACTTACTTACCGGTACACGGGGTACTGATCTTTACACTATTTCACTTCAAGACACAACTTCATCAACTCCAATTTGCTTCATAGCTAAAGCTTCAACGACTCAGGCATGGTTATGGCATCAACGTTTATCTCATCTTAATTTTGATATCATTAACTTGCTTTCCAAGAAAGATATTGTGAGAGGCCTTCCAAGCTTGAAATTCATCAAATATCATCTTTGTTCTTCTTGTGAGCATTGTAAAGCTAAACAAAGTAGCTTCAAAACAAATACTACACCAAACTCTAAAGGACGGTTAGATCTTCTTCATATAGATTTGTGTGGTCCCATGCGTGTTCATAGTATCAATGGAAATAAATATGTTATGGTAATTGTCGATGATTACTCAAGGTACACATGGACTCACTTCTTGAGGTCAAAGGATGAAACACCCGAAGTTCTCATCAGCTTTCTTAAACTGATACAACGTGGTCTTCAAGCTTAAGTAAAAGTGGTTCGTACTGACAGAGGAACAGAATTTTTGAATTCAACTCTGAGAAACTATTTTGAAGTTGAAGGAATTGAACATGAAACATCTATTGCCTGAACACCCGAACAAAACGAATTTGTTGAAAGATGAAACTGTACTTTGGTTGAGGCTGCTCGAACATTATTATCCGCTTCAAAACTACCATTATACTTTTGGGCCGAAGCTGTGTCAACCGCATGCTACACACAAAACCGATCCTTAATTATCCAAAGACACGAAAAGACACCATATCACATAATTCATGATTGAAAACCTTCACTCAAACACCTTCATGTTTTTGGATGTACGTGTTACATTATTCGAGATGGTGAAAATCTGGACAAGATGAAAGAGAAAGGTGATGCATGTATTCTAGTGGGATATGCAACTCAGTCTAAGGGATATAGAGTGTACAACAAGAGAACAAAATTGATAGTCGAGACTATTCACATCTGATTTGATGAATTACAAGAAATGGCACTTGAACAAAACAGTTTAAGTCCTGATCCACAACGATAAACGACTTCCGTTCACAACCGCACGGAACATGAAACTCAAGACCACATCAATGAACCACAAGTTCAAAGCTGGTTCAAGGAAATGTTCCAAGAGCAAATATGACAGTCAACACGACAATTGGAGAGTTGGAAATGTTATATGGACCAGTGTATGATGAATACTTCACGGGGTAGAAAAATGTTGTATCGAAGTCTTTCGCTATCACTCATGATAAGAATGATGATACCGATCATCGTCAACAAAAGGATACAACTTCATCTACTTCAACACGGGTTGCTGCAAATTTACCTCCTCAGAATATCACATCAACAACCGCTCCTACAACATCCACAACTACTGTCATTGCTCCAGAGAACACAAATCAAGCAGACAATGCATTATCTGACGAAGACGAATTTATCAACCCATTCGATACACCGGTACACGAAACTGGAGAGTCTTCTACTCGCCATGTTGAGCCGTCAAATATGCATACGTTTTACCAACGACATCCTTCAACACATCATTGGACCCGAGATCATCCTTTGTTTCAAGTAATTGGAAACCCTTCACAGCCCGTTCGTACAAGACGACAGCTTGAAACCTATGGTGATGTTTGTATGTTCACACTCATCGTGAGTATAGCTGAACCAAAAAATATCAAAGAAACCTTGGCGGATCACGCATGGATTGAATCGATGACGGATGAACTTCAACAATTTGAAAGACTTGAAGTCTGGGAACTTGTTGACAGACCATACGATGTAATACCATTAAATCTTCGATGGATCTGGAAAAAAAAGATGGATGAAGAGAACACGATCATCAAGAATAAATCTAGGCTTGTGGCTAAAGGGTATGGACAGAAAGAGGGTATTGATTTTGAAGAATCATTTGCACCAGTAGCTCGTATGGAAGCGGTCAGGATTTTCCTTACTTATGCTGCACATAAGGGATTCATCGCTTATCAAATGGACGTAAAGACGGCATTTCTTAACGTTCCTTTGAAGGAAGAAGTCTATGTCACACAGCCGGAAGTATTCGTCAATCCTCATTATCCTGACAAGGTGTATCGTCTCCACAAAGCACTTTATGGACTCAAGCAAGCTCCAAGGGAATGGTACGACGAGCTCTCGAAATTTCTGGTATCCAAAGGTTTTTCAAAAGGGTCCATTGATCTAACTTTGTTCACTTATAAATATGGGGATGACATTTTGCTTGTGCATATTTATGTTGATGACATTATTTTCGGGTCTACAAACCCAAAACTTTCAAAATGGTTTGAAAAAGTAATGCACAACAAATTTGAAATGTCAATGATGGTCGAACTAAAATTCTTTCTAGGAATTCAAGTTCACCAATCCCCAAGTGGTATCTTTATTAACCAAGCTAAGTATTGTCAAGAGATAATCAAAAATCATGGTATGACCTCATGTGACCCCGTTGGGACACCTTTATCAACCACATCCCTAGATGTTGATTTGGAGGGAGATGTCATAGATCAAACGAGATATCGTTCCATGATCGGCTCCCTCATGTACTTAACAGCAAGCCGACCAAATATATCACATGCTACGTGTTATTGTGCACGATATCAAGCACGACCCACTGAAAAGCACCTCAAGGAGGTTAAACGGATCTTTCGGTACCTTAAGAATACCATTCACATGGGACTCTGGTATCCGAGGGAAACCGGTTTTTTCTAACGGCATATTCAGATTCTGATCATGCAGGATGTCTTGATACACGAAAAAGTACTTCTGGTGGTGCACAATTTCTAGGTCAAGATAAGCTTGTGGGATGGTCTTTCAAGAAGCAGGATTGCACGTCACTGTCATCCGCCGAAGCGGAGTATGTGTCTCTATCTGCGTGTTGTGCTCAAGTTCTTTGGATGAGAACACAACTCAAGGATTATGGCTTCCACTTTGATAAAGTACCTATGTACTGTGACTCAAAGTCCGCCATAGCCATCTCCTGCAATCCGGTACCGCATTCCCGCACGAAGCACATTGATGTCAGATATCACTTCATTAAGGAACAAGTTGAAAGGGGTATCGTTGAACTATACTTTGTTGGAACTGATTACCAATTAGCTGATTTGTTTACAAAAGCTCTTTCGAAAGAGAGGTTTGACTTCAGCAGAACTGGAGATTCTGGCAAAGAAGCCTGCTTGATTCATCTATCAAACATCTACATGTAAATATTAATGAAAAAGCAAAATACAAAATTAAAAATCTTTGAAAATCCAAAAATATTCTTCTCGACATGTCTTTCAGTATTGATAATATAGACGTACCTAGAAATGTCGCTCAATAACGTCACGGGTGTGTACATAAAGCTCGAATAAAAGTTGTAAATATTTTTCAAAACATGTCATTTCTATCTTTTATAAAGGAAATTGTCTCTTTTGGACAATATTTCCAACAATGGGTAGAGCAATCTATCTTGGGTTGAGCTTGTCACAAAACATTCAACGTTTTGAGCTCAACACAATGGCTTGTAATCACTTTCAGATTGCAACCTGGATCTATATTCACGGGGAAGTGTACGCTTTAGTGCCCTTACCCTCAGCAAAAGAAGAGAAGTCTTCTTACACTTGAGTGGATTTGTCAAGACATTAAAGTCTATGAACTCAAAGTTTATGCTTTAGAAAAACCTTTTCGCCAAAAAGAACTGATTTTTCAAAAAGCGTTCAACACAATTTTTTTCAAGAATTTTTCAATGATTATTCAAAATCTTTCAAAAATTGTGTGTTCAACAACTCCTATCCTCAAAAAGTGAAATGTGGATCACATCATCAGAATGACAATTCAATTCGATCAATTTTTGAGGGGGAGCGTTCCAAATTCATGCTAAGTTTGACACGTTTTTCTCCTGAAAGTTTTTTAAGACTATTTTTCACAATATATTTTAATCAAATTTGGTATCTCTAATATCAAACGATTATATATATTAGAGATAGGGGGAGAGAATGTGATTAAAATGTGATCTAAAGAATCAAGCGCTCATGGTTTCGATCAAATACCCACAACATCTTTAGATCACGACGTTATTGGTGTCAAAAGGGTGGTTGGGTTTAAGTCCTATGATCCAACCAGAACCGAAAGGATCTTCCCATGGACAATCCAATAGATTATTAGAAGTCCTTAGGAAAGATTGAGTAGAATGTGAACGTAGCTGAATGCCGACTAAGTACTGATACTAGCACTGGAACAATCACAACAAGGTGCTAGTAATGATGTCCTGGTAAGCATTGAAGGGGTTGAAGAATAAAAAAGAAATGTAAGGATAAAGGGTGTAAACAAAGAATCCCTCCATATAACTTAGGCAGAAACCGGGTCAACACATCATGAGGACAACGCATCATGGACCCAATAATGTAATAAACAACCCCTCCCTAACTGACTCAGGCTTCTCTCAAAAGAAGTTTGTTTTATTGTCACGGAGATCAACACGACTTCTATTGACTTTCTCACTCCGAGATAGTTGATATTGAATAGGTGGCATCTGCTCCAGCCTCCGAATACTAAAAGTGCACAAATCGAGTCTAGAGCCAAGAGATCAATCAAATCTCGTTAGGACACACGGATGAAGATCAAGATAGTCCTACGCTATATCCTTGCGATATTGCTAGAACACTCAGAGTGATACTACTTAGTATTCACAATGATGAGTGGAAATCCTTCCAGTGTTAACATCAAACAGCACTGCGGTAGGTCATGTGTAAGATTCTTTATGAATTGAACATATGTAAAACTGAAAAGCAACAGTGGTTTGTTTCTTTAACGATTCAAACTTGTTTCAGGTTTCTACGCAATATCTTTATGGTCTTGCTAGAACATTCAGAGTGATATTCATTAATATTCACAATGACGAATGGAAATCCTTCTAGCGTCAACGTTAAACAGCGCTACGGTAGGTAACTTGCGAGATTCTTTATGAATCAAGCTTGTGTCAACTGGAAAGCAACAATGGTAAGATTCTTAATGAATCAAACTTGTTCTAGTAATTTGAATTGACGACTTTAATCAAGCGGATATCTATCGAATTGATTCACTCTTTATGTTCGCAGTCTTGCTTTGAGACGGTCGAGTAAAGATAACGGCTACTACAGACGCGAAACCCTGTCAATGAGGTTCTTAATTGAATATACCTAATCACAGGTACGATTTCTAATATCGTGTAACGGTCTTCACCGACCGGAGGTAAAATGCTACCGATTTAGGACAAATGTCAAAGCCATTTAGTCCGTGTATAAGTTTTGTCTCAAGAGGCGACGTTACAGTGTACTTAGCAAAGTCGACGATTCATAACCACATACTCATGCCCAAAGATATATTCAACAATCAAGAAAGCTAAAGACTTCCGCAACTTTGATGATGAAAAATCTTCCTTAAAAATCAATGTAGAGGAATGACCCCTATTCAAAGGAGATTGTTAGCAAGCTTTCAAGATGGTACAAAGTATGAGCATGTGGATAAAGACAGAAGATCACAAGATGGAAAAGACAAGTCAAGAATGATTTGAAGATCTCAAGATAAAAGACAAAGTCGAAAGACAATGACAAAAGCTCAAAGATCACAACATGAAGGAACAAAACTACTATCACACGTTCAAGACTCATTTATGAAGAAATTATTAATCTCCATTGATCTCCAAATATCGAAGAGGAATGACCTCACATTGGGGATATTGTTAGCCTCAAAATATTGAGTCAAACAAGAATGTTTGGTCATAAGTTTATATTGTAATATTTAATAGAATGTTGTAATAGTTAGTTAAAATAGTCGTGACATTACAGGCTTGATGGTTAGCTTAAAAGGCCTCTTTCAAGGTACTAAGCATTTATTCAAGCCCGACCCAAAACATATATAGTCCATTAGAGAGCCCGCATGTGGGTGGACTATATAAGCACCCTCCTAGCATGTTAGGAGGGTGGTAAGTAATCATTTTTCTTAATCTAATCTCACCTAGTTTCTCCATCTTCTCTCTACTTCCTCTCACTACTTTCTCTCTCTATAAATCATCTATCTTTCTTCTCTAATTCATAAAATCAACCATGGTGAAGTGAATAAATTAGGGAACAACAGATTTAAGCATGAAAAAACAAAACATGTATGTATGTGTGTGTTTGTGGCGTCCATGAAGAAAGAAGGAAAAAGGGGCCTTCGCCCGACCCAACAACTAGGGAATTAAATAAAATACACCTTATAAAAATACAAAACCCTAATCAAGATCTCTCTTTCTTCCTCACTTGGTTGCGGCTCACATACAACACCCACAAGGAAAGATTTTGGTTTTGATCTTTAAAGAATCAAGGGTTCGTGTACGTGATGTAAACCCCTAAATCATCCACGCATTTGGTATCTTTAATCTTTAATCTTTTTAATTATATTTTATGTTCAAGAATCTTTAAAAAACCAATTATCTAAAACATGTTATTAACAAGATTAAATCATAGGAGTCAGTTTTTATTTGATTTTGTTGTGATTTACATGCAGACCGAGAGTCATACGACTCTCGGTGGTGATTCTGTCCAACCAGTTACACCCCATAAGGGGTCGGTGGTGGTTTTCTTGTATCAGCCACAACACCAACACCCCTTGCAGGGGCTGTTGGTAGATAAACAGTGGCAAACGAGAGTCCCCAGACTCTCGGTGGGTATTAACTAGACATTGGTGTAAACTTTATACAGTCGGGGGTAAAAATATGTTAAATATGGGGTACGTTGCACAGGGCAGCAGGTTTGGGCTAGTATATCGGACAGAACAGGGTATTATATATTGGACAGGTCAGGGTTTGGTTTATCAGATACAACGGGGTTTGGTTATTGGACAGAATAGGGGTGTTTGTTTCTTGGACAAAAGGGGTAGCATGCGTTAGGTTTCTTTGGTTTGTTTGGTTTGGTTGTCTCGGTAGGCTCATGGTTAGGGGTTCGGGAAAAACCGAACACACCAAGGGTGTGTTTGGTTAAACTTTTTGCAAGATAAACTTTATGTTATGTTACTAAGTTAATTTCATGAAATAATACATGGTTAATTAAATTAATCATTAAACACGACTTAGGCTATAATTATAAATATAAATATCATGATAAATAAACATGGCCATTTAAATAAACTATATGTTATAATATTTATTAGAAATAATTATTCATGTTATAATTACATGTACATTTGTTAGGACCTATGTAATAGGTTATTTGTA
Source organism: Glebionis coronaria (assembly GCA_025667525.1). Taxonomy (NCBI): domain Eukaryota; kingdom Viridiplantae; phylum Streptophyta; class Magnoliopsida; order Asterales; family Asteraceae; genus Glebionis; species Glebionis coronaria. The sequence continues at coordinate 173,482,905 of CM046876.1, read as the reverse complement.
ATAGATGAACTAGGAGGTATGTAGTTCCTCCTTGTCCTAATAGTAGTAGGAGCAATACGTGCTCCTGGTCTAGTAGAAAGTCAAGCAATATTATTCTTAGTAGTTTGTTAGGATATGTATGAGATATCCTAGGGAAGGATATGCATATCACGAGTTACATGTTTTATGTTTAATGTATTTTAGGGTTTCCTTGTAGTATAAAAGGAACCAATTGGCAGAATGGTTAGACACACCTTTCACCAGTATTCATTTCATATCAGTAGTAGAAATCCTTAGTAAGGATCAAGTTATTTAGTTATTATGTTTCTTCTTGTTCTTAGTATTTGTATTCCGTACTTATACTATGTATTTCATTAAGAGTCTCTCTTTGAATAGACTTGTGATTACAGAAGTCGTTCACCATCCTTAACAGGCTGCAAGATCTACAACTAGTGGACCCAACAAGTGGTATCCGAGCCTAGGAGAATCTCTGTACAAGAAGAACCAATTTTTTTAATAACTATTTTGTCTAATCATGTCTGCTTCTAGTTCTACTGAAACAGGACAACCAAGAACCACCACAACACAACAAACACAACAAATCGTTGCTACTGTTTCCAATACAAATGGAAAACTCCCACTCCTGAAGAAGGAAGAGTATGATAGCTGGGCCATGAAGATGGAGTGCTTGATCACCAACACTGATCTAGACTTGTGGAAAGTTGTTCAGAATAGCAACAACAAGAAGACTAATGGTAGAGAGAAGTGGTAATACCACCATTCTAGATCCTAAAACTCATGAAGAAATCACTGCTGTTCAGAAGGAAATCAAAGCAAAAACTATTTTGCTTAAGTCTCTTCCTGATGATCATATGGGTGACTTCTATCACTTGGATGATGCTAGGGAAATTTGGAATGGGATCAAGGAAAAATTTGGAGGGAATGAGGAATCTAAGAAGATGCGCAGATCAATGCTGAGAGATGAATTTACAGAATTCAAGATTTCTAAGACAGAAGGTCTTCATCAAGGCTATGACAGGTTTCAAAAGATTCTCAGCCAATTGAATCAGCTCTGGTTCAAACCTAAAAATGAAGATATCAATGCCAGGTTTCTTAGAGCCCTGCCTCATTCATGGAACCAGGTAGTCATCTCTCTAAAAGCTAAAGGTGGACTTGAGTATTTTTCTTTTGATGACTTATTTTACAAACTCAAAACTTTTGAGTCTCATGTGAGAGGGTACTCAAGTGATTCCTACTCCAGTCCTGCTAACTCTACTTTTGTGAGTTCCATGGGCTCTAGTCTGATGTCTTATACCAATAGCCCAAGCTATACTTTGTCATCCCAACATACTTATACTCCTGAATCAAAAGTCAAGACTAGTATCATGGTAGAAAGTGTTCTTTACTCCTTTGTTGCTGATGTTGATCCACAACAGCAGCTAGCTTTTGATGATTTCAAACAGGTTGATAAACTTGACTTGGATGAAATGGACCTTAAGTGGCAGATGGTTGTGCTTACTCTCCGAGTTCATAAGTTTGAAGAGAAGGTTGGTAGAAAATTCAGTTACAACCCAAGAGAGCCAGCCATGTTTGATAAGAGCAAAGTCAAATGATATAACTGTAAGCAACAAGGACATTTTGCTAGGGAATGCCCTAACAAAAATGATCAGGAGAAGAACATGTATTCAGCCTTCAAGGTTCAAGAGCTCAAGGATGAAAAGAAAGCTTTGGTGTCAGTTGATACCATGGTCAACTGTATCAGCATGAGACTCCAGCATTAGAATTAGTTGAGTCTTCTACTGATGTGTTTGCTATGATTGCTGGTCACATATCTGATGTAGAGGAAGCAGAGGAGTTTGCACTCATGGGAATCTCTCCTTAGGTACAAAGTTTCCCTCTCGGTTGTGATGATAAATACTCGGACCTCTTGACTCAATGCAATGAACTAAATGCTCAAAATGACAAATATTTTTTAGAAGCTCAAGCTTTTAAGAGTTCTCTCAAAACTTTAGAACAACAAAAGAAGTGGCTTCAAAATACTCAACTTGAATATGAGGATAAGATTAGAGTGTTAAGTATTGATTTAGAGAATACCACTAACATGCTTAAGTATACTGAAAAACTTAACACTGAGAGTATTCAGGCAAAACAAGCAATGCAAGAAAAATTGGATGCTACACTATTAAGATTTGATAAATGGCAAAAAGCACCCAAGAATCTTTCCAAGCTAATAGATAGCAGCATGTCTGGTAGAACTAAGAGAGGGTTAGGCTTTGACAAATATATTGGTCCAGATGATGTGTTTGATTTATCCTTTTCAAGTGTCTTTGATCCCGACAAAGAGGAGGAGGGAAAACCTAGTTACAATAGGTTTAAAGCAGCTGCAGAAATGCATGTTGTTCCTGCACCTCTTACAAGTGTTGATCCTAAACTTAGATTGATTAGCTTTGTGTTAATGAGACTGAATCAAGTTTAACACTTAGAGAAACTTTGTTGTTGTACGAACAATTCAAGTGTTACGCGGAATTAACACTTAAACTAAAGAACAAGTAAAAACAATAAACCAAACTTTCACTTTTGATTGATTATCAAACTTGAGTACAATGAAAGTCAAATACTGAATAATGTATATAAACTATAAACTCTACGACCTTCTTTTATAACATAAGGAGTCGTGTACAATGGATAACCTATTATTTTAGGAAAAGATAAATATAGAAAATACAATATTTGAGTATATCTTTTATTCAAATAAAAAACATGTTGACTAAGTTTTCCTATCAGTGCTTGAACTTCTTCTTATTAGCGCTTGGATATCTCTTGTCAATGCTTGATCTGTCAGCGCTTGATTTTTTCCTATCAGCGTCCAATTAACTCTTGTCAGCATCAAAGTGTCTTGGCTAATTTTATTCCCAACAATCCTCCCCTAAACTTGATATATACTTTAGTAATCAAGTTTCTGAATAAAAACTAAGTACAAGGAGGATTCTTATAAATACAAATCACTTTTTAATTAGATAATAAATAAACCTAATTAAGTCTTTGCCAACATCACTAGCGTAATCCTTTTCCAGCTGTGTAGATACCATCTTCTTCAAAACTTCCTTGGACATAGGATATTCAGCATCCACAAGAAGATATTCTGAAAACTTTGTAGTGCTCAAATGGTAAATACCAGTTGCGGAATGTAGACGCCATTGTAGTCCACTGATATCATCCAGATCCAACCATATTGGATCTGCTTCATCTGGTTCAATCATCCGTTTGAAGGATGTCCAGATCTTTATTCCATTCACTGAAGTAGGTGCTTCAGCCTTATACTTGGTCTTCATCAATATCCAAAGATCTACCATGTCTTCTCTATCCAGGCTTGCAAACAATGAGATGAAAGAAGTAAAAGTATGTACCTTCTTTCCATATCCGGTGATCATCCAGAACCCACTTGCATCTTCTTCATAGTTAACTATTGAGTTTCTATAGTCTAAAGGTAATACCTATGCAACATGTGGAGCTTCCAATGGTGAGAGCTTAATACTCTTTCTGATAACTGCTTCACTAGGATTCACTCTATCCAAAGCTGGGAACTCAATAGGAAGTCCCTTCTTCACTGGTCTTGGTACAACTGAAGCCTTTTGGATCTGCAAATTTTCTTCAATCTCTTCTATCCTTTCATCTGAGAGAAGCCTCATAGTATTTTCTTCACAAACTCTTAACCAAATTGGATAAACACGATGTTCTAATTCTGCAAAGGAGAGTCTTCTCAACTTATCAAAGGTCCATCCACCTTGATGACACCTGAGCAACATATAGTACAACTCTCTCCTATCTCTCTTGAGCTCAGAAAATACCTTGCTAGCCTTGTGCTTCAAAATTACTTTGCAGTCTTCCTGCACTCTCAATAAGATCTCCAATCCCCATATTTGTCCAGTGATGGACAGCTCTGGATGCTCTATTGTCTTGTTCTCCCATGCAAAGTACATATCCCTAACTCCAGGCATATCAAAATCAACTTTGCCCTTTAACTCTCTTAGCCTCTCCTTGGCTAAATCATCCTCACCATATTCTAACCTTTCTGGATCCTCTATTATCATCACATTAGATCCAGAACTCTCATCATCATCACTGCCAGCTTTTTGTATCTCTATGGTAGCCCAATCCTGCTCTTGCAGTTGTGCAGCCAAAGCTTGATTAAATTGTATATGGGCTTCATTCTTCTTTGGCTTCTCAACTTCCACTAAGACTGCTTTACCCTTGTCTTTTGCTCTAATAGCTGGTAAAGTAGTTGGTGGTGCATGTATTGTAACATCCCTAATAACAACTGGTGGTTGGGATACACCAATCATACCTGTGGGTCTGTCAACGCCTTCTTTACTCTTGTCAGTGCTTAAATTATGAACATCAGCGGCTGACTTGGTAACCTCTTCTAACATCTCTAGAAATGATAACTTCTTTGGAGTGATCAAGGAGACATCAAAAACTGGCTTCTCCTTCAAGCTTGCCAAAGCTTCAGCAACTTCCACCTGTTTGGTACCAAAAGAACCACCTTCTTCATCATGTGATCCCTTGTCACTCAAGTTGAAAGGTTCTGTTGGTGCATCTTCCTCCCCTTTGTAAGAATCCACCCCTGATGAAAGGACTCTTGTTTGTCTCCTCCTAGCTTGGGTAGTCTCCAAAACAACTAGTCTCTTCCTTAATTACTTGAGTTCAAGACCCTGACCCATGACAGTCTGTACAAGGTCTGCATTTTGCTTTTGCAAACTAATGTAGACCACCGTCAATTCCAAAATGGTGTAAGGTTCCAATCTGCCCTCCTCTAAAATGGGAATTTGACCTCCCAAAGCGGATTCATGAGGCATGAATATGGTCTTAATGATGTTAGGACTGTCTTGGCCTGCATCTAATCTAGAGACAATAGTCCAAGCCCCGTCCATGTCACCAACCACACTTGTGGTGGTGGTTATCTCTGCTACATGGCTAGGACCACTAGAGGAGAACACTCCAACAGTCCTTTGGCGTTTTTCCAACCTATAGTCTGGTGGTGTAGAAGAAGAAGTGGATTGTAGGTATGTTTGGAGGTTAAGGGTTGTTTGGGTTTGTGGGAAAAAGATGTCAGCGTCTTGATTTGTAGTGTCAACGCCAAAATGGTGAGTTTCAGCGTCGAATGATTCTGGGTTAATTTACATTTGCTGGGGTGATGGAGGTTGTTCAGGCAATGGGTCTGGTTGAGGTTGTGGGCGAGGTTGAGGGTTTACAGCTGCCTCAATGACAACAAGCATGGCTTGGGTGAGGGGTAGGTCTCTATATGGTTCAGTGTTCATCTTCCCAAAAATAGCTTTCTTTTCAACAGGGATCATATAAAAATTATCATGATCCCTATTGAAGTATCCTTGCAAGTCAAAAACCATTTGTAAAAACCTAGGGTATGCAAGATTCATCTTGTTACCCTTATTATGACTCATTCCATCAAAAATCATTTTTGAAAAATTATAATTTTCCCAGTTGCAAGACACACAATGGCACTCCCAATAGATCGGTTGATTTCATTGTGTGAGGAGCATTTGGGACTCAAACATTGAAGGATGACATGTATAAGGTACTTCCAAGCCGGAGGAAATTGTTGTTTTGTATATTTTTTTAAATAGCCTTCTTCAGGCAAAGGATAACCCAAGGCTTGGAGTCCTTGCTCTAGCTCTACAATGGGTAGGGTGGTTATACCATCTGCATCATTAAGATTCAAAGCTTGGCGAACCAAAGCTTCAGTAACCACCCATGGAACCCCATGGACAATAGCAGTCAATGTAGTCACTCCATTAACTGTTGAGGAGCTGACAATGTTCCAAAACTGTTTAATGTGTGTGGCAGGGACAAGAGGAGTATGTGAAAGTGTATACCTTAATGGGTACACATTCAAATACTCAACCATCTGAGTATATTGGGGAAACAGAGTATTATCAGCTTGCAAATAAGCCACCATGTTGTGTTGACTCCTGAACCCCAATTCCAATTGTGTAGGTTTAAACTTTGGTACCATGAAGATTGATGCAAGAAAACTGTGATAAAAGTTATGGAGAGATGAAGGTATGAGAAATTATAGTTAGACAAGAGTAAGTAGTTACCCTGTTTAAAAGAAAGGAGCCAAATATATAGAAGAGGTGAAAATATGTGATTGGTCAAAACATGAGGCAGTTATATTCAAAAAGTAATAATGAAAATCTTGAAAATATATAACTTATCTCAAGCATTAATAAAAAGTTACCAACTCCTAAAATTACGGCCCATATTTTCATCAAATATAACAACTGGGTAGGACCCAATGTTTGTCAACGGTAAAAAAACAAAGTAGCAGCGTCCAACGGCTATATTCTTGTAAGTGTTGGAAATTTGCCATGTCAGCATTAAAATTTGTCTTATCCGCGTTTGGAAAGAAAAATATTAGCGTCCAAAAATAAAAATAATTAAAAAGAAAAAGGACCTTAACAAAGTAATTTATCCTAGTGAAGATAACTCATAGACTGAAAATCACTATAGGGCGTCAAGCACTGTCCAATCATATACACTTGTTTAAGCAAGATAGACATAATTGTCCTTAAGTGTCCCTTGCTAACCAAAGTTCTTAACAATGAAGTTATCTCATATAAATCCTTTGTAACTTCCTAGGTAAGCCCAATAAAAACTTTCCCAAGTCTCCCAACCGACCAAATCCAATTCTAGGCCAAAAAGTCTGGCAGCATGCACAATATATCAACTTTGCATGCTAAAGTGCCTCACGATTTAGAAAACAAACTCGTACTCACCAGTGGACACAATCTAGAATTTTGATGATAGTATTATAAGGATACCCAAAAACCCTAAAGGTTTCCTAAACCTCCCCTTAAACTATGATATACAAAGTTGCCAAAAATAAAATATGCAATAAAAATTTAGGTCAAGATAGGAATGTGAACATTCCAACCATCATCCATAAACTTGAACACATTCCTAGTAAGCTCCAAAGATCCATAAGAAACTATGTATCCATTTGTACAATGCTGATATTTCCTGCATGATTAGACCAAAAACCACAAAACTAACATATTGTTGTCAGCGTCCACTCTAACACTTATCGGCGTTAAAATAACCTTTGTCGACGTTAGAAAAATAAAGTGGAAAACCTAATCTTGTACAAAGACTAATAATAATACACATCCTATACAAACTATAAAATGACTTCAAAAACACATTTAGGTGAGATTGATCATTCTAATACTTGTTACCAAGTACTGAAACCTCCCAACATCAAAAGGTTTAGTTAAAAGATCAACCACATTTTCTTCTTGTGTCTACCCTATCTGGAGGTATTAAACCTTTTTCAAAACAATCTCTTATAAAATGATGTCTAATTTCTATGTGTTTTGTTTTAGAGTGATGTACAGGATTCTTAATAATGCATAATGTACTGTTATTATCTACAAATATCTTGGTATGCATAAAAATATACCCATAATCCAACAGCTGGTTTTGTATCCATAGAACTTGTCCACAACAAGCAGCTACAACTACATATTCTGCTTCAGTTATAGAGTTGGCCACCACTGTTTGTTTCTTGCATTGCCAAGATATCAATCTGCTCCCAAGAAATTGGCATCCACCAGTTGTGGATTTCCTATCAAAGTTGTCACCTCCATAATCACTGTCTGAATAACCAATAAGCTCCAATGGAGATCCTTTGGATACCATAATCCCAAGGTGGGATAGCACCTAAGGTATCTAAAGATCCTTTTGACAGCATGAAGATGACACTTTTTGGGAGTCACCTGATGGTGTGCACATGCACACATAACAAACATAATGTCAGGTCTAGAAGCTGTAAGATACATCAATGATCCAATCATTGATTTATAATGCCTGACATCCACCTCTTTTCCATCTCCAGTCTTTCCCCAAGGGTGTTCCTTATTCATGGGTGTGCTAGCACGTTTTTCATGTGGAGAAAAACCAAACTTCTTCAAGATTTCTGCTACATACTTGTCTTGAGAGATAAAGATACCATCTTCTTTCTGTTTGACTTGTAAACCTAGAAAGAAGTTCATCTCTCCCATTGCACTCATCTTGAATTTGTCTATCATGAGCTTGGAAAAATCTTCACTCATCTTTGGACTTGATGAACCAAAGATGATATCATCCACATAGACCTGAACAAGTAGAAAGTCCTTACCAATCTTCTTGGTAAATAAAGTCTAGTCTATGGTGCCCCTCTTAAATCTATTTTCTACCAGATAGGTAGACAATGTGCCATACCATGCTCTTGGGGCTTGATGAAGTCCATACATTGCTTTCTTGACTCTATACACTTTGTCTGGATGTTCTGGATCTTCAAAACTAGGAGGTTGCATAACATAAACCTCCTCTGCAATTGTGCCATAAATAAAAGCATTCTTCACATCCATTTGATAAATTATGAAGCCCATGCAAGAAGCATAGGCTAGGAAAATCATTATTGCTTCAATCCTTGCAACATGTGCAAAAACCTCTATATAGTATATTCCCTCTTCTTGTGTATAGCCTTGAGCAACTAAACGTACCTTATTTCTGACCACAATGCCTCTTTCATCTTTCTTGCTTCTAAGAACCGAACGTGTCCCAATAGGTCTTACAGACCTTGGACAATCCACTAAATCCCAAACATCCTAAATAGCAAACTGGTGAAGCTCATCCTGCATTGCCTCCACCCAACTCTTGGTTCTTTGAGAGCATCAAAAATCATCTTGGGTTCCTGTTGTGACAAAAAAACAAGCAAACAAACATGCATGTACAATAGGGGTATCAACCTTCTTGTGGATATTGGCAATAAAATCTCCTTGAGTCTGATGAGACCTTCTTGTTTGAACATGAGACAAAACATCACCAATAATTAGAGAAGGAGGATGATTTTTGATGGTAGTTGTAAGTGTTCCTTCTTCAATAAGTGTGTTGTCTTCAATCTAAGTCTCCATGTTGCCAATATCATCTTCATATCCACCTCCATCCTTAATAGAATGAACCTTTTCATGAACTATGGAAGGTTCACCTTGTTCAAAAGTATTAGAAGAAAATAAATGGTCAAATGGGTTGTCAGCGTTTAAGCTATCAACGCCTGAATTTGACATGTCAGCGTCGGATTTGCCTTTATCAGTGCTTGAAGATTCATGCATGTTTTCATCAACTGGCTTTTCTTGTGGACCTACTTCCTCCTTATCAGCAGCAGCAGCTTGTGCAAATCCATTAGTCCATATAGGAATGGTAACATACTCAAGTATGTGGTCTGATTTAACTACATGTGATCCTTTTTCCTTGTCAACCTGTTTTCCTTCAATTTCAATAATAGGTTCTTCCACAACATTTGAATCCTTTTTCACAATGTATGGATTAGTAACAAGCATATAATCAAGGTTCTAGATAATGGCTCTAGATCAAAGAACCAATTTGGTCCACTCTCAGGATCACTATGTTTACTTTCTAAAAACATAACATGTATTTTTTCAAGTATACGTTTTTTTTCTTATTGTAAACCCTATATCCTTTGCTCTGCACTGAATAACCCATAAGGTAGCCTTCATCACCTTTGGCACTAAACTTTCCTAAGGCATCACTAGTATCTAGAATCACTACATGACATCAAAAGGGTTTAAGAAAACCAATGTTGGGTTTCCTATTCCAAAATAGCTCATAAGGTGTCTTATTATGGATTTTGTTGACCAATGCTCTATTCTGAACATAGCAGGTTGTATTCACAGCCTCAGCCCAAAAAGCAATAGGAAAATGAGCATTAGCAAACATTGTCCTAGCTGCTTCTATTAGTGTTCTATTCTTCCTTTCAGCCACCCCATTCTGCTGTGGGGTTCTAGCTATGCTAAAGTCCCTAGTAATCCCTTTATTAACACAGAAGGCATCTAACAATTGGTTTCTAAACTCACCACCATTATCACTTCTAAGTATTTTAACCTCATTCCCTGTCTTTTTCTCAATCTGGGTGATAAAGTTAATCAAAACTATGGTCGTTTCACTTTTAAGGCCAAAAAGAATGTAACATCCCATTTTGATAAATGGAATGTCACGCGTGATTATGACGTGTCATCAAAGCATACAAGGATAAATGTCTTAAACATTACATGACCATAAAGGAAATACCGGAAACAAACATCGTTACCCTAAAGTAAAAGCTCATCACACACAAACATAAGTACTATAAATGAAAAGGACTAAACAATGTCCATGGAAATAAGTAGCAAAATGTATGAATAAATGCATAAAGTAATGAAGACTAGAAAGCTTCCAATCCATATGCACATACGCTTAAATTCTACGAGCGTCCCTGAGTACCTGCCGTTTTAGGAACATGAAAGGAAAACGGCTGAGCATAACGCTCAACGCACGGATATACAAGCATAGAATGAATAACATAAGAATAAACAACATATAGCAGCGGAATTGATTAAGTCCTGGAAAACCTGGTATAACTTAGTAAAATTGGTTTTATAGTTTGAAAAGCCTTATGTTTATCTTATGAAAATTGTTTAACATGTTAACCATTAGCCAATATAGGTCATGAAATATCAACGTGCATGAATACTTGGAGGGGTGACCTCATCATGCAATTAGAGGGGTTGCCTCTGATTAATATACGTTTGGGTAGGAGGGATCAGCTCCTTGTAAAGGATGCAAAGCACACACCACATTCACCTGAATAATCTGTAAAACATGTAATCTAGGATGCACCCATACGCCCCACATGATAATATAATAATATGGCCAAAAGCTGAAAGGGACGCCACGAGCTATCACTCCGCCGTGGTGAAGTCATAACACTGGTGCCTCCAGTGTTATGGTTATGGTACCTCCATAACTAGGTGAAACTGGTCATGCATGTATATGGCTTAGGCATTTAATTAAACATAAGCAATTCAAAACATATAAAACATATACTGGGAAAACAATTGGCTGCATACGGGGAATCCTAATAAGGAAATAATGTCCATACTGAAAGGACGGAGAATCCGTACCTTATGTCTAGTGAACGAAGAAGACGAACGGAAGAGAGTCCAACTTCGATCTCACTAATGCTACATAAATAATATACGTGTATAAGTGTTCTGATTATTGTGTACGTAACTGGTTCTATATCATGTCTTAGCTTGTTTTATATGTTCATGTCTTGTTTTACTGATTTTAACATTATGTTGTGTTTATCATGTATTCTGTATATTTTGATTAAGTATTACTTGTATTTCTTGTATTATTATACTTGTTGTGTATTAATAAGTAACTTTTTAAAAATAGCAGGTTTCCTAAAATAGAAAGTTTCCAAAAATAGATTAACTGCTTAAAATAAATAAGTTTCTAAAAATAGAAAGTTTACATAAATAGATTAACTGCTTAAAATAAATAAGTTTCTAAAAATAGAAAGTTTCCATATATAGAAATAAGCTGGATTATTAAGCTAATAAAATAAGCTTAAGTTCTACTGATTGATATTCTAAGTCATGTGATTAATGGTATAGTTTATTAATTAATGCATGTAAATTAAATAACTATATGTTATAAGATATAATTAAATATAGCGTGATTTAATTAAATTAAAGTGTATATAGTACTTAGGTTAAAAAATGTATTAATAATTATATTAATATAATCTAAGTCATGAAAATTAATTAATTATATGTCATGTTTTAATTATTAATTAATTACTATAGTCTAAATTTCATGATTAAATACTTAGGTTAAAATCATGTATTATTACTATCAATTATAAACCAAAGTCATGTTTTAATTAAATTAATTAAGTACCATGTTAAATTGATTTATTTACCTGTAAAAATAAATGCACATGTAAAGTAATTAAACTTGTAAAATAAAATAATAAAACGAATCCATGTATTATTTTATTAAAACATGTCGTGAACCGAACCCGTGAACCCATCAACCGGCTCGAACCAAAACCCCACCGAAACAGTGGCAAACCATCCCATGCCGGTTGCCCCTGCCTTCGGTTCACTGCCACCGTCTGTGTGCCAGTGGTCTTGCCTCTGCTCGGCCAGCCGCTGACCACCACAGTTCCCACCGGCAGTGCCGGTGGTCCCCCTACTGCCTACGGTGGGTTTCCCACTGCTTGTGGTGGGTTTCCCCTGCTTGCCTAAAATAGCCACCGGCTTGTAGGGCCTCTCCTCTCTTGTCTAGCCGCGGCTTGTAGGGCCCACAAAGGGAAAACCCGTAAGTTAATCGTGTTCTAAAATATTACGTGTTCTAGTGTTCGTATTTACGTGACATTATTATTTAATGTTCGTGTTATAATATATACTTGTACGTAGTCGTAATAATAATTATGTAAATATATAATAATATGCTCGTGATTATTTACGTTCATGTTTTCATGTTCGTGATAATAATTATTGTTGATAATAATTATCGTGTATTACTATGCTTTAAATACTTATTGTGTAATAACACGTACGTAATTCTTGTAATTAATATTCGTGAAACGTAAACATGTTATAAAAGGAAAATTTTAATCATGTACGTACGATCATAAGTGTACTATTCATGGTAAAAGCATGCGGGTTTTACAACTCTTCCCCCCTAAAAAGAATAATGCATCCCCGAATTATAGATAACGTAAACAGAAAAGAGGAACATACCCGAATTCAAAATATGAAATGAGGGTAAGAAGCCCGGATAGACTCCTCTGTTTCCCAAGTGGCTTCCCGCTCGGTATGATCCTTCCAAAGGATTTGACGAATGGAATCGTCTTCTTCCTCATGACTCGTTCTTGTCTGTCAAGAACTCGTTCGGGTTCCTCTATGAAGGTAATGTTTTCACGAATCTGTTCCAGTGGATACTGAACCATGTGAAGGGGATGATACTTGTACCCTCTGAGTAAGGACACATGGAAAACATCATGAACATGAGAAAGCTGTGGAGGTAACGCTAAACGATAAGATACATCACCGACTCGCTCAATGACATCAAACGGTCCGATGAATCGATGACTGAGCTTCCCTTTGATTCCAAAACGTCTAACACCATGTGCCGGCGATACCTTAAGGAAGACGTGATCTCCTACGTTAAAGTGTAAGTCCCTACGATGCTTGTCGACATAACTCTTCTAACGTAACCGTGTTTCTTGCAATTTCTGCTTAGCTATTGCGACCTTCTCGTTGGTCAACTCTATCATTTCTTGTCTGTTAATGCAAGTGATGCCTAAAAACATTATTAGTGTTAACTAATCTTTCTTAGTTTTGATCACAACAAACCATACAACACATTTAGTGTAACACACAAAATGAATTATTTAACTAACACTATCATCAAGGTAATAATCATATCACTAACCTTTCTTAATCATACTTAGTGATCATCAAAATGATTATCCTTAAAACTCACTTTTGTTAATATGACAAAAGAATTTTTAATAAACTTTCTTTTTTAGAAAATATTTTATTAAAATGGAAAATGAAAATCTGAAAATGGCATATTCCAAATGCTGTTAGAATATCCCTTGAAGGCTTCAAATACATCAGATATTCCTACCCCACTAAAAGATAAAAAACGGAGCGAACTCTAGTGGCGGTACCTTAAGTACCTACGCCGTTCCTTAGCGATATGGAACCGTCGGGCGAGATAAGGTACCGTGCACAGTAGCCGTTATAGATCTGTTATACTTTGTCTCCTTTAAATAGTGGGTCAAATCTCATTTTCCACAAGCCTCTTGGACGTTTTTCTCAGCCCCCTTTCTATTTTCTATAGCATAATCATTAGTAAATGATCACTTAAATTGTTAAGGATGTTTACATATGATTATCCTCTTGATCCCCTCCTTTACCTTGTCCAATGAGAAGATCACTCACTCACTAGTGTTGTGATAAAGATGAATCTATGAGCTAGTCATATTCATCATGATACCCTTTTTGTTTTAGGTCAATCCAATGTATTTATGAATACTTGGACTAGTTGTGTTCATCCAAGTTATTTGTGGATACTTGGATTTGTTGTGTACATCCATTGCATATGTGTTTGCTTGGATTTGTGTTGTGTAAATCCAAGCTACATGTGTGTACTTGGATAAGTCTAGTTAAGTTGTAATAGATTTGATTAGGAGTTCTCACTAAACTATAAATTGATGTGGTTATGTCTTGTGAGTTCTCACTAAACTTGAAAGTGATTAGTAGTTGTGTTGTTTGAAGTTCTCACTTAGCTTCAAATTGAAGAGTCGTGAAGATTGGTTCTACCTTAAGATTAGAACTCGACATATAGCCTTGTGTCGTTAAATTGTAAAGTAGTCAACGTTGTGTAGATTGGTCCTAGCTAAAGATTAGGTCTCGACATTTAGCTTAGTGTCGGAATATAATGTAAGCAACGATGTAAGGTTTTCTCTGCCGAGAAGGGAGCTTGTGGATATAGTGGAAATCTCGAGTAGGTGTACTCGAGGAGTGGAGTAGAAACGAGGATAGAGCCTCGTTGTCAAACCACTATAAATCCTGGTGTCTTCCCACTAGGTTGTCTCCTTCCTTACTCTTTACTTATTTTATTATCATTACACTTACCTATTATCTTTGCTAGTGCATTTGAATTGAACCTAATAATTATGCAACTTAGCCTCAAGTAAAAGATAGTTTTGATACAAACCAAATTGAAAGTAATTTTAATTTGGTCACCAATCGAAGAGAAACTATTCAACCCCCCCCCCCCCCCCCCCCCCCCCTTCTAGTTTCTACAATTGGTATTAGAGTGATGGTCACTCAAGATCTTTGAAGTATATTGTACTTTGAAACTTGGATCGATCCATTGTCTCCTCAAATTAGAAGGTCAAGTTGTACTAAAGTTTCTCTTTGGTCAAAACTATTTTGTTCTTGAAAAATAGGTCCTTTAATTGATAATATTGCATCCCACTTAAGATTAGTAGCCTTTATGCATTTTAGATATACTCTTGAAATGTATCTACTAGTTTGCATCTTGCTTTGTGTAGGTACTCATGAAGATCAATCACTTAATTGGTTATGGATTGACTTACTTGCACTTGTAGAAGACACATCTTCATTGATCTTTAACATCTTTGAATGATGATACCAAGATGATTGGGAATGATACTAGTCCTTGAAGACTTAGTACTCATCATAGTCATTGATTGGGCATAGCATTGACTCCTTGATGGATTGCTCTTTGTGGCCAAGGTACGCTTTCGTTCTTCCACACGCCCTTTGATCATTCTTTTGATCATTACTTGACTATGTGCTTGTTCTTGGCATCCTTGCCTTGACATTTATTTGTGGTTTGTGATTCTTTTCTTTTATCCTCTCAAACCTTCATTGCTTGGATACTTGACTCACTATGGTGATGTAGAGTGAGTTAGTAGTAGCTTAAAGTATCAAGCATGATTTCCATGGTTTGCACCCATACGGTTAGTAGGCCTTTTGTGGGAGAGAAAGTGAATTAATACCTTGCTCATATTTTGGTTTAGACTAAGACTATTATTGAAAGTGATCTTAGTCTATACATGAATAATTGCTTTGTATTTATTCATTACCAAAGTCGTTTAACATTTCGCTGGAAAGGCACGTCTTAAACCACTATATATGACACAAGCTCTTCGTTACCACTATTTGAAGATTGTCATTAATCCCTTGAGCATTGGTCCTAGTCTTGATTCACTTCCCTTGTCTTCTCTCAACTTTGTCGTTTTGCTACGAGTAGTTGTTTGTCCGTTTCAGTTCTTTTCGATCTCGATTTAACTCGTAATCCTTCGTTAAGGCATATTGCTTAGTGTTATGATGATCCAATGATATTCTAAAAGGCTCATGATATAATTTTAAGTGTTTTAGAAAAACTTGGTTTTCAAAATTTGGCGTTTTTCATAGATAAAAACCTGCCTCTGTAGGCGGTTCCTTATCTAGGCGGCTCAAACCCGCGGTACCTTATCGATAAGGAACCGCGGGCAGAAACTTTTGTCAGAGCGCCAGTTTGATTACTTTATTCTTTTTCAAACCACTATCTCTCTCTCCCAAAAACACACAGCTGACGGGTTTCTTGTTTTCCACCATTGTTGAAGCTTCCAAAACCTTCAATCACTCAAATTAATTGATTCCAAGTTGTGGGTTTCACTCATCCTTCATCTAACATCAATTAATTGTAAGTATTTTCTTTCAATTTCATCTATTTTGTTCTAGGGTTCATCCTTTTATAATTGGGGATTTTTAAAATTGAAATTGAATTAAAACCTTAATAGGAATGTGGGTTGACATGGTTATTTTACTATGATTCCTTAGGTTCATATTCATTAAGATTTCACTAAAACCCACTTGTAGAACAAATCCGAATTTTGATTAATTATTTTGATTAAAAGATGGATTTGAGATGAAACCATGAACAAGTAGGTAATGACATTGTTAATGCTTACCTAAAAACTTTGTTTTGAAAAACCAATGTTCTAGTCCACTGTTGATCCAACATAGTTCATATGTTCTTGGTAAATAATGGAATAGCTACATTGTGAACATGATAATGATATGGATTCAATCCTTTGTTTCTCAAGAAATTGATATAGCACATTCTCGTAGTTTTGATTTTTGATTTTAATTTTCATATGAGTGATTGGAAAAATATTGTCTTATGTTTATTTAGGTACTAATCATGCCTTCTCAATATCAAAAAGATCATCAATACACTAGACAATACATGCCAAACCTCTCCCAAACCTATGCTTCCCCCCAACTTCTAAACGCTTTTCCATCCCTTTCTACTCGTTGTTTCCATGAGGGTAGAGTCGTTGACAAGGAAATAACGGGTTATGACTATATCCAATCTATGTTGAGCTTTCGGGGTTTGATTTCTTGCTCAACATAGAAGAATATATTTACCCCTTATTTCTTCTTGAATTATTTAGCACCTACTCCATGCTTGAATACAATGGAGAAATTTTCATTCGTTTCGTGTTGAATGATCAATTGATTCAATACTCCCTCAAAAACTTTGGTGAAATTCTCGGTGTTCCATATGAAGGCACTTGTCGTTTTACGGATAAATGGAGACTTGATGCTCTCTCGGAATCCTAAGATAAACCTCCAAATGACCTCACCGAAATTGATCTAGTGTTCATCCTTGACATCGTTTCGAAAGAGCGTGATGGAAACGTTGTGAGAAGCCTTCATTCAAATGTACGAAATGTGAATCGATATGAAGTGCTCTCTAGCGACCTTAAGGATTTTATGGTCCAATGGGCCAATATCCTTAGGGAGAATGTCTTTTGTCTTGGTGGAAACCGGGATCATATCCCGGCTTGTATGGTGCATATGTTGAGTTGCATCTTTACATCCACCAAGTACAATTTGGCATTCTATATCGCTTGACGAATCAATTATGCCCTTTCGAAGCCCAAAACAAACCTTCCCTATGCTATGCTTGTTACTCGCCTTTTCAAAAGGGTTGCTCATGATTTTCCCCACCTCGATCTTTCTCGCTTCTACCCGGTTCATCGGGTTATGTTGCCTATTCAAGAGGCATATGCAAGAAAGACAAGAAGTGATCGAGGATCGCGAAAATCTGATCATCAAGAGATGGATGATGAGGACATGGACATGCCAACAAGTGATGGTGATGGCATAGGTACTAGTTCTCACTTCAACTCTTCGCGTAATTCCCACCCATCCTCAAACCCATTCGAGGATGAATTTGAAGACTTAGCTCCTCCGCCTCATCATTCTAGTGAAGTACCGGAAGATCTCAATATGGAGCATATTTACCGTGAAAACCTTAGAACTCGAGGGGAATTGCACGAACACCGGGTTGAATCAAGAAAAGGTTTCAAGTTCTTGGGGAATATGATCAAGGGATTGGGCAAAAAGAGAAGGTGAAAGCTTTGAAGTATTTCAAAGAATACATGTTGGTAAACATGTAATGTTGAACAATTTTATTTTATCTTGGATGGGTATTAACCTATGCTACATGTTTGGATTGTTATCTATTTTGATCCTTAATATTGTTTATGCCATGATGTTTGTGATTTACATAGCTTTGTGCATCTTTGTGATAGTTAGCTTATTAGATTATGATATGTAGTTAACTTTGGCTTGTAAATCTTTTGGTAAAATTATGGGTTAACCAAAATTTGGGAGGTGAAATTTTTGAAAGCCCTCTGGTCGCGGTTCCATATCGACCCGCGGATCCTTATCGATAAGGAACCGCCGGCCACTGTGCACGACAGCATCTTTTGCTTTACACTGTTTTCTTAATTTTGTGTAAACACTGATTGATTTTCAGTAATAAACTGCACATTTCCTAAACTAGCTTACCTAAATTCATATTCACCTAAAATGATTTTAACCCATTACTAGTTTGGATCATCCCCTCACCCATTTAAACCCACCTTGTTACTCATGTTCTTCACACATCAAAACTTCCTTCCCTAACCCTTAAACAACCATGGTTTGTATCAAAACCTCAAACACTTCCAAGACCTCCACCCCAAGGAAAACACTCAAAATAAGGATTAAGGTAGCCAAGCCTAACTCCTCACCCCTCCAAACACCTAAGAATGAGATGGTTCCTATCCTCATTTCTTCATCACCTTCACCACCCCTTGCACCATGCAAGACATCATCCACCCATGGTACTAACCACTCCATTGGTTCTACCTCCTCTTCATTCAACTCAAGAATGAATGAGCTCCCTTCACCCTTCACTCCAAGTGCACCCTTGGATGTGACCACACAACCCCAACCAATCCAAAGCATTCCTTTTGAGAATGACTTTGATGACACTTTGGTGACTTCACCATTTACCCCTCAAAACTCACCCATTTCACCAATCTTGGAGAACATACCTCCACACTCACCCATTTCCCCTTTGGGGAACATGCCTCCACTCTCACCCACATCACCCTTGGAGAACATGCCTCCTCCACCTCCACCCAACTCAAACATTCCAATTTTGGGTGTTCCACTTTCCTTCCTTTTGGGTGATCCATACTATGGGTTTCAACAAACACATGGTCCTAGTTGTCCATGTTGTCTTTACAACCACTACATCATCCATAACCTTAGGATGGATATGTTTGGACTACATAGGAGGTTGCAAGAGTTCTTGCTTGCCTTGTTCTCCATGCCTCCTCCTAGGAGATGAATGATGAGTTTTCTTAATAAGTGTTTTCAACAAAACCAAGCCAAAAAAGACTACTTATCTAGATTTAATGTTAAGCTAGCTATATATTAGTTAGTTTTATTTGTCATTGTACTTGATTTCTTCATGAATGTTTCATGATGTTGATCTATGGATTTAGCTTTGTGTGTTTCTATCCTTATGTGCACATTAATCAACTTTAATTTAAAATTAAAATTGAACCTAAATCTATCACAACTTCTAAAAACTTGACTAAAATTGGTTCAAAATGATATCTAAATTATTTTGTCACCCTTTGTCAAGACATTCTTTGTGAATGTGTTGCTTTATGCAACCCGAGCATAATTTTGTGCTAATAGAGGTAAATTTCCAAGATTTGCAACTTTTTGAAAAAGTCTTAGTTTTTCTCAAAAACCTGTAAAAACTTGGTTTCAAGTCTACTGGACGCGGATCCTTAAAGCCCCGCGGTTCCCTAGCGATATGGAACCGCGGTCCCTTTAAGGTACCGCGGGCAGAAATCAACTTTTGACGAATTTTTGGTCAAAACTTTTAAAACCCTATACCCTGTCAAGATTCCTTTTTTGCTCAAATTGACTAAATATTTCTTGACACTTCACATTTTGTATTCAAATTCTTACCTTGATTACATTTTACTTATACCCCAACCTTGAGATTTCACTCTCACACCTTCCCAACCTTGAGAATTCATTCTCACACAACCTTGAGATTTCATTCTCACACAACCTTGAGATTTCATTCTCACACAACCTTGAGATTTCATTCTCACACTCTCACAATGCCTAACTCCTACATTCCTAACCTTGACATTTCTTTGTCACAACCCCACTCACCCAAAGCTTCCTCATCCAAGCTTTTAAAGAAACCGAAAATCTCGGTTCGACCTATTTGGGTTAAGAAGAATGAATCATCTTCCTCCAAACCACCCAAAAACCCTACCTTCTCTCCAATCAATGATTGGAATGAGACTTATACCATTAACCTCATCACCGGAGAAAAAGAAAATGTTTCCCCACCACCACAATCCTTCAATACCCCTCAACTCAATGACCTCTCAACCTTCCCAAACCTCATAAGGCATTGTGAAAACATTCCCAAACCAATTACCCCTCCACCACCAAACCCTATGTTTGATGCCATACCCCCATCAAACGATTTTGTGTTGCATCATAGATCCTCGTGTGCTTGTTGTCGATTTCAACAAATTGAACTTGCTCATGTGTATGAGAAGTTAAATTTTCTTGAATTCCTCCTCACTCGACCTCCTATTTCAAGTTTTCGTTCCGATGGACAAAACTTCAAATGATGCATCGTCGTCTTTTTAGAGTCTTTTATTTTTTTAGCAATCTTGGAAAATATCACTATTAGACTAGCTAATGCTTAGTGGTTTACTTTCCATATTTATTGCTTTTAGATACTCATATTGTGTGTATGACTATCTTCTTTGTTGTGTCTTTTCTTTTATGTAACCTTTGTGTTGTTTGTGTGTTATTTCATTAGTTCTATTTTGAGTTGATCATGGTTAATTTTTACAATTGCTTATGGGTGATTCCATCAATTCTAAACTTTAACCCCTTGACAAGCTTATCATCTTCATTGGATTGAAATTTGATTTTGTCAATTACCTCTTTGGACATACTTAGCAAAATACTTGCTTCTAATTTGAGATTTCTTCTCTCTCTCCCTCTTAAGTTACTTAGTAGGAAGTGATCATATATACATTGGTGTTTCTTTCCTTTCTACTAACCTTTGTGTAGCATGTCACCTTAGCTCACAAACTTGGTGCCCCAAGCAAGTGGGAGCAACCACCAAGGGGGAGCTACTAGCAAAGTTCGATGTTCTTCAAAGACTTGTGCTAACCTTTTTGCTACGACAAAGGGGGAGAAATGATAGTGATAAACTCGTTAATAATTCATTATTTTGTGTTTCTATGCAAATGAGTTTATAGTTTGTCGTAATCAAAAAGGGGGAGATTGTTAATGCAAGTGATGCCTAAAAAAATTATTAGTGTTAACTAATCTTTCTTAGTTTTGATCACAACAAACCATACAACACATTTAGTGTAAAACACAAAATGAATTATTTAACTAACACTATCATCAAGGTAATAATCATATCACTAACCTTTCTTAATCATACTTAGTGATCATCAAAATGATTATCCTTAAAACTCACTTTTGTTAATATGACAAAAGACTTTTTAATAAACTTTCTTTTTTAGAAAATGTTTTATTAAAATGGAAAATGAAAATTTGAAAATGGCATATTCCAAATGCTGTTAGAATATCCTTTGAAGGCTTCAAATACCTCGGATATTCCTACCCCACTAAAAGACAAAAAACAGAGCGGACTCTAGTGGCGGTACCTTAAGTACCTACGCGGTTCCTTAGCGATATGGAACCGTCGGGCGAGATAAGGTACCGCGCACAGTAGCCGTTATAGATCCGTTATACTTTGTCTCCTTTAAATAGTGGGTCAAATCTCATTTTCCAGCAAGCCTCTTGGACGTTTTTCTCAGCCCCCTTTCTATTTTCTATAGCATAATCATTAGTAAATAATCACTTAAATTGTTAATGATGTTTACATATGATTATCCTCTTGATCCCCTCCTTTACCTTGTCCAATGAGAAGATCACTCACTCACTAGTGTTGTGATAAAGATGAATCTATGAGCTAGTCATATTCATCATGATACCCTTTTTGTTTTAGGTCAATCCAATGTATTTATGAATACTTGGACTAGTTGTGTTCATCCAAGTTATTTGTGGATACTTGGATTTGTTGTGTACATCCATTGCATATGTGTTTGCTTGGATTTGTGTTGTGTAAATGCAAGCTACATGTGTGTACTTAGATAAGTCTAGTTGAGTTTTAATAGATTTGATTAGGAGTTCTCACTAAACTATAAAGTGATGTGGTTGTGTCTTGTGAGTTCTCACTAAACTTGAAATAGATTAGTAGTTGTGTTTTTTGAAGTTCTCACTTAGCTTCAAAGTAAAGAGTCGTGAAGATTGGTTCTACCTTAAGATTAGAACTCGACATCTAGCCTTGTGTCGTTAAATTGTGACGTAGGCAACGTTGTGTAGATTGGTCCTAGCTAAAGATTAGGTCTCGACATTTAGCTTAGTGTCGGAAAATAATGTAAGCAACGATGTAAGGTTTTCTCCACCGAGAAGGTAACTTGTGGATATAGTGGAAATCTCGAGTAGGTGTACTCGAGGAGTGGAGTAGAAACGAGGATAGAGCCTCGTTGTCGAACCACAATAAATCTTGGTGTCTTCCCACTAGGTTGTCTCCTTCCTTACTCTTTACTTATTTTATTATCATTACACTTACCTATTATCTTTGCTAGTGCATTTGAATTGAACCTAATCATTATGCAACTTAGCCTCAAGTAAAAGATAGTTTTGATACAAACCAAATTGAAAGTAATTTTAATTTGGTCACCAATCGAAGAGAAACTATTCAACCCCCCCCCCCCCTTCTAGTTTCTACATGGTCCTTCAAGTGTTCGCTCACCAACCTGATCCCAACAGATTGGGGCGCGACACTTTCTGCCATACAACATCTCGAATGGAACACGCTTAATACTTGTGTGGCAACTGTTGTTGTATGAAAACTCTACCAGACAGATGTAATCGTCCCAATCTCCTGTCTATTCTAATGCACATGACCTCAACATGTCTTCCAATGTCTAAATCGTTCGTTCAGATTGCCCGTCTGGTTGAGGATGAAAAGCCGTGATAAGCTTAAGTTTTGTACCCCAAGCTTTCTGCAGACTCCTCCAAAA
Organism: Glebionis coronaria; assembly: GCA_025667525.1. NCBI lineage: Eukaryota > Viridiplantae > Streptophyta > Magnoliopsida > Asterales > Asteraceae > Glebionis > Glebionis coronaria. The sequence goes on along the minus strand of CM046876.1, from coordinate 173,459,996 downwards.
TCGCGAAGTGAAACAAGGATCTCTGTCTCACACGATGTTGGACGAAGAACCATGAAGTTTCATGATCTACTTCTTGTAAGTATCAGCGAGTTTACTGACCGAATCTTCCTTGCGGATCGGTAAGAAATGAGCTAACTTAGTAAGTCGATCAACGATAACCCAAATCGCATCATGCCTCCTCGTTTTCTAAGGAAGACTGGTAACAAAATCCATGGTGATCTTGTCCCACTTCCACTCTGGAATATCTAACGGTTGTAGAAGATCGCCAGATCACTGATGCTCGATCTTAACCTGCTGGCAGGTAAGATATTTGGAGACATAAGTCGCATCATCCTGTTTCATACCACTCCACCAAAAATATTGCTTGATGTCATGGTACATCTTGGTCGAACCAGGATGAATAGAGAATGGGGAGCTATGAGCCTCAACTAACAATGCTTCATGGAGTTCTTGATCATCGGGAACACAAAGTCTCGTGCCCTGCCATAAGATACCGTCTGCGTCTACTCGAAATTCTGTCTGTTCCTCCAAATTCTGAATTATCGCCCAGATTTCACCATCATCCTTCTGAGCTTCCTTGATCCTAGAGAGTAACCCAGGTACCACTCTAAGATTAGCCCAGTAACCGTGTTGTCTACGTACCATGATCTTAATGTCTAGTCGCTTCAAATCTCTTATAATTTCCTCCTTAATTTTAATGTCGTTTATCATTCCAGACTTTCTACTAAGTGCATCTGCCACTACATTCGCCTTGCCGGGATGATACTGCAGATTGATGTCATAATCCTTCAACAGCTCTAACCATCTCCTCTATCTCATGTTCAATTCACGTTGAGTGAAGATGTACTTCAAGCTCTTGTGGTCCGTGAAAATGTCACATGATTCTCCATACAAGTAGTGCCTCCATATTTTTAATGAAAACACGACTGCTGCAAGTTCCAAGTCATGAGTAGGGTAATTTTCCTCATAAGGCTTAAGCTGCCGTGAAGCGTACGCGATCACTTTCCCATGTTACATGAGAACACAGCCAAGTCCCTTCCCCGATGCATCACTGTAGATTTGAATTCCACCTGTACCAGATGGGAGAGTAAGAATCGGTGCAGATACTAACTTCTGCTTTAGGTCTTCAAAGCTCTTCTCTCTTTCCTCAGTCCAGACGAATTTATCCCCTTTCCGCATCAGTTTGGTCAATGGTAGTGCTAAACGGGAAAAGTTCTCTACGAAGCTACGGTAGTATCCAGCTAAGCCTAGGAAACTACAAACTTCAGTCGCTGATGTCGGTCTTGGCCACTTGGTAATAGCCTCAACCTTTGCTGGATCCATGGTGATTCCTTCTGCTGATACAATGTGACCTAAGAACGCCACCTTGTCTAACCAGAACTCACACTTGGAGAATTTAGCATACAGCTGCTTCTGGCGAAGAATCTGTAATACTGTACGAAGATGGTCTTCGTGTTCCTCCTTGGACTTAGAAAATATCTGAATGTCGTCAATGAAGACAATGACGAACTTGTCCAGAAATTCATGGTAGATTCTGTTCATCAGATCCATGAAAACAGCTGGAGCATTGGTAAGGCCAAATGGCATGACTACAAATTCGTAGTGGTCATAGCGTGTACGGAAAGCAGTCTTGGCGATGTCCTATTCTTTAACCTGTAGTTGATGATAGCCCGACCTCAGATCAATTTTGGAGAAATGTTTGGCCCCTTGGAGTTGGTCAAACAGATCTTCAATGCGTGGTAGAAGATACATATTCCTGATGGTGATCTTGTTGAGCTCGCGATAATCTATGCAAAGAAGCATACTGCCGTCCTTCTTCTTCACGAGTAAGACCGGTGCGCCCCATGGAGATGCGCTCGGTCGAATGAAGCCACGTTCTAGAAGTTCTTGCAATTGATCCTTCAGCTCCTTCAACTCAATGGGAGCCATGCGATAAGGAGCCCTGTAAATCGGCTCAGCTCTTGGTATGAGCTCGATATTAAACTCTACTTCACGTGCAGGTGGTATGCTCGGAAGTTCTTCTGGAAATACGTCTGGAAATTCTGACACTATCGGCTGATTCTGAATTGATGGAGATTCAACATCCATGTCATGAACAATAGCTAGATAGCCCTCACAACCACGTGAAAGTAATGCACGTGCTTGTAGGGTTGATATGATTTGTACAGACCTTCCGGGTACGAACCCATTGTGAATGTACTCTGGTGCATTAACATGTCCGAAGATGACCCAATATGTATGGCAGTCTATGGTGGCATGATGTTTGGATAGCTAGTCCATGCCCAATATCATGTCAAAATCATTCATGTCCAGCGGAAGTGCGTCGACAGGACGAATCTTGTCCTCAAAATCTAGGGGAAGGCTCTTGCATACATGGGTTATGCGTACAGAGTCTCTTAAAGGCGTGGAAATGTTCAGTACATTCTCTAATGGCATAGGGGATATCCTAACATTCTTAGCATAAGTAGTAGCAATGACCGAATGAGTAGCACCCGTGTCAAATAAAACACATGCAGCTTGACTATACATATACAAGATTCCAGTGATGGTACCTATAGACTTGTTGGTCTGATCGCGAGAAGTCGTGTAAACGCGTCCACTAGTAGGAGGCGGCTTAGAATCAACATGTCCAGATGTGCCCTCCATCTCGCCCTTGCGGCAGTCTTTCATGCGATGACGAATAAGGCCATACTTGAAGCATGTGTTGTTGTCGCGGCGACATGGCCCGGGGTGCCTAAGGTTACAGGTAGTGCAAAGAGGATGAGTATACCGTCCATCAGGTGCTCTTGCTGGCTGGGAGCCTGTTAAGAACAGTATACATGAGACATGGTAATAGGTACAAAGGACAATGCTGAAAATTTATAAGATGTAATACCAGTGATAGCTGGACGGTTAGGCTATGAACCTCTTTGGTTTTGGTCCCTCCCGTTACCATGATTCCTGGTAGAAGATTGCTAATGTGTCAGAATTATGAACTATTGCATGTAACACAAGAAAATGAGTAAATGTAAGGACCTGCTGTTGTTGGAGTTTCCAGCGTTGTTACGGTAATTATAATTACCGCCACACCTATCCGTAGCAGAACGGTCGTGACTCCACCGTTTCCCTTGGGTTGAGTAGGCTGTTGCTGAGTAGCCGGCAGAGACCGGTCCCTAGTCTTCTGCCTCTTCTCGGGTCTCTCTGCTTCCCCGAACTCTTCTCTTTCTTGCAGCATCTCCAGCTTACGTGCTGCATCAGCCACTTGTGCCACCGTGTCGAACGTATCACACACCAAGTTGTTGGCGACCGATGTACAAAGACCCCACCGAAAGTGGTATGCTTGCTCTTCGGCAGTACCTGCTGTTGCGCCAAGAAAACCAGCCAAACGAAGAAAGCGATGCACGAACTCGTTGTTGTTCTCCCCAGCTCTCTGTCTGATCCCATGGTACTCTCTCTTCAGCTTGTCTTGCTAAGCCTTGGGAAAGAACTGTCCCATCACTAACTCCCTAAACTGAGCCCAAGTCAAACCAGCCACCCAATCATCACCTCCCTCAGACTGCTTCAGTGCCTTCCACCATGCTAGCACATCACCTTCGAACCTATAACAGGCCAACCTCGACTTGAAGACGGGGTCACAGCCGCATCGAAGATCTTATCAATGTGACCCAACTAGCTTTCAGCTTCGCTGGGGCTATCCGGTTTCTCGAAGGATCGAGGGCGTAACTTGTTGAATCTCTCCAGACATGTGACCAATGTTGCTGGAGGAGGAGGATGAGGTACTGGGTGCTGTTGCTGATTGTTAGCAGCCTGCACCTCAGCCCTGATTTCGTTCCTCAGCTGAGGAAGCATAGCTTGCATCGCAGCTTGGACTTCTACATTGAGTTGTTCCTGTTCGCGTGTGAGAACCATCTGGCAGTATAACATAAAAAATACATGATTAAACTGATCAAAACATAATATATATACATGAAAAAAATTTATACCAATAAATCATGAGAAAAATTTTATGCAGGAAAACTAGTATATGAATGCATGATGCAGTTTTATGAAAACTTTTATATACGCAAGAGTGAACACCTATGGTCAGTTCACTCAAAATAAAAGACATGGCGAGGGGACGCCAATGGGTCGGTCCCAAAGTTAAAAGTTTCGATAAAATCACATGCGACTAAATAGGGCCAGTCCTGTACCAACCATTACTTAGTCATAAACCTGCGACAATGACATATATATGAATGCATGAAAACGGAGAATTCGTACCTTATGTCCAGTGAACAAAGAAGACGAACGGAAGAGAGTCCTACTTCGATCTCACTAATGCTACATAAATAACAAACGTGTATAATTGTTCTGATTACTGTGTACGTAACTGGTTCTATATCATGTTTTAGCTTGTTTTATATGTTCATGTCTTGTTTTACTGATTTTAACATTATGCTGTGTTTATCATGTATTCTGTATATTCTGATTAAGTATTACTTGTATTTCTTGTATTATTATACTTGTTGTGTGATAATAAGTAACTTTCTAAAAATAGCAGGTTTCCTAAAATAGAAAGTTTCCAAAAATAGAATGTTTCCAAAAATAGTTTAACTGCTTAAAATAAATAAGTTTCTAAAAATAGAAAGTTTCTATAAATAGATTAACTGCTTAAAATAAATAAGTTTCTAAAAATAGAAAGTTTCTATATATAGAAATAAACTGGATTATTAAGCTAATAAAATAAACTTAAGTTCTACTAATTAATATTCTAAGTCATGTGATTAATGGTATAGTTTATTAATTAATGCATGTAAATTAAATAACTATATGTTATAAGATTTAATTAAATATATCATGATTTAATCAAATTAAAGTGTATATAATACTTAGGTTAAAACATGTATTAATAATTATATTAATATAACCTAAGTCATGAAAAATAATTAATTATATGTCATGTTTTTATAATTAATTAATTACTATAGTCTAAATTTCATGATTAAATACTTAGGTTAAAATCATGTATTATTAATATTATTAATAAACGTAAGTCATGTTTTAATTAAGTTAATTAAGTACCATTGATAGTTGAGTTTTTACACTTTGTTTAGGAAAACAAAGGTAATTAGGGTAAGTACACAAGTAGTTTAGGAAAACCACAAGTAATGACCCAAAATGAGGATCGTTCTCAAGGAGGCAAGTGCGTTGTGATAAGAGATGATTAATAGTTTGTGATTATATAGATGAGAAATGAAAAGAAAAAATAGATTATAAGAGAATGACGGTTACGATTGTGAATTAAACTAAGACGAATAGTCGTGCACGTAAAACCGTAAAAAGTGACAAAATTAAAAATTTACCCTAAAAATTCCTAGAAAATTGCAATAAATCCTAAAAAATGTAATTAGAGTTTAAAAAAAATCAAAAATCACTCAAACCTTTTATTTAGTTAAATAATAGTTTTTTAATACTAATTAAAGCCCAAAAATCAATTTAATTAACAAAAAGCCCAAAATGAGATTTTTTTTCACTTATAAACCTCTAAAATGGCTTAATTAAATTTATAACTATTTTTGAAAATTTTAAAATTAATTAAAACTATTTAAAAACAATTAAAAACTATTAAAACTTGAAATAATTCTAAAAAATAATCTAATGACAATAAAAATATTCTAAAAATTGTAAAACTCCTAACTTAAAGTGTTTGATCTAAGAAAAATAAAAAACTTTGAAAAATCTAAGTTTTAATTTTTAATAATAAAATAATAATAAAATATTAATAAAAATCCAAAATTTATAAAAAAATTCTAAAAAGTTGCAAACTAGCTTGTTTTAACCTAAATAATACAGAAATGAAGTTGAAATTACAAAAATACCCCTATGGGCCTAGAAATGGGCCAAAAGTCCAAACAGACTCCTTAATGGGCTTTTTAAGGCCCAATAAGAAAAATGTTGTACAAATAATCAAAAAGTTTTCAAAAAAGCACAAGTAATAAGCCAAAATAAGCAGATAAGCACTTGTTTAAAAGTCAACTTAATGAGTTTTCTAGTAAAAAGTCAAAGTCAAAGTCTAATAAGCTCCAAATCAAATAAATGGGTCAAATGAGGAAAATCTATCACAAAAAATAAGTTGTTGCAAGTCTGGATAAGCCAAGTTGGCTTATTAATAAGCTGAATGACAAATTACACCAGCAGGGGCTAGTTTTGGTGGTTGAGCAGTGGGAACTTTTCCCCATGCTTGACTTTCTTGACTTTTTGTCTTTTGTGGCTTTTTTGTGGATTCAAATTAAGCAAAGGCACCCAAATGATCAGTTAATCATAAGGAGTCAATATCAGTCACAAAAACACAATTACAAACAGCCAATTAGCACAGATTAATCAAAACATCACCAGATCAGACACAGACATGAACAATAAGCAGATTTCACTCAATAAGTTGTTTTAGCAAAAATCAGCCAACTAAATTTCACCAAAAGCATACACAAGATTTAATAAATTTAAATGAACAAATTTAAACATGTTTCCTGCAATGGTTCAAGGTCTAGATCAAGATTCAAGCACAAAAAGTTACCGATGAACTAAAACATGCAGTCATGAACACTTGCTGATATACTTGACCACACAGCCAAATTCAAACACTTAAATCTTCTTAATAGGTTATGTTGTATATGATATATCCATTTTTATCCTAAGTCTAAGCCTAGAACTAGGTGTGCACCAAATCACATGTGGAAACCTTGGTTTCCGGATCTTTATAGCTACTAGGAATGATCATTGTTCATATGATTATACAATCAAAGCGGAATTAGAACAAAAACCATTAACAAGGTGTTTAGGCACGAAACATGAATTAAAACACATGGATTGCTAATTATATTAATTATCAACAATCACTAGACGTGTATACATTGAATCCCACGTCTAGTCGACACACACTTTAGGTTTACATTGTGAATGAATTGAATGAATAAAACCTAAGACCCTTGGTTCCTTTTATAGTGTAAGGATTAGGGTTTACAAGAGATCAAATCAAATAAACAACTAAATATTCTATTTCTATAGATATATACTGAATATATTATTTAGAATATATCCAATATATTCTGTAAATAGAATTCTCCATCAAATCCATCAGCGTTGACTTTTGTTGACAACGTTTGACTTTTGTTGACTTCTGTCAACGCCTAGATTGCTCTTGTCAACGTCTAGATTACTCTTGTCAACGCTTGAGTAAATGTCCTTCGATTTTGAGTTTCTGCCACATCAACTTTTTGACCCAACAATCTTCCCCTAGTTGATAGTGGCAAAATTCTATGTGTATCTCTTGTAAGTTGGACATGATCTTCAAATTGCTTCCCCTCAAGTGTAGCATGTATTTCTTCCCCTTTTTGTCACATCAACAAGGAAGTAAACAATGTTGCAATGTTGAAGATTCTCCATATGTAGCTCTATGTAATGATCTTGAAGAACAAGTAATATGATATTTTTGATGTAGAAGTAGAATAACCCAACCTTGTGTTCCATGTCTTGTACTATCCACGTGACTAAGAACTTATATCAGACCAAGTATAAGTAGACCTCAATCCCTTGTCAATATTCTCATCCTATGTGAGACACTGAGCACGATAATGTAACTCCTTCAAGTGTTATGACAAGTCTGTTGATCCCAAAGTCAGATCTTAAACCTTAATAGCTTGTTTAAGGGTTGTGATAGAGAGAAAGAATTCAATCTAACACTAGAGAAACTTTGCAAAGCAAAGTAACTAAACAAGATGCGGAATGTAATGTTTAGCACAAGAACAAATGAGATTCAAACGTTGCACTTTAATATATCAAAGATATACGAATACCCAAAGTGGTATTAGGGTTTACAAAACCTTAAAGTAATAATAATGAAAAACGAAATGAGAAAGACACACATTGCATGCTAACCTAGTGAGTCCTTTTATAGATGCAAGGACCCACGTACAAGATCACTACTAACAAACTATGGAAAGTATTAAGGAATAATAACTGAAACGCGTAAATATCTATTCCATGTTTATCTTGACAGCAGGGCCTTTGACTTCAGCAGGGGAACGGATCCCCCTGCCTTTGTTATTCAGCAGGGGGAACTTACTCTAGCAGGGGTATGAATAATCAACTAGCAGGGGAAACAAGTAAGCATAGATTTATTCCCAACAATCCTCCCCTAAACTTGTGCTTTCCCCTAAAGACAAGTTTCTGAATAAATGCTAGTTGATGAGGATGCTTACAAACTCTCTGGCCAAATCTGACTATGAACCATCCTTACCAGATCATAAGCAACAGGCTTTTTGGCATCAACAATTAATTTAGCCTGTGCTAACTTTTTCAAGGTTTCCTGAGAGAAAGGATAATACCTGTGATTGAGTAAATAAACACTCACACCTTCCATTACTACCTCATAAACCCCAGAATTGGTAAACAGCTTCCAATACACCAAATCTCCTTTATTCACTGCATCAAATAGAGGATCAAATAATTCATGCTCATACATTCTATGCATGCACTCCCAGATTACCCAATCCTTCTCAACACCATCCATGGTAGGAGGTTTTGCAGCAAATGTTTTCTTCAATATTTTCCACAGATCTTCTAAGTCTTCACTATCCAAAATTTGAAACATGACATCTAGGCTTAGAAAAGTCTGTGCTGTATTGTCAGCCCTTGTAAGCTTCCACCAAGTTCTCCCTCTGTGTTCATAAACAGCATACTCTATGATAGCAAACTTCTTTCCAAGTTCACTAGGTGAGATTTCATCATTTTCCTGTAAGATCAGCTGTTTGTCAATTTCCTCATTTGATGGCCCTTGAGACTCTTTAGTGATTATGCCCACTTGCTCCATTCTCTTGAGTCTCTTTGCTGCTCTTTGTGCATTAAGTACTGACTTCTCAAGTACTTCTGGAAGACTTTCACCTGCTTGGTGTGATTCCCCTGCTGGGGATGATGCACCTGCTTGTGCAGTCTCTCCAGTTTTTCTTTTCTTTGTTGCTCTAGATTTCTGTAGCACTTCACTTTGTCTCCTAAGATACTCAGCTTCCTCAGGAGTGTTGATAGTCATCCAATCCTCCACATCATACAACTTTAGAACTGGTCTGACTGCTCTCTTTATGGCTTCAAAGCTCATATCTGTGAAGTCACCATCCTTCCACTTTCTGTGCCTTTTAAGCAGAAGTTTGTAGTGATCAAGCTGCCCTTTCTCTGAAGTTCTATACTTCTCACTCTGAATTTGCATTGCCCTTCTATCCAGATATTCAGTTTGATATTTGTAAACAAGGCAAGTCAACTCATACCTTTCTTCTAAAGGAGCATTTTTCAACTCCTTCTCCCATTGATCAAGAAATTCTTCAACATGAGGTACCCTCTCATCTAGTTCCCTATGCATAATCTCAACCTGCTTGAGCATATCTTTGGGCCTCATCTTCTCCATCCTTTGATCCTGCATATCCATTTCCTCTTGTTGTAGCTTGAGAGCTACTTGTGCATCATGAGCTTCTTGGATCTTTTGCTGTTCAGGAGTCAGATACTTGAATTTTCTCTTGGGCTGTTGCACCATGATTCCTTTTCCTTTATATTTTGGATCCACTGCTGGTGCTGGTTTTGCTTTAGTTGCAGGTTCTTTGATTGTTATCCCCTTCTGAGCTGGTTGCTTTCTGTTCTTCCTAACAAATGTTTGAGTTATGTTTTTAGCAGGGGATAAACTTACAGCAGTGGGATCAGCAATGGCAGGGGAAACTTTAGAAGCAGGGGCTTCTTCTTGATTGCCCATAGTGAGCAATGTTTGAGCAATGTCTTTGGTTGCACTCCCCTTGTCACTTCCTTTATCAGCACTTTCTTTCTCCATTCCTTCCTTAGCACTTTTTATCTTTCCATGCTCCATACCAGGATATGAATAATACTCAGTAGATCCTTCTTTGGTTGGAATTTCCTCCCCTTTGGAAGCATCCTCATCTGTGGAAAGAATCAGTCTGGGCTTTCTCCTCCCCTCAAGAGTAGCAAGTCTGGTTTCCAAATGAGAGATAACCAGACCTTGCTTTTTGACATCTTGTACCAGTTGTGCATTCTGCCTTTTCAGGCTCATGCACACTTTCGTCAATTCCAAGTTTGTCAAAGGTTTCATACTGCTCTCAATCCTAGAAGGGAATTTCTCCCCTTGTTGGATATCATGGAGTGGGAGAGAGGACTTATTGATGGTGTCACTATCCTGCTCACCCCTTGAGGATGAGACAGTAGTGGCAGCCAAACCCCCAGGTTGCTCCAAACTCTTGGAGACTCTCCTCTCTGCTGCTTGTGAAGATTCACCAGGCAAGGGAGACCTGGCAAACCTGGATTTGGAACGCCTTTCTTGGTGTGGATCAGCAGGTGGTAGGTTCTTGGCAGGGGATTCAGCAGGTGGATTTATGGCTGTTTGATGTTTGGCTTCTTCCCGTCTGATTTGGTCTAGCATGATTGAAGTAAATGGAATATTTCTGCCAGAGAACAAAGGTGATGGTGCAAGTAATGTGGTGAACAGTTTGGTTGTGTGTTTGGTTGCTGAAAAATAGTTTCTGTGTGTAATGGGACCATGGTCACTCATATTCAGCAAAACTTCTATAAACCTTGGATACATACAAAACTTTGAGGTGCTTGAAACATTTTTCACCATGCCTTTAAAAATCATTTGAGAAAAACAATACTTCCTTCCTGTTGCAAAGCAGATCAGGGCAGAAGCTATCTCACTACCAACTTCATTAAAAGCAGTGGTTTTGGGTGACAAACATTGCATAAGAGTATGAATCAAAAGTTTCCAGTGAGGGGCAAACTGGCCTTTAGCAAATTTTAATTTTTGTTTTTCAGAAAGTTTATACCCCAATTTTTCAAGACCTTCAAAAATTTCAGCCTCAGAAAAGTTGGTTATTCCATCCTCATCATCAAGGAGAAGATTCTCCCTAATGGAGGCAAGTGAGATTACCTTGGAATGACCATCAACTGTGCTTTGTATTATGACCTCTCCATTCACTGTTTTGGTCATGGCTTTAGACCAGAACTGTTGAATGTGTAAGGTATAAATGCGAGGATTGATGAGAAGGGCCACTTTGAAGTACGAGGACTTTAAAAAGGCCACAGCCTCAGCAAACTCGGCTGGTTCATCATGAAGCAAAGCAATTTGGTTATGATTAGGAGCAATTTTAAGAGTCATGATGAAGTTGAAAAATAGTTTAAAGGTTTATAGAGATGGGAGGTAAGTGGGATTAGGTCGAAAGTGATTTGTGGACCTGCTGGTAAAGGGAATTAAGTTTATATAGGCGAATTGAAGAGCTGTGATTGGACCAAAATTTTCAAATTGCAAAAATATCAGGAATAAATCTTGATAAAAAATTAATATATTTGATATAAAAGGAAAAGATTACCAATCAGCAAAGAAAGCGCCTGAAATATCTTTTAAAAAGAATAAAATATTCCCTAACCAAAATTTAAGCAAGCAGGCCCAACGGCTATGAACAGGGTAACGGTATTGTCGGTCAATGGTCAAACAGGGGAATGTTGTGAAGGCAGGGGAATGAAAAATAAAAGCAGGGGAAACTTTCCTAGGGGTATTAAACTAGTCATGAAGGGACTAATGCTAACTAGCTCTGCTCTAATGCACACACTTGTATACACAAGATAGACACATAGAATCTCAAGAGTCCTCTATTCAGCAATGGTCCCAATACAAAAAGTTAATACATAAATCCCCCTACACCAGGTAATCCCAAGAAATCATGCATACCCCAGTCACCATCCCAACCTTGTCCCTTACCTATGGTCAGTTAGTCTTGGCAATGTGTGCCACACATCTATATTTTGAACAGCAAGCTGCTTGAATAAAGAAATGCAAACACACACTACAGTGCCTCAAGGTTTCAGAGTTTAGACAAGCTGTGCAGCAGGTCATCATTACCCTGAACCCCCACTCACCAATGGATATGATCTAAGACCATATATGAGCATTCTAAGAATACCCTGAATCCTAAAGGTTTGACCTAACCTCCCCTGAAACATAGAATATATACCTGATCCACCAAGGAGAGTAGTATGCACCATATGAACCTCTGCATTGTTAGTCTAAAACCACATAAAACCACTTTTGAAAACAGAACACACCCTGCTTAAGAGAAAAATTCTCTTAGCAGGGGAATCAGTGTTAAAAAGCAGTGGAATGAAAGAAATGGTAAAAGTGACTAACAATTATACAACAACAGCAATAAAGTAACCCTGATTACATATGACAAAAATAGACATCAGATTTTAAGGAGTAACCATTCCAATACCTGCAACCAGATACTGAAACCTCCCTACCTCAAAAGCTTTTGTTAAAAGATCAGAAACATTAAGTTCTGTATCAATTTTCTCAGGGACAATCAGTCCTTTTTCAAAACAATCTCTGATAAAGTGATGTCTAATTTCAATGTGTTTGGTTTTGCTATGAAAAACAGGGTTCTTTATGATGCAAATAGTGCTGTTGTTGTCAATAAATATCTTGGTTTTAAGAAAGTTGTACCCATAATCAAGTAATTGATTTTGCACCCAAAGAACTTGACCACAGCATGCAGCAGCTGCTACATACTCAGCTTCAGTTGTGGATGTTGCCATGATAGTCTGCTTCTTACATTGCCAAGATATAAGCCTGTTCCCCAAAAATTGGCATCCCCCTGTTGTAGACTTCCTATCATTGTTGTCACCAGCATAATCACTATCTGAATAAGCTATCAGCTCAAATGGTGACTCCTTTGGATACCAGAGTCCTAGGGTGGGATGACATTTGAGATACCTAAAGATCCTTTTCACAGCAAATAAGTGACACTCTGTTGGTGACACTTGGTATCTTGCACATAAGCAGACTGCAAACATGATGTCAGGTCTGGAAGCAGTGAGATACATAAGAGACCCAATCATAGACCTGTAATTCCTGACATCAATGGGCTTGCCAGGACCATCCTTGCCCCATGGATGATCCTTGTCCATGGGAGTGGACACCTTCTTCCCATCAGACATGCCAAACTTCTTTACAATCTCAGCTACATATTTGTCTTGTGAGATAAATATCCCATCTTTCCGCTGCTGAACTTGTAACCCCAAAAAGAAGTTTAGTTCTCCCATAGCACTCATTTGAAACTTATCCTGCATCAATTTTGCAAACTCTTTGCTAAGCATGGAGTTAGTTGATCCAAAAATGATGTCATCCACATAGACTTGTACTAGCAAAAGGTCACCCTTTTGTTTCTTTGTGAACAGGGTCTGATCAATCTTCCCCCTGCTGAATCCATTGTCTAGGAGATATTTGGAAAGAGTACCATACCAGGCTCTGGGAGCTTGATGAAGGCCATACATGGCCTTTTTCACTTTGTATACTTTGTTAGGATGTTCTGGATCTTCAAACCCTGGTGGTTGCATGACATAGACTTCTTCATCAATGGTTCCATATAAGAATGCACTCTTCACATCCATCTGAAAAACAGTGAAGTCCATGAATGAGGCATAAGCAAGGAATAATCTAATAGCTTCAATCCTTGCTACTGGAGCAAACACCTCTTCATAATCAATCCCTTCTTCCTGAGTATACCCTTGTGCTACTAACCTTGCCTTGTTCCTGACAACTATTCCCCTTTCATCCTTTTTATTCCTGAGCACCCACTTGGTCCCAATAGGCCTTGCCCATTTGGGACAGTCAACCAGAATCCAAACCTCTTGTATGTCAAATTGTAAGAGCTCCTCTTGCATAGCTTCAACCCAGCTTGGGTCATTTAAAGCTTGAAAAATCTTCTTTGGCTCTTCTTGTGACAAAAATGCAGTAAACATACAACATTGCATGTTGTCATGATTGAACTTCATGGTGATGTTAGCAATGAAGCTGTGCTCCTTTGCTGTATACCTTGTATGTCTGGGAGCTTCAGGATCACCAATAATCTGTGAGATAGGATGATCTTTATTAATTCTATAGGTAGGCTGCATGATGACTTCTGTTTCATCTTCTTCCAAATCAGAATTGATGGGGCTGTTTTGATTAGGAAAGAAGTCCTCAAAGGAACTTCCAAATGTGACAGCATGACCTAAAGATGGGTGCTTGTGAGCAGAATGAAGCTCTGAATAACTAGGACCTCCACTCCTGATGATTCTGCTTCCACTGCTGGATATGATAGGACCATCATTTATGGGTGTAGATGATGAGATGAGTGGGGATTCTCTTTCTGCATCAGAGGTCTCATTAGCATCATGGTCCTTTGTGAGAGAGGAATCAATTCCTCTAGCAGGGGAATCTAGGATTCCACTGCTTTCAGCCATTCCACTGCCTTCAGACATAGCAGGGGATGAGATTGGCTGTTCTTTTCCTGAAGCAGAGTTATCTTCTTGTTTATCAGCTTCACTAGGAAACAATGAGGGTACATTCATGTACCTCAGAGGTGACTTCTCAGCAGCAATTGTTTCTTGAGTACCTGAAATGTTAGTGTTCTGCAAGACAACAGGTACATAATTCATGGACTTAGAAAGTACATCTATATCAAAGAACCAATCAGGACCTGTTTGAACATCTTCAGGTTTGTCTTCAAGAAAGTTCACATGAAGATTTTATGTGATTTTGCTTGTCTTCTTGTTGAAGACCCTATATCCCTTGCTGTTTAAAGAATAACCCACAAAATATCCATCATCACCCTTTTCACTAAACTTACCAAGATTGTCAATGGTGTTCAAGATGATAACATGACACCCAAAAGGTCTGAAAAAGTCAATTAAGGGAGGTCTTCCATTAAACAGCTGATAAGGGGTCTTGTTGTGTGCCTTGACCACCAAGGCCCTGTTTTGCACATAGCAAGCAGTGGATACAGCTTCAGCCCAAAAAATAATTGGAAGTTTGGAATCAGACAGCATAGTTCTTGCAGCTTCAATGAGTGTCCTATTCCTTCTTTCTGCCACTCCATTCTGTTGAGGTGTTCTAGCAATGCTAAATTGCCTCTTGATGCCTTTGTTTATGCAGAAAGAATCCAGCTTGTGATTTCTGAACTCACCACCATTGTCTGATCTTATGGTAACTACCTTCATGCTTTTTGACAGCTCAATTTGATTGATGAACCCAATGAGTACATCAGCAGTGTCACTCTTTTCAAATAGAAAGAATGTCCATGTAAATCTTGAAAAATCATCAGTAATTACTAGGCAGTACCATTTCTTCATTATACTTGCCACAGAAGTAGGACCAAAAAGATCCATATGCAATAGTTCCAATGGCTTGGTGGTGGACATACTTGTTTTTGACTTGCAAGATGCTCTGTGTTGCTTCCCTTTCAGACATGCTGCACAAGTATGTTCAGTGACAAAAGACTTGGAAGGAAGACCATGAACCAGATTATGTTTCACTAGTTTGTTCATGTTCTTGAAATTAAGGTGACCAAGTCTTCTATGCCATTTCTTACATTCATCTGCTGAAGCTTTGGCAATGAAACATGTTTCATTGTCTTGGAGAGAGATATCCTTGAGATCAATTGTGTACATGTTCTTCTGTCTTGGTGTTCGAAGTACAATAGGAGTGTCTGCTGGCAAGACAAACTCCTTTCCTAACACCAAGCATTCAGTGTCAGTAAACAAGACAAAATTCTTGTTATCAGTCATCTGTGACACACTGAAGAGATTATACTTGAGTTCCTTCACCAAGTACACATTGTCAAAAGTCATTCCATTTGTGACAATAGTTCCTTTTCCTGTTATAGTTCCATGCCCATCTCCAAAAGAAACACCATCATTGTCATGCAGGGGTACAAAATTAGACAAGTAGGCTTTGTGTCCAGTCATACTCCTTGAGCATCCACTATCCCAGTATGCTCTATCATCCCTTGTCTTCTTTGTCACCTGCAAAAGGAAAAACAAATTAGTTTTTCTTGGGGACCCAAGCCATTACAGACTTGGATCTACCTCGTGTATCAATGTAAGATAGCTTATCAAAGACTAGAGATACACCATTAGATTGAGTACCCCTTTTGGGTGCCCAAACCCAACGAGCTGAGGCTTTCACAGCTTTTCCCCATCTTCCCATGTTCCTAGAATGCACACCTCTTCTAGCAGGGGATACCCCAGTTTTAGCAGGGGAATCCTTATGCTTGGCAGAGGGAACCCACCTTTTGTTTTGGCCTCTATTCATGTGTTGGTAAGGTCTTGGGCCAGATTTATATGCAGTATAAGGTGTTGGGGCAGTCACAGAAGTGTTGGGCTTTGGGTGAACATCATTTTCCTTTCTAAGGGCTGGAGCAACATATTTCTCAGCAACTCTATTTCTCAAGGCAGGGGCAACATACTTGGCAGGGAAAAAGGATTTTGCCCCTGCATTTAGAAGAATGGCTCTAGGTTGCATATCCTTTAAGGGATTTGCAGCCACCATCTCCATTGGTGCCTTACACTCTTGATAAGTGTGTTCAAAACTGCCACATGTAAAGCAGGGCTTGGTATTGATCACAAAGTCCTTTCCTAATTGATGAGACTTTTGGTCATTCCAATTCCTTTGATTACCTCTGACATTCTTGTACATACCAGCATACTTAATGATAGGTTTAGGAGACTGTGGTCTAGCCCTGCTTTTAGAGTTTGGATAGTTACTAGAACTTCCTTCTTTTGAAAATTTAACAGGGTTGTCAATTTGCTTTAAGCCAACCTGTTCCCTTTTAATATCCCTAATGACACTAGTTTTAACTAGAGATTCTTCTGTATCAGCATTATTAGGTATATAAGCACTCAAGTCAAACTCAATGTCATCCTGTTTTTCAAAACAAGGGAGACCAGTCCATGACAAGTCTTTTCTAGGATAGGGGGCATGGATGTTAGCAGGGGGTGGGGGTATAGTGGCATTCATGTTCTTAATTCCAAACCCTGTTTTGTCATTAGGAGATTGACCAATATCAAATGCCTTGGTTAAATCTTTTGAAGCTTTTCCAAATTTTTCAACAGTTTCCTCATCTATCTTTTGGTTAGCTTTAAAAATTTCAAGTTCAGCAGTTAAAACATTTATAGATTGGTTATTCTCCTTGGCATCTCTTTCTAGAATCACAATGTGATCCCTATATTCACTTTCTCTTTGCCTATATTCTCTTATGGTGGACTCTAGTTGTTCTAAAGCACGTTTGTAGTTATCAAGATCATTATCACAATTTATATAGTCAGCTTTTACCTTTCTGATTTGATCATTCAAAGATTCAGTATTTTTCCTACAAGCTTTAGTACAGTATGAGTCATCATATACCTCATTGTCAGAGCTAGAACTTGACATGGCCATGAGTGCAAAGTCTTCTTCCTTTTCCTCAGCCACCAAAGCTTGGTTTCTTTCCACACTTTCTGTCATAGCACTCCAGTCCCATCCATTAGCTCCATCTATCCCCTGCATTGCTACCATAGCTTTAGCACCAGAATCCTCATCCTTTCTATGGATATTTCCAGACTTAGGTCCTCTGCATTCCCTGGCAAAATGACCCTTCTTGCCACAATTGTAGCATTCAACTTTTGCTTTATCAAACCCAGCTACATCAGATGGATTAATTGTGATCTTCTTCCCATACTTCTTTTGGAACCTGTTGGCTCTCATGCTTAGCAAAGCCATATTCCACTTGATATCCAATTCTTCTAGTGCTTGCTTACTGATTTGATTCAGATCTTCATGTAACACTATAGATCCTTGTGGACCTTGAGATGCTATGAAGGCACATGCCGTATCAAGGCTGAATGTAGCTGGTCTTTCTTCATCATAGGAAGGTCCAGACCTGGTAGGAGGGGAATAAGTAGCAGGGGCTACTTCTATTCCACTGTTCTTGGAGATTCCACTGCTTTGTGATATGAATGCCATGTTAGCAGGGGAATCAGCAATTCCACTTGAGTTGGTGGGAATTGTCCCTTTTGACTTCATTTCATTGACAATAGGTTCAAAAACTTTTAAGTTATTGTATATATCATCAATATTCTTGTTGTCCAAGTCATCCTTATTCTGCCAGATTGCCTTATAGACAAACCATTCTTTCTGGAGGCTGTTCAGAAACCTGGTATTCACCTGCTCTTTTGTCACCTCAATATCAAAGAATTCCAAGAGGGCCACCATGTCTTGAAGCCTATTGTAAATAGCTCCAATTGATTCATCACCAATTGCTTTGAAAGAAGCAAAATCATCCAACATTTGGTTCTTCTTCTTCTTCTTTGTGGCTTCATTTCCTCCAAAAGTTGTGCCTATGGCTTCCCATAGTTCCTTAGCTCTTTTTATCTTTCCATGCTCCATACCAGGATATGAATAATACTCAGTAGATCCTTCTTTGGTTGGAATTTCCTCCCCTTTGGAAGCATCCTCATCTGTGGAAAGAATCAGTCTGGGCTTTCTCCTCCCCTCAAGAGTAGCAAGTCTGGTTTCCAAATGAGAGATAACCAGACCTTGCTTTTTGACATCTTGTACCAGTTGTGCATTCTGCCTTTTCAGGCTCATGCACACTTTCGTCAATTCCAAGTTTGTCAAAGGTTTCATACTGCTCTCAATCCTAGAAGGGAATTTCTCCCCTTGTTGGATATCATGGAGTGGGAGAGAGGACTTATTGATGGTGTCACTATCCTGCTCACCCCTTGAGGATGAGACAGTAGTGGCAGCCAAACCCCCAGGTTGCTCCAAACTCTTGGAGACTCTCCTCTCTGCTGCTTGTGAAGATTCACCAGGCAAGGGAGACCTGGCAAACCTGGATTTGGAACGCCTTTCTTGGTGTGGATCAGCAGGTGGTAGGTTCTTGGCAGGGGATTCAGCAGGTGGATTTATGGCTGTTTGATGTTTGGCTTCTTCCCGTCTGATTTGGTCTAGCATGATTGAAGTAAATGGAATATTTCTGCCAGAGAACAAAGGTGATGGTGCAAGTAATGTGGTGAACAGTTTGGTTGTGTGTTTGGTTGCTGAAAAATAGTTTCTGTGTGTAATGGGACCATGGTCACTCATATTCAGCAAAACTTCTATAAACCTTGGATACATACAAAACTTTGAGGTGCTTGAAACATTTTTCACCATGCCTTTAAAAATCATTTGAGAAAAACAATACTTCCTTCCTGTTGCAAAGCAGATCAGGGCAGAAGCTATCTCACTACCAACTTCATTAAAAGCAGTGGTTTTGGGTGACAAACATTGCATAAGAGTATGAATCAAAAGTTTCCAATGAGGGGCAAACTGGCCTTTAGCAAATTTTAATTTTTGTTTTTCAGAAACATTGCATAAGAGTATGAATCAAAAGTTTCCACTTGTTGATCCCAAAGTCAGATCTTAAACCTTAATAGCTTGTTTTGTATTTCCTGAATCTGAGTTGATGTCTATCAGGTAGGGCCAACAGCAATGAGCTATGAGCCCTGACATCATGCCTTCTAGCCAGTATTTCCTTATCACATAAAGCAGCAGATTTCTTCTTGTCCTTACCTTTGGAACTTTCACCTTCATCCTTGCCTTCTTCAACTGCCACCATTTTGTTGAATTGATCACCAAACTCTATGATCTCCCAGAGAACATAGTGTTCCATTTTCAGGTATTGTTGGATTCTGAATTCCCATAATTCAAAGTTTTCAGGATCCAACATGGGTAACTTGAGGTTATTATGGTTGTTGCTGTTTGTGGATGAATCTGAAGACATGATTGCTATGAGGATTTTGTTCTTGATTTAGACAAAGTTTCTCAACAAGCTCTGATACCACTTGTTGATCCCAAAGTCAGATCTTAAACCTTAATAGCTTGTTTAAGGGTTGTGATAGAGAGAAAGAATTCAATCTAACACTAGAGAAACTTTGCAAAGCAAAGTAACTAAACAAGATGCGGAATGTAATGTTTAGCACAAGAACAAATGAGATTCAAACGTTGCACTTTAATATATCAAAGATATACGAATACCCAAAGTGGTATTAGGGTTTACAAAACCTTAAAGTAATAATAATGAAAAACGAAATGAGAAAGACACACATTGCATGCTAACCTAGTGAGTCCTTTTATAGATGCAAGGACCCACGTACAAGATCACTACTAACAAACTATGGAAAGTATTAAGGAATAATAACTGAAACGCGTAAATATCTATTCCATGTTTATCTTGACAGCAGGGCCTTTGACTTCAGCAGGGGAACGGATCCCCCTGCCTTTGTTATTCAGCAGGGGGAACTTACTCTAGCAGGGGTATGAATAATCAACTAGCAGGGGAAACAAGTAAGCATAGATTTATTCCCAACAAAGTCTTCGTCACCAATCATGTAAAGCACGAACAAGTTACCTTTAAAGTCAGTGAATGGTACGCCATGACTTTAAGATATGATAGAACACAAACTCGCGAAAATCTTCTTCAATCATCAAACTTACCATAAGAATTCTTCCCCTTAAGTTAACACCTCTTTATGACGAATTTTAATCTTCATATCATATGTAAAAGTTTTTAGATGGATAACTCTTTTGCAAGGCTACCTCGATTACATAATCAAATCCAATAAATTTCCTCACGAATTGTTGCTAACTCGCTTTAAGATCATTAATTCCGTTTAAAAATATCCGAGCCATAAATATCATCATGATATTCTAAATTAAACGGAGATTCCATGTACCTTCGTGTGTATTTTCCTCCTTTTTGTGTGCTTAAAACGTCCAATTTTCTCAAACAGCAGCAAACCTTGTGTTGTCCAATATCACCTTTTATCCAACATCTTTGGCAGTTGTATTGTCCAATATCGGACAATACCTATCAGCGTTGAAGTTCATATATCGGACGACACTGTCAACTCCATCAGCGTTGACTTATTCTGTCAGCGTCAAACATATATCTGTCAGCGTCTAATTAAGCTTTGTCAGCGTCCACATCTTTTACTGCTGACGTCATCAAGAGAAACAAATCACGTCCCATCATCCTTGTTGGATATTATAACTGCCCTGCTCACGTGATTTCTTATGCACAAAATATTTCCCTTTCAAAAATCTCGTATGCAAGAATATTTTCCTATTATGTAGAAGCTGAATATCACGTGAAATCTTGTAGGAATAAATCCCTACAAATCAGCAAATAATACATGTACTCCCAATATTCCCGCAAGTGAGAAACAAAACATTATACCAACAAGATAACAACCAAATTAGATCGTGTGAACATACAAACTCTCCACCAATGAGAGTTCTTCAACCGTGTGAACACAATTGAAGTCTTACGTCACTGCAGACATGCGTATTTCCTTTGGCCGTGCGAACACAAGTCTTCTCTTTTACCCAAGTCACATCTCTTTGTCAATTTCAGCCAATCATATCACAATCATCATGTGAACACAAACTAAAAGCATTAAGAACTAGAATAGCTGAACGAGATGCATATGGAGGATGATGAAGGATCGTGTGAACAGAAAGGTCTTCCACCAATTAGAGCGATAGCTTCATGTGAACATAGACTGAATAAAAGATCGTGTGAACACACATATCTGTACGCTTTCTTAGATCGTGTGAAAACAGGTCTCATGACATGTCCTTGTTTGTCGTGAATAGCAACACCTTCGCTTTACATCAAACAAAATATGCTATCGATCCGTAAACCTTCTTTTTCTGTTTGAAAGATGGATCTAGGGTTTATGATTTGAGCACCTAAACCCTAATTAGGGTTTGTAAATAAACCTAGCTTGATACTTCCATCATAACAGCCATAAGTTTACAATCTTTCTGCCTTTTATGGTGATCTAGGGTTTTGAGAAACCCTAGGTCATGATTTCATGTGAAAAGCAAAAACATTAATACCTTTAAACAGCCAACTTCGACCTTGAATAACTTCTTCATTAGGGCTCAGATCGAAAATCCCTTCGGTGAGATTCTAGACACAAGTGCCAAGAATCTACAGTTCAAAAATCACAAAGATCCAACGGTTAACGAAGGAGAGATCGTGTTTTGAACATGGCTGTCCACAGAAAACTGCATATACCCTGCTGCTGACTTTGACGCTTAATAACTTTTTTCTGGGGATAAAATTCGACAATCCCTCCGGTGGATGTTTAGATCTATGTATGTAGAACACACATATAAAATTTCGTGACGATCCAACGGTTCAATCAAAAGTTATGACCTTCTGAATACTGCTGCGCACACAAAAACGCCCAGAAAAACCCTAGACGGATTTTTCTTTTCTTCTCGATATACGAACACCTTGTTGGTCCTAGCATCACGAGCCACGAGGCTCTGATACCAATTGTGGAAACCTTGGTTTCCGGATCTTTATAGCTACTAGGTATGATCATTGTTCATATGATTATACAATCAAAGCGGAATTAGAACAACAACCATTAACAAGGTGTTTAGGCACGAAACATGAATTAAAACACATGGATTGCTAATTATATTAATAATCAACAATCACTAGACGTGTATACATTGAATCCCACGTCTAGGCGACACACACTTTAGGTTTACATTGTGAATGAATTGAATGAATAAAACCTAAGATCCTTGGTTCCTTTTATAGTGTAAGGATTAGGGTTTACAAGAGATCAAATCAAATAAACAACTAAATATTCTATTTCTATAGATATATACTGAATATATTATTTAGAATATATCCAATATATTATGTAAATAGAATTCTCCATCAAATCCATCAGCGTTGACTTTTGTTGACAGCGTTTGACTTTTGTTGACTTCTGTCAACGCCTAGATTGCTCTTGTCAACGTCTAGATTACTCTTGTCAAAGCTTGAGTAAATGTCCTTCGATTTTGAGTTTCTGCCACATCAACTTTTTGACCCAACATCACAGTCCAAAATATCACTTAATCAAGATTTTATAAGCTTATGTTTTATTTAGGTGTTCAAAAGCATACAACTTGTAGATATTCACTCTATTGCACTTCTTAAACAAGAACCACTAGCATACAACAACAAACACTTAACCAATAACAATATAACTTCAATATGAAGTTGACCCAAACACCCCTTTAAAATTTCAAAACAAGATTTTCAAATCCAAAGTTGGAATTAGGTTAGCACATGCATACATAAACATCAAAACATCAAACTTAAACAGAATCAACAAGATTTGGAGCACAAGAACAACACATACACCAGCAGAACTCAAATATCACAAATATCTAAATTTTTGACAGATTTTTAGATTAAGGGTTCAAACCTCATGGATGTACATCCACACCCACGTATGTTTGAGCTGATGTGCTAGCAATAACAAGCACAAGCTTCCAATATCAAGCTGCTAAGATGGAACAAAGTTAGAAGAAAAAATACTAAACAGAAAGGTGACAAATCCTTGATTAATGCAACACTTGTACCCCACACTTGATTATCCCCAAGTTATAAGCCTCACAACACCTTGATAACACAATATCAGGGTGCTATGATCCACTTATAGCCCAAGAATTCCAAGGTGTACCAAGGACATAGCAAAATATCAAGATTTAAGAACTTAGAGCAATTTCTTGCACAAAGATTAAGAAAACGTTTTGAGATTCAGTTTTAGCAAACATTAAACATAAACAAGCAAATATAAAGATTGGCACTTGACTTTTCTTCACAAAATTCAAACACTTCTCATTAATCAAGAGTAAGGATTTACAGAAATGTGAACTCGGAAAAATTCAAGAGCAAGCTACAATGTTGTGATGCCAATGCCTTATATAGGCTACAAGAAACCCTAAATGCTGAATAAAAAACGTAAACCCTAGTTGGTGAGTTTCCAGATATGCCCTTGTGGAGTTTGAAAATGCTTGGAATCATGTGACTTTCTTTGGCAGGTTGTGGAGCTGGCAAGGTGGAAATTGCATCCAAAGGCTTCAAATAAGCTTAGAAAGTAAGCTTGGATATTGGGCGTTGGATGTTGGTAGGGTTTTTGGCAGTTTGTTCAAAGGTGTAGCAGGGGAATCTTGTGTGGGGTTCTTGAGTGATGTGGCTAGGTTTTTTAGAGTTGGGTTATGATTATGATATGCTTAATCATAAATCTGGAGCATTTGGTGGCCTAATTACAAGTAATTAGGGAAAACCAATTGTGTTCATACGATAAACACTGCAGGTTTTGATTTGTTTTTTGGTTTAAATGTTGTGTTAAGCGCCAAATTAACTAATCTGTTATGATTAGTTAAATAAGCTGAGTGGATTGGTGAGTTGGCAAGGAAATGGGTTGTGATTGGCTGATGGAGGTTAGTGGGACAGGTGTCACAAAATGGTTGGTCTAGGTTTCTATTCTTGTCTGCCAAGTTTAGCCCTTAATCTTTCACACTCCTTTCACTTGCAATTTATTAAGCCAAATCCGGGTTCCCTTTGTATTGGAAGTTTCTTTTTTCACATTTTTGCCCCAAATACTTTTCCAAAGTATTTTCAGGGGTATTTCTTGCCATTTGTTGATTCTTGAAGGACTGTTTTGGCATTTTCTTCAAATATAATGGTCTTGACTTGTATTGTTGACTTTTCGGAGGACTAATATTGGCAAGTCTTGATTGTTGAGGGACTATTCTTGCCAATTCTTCAAAGTGTCGGGCCCTTTTTGTAAATTTGACAAACTTTAAGTACCAAACTTGTAATTATGATTATACAAGGGGTTAAAGTGTCAATTCTTCAATATTGGAGGACCCTTCTTGCATAATCTTCAAATCTTTAAGGGTTTTTCTTGGAAAATCTTCATTAGGGCTTGGTTCAATGTGTGGCTTCGTTTCCCGTGTTCGTTTTTGCATGTTTCTTGTGATCTTTTGTCATTTTCTCAATATCCGTACCTAAAATACACAAGTAACAAACACAAGCATATATTTGGCCATTTTCATTATATTTAATGCATTTAAAGCCCTTTTTGGACGATGAGACTATGTATAAAAGTAGTCTCATCAGTCCCCCATACTAAAGCATTGCTGTGCCCTCACGCAATGTTAGAATAAAGTATCGTAGCACTTCCAAAATTTATTTTTATTCACTTTTATTGAATGATAAACTAGCTACACTACTACTATTACTTGTACTTGCGTTTTAGACATAATGTATGTTTCTCATCGCAAAATGGGACGTTTAGGTTCATAGAATAAGAACACGTGAATGCTTCGTTAGAAATAATGTCATTGTCCTCGATTTTCACCCTAAATCCATGCTAAGCGTGCAACGAGATCATTGTCATTTTAAGTTAGTAATGCTAACACTACTCATATGCCATAATCACGTACTTATCCTCCCATTTTCCTAAGTTGTATCTCTTATATTTTATTTTGTCTTGAATGTTTCACGAGGATACATTGTTTGACTTATGCGATGATCGAGATTTAGGTCTAAAAATAGAGTCCTAACGGTGTAACCAAGACCATCAAATTAGTAACCCCTCCTAATAGACAACGATGTCAAAAAATTAAGTCAACAAGAAGGATCGATAAACACGGTTTTATAACGGTTTTGAACATGAGACTTATTACCAAGACTTTTATAGGCCCCCTAACGTAAGGGCCTTATTATCATAGGTTTACCTCCATCTTTTATTCAACTTCGCCATGAAGCTTTTATTATGACTTCGGTCTTGCCTTGCCTTTTATTATCCTCCTCATCGGTGGTTTTATTATGGCCATAGACGTATATCCTCACGCTAAAAGCGAATTTTGGATCTTTAAAGCTTCAAAGATTAAGGCTTGATTCACTTTCAATTTTGCATAGATTTTTCGGCCTTGTGAGCTTCAAATTGTTTGCTTGATTTAGGTGAGCACTTGAAATCTTATTATTGGGTGAAGCTTTCGATTATTCGGGTTGCCAATACTTCAAAACCGTGACGCTGGCGATACCTTAATGTCTTCCCAATTTAATTACATGGAAGCTACTAGAAAAGACTAGAAACCAACAATCAAGACTAAACCGCTAAGTCAATATTTATTAAGCAAAAAATATTTACAAGCGAAGGGAGAATAAGCAAACAACAAGAACACATGAGTTTTTGAAAGAATACGAGTACTCTACGTTTAGCATAGTAACTTATAATTAACTCTATCATTTCTCATCCTCATTTAAGAGACTTAGCCTAATATAAAGTTAAGGAATCGAAGCTAAGTGCTCAACACACACGGTCGAGTCAAAAATTACTCTTATTCTCGCCATCGGAAAACCTACATTCGTGTCTTCAAACACTTATAAAACATGAGAAATTTTTTAAAATTTGGCCATTCTTAGCCTTATTTTGCAACAAAACAAAAAACAAAAAGATAAACTTTGGAAAGCGTGAAGGTTTGGCAAGGAAAGTATCTATTCACCCCCCCCCCCCATACTAAACTTAAACATTGTCCTCAATGTTTCGAGTCTAAGGGTTGGAAACCCCCATACTAGAGACGTAGTCGAATGCTTAATCTAGCATGGAAAGGGTGTAAACGTTAAATTTAAAGCCGTTTATGAAGTGTTCTATAAACCTAAGGTTAGAACATCAAAGGATATATCATGGATATTGAGAAATTCTTCAAAGCAAACGATCGAGTGCTCCCATAAAGCGAACACGAGAGGCTCCAATCGTGAAGATAATGGTCATCTAAAATCCAAAATTCACAAACAACTACGGAACTAAGGTTGGAAGGGCACAAATCCCCACACGTTACTACATTAGAAAGCGATAATATATACATAGGATAAGCATGGGACTCCCCCACGAGGCACCTCGTTTTTGATTATCGAGTCATGAGCTCGACTCGATCCCCTCAATACTAATTATCATTAGGGAAGGTGATTTGGTCGAGGTAGTTCAAGGATGGAACTTCCCCGCCAAAGTAGTGCTTCAACCTATGTCCATTCACCTTGAAATTGGGGCCATCATTTTGAGCTAGCTCGATGGTCCCATAAGGAAAAACTTGAGTCACGGTGAACAGACCAGACTAACGGGATTTCAACTTACCGAAAAAGATTTTCAAACGAGAGTTAAAAAAGCAACACTTGATCTCCAATGTTAAAAACCCGGTTTTTTATTTTTGAATCATGTAACTTTTTAGTCTTTTCTTTATAAATCAATGAATTTTCATAAGCAATGTCCCTTAATTCATCTAATTCATTTAATTGCATTTTCTGTTGTTTTCCCGCGGTCTCCATATCATCATTACAATGCTTAAGGGCCCAATAATCTTAATGTGCAAGTTCAATTGGCAAGTGACAATTCTTCCCATACACAAGCTTATAAGGACTGCACCCGATGGGCGTCTTATGAGCGGTCCTAAAAGCCCATAAAGCACCGTCCAACTTATCTGACCAAGATTGTCGGTTTTCCCCAATAGATCTCTCCAAGATCCTCTTCAAAGCTCGGTTTGAAACCTCGACTTGCCCACTCGTTTGTGGGTGATAAGCCGTAGAAAGACGATGTGTAACCCCATATTTCCTTAGGACCCTTTCGAACTGGTCGTTACAAAAATGGGTTCCACGATCGCTTATGATCGCACGAGGGTTCCAAACCGAGAAAACAAGCTTTTCAAAAACTTGACTACCACACGAGCATCGTTGGTGGGCAAAGCCTTAGCTTCCACCCACTTAGATAGGTAGTCAACGACGACAAGGATGTACTTATTACCACAAGATGATGGGAACGGCCCCATAAAGTCAATGCCCCAAACGTCAAAGATCTCACACACTTGGATGATATTTTATGGCATTTCATCGTTTTGTGAGGATTTTCCTTGTCGTTGGCATGAGTCACACGACTTCACAAGTGCATGTGCATCTTGGTAAATAGTAGGCCAAAAGAAACCGGCATCAAAGACCTTCTTAGCCGTGAGATTAGCACCGTGGTGACCACCCGTGGGTCCCTCGTGACAAGCTCTAAGGATGTTAGAAGCTTCGGTACCAAAGACACAACGTCGAATAATTTGATCCGCACAAGTTCGAAACAAGTAAGGGTCGTTCCAAAAATAGAAATTGACGTCACGAAAGAATTTTCGTTTTTCTTGAGTCGTCATACCCTTGATGATGAATTTGCCCGCATGATAATTTGCGATGTCCGCAAACCATGGGGTAGAAGAATCAAGCTTAGAATTCACTACACCAAGTGTCTCGAGCGGAAATGTTTCGGTGATTTCCTTGGGCTCGTAAACACTTTGGTGAGGATCTTCCAAACGAGAAATATGATCGGCCGCTAGATTCTCGGCTCCTTTTTTGTCAACGATTTTGTGATCAAATTCTTGAAGGAGGAGAATCCAACGAAGTAATCTCGGCTTTGCATCTTGTTTAGCCATAAGATACTTGATAGCCGAATGATCCGTATATACTATGCATTTAGTCAAGACGAGGTAAGGTCGGAATTTCTCAAATGCATACACCACGGCAAGGAACTCCTTTTCCGTTGTAGTGTATTTTAGTTGAGCCTCGATCATCGTCTTGCTAGCATAGTGAATAGGCAAGAAGTGTTTTTCATGACGTTGCCCCAATACAGCCCCAATAGCGTAGTCAATAGCATCACACATGAGCTCAAAGGGGAGGTTCCAATTGGGAGCAACAAGAATGGGAGCTTCGGTAAGTTTCCTCTTAAGGATTTCAAATGCTCGTACACAATCTTCGTCAAAGACAAAACGTGCATCTTTTTCGAGGAGATGTGTAATAGGTCGAGAAATCTTCGAAAAATCCTTGATGAATCGACGATAAAAGCCCGCGTGGCCTTAGGAAACTCCTAACTCCCTTAAAGGTTTTGGGATGAGGTAATTTGGAGATGACGTCTACCTTAGCTTGGTCTACCTCAATCCCCGCTTTCGAAACCTTGTGCGCTAAGACGATTCCACTTTTAACTATAAAATGACATTTTTCCCAATTTAGCACAAGTTTGGTTTCCTCACAACGCTTCAACATTCTCTAAAGATTCGACAAACACGAAGTGAACGAACTACCAAACACGAAAAAGTCATCCATGAAGACTTCCATCGTCTTCTCGATCATATCATGAAAATAGCCTTCATGCACCTTTGAAAGGTTCCTGGTGCATTGCAAAGTCCGAATGGCATTCTACGATAGGCAAACGTTCCATATGACACGTAAACGTAGTTTTTTCTTGATCACGAGGATCGATGGGGATTTGGAAGTAAAAGGAAAAACCATCTAAAAAGCAATAGAAATCGTTTCCCGCAAGACGCTCCAACATTTGGTCCATGAAGGGCAAGGGAAAATGGTCTTTTCGAGTGGCGTCATTCAACTTACGATAGTCTATGCACACTCTCCATCCGGTCACGAGTCTAGTGGGAATTAACTCGTTGGCATCGTTTGGCACAACGGTCATTCCTCCCTTTTAGGGACACAATGGATAGGACTCACCCAAGGGATATTGGAAATAGGGTAAATCATTCCCGCGTCAAGGAGTTTTAGGACTTCCTTTTTGATGACGTTGTGAATTTTGGGGTTCACTCTCCTTTGACATTGGATTGCGGGCTTGTAATCCTCCTCCATTAAGATATTGTGGGTACAAAATTTGGGATCGATCCCCTTAATGTCAGATAACTTCCACGCAATTGCCCCTTTGTGATCCTTTAGAACATCGACAAGTGCGGTTTTTCATCATCCGAAAGATCTTTCGCAATAATAACCGGCAACGTGTCGTCCTCCTCCAAAAATACATATTCAAGGTGAGGAGGTAAATCTTTCTACTCGAGGATAGGTGGTTCCTCAATTGAAGATTTGGGCTCGATACTCATAACCTCCTCGGGTGAAGGAAATGGGAAATCGTTAAGAAAATCCTTGATAATCGAGAAGTCCTCATCATTGTCGAGGTCTTCGTCACAAGTACGTGGAATATCGAATTCTTCCAACGTAAAACCACCACCTTCAAATGGAGTGAAGGTTGGTGTCGAGTTATCAAGAATGGGATCTAACATAGTGGGATTGCCACTATTTTCATCATCACCAAAACCTAGAACTTCTTGTGAAAATTCCTCGCAAACAACGTCAATCATATCAACGAGGTTTACGGTTGCAACGGAATAAACATGAGAAATTTGAGAATTTTGAGTTGCGTTTATAACAAGTTCCTCGTCGTTGAAACGTAAGGTGATCTTTCTAGCATCCACATCAATTAAAGCCATAGACGTATCTAAAAACGAACGACCTAAAATGAGAGGAACTTGAGGATCCGTGGGAATATCGACAACGATAAATTCTACCGGATAATAGAACTTCCCCACTTTCACAAAAACGTCTTCCGCCAATCCACATGCGGGAATCGTGGAATGGTCGGCCAACTCGATAGACATTAGTGAAGGAGTAAGATTAGGAATATTGAGCGACTTGAAGATTGCAAGTGGCATCAAGTTAATACTAGCACCAAGATCGGCCAAGGCATAGCATTCTTCCATATCTTGGATTGCACACGGAATCAAGAATTTACTGGGATCACTGACTTTTTGAGGTATGCGGTTAAGATAAACCGATGAACAACTAGACGATTGTTGAAATTTCTCCATGTTGTTCAACATACTCTTGAAGTTAGCGGCAAATCGAGGCATCATGACCAAAGCATCGGCAAAACTCACATTAAAATGAACGTCACGAAACATTTTCATAAAAATCTCAAATTGGTAGTTATCTCGCTCTTGACGTTTCTCCTTTATAAGTCTCGATGGATAGGGCAAAGGTGGTGTGGGTTGAGGCATAGGCATAGCCTTTGGAATCTCGGGTTCCAAATGTGGTAATGGGTCAACCGTAGGTGTGGTATGAGCGGTACTTCGTGGGATTGGGACATGCTCCTTTTCGACCACCACCTCGGGTTCTTCTTCAATTGCATCCTCCATAGGAGAAATTGGTTGAGGAGTCGGTTCCTTAAGTGTTTTACCACTACGTATGGCAATCACTTTCATCTCTCCCTTAGGGTTCGATACGGTGTTGCTAGAAAGACTACTCGAAGACGGTTTGCACATAATAGCCTCAAACATAGATGAAATTTTATCCTCAAACATGGAATGCCTCTTCTCGGCCTTAATCATCTCTTGTTTTATTTCATGTTGCCCTTGTTCCATTTTTTGTTGGTTTTTTTGTAACCTAGTTACATTCCCTTCCATTTTGTTTGTATGGATTTTATGCTCATTTTCTAACTCGTTTTTCAACTCCTTCTTCAAGTCGTTCTTAAACTCGGATCTTAGGCTAATGATTTATCTTTGAATGTTGTCAAACCTAGCATCGTTTCCATTAGAGTATTCAACAAATTTATTTGGAAGATCTTTCAAAGTTTGCAAACCCTTGTTCTTGTTTTGAAAATCATTGTTTTGATTTTTGTTTGAAACTTGATTATTAGCCCCTTGATTCCCATAGTTTCCTTTGTAATTGTTTTTGAAACCAACTTGATTGTTTCGATAGTTGTTGTTAGCATTTTGATTAGGAGCAAAACCCGGCGGAGTCAATTGATTAGAGCGGGTAACTTGACAGTTTTGGTTGTAAGTTCCCGTGGCCACGTAGGCACTCGAAGTGTTACCACCGTTGGTAATGCACTCGGAAAAATCATGACCTCCACCACAATACATACATGAAACCTCAACCGCTTTAGCCGTAGCGGGAGCACTTTGTTCTCCAACTTTGAATTCAATTAAAAGTCCTTTAAGCTTATCAAAGATTTTGTTTTCCAAGTTCGCCTCAATTTGACAAGCATTGATGGTATTGGACAAAGAAGGTGAAACCGAAGACGAAGCCTTACGAACACTCGATGTGTTACGAGGACTATACACCTTAGATCTATTCTCAATTATCAACAATGCTTCCTCAACCGTTTTACACAAAAAACTACCACCCGCGGCGACATTTAGATAATCCCTTTCATGATCATTTAAACCATTGTAAAACGTGTCAATTTGATGCAAGTCGGAAAAACCGTGATGAGGACACTCATGTAACATTTCCTTAAACCTATTCCAAGCCGTTGAAAAACTCTCATTAAATTCTTGTGAAAATTTTGAAATCTCGTTTTTCAAATGCGTAGTCTTAGAGGGCGGAAAAAATTGGTTCACAAACTTAGAAACGAGATCCTTCCACGTCAATATAGAATTGGGTGGCTCTTTCTCTAACCAAATTTTAGCGGGCCCCGCTAAGGAATACGGAAAAAGCATCATCTTAATTGAGTCATTAGCAACATCCTTAAATTTGCAAGTGGCGGTAAGACGATTGAATTGGCGGATATGGTTGTGCGGGTTGTCCTTTTCATCGCCACGTAATTTGTTGTTTTGGATCATCGGTGGGTGCTTGAAGTAACTCCATCATAGTTCGATTCGCCATGGTTGGTTCTTCTCTTACGATAGTTTCGTCAATAGGAGACTCCTCACTAGAAAGATTAGGAGTAGGTGTTGACTCCTTTCGGTTTCTTCGTTTACGTGCACGTCTTGCTTGGTTGCGAGTTTGCATAAACGTCACGTACAACGTGGGGATGAGCAAAGAAGATTCTTTTTGGTGTTTTAAGTTTTTCCAATTTTTTTGTGGTTTTTGATTATTTTTACTTTTTTTTGGATTTTTGTGATTGTATTAAGTAGACAAAAATCTACAAATCTCCTCTTAATCAAATCTCTTGATTAAAGAAGCCTCAAGGAATGAAAACGATCACGTGAAGTGAACGCCTTCGATGACTTTAGAACGTTGGTGGAACACCAACACGTTCAAGAGGGTTTATTCAAATGAAACCAAGAATATATATATGATACTTAGATAATACTTTGGTTGGCAAACCCTCGATTAGCCCTTTTTATCTAAACACGCACAAGCAAGCGGGGAAACGAGGCGGCGCTAAGCACTTAAGAGCCTTTTTCCTTAGGGTATATTTGATAATACCCGCCTTATACCCACCTTATAGTTTGTGTTTTTCAAAATTAAGCTTCTCGAAAGTATTTATCTATTTTGCCTTTGATTTCTTGTTTGAGATTCGAATACAATGATTGAGTAATGACCTCCCAATCAAGGTTGTGTTTTCACACTTTTGGAGTACTTGTGAATCTATTGTTCTACGTATACAATATAGTAATAGTATTCACAAAAAACAAAAAACCGATAATACGTATTAGTAGAGTGCTACTAATACAAATAGATATTATGGCTATATATAAAAACAACAATTTCCAAATCAAAACACAACACGCCTCCCCGGCAGCGGCGCCAAAATGATAGTTGAGTTTTTAAACTTTGTTTAGGAAAACAAAGGTAATTAGGGTAAGTACACAAGTAGTTTAGGAAAACCACAAGTAATGACCCAAAATGGGGATCGTTATCAAGGAGGCAAGTGCGTTGTGTTAAGAGATGATTAATGGTTTGTGATTATATTGATGAGAAATGAAAAGAAGAAAAGAGATTAGAAGAGAATGACGGTTACGATTATGAATTAAACTAAGACGAATAGTCGTGCACGTAAAACCGTAAAAAGTGACAAAATTAAAAATTTACCCTAGAAACTCTTAGAAAATTGCAATAAATCCTAAAAAATGTAATTAGAGTTTACAAAAAATCAAAAATCACTCAAACCTTTTATTTAATTAAATAGTAGTTTTTTAATGCTAATTAAAGCCCAAAAAATCAATTTTACTAACAAAAAGCCCAAAATGAGATTTTTTCACTTGTAAACCTCAAAAATGGCTTAACTAAATTTATAACTATTTTTGAAAATTTTAAAATTAATTAAAACTATTTAAAAACAATTAAAAACTATTAAAACTTAAAATATTTCTAAAAATTAATTTAATGACAATAAAAATATTCTAAAAATTTTAAAATTCCTAACATAAAGTGTTTGAGCTAAGAAAAATGAAAAACTTTGAAAAATCTAAATTTTATTTTTAATAATAAAATAATAATAAAATATTAATAAAAATCCAAAATTTATAAAAAATTCTAAAAAGTTGCAAAGTAGCTTATTTTAACCTAAATAATACTGAAATGAAGTTGAAATTACAAAAATACCCCTATTGGGCCTAGAAATGGGCCAAAAGTCCAAACAGACCCCTTAATGGGCTTTTTAAGGCCCAATAAGAAAAATGTTGTCCAAATAAGCCCAAAAGCTCCTATCTAACTTAAAATTTGATTTTAAGAACAAAACTATGAAGGCCCAAAAGTTGAAAATGTGTTTAAGTTAGCTTATTTCAAAGCAGCTTATTCTTAATGGGCTTTTTGGCCCATTAAGCTATAAGCTGATGCCATAAGCTCCAATTTGACACACAAGCTTCTTTTGAGTTACTTAAGAGATCTGTAAAAATAAAATTGGAAAAAGCACAAGAAATAAGCCTGAAGTAAGCCAAGACTCTCTTCACAAAACGACAAAATAGTCGTTTTTGAGTTCTAGACCACCTCAAATGCTGATTCAACTTTCAAAAGCTTTTAAATGACTTAACTAAGCAAAATAATCTAAAAGTTTTCAAAAAAGCACAAACAATAAGCCAGAATAAGCAGATAAGCACTTGTTTAAAAGTCAACTTACTGAGTTTTCTAGTAAAAAGTCAAAGTCAAAGTCTAATAAGCTCCAGATCAAATAAATGGGTCAAATGAGGAAAATCTATCACAAAAAATAAGTTGTTGCAAGTCTGGATAAGCCAAATTGGCTTATGAATAAGCCGAATGACAAATTACATTAGCAGGGGCTAGTTTTGGTGGTTGAGCAGTGGGAACTTTTCCCCCTTCTTGACTTTTGTCTTTTGTGGCTTTTTTGTGGATTCAAGTTAAGCAAAGGAACCCAAATGATCAGTTAATCATAAGGAGTCAATATCAATCACGAAAACACAATTATAAACAACCAATTATCACAGATTAATCAAAACATCACCAGATCAGACACAGACATGAACAATAAGCAGATTTCACTCAATAAGCTGTTTTAGCAAAAATCAGCCAACCAAATTGCACCAAAAGCATACACAAGCTTTAATAAATTCAAATGAACAAATTTAAACAGGTTTCATGCAACGGTTCAAGCTCTAGATCAAGATTCAAGCACAAAAAGTTACTGATGAACTCAGAACATGCAGTCATGAACACTTGTTGATACACTTGACCACACAGCCAAATCCAAACACTTAAATCTTCTTAATAGGTTATGTTGGATATGATTTATCACTTTTTATCCTAAGTCTAAGACTAGAAATAGGTGTGCACCAAATCACAGTCCAAAATATCACTTAATCAAGATTTTATAAGCTTATGTTTGATTTAGATGTTCAAAAGCATACAACTTGCAAATATTCACTCTATTGCACTTCTTAAACAAGAACCACTAGCATACAACAGCACACACTTAACCAATAACAATATAACTTCAATATGCAGTTGACCCAAACACCCCTTTATAATTTCAAAACAAGATTTTCAAATCAAAAGTTGGAATTAGGTTAGCACATGCATACATAAACATCAAAACATCAAACTTAGACAGAATCAACAAGATTTGGAGCACAAGAACAACACATACACCAGCAGAACTCAAATATCACAAATATCTAAATTTTTTACATATTTTGAGATTAAGGGTTCAAACATCATGGATGTACATCCACACCCACGTATGTTTGAGCTAATGTGCTAGCAAGAACAAGCACAAGCTTCCAATATCAAGCTGCTAAGATGGAACAAAGTTAGAAGCAAAAATAATAAACAGAAAGGTGACAAATCCTTGATTAATGCAACCGTTGTACCCCACACTTGATTATCTCCAAGTTATAAGCCTCACAACACCTTGATAACATAATATCAGGGTGCTATGATCCACTTATAGCCCAATAATTCCAAGGTGTACCAAGGACTTAACAAAATATCAAGATTTAAGAACTTTGAGCAATTTCTTGCACAAAGCTTAAGAAAACGTTTTGAGATTCAGTTTTAGCAAACATTAAACATAAACAAGTAAATATAAAGATTGGCACTTGACTTTTCTTCACAACATTCAAACACTTCTCATTAAGCAAGAGTGAGGATTTACAGAAATGTGAACTAGGAAAAATTCAAGAGCAAGCTACAATGTTGTGATGCTAATGCCTTATATAGGCTACAAGAAACCCTAAATGATGAATAAAAAATGTAAACCCTAGTTGGTGAGTTTCCAGATATGCCCTTGTGGAGTTTGAAATTGATTGGAACCATGTGACTTTCTTTGGAAGGTTGTGGAGCTGGCAAGGTGGAAATTGCATCCAAAGGCTTCAAATAAGCTTAGAAAGTAAGCTTGGATATTGGGCGTTGGATGTTGGCAGGGTTTTTGGCAGTTTGTTCAAAGGTGTAGCAGGGGACTCTTGTGTGGGGTTCTTGAGTGATATGGCAAGGTTTTTTAGAGTTGGGTTATGATTATGATATGCTTAATCATAAATCTAGAGCATTTGGTGGCCTAATTACAAGTAATTAGGGAAAACCTAATTGTGTTCATACGATAAACAGTGCAGGTTTTGATTTGTTTTTGGGTTTAAATGTTGTGTTAAGCTCCAAATTAACTAATCTGTTAGGATTAGTTAAATAAGCTGAGTGGATTGGTGAGTTGGCAAGGAAATGGGTTGTGATTGGCTGATGGAGGTTAGTGGGACAGGTGTCACAAAATGGTTGGTCTAGGTTTCTATTCTTGTCTGCCAAGTTTAGCCCTTAATCTTTCACACTCCTTTCACTTGCAATTTATTAAGCCAAATCCGGATTCCCTTTGTATTGGAAGTTTCTTTTTGTCACACTTTTGCCCCAAATACTATTCCAAAGTATTTTCAGGGATATTTCTTGCCATTTGTTGATTCTTGAAGGACTGTTTTGGAAATTTCTTCAAAGATAATGGTCTTGACTTGTATTGTTGACTTTTTGGAGGACTAATATTGGCAAGTCTTGATTGTTGAGGGACCATTCTTGCCAATTCTTCAAAGTGGAGGGCCCTTTTTGTAAATTTGACAAACTTTAAGGACCAAACTTGTAATTATGATTATACAAGGGGTTAAAATGTCAATTCTTTAATATTGGATGACCCTTCTTGCATAATCTTCAAATCTTCAAGGGTTTTTCTTGGAAAATCTTCATTAGGGCTTGGTTCAATGTGCGGCTTCGTTTCTCGTGTTCGTTTTTGCATGTTTCTTGTGATCTTTTGTCATTTTCTCAATATCCGTACCTAAAATACACAAGTAACAAACACAAGCATATATTTGGCCATTTTTATGATATTTAATGCATTTAAAGCCCTTTTGGGATGATGAGACTATGTATAAAAGCAGTCTCATCAACCATGTTAAATTAATTTAATTACTTGTAAAAATAAATGCACATGTAAAGTAATTAAACTTGTAAAATAAAATAATAAAACGAACCCATGTATTATTTTATTAAAACATGTCATGAAACGGACCCGTGAACCCATGAACCGGCTCGAACCAAAACCCCACTGAAACAGTGGCAAACCGGGCCATGCAGGTTGCCCCTGCCTTCGGTTCTTTGCCATCGGCTGTGTGCCGGTGGTCTTGCCCCTTCTCGGCCCAGCCGCTGACCACCAAAGTTCCCACCGGCTGTGCCGGTGGTCCCCCTGCTGCCTGCGGTGGGTTTCTCCCTGCTTGCGGTGGGTTTCCCCTGCTTGCCTAAAATAGCCACCGGCTTAAGCCGGTGGTGGGGCTGTGGCTGCCGAGACAAACCGAACACAAGGACACGCCCGACTCACGTCGGGGTGCCTTGCCCTTGCTACCGACCAAACACCAACACCACCAAGACCTTTGTCTCGTGTGGTGAAGCGAACCAAACGACACCGAGAGTCGTGAGACTCTCGGTTTGTGTGGCGGCCGAACACCAAAAGCCGAAACAAACCAAACAATTTACCCCACCATGATTTTACTTGTTTTTAATCTTGTTTTATTAAACCCCCATGATCATACATTCAATAAACATAAAAAGAAAATAAAAAGAAGGGTTTTCGGATTACCAAAACACGTGGAATCAATGAGGAATGAACACACGAACACGTACTAATGATTTGCTAATCAAAAATCAAACCACCACCCTTGTTTCTTGAGGTAGCCGACGGCCAAGGAGAGAGAGATAAGGGTTTTAGGGTTTTTGTTTTTATGAAAATTTTACAGGGAATGAATATTTACTAAATATGTATTTTGGTAAATTTTACACATGGGCTGGGCCTCTCCACTCTTGTCTAGACGCGGCTTGTAGGGCCCACAAAGGGAAAACACGTAACTTAATCGTGTTCTAAAATATTACGTGTTCTAGTGTTCGTATTTACGTGACATTATTATTTAATGTTCGTGTTATAATATATACTTGTACGTAGTCGTATAATAATTACGTAAATAAATAATAATATGCTCGTGATTATTTACGTTCACGTTTTCATGTTCGTGATTATAAATATTGTTGATAATAATTATCGTGTATTACTATGCTTTAAATACTTATTGTGTAATAACACGTACGTAATTCTTGTAATTAATATTCGTGAAAAGTAAACATGTTATAAAAGGAAAGTTTTAATCATGTACGTACGATTATAAGTGTACTGTTCATGGTAAAAGCATGTGGGTTTTACAAAGAAAGTCCAAGTAAATCTAGAAACGTCATCAGTTATAACAAAACAATAAG
Organism: Glebionis coronaria; assembly: GCA_025667525.1. Classification (NCBI taxonomy): domain Eukaryota; kingdom Viridiplantae; phylum Streptophyta; class Magnoliopsida; order Asterales; family Asteraceae; genus Glebionis; species Glebionis coronaria. The sequence continues at coordinate 173,421,540 of CM046876.1, read as the reverse complement.
ATTTACCATTCAAACTTTCTATATTAGTTGGGCCAAATAAGTCTATATGTAGCAAGTGAAGTGGTTTAGAACTAGTGTGCACAAGTTTAGACTTAAATGAGACTTTGTGTTGTTTGCCTTTAAGACATGCAACACAGGAATGATCATTGTGGAAAGCCTTTGCAGGCAAACCATCAACTAACCCATGTCTCACAAGTCTATTGATGTTCTTAAAGTTTATGTGCCCTAACCTTCTGTGCCATAGATTACTTTCATCTACAGAAGTTTTAACATACAGGCATGACAAATTGTTGTTTATCCTAATCCCATTAAGATTAACATTATAAATGTCCTTATGCCTAGGTGTTCTATAATCAATAAACTTCTCATCAGGCATCTTAAAATCCTTATTCAACACTAAGCATTCAGTATCAGTGAAAAGAACCTTATTTTTGTTGTCACGAACTTGTGACACACTAAACAATAATCATTGTGACAACTAGGCATAATCATTGTTCATATAATATAAATCATAGCAGAAAAGAACAATAATCATGAAACAAGGTGTTTAGGGACAAAGATTACTCAACGATTTTTCATTATATTAATAATAAACAACCACTAGACGTGTATACATTTAATCCCACGTCTATTGCAACACACAATTTAGGTTTACATCTTGTATGAATGATATGAATAAAACCCAAGACCCTTGTTCCTTTTTATAGAGCAAAGAACATAATCTACAAGAGATAATAACAAATAAACATGTATATCTTCTATTTAGATAACTATATACTGAATATATCATAAATAATATACTCAATATATTCCCTAATTAGAAGATTCTATCAGCCCGTAGACATCCATCAGCGGCTAGACAAGCCGTGTCAGCGTCTTGATCTTTTCTTTGTTTTGAGTTTCTGCCACATCAAATTTTAGACCCAACAATCTTCCCCTATTTCATGTCGGCAAAACTCTTTGTGTATCTCTTGTAAGTGGTACATTAATAAGTGTGTAAACACTTATCCTTCTACCACTTAAAACAATGAAAAATGAGACCAAAACGTGTATTTAATATCATAAATGTCGGAATTATGCGTGGTTTGTGTTTTTATTGTGAAATAGGTACAAAAGATCAAAAGGAAAGAAAACACGAGATTTCACGATCATTTATCGAAGAAAAAGTCAAAGGACCAAAAAGTGCCAAAAGAATGAAGTTTGGAGGGATAAAGATGAAGATTTGATGAAGATTTTACAACAAGGACCATTTTTTGCCAATCTCCAAAGTCATCCACTAATAAACCACATTCAAGAGCACAAAATTACGAAGCCAACGGTCCTGACGTCGCATCGTAACTCCTCGCGGTTTGTAACTCATAAGTTTAATTAGTTTTTAAATTAAATAAATAGTTTTTAATAAATAATTAATAAATTAAAATATATTTTCGTAAATTAATAAATAAATAATAAAAATAAAAGTTTTTATTTTATAATAGTTAGTTTAGTATTGAAATAATTAATTTTGATTTTTAAATATTTTTAGTTTTAGTAGTTTTATTTTTATTTATTTTTATCTATTTTTAAACTAACACAAAAATATTAAAAAGAAAAAAAAATAGCATGTGTGTTTCTTTTATGAGTAATTAGGTGCATGTTTCTATAAGATTAAAGATGGTGGAGTTGGTTAAAGTAGATTAATCAAGAGCCCTTGGATAAAAGAATAATGAAAGGTGGAGATCGTGATCCATGTGAAATGCTCCCATTGCTCTATCTAAAAGTATATTTCATCCTATTGTTGGAAACACATCATCACCTACCAAATGACCAAGATGTCCTCAAGTTAAAGAAGAGAAGGTGATTAAAAGCCTAAAAAGACTAATCTACCCCAACCATCTTGACTTCAATTATAAATAGCACCTCATTTTTCTTCATTTTGGATGTAGATTTATGGTAGCTATATAATGTCAATTTTATTTCTTGTTTTTAAGTGTATTTCCTTTCAACTTTGTACTAAGCTTATTATTAAGCTCTTTTAATATTAATAAAAGTCAATTTTTAGCTTATTCTCTTAGCTTATTCTCATTCTACCTTTCTTTATCTTTTTACTTTTAATAATCTAGCTTATTATTTTAGGATTAGTTTTTATAACTTTTTCCAATTAAGTTAAGATTTATATAAAAGCTTGGAATAAGTCATCTTATTTTAAGCTTATTGTTGCCTTATTTTCCTAGATCTAGATTATTGTTGGAGTAATTATTTAATTAGCTTTTTTGCTTTTTAAATCTCATAAGTTCTAAGCTTAGGCTTACAACTTATTTATAAGCTAGCTTTTTATTTAAGTACTTTTAGTTTATATCTATTAATTTTTTTAAGATCTATTAGTTTTAAGTTTTAGAAATTAAAAATACTTTCATAAAACCAAAAAATAGTTAGATCTATTAGTTTTTTATATTAATTAATTTAGATCTATAAGTTTAGAGTTTAAAATTTAAAGTATTTTTATAAATCCTTAAAAATAGTTTAGATCTATTAGGTTTTTAAATAGATTAAGTAGATCTATAATTTTTAGCTTTAAAATTTAAAATACTTTTATAAAATATTCTAGATCTATTAGTTTTATTTAAATCTCTTTATCATATAATAATTATTGCTTATTATCCTAACCTTTTATGTTTTCTTTGATCTCGGCGTATCGATCTATCACTTTTGAAGAGAAGCAAATGGGTTGAATAGTTTTGGTTGATTAGTTCAATTAGTTAGAGCGATTGGTTGGCGAAAGTTGTGTAGTTTTGGGTAAATTGAGAGGCCGTGTACTTTACGGGCCAAATTCGGGTTTTGCTTTTGATAGTTTTGGTATTGGGAGGCCGTGTACTTTACGGGCCGTATTTTGTTGATGTTGTTGATGTTGTTTGTTTAGAGCGGTCATCTTCGGACTACGGGTACTAAAGTTCCCCTTTTTATTTCTCTAGCTTAATCGTGTAAGTTTTATTAATTAGATCGTTATAGTTTAAATTGTTTTTAATAAAGTATATTTTTCATAAAAAAAAACGGTTTAATTAGTTTTAGTTATTATTATTTATTTTAAAATATAGATTTTAAAGTTTTAAAAATTAGATTTCATTTAGATAAGCTTATTATTAGTAAAAAGTTTACACATTTTTGTGATTATTAAGCTAATATAAAGCTTGTAGCTTTATCATCTAAAAAGATTAATAAGCTTAAAAGGTTGAAGCTTTATGCTTTATTTTTAAGTTTATCTTTGTGATTTCATTTTTTTTGTCACTTTTATTCGCTATTACGTGCTTGCATTTTGATTAATTTTGCATTTAGATTTATTGTTAATTATAGTTTATTTATGTTGCATCTAGATCTAAATTTGTAGTTTAATTTTATATTGCATTTTAGAATCATTTTATGTGAATTAATTGCGCTTTTATTTTTACATATTCCTTAGCCTACATATTTTTCCCATTTTGAGTTTAATTAGACAATAGAAACCAAACAACTATTATTAACCAAAAACAGTTAATCTTGTGTTAAGTTGTGAATCAATTTGATTCGATTCGAGGAGAAAACGATATACTAAAAATGCTATATTAAATTGGCGCCGCTGCCGCATCGATCTTGTTACGATTGACGATTTTTCGTGAGACGATTTGGATTTTGGGATCCGTTCACTTTTGAACGTTATTTTTCTTGTTAAAAAATCAAAAATATAAAAAAATCAAAAACATAAAAATACAAAAAAATAAATTCCCAAAAGCAAATTCTTTCGTAAGCATTTGCACCAAAAAAATAAAAAATCCAAAATTAATACTTTTTCCTAAAGTATTACACCAAAAAAGTATTACGTATTATTATTTTTCTTATTTCGATTTCTCTTGTGTTTTATTGTGAATATATTTAAAAAAAATAAAAATACAAAAATATTTTTCTTTTACTATAGATATTACGTATAAGAACCTTAATAAACAATATTCCATAAGTATTGCTTGCAATACCCCGTATTTGGAGGCGTTCCGGTTCTTTATACGTGTATCGATCAAACAAAAATAAAGGCAAAAATAGATACATACTTTCGATAAGCAATACTTCAAAAAAATACGAACTATACGGTGAATAGATAGGCGATGTGCTATAAAAGGCCATCAAAGGGAAGCTAGGTACTTAAGTGCTTCGCACCACCTCATTCCCCCCGTTCGCTTGTGAGTATTTTGAGAAGGAAGGCTAATCGAAGGTTTTGCCGCCCAAGTAGTATTACATATATTTTTTTGTGTAGCTTTTTGATATTGAATGTGACAATCTAACATTTTCAGGTAGTGAAATATTTTCTCGTATAATATTTTGAAACTTATTTTTATGTTGGTTGACGAACTCACAATTTACGGATTTAAATTTGGGCTTACGTGCATAATTTGACGTCTTTTACGACTAAACCGGAAACCTTAGGATTACGTATTTACGTTTTTGAACTCCGTTTTTGATGAGACAATTTTTATTGGATTCGTTTTGTGACGTTGATTCATAATTTATAAAAACGTTTTTCGTAAAACGACCCGAGGGCACGCAAATCGAGAAAACTAGAATCGAGAAATACCCGTAAACTAGTGAGATGGGACAAAACACATTGTCCCACCCCACTAGCTTAAGTGGACGGCACACTTGACACCACACCATGAAGGTGGCATCAAGTTAGCTTAACTTACACCAAGTGTAAGCTAGCTTACATCTTAAGCATTTCACCTTCCCACTAACTCTCAAAACTAGCTACTAGTTTTCTCATTCCACCATTTCATACATGCAATTCAACATCAAACTCTCTCAAATACTCTCCCCTTTCCGTCCAAAATTAAGCAACAAACACCCATTTTGATCTCTTCTAGCCATGAAACACATGTTTACTAGCTCTATTAAGGAGTTATCTTGAAGCCTTGCTCATTTGGTGGCCATATTAACATCATTGGAGGTGATTTGCTTGTGTCCTAAGGCTGATTTTCCAACATATTTTCTTGATATTTGATGGTCTTGGAGATACTTGTTGTGTTCATCAAGTCCTTGTCTTCCAAAAACAAGAAATCCACTTGGTTGGTAAAGAAGATCATCCTCTCCATTTTTCTCTTGTTATTTTGTAAAGAACAAATGTATTTTCTTTCATTTTGTATATGTATATGATGTATATATGATGATAAAAATGTTGTGTGGGGATCAAGTGTTGATAGATATGCTTAAAAAGGTTGATAACTATAAGAAATAAGGCTAAAATCTTGATTAATTAGTTGGCTGTGTAAAAACAGTATGTAACTAAAAATGAACTGATAAAATTGCATGGTTTGATCCATTTACAGTAAGTACAAGATGTTATACACATGTGAGAGTTGGCCATGCAATAGAATCAAAATAATGAGTGAGATATGATCAAAACAAGTTAGGTGGTCTAATCTGAATAAGCAGTTTTGTAAGGACTGTTAAGGCATGCTAAACTTAAAATAGGCAGTAGTTATAACTAAGTTAAATGTAGCACATAATATGAAGAACATGTCACCCAAAAATGATCTTCTAATTCATTATAGAACTCTAGATATGGTAAATATGGTGAACATGAAGTTAAAAATCAGATTTTTGGAATTAATGTTTATTATTATTATATAAGCACTCACATTTTATTTTATAAAATGTATAATAAAAACCCACTAACTTATAAAACTTATTTATAAAAATATATAAAAGGTTAATTAAATGGATAAATTATATAAATGGTGGTGAAATAATATTTATAAGTAGTAAAAACTATAAACTTGATTTTTACGACTTTTTCGGCTATTGCCGTAAAATTAACGTTTTTCGCGAAATAAAACTTAGACGACCAAACCCGTCTAATGTAAAGTTTATAAAAGTCATATACTGATGTATAAATAACTAATACAATTAAATACCGATAAAACCCGAACTATAAGAAATACGGACATTTACGAGCTAACTAAGCATATTGGACTAATAATTGGACTAAATAAGATAAAAACTTGTAAAAAGAACTTATTGGGCTTAACCCATTTGGGCCCAACATGGAAAGTATATATACTGATAATATAGGTATAAAAGGGATTAAAACAAGTTAAAGTACTTATAAAGGCTTAATGGACTTAAAATAGGTAAATAGGTAAAACTAGCAAACTAGTAAAACGTTACCAAAACGTAAACACTAAAATGAGTAAACAAAGATGTATAAACCCACTTGATCATCATCATATGTACAAAATCATCATATATATATATATATATTGTTATTTTGATAAAAGTCATTGGACCGAGTCTAAGACCGATTATTATTTATATAGGTTTCCGTGACCGAAGCACGCCCGTAGCTGATAATCCGCCTTTCATTAACAACGTGAGTTCATAGCCTCGCACTCTTTTAAATATTTTATAAAATGATTTGTAAACCCGCGAGGGAGATAACATGCTAGATTTTATAAAAATAGAACACAAGTAGTCCCGATTGTATGCTTAATGATATGGACCCGAATGATGCTATGACCCTATAAACGAGACTAAAAGGATTATTAGTGTTAGGTTATGTCACTTAAAGTCCCATTAGCATGAATTGTGAACTACCGGGATTTGGTAGACGCTTATGAATTTGATAGTACTATTTGGGGACGATCACCCCAGTTCGCGCTTTGACGGTTGATCCCCGTCGTACCACATTGATTGGTAAGCGAATTTATGTATGAGAAGATTCCATAGCGTGATTTTTGTGACGACACGCTAACTTAGATGGGCAAATTGTTTGTCGGGTTCGCGGCCCGCTGTTTTCATAGTAAGGTAACAATGTCATGCGGCTAATAATAATCCTAAAACGTATGTAATTCAAATAAAATGTATCCTACAATGTATCCTATACATAATAACGACGCTATTAACGATGAATATATTACCTATCATGGTAATATAGAGACTACGGTCTCATGGACGGTTTAAGATGTATGCTTGATTTATATATTGCCTGACTAGCAATATGAGGACTTACTTCCGATCTTATACTTGTGTTCTGATTTTAAATGATTGTTTTATATAACGGTTTTCATTAAACTCTATGAATTCACTCGGCATTCGCTGATATGATTTTTGCATGTTTTTATCTCAGGTGCTTGAAGGTAATCCGGATGGAGATCGACTCTGATGGCCCACATAATATTAAAAATGTTCATTCGATCTATGTTTTGTAAACTTAATGACCTGTATAATTTGGGACCTGTTGTACGCTTTTGAAACTTTTTATCGAATGAATGTATGTTAAACCTTGAACAACCATTTTTATGTGTTGTCTATGATTGGAGTTATTGTGCTATCCCGTAACACTCTGAAAGACCCTTCCGCTGTACCGATACGAAAAATGAGAGTGTTATAGTTTGGTACCAGAGCTCTCGTTATAGAGAACAAAAGATTTTAAAAACCAAGGTTTTGAACAAAACTTTTCAAAATCTTTTGACAATGAACATTTGAGAAAATATTTGAAAAATCTTTTGACTATAACGGTGCCAGAGATCTCCGACGTTACCAACAAGCCCTATTGAGAAGATATATATTTTGATATATATAATTTAATTTATATATATGTATATATCGTGATTTCATTATGTAATTGTTTAACTAGTATGTTATCCTAATACGAGATATATATATAAATGCAGATTGTCATGGCTGACCCTAATATTCCTGTAGAAAACCAAGCTATTCCCGAACCTAATATAGAAGATGATCCTTATTTAGACTTAGTAGATTATGATATTGACGATGAGGAGGAACCATTTGAGGATCCCGAGCCCGAGTTAGGACTAGGAGATCAGATTTCCCCTCAGGTTGACTTGGTAGAGAATGTGAATATTGAGAATGTGGATATTGAGAATGTGGATATTGAGAATGTGGATATTGAGAATGTGGATATTGAGAATGTGGATATTGAGAATGTGGATATTGAGGATGTGGATATTGAGAATGTGGATATTGAGAATGTGGATATTGAGAATGTGGAGATTGAGAATGAGATTGAGAATGTGAATATTGAGAATGTGGATATTGAGAATGTGGATATTGAGAATGTGGATATTGAGAATGTGGATATTGAGAATGTGGAGATTGAGAATGAGATTGAGAATGTGGATATTGAGAATGATGATGAGATTGGGTTAGATAGTTTATATGATGAGATTGACGACGAGGATGTCGAGGAGGACGTAGGTATAGATGTTGAGGTCGATGATGATGAGGAAGCCGAGCTTATTTACCCTTATGATGTTCCAGAGGGCGAGCCTTTGCCCCCACCAGTTTATTTGTCTGATTCTGAGGTTGAGTTACCTAGGGATGAAATGTCTGAATCGTCTGAATCTGATTCAGAATCAGAGGAGGATGAGGATGATGATGCACCTGACGGTACTGATGGTATTGCTACTCGTAGATGTGAGATAGGAGAGTCGTCTAGTGCTCGAGAGGCTACTCATATTGATGGTCTTGCACCATGGGCCTTGAGACGTGATCTAGATGCTTCCCGTGTTAAGAGTTGTATGACAGAGGTTGGATTAGGTGTTGTTCAGACTCAGGTTGCTTATTTGGAGTCGAAGACTAAGGTTGGTGAGAAAGAGCGGGAATTGCTTAGTTTGGATTTGAGTGATGTTGAGTGTGGTTTGAATGAGGCTTTTAGGAGGTTATCGGTGTTGGAAAGTGGTGAGTATGCTGTTATGAAGAAAAAGGTGAATTCTATGGAGATTCAGTTGAGTGTGGCTCGTGCGATGCGTGAGAAAGCTGAAAAGGAGTTGAATATATCTGTGGGATGGAATAGTAGATTTTATGCTGACATGGTTGAAAGAGGAGTAATCCGTAAGCGCCCAGCTGAAGATGTGTCTAGTGATCGTCCGACGAAGATTCAGAAGACGATGGATGATGGACCATCTGGCGGTTCTCAGTAGACCAGTCTGTATTTAGTAGTAACCTTTATATCTTTTGTGCTTTTGTAGCTTTGACTGAACTGACTTGTTAGTAGTAGACTTGGCACGAATTTTGAGTGTATATAGTGCTAGAACTTTGATATGGGATTTACTAAGACAATACTTTTGTTTCAAATCGAATGAAATATGTATCTTGTCTTGAATTCCATATTGTGCCTTATTTGTATCTTGATTATGAATTCGATCCATATTATATGAATCCTTTGTTGGGTAAATGCTTAATACTTTGAAATTGTGAAATTATAGAACTATGCCGCCCAAGAAGGCTGTGACTGAGGATGATGTACGTAGGATTTACGGAGCAAGTTACCGCATCTATGACTGAATTTATGGCAAATGCTAGAAATGAAGCTGGCGGTAGTGGAGCTGGCAGTAGTGGAGCTGGCGGTAGTGGAGCTGGCGGTAGTGGAGCTGGCGGTAGTGGAGCTGGCGGTAGTGGAGCTGGCGGTAGTGGAATTGGCGGTACTAATGTGAATGTGAATGCTAATAACGTGAATGCTAATGCTGGAGGAAATGTAGGAGGACTTGGAACTAATGCACCTGAAGTTGGTGGCTGTACTTATGTGACGTTCATGAAGTGTGAACCTCTACCTTTTAATGGAACTGAAGGTGCTGTAGGACTAAGCCAGTAGATTGAGAAGATTGAATCGGTGTTTCGGATTAGTAAGTGTAAGGAAGAAGATAAGGTGACTTTTGCTATGGCTACTCTTAAAGGTCGTGCGTTGACTTGGTGGAACGGGAGAATTGCTTTCATGGGTCTTGATGCTGCTAATGCTACTCCTTGGGCTGAAATCAAGAAGTGGATGACTTTGGAGTTTTGTCCTCGTAGTGTGATCATTAGGTTAGAACAAGAGTTGATTCATTTGAGAATGAAAGGTGTGGACATCGATAGTTACACGAACCGATTCCATGAGTTGGCCTTGCTATGTCCTCGATTGGTTGAACCCGAAGAGGTCCGAATTGAGCAATATGTTAAAGGGTTGACCAGGAATATCCGGGGGGACGTGACATCATCTAAACCACTGACCATTGATGATGCTGTTCGAATGGCTTACCAACTCATTGGACAGATAATTCAGGATAAGGAAGATGAAGCCCGTGTAGGTGAGAAAAGGAAGGGAGACGGTGATCGTGTAGATAGAGGTGATAATAGGAAGAATTTCAATCGCCGTCAGAACCAGAGAAAGGGGAATTCAAATGCTCTTACCAACAACACACCGCGCAACGATGATAGATGTCCTAAGTGTGGCAACAAGAGGCATGCTGGCGACTGCTAGAAGTGCCGAAATTGCGGAAAGCTTGGACACAAGGTTGAAAGGTGTAAAAAGGGAACCATTTGCTTCAATTGTAATGAAGAAGGTCATAGGAAATCGGAATGCCCCAAGTTGAAAGCGATTGTACCTGGAAGAAACCACCAGGGTGGTATCTACCAACTTGGAACAATTGAGGTGAAGAAAGAGGATCCGAATGTCGTTACCGGTACGTTTTTACTAAACAATCATTATGTTGTTGCTTTATTTGATTCGGGTGCTGATAGGAGCTTTGTATCCACTAAATTTAGTGCCCTTATTGATATTGAACCTGTTGAGATAAGTACCAGTTACGAGGTGGAATTGGCTGATGATAAATTAGTGAAAACTAATAAGCTATTAGAAGGATGCTCTCTAAATCTTTTAAACCATTTCTTTCCGATTGATTTGATGTTGATAGAATTAGGTAGTTTTGATATTATTATTGGTATGGATTGGTTGTCGCTGAATAATGCTACTATTTTATGTGGAGAGAAGAAAGTTAAGATTCCTCTTAGGAATAGGACGTTAGTAATTGATGGTAGTCGAGGTGAATCCCGTTTGAAAATCGTTTCATGTATTAAAGTCCAAAAGTACATCAGGAACGGTTGTGAGTTATTCTTAGCTCAAGTGACCGGGAATGAGTCTAGGGAGAAACGATTGGAAGATGTACCTATTGTTTGTGAATTTCCTGAGGTATTTCTTAAAGATTTACTCGGACTTCCACCGATAAGGCAAGTAGAGTTTCGAATCGATTTAATTCCTGGTGCTGCACCGGTGGCACGTGCGCCTTACCGATTAGCCCCTTCTGAATTAAAGGAGTTATCTGAGCAACTTAAAGAGTTGTCTGATAAAGGTTTTATTCGACCGAGCTCGTCGCCTTGGGGAGCTCCAGTCTTGTTCGTTAAGAAGAAGGATGGATCTTTTCGTATGTGCATTGATTATAGGGAACTGAATAAGTTGACAATTAAAAATCGATATCCTTTACCTAGGATTGATGATTTGTTTGATCAACTGCAAGGATCTAGTGTGTATTCTAAGATAGATTTGCGGTCAGGATATCACCAACTTCGCGTCCGTGAAGAAGATATTCCTATAACTGCATTTAGAACTCGTTATGGATACTATGAATTTCAAGTAATGCCATTTGGGTTAACTAACGCACCTGCGGTTTTCATGGATTTAATGAATCGAGTGTGCAAGCCCTACTTGGATAAATTTGTGATTGTGTTTATTGACGATATTCTGATCTATTCTAAGAATGAAGATGAACATAGAGAACATTTGAGGATTGTTTTGAACTTGTTGAAGGATGAAAGGTTGTATGCTAAGTTTTCGAAGTGTGATTTCTGGTTAGATTCTGTGCAATTTCTTGGTCATGTGATTAACAAAGATGGAATTCATGTTGATCCTGCAAAGGTTGAAGCTATTAAGAATTGGTCTGCACCGACAACGCCAACGGAAGTGCGACAGTTCTTAGGATTGGCTGGCTATTATAGGCGATTCATTAAAGAATTTTCTTTGATAGCTAAACCCTTGACTAAGCTTACTCAAAAGAATAAACCTTTCGTTTGGGGAAGTGATGAAGATGGAGCATTTCAGACATTGAAGCAAAAATTATTTAGTGCGCCAATCTTATCATTACCCGAAGGGAGTGAAGATTTTGTAGTGTATTGTGATGCATCTCTTAGAGGTTATGGAGCTGTTTTGATGCAGCGAGAGAAAGTGATAGCTTATGCTTCTAGGCAATTGAGGAAGAATGAGGATAATTATACTACTCATGATCTTGAGTTAGGAGCTGTAGTCTTTGCTCTTAGGTTGTGAAGACATTATCTGTATGGCACCAAGTGTACGGTATTCACCGATCACAAAAGCCTACAGTATATTCTCGACCAGAAGGAATTGAACATGAGGCAACGAAGATGGATAGAGTTGTTAAGTGACTATGATTGTGATATAAAATATCACCCAGGAAAAGCCAATGTTGTTGCCGATGCGTTAAGCAGGAAAGATAGAGAGCCTATCAGGGTGCGTTCTCTAGTCTTGACCGTGCACAATAATTTGCCTGAGCAAATTAGAAATGCACAAATAGAAGCTTGTAAGAAGGAGAATTTTGTTAATGAAGGGTTCCGAGGAGAAGGAGATCCTTTAGAGGTTAGAGTTGATGGAGTGAAATGCTTAAGAGGTCGTATGTGGATACCTAAGTTTGGAGGCTTAAGAGACTTGATTATGTTAGAACCCCATAAATCTAAGTATTCCATTCATCCGGGATCTGATAAGATGTACCATGATTTGAAGAAGTTGTACTGGTGGCCGAATATGAAAGCTGACATAGCTATGTATGTTCTTCAATGCTTGACTTGTGCTAGAGTCAAAGCTGAACATCAAAAGCCATCAGGACTACTTCAACAACCAAAGATTCCTGAATGGAAGTGGGAGCGAATTACGATGGACTTTATCACCAAGCTTCCTAGAATATCATCTGGAAACAACTCGATTTGGGTTATTGTCGACAGACTGACCAAATCAGCACACTTCATTCCAGTTAAAGAGCAGTTCTCACTGGAGAAGCTGACTCGTATATACCTTGATAATGTTGTATGCAAGCATGGAGTGCCTGTATCGATCATTTCAGATCGAGATCCTAGATTCGCATCGAATTTTTGGAAATCTCTCCAAAGATCTTTAGGAACGAATCTCGACATGAGCACTGCTTATCACCCCCAGACTGATGGACAGAGTGAAAGGACGATACAAACACTAGAAGATATGTTGAAAGCTTGTGTGTTAGACTTTGGTAAGAATTGGGATAAACATTTGTCGTTAGCAGAGTTTTCGTATAACAATAGTTACCATTCTAGTATTAAGGCTGCACCGTTCGAAGCTTTGTATGGTAGGAAGTGTAGATCTCCTGTATGTTGGAGTGAAGTTGGGGATACCCAGCTCACGGGACCGGAATTGATCCGGGAGACTACGGAGATGATAGTTCAGATTAAGAAGAGGTTGTTGACTGCCCGTAGTAGACAGAAAAGTTACGCGGATGTGCGGCGGAAGCCAATGGAGTTTGAAGTGGGTGACCGAGTAATGTTGAAAGTATCGCCATGGAAAGGCGTTATAAGATTTGGAAAGCGAGGAAAATTGAATCCCCGTTATATTGGACCCTTTAAGATTTTATCTAGAGTAGGTCCGATGGCTTACAAACTAGAGTTACCCCCAGAACTTCATGGTGTTCACAACACATTCCATGTATCTAATCTGAAGAAATGTCTAGCAGTGAGTGATGAGAAAATTCCGTTAGGTAAGGTTAGAATAGATGGGAAGTTGCATTTTATCGAAGAGCCCGTAGAAGTTATGGACCGTGAGGTAAAGCAACTGAAACAAAGTCAGATACCTATTGTCAAGATCCGATGGAATTCAAAGCATGGACCGGAGTATACTTGGGAACGAGAGGATGAAATGTGGAAGAAATATCCGCACCTCTTCGATTTCAATATGAAAAAGACATCTAAATGAAATGGATCACGAGGACGTTGATCCCTTTTAGGAGGAAAAGCTGTGACAATCTAACATTTTCAGGTAGTGAAATATTTTCTCGTATAATATTTTGAAACTTATTTTTATGTTGGTTGACGAACTCACAATTTACAGATTTAAATTTGGGCTTACGTGCATAATTTGACGTCTTTTACGACTAAACCGGAAACCTTAGGATTACGTATTTACGTTTTTGAACTCCGTTTTTGATGAGACAATTTTTATTGGATTCGTTTTGTGACGTTGATTCATAATTTATAAAAACGTTTTTCGTAAAACGACCCGAGGGCACGCAAATCGAGAAAACTAGAATCGAGAAATACCCGTAAACTAGTGAGATGGGACAAAACACATTGTCCCGCCCCACTAGCTTAAGTGGGCGGCACACTTGACACCACACCATGAAGGTGGCATCAAGTTAGCTTAACTTACACAAGTGTAAGCTAGCTTACATCTTAAGCATTTCACCTTCCCACTAACTCTCAAAACTAGCTACTAGTTTTCTCATTCCACCATTTCATACATGCAATTCAACATCAAACTCTCTCAAATACTCTCCCCTTGCCGTCCAAAATTAAGCAACAAACACCCATTTTGATCTCTTCTAGCCATGAAACACATGTTTACTAGCTCTATTAAGGAGTTATCGTGAAGCCTTGCTCATTTGGTGGCCATATTAACATCATTGGAGGTGATTTGCTTGTGTCCTAGGGCTGATTTTCCAACATATGTTCTTGATATTTGATGGTCTTGGAGATACTTGTTGTGTTCATCAAGTCCTTGTCTTCCAAAAACAAGAAATCCACTTGGTTGGTAAAGAAGATCATCCTCTCCATTTTTCTCTTGTTATTTTGTAAAGAACAAATGTATTTTCTTTCATTTTGTATATGTATATGATGTATATATGATGATAAAAATGTTGTGTGGGGATCAAGTGTTGATAGATATGCTTAAAAAGGTTGATAACTATAAGAAATAAGGCTAAAATCTTGATTAATTAGTTGGCTGTGTAAAAACAGTATGTAACTAAAAGATGAACTGATAAAATTGCATGGTTTGATCCATTTACAGTAAGTACAAGATGTTATACACATGTGAGAGTTGGCCATGCAATGGAATCAAAATAATGAGTGAGATATGATCAAAACAAGTTAGGTGGTCTAATCTGAATAAGCAGTTTTGTAAGGACTGTTAAGGCATGATAAACTTAAAATGGGCAGTAGCTATAACTAAGTTAAATGTAGCACAAACTATGAAGAACATGTCACCCAAAAATGAGCTTCTAATTCATTATAGAACTCTAGATATGGTAAAAATGGTGAACATGAAGTTAAAAATCAGATTTTTGGAATTAATGTTTATTATTATTATATAAGCACTCACATTTTATTTTATAAAATGTATAATAAAAACCCACTAACTTATAAAACTTATTTATATAAATATATAAAAGGTTAATTAAATGGATAAATTATATAAATGGCGGTGAAATAATATTTATAAGTAGTAAAACTATAAACTTGATTTTTACGACTTTTTCGGCTATTGCCGTAAAATTAACGTTTTTCGCGAAATAAAACTTAGACGACCAAACCCGTCTAATGTAAAGTTTATAAAAGTCATATACTGATGTATAAATAACTAATACAAGTAAAAACCGATAAAACCCGAACTATAAGAAATACGGACATTTACGAGCTAACTAAGCATATTGGACTAATAATTGGACTAAATAAGATAAAAACTTGTAAAAAGAACTTATTGGGCTTAACCCATTTGGGCCCAACATGGAAAGTATATATACTGATAATATAGGTATAAAAGGGATTAAAACAAGTTAAAGTACTTATAATAGGCTTAATGGACTTAAAATAGGTAAATAGGTAAAACTAGCAAACTAGTAAAACGTTACCAAAACGTAAACACTAAAATGAGTAAACAAAGATGTATAAACCCACTTGATCATCATCATATGTACAAAATCATCATATATATATATTGTTATTTTGATAAAAGTCATTGGACCGAGTCTAAGACCGATTATTATTTATATAGGTTTCCGTGACCCAAGCACGCCCGTAGCCGATAATCCGCCTTTCATTAACAACGTGAGTTCATAGCCTCGCACTCTTTTAAATATTTTATAAAATGATTTGTAAACCCGCGAGGGAGATAACATGCTAGATTTTATAAAAATAGAACACAAGTAGTCCCGATTGTATGCTTAATGATATGGACCCGAATGATGCTATGACCCTATAAACGAGACTAAAAGGATTATTAGTAGTTAGGTTATGTCACTTAAAGTCCCATTAGCATGAATTGTGAACTACCGGGATTTGGTAGACGCTTATGCATTTGATAGTACTATTTGGGGACGATCACCCCAGTTCGCGCCTTGACGGTTGATCCCCGTCGTACCACATTGATTGGTAAGCGAATTTATGTATGAGAAGATTCCATAGCGTGATTTTTGTGACGACACGCTAACTTAGATGGGCAAATTGTTTGTCGGGTTCGCGGCCCGCTGTTTTCATAGTAAGGTAACAATGTCATGCGGCTAATAATAATCCTAAAACGTATGTATTTCAAATAAAATGTATCCTAAAATGTATCCTATACATAATAACGACGCTATTAACGATGAATATATTACCTATCATGGTAATATAGAGACTACGGTCTCATGGACGGTTTAAGATGTATGCTTGATTTATATATTGCCTGACTAGCAATATGAGGACTTACTTCCGATCTTATACTTGTGTTCTGATTTTAAATGATTGTTTTATATAACGGTTTTCATTAAACTCTATGAATTCACTCGGCATTTGCTGATATGATTTTTGCATGTTTTTATCTCAGGTGCTTAAAGGTAATCCGGATGGAGATCGACTCTGATGGCCCACATAATATTAAAAATGTTCATTCGATCTATGTTTTGTAAACTTAATGACCTGTATAATTTGGGACCTGTTGTACGCTTTTGAAACTTTTTATGGAATGAATGTATGTTAAACCTTGAACAACCATTTTTATGTGTTGTCTATGATTGGAGTTATTGTGCTATCCCGTAACACTCTGAAAGACCCTTCCACTGTACCGATACGAAAAATGAGAGTGTTACATTGAACCTCGTGAGGGATAATCTCTTTCCTCTCAAAGTCGACCGAGGTCTCCTACCTCATTCCTCGTGTTTAGTTGTATGCGCACTCGCGCGCGTGCACACATACCGAGTGGTGTACCAAATACTTCTAATTCTTCCAAAAAGAAGAAGAAGAACAAAAATACCGTCTCTCAAGCCGATCCTAAGAATCGAGCTTTCAAGAATACGATGGCAACGGAAAATCGTCCTATGATTGAGATTTTACAATCTCACGTTGAGGGAAACGATGATGTTGTCGTTTTCCCCGCAATTGGATCAAATAATTTTGAAATTAAAACGGGTTTTATTTAAATGGTTTCCGCTACACCATTTTTGGGTCGTTCCCACGATGACCCCCATGATCATATTAAGAGATTCATCCATTTTACTAATACGGTGAAATACAATGGGGTTACTCAAGAGGCAATACGTTTGTTGCTCTTTCCTTTTTCCCTCGAGGGACAAGCCCGGATTTGGCATGATAAGGAACCACCCCAAAGTATTCTTACATGGGCGGATTTAGAGAATAAATTCATAAATTACTTCTTTCCACCCTCACGTACCATCGCTTTAAGGAATGACATCATTACCTTTGAACAAAAATATAGGGAAACGTTTAGTGAGTCTTGGGACCGTTTTAAGGAGCTTTCAAGAAAATGTCCACAACATGGTTTCACAAAAGTGCATCAAATCAATACGTTTTACAATATTTTAACTTTAATTTACCAAGACTCACTCAGTAGTGCCGCGGGGGGTAATATTCTTGTGATATCCATGAACGAGGCTTGGGAAATTATTGAAAACAAGGCAAAAGTTCAAACCAAGAGTGTAAGGGCTACAATCGCTAGTGCTAGTGATAGTGAGACTAAAAATCAAATTCAAGCACTTACTTCAATTGTGACAAAACTTGCCTTACACGTTCAAAACACACCCGTTACACACGTGAATGCCCTTAATGAGACTTGTGAAATGTGTGAGACTTGTGGTGGACCACATTCGTACTATAATTGTGACAAGGTTTACAATCAACAACAAGAAGTTTATGCTTACAATTTCAATGAAAATGAGCGGGTTCACTTTAAACCGAATGTTGATGTTAACCCTTTGTCTTATAAGTCTAATAACTATTTGGCTCCCTCGGGTTTTGTAGGTCCTCAAAGACCACCCCCACCTACCCAAAATACCCAATACCCACTTAGGAACCAAGCTCCAAAAAAGGGAAATTTTCAAGGCAATTCAAATGTAAGGAGTTATAATCAAAATTAAGGGAATTTTCAAGGGCAAAACCAAGGTTTTAATAATAATCAAGGCTTTAATAACCAAGGTTTTAATAATCAATGCTTTCAAAATCCTAATCAATCTCAAAACCAAGGTTTTCAAAATCAAGGGTTTCATAATCAAGGTAATCAAGGGTTTAATCAAGGGAATGTTACTAATCCTCAAATGGACTTGGTTCTCCAAAAATTGACCGAACATGAGAGAACTATGAAACAAATGCAAGAGTCTACCGATAGGAAATTTGTGCAAATGTTGCAAGCCCTTAGAACCCAAGGAGCCTTACCTTCTAATAGCGAGACTAACCCTCGTGCTAATGTGAGTGCTATCAATACTCGAAGTGGAGCCACTTTAGTTGAACCTTCCATCTCTTCGCCCATAAAGGAGAGACAATGCCCGAAGGTCATAATGAGTAATCCTACTCCCCCTTTGGTGATTCCTCCCACTACCACTCCTAGTACTAGTTATCCATCGCCTAATGAGCCTAACCCTAAGGTTGTTCAAGAAGCGAGTCCTTCTCCTTCTCAACCTTTAACTTTAAAGCCCAATATCCCTTATCCCTCTAGGTTAGACAAGGCTAAGTTGCTTACCAAAGAAGATGTTCACGTTTCCAACTTTTTGAAAACGATTTCCCAAGTGAATGTTAACATTAGCCTTATTGAATCACTTGCTCAAATGCCTAAATTTGTGAGAATGTTCAAAGATTTTCTCAATAAGAAAGAAAAAATGGTAGAGCTTGTAAACACTCGTTTAAATGAGAATTGTTCCGCGGTTCTTCTCAAAGAGCTTCCCGAAAAGCTAGGAGATCCCGGACGATTCGTGTTACCATGCTCGTTTCCTCAAATTAATGATTGTATGGCTTTAGCGGGTCTCAGTGCTAGTATCAATCTTATGCCATTCTCGGTATGGAAACAATTATCATTACCCGACCTTGTACCGACTCGCATGACTCTCGAGTTAGCTAATAGAACTCTCGCATATCCCGTCGGTATTGCTGAATACGTTTTTGTTCGAGTTGGTACCTTCACTTTTCCCGCGGACTTTTTCGTAGTTGACAATGAGATGGATCCGCGTATTCCGTTAATACTTGGTAGACCATTCTTAAGAACCGGAAAATCATTAGTTGATGTAGCCGAAGGGGAATTAATTCTTAGGGTTGGGGATGACCAACAAGTGTTTAAAATGGGGAAAATCACAAATAAATCAAATGGAAAAGAATCAGTCAATATGATTGATGTTCTTAATTTTGATTATGAAAAAAGTTTTATCAATCCTTTTGAAACTAGAAAGTTTAATCTTCATGATTTTGTGGTACATTCAAATCTACTTTTTGAAACTTCAAAGGATAATCCACTTTTTGAAGAAAATAAGGGAGCTAATGATGATTTTAGTGATGTCTCTTCTTTAAGTGATCATTCCACTTCAGATTTAGAGGAACCACCTTTTGAGCCTCCACTTTTAGATAATCCCATTTACGATACCGATAGTGATGACCCTTTTTCAAGTGTTCATTCACCTTTAGATCTTAGGGAGACACCTTTAGAGCCTCCACTCTTTGATACCCCACTCTACGATGACTATGATGACGAAACTTTTTTAAGTGATCTCATTTCTTCGGGATTTGAAGAGACACCTAGTGACCCTAATGATCCTTTTATCTCTATGAGTGATCAGTCTCCTTTTGATGAGTATCCTCCACCACCAACGTTTGGTACTACTTTAGAGGATTACTCTTTTGAGGACGATTTCGACACCTTTATCAATACTTACTTTCCTAATGAGCATGATTCTCCTACTTTGGATTTCGATTATGGTCTTTACCCTCCTTCGGACTTTAAGAAACCCGTTTCAAAGGAAAAGAAACCGGACGACACCAACATTCGGAGCACTTATGTTTTGACACCTCTTTTTCCACCTTCTTCGGATGAGATTGTGAGGTATATGAGCGGATCTTCTTCAAGTTCCGCTGAGTGTCTTTCTTATTTTCCCCTAAAGGAAAAGGTGTTCGATCTCGGTATCAAAGTTTTTGAGCCATCTCAGTATCCATCTGATAAAATAAAAGGAAACATTTTTAGAGTATTTGGAGCTACGCTTTCACCTTACCACATCTTCTACTATCACCATACCACCCTTTCCTTTAAGAGATCTTTGCCGAAGGATACCCCACTCGACTTATACTTGTGTGATTTTACCACCATGGGGTTTATTTCCTTTCGTGATGGAAATTATGTGTTTGACCCGGGTGGACTTTATTGGGGTATTCCTTATATGAGTATGCTTCACCCTTTATCATGGAGAGATTTTCCTCCCTTGGAAATCTTGGTTTTTCCATGATCCCATTTGAACGATGATATTCGGGGAATCCAGTCGAGTTAGAGACTCGTGATAAAAAAATCAAGCATCGTTTAACTAGGTTAGATTTTTACCTTTTCCACCCATTTCCACCAATAAGTGTAGGGGAGCCAAGTAGGTTGTGTTTTGTGATGTTGTGCAGGGACATGTGCTTTAATGATCCACTTTTGGTGCTTTTGACGCGAACCGTGATCCCATGTTCCCGTGTTTCCATGTACCAGTTCTATCAAAACTATTGTGATTCTTACATGTATATAAATAAGTTGAATAAATGTAATCACTTTAGTTGTCTCTTCCTTAGCAAGATTTAAACAACGTGCACAATGTCCTAAGTGTAGGGGAGTTTACTTCCACATGCTTAAACATTGAGGACAATGTTTATATTAAGTGTAGGGAGACTCCTATCGAAGTTCAGTGGGCTTTTCCATAAATTTGTCCTCATTTTAACTGGAAAAATTAATATTTTTCGACGTTTTTCCAAAAAAATTGATCTATTTTGGCCTAGTAGTATTTTTCTTTTATTTTCTTTTATATCCTTTCCTTTTGTCATCACTACCATATGTATATATTCCATAATAAAGTCAAAAAGAAAATAAATAAATAAATAAAATGGTTTTAACAAGTTTAGACGTCTTTGATATATTAGGCCCGTCATGAATCTTTTGACTCAACCCGAGTTTACTTATCCAAGTTTACTCTAGCTAGTATCCTTAATATGTTTAAATCAAGTTTTGCTAGACTTTTATATAGGGAACTTTAAAATGCGAAAGTCTTAACTCATACGGGTTTAAGAACAAGAACTTTTTGCAAGTTCCTATAATTGATCCTAGAAAGTCGTTTATCAAGGGAACATTAAAATGCAAATTTTAAACTTGAAAAAGTCTAAGAAGTTGCAAGATCCTATAGATAACTTGAAAACCCAAAACTTTGATTTAATAGGCTAAGCATCCACGAGTCTCATTCCTTGAGATTTTAAATTGTGGAGAACGAGAGATGATAGAGTCAATTATAAGTTTTGTATTCTTTCATAAACTTATATGAGTTAATTATAAGCTTTTTCTCCCAACACTTGTCAATAAATAATTGCAATAAATAAGGTCGTACGATTTGAAAAGTTACTTAGCTTCTAGCTCAAAATCGTTTAAAAGTTGCTCGAGATTAATTAGAGCTCATAGCCAAGGCATAACGTATTGAAGGGACGCGAAGATTGGCGTATCCAAAAAGGCCCTAACAAGGCATAAGGATATCTGAGTCCAAAAAGGCCCTCATAAGGCATGAGGATTCACTTTTTTTCTAAAGATCCAAAGATGATGTGAAGATCATTAATCCAAATCAATATGAAGGATCAAGACACACGACGAGAAGCAATTACTCCCCTAAAGATCATGGAGAAGTCTATCCAAAAAGACCCTAACAAGGTATGAGGATAAATAGATCCAAGTCCTAAAAGGAGGTGGATTGTTGTATATCAAAATCCTAAATAAAGAAGAGGATAAATGGAGAAGTGGTGGTCAACATTTGAAGCATCTCTCACTCCTATTGAAGATGTATACCAAAATGAAGAGAAGACCATAATTTCAAGAACGTCTCTCAAGATTTGAAGTTTGAAGTCAATGCCAAATATCGGTCCGAGAAAGGTCTCAAATTGTGAAACAAGTTATGCCAAGATATGAACTTTATGAGATTTCGAGAATCTGCTTTAAAAGATTTTGTGCTTTAGCTAAATGTTGATTAAATCGTCATACTTTATTTTCGGCCTTAATAAATTATCGAAATAAGTCAAAAATGCATCCTCATGATCATTCAAGACAAAAATAAAATACAAGAGATACACCGTACGAATAAGGGGGTCTAAGTGAATAATTAAACCACATGAGTAAGTGTTCGCTTTACTAACTTGTAATTACAATGATCTCGTTTTTATGCTTGGTATGGGGAACGTAAAACTTGAGGGCGATAAATATTCATTACACCAAAAGTCCTAATTTAAGTCTTAGATTTCTTTACAAGTTTCTTCCATCAAACAATTTCAAATAAATGAATAAAATGGAAATTGTTATATCTTTTGAATATAGTTTTAATCCTTTTATCGTTTTAAGTTTCTTTTATTATACTAGTAGTAGTATATCGTAATAAAGGCCGAGATGGGTTAATTATGATGAAAAATGTAAAATTGTGCTTTAAAATTGTGCATTGAATGGGGACATTGCAATGGTCAAGTGTAGGGGATTTAATAAGTGTGTAAACACTTATCCTTTGACCACTTAAAACAATAAAAAACGAGACCAAAACGTGTATTTAATATCGTAAATGTCGGAATCATGCGTGGTTTATGTTTTTGTTGTGAAATAGGTACAAATGATCAAAAGGAAAGAAAACACGGGATTTCACGGTCATTTATCGAAGAAAAAGCCAAAGGACCAAAAAGTGCCAAAAGAATGAAGTTTGGAGGGCTAAAGATGAAGATTTGATGAAGATTTTACAACAGGGACCATTTTTTGCCAATCTCCAATGTTATCCACTAATAAACCACATTGAAGAGAAAAAATTACGAAGCCAACGGTCCCGACCTCGCATCGTAACTCCTCACGGTTTGTTCTCTATGAATTTTTTAAGTTTAATTAGTTTTAAAATTAAATAAATTGTTAGAAATACGTTTTTACGTATATTAGAAGTATCGGTCACTCCACAATATTATTCATGTTGTAATAGCTCGTAGTTAACAAATAGTTATTAGTTACTTATTTAGTTAAGTAAGAACCGGTCCATGGGTTTGTCATGGACCGGCCCAAGCCCAATGTAGCTTGGAAGTATAAATACCCCTTTCCACCATGGAAAGGGGTTGGTTGTTGAATGTTTCTCATTTTCACTTATTGAAATAACACATAGTTTTCTCTCACTTTCTCTCTCTTGTTTCTCTCTCTAGAAATCATCAACCCCCTTCATAGATTCATAGATTATCAAGATTCTACATTTGGTATCAGAGCTATGGGGTGATTTAAGGTAATGATTTGTGTGGTTTTTTAGTTTTTGATTGTATTAGTGTTCTTTAAGAAGATCATCTTGATTCTTGGAGTTTTTGGTGTTTTTGTGATTGGGATTAGTGGATAAGTATTAGTTTTTACTTATTATTGTTGAAATCACAAAACTTTTTGGGTCATTTGGTAAAAATCTGGGTTTAATCTTCATTTTTATTGGTCGACTGTTCATCGTAACAAACTTCTGATTACCCAGCAAAAGTTCCGAACCAACAAGTTCCGGATCAACCAAAAGTTCCGAACCAATGGTGCAAAATAATAAGTGATTGTTTTAGAATACGACTTGTGAAAAATTAATGGCTAAATGGTAATTGAGTGATCTTGCTTTAGAATACGACTTGTGTTCGTTCTATGTGATAGGCATTGCTTTTAGATCTTGGAGATATGCTAATTGGATGCGATACTTAAGTTGTGTGAGATTTTCGAGTTTAGTTTAACTAAGCAAAATTAAGTTGACTAAGCTTATCAATGGAAAGGTAAAATGAAATGAAAAAGTTATAAACAAAAAGGAAAAGAATTGAAGAATATAGGGACTTAAGGTGATAATTGTGGAAGTAGTAAAATTTGACCTAAGTCAAAAGCTAACCCCCCGCCTCCATTTTCTTCATATTCTTCACTGTTTATCTCTCTCTCCTTGCCGCCATTGTTAAAACATACACAAGCTCACAACACTTGATTTTAATCAATCCGTTCCGCTCATTTGATTAATAAGGTAATAATCATCATTCCTTGATTTAAAATTCGTCTAATTCATCACTATCTCCTGGTAAACGACTCGTTTAATTAAGATTAAGTCCAAATTAGGGTTTGTGTCTTATTAAGCAGTAATTGATTAGGATTTGTGGTGGGTTTTATGCGGAATAGCTTTAGATGATGTGGTGTTGCCTTAGATTGCTTTAAATCTCACAAACGCGCTTAGAATTAATCATCATAGCTACGTTTGAAAAGTTCCGGATGAACAAGGATATAAACTTCCGAATGAAGGATTTTTTTCTGAAAAAACTTCCGAATGAGGAAGTTCCGAATGAAGGAAGTTCCGAATGAAGAAGTTCCGAATGAAGGACTTCCGAATGAAGAAGTTCCGAATGAAGGACTTCCGAATAAAGAAGTTCCGAATGAAGAACTTCCGAATGAAGAAGTTCCGAATGAAGAACTTCCGAATGAAGAAGTTCCGAATGAAGGAATGTTCCGAATGAAGAACTTCCGAATGAAGAACTTCCGAATGAAGGAAGTTCCGAATGAAGAACTTCCGAATGAAGGAAGTTCCGAATGAAGAACTTCCGAATGAAGAAGTTCCGAATGAAGGACTTCCGAATGAAGAAGTTCCGAATGAAGAACTTCCGAATGAAGGAAGTTCCGAATGAAGAACTTCCGAATGAAGGAAGTTCCGAATGAAGAACTTCCGAATGAAGGAAGTTCCGAATGAAGAACTTCCGAATGAAGGAAGTTCCGAATGAAGGAATGTTCCGAATGAAGAAGTTCCGAATGAAGGAAAGTTCCGGATGAAGAGTTGTTTGATTAATATTGTTTGCCTGTTATATGTACTTGTTGTATTATGTTATGAAATGTGTTATGCTTAGAAGTAAGAATGATATATATCTATATGTTTTTTGTGCATCAACCTTTCATGTCTTATCTTAAGCAGATACAATGACTAATCCAACAGTACAAGCAATCCAAGACTATAGAGAAGCCGCTATTGCTAAAGCACGAACCCTCAAGTTCATACCCAACAATTACCGGCTGAAGCAAGTCTCAAAATCCACTCACCATGGATTTAAAGTAGCCATAGCAATCCTTGATCAATCCTATTTTAAGAATGCTTTAAGAAGTAGTGCCTCGGTGCCTTATGATTATATGTATGAATTTTGGGCTACCAAGGAAATCACTTCAAACAAGATCACCTTCACCATCGACAACAAGAAGCAGACGCTCACAGTTTCAGACTTCCGTAAGATCTTTGGTATACGGGATACACCCAAAGGCATGTCATTTTCGAGGGATCCTACTAAAGATGAACTCATGGAGTTATTTGACGCTCTTGGATGTCCTGACATACGAGTTGCGTCTGAGTTTACCACTACTAAAGTAGGACAACCTTGGAGAGCATTGTTGGGTATTCTCAGTAGATGTCTTACACCAAAAACAAGTGGCCATGATGCTTTGCGCAGTCCTATTATAAACCTCTTCTATGGCATGTACAAAGCTGCAAATGCAGATTATGCATTGTTGATATGGGAAGAATTCACCTTTCAACTCTTCCATAACAAGAAGCTGAAGACAAATTTCTTTCCTTATCCTCGGTTTATCAAGCTTATCATTAATTATTTTATGAAAAATGATGCTACTATTGATAGGCGTGCAGTAAGTCGTTATCACACTGAAGAAGCTGATGATACTGTGGATCTAAGGCATGAAGGACCATCTGGTGGTGTCATTCCTGGTCCTATTCCCGATTACCTTCTGACGGATAAAATTAAAGGTTCTGCTGATTACAAACTACTGCAACTAGAAATCAAGAAGTTAAAAGCAAACCTTCAGACTGGAGAAGACTCGTCTACTACAGTGAAGAGTAAAGGTAAACGCAAGCAACCAGCTGCGTTACCTGAACCCGAAACCAAGAAGAAGAAGACTGAGGTTAAGAAGGGAAAGGGTAAGGCTGATGAGATGGTTTTACGTGACGAACAAGATGTTGTTGATCCTACTCTTGACAAGACAGAGAGAAAAATGATGAAGATAGCAATTCAAAGGAGTAGGAAAGATACTGGCGGTAGTGGTTCAGGTGCAAGGGTAAATGTTGAAGAAGAGTACGAGGAACCAGATAATATTGATGAGTTTGGGTCACCTGAACGGTATTCTACTTCGAAGGAGCCATCAATCCCTGTTTCAGCAAGTGTTGAAAAGGAGTCCGGTGCTCCTACGATCATGGTGTCTACTCAACCGTTAGTAACTCAACCAATAGCAACTCAACCTCCAACAATACAACCCTTACCAACCAGACCGGCTTCAACACCATTCCTTCCACCACCAATAACTCCTATCCTTAGTACCGTAGTAACAACCGAGCCACTTCACTCAACCCAGAGCAGCTCTGTAACATCTACAATGGCTGCATTGGTGATGGCCGAAATGTTGGATAAACATACGGATAATCACAAAAGAGAAATGGATGAACTTCGTCAAGAGCTACATAGACGAGCTCAAAGTGAAGAAGCATCTAGGAAAGCCCAAGAGGAGATGCTTGCTAAGTTCGCTGCAGATATGGAATTGACGCGAAAAGCTCATGCAGAAGAACTAGCTCGGGTTAAGCAGGCTGAGGCTGATAAGCATGCTGCACGTATCACCAGACTTCAAGCGATGAGGGATAAATACAAGGAACAGAAAGAAGCACTTGAAGCTTCTGTTGAAGAAAGAGTGAAGGAATCTGTTGAATCCCTTATGCCTAAACTAAGTGATGAGTTGATTGTCATTTGTTCATTTGGGAATACACACACTTTTACTCTCAACCTCTCTTTCTCTCTCTCTAAGCCAACAATGGCTTCCACCACCATCTACCACCACATTAGACCACCAGATCCATAATAGCATTTCTACATTTGGTATCAGAGCCTCGGTTCTATCCTTGGATCGTGTTTATTTATGCGATTTGGTGGTCTAATTCATTCTTGTGTCTCGTTTTATATTATTTCTGTCCATTATCACAAAAAATTTTTGGTCACGTCTTCGTCTTTTTTGGTCCAATCTGTCCAAACAGTTTCACTGGTTTTATCAAATCATGAGTCATATCTGGTCCATGTCAGTGTGTATTGTTTATTCTAGTTGTCATCAAACACTTGTCCATTATTTTTTACAGTTTTTTTTGTTCTTTTTACATATATCAGATTAAATTTCTTGGGAAAAGGACAAAACACAAAATAATTGGGCAGATCCACCTTTTTCGGGTCCTTCAAAACCCTTTTCAGATTGGGTTTCCGATTGAACTTTCAGATTGGGTTTCAGATTGGGTTTTCGATTGGATATTCAGATTAGATATTCAGATTGAACTTTCGGATTGGTTATTCCGATTGGGGTGATTGTTTGATTCCGATGACAGACTTTCAAAAACATTCCGATGGTGACTTGAACATAACTTTTGACTCAAAAACAAAAACTATTCCGATGGGATTTTTTTTTGTTTGTCATTCCGATTGGAGTGTTTTTAAAAAGACTTGTGCACCAAATTTTGTGACCAAAACCAACCCATCGTCTAAACCAACCGAGTCAACTCGGTAATTACCGAGTTGACTCAGTCAACCCACTGAGTCGACCATAACTCAACATCCAACCTTTTATCACCACAACTCCAAAACTAAACCTAATTCCCGTCGTCACTTATATCCCATCTAGACTTGGACTTAAAACAGTAAATATCAAAAAGATCTCAGTTGATTGTTTTTCGATTAAGGATCCTTTAAGATCTATTTATCAAAAACTGTTTTTCATCATAGATCTCATATTTGGGTTTTTACCCATTTACTGTACGAAAATAAGTATGGTTTTTAACAAATATGTTAAAACCAATCTTTGTTTCGAATTCGTCACATCAATCACATGCAATCTGAATCACAAATATCAGGGCTCACACCTTTATTAATATACGAAATTAAAATAAGATTAATAACAAAATTGTTATAATCTTTATTTTGTTTCGATTCTCTAAACTCAAACCGACATGCATCATGTATCACCTACCTGAGACCATTTTAGTGATCTTGTTGCCGCATCTATCTCATCCTCTATGCCTTCGGTAAATGATGGAGAAAATTGAGTAAGGGTGTAAACTTGGTTTAGAAGTGCGTTGGGGACGGAGAAAATGGAGCATGGGTGATCTGAGGTGTTTGAGATTAGAAGAAGCGGAGGTTTCCAGAAAGGTTGGTGGGTGTTAGATATGGGACGGATTAAACAAGGTGAGGAGATAAGTTGGGAGAGAGAGTTTGGTGAGGGCGGAGTAAACGGGAATGTGTGAGAGAAGTTGTGAGATTAGGTATTAAACTTGTGTGAGATATTTAGGGTTGGGAGAGTTATAACCAAGTGTTATAACCGGGTAATGGAAATTTGATGGGCCAAGTTTTTACTTTTCAAGTGATAGGGCCATGGACGCTCGTTTTTTTTTTTCTGATAAACATTGGCTATGGTTACATTGGAGTTGGGCCAGGCTAAATGATTTGGGCCATGAAGGCTGAAATGTGATGGACTCACATTGCTTTAAAAATTGGAATGATTTGAACCGTGTGTTTTAATAACCCATACACACAAAAATTTTTTAAACATACAAATTTTTAAATAAATTTGTTGTGTATTAAGTTTTAATTCATTGTGACATCGGGTCGAGACAAAAAGTAACGAGACATTGTTAAGGAGAATGGATGCTCAAACAAACAAGTTCCTTTTTTGAATTTGTAGTTTTTTTGTTGCATTTGTGGTTCTTTAATTTATTCTTGATACTGATTGGGTGACGAGAAATGTGACGCGACAAAATAACGTGACAAATGTGACAAGAATTTATTTTGACGAGACCAAGAAAAAATGGGCGATTTTTTAGTGGCTACAGATTTTGTTTGATCGGGTATTAATTACGTGACGTTGAAGACGGATTTTTCGAAGGCGTGTATTTATTTTATCTTTTACTAGATAACTTGCTCGTGCTTAATCCTAGAATGAAGACTTGGTTATCTGGTTTCCGGGTTCGGGGTGGATGGTTGATGACTCGGATAACTATCACTTAAAGGGGTTACATTGTTGTACTCAGTGTCACGCGCATAGTCGACGTGGATAATTTCAAGAGGTGTTGTGCTTATAGACTTCTTCAGTGATGCATTGAGTACTTAGAGATTTCTCCACCGTTCTTCATTCAACAATAGTGCAAACTTAAGTCACAAGATCGAAGGATTTTTATTCAGCTTCACGTTTGATGTATCTGATTCATTCTTTCAGTGGTCACTTCAAATTGCTTTCATGTGGGATGGTAAAGGTGGCCATGGAGAGTCTATGAGAAGAGATTTTCGATCAACAGCTGATTCTCACAAAATATATAATTCAGCTTACTTATTATTCTCACGAGATTTCAGGTTTATGTGCGTACAATTTATTGATGGTTCCGAGTTTCGAAACCATCAAGGGGGAAGAAGAAGACACATTGAACGCACAACGAGTACACGTGATGAACTTCATACCTTCTTTTGATTTGAAGATATTCCGGGATGACATTTGTCATAGCCGCAGAGAAAATCAGTGTTTTAACTTGTGTCGTTATCAATCTCCAAACGGTACACTACTGATTCGAGGTTTAATTGTTTGATTGTTGCAATTATTCATCATCATTATCCTATATGCATTCCCGGGACTTAATTGACTCTGGTGCATCTCCGGAAGAAGACGTGTGCATTTCCGGGACTTAATTGACTCTGGTGTTACGATGTCAACTTCATGAATGGGATAAAGTGTCCACTTCAGTATTTGAGCTTCATAATTGGGATTGATTTACCTTCTTCAACTATGTGTGGGAAGAAGTGTCTTGATTCTTTCTGGTATGCATAACTTGAATTCTCAGGGGGAAGAAAAATTCAGAAGAATTATTCAAGCGTGAGAAGAAAAGTTGTTGATCTGCTTGGGGGAAGCTATTTAAAATGATTCTACATCAAGTTTACGTGGCATGAATTAGGGGGAAGCTAATTCAGAAGCTTCTCCTTAACCATAAGTGTATGGGTTACTTAGCTCGTGCCGTTACAGTATTTCTTCTACAAGTTACTTTAAAGATGAGTCGTTTTGAAGACGAAGGCCTCAGAAGACTTCATCAGCATTGGATGCTTCATGAAAGCTCTTGTTCTTAATTATTTTGTACTTGTTAGGAAGAATATTGTAAGGAATTCTACACGTCGTCCCATGGGGGAAGATTGTTGGAAACTCACTTTATGTGACGACATTTAAGAATTCCCGTTAGTTATCATAGTCACGCACATTTAGACTAGACTAGGCTCTTTGTATAGTTTAGGTTGTGTGCGTGACTATATATACCCCTCCTTAGCTTCCAAGGAGGGGTGTTGATTGTCATTTGTTCATTTGGGAATACACACACTTTTACTCTCAACCTCTCTTTCTCTCTCTCTAAGCCAACAATGGCTTCCACCACCATCTACCACCACATTAGACCACCAGATCCATAATAGCATTTCTACATAAATAGTTTAATAATAAATAAAAAATATATTTTCATAAATTAATAAAAAAATAATAAAAATAAAAGTTTTTATTTTATAATAGTTAGTTTAGTATTGAAATAATTAATTTTGATTTTTAAATATTTTTAGTTTTAGTAGTTTTATTTTTATTTATTTTTATCTATTTTTAAACTAACACAAAAATATTAAAAAGAAAAAAAATAGCATGTGTGTTTTTTTTTGAGTAATTAGGTGCATGTTTCTAGAAGATTAAAGATGGTGGAGTTGGTTAAAGTAGATTAATCAATAGCCCTTGGATAAAAGAATAATGAAAAGTGAAGATAGTGATCCATGTGAAGTGCTCCCATTGGTCTATCTAAAAGTATATTTCATCCTATTGGTGGAAACACATCATCACCTACCAAATGACCAAAATGCCCTCAAGTTAAAGAAGAGAAGGTGATTAAAAGCCTAAAAAGACTAATCTACCCCAAGCACCTTGACTTCAACTATAAATAGCACCTCATTTTTCTTCATTTTGTATGTAGATTTTAGGTAGCTAAATAATGTCAATTTTATTTCTTGTTTTTTAAATGTATTTCCTTTAAACTTTGTACTAAGCTTATTATTAAGCTCTTTTAATATTAATAAAAGTCAAGTTTTAGCTTATTCTCTTAGCTTATTCTCATTCTACCTTTCTTTATCTTTTTACTTTTAATAATCTTTATTTCTTGTTTTTTAAATGTATTTCCTTTCAACTTTGTACTAAGCTTATTATTAAGCTCTTTTAATATTAATAAAAGTCAAGTTTTAGCTTATTCTCTTAACTTATTCTCATTCTACCTTTCTTTATCTTTTTACTTTTAATAATCTAGCTTATTATTTTAGGATTAGTTTTTATTGTTGCCTTATTTTCATATATCTAGCTTATTGTTGGAGTCATTATTTAATTCGCTTTTAGCATTTTAAATCTCATAAGTTCTAAGCTTAGGCTTACAACTTATTTATAAGCTAGCTTTTTATTTAAGTACTTTTAGTTTATATCTATTAATTTTTTTAAGATCTATTAGTTTTAAGTTTTAAAAATTAAAAATACTTTTATAAAACCAAAAAAAATAGTTAGATCTATTGGTTTTTTATATTAATTAATTTAGACTTATAAGTTTAGAGTTTAAAATTTTAAGTATTTTTATAAATCCTTAAAAATAGTTTAGATCTATTAGGTTTTTAAATAGATTAAGTAGATCTATAATTTTTAGCTTTAAAATTTAAAATACTTTTATAAAATATTCTAGATCTATTAGTTTTATTTAAATCTATTTATCATATAATAATTATTGCTTATTATCCTAACCTTTTATGTTTTCTTTGATCTCGGCGTATCGATCTATCACTTTTGAAGAGAAGCAAATGGGTTGAATAGTTTTGGTTGATTAGTTCAATTAGTTAGAGCGATTGGTTGGCGAAAGTTGTATAATTTTGGGTAAATTAAGAGGCCGTGTACTTTACGATCCAAATTCGGGTTTGCTTTTGATAGTTTTGGTATTGGGAGGCCGTGTACTTTACGGGCCGTATTTTGTTGATGTTGTTGATGTTGTTTGTTTAGAGCGGTCATCTTCGGACTAAGGGTACTAAAGTTCTCCTTTTTATTTTTCTAGCTTAATCGTTTTAGTTTTATTAATTAGATCGTTATAGTTTAAATTGTTTTTAATAAAAGTATATTTTTCATTAAAAAAACCGGTTTAATTAGTTTTAGTTATTATTATTTGTTTTAAAATATAGATTTAGAATTTTTAAAAATTAGATTTCATTTAGATAAGCTTATTATTAGTAAAAAGTTTACACCTTTTTGTGATTATTAATCTTATTAGTATTTAAAGCTTGTAGCTTTATCATCTAAAAAGATTAATAAGCTTAAAAGGTTGAAGCTTTATGCTTTATTTTTAAGTTTATCTTTGTGATTTCATTTTTTTGTCACTTTTATTTGCTATTACGTGCTTGCATTTAGATTAATTTTGCATTTAGATTTATTGTTAATTATAGTTTATTTTGGTTGCATCTAGATATAAATTTGTAGTTTAATTTTATATTGCATTTTAGAATAATTTTATGTGAATTAATTGCGCTTTTATTTTTATATATTCCTTAGCATACATATTTTTCCCATTTTGAGTTTAATTAGGCAATAGATACCAAACAACTATTATTAACCAAAAACAATTAATCTTGTGTTAAGTTGTGAATCAATTCGATTCGATTCGAGGAGAAGACGATATACTAAAAATGCTATATTATACATCATCTTCAAATTGCTTCCCCTCAATTCTAGCATGTATATCTTCCCCTTTTTGTCACATCAAATAGGGAAGGAAACAATGTATGCAATCGAAGATTCTCTAAATGTAGGCTCTGTGTAATGATTTTGAAGAAAAATAACTATAATATCCTTGATGTTGAAGTAGAGTAACCCAAACCTGTGTTCCATATCTTGTACTATCCATGTGACGAAGTGTAACCATTATACAAAAATCCTCATTCTTTGTGAGACACTGAGCACGATAATGTAACTCCTTCAAGTGATTGAAAATATGTGCATAGAGTACCATAAGAAAAATCACATATTCCTAGATCTTGTATCACTTCATCAGTAACAATGTAAGCACAAACAAGTTATCTTAAAAGTTAGTGGTTGGAAGTTCACGACTTTAAGATATGATAAAACACAAACTCGCGAAAATCTTCTTCGAACATCAAACTTACCATAAGAATTCTTCCCCTTAAGCCAACACCTCTTTATGACGAGTCTTAATGAAACAATATCTTCATATGTAAAAGCTGTAAGCGAATAACTCTTTCACAAGGCTATCCCGATTACATAAGAAATATTACTCCAATAAATTACTTCACGAATTATTTCTAACTCACGTAAAAATCATTGATCCCTTTAAAAATATCTGAGCCATTAATATCAAAATGATATTCTAAATAAAATAGAGATTCCATATGTTGGCCCTTATGCTTGCAAGTGCCATATTCCATTTAATATCCATCTCTTCCAAATTCTCCTCACTGATTTGCTCAAGGTCCTCATATGTAATCACTGAACCATTGGGCAATGCATCAATGTATGCACACATTGTTTCTAGATCAATACCAACAGGTTTAATCCTTGGTGAGTCAACATTGTATGTGTCAGCGTCTGAATGTGAAGCGCTGACAAAGGTTGATCCACCGCTGACATAAGGTGATCCAGTAATAGGATGCACATATGATTCTCTCTTATCAACTTGAGCTTCACTATGTGAGATGAAAGCCATGTTTCTAGAGGTAGATTTGCTTCCATGATCCAATAAGATTTCATTCTCTACAATCTTTAGCTTATTGTAGACGTCATCAAAAGTATAACTCTTGTGGGCATTGGTAGAAATTATAGACCTAGCTTCAATCTTCCATGCATCACCAAGACCTTTAAGGAAAGTAGTAATGATATCAGCATCATTATACTCTGTTCCCATAAAGGTCAACTTGCTAGTAATTTCTAGAAGTCTGCTTCTTACCTCACTTAGCTTCTCATTGGGAAGAGCCTTAAACACAACATACTCATGCAAAAGTTGCTTCTTCTTTTCTAGGGCAGTATCATCATTACCACCATAGTTGACTTGAAGAGCTGCCCAAAGTTCTTTGGCAGACTCAAAGCTCCTATACTTATGCTGATTATTTGGACCCGGGGAGAGTTTGAGAATGTTTAAGGTCTTCATGTCATTCTTTCTCTTGGCTATATCAGCAGTTGAGACAACTCTTCCATCCTCAGGTCTTTCTTTACGTTCTTCAGCAGTAGAACCAGTATCAGACCTTGCTAGAATAGCAGCAGCAATCTTAGCTGCTTTATCAAATTCGTTTCCATATTCAATAATCTCCCAGAGAGTATTATCATGAATTTGAAGGTATTGTTCAAAATTGAACTTCCATTGTTCAAAGTTGTGAGGGTCGAGCATGGGGATTTTTAGGTTGTGGGTTGGTGAGGAAGAAGATTTTGTACCAGACATCTTTTCTAGTTTTAGGGTTTTGGTGTTTTTAGGGTTTATTGTTCTTCTAGATCAAAGTTCCTCAACAAGCTCTGATACCACTTGTTGATCCCAAACTTAGATCGATTAGCTTTGTGTTAACGAGACTGGATCAAGTTTAACACTTAGAGAAACTTTGTTGTTGTATGAACAATTCAAGTGTTATGCGGAATTAACACTTAAACTAAAGACAAGTAAAAACAATAAACCAAACTTTCACTATTGATTGTTTATCAAACTTAAGTACAATGAAAGTCGAATACTGAATAATGTATATAAACTATAAACCCTACGACCTCCTTTTATAACATAAGGAGTTGTGTACAATGGATAAACTATCAACTATTTTAGGAAAAGATAAATATAGAAAATACAATATTTGAGTATATCTTTTTTTCAAATAACAAACGTGTTGACTAAGTTTTCTTATCAGTGCTTGAACTTCTTCTTATCAGCGCTTGGATATCTCTTGTCAATGCTTGATCTGTCAGCGCTTGATTTCTTCCTATCAGCGTCCAATTAACTCTTGTCGGCGTCAAAGTGTCTTGGCTAATTTTATTCCCAACAATAGGAACATTTATGCCCACATACATGCATAAAGACTTGGATGGATCACAGATGCATGAGTCTCCCAAAAGCTCTACTAATACTAGTGACTTTGTCTCTTGTACTTTCAGTGACAAGGCAAGTGACTATGCATCATGTGATTCAAGTGAAGAGTCAAGACCTTCGAGTCCTAAGACAAATGACACTACTACTACTAGTGATAGGATAGGTGATGAGAGAGTTACTACTGCTTCTACTTCCATTGTTTTTAATTCTAGTTTGTTGAAATCTAGGAATGTTGATTCTCCTAGAGTGGTTTGTGATAAGAATAGAAGTTTAAAACAATGTCATTTGAATAAAAGGTCTTTTAAAACATGCTTTGTTTGTGGTAGTAAATTTCATTTGATTAAAGATTGGTGTGGGATTTTCTTCTAGATGATTAAATCCATGTGCCCAATCTTTTCCTTCTACTAAAAGGACCTCTCCTTCAGCTTCTACTGCTTGGAGAAGCAATGCCTTTATCCCTAATAGACCAACCATCAATTATTTTCAAAATTTTAATCGGAATTATGTTGCTACTTCAGACCGAATGAATTTTGGATTGGGAAATTTGGGGTCTGCTGTTAAGCCCTCAGCAGGTTGTTCTTGGCTACAAAATAACACCCATATGATGCACAGGCAACACAAGAACAACAGTGGATCTCATCAATCTCCATGGCTATCTACTAATGATCCACAAGGCAGACTCAAGCCATAAATGGTTTAGGTCCCCTTAAAACACTAACTGTTACATGTGTCTTTTGTGTTGTTGTGGATTACTCCATATCAAGATCCATCTCTTGGAATTGTAGATAGTGGATGCTCTAGGAGCATGACAGGGAATAAAGGACTTTTGACTAACTTTGTACCATTTCAAGGCGGGAAGGTGTACTTAGGAGGTGGTGAAGGAAGGATCTCTGGCAAAGGAACCATTCAGACCCCTAACCTTAATTTTGAGCAGGTTTACTATGTGGAAGCACTTCAACACTTCAACTTGATTTATGTCTCTCAGATTTGTGAGAAGAAGCAGTTTGTCCTCTTTAAGAATACTAAAGCACTAGTGTTGTCCAAAGACTTTAAGTTACTGGATGACTCCCATGTTCTACTCAAAATCCCAAGAATACATAACCTCTGCAGTATCAAGTTGAATGAAGTTAATCCTACTGGTCAACTAGCCTGTTTGGTTGCCAAAGCATCAAAAGATGAAGCCACCAAATGGCATAGGAGGATGGGGTATGTAAACTTCAAGACCATTCACAAGCTGGCTAATATGAACTTGGTCTCTGGTTTACCTCCCAAAACATTCAGGAATGACATCAATTGCCTTGCTTGCAGCAAAGGCAAACAGCACAAAGCATCCTTCAAAGCCATTACTGCTCTCAGCTTAATAATTGAACCATTACAGCTACTACATATGGATTTGTTTTGTCCTACCTCTATTAGGAGCATTGACCATAAACACTATTTTCTTTTGGTAACTGATGGTTATAGCAGGTTTACATGGGTTTTCTTTCTGGCTTCTAAAAGTGAGACCTACACCATTCTCAAAGACTTCATTGCACTAATTGAGAATCAGTTGTCCAAGAAGGTAAAAGGTATTCGTTGTGACAATGGAACCGAGTTCAAGAATGTAGACCTCATAACACTTTGCAATTCAAAAGGTATCAAAAGAGATTACAGTGCTGCCAGGACTCCTCAATAGAATGGTGTTGCATAAAGGAAAAACAGGACCCTTTTAGAAGCTGCAAGAACCATGCTTGTTGATTCCAAGCTTCCGACTATGTTTTGGGCAGAAGCTGTCAACACTACGTGTGATGTGTTGAATAGGGTTTCCATTACCAATCCACATAAGAAGACTCCTTATGAGCTACTCGCAGCCAAAGTCCCAAGCATTACTCATTTGAAGCCATTTGGCTATCCTGTCAGCATTCTAAATACTAGTGACTATTTGGGGAAATTTGATGGCAAGGCGGATGAAGGCTACATTGTGGGATATTCAGCTCAGTCGAGAGCCTATAGGGTCTACAATCTCACTGCCAAGCGTGTCATTGAAGCTATCAATCTCAGGCACTTTGAGGAGAAGACAAACATCCAAGGCAAAGGTCCTGAATGGTATTTTGATCTTGACTATCTCAGCGACTCATTGGGATATTTTCGTTTCAAAACTAACCAAAATGCAGGTACACAAGTATTTGGGTCTTCTAGTGCAGGTGATACTACTAGCTTTTCAGACTCCGATGAGGATGATGACATTTTTGTAATACCATCCTATTCCACCACAGTCGCTCCGGACAACACTGCTACTCCTGTTGGTACTACTTCTTCAGACATTGTGGACTCACAAGGAGCTCTTGATACACTACTTAAGCAAAAACAAGATGCTACTACTACAGCTACCCAAGGAGGCTTTGAGTTTCCTTTGGATACTCCTGCTGTACCAACTACTCCTAGTGACCCTATTGTTACTCCTAGTGCAAGTTCAAATCCTATTGGAAGCCCTATTAGTGATCCTACTTCCACAACTAGGTTTTTTGGTCCTTCTAACCTAGGAAACTATCAAAAGAAGTCTTCAACTAAGTCGGATGATATTCATATGCAACCAATAGATGGCATTTTCGACTCTACTTCATATGATGATGGCATTGTTGGGGATCTTAATAACTTGTCACCAGAAGTGGAAGTAGCTCCTACTCCTATTCAGCAGATTCATAAAGTGCATCCTACTACTCAAATCATAGGAGATCCTGGTTCTACTATCAAGACTCACGACATGCATAAGAAAGCAACTTCTGGTCATCATGCTCATGTGAGCTACATTGAAGACCAAAAGCGAAATAATCACACATATTTTCTTCACTGTTTGTTTGCTTGTTTTCTGTCACATGTGGAACCTAGATATGTCGCTCATGCTCTTGAGGATCAAAGTTGGGTAGAGGCTATGCAGGAGGAAATGGAGCAATTCTTGTTTCAAAATTTTTGGATCCTAGTTGATTTACCAGATGGCAAGACAGTAATTCGTACCAAGTGGATTCTCAAAAACAAGAAAGATGCAAGGGGTATTGTGGTGAGAAATAAGACAAGACTAGTAGCACAGGGTCACACTCAGCTTGAAGGCATATACTATACTGAAGTTTTTGCTCCTGTTGCTCGCATTGAGGCCATTCGCCTGTTTTTTGGCTTTTGCTTCTTATATTGGCTTTAAAGTATTTTAGATGGATGTCAAGAGTGCATTTCTATATGGAAAGATTGATGAAGAGGTATATGTCACTCAACCTAAGGGCTTCGTGGATCCACTTCATCCTTAGAAAGTCTACAAGGTGGTTAAAGCTCTTTTTGGACTTCATCAAGCTCCTAGAGCTTAGTATGAGCGTCTATCTACTTTCTTGTTGAAGCATGGCTACAAATGAGGCACTATTGACAAAACATTGTTCCTTAAGAGGAATGCTAAAGATATCATCCTGGTTCAGGTATATGTGGATGATATTATCTTCGATTCCACTAAGAAGGAATGGTGTGATGAGTTTGAACAACCGATGAAAGGCGAATTTCAGATGAGTGCCATGGGCGAACTAACATTTTTCCTTGGTCTTCAAGTCAATCAGCAGCCGATGGTATCTTCATTAGTCAAGATAAATATGTTCATGACATAATTCAGAAGTTTGATGTGGAACCTCTTAGACCAGCAACAACACCTTATGAGGTAACTACGGTCAAACTCAAGAATGAGCCAGATCCTCTGGTAAATGTTCATTTGTACAGGTCCATGATTGGCTCACACATGTATTTGACTGCTTCATACCCAGACATTATGTTTGTTGTTAGTGCTTGCTCTAGACATCAGGTGGCACCTACCGTGTCCAATTTGAATGCTGTCCTAAAAATCTTCAAGTATATCAAGGCACAACCCAAGCTAGGCTTATGGTATCCACGGGAATCACCTTTTGTTCTTGAAGCCTATAGTGATAGTGATTATGCAGGTGCTAATAATAATAGGAACTCAACTACTTGTGGTTGTCAGTTTTTGGGATGAAGACTTATCTCGTGGCAATGTAAGAAACAGACTATAGTAGCTACTTCCTCAATAGAAGTTGAATATGTGGCTACTGCTAGTTGTTGTGGACAAGTCTTGTGGATACAAAACCAAATGCTAGACTATGGGTTCAACTTTATGAACACCAAAATCTTCATTGACAATCAAAGCACTATCTGCATTGTAAAGAATCCTGTGTTTCATAAACGAACCAAGCATATAGAGATTCGGCACCATTTTAAACGTGATGCCAATGAAGAGAAGGTGATACATGTACTCAAGGTGCATACGGATGATAATGTTGCTGATTTGTTGACTAAAGCGTTTGATGGTCCAAGGTTTAACCACTTGGTGGTTCACATTGGTATGGTCAACCCTTAAGGTCTAGGATTGAGGGGAGGCAAAGCCTAAGGGGAGGCTTCTTGTACATGTATATTTGTACATTCTTAATTCTGGTAGCTTCTTACGACATTTTACATGGGTATTTGCTATGTGTGCGACTTCTGGTGGAAGACTTTGGTTACTCCTAGTGGTACTCTTCTGCTCCTAGTGGGTCAAAACCCCTATTATCCACTTGTGTTTGGCTTCTAGTATCACTTTGGGCCACTGTTCATTATGTTGACTTTTGTTGACCACTCGTTGCTCCTAGCGTTGACCTCTAGCCGCTTTGACTCTCAGTCAACGCAAGTTACTTTTGGTACCCATATTTGTTTATCTTTGGTAACTGGGATTCTCTAATAATGTATTAAAGGGCAAGTGGTTACTCACCATTAATGCCTTAACTTGGAAAGGGCAACCCCCATAATTAGGGGTCAATGAACAGTTTTCCCTCACCATTATTTATGGTCAAATGGATCATTTGACTCAATTATCACAACTTAAACACACACACACGCTCCTACCCTGCACCATCTTCTAGCAATCATCTTCCAATCATCAATCATCATCAATGGTTGCTCTTCAGTACAAACCTGATCATAACAAGGTCGCGTACCTAGGTGAGGGCCCCAGAAGCAAGGAGTTCTTAGACATCTTGGAGTTTATCGAGGCATCTAATCTCAGGTATGCATTAACTGTTTGCCCAACTGTGTATGACTCTGTCATTCGCCAGTTCTGGGCTACTGCCGACACCCACGAGGTTTTGGGTCGCCCAATGAAGCTCTATGCCACAATTAATGGTCGCTCTTATGTGATGACTAAAGCCTCCATCAGTTCTGCCCTTCATCTCCAAGATGAAGGTGTCATTATTTCTCTCCCAAATGCGTAGGTTTTGGGTGGGATGGCTGCCATTGGGTACAATCATGAGGGGAAGTTTATTTTCAAAAAAATCGCTTTTCCCTCAATGGAAGCTTCTTGTCCACTTCTTGATTCAATGCTTGAGTCCCAAAGCTGGGAGTTGGGATGCATTTCCCATCTCCCTTGCTACTGGTTTGGTGTGTATTGCCCAAGGTCGTAAGTTTAACTTCTCTCGTTATCTTCTAGATGGTTTGGTTAGCAATCTTAGTGTTACTGGTTCGAAAAAGAAGTTTCTCATGTATCCTAGGTTCTTACAACAGATAATTATGTGTTTGCCTAGAAATAAGATAGAATATGTGCCTTCTAAACTCACTCCTAAAGTGTATGCGAATATGACGATTGGATATCTCGGTCCTCAAAGGCCCCTCATTGGTGCTATGCTGAGCCTTGCCCAAGGGGGGTCCCAATGTGGTTCCTCCGGTTGATCAAGCCGAGGAGGAACCTCAGTTGGTTGATGATCCCATGGAGGAGGAGGTTCTTGCTACTGGGGTTGGAGGTTGAGGAACCTGCTAGAGAGGTGGTGGTAGAAATGCCACTTACCTCAAAGGCTACTTCTTCTACTCACCCACATGTGTCCCCATTTCTTGACTCTCCCCCTCCTAGTCCAGTTCACCCCTCTACTGAGGAGCCTTCTAGCTCTCATGATCCTATGACTGGCCAATCCTTTGTTTCCGGTCCCAATGAAGCATCCCTTAAACCAAGTCCTCTTGGTGGGGAAGCTGAGGAACCTGTTACTCTCACTTCATTGCTTTCTTTAGTGCACATGTACTATGAGAAGATACTATCTTTGGAGGATGAGCTCAACAAGCACCGCAAGCTCACTAGGGATTTTGTGCTCCCTTAGGCAAACAGAGTAAAGTCGTTGGAAAATTTGCTGAAGCGTCATACGAAGAAGGTGGTTTTATCTGATACTGATGAAGAAGAGGAGGAAGATGGTTTGACTATTATGGCCAAGGTTGCATTTGCCGCAAAGCTGAGTGAGGACTTACCTGCTCCTCCTAGTGCTTCAAGCATTCCACCTACTGCTGCTGGCCCCGTGCCAAGGACTGATAATTCTGGTCCTTCAACCTCAACTCCTGGTCCCTCTCATGACAACAAGGTTAAAGCCCCAATGACTGATGCACCCTCCCCTCCCAGGAAGCGAACTCGCAGACAAATGGAGGAAGAAAGGATGGGAGAGGAAGCTGCTCAAAAACTCCAAGAGGAACTCGACCAAGAGGCTGCGGCTGCCTCAACGGTTGCGGCTGGGGATGAAGCTTTGAAGAAACAAAGGTATGAACAGGTTAAGCACAATGCCATATTTTGGGATAACAAGGATCGGATGGATGTGGTTACCATCCTTACCTCGGATGTTTCTCAATTCTCTGATATCTTGGGTTCAGATGTGAACCAAGGGAATGGGGTGAAGCGTGCTATGTCTTTGGTTTAAAGGCAAAGGGAAGACTTGGTTGCTCAACTTCGGAAACTTCATCGCGACAGGCCTCTCTCTTATGCTGAACAGAAGAAGCTCATGCAGCAATATGTGAAAAATCAATCTGGATCTTACTTCACCTATGGCTGGACTTGGAAGAGAGTCAAGAAGTTGTCTGATGATGATCTTAAGGATTTTTAAAACAAGATGATCAAGCAAAAGGATGTGCCCAAGCCTGCTAATTCCATCTTTCGCCCACCTCCTCCTGTTGCTCAAACCCCCACTCCTACTGCTGCTCACACTCCATCCTCCGGTGTTCATGAAGAAGGAACATTTGGTATCCCAACTTCTGTTGAGGGTACTTCTATTGTTCTCTCGAGTCCTTCTGCAAAGTTTGATCCCACCCCTTCTCATGTTGAAGCTACTACCACACCTGATGTTCATCCTACTCCTGTTGTTGATTCTACTCCTCCACCGGTTTCTGCAACAACCCCTACACCACTTGTTGCTGCAATTGCTACTGCTTCTAAGATTTTTGATTTGACTCTTCAGGATGATGATCACCCTACTACTGCTGCTGCTACAAATGTCAAGGTCAAGGAGGAACCCTCTCATTCTGCCCCCACCCCTTGCTGGTCTATTCGTAAGAACAAGGCTCGAAGGGGCAAGGATGTTCCATGGGAGAAGAGGGATCCTTCACACCTAATTGATACCTCTTCTGATAGCGATGATGAAATCCCCCTTAGCCGTGGCAGGATTGTGCATTGGGAAATTCAGCCATCCCCCATTGTTGCTGGTACATATACACATATGATCAAGAATAGTGATGGCTACCACAAATATTTATATGGGCTTCAAATCATATTATATTGGGTAGAACGTCGTGATCTTATGCTTCTTTATGGATTGGTTGATGCTGCTATCCCCAATTCTCCTAGTGTTGTTCCTAACTGGCCTGGTCTGGTTCTTTGGGGTGATTTGAAGGTTATGTTGGACTTGCCTCCTGGTACCCCTAGTGCTGGGGTGTGGACTGAAAAACCCCGCTGCATCATTTCTAGGTGGGAGTTGTATGCTGGTTGTGGAGTACATTTCTTGGAGTTGGAGTCTGGTGCTCGTGTGTTTATGCTTGTGGATTTGGAGTATCCACTTACCATTGCTAGCATGGAGGCTATGTTGGAGTGTCACCTGGTGGTGTCAAATACTCCTTCTGGTAACGAGTCAGCTATGGCCACCACTTTAGTTGAAACTATTCAAGATCGGCTTCTTGCAGACAAGGTTGCTGCATATGGTTAGTGATTGGTTTGTTTCTTCTATACTTTTGATTTCTTATACATTCTTTTCACCAATATGTATAGTGATTGGTGACTAACACTTTTATTATTTAAAACAGTATATATATATATATATATATATATATATATATATATATATATATATATATATATATATATATATATATATATATATATATACTTTTATATAATATCTGCTTATACTTCTAACATGTGATGGAAAATTCAACGCTTGTGAATAATATAATATCTGCTTATACTTTTCCATCAAGAAAACTTTTCTATCATGGACATTTCACACTTGGGCTGTTATGAGGTGTACTAGTGGTGTTGGATTCTTCCACACAACAAATGGTGTTCAACTCACCATGTCTCGCAGACAAGAAAGAGTTGGTTCACCATGAGGGTACGACTCTGGTGTGAGTATCAAATTCGTTGATGGTTGCTAGTTTACCCAAAATTGGAAGGTTTTCACTTGCCTTGGTCCTAGACTGAAAAGTGGCTAGTCCAAGGGGGTATGGCTCTTGGTAAAGACTCTCATCAAATCCGTTGATAGCTGTAATAGCTTGCTCAAAGCTATAGGGTTTTCAGGTCACCGATGCTTTATTGTTAAGAGTTGGCTAGTCCGGAAGGGTACGGCTTCTGGTAAAGACTTCAATCAAATCCATTGACGGTTGTGATGATTTTCCCAAAATCATTAGGGTACTCCCACTCACCATTGATTTACGTTCTAAGAGTTGGGCAGGGTTCTGGTCTCCCAGGGTGATGCTTATTCCACCACAAAGACTAGCTAGCCCAAGAGCGCGCAACTACTTGTTAAAGGCTTATCAAATCTGCTCATGTTGCTGTGAAGATTTAACACGTGCAGATATTTTCCAAGCTTTCAAGAAGCTTCTCAGAGTTCTTAGTTGCAGTGTGCTTTGTGCTTTCACTTCTGATGGTTATTTTGATGCTTTGGTTTTGATGTTTCAATCCTCAAGCTACTTTTGCAAGATCTACCAAGAAACTTAAACTCAACCAGTCAAATTCAAGTTTAGGGGAGGATTGTTAGGACCTATGTAATAGGTAATTTGT
The DNA here is from genome assembly GCA_025667525.1 of Glebionis coronaria. NCBI lineage: Eukaryota > Viridiplantae > Streptophyta > Magnoliopsida > Asterales > Asteraceae > Glebionis > Glebionis coronaria. The sequence goes on along the minus strand of CM046876.1, from coordinate 173,376,975 downwards.
AATAGATGAACTAAGAGGTATATGGTTCCTCCTGGTCCTATTAGTAGTAGGAGCAATACGTGCTCCTGCTCTAGTAGAAAGTCAAACAATATTATTCTTAGTAGTTTGTTAGGATATGCATGAGATGTTTTAGGAAAGGATATGCATATCAGTAGTTACACATTTTATGTTTAATATAGTTTAGGGTTTCCTTGTAGTATAAAAGGAACCCATTGGCAGAAGGGTTAGACACACCTTTCACCAGTATTCATTTCATATCAGTAGTAGAAATCCTTAGTAAGGATCAAGTTATTTAGTTATCCTGTTTCTTCTTGTTCTTAGTATTTGTATTCCGCACTTATACTTTGTATTTCATTAAGAGTCTCTCCGTGAATAGACTTGTGATTACAGAAGTTGTTCACCATCCTTAACAGGCTGCAAGATCTACGACTAGTGGACCCAATAACATTAATTAATTTATTTAACTTAGCTTAATAAATTAATTTCATATTACCCAAGGTTTAATTAAATTAGTAACATGATTTAATTTAATTATTTAATAATCTTTTAAGGTAAAGTTTAATTAATATCATTATGTATATTATTAATTAATAAGGACTTATAAAACCATGCATATTATTATTAATTAATAATCATTACGTTATAACTAAGATATTTATTTTATTAAACTTTACTAATGTTATTACATTAAATAATCATGACTTATTATATGCTTATTAAAGCTTTAGCTTATATTATACTTATTTAATAAGCTTTTACTAATTATGGAAACATGTTAAATATGGAAACTTTCTATTTTTAGAAACTTGCTATTTAAGGAAACTTGTTTTTTTAGGAAGTTACTCATTATGTTACTACTAGAACTATAACATATAAAACATGGAATACACTAATCATAACACATGAAACACTAATATAACACATGATTAAACATGAAACAGTAAAACAAGTCAAGAACACTTAAAACAAGACAAGAACATGTAAAACAAGTTAATAACACGTCAAGTAAACTAATAATCAGTAAATACAAGTTAAACAGACAACTCATTCATGCCCCTTTTATTATGCAGCTATCATGAACTCGAAGTAATTCATCCGCATTCGTTTTCATCCTCATTACTGGATACAAGGTATGGATATTCCGTCCTTTAGTAAGGACACTCTCTTCCTATATTAGGATTCCCCGTTTGCATCCATCTATCTTCCCAGTAGTTACAGTAAACATATCAGTAATTAACATGATTAATATTTTAGATTTGCCTGAGCTATATACATGCATGCTAGTTTCACCTAGTTATGGAGGTACCATAACCATAACACTAGAGACACCGGTGTTATGACTCTTCCGCGGTGAGAGTGATTGCTCGCGGCGTACCTTTCAGTTATTTGGCCTATTTTATTATTATCATGTGGGGCGAATGGGTGCATCCTAGTACAAGTTTAAAGAGATTACATGGTAACTGTGGTGTGTGCCTTACATCTGTTACATGGAACTGATCCCTCCACACGGACTATTATAATTAGAGGCAACCCCTCTAATTGCATGACGAGATCACCCCTCTAAGTATTCATGCACGTTGATACTTCATGACCTATATGGGCTCCAGGCATATTTAAAATACAATTTTCAGTATAAAATAAATATAAGTCTTTTCAGAATATAAACCAGTATATTAACATACACTAGGTTATCCAAGACTTACATTTCATATTAATCTTCCGCTGCACTTTACTTCATTTCATACTTTACTTATGTTCATGCCATTCATATCATTGTCATATATCTGTTCACTGAGCGTAATGCTCAGCCGTATATTTCCTTTCCATAACCAAACGGCAGGTACCAAAGTACAGACTTGAGCCTTTGGAGGACGTGCATAGCATGGAAGTTGCCTTAGACTTCTTCTCCTTTTGCCTCATATACTTATTCTTGCTTGGACACTTGTTTTGTCCTTCCTAATTCATTTAATTTATCTATGTTTGGGCTTATGTTTAGGAACCGATCTTTGATTCCGTTTTTCCCTTTATGGTCATTTATGTTTTAGGACATTTACCTTGCATGCTTTGATGACACTCCATAATTATCATGTAACGGTCCACTTATCATAGTGGGGTGTTACATTTAACATTTTTAAGAATTTTATCACCTTCAGACTCTTTGTGAGCAAGTACACCATTTTCTGTTATAGGTGTAGCAACATGTTTACAAGCTAATAATCCATATTCATGTAACAATTCAATGCAATACTTTCTTTGACTCAAACACATACTATTTTTAACTTTCAAAACCTCAATTCCTAGAAAAAAACTTTAATTCTCCAAGATCTTTAATTTTAAACTTCTTATTTAAAAAACTTTTGACTTTGTCAATTTTAGAAACATTATTACTAGTGACCACAATATCATCCACATAGACTAATAGAGCTATAAACACATCATTAACATTTTTTACAAATAAAGAATGATCATTTTTACTTTGTTCAAAACCAGCTTCAAGTAAAGTCTCAACCAATTTTTTGTTCCATTGTCTTAGAGCTTGTTTTAAACCATACAAGGACTTGACCAACTTACAAACTCTACTATCATTAGCATCACAATAACCAGGAGGTTGTAACATATATACTTCTTCATCTAAGTCACTATATAAAAATGCATTATTGACATCCATTTGAAATAAACTCCAATTATTCTGAATAACCATATTTATAAAACATCTAACGGTACTCATTTTCACTGTAGGACTAAAAATCTCATCATAATCTACCCCTTCTTTCTAACCACAACCTTTAGCAACAAGTATGGCCTTATACCTCTCTACCTCACCATCAGCTTTATATTTTATCTTATAAACCCACTTACAAGGAATAGCCTTTCTGATAATAGGTAAATCCGTCAATATCTAAGTATTATTAAAATACAAAGCTTTCATTTCATTATTCATAGCTTGAACCCAATTAACATCTTTAATATCCTGATTAAAACTATTAGGTTCAGCAGTTTAATTCAAATTACTAATGAAGCAACAATTAACATGAGACAGAACAGTATGATTAGCATATTTATTCAAACCATACCTAACTTTAATGTCTAACACATAATCATTTAACTTCTTAGGTAATTTAGACATTCTATTAGACTTTCTAACACCACTACCAGAACTTTCTCCTACTGTTCTTAAATTGGCATCAAAACTAGGAACCTGGTTTGGAAAACAATGGACATTGCCCTCAGATGAAGAATGTTCATCCATTGATGAAGCAACATTAATACCTTCAGATGACTGGTCCTCTACAGTATCATCTAAATGACTCACAGATGCCTCCCCTGCATCATCAGATGGTCCCCTTCCATCATCATTGAGACTTAAAGACTCATGGGTGTTAGACTCAAAACAATAAAAAAAATTATTATTAACTTCAGAAGAAATACTAGACTCAACATTTTGATTAACATCTTTCAATTTAAAAGGAAAAATTGTTTCATAAAATTTCACATCCCTAAACCAATTAGAACACACTTTTCAAATTTAAAAGAAAATTTATCAGAATTATTCAAAATAGTTGAGAAACACAAACACCCAAAAGATCTTAAATGGGAAATAGACGGTTCCTTATTATACAATTTAGAAAAAGGAGAATGACCAGCCTGAACAGAAGAAGGAAGCCTTTTAATTAGATGAGTAGTAATTGACACACAATCAGCCCAGAAACTAAGAGGAATACCTCCCTGAAATAATAAACTTCTAGCAACATTAAGCAAATGCCAATTATTCCTCTCAGCAATGCCATTGTGCTGAAGGGTATAAGCACAAGTAGTCTGATGACTAATACATTGGTCATTTAAAAAACAAGCCATGGTATGATTCAAAAACTCAGTTCCACTATCAGATCTGATAACTTCAATTTTCTTAGAAAATTGATTAATTAACAGATTATAAAAATCCTTAAAGCGTCTATAAACCTCATCTTTATACTTATGCAAATAAACCCATACAACCCTACTAAAATCATCCACAATAGTAAGAAAATATCTAAAAGCCTTCTCTAGTAGTGACTCTATAAGGTCCCCACACATCAAGATGAATCAATTCTCCCAAAACAGAAGATTTATGATCACTCAAAGGAAAAGGTTCTCTAGATTGTTTAGCAAAATAATAAATTTCACAAGGTTCAAAATGACCAGGTTTACTTAACTTTAATTGTTTTTTAAACACCATCAAAATTTCGTCAGATGGGTGACCAAGCCTATTATGCCAAATAGACTTAGAAACATGACAACACATGATTAAAAAATTACTTTTAACTTTAGAAAACTCACAATTCACATCAAACATATATAAACCACCAGTCTCATCACCAGTCCCCAAGGTAGTCTCTTTTCTCAAATCCTGAATAATACAATCATGTTCATTAAACCCAACATGAAACTTACTATCTTTAATCATTTTATTAACAAACGACAGACTAACAGTATATTCCGGTATAACCAGCACATCAAATAACACCACATTATTAGTTAATCTTATATTCGCAACAAATTTAATTTTAGCCACAGTCCCATTAGGGTGTCCTACAGTAATATTAAGATCTGAGATATCAACAATATTTTTCATATTATTCTATAGAAGATGTAATTTGCTGGTTTGCCCCTGAATCAATAATCCACCCAAAAAGCAAAACTTTATCACCCATTTTGATATTAGCATTAAAAACTTATAGAATTGATTATTGAAAAAAAAAATTACATTAAAGAAACTAAAACCCATACCCGCCATATTGGCATGCACCCCATAATTACTCTTTTCACCAATAAGACTCTTGAGTTTACCAATTTGTTCAATAGTAATGGCAAAACACCAGTACTCTTATTCACATCAGCACTATTACTAACATTACCAGTCTTATTAAACCCACCAGTATTATTATTAGAAAAATTCTTTCCATTATTATTTCTTTTAAAACCATCGAGATAACCAACAAGCTCAAAACACCCGTCAATAGTGTGACCTTTCATACCATAATGCTTACAAGACAAAGAATTGTAGGCATTACTATTACCCTGGCCCTTATTAACCCCATTATTATTAACCTATTAAAATTTCTTCCATTAGACTCAGATTTAACAAGAAAGGAGCTAACCTGAGCTTTTTGAACCCCATGACTAGAACCAAGACCTCTATGTGGCTCCTCCCTCTCAACAATAACAAAAGCATCTTTAACATCAAGTAATTCAGTCTGAGTTAATAAAGTACTCCTAATAGGTTGATACACATCATCCAAACCTATTGAAAACTACATTAACTTCATTAACTGAGTATGCTTATCAATTTCATCTCTAGCCTTACAAGAGCAAGGAGTCAACTTAGTTAAAATGTGAAACTCTCTCCACAGAGAAGTCAACTTATGAAAGTATTCAGAAACAGAAAGCCTATTTTGTTTAAAACGGTTAATCTTTTGCATCAAAACAAACAAAATTGACCCATCAAGTTTATCATAAGTTTCTTTTAATTCAGCCCAAACTTCAGCAACATTTTCAGAATATACTTGACTCAAATACAAATCCTCAGAAATGCTACTCAAGAACCAAGATAAAACCACAACATTACATGTGTCCCATTGATTAGACAATGGAACACTATTAGCATAAGTTTCTTTAACACATGTACCATCAACAAAATTCATTTTATTTCTAGCATGTAAAGCAATATTCATAGCAGTAGCCCAAACTCTGTAATTCTCAGAACCAGTTAACTTCAAATTAATCACAGAACCACTTTTATTATCATTAGATTGTAAATTGATTGTGCTAAATTACACCTCTTGTTTAGGAAAACAAAAGAGCGTAAATGAGCGGTAAGTATTAAGTGGTGATTCAGGAAAATAAAGCACTAATGACCCAATGAAATTCGTTTCCCAAGGAGGTATATGTGTGTGAATAATTCGTAATTGGTTTGAGATTAATATTGGTTAGAAGGGGATGAGAAAAGAGGATGACGAAGACGTGAAATTAATTACTACTACGACTTAACGTAAAACCGTAAAATGAGCAAAAATAAAAATTAATTCTAAAAATTACCAAAAATTCACCAAAAATCAAAATAAATAAACTAAGAGTTTACCAATGATCAAAACTTTTTCAAACCTTTTAATTAATTAAATATTAATTTTTAAATGCTAATTAAAGCCCTAAAAATCAAATTAATTATCAAAAAGCCCAAATAAAGATTTTTCAATTGGTAAACCTCTAAAATGACCTAAAAAGATTAAAAACTATTTTTATGAATTTTTAAACTAAGAAAAACTATTTAAAATGATTTAAAAACTATTAAAACTTAAAATAATTATAAAAATTAATCTAAAGATGATAAAATTAATCTAAAAGTTGCAAAAATCCTATTTTAATGTATTTAAGCTAAGAAAAATATAAAAAGTGCAAAAATGTGAAATTTGAAAAATAATAATAAAATAATATTAAAATAATATTAAAACCCAAAAAATATAAAAAATTCTAGAAACTTGCAAACTAGTTTATTATTATCTAACTAAACAGAAAATGAAAGTGAAATTACCAAAATACCCCTATTGGGCCCCCAAATGGGCTAAAAGCAAAAACAGTCCACCTTAATGGGCTTTTTAGCCCAAAAAGTCAAAATAAGCCAAAAAAAATGACTTGGAAAAGCACTATCTGACTCAAAATTTAATACTAAACACAAAACTCTGAAGGCCCAAAAGCTGAAAGTGAGCTTATCACAGCTTAATGAACAAACAACTTATTCTTATTGGGCCATTAAGTTCATTAAGCAATAAGCTAATGCCATAAGCTCTAATTTGACACACAACCTTCTTTTGGGATACTAAAGAGATCTGTAAAAAGGAATTTTGAAAAAGCACACTCAATAAGCCAGAAATAAGCAAAGTATAAATCCACTAAAAGACAAAATAGTCGGGTTTTAGTTCTAGGGCACCTCAGGACTTGATTCAACTTGCAAAATGTTACAAATGACTTCAATAAGCCAAATCAATCAACCAAAATCCAATAAGAAAAATCAATAAGCTGGAATAAGCCAATAAGCACTTATGAAAAAGTCAATTAAGTTGGTTTTCTAGTTAAACCCTAAAGTCAACCCACCAATTGCTCCAGTATGAACAAATGGGTCAAATAATGAGCACCTATTACAAAATCAAATTTGTTGCTGGTTAAAATAAGCTAAAATATCTTATTGATAAGATGATGTCCAATTAACACTAGCAGGGGGAACTTTCAGTAGGAACTGGTTCCCACTGCCTTGACTATTTGACCAGGCTTTTTAGAGAGATTCTGTATGTTTTATTGGAAGACAAGGGCACCCAAGTGATCAGTTAATCACAAGGAGTCACAATCAAGCACAAAAACATACTTCAGTATCACCAATTAGCACAGAAAAATCAAAAGATGCTCAGATCTAGCACAGACATGGATATTAAGCAGTCATGAACACTTAAGCAGTTTTAAGCTAGAATAAGCACTCTAAATTCAGCCAGATGCATACACAAGCTATATAAACTATGATTAAGCACCAACAAACTTAAATCAATCACTGAAACAAGGTATGGAACAAGATCAAAGCAGATTACACTTGCTGATATGAACTTCAAGAACAATAGCACACTTTGCTGATATAAATGACCAAAGATCCAATTTCAACACTCAAATCCTACTTCCCTGGTGTAACTAACTAGGTTTAATCACTTGTTAACCCTAGTCTATGATTAGATCTAGGTGTCCCTTAAACCACAGCCAATTTCAACAAGTATACAAGATTTTAGAGCCTATTTTTGATTCTAGGTGTTTATATACACAAAGCTTGCAGATAAATGTCTCTTAGCACCAAGTAAACAGATACCAAACCAAAGGAAACAAAAACAATCAACAAAGGAAGGGTCAAATCCCTTTGAATCGGCTAACCCAAACACCCCTTTGGAATCTGATTTTGCAATCTTCCAAAGGATTGTTGTGTTTAACCTATCAAACAAGATCTAATCCACCCCTACAACTGATAATCAATCTCAGAAACACAAATCAAACCTCAAAACACAGATTCACCAATAAACATGCAAAATCACTAAAAATCATATGAAAATCAGAAAAATGAAAAGGGAGAAGGATGCAAACGTCCAAGACTTACATCCAAGCCTTGGATTATTTGAGCTGAGGTACTAGCAAAACAAGTACCAGCTTCCTTGTACCTGCTAAGAACAACAAACCTCAATGATGAACAAATAACAAGAACTTTCTGATTTTTGAAACAAAAGTTTTATTGCTTAAAACCTTGCCTCAAAAACCTTCAAACATGAATAAGGAACTCAGACTTTAGCTTATAAAATACCAAACTTTTATAAAACATAAAGGGAAATCATAAATTTTCAGAAAATCCAACTTTATTTTAAAAAAGGAATTACAAAGATTTAAAAGCTAAAATCTGGAACAAAGGGACTCTCACAGGTTGAGGTCTCCTTTTATAGGCAAATGCTAACATAACACTATTCATAAACCCTAGATGTGAATTTCCCAAATTATCCTTGAGTGCTTCTAGACGAATCCTTGATATGAGCTGTCCAAAATGATCAAGGACGTTCATTTTAGCTTGCTAGTTAAGCAGAGAGTCTAGGCTGTTGATCTTGACATGTGTCCTTACTTGGAGAGGAGGGTGTGATGTGATGGGGTAACGGTTTGGGGTGTGGGGTCCATTGGGGAGTGGAGAAGAGGGATTTAATGTTGGGATGGGTTTCTGCATGTGTGAATCACACGGGGTAACTCCCAATTTCATTTTACCCTTTGTTGGTAAAAAGTAAAATCTGGGTTCATACGTGCTACAGTAAGTTCTTTTGATCCGTTTTTAGGGGAGGGTTATTGTTTGGCGCGTGTTTAGGAGTTTAAACTTCTAAATAGGCAGCTTTGGTCCTTGTTCTTTGGCAAAAGGTGTATAACATGTTTCTGCCAACAAAACTTCATCCCCTTTGTTAAATAAGTTTTCATCTTCACACTTTTGGCACAAAACTTTTCCAAAAAGATATCAAGGGTTATTTTTGCCATTTCTCCATACTTGAGGGACTGAATTTGGACTTTCTTGATCTTCAAAGGTCTTCAATGTATCTTTGACTCCATGAGGGACCAAAATTGACAAATTAGAATTGATAAGGGACTAATCTTGCCATTTCTTCAAAGTTGAAGGACCATTTTGTAATTTTGACAAACTTAAGGGACCAAACTTGTAATTATGAATTCACAAGGGTTTTAAGTGTCATTTCTTCATTGTTTGAGGATCAATCTTGCATATCTTCAAGTCTTCAAGGGTAAATCTTGGATAATTCATGAATTAGGGCCCGGTTCTTTGTACGGATTCGTTTCTCGTGTCCGTTTTTCCTTGTTTCTTGTGATCTTTTGTCTTTTTCACGATATCCATACCTAAAATACACAAGTAAACAAACACAAGTATATATATGGTATTTTATGACATTTTATTGCATTCAAAGCCCGAAAAGAACGATGAGATCATGTATAAATGCCATCTCATCACTCCCTCATACTAAGCCATTGTCGTGCCCTCACGCAATGCTAGAAGAAAGTATCTAAGCATCACCAAAATTCAATTTTATTAACCTTTATTGAAAAGTAAAAGACTTGCAATAATACTACGAAGATGTGTATAATGTGTGCTTTTCATCATGAATGTGACTTTTAGGGTCAAAGAATAGAAACAAGTAAATGTCCCTTAGAGTAAATGTCGTCATCCTTGATTGTCATACATTCCATGCTAAGTGCAAAAACGAGATCATTGTTGGTACAAGTCACAATGCTAACACTACTCATACGTCCAAATTGTGTAATACTTTTTCTCCCCGCAATCCTAGTTATTATAAAAGGAAATGGGTTACTAGCATTTTTTTAGCTATTTGTCATGGATCACAAGTGATTCATATTGACTTATTTGAGTATTTATTAGTCCGAAAGAAAAGTAGCACGATTTAATCGATAGTTAGCCGAAGGACAAAATCTTTTAAAACGGCTTCTCGTGTATCTCCTTAAGTTCATATCTTGGCATAACTCGTTTCACGATTTGAGACCTTTCTCAGACCGATATTTGGCATGTACTTCATACTTCAAATCTTGGGAAGACGTTCTTGAAATTATGGTCTTCTCTTCATATATTTGGAATTTCTTCACTTGACGTTTTTGAGAGATTCTTCATATTTGGACCACGACTTCATCATTTTTCTTCAATCTGTATTTTGGACTTTGATATACAACGATCCGCCTCCTTTTCGGACTTGGATATATTTATCCTCATACCTTGTAAGGGTCTTTTTGGATAGACTTTCTCCATGATCTTTAGAGGATTAATTGCTTTTCGTCGTGTGTCTCGATCCTTCATATTGATTTAGGAATAATGATACTTCACATCATCTTGGATCTTTAGCAACAAAATAGAGCTCCTCATGCCTTGTTAGGGCCTTTTTGGATCTTCATCAATCTTCGCGTCTCGCTTCAATAAGTTATGCCTTGGCTATGAACTCTATTCAACCCTGAGCAAATTTTAAACGATCTTGCGTTAGAGGCTAAGTAACCTTTCAAATCGTACGACCTTACTTATTGCAATTATTTTTATTCCTAATGCATTGATATTATGGGAAGAAAAAGCCACAATTAAAAACATATGAGTTTTTGAAAGAACATTTTCATGTTCTACGTTTAGCATGATCACTTGTCTAACTGTATCACTTCTCGTTCTTCACTATATAAAGACCTCTAATTAAAGAGACTCGTGAATACTTAGCCATGCAAGTCAAAATTAAGCCAAGTTTGGATTAGCTTTCATTAAGACTATATCAAATCAAAGTTTTGGGTTTTTAAGCCACCTATAGGATATTGCATTTTCTTGGACTTTTTCAAGTTTAGAGAATGCATTTTATAGTTCCCTTGATAAGTGACTTTCTAGGATCAATTATAGGAACTTGCGAAAAGTTCTTGTTCTTAACCCGAATGAGCTAAGACTTTCGCGTTTTAAAGTTCCCTATATAAAAGTCTAGCAAAACTTGAATTGAGCGTGTTAAGGAATGTAAATGGCTCCAAATGCCCATCAATTCAAAAATTATCTCTTATTCTACCCATCGGAAAATATACATTCGTGTCTTAAAAATACTTATGAAAACTAAGAAAAAATTTAAAATTTTGCCATTTTTAGCCTTATTAGCAACAAAACAAAACATTGAAAGTTGGAAAACGTGAGGGTGTAGCAAAGCAAGTATCTATTCACCCCCCCCCCCCCCCCCCACCCCCTCATACTTAAAGTAAACATTGTCCTCAATGTTTCGAGTCTAAAGGTGGAGCACCCCCATACTAGAGACGAAGAATCGAATGCTTAGAATCTAGCATGGAAAGGGTGATCAACAATATATCTAAAGCCGTTTATTAAGTATGCTAAAAGATAATTGTTAGAACAATAAAGGATATGTCAATGGATTCGTGAAAAACTTCTTCAAGCAAACGAGGGAGGCTCACGTAAACGAACACGAGAGTCTTCAATCGTAGATGATGATGATGATCTAGATAACACAATCACAAACAACCACGAGACAACGAGTTGGAAGGGTACAAATCCCCTTTCATTAGTTATAAGTAAGCATAAAAGGATAAGCATGGGATCTCCCCCACGAGGCACCTCGTTTTTGATTACCGAGTCATGAGCTCGACTCGATCCCCTCAATGCTAATTATCATTGGGGAAGGTGACTTGGTCGAGGTCAACCATTGAAGGAATTTTCCCACCAAAGTAGTGCTTAAGCCTATGTCCATTCACCTTGAAGTTAGGACCATCATCTTGAGCTAGCTCGATGGTCCCATAAGGAAACACTTGTGTAACGGTGAAAGGACCCGACCAACGAGATTTCAATTTCCCGGAAAATATCTTAAGTCTAGAGTTAAATAGTAACACTTGATCACCAATGTTAAAAACCCGGTTTTTAATCTTTGCATCATGAAACTTTTTAGTCTTTTCTTTGAAAATCAATGAATTTTCATAAGCATTGTCTTAAAATTCATCCAATTCATTCAATTGTATTTTCCAGTGATCTCTCGCGGTCTTTAAGTCAAAGTTTGCATGCTTAAGGGCCCAATATGCCTTGTGCTCCAATTCAATGGGCAAATGACAATTCTTCCCATAGAGTAACTTATAAGGAGTACAACTGATAGGTGTCTTATAAGCGGTCCTAAAAGCCCATAAAGCGTCATCGAGTTTGTCGGACCATGAAGCACGGTTTTCTCCAATCGACCTCTCTAAAATCCTCTTCAAAGCTCGGTTCGAAACCTCGACTTGCCCACTCGTTTGCGGGTGATAAGCCGTAGAAAGACGATGAGTAACTCCATATTTCTTTAAGACCTTCTCGAATTGGTCATTACAAAAATGGGTTCCACGATCGCTTATAATAGCACGAGGGGTTCTGAACCGAGAGAATAGTTGCTTCAAAACCTTCACCACCACACGAGCATCATTAGTAGGTAAAGCCTTAGCTTCCACCCACTTAGAAAGGTAGTCCACCGCGACGAGGATATACTTGTTACCATGAGACGATGGGAACGGCCCCATAAAGTCTATGCCCCAAATGTCGAAAATCTCACACACTTGAATTATGTTTTGCGGCATTTCATCACGTTGAGACGATTTTCCTTGACGTTGGCATGAATCACACGACTTCACAAGTGCGTGTGCATCATGATAGATATAAGTCCAAAAGAAGCCGGCGTTGAACACTTTCTTAGCCGTGAGATTAGCACCGTGGTGACCACCCGTGGGTCCCTCGTGACAAGCTCTAAGGATATTAGAAGCTTCGGCACCAAAAACACAACGTCGAACGAGTTGATCCGCATAAACCCGAAAAAGATAAGGGTCGTCCCAAAAATAGAACTTGACGTCACGAAAGAATTTTCGCTTTTGTTGTGTCGTCATACCCTTGATTATGAAATTCCCCGCATGGTAATTTACAATGTCGGCAAACCATGGGGTGGTGTCTTTAGAATTCACTACACCGAGAGTCTCGAGAGGAAATGTTTCGGTGATTTCCTTGTTCTCGAAAACATCTTGGTGAGGATCTTCTAGACGAGAGGGATGATCGGCTGATAGATTCTCGGCTCCTTTTTTGTCAAGCACGGTGACATCAAATTCTTGGAGGAGGAGCATCCAACGAAGCAATCTCGGCTTAGCATCTTGCTTAGCTAAGAGATACTTGATAGCCGAATGGTCGGTATAAACGATGCTTTTAGTTAAGACGAGATAAGGTCAGAATTTCTCAAAAGCATAGACCACGGCAAGGAATTCCTTTTCCGTTGTGGTGTACTTTAACTGAGCCACGGTCATCGTCTTACTAGCATAATGGATAGGACGGAAATGCTTTTCATAACGTTTCCCTAAGACGGCCCCTATAGCATAATTACTTGCATCGGACATGATTTCAAAGGGTAATTCCGAATTAGGAGCAACAAGAATGGGAGCTTCGGTAAGTTTCCTTTTAAGAGTTTCGAAAGCTCTAACACAATCCTCATTAAAATTAAAAGGAGCATCCTTCTCGAGAAGGTGTGTCATAGGTCGATAGATTTTCGAAAAGTCTTTGATGAAACGACGATAAAAGCCCGCGTGGCCTAGGAAACTCCTAACTCCCTTAATGGTTTTGGGATGAGGTAACTTGGCGATGACGTCTACCTTAGCTTTATCGACCTCAATCCCCGCTTTCGAGACCTTATGTCCTAAGACGATTCCTTGTTTACACATAAAATGACATTTTTCCCAATTAAGCACAAGATTGGTTTCTTCACAACGTTTTAACATTTGCTAGAGATTAGATAAACACTATGTGAACGAATTGCCAAACACCGAAAAGTCATCCATAAGCACTTCCATCGACTTCTCGATCATATCGTGAAAAATGGCCATCATACTCTGTTGAAAAGTACCCGGTGCATTACAAAGTCCGAAAGGCATCCTACGATAAGCAAACGTTCCATAAGGACACGTAAACGTAGTCTTGTCTTGATCACGAGGGTCGATAGGGATTTGAAAGTAACCGGAAAAACCATCTAAAAAGCAATAGAATTCATTTCCCACAAGTCGCTCCAACATTTGATCCATGAAGGTCAAGGGAAAGTGGTCTTTACGAGTGGCGTCATTTAGCTTTCGGTAGTCAATACACACCCTCCAACCGGTCACAACACGAGTGGGAATTAACTCGTTGTTTTCATTAGACACAACGGTCATTCCTCCCTTTTTAGGGACACACTGGATTGGGCTCACCCATGGGCTATCAGAGATAGGATAAATCATTCCCGCGTCAAGGAGTTTTAAAACTTCCTTTTTAATGACATCGTGAATTTTGGGGTTTACCCTTCTTTGACTTTGAATTGCGGGTTTGTAGTACTCCTCCATTAAAATCTTGTGAGTACAAAATTTTGGGTCAATACCCTTAATGTCGGAAATTTTCCACGCAATTGCCCCTTTATAAGCTTTAAGAACTTTCAAGAGCTCGGTTTTTTCATCATTAGCAAGACCTCTTGCAATAATAACCGGAAACTTGTCATCACCTTCCAAGAATGCGTATTCAAGGTGAGAAGGAAGATCTTTCAGTTCAAGGATAGGTGGTTCCTCGATTGAAGATTTTGGTTCAACACTCATAACTTCCATCGGCGGAAGAAATGGTGGAATAGAAATATCATCACTAATCAACACTTCATCTTCATTGTCGATTTTATTTGAAGTGAACTCGCCTCCTTGGAATGGAGTGAGATTTGGTGTAGAATTAGCAAGAATCGGATCCAAAATAGTGGGATTGCCACTTGGCGAGCTATCGGAAAAACCTAACACTTCTTGTGAAAACTCATCGCAAACCACATCAACTAAGTCAATGTGATTGATGGTAGTGATTGCAAAAACATGAGAAGGTTTTGAGTTTTGAGTAGCGTTTATAACAAGTTCCTCTTCGTTGAATCTCAAAGTGATAGTTCTTCCATAAACGTCGATAAGCGATCTCGAGGTGTCTAAAAATGGACGACCTAAAATTAGAGGAACTTGAGGATCCGCGGGGATGTCAACTACTATAAAATCAACGGGATAGTAGAACTTCCCCACTTTCACGAAAACATCTTCGGCTACTCCACATGCTAAAATCGTAGAATGATCGGCCATCTCGATAGACATGTTCGACGGAGTAAGAGCCGGAAGCGAAAGCGATTTCCAAATGGAAAATGGCATCAAATTAATGCTCGCACCAAGATCGGCCAAGGTGAGGCATTCTTTCATATCTTGTATGTCACAAGGAATGAGAAACTTTCCGGGGTCGCCAACTTTTTCCAGTATGCGGTTAAGATAAACCGAAGAACAATTAGAAAGCTTTGAAAGCTTTTCCTTATCGCTCATCATACTTTTGAAAGTGGAAGCGAAACGAGGCATGTATAACAACGCGTCGGCTAAACTCACATCAAAATGCACTTGTTGAAACATTTTTATAAAAAGCTCGATTTGTTGTTCGTTACGTTCTTGTAATTTCTCTTTGTTTCGTCTCGAAGGGTAAGGTAAGGGTGGTGTGGGTTGGTCATGAGGCAACGGCCTTGGAATCTCGGGTTCCATAACTGGTATTGGTTCAACCGTAGGTGTGGTATGAGCGGTACTTCGTGGGATTGTAATATGCTCCTTTTCGACCATCACCTCGGGCTCTTTCTCGATTTCCTTCTCCGTAGAAGTACTTGGACGAGAGATTGGTTCCTTGAAAGTTTTACCACTTTGTGTAGTAATAACCTTCATTTCTCCCTTCGGGTTTGCAATGGTATCACTAGGAAGACCACCCGAGGAAGAGGGTTTACACATGATTGCTTCAAACATTTTTGCCATTCGGTCTTCAAATTTTGATTGCCTAGCATCCGCTTTTAACAATTCTTGCTTAATATCATGTTGTCCTTGTTCCATCTTTTGTTGATTTTCTTGAAGACGTTGGACATTTACTTCCATTTTATTTGCATGAGTTTTAAGTTAATTAGCAAGTTCGTTTTTAAGCTCGTTTTTCAACTCGGATCTTAAGCTAATCATCTCATGTTGCATGTTATCAAACTTAGCATCATTTGCTTTAGCATAATCCAAAAATTCTCCTTGAAGATTTTTAGTGTGAGCATTTGAAAACCTTGTGTAGTGTTTTGAAAATCACGGTTTTGGTTTTGATTAGTGACTTGTCCATTCCCACTTTGATAATTCCCCTTATTGTAGTTACGTGAATTGCCTTGATAATTACCACCTTGGTTGTTGTTTCGATAGTTATTAGCATTTTGATTTGGTGGAGCTTGATTTGGGCGGGAACCTTGGCCGTTTTGGTTATAAGTTCCCGTTGCTACGTAAGCACTCGAAGTGTTACCACCGGCGGTAATGCACTTGGAAAGATCATGAGCTCCACCACAAGACAAACAACTCTTTTCAACCGCTTTAACCGAAGCGGAATTCAAAGCCTCTTGAGCTTTCCAATGAGTCATAAGATTAGCAAATCTATCGAAAAACCGATTTTCCTCATTAGCTTCATCATGTAAGGCATTAATGCTACGAGACGATGACGACGATGACGAACCCAAATTGGAAATACTCGGTGTGTTACGAGGGCTATAAACCTTAGATCTATTCTCGATAATCTTTAAAGCTTCATCGGCCGTTTTGCACAAAAAATTACCACCCGCGGCGGCATTCAAGTAATCTCGTTCATGATCATTAAGCCCATTATAAAAAGTATCAACTTGATGTAATTCCGAAAAATTATGGTGTGGACATTCATGTAACATTTCTTTAAAACGTTCCCATGCCATTGAAAAACTTTCATTATTTCTTTGCACAAATCTTGAAATCTCATTTTTCAAATGTGTTGTTTTAGATGGTGGAAAAAATTTGTTCACAAACTTAGAAACGAGATCACCCCATGTCAAAATTGAATTTGGCGGTTCTTTCTCAAGCCAAATTTTAGCGGGTCCATCTAACGAGTATGGAAACAACATCATCTTAATGGCGTCATGTGGAACATCCTTAAACTTGCTAGTTGCGGTGAGACGATTAAAATTCCTTATGTGATAGTGCGGGTTGTCTTTCTCATGACCTCTAAACTTATTAGCTTGCAACATCGAAATTAAACCCGTTTTAATTTCGAAATTCTCCCCAAGGATAGCGGGAATCACAATGGCCTCTCCAAAACCCTCGGTGGGTGCTTGTAGCAACTCCATCATAGTACGATTAGCCATGATGACTTCTTGTTCTACAATAGGTTCAACAATTGGAGTTTGTTCTTCAATCAACGTCTCTTGATTTGCTTGCTTTTGAAGACGTTTACGAGCTCGTTTTGCTTGATTACGAGTGATCATAAACTTCACGAAGAATGGGGGTGAATAAAGAAGATTCTTTTTGGGTGTTTTGTGAATTTTCAATTTTTTTGTGTTTTTTATTCTTTTTAATTTTTTTGGATATTGGTGTATCTTCGTAGACAAAAATCTACCAAATCTCTCATCGAATCAAACTCTTGATTAAATAAGCCTTAAAGGAATGAAAACGATCACGTGGAGTGAAGGCCTTCGTATGACTTTAGAACTTTGGTGAAAACCAAATTGTTCAAGAGGGTTTAATCACAAAGAAAACCAAGCAAATATATTATACGTAATAATACTTTGGGCGGCAAAACCCTCGATTAGCCTTCAATCTCAAAATACTCACAAGCAAGCGGGGAAACGAGGCGGCGCGAAGCACTTAAGAGCCTTTTTCCTTAGGGTATTGATACTAGGATTTTTGCAATGGGTTCTCTATATTCTCTCGATATCCTCTCGAATTGATCTTGGTTCTAAGTGGAATGATTGTTCTTGGTTACTAAAAAGGGGATTGGTTTTCTAATCTACTAAATGTTTAATGCTCTAAAATGTAAAATTAAATTTAAAAGCAATTAAATTAATAACAATTGATAAAACTAGAATTAAAATTAAACTTAAAATATAAAATGAAGAAACAATGAGAAACAGTAAGACAGACTTAAAAATGCTAAAAAAGAAACAGTAAGTAAGTCTAAAAGAAATTTGATTCGGAAGTATACCTTGATCCGGAAGTTCACTCGGAAGTTGGTTCGGAAGTATTGACTCGGAAGTTCATCCGGAATTTTTAAGGAAAATTTATTCGGAACTTTGAAAAATCCTTCACTCGGAACTTTACTCGGAACCTTTACTCGGAAGTTAGTTCGGAAGTTCACCCGGAACTTTATCCGGAACTTTCTTCGGAACCTTCACCCGGAACTTAGTTCGGAACTTTCTTCGGAAGTTGATTCGGAAGTTTTGGAAATAAAACTTATTCGGAACTTTTGGAACTCATTCGGAAGATTTTGTTCATCCGGAACTTTCAGTTCATTCAGAAGATTTGGTTCATCCGGAACTTTCAGTTCATTCGGAAGATTTTGTTCATCCGGAACTTGGGAATACTCAAGAACAGTAACTATGCAGAAAAACAGGGAGATACGTTTTAATCCAAAATCAAGCTAAATAAGCAAAAAGTTTTTACCAAATTAACCACAAATCATCTACCAACTACAAGGATCAAATCCCAATCACAAAAACACAAATTCAACAACTTTTTAAAATCAAAACTCAACCAAATAAGAACTTTAAGAACTTGAAATGAAAAGAAGATGAATAACAAGATTAATGAAAAGATTAAATAAGAACTTGTATTGATGATTAAAATTCAGTAAAACAAAGGAAAGGATCGAGATTACAAGATTGGAAAACAAGAATCAAAATCACCAAACACCCTAGTGGTGTTGGTGATGTCTACGAACCGAAAGGGAGAAAAAGAAGGAGGAAAAGAAAAACTAAAAACTGGATGAAAAGTGTGAGGGGAACCCTTTATATAGGTGTTCCCTTTGGTTGGTGAGTGGGCTTTCTCCCGTTCTTCTTGCCTTCTCGTCTTTTCAGAAAAGTTGACGTTTTCGATTCTGATTCGGGATTTGTCGTCGATTAAATTCAACTCGTCTTTTAATTTCTTCGTTTAATAGACTTGAGTTTCTTCGACTTATATAAATCTTCCATCTTTGGTCCTTTTTTCGATAAATCTTCGAATAGGCCCAGTGACTTCAAATCTTTTGCATCTCTTGGACAATAGACTTCATCTTGAGTCTTTTTCTTCGATAAACCCCGTGCAATCCCATGTTTTCTTCAATATTCATCTGGTTGGCTCTGAAAACACAATAAACACAAAAACCACGCATAATTCCAAACAAATGATATTAAATACGCGTTTTAGTCTCGTTTTAGCCAGAATTAAGTGGTAAAAGGATGGGTGTTTTCACACCTATCAAATCCCCTATACTTAACCATTGCCATGCCCTCATGCAATGCTTAGTGATAAAGCAAATTTACACCTTTCTCATAATCAATCAACCTTGGCCTTATTAAAATACTATTGAACAAAAATTAAAATACTAAGAGAAATTAAAACTTTAAAGTAAACAAAAGGATGGAAATAACTTGCAAAGAAACCAATGACTTACATTAGGGCTTTGGTGCTGCGAAGATTTATCACCCTCAAGTTTCACGTTCCCCAAACTAAGCTTAAAAACGAGATCATTGTTATTATAAGTTTGCGAATCAAACACTTACACACATGGCTTAATTAAATGCTTAAACTCCCTTATTCCTAGGTGTATCTCTTATATTTTATTTTTGTCTTAGAATGATCATGAAGATGCATTTTTGGACTTATTTCGATAGTTTACTTAGGCAGAAAGCAAAGTAGGACGATTTGATCAATAGTTAGCTAAAGGACAAAATCTCTTAAAACTGCTTCTCGGGATATCAAAAAGTTCATATCTTGGCATAACTCGGTTCACGATTTGAGACCTTTCTCGGGCCGATATTTGGCATGTACTTCATACTTCATATCTTGAGAGACGTGCTTGAGATAGTGGTCTTCTCATCGTTCATAGAGTTTCTTCACTTGGAGACTTTTGAGCGGTTCTCCAACTTTGTTGACTACGACTTCATGATTATTTCTTCAATCTCTATTTGGGATTTTGAGATACAACGATCTGCCTCCTTTTCGGACTTGGATCTATTTATCCTCATACCTTGTTAGGGTCTTTTCGAATAGACTTCTCCATCATCTTTATGGGAGTTGATTGCTTTTCGTCGTGAGTCTTGATCCTTCATATTGACTTTGGGAATAATGCTTTTCACATCACCTTGGATCTTTAGCAATAAAATGGAATCCTCATGCCTTGTTAGGGCCTTTTTGGACTCGCCAATCTTCGCACCCCGCTTCATAAGTTATACCTTGGCTATGAACTCTTATCATTACCGAGCAACTTTTAAACGATCTTGGGCTAGAAGCTAAGTAACTTTTCAAATCGTACGACCTTACTTATTGCAGATAAATTATTAGCAAGTGATGGGAGAATAGGCAAATAATTACACCAAGTGAGCTTGCGCAAGAATACCGACTTATAATTGACTCTATCATTTCTCGTCCTCCACAATTTAAAATCTCAACTAATGAGACTCGTGGATACTTAGCCTAATAAACCAATTAAGGTCTACATGGTTAAGGATACTAGCTAGAATAAACTTGGATAAGTCTATTCGGGTTGAGTCAAAATAAACGCAACGGGCCTAATATGTCAAAGACTTCTAAACTAGCTACACCACTTTATAAATATTTTTGACTTTATTGCGGGATATATACATACGAAAGCAAAGATAAAAATTTAAAATTATGACTAAATGGCCAAAGTTAATAAAATATTTGAAAAATGTTGAAAAATATGATTTTCTGGTTAAATGAAGGCATTTTCATGGAAAAGTCCACTTAAAACTTCGATAGAAGTCCCCCCTACACTTAAGATAAACATTGTCCTCAATGTTTAAGCATGTGGGAAAAGTCTCCTCTACACTTATGACATTGTGCACATTGGTTAACTCAAGTTAAGGAAGGGACGACTAACGTGATCAATTTCAAATGTGAGTATGAAGAAAATTGAATCACGATAGTTGAGAGATAGAACCGGATTTCGGATAACACGGGAGCACGGTTCTTCAAAGATTCCAAGAGTGCACATCCTTCTAATCACATCACCACACAAATACAAACACCTATAGAGGTCCCCCTACACTTAGGAGGTTAAAACATAAAAGGATAGATACTCGGGCTGCCTCCCGAGGAGCGCTTGTTTTTGATAACCGAGTCACGAGCCTGACTCGGCCCAAAATTAGTTCATGGGAAACGTGGTGAGGGAAGGAATCATCTCCTGAGAGGTGTCCTCACCAAAGTACAACTTCACTCGTTGGCCATTCACCTTAAAATTAGGTCCATTAGGTTGAGCGAGCTCGAGAGTACCATATTGAAAAATTTAGGCAATGGTGAATGGGCCGGACCAGTGAGATTTCAGCTTGCCCGAGAAGATTTTCAACCGAGAGCTAAAGAGTAAAACTTTATCTCCAACTTGGAACTCTCGGTTCTTAATCTTAGAGTCGTGAATGAGCTTAGTCCTCTCCTTATAGATCAAAGAGTTTTCATAAGCCTCATTACAGAATTCATTCAGCTCATTGAGTTGGATCTTGCGTAGGTCACCGGCTTTGTTGATATCAAAATTAGCCCACTTCAAGGCCCAGTAAGCCTTGTGCTCCAACTCAATGGGGAGGTGGCATGCTTTTCCGTACACGAGACGGTATGGTGTACAACCAATCGGAGTCTTGTATGCCGTACGAAAAGCCCACAAAGCATCATCAAGTTTATCAGCCCATGAGGCATGATGCTCTCCCACAGTCCTTTCAAGAATTTGATTTAGTCCTCGGTTGGATATTTCAGCCTGGCCATTAGTTTGTGGGTGGTAGGCTGTGGAAAGACGATGATTTACACCATACTTAGCCATGACTCTTGCGAATTGGTCATTGCAAAAATGAGTCCCACGATCACTAATAATGGCACGAGGCACACCGAATCTAGCGAATAGAGCTTTCAAAAAGTTACAAACCACCCTTGCGTCATTAGTGGGTAAAGCTTTGGCTTCAACCCACTTTGAAACGTAGTCAACAGCTACAAGGATGTATTTGTTTCCTTTAGAAGAAGAGAATGGCCCCATAAAGTCGATACCCCAAACATCAAAGATTTCACATTCTTGTATGAAATTCTGAGGCATCTCGTCTTTATATGTGATCTTGCCTTGTTTTTGGCAAGCCTCACAACGTTTAACCATATTGTGAGCGTCACGATATATGGTGTGTAATAACCCGAACTTAAAAATCAACATTTATACTGAGATTTAATCTTATATCTAATATTTGGACCAATAATTATTACTCGACTTTTATTAGTCATGTTCGTTCGACGAATAATATAGATTTCTAGGCTAACCGGCGAGGTTAAGGTTTCAATGTATCGAATATGTGTCATTTATTATTTATTGGAAAAGTATATGTCCTTCATCGACCTTAATATCCTCGTAATGACATAGAAATATTTTCTATTGTCGTCATTTTTATTTTTCATTTTACGAGCATTATTAGTTATTTATGTTAAACGTTTTGGTGCCATTCGTTTACATAACGCGTTAACATTTATTAAATTATAAACCCTCATTTATTTATCGAAATATAAAAGTTCTCCAAATGTCGACGTTTTTATTTAATATTGACCGTTTATTTTTCGTGTCTAACGCGTATCTTTCAAATCGCGTAACTTTTAAAATATCGGTCTTCGATAATACCCGCTTTACAAAATTGTGGGAAAAATAAACTAACACATCCTATATTAGTCATATATATGGCGTGTTGTCCATGAGGTGTAAAATCCTAATGGACATCTGTCCTATATCTTATGCATATCCTGAATTTTAATCCCACTAGATACTATACCAACTCATATTCTTAAATAAGATATTGCACATTCTTGTTGTCTCCATTTTCTTTGCCGAGCAAAGACACACAAAACAAAACATTTCACAAATTCATTTACCACTTAGTTCTTACTTCAAGAATTGGGTCTGAGGTAAATAAGTATTTGAAGGATTGATGTTGGATAAAAATAGCATGCAAGTTATGAGTGTTGATCAATAAACTTGATTTTGGAGTTGCTTACATGATGTTGTCATTTGATCATTTGTAAGGGTTATTTTGATTTATTTGATATCTTTGATTTCATCTTATATTCTTTTTGTGTATATATGTATATATATCCTTCTTATACTGATATTATAATGTAATAGTTAATTTAGGGGTTAATGGACATTGTATATGAATTTTTGACACCTAATATGCAAGCTAGACAAACCTTGGTTAAGTTGTAATATCTAGAAATTCGAACAGTGGCTAAAACGTGCTATATTGTCAAACTCAGAAGGTTTTAAACTTTGGATAATAGTACACGATGATAGGCCTTTGTTTTGTGGCGATTTGGCCAGGTGACTCGCCTCGTGACGATACCCGATGAATTAGGTATGACTGAAACGATAAAAAGTGTAAAATCTGAACATGCTGTGTAGACGGACTGAAAACACTTCTAAGAAATCAGAACCATTAAAAAAGGTAAAACTATGGGTCGTAGATAAATTTATGACGAACTAGAATCAATTGGATAGTCCACCAGTTATTTACGGTTTGGAAATGGCGGCCGAAACGGTGAGAACGAGATTGACAGCCAAAAACAGCCAACTCTTCTAAGTGAGAGAATGGGCAAATGAGCTATGATTAGTATACATTAGTGGTAATTGAACTTATAATAAGTAAACTACATAAGTTAAGAATAACATTGGTAAAAATAACTCATCTATATTATTTACAGTGTAGGAGAAACGATCATATCTACGAGGCATGTCGGAAAATTGTAAGAAGTGGACTATATTAAATTAACGTTTAACATGACGATTTTTATAAAAATCGAAGTGGTATGACCCACTTGTCAGGAATTATAGACTCATTTGTATACTGATAATTATAGAACCCAAGACCGGACCAACGTGAGATTTTAAGTTTATGTTGTGTGAGGCGTTTTTAGAATCCGTAATACATATAAAGTGGATTTGGGCCACAAAAGCCCAACTTACACTTATAATGGCTATTGAGCCATTATTTGGCTTGAGATTCTTAATAGGTTCATATTAATTTTGAAATGGACTTAACTCACATGAAGATTTAATGGGCCACTAATGAGCTTTAATGGGCTTAAATTCAAAATGAGAAAATTGATGGCAAATTGTTATCAAAGGTTCTATAAAAAGTTTAATGAAACTTATACAATGTCCAAACTTACTAAAGTGAACTATTTACATATATGTATGACTTATGTATAGTCTCGACCCTAAGACGCGTCTCGTCATTATAGGTTCGTTCGGTCATTTGTTGACCGTTGGGCATCTCGTTCTCGATCAGTGAGCGATTATTATCTCGTGAAGTCGTGTATCGACTATTGGACGTTTGTTCCTTGATCTACGTGTGATAGCTATATCAGGTGAGTTCATAGCCTCGCTTTTACTACTTTATATGTGTTTATAAACCCGCGAGGGGGAATACATGCTCTTGGTATAAAATATACGTTGTTTATATATATAGTTTTGAGAGGATACATGTTTATAAATAAACACGTGAGGTTTGACTATATGCTTTGAACGAATACAAGTTGTTGTAAATGAATATAAGATGTTTGATTAAATGCTTTTGAAAGATGAACACAAGCGTTGATTTTATTGATTGTGAACCGCTATTTGCTAAGTGCTGTATTGCCAAAATTTGGAAAGTCCCTATAAACCCATGAACCGTTAACTACCCTTGATGGGTAGGCGCTGGTACAGACGGATGGATCCATCGGGGATGGCCCCCACCTGGGCAGGTCGCACCTGTGGGTTGGAGGCTCAGCCAGGTGTGTTGTATTAGAAGTAAGGGGGTATTCGGCAAAATACCTGACTAGGGCATTATTATACTTAAGGCTTCGGTGTCATGGCTTAGTAGAATAGCGTGGACTTTGGGTATTGCATGTGTTGCACTATCGACAGTAGATGAGATTCTTGTGTTCAAAAGCTTTATGGTTTATTTAAAATCCTATTATTCTTTATCGAAAAACCTATGAATTCACTCAACCGTTGTGTTGACATGTTAGCATGTGTTCTCAGGTGTGTAGGTTTAAGAGCAGCTGGAGCATGGAGCCGCGCAGGTTAAGTAAAGGCAATACAAACAATTTCCATTCGATACATTTGACAAATCCTTATTTTTATTAAGGTTTGTATAAATTGTTGGGACCTCTTCTTTTTAATTAACTCTGATTTAATAAAATTATCGAATGGTTTATTTTATAAAACGTCACTTTTGAGGTCCTTTTCTATGACTGTGTGTGATGTGCTATGAAGTAACGCCCAATGTTGATATTCCGCTGCCTTGTGAGTTTGCGGGTGTTACATGGTGGGCCAATAAAATCCCGAGTCAAACACTTTTTTAGCGGTGTAGTTGGGACCAAAGTGACCACCGGTGGGTCCTTTGTGGCAAGCATCAAGGATTTCCAAAGCTGCCGGTCCATCAACACATCGGCGAATAATCAAGTCGGCACATTGTTTGAATAGATACGGGTCATCCCAAAAGTAAGTCTTAATGTCTTTGAAAAACTTTTCTTTTGCTGGGATGTTAACCCGTCAACGAGAATTCCACCCGCCAAGTAGTTTGCAATGTCCGCAAACCACAGGGTTTCATCAGCAGTCGAGTTGATAGACATTAAGGTCTCCAAGGGAAAAGAATCATTGATTTCTTTGTTCGGATGATCCCCCTGGTAAGGATCCTCAAGTCTACTGAGATGATCCGCGGCTAGGTTTTCAGCTCCTTTTTTATCGCGAATTTCAATTTTAAATTCTTGGAGTAGCAAAACCCAGCGAAGAAGTCTTGGTTTGGAATCTTGCTTTGTCAACAAGTACTTCAACGCGGAATGATCGGTGTAAACGATTGTGGTGGAAAGGACAAGATAGGGGTGGAACTTTTCAAAGGCATAGACAACAGCTAAAAGCTCTTTTTCGGTTGTCGTATAATGCAATTGAGCCCCCGTCATTGTCTTGCTAGCATAGTGGATTGGTTGGAAGTGTTTATTCACTCTTTGTCCCAGAACCGCTCCAATAGAAAAATCACTAGCATCGCACATCAATTCAAAGGGAAGCTCCCAATTAGGGGTAACCAAGACGGGTGCCTTAGTTAGCTTATCCTTAAGCGAGTTGAAGGCTTCAATACACTCTTTGGAAAAGATAAAAGGAGTATCTTTTTCCAAGAGGTGGGTCATCGGGCGAGCGATTTGAGAAAAGTCTTTGATGAATCGACGGTAGAAGCCCGCATGACCCAGAAAACTCCTCACACCCTTCACGGTTGAAGGTGGAGGCAACTTAGCGATAACATCGACTTTAGCACGGTCTACTTCAAGACCGGCTTTGGAAATCTTGTGTCCCAGCACGATGCCTTCTTTTACCATAAAATGGCATTTTTCCCAATTCAGAACTAGGCGAGTGTCTTCGCACCGCTTAAGCATACGTTCCAAATTGGCAAGGCAAGAAGAGAAGGAATCCCCGAAGACCGAGAAATCATCCATGAAGACTTCCATGGTTTGTTGAACCATGTCATGGAAGATAGCTAACATGCACCTTTGGAAAGTCCTGGGGGCATTGCATAAGCCAAAAGGCATTCTTTTGTAAGCAAATGTGCCATAGGGACAAGTGAATGTTGTCTTCTCTTGATCTTGGGGATCGATGGGTATTTGGAAATAACCCGAGAAACCATCAAGAAAGCAGTAATATGCATTACCCGCTATACGTTCAAGCATTTGGTCAATAAAAGGTAGAGGGAAATGATCCTTTCTCGTGGCATCATTGAGTTTGCGGTAGTCTATACAAACTCTCCACCCAGTAACGAGACGGGTAGAAATTAACTCGTTGTTTGCATTGGGAACAACGGTTATTCCGCCCTTCTTGGGCACACAATGGACTGGACTAACCCATGGTGAATCCGAAATAGGGTAAATCATACCTGCATCAAGAAGTTTGATAACCTCTGTTTTGATGACTTCATGGATTTTTGGATTCACCCTTCGTTGGTTTTGAATTGTGGGCTTAAAGTCGTCCTCCATGAGAATTTTGTGTGTGCAGAAGTGAGGATCAATTCCGCGAATGACGGATAATTTCCAAGCGATAGCCTTCTTATGATCTTTAAGCACGGCGATGAGTCGAGTTTTCTCTTCATCTTTCAAATCCTTTGCGACGATGACGGGCGACTTCTTCTCTTCTTCAAGGAACACATACTCGAGATGGGGTGGCAACTCCTTAAGTTTTAAATCCGGAGGATTTTCGACGGGAGGCGTATTCAAAGTCGGAGTATCGATAGCAATAACCATGGGAGATGGTGGAGAAAGGTTGTCTTCGTTGAGAAGGTTATCAAAGAAATGCATGTCTTCATCCTCATCGGTGGGAGAATCATCATTAGCTAAGTTCACATCTCCCATGGTGGCTTCAAGATTGTTCCAAAACAAATCACTTTCTCCAAATAGAGACAGTGATGAATCAATAGAGGAAACGGTTTCAACATTGGGAAGAGAGGTAGGAATATTTTTACAAGCATCATTAAAGTGTTCTTCACAAGCCTCATCCAGAACATCAATACAATTAACACTCTCGTATGAATAAGGTTGTTTAGACAACTTTCCCATGTTGAAGACGATTTTATCGTCACCCACTCTCATGATAAGCTCACCGGCTTCAACATCGATGAGAGTGCGACCGGTCCTCAGGAATGGACGACCCACGATCAAGGGAACACGAGGGTCCATCTCGTAGTCGACGACGACGAAATCGGCAGGAAAAGTGAAATTGTCGACTCCTACAAAGACGTCTTCGGCTATCCCCACTGGATAAGCAACCGTACGGTTAGCTAATTCCAAAGTCATTTTGGTGGGGACTAGCTCGGGGAGAGATAATTGCTTCCAAACGCTTAGAGGCATTAGATTAATACTGGCACCTAGATCGGCTAGGGCCATGCAATTCTCTACTCCCGGGAAATTGCAAGGGATTAAGAAACGACCTGGATCACCAAGCTTGGTTGGCAATTTCCTTAAGAGCACTGCAGAGCAATTCTCATTAAGTTGGGTGTTGGAAATATCAAGAAGTTTTTCCTTGTCACTCAGAAGATCTTTAAAAATTTTCGCATACTTAGGCATGTGAGCGAGAGCCTCAGCGAAGGAGATATTGAAATTCAGTTGTTTGAACATTTTAAGAAAGTTCGAAACCTGAATATCGTCCTTGCTTTTGAGCTTCTCTTTCCTCAACCTAGATGGATAAGGTATATTGGAAGAAGAGGAAGGCTTCGGGAGAATAGGATCACTCACATCCTTGGGTGGAGGAGGGGTAGAAGTAGGAGGTGGAGAAATTGGGGAAGGAGAAGGATGAGGAATAGGAGCAGGTGACTCGTTCTCCTTAGTCACAATCACCGGTGGAGGTATAGGAAGCTCGGGTTCCTTGGTACCTTTACCACTGCGAGTGGTGATTACTTTCATCTCTCCTCTTGGATTCGCAACGGTGTTACTCGGAAGAGTACCCGAAGAAGAGGGTTGATTACCTTGGAAGAAACTAGCCATCATGTTCTTCAAGTCATTCGTTTGACTATCCAACGTGTTTCTCATGTCAGCTCTCAGATCGTTCCCTTGTTTCACCAGGTCTGCTTTTAGGTTGAGCACTTCCCGCTGAAGATTTCCCACGATCACATCGTTAGTCCTCATATAAGTTTCCACTTCTTGGTGAAGAGCGGTGGGTTGGTTGGGAGGAGCATTGTATGCGGGTGGTTGATAAGCAGGTTGCTGGTAGACTTGGTTGTTTCTTTGAGGTGGTTGTTGCTGTTTGTGAGGTGGTATGTATGGTGTACGAGGTTGTTGTTGTTGTTGAGGAGGGCGATTGAGGTTTTGTTGTTGGTTTGGGTTGTTTGGAGGAAAACCGGGTGGTGAGAGGTAGTTGTTGGAGCAGTAGCTAAGCAAATTACGGTCACCTTGAGGACGTGCTTGATAAGTGGGTTGAGGATAGGTGCCATAAGCTGCATTCACATTCTCAGAAGGGTAGTCTTGGGTGGCAGTACAAGTGGTGTAAGAGTGAGGACCCCCGCATATCTCGCATGGTTGGCTAACAGCATTGACTTGAGCGTCTTTAGCGTTTCTAGCGTTGATGCTGTTGGTGTTGCTGGCGGTTTGGGTAGCAAGCGATTCAAGAAGCGTAGTGATTTTGTCAAGTCGCTTGTCGCTGTCACTAGTACTAGCACTAGCGACATTGGTCCGCACACTCTTGGTTTGCACACGAGACTTATTCTCAATGATATCCCAAGCAGCATTGGAAGTCTTAGCCAAAAGATTACCCCCCCGAGGCACTGTTTAGTGAATCTTGGTCATTCATGCTTAAACCATTGTAAAAAGTGTTAATTTGGTGCACTTTGGTAAAACCATGTTGTGGGCATTTTCTTAAAAGATCTTTAAAACGATCCCAAGATTCACTAAACGACTCATCGTACTTTTGTTCAAAATTTATGATTTCATTCCGCAAAGCGGTAGTACGAGAGGGTGGGAAAAAGTAATTGATAAACTTGGTCTCCAAATCCGTCCACGAAAGAATACTCTGTGGCGGTTCCTTAGCAAGCCAATGTCGGGCTTGTCCCTCTAAAGAAAAGGGAAAAAGTTGTAAACGGATAACCTCTTGTGGAACACCATTGAATTTGACCGTATTGGTGAGTTGCAAGAATCTCTTGATGTGGTCATGTGGGTCATCAATGGTACGCCCCAAGAATGGTTGAGCAGAGACCATCTGGATAAAGCCGGATTTGAGCTCAAAATTATTGGCTGCAATCGCTGGTATAACAATTGGATCAGTGTTGCCATCTACATGAGCTTGCAGAAGTTCAATCATCGGGCGATTATCCGGTAGAGGCTCATTGTTGTTGTTATTATTCATGTTGTTGAAAGGTGGGTTGTTGTTGTTATTATTGTTGTTTTGAGGTGGTATGTTGTTGTTGTTTTGTACACCGGCCATGTCTAAGTTATCGAGAGGCTCGGGCTCTTGATAAGACGTTGATCGAGTGCGCATACACCTGCAAAAGAACTAACAAGAGAAAAACAAAGCAAAAATATTTTTGGTTTTTTATGTTTTTTACTTTTTAGGATTTTTGAAAATTTTATATTTTTTAGTGTTTTTGAAAATTTTTATGAAAAAGTAACGTTCACGGTGAACGGATCCCAAAATCCAAGTTCTCACAAAAAACTTTTGATCTTAACGAGAAGAGCCGGCAGCGGCGCCATTTGATACTAGGATTTTTGCAATGGGTTCTCTATATTCTCTCGATATCCTCTCGAATTGATCTTGTTTCTAAGTGGAATGATTGTTCTTAGTTACTAAAAAGAGGATTGGTTTTCTAATCTACTAAATGTTTAATGCTCTAAAATGTAAACTTAAATTTAAAAGCAATTAAATTAATAACAATTGATAAAACTAGAATTAAAATTAAACTTAAAATATAAAATGAAAAAACAATGAGAAACAGTAAGACAGACTTAAAAATGCTCAAAAAGAAACAGTAAGTAAGTCTAAAAGAAATTTGATTCGGAAGTATACCTTGATCCGGAAGTTCACTCGGAAGTTGGTTCGGAAGTATTGACTCGGAAGTTCATCCGGAACTTTTAAGGAAAATTGATTCGGAACTTTGAAAAATCCTTCACTCGGAACTTTACTCGGAACCTTTACTCGGAAGTTAGTTCGGAAGTTCACCCGGAACTTTATCTGGAACTTTCTTCGGAACCTTCACCCGGAACTTAGTTCGGAACTTTCTTCGGAAGTTGATTCGGAAGTTTTGGAAATAAAACTTATTCGGAACTTTTGGAACTCATTCGGAAGATTTTGTTCATCCGGAACTTTCAGTTCATTCGGAAGATTTGGTTCATCCGGAACTTTCAGTTCATTCGGAAGATTTTGTTCATCCGGAACCTGGGAATACTCAAGAACAGTAACTATGCAGAAAAACAGGGAGATACGTTTTAATCCAAAATCAAGCTAAATAAGCAAAAAGTTTTTACCAAATTAACCACAAATCATCTACCAACTACAAGGATCAAATCCCAATCACAAAAACACAAATTCAACAACTTTTTAAAATCAAAACTCAACCAAATAAGAACTTTAAGAACTTGAAATGAAAAGATGATGAATAACAAGATTAATGAAAAGATTAAATAAGAACTTGTATTGATGATTAAGATTCAGTAAAACAAAGGAAAGGATCGAGATTACAAGATTGGAAAACAAGAATCAAAATCACCAAACACCCTAGTGGTGTTGGTGATGTCTACGAACCGAAAGGGAGAAAAAGAAGGAGGAAAAGAAAAACTAAAAACTGGATGAAAAGTGTGAGGGGAACCCTTTATATAGGTGTTCCCTTTGGTTGGTGAGTGGGCTTTCTCCCGTTCTTCTTGTCTTCTCGTCTTTTCAGAAAAGTTGACGTTTTCGATTCTGATTCGGGATTTGTCGTCGATTAAATTCAACTCGTCTTTTAATTTCTTCGTTTAATAGACTTGAGTTTCTTCGACTTATATAAGTCTTCCATCTTTGGTCCTTTTCTTCGATAAATCTTCGAATAGGCCCAGTGACTTCAAATCTTTTGCATCTCTTGGACAATAGACTTCATCTTGAGTCTTTTTCTTCGATAAACCCCGTGCAATCCCATGTTTTCTTCAATATTCATCCGGTTGGCTCTGAAAACACAATAAACACAAAAACCACGCATAATTCCAAACAAATGATATTAAATACGCGTTTTGGTCTCGTTTTAGCCAGAATTAAGTGGTAAAAGGATGGGTGTTTTCACACCTATCAGGTATATTTTATAATACCCGCCTTATACCCACCTTATAGTTCGTATTTTTCAAAATCGAGCTTCACGAAAGTATTTATATATTTTTCCCTTTTTCTTTTTGTTTGAGATTCGAATACAATAATTAGGAGATCAAATCTCAATTAAGGTTGTGTTTTCACACTTTTGGAGATATTTTGAATTGATTGTGATACTTAATACAATATAGTAATAATAGTTTCACAAGAAAAACAAAAAAAAACGATAATACGTATTAGTAGATTTCTACTAACACAAATACTATTTATGGTTAATATTAAAAACAACAAGACAAATTAATCACGACACACCTCCCCGGAAGCGGCGCCAAAAATAAAAATGATTGTGGTAAATTACACCTCTTGTTTAGGAAAACAAAAGACCGTAAATGAGCGGTAAGTATTAAGTGATGATTTAGGAAAATCAAGCACTAATGACCCAATGAAATTCGTTTCCCAAGGAGGTATATGTGTGTGAATAATTCGTAATTGGTTTGAGATTAATATTGGTTAGAAGGGGATGAGAAAAGAGGATGACGAAGACGTGAAATTAATTACTACTACGACTTAACGTAAAACCGTAAAATGAGCAAAAATAAAAATTAATTCCAAAAATTTCCAAAAATTCACCAAAAATCAAAATAAATAAACTAAGAGTTTACCAATGATCAAAACTTTTTCAAACCTTTTAATTAATTAAATATTAATTTTTAAATACTAATTAAAGCCCTAAAAATCAAATTAATTATTAAAAAGCCCAAATAAAGATTTTTCAATTGGTAAACCTCTAAAATGACCTAAAAAGATTAAAAACTAATTTTATGAATTTTTAAACTAAGGAAAACTATTTAAAATGATTTAAAAACTATTAAAACTTAAAATAATTATAAAAATTAATCTAAAGATGATAAAATTAATCTAAAAGTTGCAAAAATCCAAATTTAATGTATTTAAGCTAAGAAAAATATAAAAAGTACAAAAATGGGAAATTTGAAAGATAATAATAAAATAATATTAAAATAATATTAAAAATCCAAAAATTATAAAAAATTCTAAAAACTTGCAAACTAGTTTATTTTGACCTAATTAAACAGAAAATGAAAGTGAAATTACCAAAATACCCCTATTGGGCCCCCAAATGGGCTAAAGGCAAAAACAGTCCACCTTAATGGGCTTTTTAGCGCAAAAAGTCAAAATAAGCCCAAATGACTTGGAAAAGCACTATCTGACTCAAAATTTAATTCTAAACACAAAACTCTGAAGGCCCAAAAGCTGAAAGTGAGCTTATCACAGCTTAATGAACAAACAGCTTATTCTTATTGGGCCATTAAGCCCATTAAGCAATAAGCTAATGCCATAAGCTCTAATTTGACACACAACCTTCTTTTGGGATACTAAAGAGATCTGTAAAAAGAAATTTTGAAAAAGCACACTCAATAAGCCAGAAATAAGCAAAGTATAAATCCACTAAAAGACAAAATAGTCGGGTTTTAGTTCTAGGGCACCTCAGGTCTTGATTAAACTTGCAAAATGTTAGAAATGACTTCAATAAGCCAAATCAATCAACCAAAATCCAATAAGCAAAACCAATAAGCTGGAATAAGCCAATAAGCACTTATGAAAAAGTCAATTAAGTTGGTTTTCTAGTCAAACCCTAAAGTCAACCCACCAATTGCTCTAGTAAGAACAAATGGGTCAAATAATGAGCACCTATTACAAAATCAAAGTTGTTGCTGGTTAAAATAAGCTAAAATAGCTTATTGATAAGCTGATGTCCAATTAACACTAGCAGGGGGAACTTTCAGTAGGAACTGGTTCCCACTGCCTTGACTATTTGACGAGGCTTTTTAGAGAGATTATGTATGCTTTATTGGAAGACAAGGGAACCCAAGTGATCAGTTAATCACAAGGAGTCACAATCAAGCACAAAAACACACTTCAGTATCACCAATTAGCACAGAAAATCAAAAGATACTCAGATCTAGCACAGACATGGATATTAAGCAGTCATGAACACTTAAGCAGTTTTAAGCTAGAATAAGCACTCCAAATTCAGCCAGATGCATACACAAGCTATATAAACTATGATTAAGCACCAACAAACTTAAATCAATCACTAAAACAAGGTATGGAACAAGATCAAAGCAGATTACACTTGTTGATATGAACTTCAAGAACAATAGCACACTTTGCTGATATAAATGACCAAAGATCCAATTTCAACACTCAAATCCTACTTCCCTGGTGTAACTAACTAGGTTTAATCACTTGTTAACCCTAGTCTATGATTAGATCTAGGTGTCCCTTAAACCACAGCCAATTTCAACAAGTATACAAGATTTTAGAGCCTATTTTTGATTCTAGGTGTTTATATACACAAAGCTTGCAGATAAATGTCTCTTAGCACCAAGTAAACAGATACCAAACCAAAGGAAACAAAAAAATCAACAAAGGAAGGGTCAAATCCCTTTGAAACAGCTAACCCAAACACCCCTTTGGAATCTGATTTTGCAATCTTCCAAAGGATTGTTGTGTTTTAACCTATCAAACAAGATCTAATCCACCCCTAAAACTGATAATCAATCTCAGAAACACAAATCAAACCTCAAGACACAGATTCACCAATAAACATGCAAAATCACCAAAAATCATATGAAAATCAGAAAAATGAAAAGGGAGAAGGATGCAAACCTCCAAGACTTACATCCAAGCCTTGGATTGTTTGAGCTGAGGTACTAGCAAAACAAGTACCAGCTTCCTTGTACCTGCTAAGAACAACAAACCTCAATGATGAACAAATAACAAGAACTTTCTGATTTTTGAAACAAAAGTTTTATTGCTTAAAACCTTGCCTCAAAAACCTTCAAACATGAATAAGGAACTCAGACTTTAGCTTATCAGATACCAAACTTTTATAAAACATAAAG
The DNA here is from genome assembly GCA_025667525.1 of Glebionis coronaria. Taxonomy (NCBI): domain Eukaryota; kingdom Viridiplantae; phylum Streptophyta; class Magnoliopsida; order Asterales; family Asteraceae; genus Glebionis; species Glebionis coronaria. The sequence goes on along the minus strand of CM046876.1, from coordinate 173,342,109 downwards.
GGAAATCATAAATTTTCAGAAAATACAACTTTATTTAAAAAAAGGAATTACAAAGATTTAAAAGCTAAAATCTGGAACAAAGGGACTCTCACAGGTTGAGGTCTCCTTTTATAGGCAAATACTAACATAACACTATTCATAAACCCTAGATGTGAATTTCCCAAATTATCCTTGAGTGCTTCTAGACGAATCCTTGATATGAGCTGTCCAAAATGATCAAGGACGTTCACTTTAGCTTGCTAGTTAAGAAGAGAGTCTAGGCTGTTGATCTTGACACGTGTCCTTACTTGGAGAGGAGGGTGTGATGTGATGGGGTAACGGTTTGAGGTGTGGGGTCCATTGGGGAGTGGAGAAGAAGGATTTAATGTTAGGATGGGTTTCTGCATGTGTGAATCACACGGGGGAACTCCCAATTTCATTTTACCCTTTGTTGGTAAAAAGTAAAATTTGGGTTCATACGTGCTATAGTAAGTTCTTTTGATCCGTTTTTAGGGGAGGGTTATTGTTTGGCGCGTGTTTAGGAGTTTAAACTTCTAAATAGGCAGCTTTGGTCCTTGTTCTTTGGCAAATGGAGTATAACATGTTTTCTGTCAACAAAACTTCATCCCCTTTGTTAAATAAGTTTTCATCTTCACACTTTTGGCACAAAACTTTTCCAAAAAGATATCAAGGGTTATTTTTGCCATTTCTCCATACTTGATGGACTGAATTTGGACTTTCTTGATCTTCAAAGGTATTCAATGTATCTTTGACTCCATAAGGGACCAAAATTGACAAATTAGAATTGATGAGGGACGAATCTTGCCATTTCTTCAAAGTTGAAGGACCATTTTGTAATTTTGACAAACTTAAGGGACCAAACTTGTAATTATGAATTCACAAGGGTTTTAAGTGTCATTTCTTCATTGTTTGAGGATCAATCTTGCATATCTTCAAGTCTTCAAGGGTAAATCTTGGATAATTCATGAATTAGGGCCCGGTTCTTTGTACGGCTTCGTTTCTCGTGTCCGTTTTTCCTTGTTTCTTGTGATCTTTTGTCTTTTTCACGATATCCATACCTAAAATACACAAGTAAACAAACACAAGTATATATATGGTATTTTATGACATTTTAGTGCATTTAAAGCCCGAAAAGAACGATGATGTATAAATGCCATCTCATCATAAATGTAAAAGGATTACCAACATCTAAACCATTAATCACATTAGCATTATTCTCATTACCACTACCACTAGGACCAGCCAAAACTACACAGAATAAGAAAAAACGTAGAACATAAATCCAAGCCGAAAGACAGTTCTCAAGCTTCCTAACCACTCAAGGGTGGCTGGTCAAGAGCAGATGACTTGGAAAAGGTCAAAAAACAACAAAAAACCGAAAACTAACAAACTCAAAACAAGAATAAACAACCAACTACCAGATAGCACAAACAACAACCCCTTGTATCTCCACAAATCCAACCAAACAATATCCCTTCGACACCTAAACCATCTAATCAACAAAAAATTAAAGAAAAGGCGCGAGAGGTGTTACAAAGCACACAAAGCTTCCAAGAAAATTGATTAAAAAGATCAATTAACCAGCAAGAACCACCAAGCCAACAAATCAACAAGCAGCGGGCAACAACAAATAACTTGCACATGTTAGATAAACAAATATCCAACTTACCAGAGAAAACCCTAATTTTTGATTTTAGGGTTTTTCGAAAATAAACCAAAAATAGACTTATTAACACCAACACCGTTAATCAACGACTAACACCCTCAAGATCAATCCCCAAACCAAGAATTGAAAAACCCCCCAAAAATTTTGAAACCCTATTTTTTGGAAGGGTTAATATACACAAAAGTTACTAACGTTTGGAAAAAAAATTCTATTTGGTTACTAAAGTTTAAAACCTAACAGATAGGTTACTAAACTTTTTATTACCGGTAACACAGGTTACCCTGTATGTTTTAACCTTTTGTAGCCAGTTAAATGCCCACGTGGCACAAACTTTTTCTTTTTCTTATTAGTATAAATTATTTAACGTCATTTAATGTATATACACACACTTTGCTCAGTTTATAGATTTAGAAAAATAAAATATATTCACCAAATACTCTTTCTTTCTCAAATTATATATAGAAACACAAAATATTGCAATCAATCCTGGTTGTAGTGTTTTTACTACTCTTTAGGAAAAGAGAGTAAATAGGGAAAGTATCGAGTGATGATTTAGGAAAATCAAGCACTAATGACCCTTATGGTGTGAAAGTTCGTTTCCCAAGGAGGTATATGTGTGTGACTAAGATGTAAATGATTTGTGATTAATAATTAGTTTAGAAGGGGATGAGAAAAGAAGATGACGAAGACGTGAAATTAATACTATGACGACAAAACGTAAAACCGTAAAAACTACAAAAATAAAAACTATTTTTAAAAATTACCAAAAATTCACCAAAAATCAAAATAAATAAACTAAGAGTTTACCAATGATCAAAACTTTTTCATTCCTTTTAAATAATTAAATATTCAATTTTTAAATGCTAATTAAAGCCCTAAAAATCAAATAAATTATCAAAAAGCCCAAATAAAGATTTTTCAAGTGGTCAACCTCTAAAATGACCTAAAAAGATTAAAAACAATTTTTAGAAATTTTTAAAATAATAAAAACTATTTAAAATGATTTAAAAACTATTAAAACTTAAAATAATTATAAAAATTAATCTAGAAGTGATAAAATTATTCTAAAAGTTGCTAAATTCCTATTTTAATGTATTTAAGCAAAGAAAAATGTAAAAAGTTGGAAAATGTGAAATTTGAAAAATAATAATAAAATAATATTAAAATATTATTAAAAATCTAAAAATTATAAAAAATTCTAAAAACTTGCAAACTAGTTTATTTTAACCTAAATAAACAGAAAATCAAAGTGAAATGACCAGAATACCCCTATTGGGCCCTCAAATGGGCCAAAACCCAAAACAGTCAACCTAAATGGGCTTTTTAGCCTAAAAAGTCAAACTTGGCCCAATTGACTTGGAAAAGCCCTATCTGACTCAAAATTTGATTCTAAACACAAAACTCTAAAGGCTTAAAAGCTGAATGTGAGCTTATCACAGCTTAATAAGCAAACAGCTTATCCTTATTGGGCTTTTTAGCCCATTAAGCAATAAGCTAATGCCATAAGCTCTAATTTGACACACAACCTTCTTTTGGGATGCTTATGAGATCTGTAAAAAGAAATTTTGAAAAAGCACACTCAATAAGCCAGAAATAAGCAAAGTAAAATTTCACTAAAAGACAAAATAGTCGTTTTTTGAGAAATAAGGCACCCCAGGACTTGATTCAACTTGCAAAAGATCACAAATGGACTCAATAAGCCAAAATAATCAACAAAATTCCAATAAGCAAAACCAAAAAGCCAGAATAAGCCAATAAGCACTTATGAAAAAGTCAATTAAGTTGGTTTTCTAGTCAAACCCTAAAGTCAACCCACCAAAGCTCCAGTATGAACAAATGGGTCAAATAATGAGCACCTATTACAAATCCAAGTTGTTGCTGGTTAAAATAAGCTATTATAGCTTATTGATAAGCTGAAACTAAAAATACACTAGCAGGGGAAAGGAGTTCCCACTGCTTTGACTATTTGACCAAGCTTTTTAGAGAGATTTAGTTGGATTAAATTGGAAACAAGGGCACCCTTGTGATCAGTGAACCACAAGGAGTCAATAGCAACAAGAAAATCCAAATTTGGTTCACACAATAAGCCACAAATGATCAAACAGTCACCAGATCATACACAGACATGGAAATAAGCAGTTATGCACTTAATAAGCAGTTTTAGCATGAATAAGCCAACCAAACTTAACAGGATGCATACAAAAGCTATATTAACTATGAATGAGCACAAATAAACTTAAATCAAACACTGAATCAAAGTAAATAACAAGATCAAAGCATATAAAGTTACTAATGAACAAGGTGCATATGCAGAAACTATTTGCTGATCTATTTGACACTAGATCCAAATTCAAGCCTCAAACCCTTCTTCCCTGGTGTAGTTAACCTAGATTTAACACTTGTTAACCCTAGTCTATGATTAGATCTAGGTGTCCCCTAAATTTCAGTCAATTTCACCAAGTAAATAAGATTTTATACCCAATTTATGAATCTATGTGTTTCAAACCACAAAATGAGCAGCAAAGCAACCAAGTATATCAGATACACAAGTACTAGCAGATAGCAACAACAAACAACCACTCAAAACACCACAAATCCAATCTATGCAGTTAACCCAAACACCCCTTAAAAACCTGTTTTCACAACTTTTCAAAGGATCATGCAGATTCAAACCACAAATCAAACCTCAAACACTTAAATATCATCAAACATCAACACATGAACAATAATCAACCACCAAATCACATATTCAAGCACAAACAAGCCAATATCACAAAATTCAGAAAAATAAGAGAGAAAATGAAAAGGGAAGAAGATGCAAACCTCCAAGACCTACATCCAGGCCCTAGATTGTTTGAGCTGAGGTACTAGCAGAACAAGTACCAGCTTCCAAGCTGCTAAGAAGAACAAACCACAAAAGTGAGATCAAATAAACCAAACTTTCTGATTTTTGAAGCACAAGCCTTATCACTTAAAACCTTGCCTCAAAAACCTTCAAACATGTATATGGAACTCAGAATCAGGCTATTCTAACACCAACTTTTAACAAAATATAAAAGAGATTTTTCAAAATTCAGAAAATCAAATTTTATTAATTAAAAAGGAATTACAAAGATTTAATAGCCTAAAACTGGAACAAAGGGACTCTCACATGTTGAGGTCTCCTTTTATAGGCAAATGCCTGGCTAACACTATTCACAAACCCTAGAACTGAATTCCCTAAAATGCCCTTGAGTCTTCTAGACGTTTTGATGGAATGTGCTGTCCAAATTGATCTTGGCTGTTCATTTTAGCTTTGGAATGAAGCAAGGATCCTTAGCTGTTGATTTGGACACGTAGGATGACTTGGATGTGAAGTTGTCATGTGATTGGTTAAACGGGAATTGGGGGTGGGGTCCATAGTGAGTGGGATTAAGGGTTTTAAGGTTGAGATGGGTTTCTGCACATGTGAATCAAGTGTGTGCAAAGTTAATTGATTTTTACCCTAAGTTTAAGTGGAGTAAAATCTGGGGGTGAAGAAGGGTAAACAGTGGTGATTTTGATCCGATTTTGGGGGAAGTTGTGTGTTTGGCGCGTGTTATGGGTTTGAATGTTTCACCTTGTCAACTTAGGTCCTTGTGTTTTCAGAAAACTTGTAAAACGTGTTATTCAGCCAACACAATCCATTTCCTTTGTTAACAAGTTTACCAACTTGACAATTTTGGCACCAAACTTTGGAAAATGGTTTCAAAGGGTTGTTTTTGCCATTTTGAGATAATTCAAGGGCTGATCTTGGACATTGTTGATCTTCAAGTCTTCAATATATCTTTGACTTCATGAGGGACCATTAATGACAATTTAGAATTGTTGAGGGACTAAACTTGTCATTTCTTCAAATTTGAAGGACCATTTGTGTAATTTTGACAAACTTAAGGGACCAAACTTGTAATTATCAATATACAAGGATTTTAAGTGTCATTTCTTCATTCAATAAGGATCAATCTTGCATGTCTTCAAGTCTTCAAGGGTATTTGTTGAATATTTCATGAATTAGGGCCCGGTTCTTTGTACGGCTTCGTTTCTCGTGTCCGTTTTTCCTTGTTTCTTGTGATCTTTTGTCTTTTTCACGATATCCATACCTAAAATACACAAGTAAACAAACACAAGCATATATATATGGTATATTATGACATTTTTATGCATTAAAAGCCCGAAAAGAACGATGAGATCATGTATAAATGCCGTCTCATCACTCCCCCATACTAAGCCATTGTCGTGCCCTCACGCAATGCTAGAATAAAGTATCTAAGCATGACCAAAGTTCAATTTTATTAACCTTTATTGAAGAGTAAAAGACTTGCAACATTCTACGAAGATGTGTAAAGACATAATGTATGATTTTCATCACAAAGGCGACTTTTAAGGTCAAAGAATAGAAACAAGCAAATGTCCCTTAGAGTAAACTTCGGCATCCTTGATTGTCATACATTCCATGCTAAGTGCAAAAACGAGATCATTGTTGGTACAAGTCACAATGCTAACACTACTCATACGTCCAAATTGTGTAATACTTTTTCTCCCCGCAATCCTAGTTATTATAAAAGGAAAATGGGTTACTAGCATTTTATAACTATTTTGCATGGATCACAAGTGATTCATATTGACTTATTTGAGTAGTTATTAGTCCGAAAGCAAAGTAGCACGATTTGATCGATAGTTAGCCGAAGGACAAAATCTTTTAAAACGACTTCTCGTGTATCTCCTTAAGTTCATATCTTGGCATAACTCGTTTCACGATTTGAGACCTTTCTCGGACCGATATTGGGCATGTACTTCATACTTCAAATCTTGGGAAGACGTTCTTGAAATTATGGTCTGCTCTTCATATATTTGGAATTTCTTCACTTGACGTTTTCGAGAGATTCTTCATATTTGGACCACGACTACATCATTTTTCTTCAATCTTTACTTTGGATTTTGATATACAACGATCCGCCTCCTTTTCGGACTTGGATATATTTATCCTCATACCTTGTAAGGGTCTTTTTGGATAGACTTTCTCCATGATATTTAGGGGAGTAATTGCTTTTCGTCGTGTGTCTCGATCCTTCATATTGATTTAGGAATAATGATACTTCACATCATCTTGGATCTTTAGCAACAAAATAGAGCTCCTCATGCCTTGTTAGGGCCTTTTTGGATGATCACCAATCTTTGCGTCCCGCTTCAATAAGTTATGCCTTGGCTATGAACTCTATTCAACCCCGAGCAACTTTTAAACGATCTTGCGCTAGAGGCTAAGTAACCTTTCAAATCGTACGACCTTCCTTATTGCAATTATGATTTATTCCTAATGCATTGATCTTATGGGAAGAAAAAGCCACAATTAAAAACATATGAGTTTTTGAAAGAACATTTTCATGTTCTACGTTTAGCATGATCACTTGTCTAACTCTATCATCTCTCGTTCTTCACTATATAAAGACCTCTAATTAAAGAGACTCGTGAATACTTAGTCATGCAAGTCAAAATTAAGCCAAATTTGGATTAGCTTTCATTAAGACTATATCAAATCAAAGTTTTGGGTTTTCAAGCCACCTATAGGATCTTGCACTTTCTTGGACTTTTTCAAGTTTAGAGAATGCATTTTATAGTTCCCTTGATAAGTGACTTTCTAGGATCAATTATAGGAACTTGCGAAAAGTTCTTGTTCTTAACCCGAAAGAGTTAAGACTTTCGCGTTTTAAAGCTCCCTATATAAAAGTCTAGCAAAACTTGAATTGAGCGGGTTAAGGAATGTAAATGGCTCCAAATGCCCATCAAGTCAAAAATTAACTCTTATTCTACCCATCGTAAAATATACATTCGTGTCTTAAAAACACTTATGAAAACTAGGAAAAATTTTAAAATTTGGCCATTTTTAGCCTTATTATCAACCAAAACAAAACATTGAAAGTTGGAGAGCGTGAGGGCGTAGCAAAGCAAGTACCTATTCACCCCCCATACTAAAAGTAAACATTGTCCTCAATGTTTCGAGTCTAAGGGTGGAGCACCCCCATACTAGAGATGAAGAATCGAATGCTTAGGATCTAGCATGGAAAGAGTGATCAACAATATATCTAAAGCCGTTTATTAAGTATGCTAAAAGATAATTGTTAGAACAATAAAGGATATGTCATGGGTTCGTGAAAAACTTCTTCAAGCAAACGATGGAGGCTCACGTAAACGAACACGAGAGTCTTCAATCATAGATGATGATGATGATCTAGATAACACAATCACAAACAACCACGAGACAGCGAGTTGAAAGGGTACAAGTCCCCTTATTAGTGAATAGTAAGCATAAAAGGATAAGCATGGGATCTCCCCCACGAGGCACCTCGTTTTTGATTACCGAGTCATGAGCTCGACTCGATCCCCTCAATGCTTAATTATCATTGGGGAAGGTGACTTGGTCGAGGGCAACCATTGAAGGAATTTCCCCACCAAAGTAGTGCTTAAGCCTATGTCCATTCACCTTGAAGTTAGGACCATCATCTTGAGCTAGCTCGATGGTACCATAAGGAAACACTTGTGTAATGGTGAACGGACCCGACCAACGAGATTTCAATTTCCCGGAAAATATCTTAAGTCTAGAGTTAAAAAGTAACACTTGATCACCAACGTTAAAAACCCGGTTTTTAATCTTTGAATCATGAAACTTTTTAGTCTTTTCTTTAAAAATTAATGAATTTTCATAAGCATTATCTCTTAATTCATCCAATTCATTCAGTTGTATTTTCCGGTGATCTCCCGTGGTCTTCAAGTCAAAGTTTGCATGCTTAAGGGCCCAATATGCCTTGTGCTCCAATTCAATGGGCAAATGACAATTCTTCCCATAGACTAACTTATAAGGAGTGCAGATAGGTGTCTTATAAGCGGTCCTAAAGGCCCATAAAGCGTCATCAAGTTTGTCGGACCATGAAGCACGGTTTTCTCCAATTGACCTCTCTAGAATCCTCTTCAAAGCTCGGTTCTAAACCTCGACTTGCCCACTTGTTTGCGGGTGATAAGCCGTAGAAAGACGATGAGTAACTCCATATTTCTTTAGAACCTTTTCGAATTGGTCATTACAAAAATGGGTTCCACGATCGCTTATAATAGCACGAGGGGTTCCGAACCGAGAGAATAGTTGCTTCAAAAACTTCACTACCACACGAGAATCATTAGTAGGCAAAGCCTTAGCTTCCACCCACTTAGAAAGGTAGTCCACCGTGAAGAGGATATATTTGTTGCCATGAGACGATGGGAACGGCCCCATAAAGTCTATTCCCCATATGTCGAAAATCTCACACACTTGAATTATGTTTTGCGGCATTTCATCGCGTTGAGACGATTTTCCTTGTCGTTGGCACGAATCACATGACTTCACAAGTGCGTGTGCATCGCGATAGGTAGAAGGCCAAAAGAATCCGGCATCGAACACTTTCTTAGCCGTGAGATTAGCACCGTGGTGACCACCCGTGGGTCCTTCGTGACAAGCTCTAAGGATATTAGAAGCATCGGCACCAAACACACAACGTCGAACGAGTTGATCCGCACAAACCCGAAAGAGATAAGGGTCGTCCCAAAAATAGAACTTGACGTCACGAAAGAATTTTCGCTTTTGTTGTGTCGTCATACCCTTGATTATGAAATTGCCCGCATGGTAATTTGCAATGTCGGCAAACCATGGGGTGGTGTCTTTAGAATTCACTACACCGAGAGTCTCAAGAGGAAATGTTTCGGTGATTTCCTTGTTCTCGAATACATCTTTGTGAGGATCTTCTAGACGAGAGAGATGATCGGCCGCTAGATTCTCGGCTCCTTTTTTGTCAAGTACGGTGACATCAAATTCTTGGAGGAGGAGCATCCAACGAAGCAATCTCGGCTTAGCATCTTGCTTAGCTAAGAGATACTTGATAGCCGAATGGTCGGTATACACGATGCTTTTAGTCAAGACGAGATAAGGTCGGAATTTCTCAAAAGCATAGACCACGGCAAGGAATTCCTTTTCCGTTGTGGTGTACTTTAATTGAGCCTCAGTCATCGTCTTACTAGCATAATGGATAGGACGGAAATGCTTGTCATAACGTTGCCCTAAGACGGCCCCTATAGCATAATCACTTGCATCGCACATGATTTCAAAGGGTAATTCCCAATTAGGAGCAACAAGAATGGGAGCTTCGGTAAGTTTCCTTTTGAGAGTTTCAAAAGCTCTAACACAATCCTCATTGAAATTAAAAGGAGCATCCTTCTCGAGAAGGTGTGTCATAGGTCGAGAGATTTTCGAAAAGTCCTTGATGAAACGAAGATAAAAGCCCGCGTGGCCTAGGAAACTCCTAACTCCCTTAACGGTCTTGGGATGAGGTAACTTGGTGATGACGTCTACCTTAGCTTTATCGACCTCAATCCTCGCCTTCGACACCTTATGTCCTAAGACAATTCCTTGTTTACACATAAAATGACATTTTTCCCAATTAAGCACAAGATTGGTTTCTTCACAACGTTTTAACATTTGCTCGAGATTAGATAAACACAACGTGAACGAATTGCCAAACACCGAGAAGTCATCCATAAACACTTACATCGACTTCTCGATCATATCGTGAAAAATCGCCATCATACACCGTTGAAACGTACCCGGTGCATTACAAAGTCCGAAAGGCATCCTACGATAAGCGAACGTTCCATAAGGACACGTAAACGTAGTCTTCTCTTGATCACGAGGGTCGATAGGGATTTGAAAGTAACCGGAAAAACCATCTAAAAAGCAATAGAATTCATTTCCCGCGAGTCGCTCCAACATTTGATCCATGAAGGGCAAAGGAAAGTGGTCTTTACGAGTGGCGTCATTTAACTTTCGGTAGTCAATACACACCCTCCAACCGGTCACAACACGAGTGGGAATTAACTCGTTGTTTTCATTAGGCACAACGGTCATTCCTCCCTTTTTAGGGACACAATGGATTGGGCTCACCCATGGGCTATCGGATACAGGATAAATCATTCCCGCGTCAAGGAGTTTCAACACTTCCTTTTTAATGACATCGTGAATTTTGGGATTCACCCTTCTTTGACTTTGAATTGCGGGTTTGTAGTCCTCCTCCATTAAAATCTTGTGAGTACAAAATTTTGGGTCAATACCCTTAATGTCAGAAATTTTCCACGCAATTGCCCCTTTATGAGCTTTAAGAACTTTCAAGAGCTCGGTTTTTTCATCATTAGCAATACCTCTTGCAATAAGAACCGGCAACTTGTCATCACTTTCCAAGAATGCGTATTCAAGGTGAGAAGGAAGATCTTTCAATTCAAGGATAGGTGGTTCCTCGATTGAAGATTTTGGTTCAACACTCATAACTTCCATCGGCAGAAGAAATGGTGGAATAGAAGTATCATCACTAATCAACATCTCATCTTCATTTTAGATTTCATTTGAAGTGAGATCGCCTCCTTGGAATGGAGTGAGATTTGGTGTGGAATTAGCAAGAATCGGATCCAAAATAGTGGGATTGCCACTTGACGAGCTATCAGAAAAACCTAACACTTCTTGTGAAAACTCATCGCAAACCACATCAACGATGTCAATGTGATTGATGGTAGCGATTGCATAAACATGAGAAGGTTTCGAGTTTTGAGTAGCGTTTATAACAAGTTCCTCTTCGTTGAATCTCAAAGTGATAGTTCTTGCATGAACATCGATAAGCGATCTCGAAGTGTCTAAAAATGAACGACCTAAAATTAGAGGAACTTGAGGATCCGCGGGGATGTCAACTACTATAAAATCAACGAGATAGTAGAACTTCCCCACTTTTACGAAAACATCTTCGGCTACTCCACATGATAAAATCGTAGAATGATCGGACATCTCGATAGACATGTTCGAAGGAATAAGAGCCGGAAGCGAAAGCGATTTCCAAATGGAAAATGGCATCAAATTAATGCTCGCACCAAGATCGGCCAAGGCGAGGCATTCTTTCATATCTTGTATGTCACAAGGAATGAGAAACTTTCCGGGGTCACCAACTTTTTCCGGTATGCGGTTAAGATAAACCGAAGAACAATTAGCAAGCTTTGAAAGCTTTTCCTTATCGCTCATCATACTTTTAAAAGTGGAAGCGAAACGAGGCATATACAACAAAGCGTCGGCTAAACTCACATCAAAATGCACTTGTTGAAACATTTTTATAAAAAGCTCGATTTGTTGTTTGTTACGTTCTTGCAATTTCTCTTTGTTTCGTCTCGAAGGGTAGGGTAAAGGTGGTGTGGGTTGGACATTAGGCAACGGCCTTGGAATCTCGGGTTCCACAATTGGTATTGGTTCAACCGTAGGTGTGGTTTGAGCGGTACTTCGTGGGATTGTAATGTGCTCCTTTTAGACCATCACCTCGGGTTCTTTCTCGATTTCCTTCTCCGTAGAAGTACTTGGACGAGAGATTGGTTCCTTGAAAGTTTTACCACTTCGTGTAGTAATAACCTTCATTTCTCCCTTCGGGTTTGCAATGGTATCACTAGGAAGACCACCCGAGGAAGAGGGTTTACACATGATTGCTTCAAACATCTTACCCATTCGATCCTCAAATTTTGATTGCCTAGCATCCGCTTTTAATAACTCTTGCTTAATCTCATGTTGTCCTAATTCCATCTTTTGTTGGTTTTGTTGAAGACGTTGGACATTTCCTTCTATTTTATTTGCATGAGTTTTAAGTTCATTAGCAAGTTCATTTTTAAGCTTGTTTTTCAAATCGGATCTTAAGCTAATCATCTCACGTTGCATGTTATCAAATTTAGCATCATTTGCTTTAGCATAGTCCAAAAATTCTCCTTGAAGATTTTTAGTGTGAGCATTTTGAAAACCTTGTGTAGTGTTTTGAAAATCACGGTTTTGGTTTTGATTAGTGACTTGTCCATTCCCACTTTGATAATTCCCTTTGTTGTAGTTACGTGAATTGCCTTGATAATTACCACCTTGGTTGTTGTTTCGATAGTTATTAGCATTTTGATTTGGTGGAGCTTGATTTGGGAGAGAACCTTGACCGTTTTGGTTGTAAGTTCCTGTTGCTATATAAGCACTCGAAGTGTTACCATCCGCGGTAATGCACTCGGAAAGATCATGAGCTCCACCACAAGACAAACAACTCTTAGCAACCGCTTTAACCGAAGCGGAATTTGAAGCTTCTTGAGCTTTCCAATGGGACATAAGATTAGCAAATCTATCAAAAACCGATTTTCCTCATTAGCTTCATCATGTAAGGCATTAATGCTACGAGATGATGACGATGATGACGAACCCAAATTGGCAACACTTGGTGTGTTACGAGGGCTATAAACCTTAGATCTATTCTCGATGATTTTCAAAGCCTCATTGGTCGTCTTGCACAAAAAATTACCACCCGCGGCGGCATTCAAGTAATCTCATTCATGATCATTAAGCCCATTATAAAAAGTATCAATTTGATGCAATTCCGAAAAATCATGGTGTGGACATTCATGTAACATTTCTTTAAAGCGTTCCCATGCCATTGAAAAACTTTCATTATTTCTTTGCACAAATCGTGAAATCTCATTTTTCAAATGTGTTGTTTTAGATGGTGGAAAAAACTTGTTCACAAACTTAGAAACGAGATCACCCCATGTCAAAATCGAATTTGGCGGTTCTTTCTGAAGCCAAATTTTTGCGGGTCCATCTAACGAGTATGGAAACAACAACATCTTAATGGCGTCATGTGGAACATCCTTAAACTTGCTAGTAGCTGTGAGACGATTAAAATTCCTAATGTGATAATGCGGGTTGTCTTTCTCATGACCTCTAAACTTATTTGCTTGCAACATCGACATTAAACCCGTCTTAATCTCGAAATTCTCCGCAAGGATGGCGGGAATCACAATGGCCTCTCCAAAACCCTCGGTGGGTGCTTGTAGCAACTCCATCATAGTACGATTAGCCATTACGACTTCTTGTTCTACAATAGGTTCAACAATTGGAGGTTGTTCAACAATCAACGTCTCTTGATTGGCTTGCTTTTGAAGACGTTTACGAGCTCTTTTTGCTTGATTACGAGTGATCATAAACTTCACGAAGAATGGGAGGTGAGCAAAGAAGATTCTTTTTGGGTGTTTTGTGAATTTTCAATTTTTTTGTGTTTTTGATTGTATTTAATTTTTTTGGATTTTGGTGTATCTTCGTAGACAACAATCTACAAAATCTCTCCTCGAATCAAACTCTTGATTAAAGAAGCCTCAAAGGAATGAAAATGATCACGTGGAGTGAACGCCTTCGAATGACTTTAGAACTTTGGTGAAAATCAAATTGTTCAAGAGGTTTTAATCACAAAGAAACCAAGCAAATATATTATACGTAATAATACTTTGGGCGGCAAAACCCTCGATTAGCTTTCAATCTCAAAATATTCACAAGCAAGCGGGGAAACGAGGCGGCGTGAAGCACTTAAGAGCCTTTTTCCTTAGGGTATATTTTATAATACCCGCCTTATACCCACCTTATAGTTTGTATTTTTAAAAATCGAGCTTCAAGAAAGTATTTATCTATTTTTGCCTTTTTCTTTTTGTTTGAGATTCGAATACAATAATTAGGAGATCAAATCCCAATTAAGGTTGTGTTTTCACACTTTTGGAGATATTGTTTATTTGTTGTGATACTTAATACAATATAGTAATAATAATTTCACAAGAAAAACCAAGAAAACCGATAATACGTATTAGTAGATTTCTACTAATACAAATACTATTTGGTTAATATTAAAAACAACAATGCAAATTAATCAAGACACACCTCCCCGGCAGCGGCGCCAAAATGGTTGTAGTGTTTTTACTACTCTTTAGGAAAAGAGAGTAAATAGGGAAAGTATCGAGTGATGATTTAGGAAAATCAAGCACTAATGACCCTTATGGTGTGAAAGTTCGTTTCCCAATGAGGTATATGTGTGTGACTAAGATGTAAATGATTTGTGATTAATAATTGGTTTAGAAGGGGATGAGAAAAGAAGATGACGAAGACGTGAAATTAATACTATGACGACAAAACGTAAAACCGTAAAAACTACAAAAATAAAAACTATTTTTAAAAATTACCAAAAATTCACCAAAAATCAAAATAAATAAACTAAGAGTTTACCAATGATCAAAACTTTTTCAAACCTTTTAAATAATTAAATATTCAATTTTTAAATGCTAATTAAAGCCCTAAAAATCAAATAAATTATCAGAAAGCCCAAATAAAGATTTTTCAAGTGGTAAACCTCTAAAATGACCTAAAAGTTAAAAACTATATTTAAAAATTTTTAAACTAATAAAAACTATTTAAAATGATTTAAAAACTATTAAAACTTAAAATAATTATGAAAATTAATCTAGAAGTGATAAAATTATTCTAAAAGTTGCTAAATTCCTATTTTAATGTATTTAAGCTAAGAAAAATATAAAAAGTTGGAAAATGTGAAATTTGAAAAATAATAATAAAATAATATTAAAATATTATTAAAAATCTAAAAATTATAAAAAATTCTAAAAACTTGCAAACTAGTTTATTTTAACCTAAATAAACAGAAAATCAAAGTAAAATGATCAGAATACCCCTATTGGGCCCTCAAATGGGCCAAAACCCAAAACAGTCAACCTAAATGGGCTTTTTAGCCCAAAAAGAAAAACTTGGAAAAGCCTTATCTGACTCAAAATTTGATTCTAAACATAAAACTCTAAAGGCCCAAAATCTGAATGTGAGCTTATCACAGCTTAATAAGCAAACAGCTTATCCTTATTGGGCTTTTTAGCCCATTAAGCAATAAGCTAATGCCATAAGCTCTAATTTGACACACAACCTTCTTTTGGGATGCTTATGAGATCTGTAAAAAGAAATTTTGAAAAAGCACACTCAATAAGCCAGAAATAAGCAAAGTAAAATTTCACTAAAAGACAAAATAGTCGTTTTTGATAAATAAGGCACCTCAGGACTTGATTCAACTTGCAAAAGATCACAAATGGACACAATAAGCCAAAATAATCAACAAAATTCCAATAAGCAAAACCAAAAAGCCAGAATAAGCCAATAAGCACTTATGAAAAAGTCAATTAAGTTGGTTTTCTAGTCAAACCCTAAAGTCAACCCACCAAATGCTCCAGTATGAACAAATGGGTCAAATAATGAGCACCTATTACAAAATCCAAGTTGTTGTTGGTTAAAATAAGCTATTATAGCTTATTGATAAGTTGAAACCAAAAATACACTAGCAGTGGTAACTAGCAGGGGAAAGGAGTTCCCACTGCTTTGACTATTTGACCAAGCTTTTTAGAGAGATTTAGTTGGATTCAATTAGAAACAAGGGCACCCTTGTGATCATTGAACCACAAGGAGTCAATAGCAACAAGAAAATCCAAATTTGGTTCACACAATAAGCCACAAATGATCAAACGGTCACCAGATCATACACAGACATGGAAATAAGCAGTTATGCACTTAATAAGCAGTTTTAGCATGAATAAGCCAACCAAACTTAACAGGATGCATACACAAGCTATATTAACTATGAATGAGCACAAATAAACTTAAATCAAACACTGAATCAAAGTAAATAACAAGATCAAAGCGTATAAAGTTACTGATGAACAAGGTGCATATGCAGAAACTATTTGCTGATCTATTTGACACTAGATCCAAATTCAAGCCTCAAATCCTTCTTCCCTGGTGTAGTTAACCTAGATTTAACACTTGTTAACCCTAGTCTATGATTAGATCTAGGTGTCCCCTAAATTTCAGTCAATTTCACCAAGTAAACAAGATTTTATACCCAATTTATGAATCTATGTGTTTCAAACCACAAAACGAGCAGCAAAGCAACCAAGTATATCAGATACACAAGTACTAGCAGATAGCAACAACAAACAACCACTCAAAACACCACAAATCCAATCTACGCAGTTAACCCAAACACCCCTTAAAAACCTGTTTTCACAACTTTTCAAAGGATCATGCAGATTCAAACCACAAATCAAACCTCAAACACTTAAATATCATCAAACATCAACACATGAACAATAATCAACCACCAAATCACAGATTCAAGCACAAACAAGCCAATATCACAAAATTCAGAAAAATAAGAGAGAAAATGAAAAGGGAATAAGATGCAAACCTCCAAGACCTACATCCAGGCCCTGGATTGTTTGAGCTGAGGTACTAGCAGAACAAGTACCAGCTTCCAAGCTGCTAAGAAGAACAAACCACAAAAGTGAGATCAAATAAACCAAACTTTCTGATTTTTGAAGCACAAGGCTTATCACTTAAAACCTTGCCTCAAAAACCTTCAAACATGTATATGGAACTCAGAATCAGGCTATTCTAACACCAACTTTTAACAAAATATAAAAGAGATTTTTCAAAATTTAGAAAATCAAATTTTATTAATTAAAAAGGAATTACAAAGATTTAATAGCCTAAAACAGGAACAAAGGGACTCTCACATGTTGACGTCTCCTCTTATAGGCAAATGCCTGGCTAACACTATTCACAAACCCTAGAACTGAATTCCCTAAAATGCCCTTGAGTCTTCTAGACGTTTTGATGGAATGTGCTGTCCAAATTGATCTTGGCTGTTCATTTTAGCTTTGGAATGAAGCAAGGATCCTTAGCTGTTGATTTGGACACGTAGGATGACTTGGATGTGAAGTTGTCATGTGATTGGTTAAACGGGAATTGGGGGTGGGGTCCATAGTGAGTGGGATTAAGGGTTTTAAGGTTGGGATGGGTTTCTGCACATGTGAATCAAGTGTGTGCAAAGGTAATTGATTTTTACCCTAAGTTTAAGTGGAGTAAAATCTGAGGGTGAAGAAGGGTAAACAGTGGTGATTTTGATCCGATTTTGGGGGAAGTTGTGTGTTTGGCGCGTGTTATGGGTTTGAATGTTTCACCTTGGCAACTTAGGTCCTTGTGTTTTCAGAAAACTTGTAAAACGTGTTATTCAGCCAACACAATCCATTTCCTTTGTTAACAAGTTTACCAACTTGACAATTTTGGCACCAAACTTTGGAAAATGGTTTCAAAGGGTTGTTTTTGCCATTTTGAGATAATTCAAGGGCTGATCTTGGACATTGTTGATCTTCAAAGGTCTTCAATATATCTTTGACTTCATGAGGGACCATTAATGACAATTTAGAATTGTTGAGGGACTAAACTTGTCATTTCTTCAAAGTTGAAGGACCATTTGTGTAAATTTGACAAACTTAAGGGACCAAACTTGTAATTATCAATATACAAGGGTTTTAAGTGTCATTTCTTCATTCAATAAGGATCAATCTTGCATGTCTTCAAGTCTTCAAGGGTATTTGTTGAATATTTCATGAATTAGGGCCCGGTTCTTTGTACGGCTTCGTTTCTCGTGTCTGTTTTTCCTTGTTTCTTGTGATCTTTTGTCTTTTTCACGATATCCATACCTAAAATACACAAGTAAACAAACACAAGCATATATATGGTATATTATGACATTTTTATGCATTAAAAGCCCGAAAAGAACGATGAGATCATGTATAAATGCCATCTCATCAAATCCCTTTCACTTTTTTTTCTCTATCATAACCAACAACACCCACTGTAGCTACCATACCAATCTCCAAACATCTTTTTTCTTTAGATCTGGGCCGCCACTGCTGTTAATCTTACACAATGATAATCGGGTCCGCTGAACCAACACATCTCTAACTTTTTAGATCGAGACAAATAATTGTTGTTTTCTTGTAGTGGCTTGATAGTAGATTTAAAAATAGTAGGTTAGATTTTGGATTTATGAAGGGATGATTATAGAAGAATGAAAAAAGGAGGGTTTTGAATTTTATAGAGTACTCGAAGAGGGTGGAGTTTGAGAAACGGAGACGGAAGCGTTTATCTTTATACACTGAGATTCTATCTTCACTAATGCTAGTAGTAGTACTGTATTCACAAATGCTGCTCTTCGAACTTTGAGAAAACTCCCTTTATCTTTATACTTTGAGTTCTTTTTACCGTGTAGTAACGAGATGGTTTTATCAAGGCTGGTCAAAGTGTTCACTTGTTTTGGCGTACCATTGGTAAAACTGGCTTCAGCAGGTGTATGTGACATGGGACCTTGAAGCTGGAAATTTGAGATTTGATGAAGAGGATTTTTGTTTGGGTTATGAGTGAAACACACACATATCTTGCAGTTTTGGTTTTAGATGTATGACTGTGGAACATGTAGGGTCGTTGGAAAATTACAGTCGGCCAACTCATAGCCAGAATACAGGGCTATCTATTATTGTTGAAATGATAGAGATGATGTTAAAAAAATATTTATAAATGTAGTACAAGTAAATAATACTGTAGTGATAACGAAAATTGATATGAAGTGGGACCCACATAAGTCTCACATGGCAAGTCAATAACGTTTTCAACCGGTAACCCTTCAAAAGACTAGCTATCTGTTAGGTTTTAAACTTTAGTAACAAAATCAAATTTTTTACTAAACTTTAGTAACTTTTGTGTATATTAACCCTTTTTGGAAAATCAAATTAAGGTGTAGATCTTCAAGATCCACCTAATTAAAAACCCAATAGTCACGATAACAAGATCAAAAACTCAATAACAAACCCTAAACGATTGAGAGATAATGTGTGTGAAAGTAACATAAATAATGAGGAAAATAAGCTAGAGATTAACTTATATAGCACCATCCATCAAGTATCTCCAACAGTCACGATAAACCTTTGTAGTTTCTTTAAATATACAACTCTAGCCCATAAGTATTTGCAAGCTAGTCCTCCAAGTATCAATGTTATACAAACTTCAATTAACACATAGGCATCCGTTTAAAGCAAACTTATCGATGGATACTAACTCAATTTAATTAGATTTATGCGAATGAAAACAATCAAATTAATTTCAATAAGTACTCTACATTTTGTGTATCACATGTTCATACCAGTAGAAATGAACAAGCTGTATCTTTTTCTTTTAATGAAATAAGTTTTTGATTAAAAAAAACAGTTAAGTAGGTTTGATATTTATAAAGGTAAAGTTGTAAAATTTTAAAATTAAAAAGTTTTTTTAATTAAAAATTAAAAATCAGATTCAGATCGTTCGTGGTAACAAACGAATTCGAGTCGATGATTGATTCGACTCGGTCGCTGTAACATCGATCGAGTTCGAATTCCATCGACCGACTCGAATCAGTAGCCGGTGGGACAAGCCTTAACACAAGTAAATTATAGTGACATAAATCAAGCAACGCCACTAAAATGGCACCACATTGGCTTGCTTATTGTCTTTGCAGAACGGAATACACGAGGTGATCAACATCAAATGTCTTTTCCTCCACTATGTGAGGGGTTTAAAATAATACCAAACCTAATGCACGACAAAGTTAAGATTTTGGTGGATCCACGTCAAATTGTCATTGTCAATACTCAATATGTCGTTACTATATCCGGGCATCACTTTCTCGGGAATCTTCTGCGAAATCAAACCATCTTCACATTAGTCAAAGTTGACTGAGTGAGCTAGTACGAGTCCACATCATGATAAGATATGTCGCCATTTTGCTCTTCTGAATTACTATGTCGCCATTTTGCTCTTTTGAATTACTACTTGTACATGTTTTTGGCTTAATTAAATTGTAGGGTCAGTTTCGAGTGTTAAGTCATTCTAAAGCAATGATTAAATAATCAAGTATTCAAGTATCATGCAGAAAGTATTGAATAAGTCGTTATGTGTTTGGAATTTGTTTGAAAGGCAACCATATATAGGGTGTGTTTGGTAAAAAGTTTTTAAGAGCATTTAAGTGGGGAGAAATGAGCATTGAGCGTTGTGAATTTTAATGTTTGTTTGGCAAATATTTAAAAGCGGTAATTATTTTTTCGGAATTCGAAATTCTCATTTTCCACTCTATGAAATAGTATTTAAGAGCTCTGAGTATTGAAAAGTTGTTTTACACATTATAATTTCAACTACAGCTATTTATCAAACGTTTTTATTATAAACCACAACCACTGCTCACAATCACAACTTACTGTTTCTGCTCACTGCTACTGTTCGCTGCTACTGTTCACTGCTATCGCTATTTTTGCCAAACATACCCATAATTTTTGCTTTGTTACTTAGCTATTTTCTTTAGTCCATAGCTATATTTGATAGAGGTGTTTAGGGACGTAGCTCGGGGTGTTTTACGGGTGCCTGGGACACTTATATATTTTTTTGATTTTGTGCTAAATTTTGAAAAATACATCAATTTTTTCAAATGAATTTAAAATGTATCCGGTTCATGAAAATATGTCTCTAATATTTATTTTAATTATTTTTTGATTATGTTATATAACGCTTAAAAATATTTATACATCTATTTATATTAGAACATGACTTCGTCCCTATAAGTGTTTAATTACAGTATATTATATTGATGATGACCTTATTGCATGCTTTAGGCAATAGTCAATATTCATAGTCGACGAAGTCTAGAACTATATTTCCAGGTTTTCTTGATTTCAAAATACATATACGTGTTATCCTTCAATTTCCAAGAATATGTCTAAAGGCTCTATAAGAATATCCAAGTCTTCGAATACTATTCAATAATTCGAACATTCACAGCGGAAAGGTTTTTTTTTTTTGGCGAGGACAAGAATACGAGACTTTCAATATGAAATTCTGGCAATTAACTGAAATTTGCACGGATTTAACGTTTATAGATGTATGATTTTTTTCTAAATATTCCTTAAAAAACTATATTCTTTTTTCTTTTGAACATACTTAAAAAACTACTTGTCAAAAACAAATGTCACCTTATCATGATTCTGAGGTGCGTGACTGAAGAGTGGCCTAACTGTGTTTTATTTTTAGGGTCAATACCCACTCATTTTGACTCAACTTGATAACTGTGTTTTATTTTTTATTTCATTCCTAAAAATATATCTAAACTAATCAAATTTTAACAAATTATAGTTGCTTTTAATTAATTTTTGCTCCATTTACTTTTCTCATTAACCAATCAGTGAAAAACTACTAAAAATACTGGGTAGATCCCAAAACTCCATGTATAGTCACTTTATCATCTTAATAATGGGCAGTGGTATCTAACAAAGGTGCAACGATATCTAACCCGTGGTTGTTTACCGGAGGTGACGGCAGCGGTTGTGGTTTAAAACGAGAGAGTGGCGGCGGCGGTGGTGGTACAAAGCGAGAGTGTGGAGGTGGCGGATGTAGTGGTGACACGCGCTTTGGTGGTGGTGACACGCGCTGCAGTGGTGGTGATTGGGTTTAACTTTTATCTCTTTTTGATGATGTACAGTAGCAAGTCATGGGATTGGGTTTAGATCATGATTTTTTCGGAGTGGCCACTGTGATTGTTTGTCCCGAGGTGGCGAAGATGATGGTACTTTGAGTAGATGTGAAGGACACCTATGTTGGTGGTGATTTTAGCAGGGTCGGTTTGTAGTGGTGGTGGTTTGACCGGAGTTTATGATGTTAATGATGATTGTGATGGCAAAAGCTAAGTGGGGTTAGAAAGAGAAAAAAAATTCTCATTAAAGTTTACTGATTATGAAGTTACAAAATACAGAGTACATTAGAAAAAACAATAAAAGAGTCAAAAGGGAGGGGTAGGAACCACAGGACTCGAAATAAAACCTTGATAAGTATTGATGATCTTAACCATGCTCTCCAAAGACTTTGATTTCGTTAAAATACTTTAAAGGGATGACTATTGACTTAGCGTGGGATGATCTTTTTGAAATTAGTGGCCTTCACTCGACTTTATTTAAGTAATCAAAAAAGTCGGGTTTTATTACTAAACTTATAAACACCCACACCAATCTATGAAATAATATCATCTTACAATTAATACATTACTTTTAGTAGTAAGTCTAACTAGTATATATGTATTTTATGAACACGTTTCGATCATATATAGTGATATGGTTTAAGTTTTTTTCTACGTTGAAGAATTAAGCAAAACACGCACAAAGGTCAACCAGAAAGACTGGACGGAAACAAAGAAAAAGAAAAGAGAAAGAAAACTGGAATTAGAAAATGGTTAAATTGCAAAAAATGTTCATAAACTTTTTTATTTTCGTAAATTTGCCACTAAGAGCAAACTATAAGCAATTTTGCCTTTATACTTCAAACTCTCGTGCAATTTTGCCAATGAGTTGACAATTTTTATCTTTTCACTGTTTTCTTCCGTTAAGTCCCACACGTGCCTGGCACGTGAGGGTATATTCGTCATTTCCCGTGCCACACCATCTCGTTACCTCATCCCCACCTTTCCTTTATGCAATTCTCGTCCCTGAATCCATTTCTCGCCATTACTAACACGTGTGGTTGGAAGCTTGCATAAATAGGTACGTCGACATATTCATCTTTACTCATATATCTTCTTTAACACATCACTGCTTTAGTCATGGTGATCATATGTGAATGTGACAAAGCCACAACAACCAAAACTTCATGGACTGACAGGAACCCGGAGCGACGGTTCTACTGTTGTCCTGGTTGTGGTTTTATTGGTTGGAATGACCCCCAATGTGTTACCGAGCAATTGATGTGATTCTTGGGCTCTTGAGGGCCTGGAATGAGCTCGAAGAAGATCTGAATGAGCAACTGATGTTGTTGAATGAGGATGAAGCCCTTGTGAAAAAACTGAAGAATATGCTTCTTTTTTCCTGGAGTTTTATGTTTCTTGCATACAAGTTTTTATAGTTTGGAAACTTAGTTTGTTCTTAATTTCATGTTTCAGGGAATAAGGTCATCCCTGGTTGTATTGACCTTTTTCATGTTAAATAAAATATGTGTTATGTCGTAATCCATGACTTATGAATCATTCTAGTGGGTGTTAGGGGTACTGATTATTGTGATTTGTGATGGATGTTTAAGGATATAGGGTGCTCTTCAACTCTGCCTTTAATGGTAGAGCTATTCAATCTTGACTTTATTTAGTTAACATAGGGAGTGTTTGGGAATAGGTCTTCATGTTTGACTTTAATTAGTCGGGGTATTTTGTTGTTGTTTGGCACTATATTTTAGTATAAATCATATCTGATAAGTTACCATTTGTTGGCAGTATCTCTATCGTAGGACTAAAATGTTAGTCTAAATCCTATCCGCTAATGGAAGGTTTGACTGAATCAATTAAAGAAATCAACAGTATGCTAAAAAAAGAAAAACAAGAACGTATATATTGAATTAACCAAGTTCACTAGAACCCCTGAATTAAACAAAAACCACGCCCAATCAGACCCCAAACAACCATTATTTCTACTATATATAACACACACTGTTTAACAGTATAAGAATCACATTTTTGTCCTTAAACACACATATTATTCAAAAGAAATAATTGTGATCATTTTGCACCATCAATTCTCACTGGTGCAAATTCACTTATGGAAACTCACAGCTCCATCCTCATTTCTTCTGCTTTGTAGAACCACGATCCACTTTCTTGCTTTGTATCTTCTTCCTTGGACCCTTACCAGCTAGAGTTGTTCCTGATGATGGTTGATTTGTTTGTGATGCCATTGGCTGACTATCTAGGACTCCTTGGCTTGCTCTTTGACTGTTTTTTGCTCCTTGGCCTGAACTTCCACTAGTGCATCCTCTCTTATTATGACCTTGTCCTTTACACTTGCTACAAGTCATCCGGATGCCCTGCCTAGTCAGCTTTCATGTCTTTGCCATTTTCTTTATAGCCAACTCAACATCTTCATCCTGGGAAATTCTTCTCTTCATCTTTGGTGTACTCATAGGAACATGGTGGTGAGGAGGTAGTAACACGCTCGGGATCCTACATCCTGGCCAAAAATTGCAACCCCTAACAGGTTCAACCTTATATTGATATGTCTCGTTCCATGTCTTCAACCAATAACATGGTGCAACCCATTCCTCTGGTATCCCAACAGATTCTCTATGAGTTGCTCTGTTGTTTAATGTTGCAACAGCATGCCTACATGGTATGCTAGTTAACTCCCATCTCCTACAATCACATTTCTTAAGGTTGAGCTTCACAACACACTGGTCATTAGGTCCCTTACACTAGTATGATCCTCCGCATTATAAAGAACATTTTAATCATATGCAGAGGTCTTAATATAGTTAAAAATACGCATAGCAGTTAGGGTTAGCAGACCCGTACTTTTATCTATCACTTGCTGCACATTTACAATTCTCTTCATAAGATACTCCCTTATATATTCTAAACACCCAATGATTCGAATATCTCATCGATCCACCAACTTACTGTTAAAAGCTTCACATATGTTGTTCAACAGGATATCACACTTAGCCCTCCCTGAATGTGACATATATTATAAGTAGTCAAGTAATAATAACATTGTAAATTGCATATGCAACCAACCAAACTAACATACCTGAGAAATGTGCCCTACACCATGATGCTGGAGGAATCTTTTTTAACCACTCACAAGCTTTAGGGTCAACTTCTTTTACCTGATCCATTGTTTCCTCCAACTGAGGTATTGTTGATTCTCTTACACACTTCCAAATAAGATCCTTAAATTTCTTATCTTTGTGTTCCTTTTTCATATTTTCATAAATCTGTCTAACATAGAATCTATGCTTAGCTGCTAGAAATAGTTCTGCAATAGCTGGTAATATCGCCTAAATCAAGAAAAAATATTTCAGTTTGGTGGCAATAACACTATACATACTTAACTAATACTCAAGGATTATACCTTTTGTCTGTCGGAGATGAATGTGAAGTTTGAACTAGATTGCAAATTAAGGTCATCTTTAAGCAGGTAAGGAACCATAACCATGAACTATTGCACTCGGATTCAACAATTGCATAAGCTACTATGACAACCCATAAATTTCACATCTATGCTATGTGTTATGATTGTATGTATATGAAAATTCATTAGAAATTTTTGCTTCTATGTCTTACTTGGTAAGATAAATTGATTATCACAACCTAAACTACCACTTCAACGTATTCCTATATGTTGTAAATATTATGTACATATTAAATCTGAGTTCTAAAAGTAATCTAATAAGTATATTATGAATAATAACATCTCAAATATAACTATGATGCCCTAAGTTTCCTTAGAAACCCTAGAATCCCTATAAATGAGTCATAAACTCAAGAATGATGAACCATGAATGTACAACACATATGAATAAGTAATCAAGAATTATAAAAAAACTGAAAACTATCATTTGGAATTATAATTTCATCTAAGAATGGTAAGAACAAACCATACAAAGCTAAATACAAGTAAATGTACATAATAGTTTAGATCACCACCTAAACTCAATCTCATATTGAATTGGAGTCTGATATAGCTTTTTTGTATACCCTTTTAGGAAAAAGAGGTAACAAAGTAGTGGTAAGCGTTAAGTGTCGGTTTAGGAAAACCACAAGTTATGACCCAAATGAGTGGGGTTCGTTCTCTCGAGGAGGCACGTGTGTTGTGTAATGAATTGATTTGATTGATTTGTTTTTGATTATTAACAAGAAAAGAGAAGAGAAAATGACGAAGAATAAAAAAATTAACAAAAACACTACTAAAAAGTTAAGACGTAGAAACGTAAAAATGACAAAAATTAAAATTTTAACCTGAAAATTCCTAAAAATTACTAAAAATCCACAATAAAATTCTAAGAGTTTACAAAAAATTCAAACTTGCTAAAACCTTATAATTAATTAAATAATGACTTTTTAATGCTAATTAAAGCCCTAAAAATCACTTTTAAATATTAAAAATCCCTAAACAAGATTTAATAGTTTGTAAACCTCAAAAGTGACCTAATTAAGCTAAAAACTATTTTTAAAAATTTTAAAACCAAATTAAACTATTTTTAAACTCCTAAAAACTATTAAAATCTATTAAATCTTAAATTAATTCTAAAAATTAATTGAAAAGCCTAAAAATTAATTGGAAAGTGACAAAGTTCCTAATTTAATGTTTATAACCTAGGAAAAATGAAAAAAAGTTAAAAATAAAACTTTGAATTTTTCTTAATAAAATAATATTAAAATAATCCAAAAAATAAAAAGTTCTTAAATAAATTCTAAAAAATTCTCAAAAATCCTAAATATTCTAACTAAGAAGAAAATGAAAATTAAAGTTCCTAAAACCTTTTTATTAATTTTATATTAATTTTTAAAGTTGTCTAAAAACCCTAAAATTAAATAAAATTTAAAATAAGACTTTTTGAAAACTTTTTGATATGTAAACCTCAAATAACTTAATTAAAACCTAAAAACTATTTTTTTGGATTTTTAAAATGATTTTTACTATTTTTAATTTACTTTCTAAAACTAAATCTAAAAATAATCCTAATAAATAATTAAATAAAAGGAAAAATAACATTTTAAAACAGAAAAGTCCTAAATCCTAATCAGAACCTAAGAAAAATAAGCCTAACCAAAAGGCTGAACAAATAAGCTTAAATAAGCTAAAAATGGTCACGACTTATTTTTAAAAAGCCAAACCAAAGTTACCTTAAGTATAATTCAATTGCAAACCCTAGCAGTCAAAGACCCTAGGGCGCAATGGTATGTGATGTGTGTTGTGAGTGTGGAGACGGGGGTTCGAGGCTGGATGAACCCTTTTTGTACTTTTTATTTTTTTTCTTTTTTAAACTTCAAATCACAACCTGTTACACTTGTTTAATCCTTAAACACAAACCCAAATCCAAATACAACAAGATTACACCAGGATTCAACAAAAACGTGACCAATTTCCCTTGAAGAACACTAAGCAGTTTTGTGGTTTATTCACTTGTGATGTAACAGACAAGAGGGCTTGTCTTGATGATATTGGTGTTGATTCTTGGACAACAGGGGCACCCTTGTACTCAGTTGAGTACAAGGAGTCAAGTATATCACAAAGCAAGCAGGTTCTAACACCAAATCATACAAACAAAGCACACAATGGCCAAAATCAAGTAAAAACAAGTTGCTGAGGTCCTAGTCTAGGTCTGTGGGTGTTTTAGCTAGGTTACAAGCACAATAATGAGATTTAGATGCTCAAATCTTGAACCTCACTCAACCAACTGATATGAAATCAATTACAAACCCTAAACAACCCTATTGTTTAACAATTTTCCAAGATTGATGGGTCAAAAGTCCACAAAACACTCAGAAAAGTGAATATGCAGTTTCATACTATCTTTTTCAAATCTTTATCATGCATCAATGTTTCAAACTTATCCCAAACTGCAACCAAAGCTAACTTACAACCTTTTTGACCCCTACCAAGTATTTCTAATAGGTTTTAAAATCAAAAACCCTACAAAACACTCACTAACATGCATATCCAAACACCCCTTTAAAAGCAGTTTATGGATTTTAACACTTCAAATCTGTTTAAAACACACTCAATTTGATCAAACAAGCTCTAATCATACAAAATAACACTAAATCAGCAATTCAAACAAACAATTAACAACTTTTCATGCAAATCACCAAGATCACTTAAATCACCATCAAAACTGGAAAATTAAAAGAGAAAAGGGATTTTTACCTAAGGGACTCACATCCAAGTCCCTTTGTGACAGCTTTGTCACCTCCCATAGGCCCGGGCCTATGCTGAACTTAATCAACAACAATCTCCAAAACCTGTTTAAGAAAATGAAAAAGAAAAACAAGCAATATGGTATATTCTGTTTTCTTTTTCTTTCTTAAAATCTTTTTTAAAACTTTTCAAAAACGTTTCTCTTTCAAAACATGAACACCAATCTACTTAAACTATCTCAAAAACCAAACCTTGAAATACTTTTTACCACAAATCTCCAATTCTCAAAAACCTATTTTTTGAAAACCTTTAACACTCAAAGTGTTACACAATTGAAATGGAACTCAGAATTCTAGCACTTAAACAAATACCAACTTTTTAAACACTTATAAAAGGAATTACACTTGTATTAAACAAACACCAAACTTCATAAATTTCAAAAAAGGAATTACAAGGTTTTTAGCTAGAAAACTGGAACAAAGAATACAACCCTCAAATGGGTGTATTTATACTAGTCTATGGATGATACTAGAAGACTAAATAAAATAATACAAGAAAATTGAGCTCTAAAACCCTAATCTTGGAAATGCCGAATTTGCCCTCTTGGTCTTCTCTTGAATCTTTGGTCAAAATACCCATGTGATGTTGCCAGCTCTTGTAATGTGATCAGGAGCGTCCAATATAGCTTTGGGAGCAAGGAGTTGGTCACAATCGTTGATTTTGTCGGGGTATTGGGTTTTGGGTGAAAGTGACGCAGCAGGGGAGGTCCCTACTGCTCACATGGGTGTGTTGGTGGTGTGTTTAGGAGGTGGGTTTTGGTGACAACAAAGGTAATTAGTGATCTGCATCAAATTAGGGAATAACCCTTTGTTATTCTCTTGATTGTGACTGGGGGGGGGATTAGGGTTTATGTAGGATTAGGGGGTTGTTTAATCTGAAAAGGGGGATTAACATTTTAAATAAATGTTAAGGAGGGAAAAAAAAGGGGGGTTGACCTTTTGACTGGGGGTTTAATTAAATAAACCGGGTTGGACTGGTTAGGGCTAAGGGGTAGGGTCGGGTTTGTGGGTGGGTTGTATGACGTGTCAAGAGATGGTTGGGTGTGGAGGTTTTGCTGTTTGGCAGACTTGGCCCCCAAGCTTTTTACTTTCTTTCATTTTGTAAATAAAAGCCATCAACTCCTAGTTTGCACTTATCAACTTTTGCAAACTTGTCAAATTTGGCACAAAGGCTTTCAAAACTTTATCCAAGGGTTTTAAATGTATATTCTTGATTCTCCAAGGGCTGATCTTGTACAATCTTCAAACATTAAGGACCATACTTGTACAATTGACATTTAGAGGGTCAATTGTGACAAGTTCTTCAAAGATGAGGGACTAAATTTGCCAATCTTCAATTCTTCAAGGGCATTTTTGAAAAATTCCAAACTTGGGCCCGGTTCATTGTGCGACTTCGTTTCCCGTGTTCGTTTTTGAATGATTCTTGTGATCTTTTGCCAATTCCTCAATATCCGTACCTAAAAATACACAAGCAACAAACACGAGCATATATTTGGCATATTTGATGATATTTAATTGATTTTAAGCCCGATTTGGACGATGAGACCATGTATAAAAGCAGTCTCATCAGAGTCTAATCTTTTTTAACTAATTATAAAACTCAACTAAGAATCATACTAAGACTATATTTTTACTTCAAGTCAATGTACAAATATTTATAAGCACAAAGTACAAGTTTTCAAAACATAGGATTCTAACTAAGCCTATTACCTCCTAGAATATGATTACCTTATATAACTCATTAAACTAAGTGTGTAGAATCTTTAGAAACCTTAAAAACGATATATAAGCCATAGAATAAGCCAAGACAATTATTTAAACACAAATAACCCAAGGTACAAGTCACTTAGGCATAGTAACCTAAAAACCTCTATATTATCCATTTCACTTAGAATCAATACATATTCTTTTAAGACAAGTGTAAAAACTTCAATATCATTAAATTTAGGTTATAATATCATCTTAAGATAAGGTACAAGTACCCTAATACACAAGGTATAATATTTCAATGCATGACTTATAAATTAGGACAAAATAAGTATTTTCACTCTTTAGAAATTTTTACTTAGAATAACTTAGTAAACCAAGTGTAGAGAATTCATGAAAACATTAAGGAAAATTTATGATGTACAAATTTAGGTTACATTAGTAGCTAAAGTGAGAATAATTAATTTAACAAGGATTTAATCATAGATCATTAGAAACTCTAATCTGGTTATGTTTTCTTCCGAATTTCACTTCAAACCAATGTTTAGCTTCAAACCAAGGATCCAAACTTCCTAATTACAATGTATAAACCCTAATTATTCCTTAATTAATCACTAATTATATTCCTAAACCCTTAATTACAATAATTACAAAACCATAAAGTTATAAGCCCTAGAATTAGGATCCGGCTAGGTTTTTTCCCTCTAAAACCTATTTAAATGTTCTTTCCTCTAAAATTTAAACTTAGAACAGATATTTTAGGATACATAGAAGATATTTCCATCCCTAAGAAACCAAGAACATAGGTTCATCACCTACTTGATGGCAAATTCTCATCCTAGTTCTTTTTATGGCTGAAAAACATTACAACAAGTCTACCATGGAGTTTTTTTAGTTTCTAGCCTTGATTAATCACCATTGTAGCTGGTAATAGTCACCTCTAGTAGTCTTGCCACGAATTTGAGCTACAAGCACCTCAAAACCAAGTATAAATAGGCGTACTTATGCATAGTTGAAACCTACACCCCGATTTTCTATTCCTCCATACCATTATGATTTTCCACTTCTACAAAGGTTCTAAGATACTTATAAGATCAGAACCAAGTCTAGAAAGAATCCATTAAATCTCTTGAAGCTTTGTGAACAAGTTGTGTTCATAAAAAGCCCTATAAATCATTTTAGAGCTACTTAGGTAATCACTATATTAATTACGCTTTAATCTTGTTTTAATGTTGTTTTAAGACTTTTTATAATGTTAATAAGATTTTAATATGCTATTCTAATAAGTATTAGTTCATATGATCATCTAAAATGAAAGTTATAAGCTAAGATCAAATAAAATCCTAGCTTTGTAATTTAAATAAAATAATAAGTTAAAATCTATTTCAAAAGCTATAGATCTGAGAAAGTAATGTTATTATGATTATAAATGTGTTTATAAATTTTTTTTAAGTTCGTAGATCTTTTTGTACAAATTTGAGGTTGTTATGTAATTTTAAACAAGTATAGGGACTAAAACCGTCATTTTTGAAACTATAAACATTTTGGGACAAAAGTGTCATTTTACTAAAGTTAAAACTATAAGGATTGATTTTGAAAATTTTGAAATATTGAGGTTAATATTAGATTGTTGAAATTGTAAATATTAAAACCCTATACTTTAAGGGTTAAAAGTGTAAATATACTAGGCTTATAATTTTATGGGCTAAAAATATAAATATTCCAAACTTAGAAACTTTAAGGATCATTTTGTCGTTTATGAAACTATATGGATGAAAATTTTAAAATAAAACCTATTATCTAAACTTTATAAACTAGAAGGACTATTTTTGTTAACTTTGAAACTAAAGGATGTAAAATATAATAATGAGATAATATACTAACTTTTGAAGAAATTTCTAAAATATATAATGTACCATGTTAGTAGGAAGCTTTGTACAAAGATGTTCCATTTCGATATTACGTTCTGACTGAGTGGTTGAGTTTACAATTTAAAGTGTCATCGCTCCTCAAACGTTTATAGAATGGCTTCTGAGTATGATGGCCCGAAAAATGATGTTATAATTACAAGAATTTATAAATCAAAGAATACATAATTAATAACGAAAATTATTGAACTCAAGATCAAAGACTTGATACTATACAAAACGTGTTAATCCAGGTTGGTGAGACTAAGCTGTTAAATTGTGATTGAACTTAATCTGACGAGATTCAGACTCTTTGGATATAAGGTGAGTTCATAGCCTCACTAGATCTAATTTGTAAATGATTTGAAAACATATGAGGGGGATATATGTTAAATTGGAATACAAGTGTTTTTGGTATACTTCCCAGATATGTTTATTGACACTATGTTTACTGCTGCCTTAAAGTCCCTTTTTAATTGTGAACCGCTAATCACTTCATAGACAATGAGCGCTAATATTGTAAATAGTACTATTTGTTAGTGAAATGATTCCTAAAAACGTTACATGCATTTTTCGGTCTCGCTTTGTTTTGATTATGACAATATGTAAAAACAAGCATTTGCGAAAACAACGAAAAACGAATTCTTGAGTTCAAGTATTTTTTATTTCAACCATTATCACTTAAGTATGAACAAACAAGTACTCATCATAATTAAGTGATCAAGGATTTAATCTTTTTCTTAAAACTCACTTTTTATTAAGTGTGACAAGTTTTTTTTATTAAACTTTTTTTTAAGAAAATGTTTTATTAAATTAATTATTTGAAAATTTGAAATTTGAAAATAGCATATTCTATCTTGGTTTAGAATATCCTTTCAGGATATTTTAATTCCCAGATTCGAACCAATCCACTAAAAGACAAAAGGGTGCAGAGTCTACGCAGGCGGTTCCTTAGCAGCTATAGCGGTTCCTTATCGATAAGGAACCACGGGCTCCAATAAGGAACCGCGGGCAGATATAGCCGTTGGATGTTTGTCTTATAAATAGTGGACCATTCTCAGACTTTAAATTCACCTCTTTTGCACATACATTTCCAGATTCTTTCATACTTCTTAAATCACTCAAATCCTTGATCATTTTTTTTATTACTACTTGTTTAGAAGTGAATCTTTCTCCTCTGATCTTTTTCTCTCAAAGTGCAAAGTGAAGAACACTATCATCCTTGAAGTGTTGTGTAGGATATGTAAATCTTGCTTATGTTTTAGAGAGAGAAAGAGATAGAGAGATGGTGGATTACACACAATTCAAGAGAGAGAAACATATAAGAACTATGTGAAAAATGAATAACCACACACCCTCTCCATCTAAGGAGAGGGTTTATATACCCAAGCCCTTGTCATGGGCTTGGGCTTACATTTGGGCCGGCCTACACATGTTGTAGGCTAGGCTTTGGTTTGCTTGTTAAATAAAGATAAGTAACTAAACTA
The DNA here is from genome assembly GCA_025667525.1 of Glebionis coronaria. NCBI lineage: Eukaryota > Viridiplantae > Streptophyta > Magnoliopsida > Asterales > Asteraceae > Glebionis > Glebionis coronaria. The sequence continues at coordinate 173,308,790 of CM046876.1, read as the reverse complement.
CGAGCTATTACATGGACTATCGTTGGAGTGACCGATCCTTCTTAATACGTAAAACGTATTTCCAACAATCTCCCCCTAAGGGAGGTCACTCCAAACAAGGGCATTACCCAAGTTACAATAATAAGGTAAACCTAGCATACTATGCTTGTCTTGAGCTCGTAGTCTTCGTCTTTCTTTTCTTTTTCTTTTCAGGTGAACATGCTGATGTGATCATTGATATCAATCTTGATCATTAATCTCTTGCCTTGATCTTGTGCATCCATCACTTGTGATATTCGCCTCTTCGTGACCTCACGTCCCACATACTTATACCTTCGTAATTCTTGAAAGCTTCAGAGTTCGATACAGCGGAAGACTTAACTTTTAGGCTTTCTTGAATTAGATGAGGTATTAAGTGCATAAAGTATAAGCATGCGGGGACGACTTCTTCTTGGATCCCGCAACGCCACCGTCTTCAAATGCCGCAACATAAGTAGACACGAACGAAATGGCTTTGAACATTTCATTCTAATTCGGTAGCATTTTACCTCCGGTCGGTGAAGACCGTTGGACGATATAAAATATCGTACTTGTGGCAGGTAGATTTAATTAAAATTCTCCTTGACAAGATTTCGCGGGTAAACCCGTTCTCTTTACTCGACCGTCCAAAGCTGACTACGAAGGTAAAGAGTGAATCATTTGGATAAAATTATCCACATGATTGAAGCCGTCAATTCTGATTCCTGGAACAAGTTTGATTCATTAAAGAATCGCACCATCGTTGCTTTCTAGTTGTCACGAGCTTGATTCGTATAGAATCTTGCAAGTTACCTACCAAGTGATGTTTGAGGTTAACACTAGAAGGATTTCCACTCATCACCGTAAACACTAAGGTATCACTCTGAGTGTTCTGGCAAGATCACTGAGATATTTCATAGAGGCCTAGAACGTGTTTAAATTCAATTAAGAATTAAACCACTGTTGCTTTCCAGTTATCACAAGTTTGATTCATAAAGAATCGCACAAGTCACCTACCATGAGCTTTTTGATATTCGCTCAAGAAGGATTTCCATCTTCATTGTAACTACTTTCGTATTACTCGGATGTTCAGGCAAGATCATGAACATTTTGTGTAGGACTCTTAAGATCTTTCTTACTTTTCACAGTGTATGAAGAAGCAAGGAATTATGAAAGTGTGTCCTAATGAGAGATTTGATGATCTCAAATGGCTCTAGACTCGATCGTTCATTTTGGATTTTAGTGATCGGAGGCTGGAGAGGAGTGTCACCTTTTCAATACCAATTTATTCGGAGTAAATAAATCAATAGATAATGCGTTGTCTCCGTGTGATTAAAACAAATACCTTTTGAGAGATATCTGAGTTAGCTGGGATGGGTTGTGCATTGCATCACTGGGTCCATGATGTCTATCTTTAATATCGAGCATCATTAAAATGATCTCAATAGCATATGTGTTGGCCCGGTTTCTGCCTAAAGTTGTAAGGAGGGCTTCTTTCTTTACACCCTTTATCTTTACAATTCTTTTTCATTCTTCAACCCCTTCAATGCTTACCAATACATCATAACTAGCACCTTGTTGTGATTGTTCCAGTGCTAACTTAAGTACTTGGTCGGCATTCAGCTACGTTCACAATCTTTCTCCAACTTTCCTAAGGACTACTATTTCTAGCTATGGAATGTCCTTGGGAAGATTCCTCCGGTTCTGGAAGAATCATAGGACTTAACCTATCCTACCATCCTTATGTCACCATAATCTTCATCGTCGTAAAATAAATGGGTTTTGGGTAAGTATAAATCACCATGAAATCCATTTTTGATATGCAAATCCGTTTTGCTTCCCCTTAACATATGCCACGATATTCGAAAACATTTCGCATATGTCGGGATGAGCCAGCACATTAAGTCAAACCATTTGTGATAATATCCCATATTAAATCACATTTTCTCCCCCATATTAAAAATATTAACCCAATCGATGTTTTTAATATCAATTGATTTAATGAAGTTTTAACAAAGGTTTTGGGAAGAAAAATGCGAGTCCGTTTTATCTTCATGATACCAAATGTATGAGATATGATACTGACTTGTAACATGATCACATATTCACCATATTAAAAAAGAATTGACAAGGTTGGACCTGATAGATGAGAACATCATATGATAAGATCAAATGGTTCTTGTCAGCATATGTTGGTCGCCTCGTCACGTCTGAAGTCATCTCTTGACACTACATGTACGATTGGTATTGTTGTCTTAACACCAACTTGTGAACTTGGCACGTTCGGTATCAAAGATTCTGAATGCTTGACAATTGCTCCCCCTCAATTGTTGACCCGTGTTCTATCGAAAGAGCTGTAGTCGTCGGTTGAGTAGTCGCATCATCGAGTATGTAGATACCAATTGTAGATAGCATGGTTGTAGAGATGATAGCTTCATAAAAACAAGACTTCTCTTGTTTTAACAAATAAATGCACTGAAACGTACATAGATTTGTGCTAGACCAAGTTATAAAGTAAACTTGATCCCTTACAAGGTTTTAAAGTAAACCTTGCCCGAGAAAATTAATTCCCGTTGTGAGCCAAAGCTTTCATAAGAAATACTTGACTTTAATATGAAAACCGGGTTGCAGTCAGAAATAACTACAAGCCATATAGGCATGTTTTATGAAATATTTACAACTTTTGTACGAACTCTATTTATGGCGCCGTGTCAATATTAATCGACATTTCTAAGGCCATAAATATTATCGTACCAAAAGACATGCCTTTTAAAAATAAAGTAAAATTATATTTGGATATTTCTAGATTTTTCAATTTTTATGGTTTTTATATGGTTTTATATTTTTTTATTTTGCTTTTGTGGATAAAAATATAAAGAATATCTACAAATGATCACCAAGGATACAGAGAATAGTTTTACCACCACTATTCTTTCGCTTCATCTGCCAGTTCCTTTAGAGTCTCAGGCGAGAAAGTTCTCATTCCTAGCTTGTCGGCCAAAAAATCAATTCGAGCGCGATCTAAAGCCTTCGTGAAAATATCCGCCAATTGATACTCAGATCGGACAAAGTAAAGCTCGATTAATCCATTTTCCACTTGCTCCTTGATGAAGTGGTAGCGAATGTCAATGTGCTTTGACCGGGAGAATTGAACGTTGTTGCAGCATAAGGCAATTACACTCTTGTTGTCACAGTACATCGGAATTTTGTTGAAACCTAGACCATAGTCGGTTAATTGCGATCTCATCCAAAGAATTTGAGCACAGCAACCGGACATAGCTATGTATTCTGCTTCCGTACTTGAGATTGCAACGCTTTTCTGCCTTTTCGATGCCCAATTGATTAGTCAATCTCCTAGTAGTTACAAAGTTCCACTCGTGCTACGCCTTGTATCTTGACAACCCGCGTGATCCGCATCTGCATATGCCATTAGCGCAATCGAAGAGTCCTTCGAATACCAAAGTCCCCGATTAATGGTTCCTTTAAGATATCGAAAGATCTGTTTAACAGTAGCCAAGTGTAACTCAGTAGGTCGAATTTGATACCGAGCACACATACATATAGCAAACTGAAGATCAGGTCGACTAGCTGTGATATACAGAAGAGTACCGATCATTCCACGATACAGTGTCGGATCAACGGCAACTCCATGTGGATCTGCATCAAGCTTAGATTTTTCCACCATTGGAGTATCCACAGGGTCGCAAGATTCCATCTTATATTTCTTTAGCGATTCAAGGGCATACTTGGATTGATTGATAAAGATGCCTCTGGGACTCTGAGATATCTGAATACCTAAGAAGAATGATACCTTGCCCATCATTGACATCTTAAACTTGGAAGACATGAGTGTCCCAAACTCATCCGATAAGGTTTGGGTCGAGGCTGCAAATATAATATCATCAACATATATTTGTACCATAATCATATCTTTACCTCGTTTCTGAATGAACATCGTGGGATCCACCTTGCTTTTAGCGAAGCCTTGCGTAGCGAAGCCATGCGCGTGGAGCTTGCTTCAACCCATAGAGAGCCTTTTTAAGCTTGTACACATGATTATGATAATTAGGATTCACAAAACCATCCGGTTGTTGAACATAGACCTCTTCCTTGATTTCACCATTAAGAAATGCCGTCTTCACATCCATCTGATAGACGATCATATTCATATGGGCTGCATAAGCGAGGAATAGTCGAATAGCTTCCAAACGGGCAACAGGTGCAAAGGATTCCATAAAGTCGATGCCCAATAATTGCTTGTATCCATGAGCTACTAGACGAGCTTTGTTCTTCAATATTCCACCTAACTCATCGAGTTTCACCTTGTAAACCCATTTCAAAGTGAGTAACTGCACTTGATCCGGGCATGGGACAAGTTCCCATACTTCAAGACGTATGAATTCATTAAGTTATTCTTGCATAGCTTCTATCCAACATGATTGAGTAAAAGCTTGTTGCCATGTCTTAAGTGAGAAAAGCGTCAAAGTGACAAAACATTGCACTTTCTTGTAACTGACTTCGTGTGGATACCGGACGATTAGGGTCACCAATAATAGAATCTATAGGATGATCCTTTGTCCACTTGCTGTCATGTTCACAAATTCGTGGATTGGAGTAAACTGTAGAAGGAGCTTCCTCTGAGGTGGACGACCCGACTTGATTAGGGTCGGGAATTGGTACACCAAAGAATGGAAGTTCACGCATTTGAGCGAATTCCAAATCGTGATCATCATCATCCTCTTCATCATCAATAGGCATGAAATGGGTAGTTGAAACATGTGTTGGTTGAGAATTACTTGTTGAAGGTATATCTTGACTAATTGTAGGTGCAGATGTATCTGATTGTGCAACGGTTGTTGGAGCGACAACTTCGGTTACCGGAGCAATTACCTCAGGTACTGGAGCAACAATACTTGGAGGAGTAAAGAATTCATCAAAGAACGGTTGAAACAACGTATCCCATTCAGTCCTAGAAGGTGGTGTAAATGATGATGAAGTAGGGTTGTTTGGGACAAGACCAGAACTAATGTTACTGGGTCCCATTTCATGAAGTGCGGGTTCAGAGCTGCTTTGCTCAGAAGCCATTGCTGTCAGCTCATCAAAATCAACATTCATAGTTTCGAGGATCTTGCGAGAGTTACGGTTGTAGATTCGGTATGCCTTCTTTGCGGGGGCGTAACCAATGAAAATACCAATATCAGCCTTTGGTTGAAGTTTTCCCAAATTGTCACCATCATTATTTGGATAGCAAAGAGAACCAAATACATGAAGATATGATAAATCTGGTACTTTTCCATGGAGAAGCTCATAAGGTGTTTTACCATGGCGTTTACGAATTAGTGACCGGTTTTGGATGTACACTGTTGTAGACACTGCTTCTGCCCATAAAAACAATGGAGCCTTTGCGTAAATTAACATAGTTCGAGCAGCTTCCATAAGTGTGCGATTTCGCCTTTCAACGACACCGTTTTGTTGTGGAGTGCGTGCAATGGATGTTTCATGAGATATGCCAACTTCTTCATAATAATCACGCAAGATTTGATTCACAAATTCGGTTCCATTATCTGTACGAATGCGTCGGACAGTAGTGTTGAGACGCACTTGAATCATCTTGAGAAATCCGATGATGAATTTAGGTGCCTCATTTTTTGTTTTAAGAAGTTTCACCCATGTAAACCGAGAGTAATCATCGACAATGACGAGGATGTACTTTTTACCACTAAGACTTTCAACACGCATTGGCCCACAAAGATCCATATGCAACAGATAAAGTTTCTCTTGGTTGGTGTCTTCCGTCTTTGGTTTGTAAGATTTCTTAGTGCTTTTCCCCATTGTACACGCTTAACACAAATGATCCTTGTGAAATGAAAGTTTAGGAAGACCACGAACAAGTTCGTTTTTCGCCAAATGATTAATAGCGTCAAAGTTAAGATGAGATAACCGTCGATGCCATAACCATGACTTAGTCTTCGATGCTTTGGAGAGAAGACATACGGGAGAAGCGGCCATCATGTCTTGTAGAGACAAAGTATACAAATTATTCCCTCGAGTACCTTTCAATAAATCAACCCCTTCTAAATTACGAATGAAGCAGGTATGCTCTCGAAAAGCAACTTCTAGGTTTGCATCACAAAATTGTCCCCCAGAAATAAGTTGTGACCGAGACCTTCCACATAATACACTCTTGAAATTATAACATTCCCAATATGATATTCACCATAACCCATTATCTTTGCAATATGATCATTTCCAAATCGAACCGTACAAAGAAACTTGCTGACGAAACTTTTGAGCTGAGAGCGATCTCCGTTCATATGCTTGGAGCAACCAGAGTCCAAATACCAGAGAACAATTTGGACCACCTGTTTTCAACAACAACAGTAGACAATGCATTGGAAACTATTGGTTCCGGAGTGTTAGCAGATGCAGATATGAGATTATCAGAATTGCTAACATTTGTGTGACCATTAGATTTCATGCGTTTTCTAATGTGAGTTTTAGCACTAACAGGTTTTACTGTTCCAACTTTCTTAGGTTTTGGATTATTAGCAGGCACTACAGTGGGAGTAGACCTATATAAAGGGAACTTGGTTCTTACAGTAGTGTCAGTGTTCCTAGTTAAAGGACACGCTTGTGTTTTGGTAGCCTTGGTACTCCTTGTTAAAGGGCACGCTTTCTTCGCTGTAGTGGGAGTGATCCTAGTCAAAGGGCACATATTTCCTACTATAGTGAAAGTTCTACCAGTGGGGCGCCACAACCAACCAACTTGGGTTAACACTTTCCCAGTCGGTTTCCATTCTAATCCATTTTTTCGGGCATACATCTCATTCACATGGTCAATAATGCAAGAATCATGACGACTAGAAAACATACATTCATTGCAATTCCAACATTTCAAATTAGAATTCACACTAGGCTTAGAACGCTGCACAACCGCAGAGCCTTTAGGTTTAGCTACATGATTCTTTTTATTCAAAACAGAAATAACATTCCTAGGATGGGCTTCTACTTTCTTCTTCACTTGACTACTAGATGGGGGCAAGATCCTATCATTCTTCTTGTTTCTTTTAAGCTTAGATCTTTGAGCCTTAGTAGTGGTGCTTACTCCTGTAGAAGGCAACACGGGAATATTAGAAGCTGGTTTTGATTCCGCCTTATCTTTAGTGACCAAAGTTTGAGATGGTTTAGTCCTAGGGCCCTTATTAAATGGTGTGACGGCTATAAGGTTCCTTTTGATTGCACTAGAGGACGATGTTGAGACAGTGGCTGCATTATCCACAACATTCTTACCTTTTAGAGTACGAAGTGTTTCCTTTAACTCAGCCAAGACCAGATTTTTATCACAAATTTGTTCCCTCAAATCAGATATTTCCACCGACTTTCTATTCAATTGTTCAATCAATGATTGATTCTGTGCAGTGTTATCAACACATGCGGGCTTTACTGAATCGAAAAGTCGTGTATCTTTCTGTTTTAAGTTATCAACTTTGGACAAAATCTTGGAAACTCGATTATCTAGATCAAGATTAAAATTCTCAGCGGCCTCAAGTACGTTCACACAGTTAAGCTCCTAAGATTTCTCTATTTCTATCGGCAAAGATTTAGCCACTTTGTCACTTGGCTGACGCTGTTTTGATTGTAAATTCAATCGAATTTTTTTTTTCAAAGTTTGCATCATCGATATTAACACCTTCGAATGACGTTTCAAAGATTTCTTGAATAAATTGTTGCTTGCATTCAAGCGAAATACAATGTGTTTGAATCTCATCAAAACGTTTTGAAAGCGAATAATATGAATCTTAAAGCTTTAAAAATGCAGCGTTAGATTCGTGACAAGTACTATCTACCACATTATCCACATATTCAACATTATGCACAATAGAATCATTATCAACACTTTTATTCACACAGACGGAGACTATATCATGAGACATCACTTGTTTCAGAAGCTGATCATTTTGGCGTAAAACCCGTTCTATTTCAAGTAAACTGTTTTCATAAGCATCATCCATTTCATTGAAAACACGTCTAACTTCTTCTATTTCCAAAAGCAAATCTTGATCAAGATTACTAAGACAAGCCTTAACATTCTTTACAAACGGAACAATTTCATCTCGAAACGCATCTCTAGTGTGCTCAAAGTTCCATTCACCTTCCGTTATGGCCGAAGTCGTCGTACGTTCCAAAATGACCTTGTCAAATTCGGCTAAGTGTTGGTGTACCGCATTTAAGTTAACGGACGCCTTGCTTACCGGTGGAATTAACTTTGTTAAATCCGTTTTGACAAGTGTAGGAGACGTACTAGGAAGGTTTTCATTTGACAAACTTTGGGGCGCAAGAACTGTCAATTCAGCTAATTCCTTTTGTAAGCGAATGCGGGTCTTTTTAGACAATTGATCTTTGTTATACTTTTCATAATCAATCGTATGGAATTTTGAAAGCATTTTAGAATGAGTTTCATCCGCAAGTGACTGTGTCTCCTCAGTACTACGAACAAAAGGTGCTTCTTTCGATTTGCCAATTAGGGTCATATCATAAAGACACGGAATATATTCCTGAGCTTGTTTTGCATAACCGGGATTAGGTGGTAAATCTTGAAGACGCTTAAGTTCGAGTTCTTTAAATGATTTAGTTAAAAGATGAACCTTTTCTGTGGAAGCGTATTGTTTTAAAAGCTGTTGTTCTTTGAATTTAAGAAGTTTGGTAGCATTAATTTCCGATTCAAACTTTTTAGACTCGAGAGTTTCGAAATCCATTATAAGTTTCTGAAAATCATTGACAACCGACTCTTTTGCTTTTAATTCATTGGAAAGATTAGTTTTTAATGATTCTATTTCTTTCAAGTGTTCAATCTTTTCAAAACGAAATTGGTCAAATTCAGAACATGTTATTTTCTCTGCTTGAGGGACCATTTCAAAAGTTTTGACCTTTTCTTTATGCAACGCAAGCTCAGCAGTTAGGGTGGAATTGGTATCTACGGATTGTCTGAGGGCCATATGCATTTGATCAATAATATGTTTAGGCACCATGACCAAATCATGTTGAGCATAAGATTCCATACCCGTCGTAGCATTTGGTTGAGGTTCACTCAAATGTGTAGGATTGGATACCACATCATTTGAGTTACTAGTTCCCGAATGTTGTTCGAGGTTGTCATTTTCATGCCCAACTTGATGTTGGTTATCATCAATATTATTAGATGGGGTTGGTACCTCACTGACGACATCAGAACCGTAGTGAGAGAGATTAGCAACGAGAGCAGCTTGGGCAGACTGAATGTCATCACAATCCGAATCATATGCGTCAAGATCATCTGCTTGATAAGCTGCATTAGAAGTAGAAACGACGGCAATGCCTTCAGTATCTGCTGCCCCTAGGTCTGCAAGAAATGCTAACTCCTCTGTATCTAAAATCTTTCCCTTTGACTGAGCATCGACCAAATACATCTTCTCACGAAACCATGCATCATCCCTCCTCCTTTTCGGCCGAGTGCATTCCCTAGCCATATGACCTTGTCCTCGGTAATTGTAGCAAGTCACAACCTTCTTAGGACCAATAGGACTCCCATTTCCACTAGCTTGCGAATTCACAGCTTGATTGTTCCCAGTCCTTGTAGGAGGTCCATATGAATTTTGCCTTCCCTGAATAGGTTGCACCGTCACTTGACCATCTTGAACAGTAGCTTGTTGTCGCGGATTTGAAGAGGTGCGGAGCTGATTGTTTGTTGGTGGAAATCCTCTAGTTGCAACAAGTTTTGACAAGTAGGCAGTGAGATGGTTTAGTTCATCAGCTGGCGTATCATTTGGAGTAAAGACCGGTGCTTGGATAGGTGGAAGTTCATTAGAGTAGAAAGCTTGTGCTGGTTGTGATTCTATTGGAAAATATCCTTGCTGAGGAGTATAGCCCATTGGAGAAGTGTTGGCTTGTGATGGTGATGTCTGATATGGTGGTTGCTGTGGAAAAGATTGTTGATGAACGCTTTGTTGGAATGCTTGCTGTGGCATCATTGGTGGTTGATAAGATGGTTGCTGATAGGTGTGTGGTGGTGGCTGCTGCAAGTATGATGGTTGCTGATAAGTATAAGCCATGTTTTGTTGAGAAGCATACATTGCAAGTGGATCATGAACTTGAGGTGTAGACAACCGAGCCTCGATCACATGGCATTCGTGTTGTTGAAGAAAAGCTTGAAGTTGATCCACATTGGTGTTATGCAATTCCTTAGCCAATTTAACATCCGTCACGTATTTTTTCCATTCTGGAGGAAGAGTGTTCAAATACTTGGTGTTCAATTGAAAGGTAGGAATTGCCATGCCATAGATATTAAGCTCATTCAACAATAGGGTAAATCTCAGATAGTAATCATTGAGAGTCTCCTCTGGCACATAGGCAAACTTATCAAAAGTATCATATAGCTTACACTCTCGTTCTTGTTTAGTTAACGAGGTGCCTTGCATTAGAACCCGAATTCTGTCCCATAACTCTTTGGCAACTTTATGTTTGCTGACGAGTTTGTAGACATCTGGAGGAAGGGCTTGGAGAATGATGTTTGTAGCATACTTATCACATTTGTCTTGAATCTTCATATCTCCAGTCAACTCACCCGTTGTACGAGGACAAGTAGTCGTACCTTCCGTCATTGTACCATAATCTAATGGTCCATTGAGCACCGATGCCCAAATGAGATGTCCATTCTCTTTGTTCAACATGTAAAGTTCCATTCGGGAAGTCTAATCCTCGTACATAGACTTCTCCAACATTGGTGGACGATTATCCGTACCCGAGAGGATGGACTTATCCGTAAGAGATGTGTACTCCATTTCAATAAGTTAAGATTTACAAACGTTGATCGATCAATGAAAGAAAGTAAATGTGTTTGTTGTTGTGAGTTGAAGTCGAGAAACAATGTTAAAATCCCCTAAAATATGTTCTCAATAAACCAAAAATTCCAAGTCAAAATTACACACGATTCGAAATTTTTTAAGGAATAATTTTTGGTTATCGGAATGTTGATCAGAATAAAGATCGGAAAGCTGTCGGAATACCCTAATCGGAATACCCTAATCGGAATACCCTTGTCGGAATACCCTAATCGGAATACCCTTGTCGGAATAAACACTACCGGAATACCCTAATCGGAATATCCTTGTCGGAATAAACACTATCGGAATACCCTGATCGGAATATCAAATCGGAATGTCCTTATAGGAATGCACCAAATCGGAATACCAAATCGGAATACCTAATCGGAACGTACCAAAATCGGAATCCCTAAACCCTATTCCGATTACACTGATCGGAATGTCCTATAAACCCTTTTCCGATGACCTGATCGGAATAAATCCCACTTTTCTCGGACAAAACTCAACCAATTCGTGATTTTAAGCCAAAAAATGATCAAAACACCCAAAAATTTTGTGTTTTTAGCCAAAGTAACAATACTAAATCACTACCACAACTATGTAGATGATTTGTATCAAGAAAAAACCATAAAAAACCATAAAAAACACAAAAAAAAAAATTGGACGAGTGTTTAAATGGATCAAAAGGCTACAAAGATCAAGAACACAAACACATAAACAATACAATCATCCCATGGCTCTTGATACCATTTGTAGGATATGTAAATCTTGCGTATGTTTTAGAGAGAGAAAGAGATAGAGAGATGGTGGATTACACACAATTCTAGAGAGAGAAACATATAAGAACTATGTGAAAAATGAATAACCACACACCCTCTCCATCTAAGGAGAGGGTTTATATACCCAAGCCCTTGTCATGGGCTTGGGCTTACATTTGGGCCGGCCTACACATGTTGTAGGGCTAGGCTTTGGTTTGCTTGTTAAATAAAGATAAGTAACTAAATTACGAGCTATTACATGGACTATCGTTGGAGTGACCAATCTTTCTTAATAAGTAAAACGTATTTCCAACAGCCTTTTTCCTTAGGGTATATTTTATAATACCCGCCTTATACCCACCTTATAGTTTGTATTTTTCAAAATCGAGCTTCACGAAAGTATTTATCTATTTTTGCCTTTTTCTTTTTGTTTGAGATTCGAATACAATAATTAGGAGATCAAATCCCAATTAAGGTTGTGTTTGCACACTTTTGGAGATATTTTGATTTTGTTGTGATACTTAATACAATATAGTAATAATAATTTCATAAGAAAAACGAAAAAAACCGATAATACGTATTAGTAGAGTTCTACTAATACAAATACTATTTATGGTTAATATTAAAAACAAAATGACAAATTAATCACGACGCACCTCCCCGGAAGTGGCGCCAAAATGGTTGTGGTAAAAATACACCTTTTAGGAAAAAGGCGTAAAAGCGGTAAGTATTAAACAAATGATTTAGGAAAATCAAGTGTTAATGACCCGATTAAGTTCGTTTCCCAAGGAGGTATATGTGTGTGACTAAAATCTAATGATATTTGAGATTAGTATTTGAAAGAAGGGGATGAGGAAATAGAATGACGAAGACGTGAAAATTATTATTACGACGACTAAAATAAAAACCGTAAAAAGTGCTAAAATAAAAATAAATTCTAAAAATTCTCAAAAAATTACCAAAAATCAAATTAATTAAACTAAGAGTTTACAAATAATCAAAACTTTTTCAAACCTTTTAATTAATTAAATATTAATTTTTAAATGCTAATTAAAGCCCTAAAAATCAAAATAATTATTAGAAAGCCCAAATAAAGTTTTTTCACTTTGTAAACCTCTAAAATGACTAAATAAGAATAAAAACTATTTTTATGAATTTTTAAACTAATTAAAACTATTTAAAATGATTAAAAACTATTAAAAATTAAAATAATTCTAGAAATTAGAAAAATAATGATAAAATTAATCTAAGGAATGCAAAAATCCTATTTTAATGTACTAAACCTAAGAAAAATATAAAAAGTATAGAAATGTGAAATTTGAAATTTAATAATAAAATAATATTAAATTAATATTAAAAATCCAAAAATTCTAAAAAATTATAAAAACTTGCAAACTAGTTTATTTTAACCTAAATAATCAGAAATAGAAAGTGAAATTACCAAAATACCCCTAATGGGCCCCCAAATGGGCTAAAATAGAAAACAGTCCAAACTAATAGGCTTTTTGGCCCAAAAACTTCAACTAAGCCCAAATGACCTGAAAAAGCCCTATCTGACTCAAAATTTAATTCTAAACACAAAAGTCTGAAGGCCCAAAAGCTGGTTTTGAGCTTATCACAGCTTAAATGGTCAACAGCTTATTCTTATTGGGCCAATAAGCCCATTAAGCAATAAGCCCATTAAGCAATAAGCCCATTAAGCAATAAGCCCATTAAGCAATAAGCCCATTAAGCAATAAGCCAATGCCATAAGCTCAGATTAGACACACAACCTTCTTTTGAGATGCCTAAGAGATCTGCGAAAAGAAATTTTGAAAAAGCAAACCAAATAAGCCAGAAATAAGCAAAGCAAAATTTCACTAAAGGACAAAATAGTCGGGTTAGAGTTCTAGGACGTTTCAGAAGCTGATTCTTTTTGCAAAAGCTCACAAATAGCTTAAATAAGAATAATCAATCCTAAAAATCACAAAAAGCCAAGTAGAATAAGCTGTAGGAGCAAATAAGCTGGCTGAAAAAGCCAAATAAGCTAGTTTTCTAGCAAAAGCTTAACCAATTGACTTGTAACTTTCTAGATTTGATATTAAGCTGAGAAAAATGACACCTATTACAAAAGTCAAGTTGTTGCATGTACCAATAAGCAGTTCCCAAAAATAAGCCAAAATGTGCTTATTTGACCAAAAGTCAAAGTCCACCAAAATTAACCAAAAGCTCAGGGATTGTTTGTAACCTTGTTTTAAGCAATTTTTGTGAAGAACTCAAGGTAGAGTCCTTGTGAATCAAGTGGTCAGTTGACCAAATGACAACAGATTTTGGACAAATTAGGCCAATAAGCCAGTTAGCTTATAGGCACTCAAATAAGCAAACCAAATAGCCAAATTGTCTCACAAGCAGCACAAAATCAAGTTCCAAGCAACAAACAAGCAGGGCATACACTAGATAACAAAATGCAAGGCAAAATTGAGGTGGTCACTTTGTTGATGCAAATGACCACTTCAGCCAACTTTGATAAGCTCTAGCACCCACAATAAGCCACCAAATTCAACAAACAGATACTACACAAATTGCTTATCACCTAAACTCTTCCCAAACCAGATTCCATACCTTAGATCCAACAAACAAAGAATTTATTGGATCTGATGTGTTTGACCAAATTCAAACCAATTTTATCAGATTTTTCCAAAACTTTGAAAACCTTAACCAAACCACTTGAGCCTTAACCAATGACCAAAACTTGTTGCATATGACTTGTTTAGACCCCCCAAGCCCTAAGAACCAAGGGCACAAGGACACAAGGCCTTATGATCCCAAAAATCCAAACAACCTTGTTTTAGTCCTTTTTCAAACAAATTTTTTATTCAATCACATAACCTACTGATTTTATGGTTCAAAAACTTCAACTAAGTGACAACTAACAGATAACAACTATAAAACACAAAGCACAAACACAAGAACAACAAATCACATGGCAAACTTCATATCAGACATAAACATGAAATTGTTCAGAGGAAACTTAAAAAGAGCTTATACCTATCCCCCACAACTTCCTATAGGGATCAACTATTCTCCTTGGACCACTCTCAACAACTAGAGAGTGACCAAGGTCCTTGAACAAAGGAGATGGTATGTGCCTTGGTTGATGGTTCAAAGCAGAACCTCGAGGGCTTGATTTCTTCAACACAAGCAGCAAACAACCTATCCAAAGGTTGATAAACCTTCACTAGCTTGGTGTCAACAAGCTTCCAAGGGCTTATAGCTTTTGGATAAGGGTTAGTACAAGATAAATAACCAAAACAGATGACTATTTTCAAGCTTATTTCAAACTTGAAAACCTTACCAAACATAAACGTGCTTTAACCACAAGATCAAAGCACCTTTATAACATCAAATGGAACTCAGAATCACTCTTAAACAACACCAACTTTCAAAAACATTAAAAGGAATTACAATTTTCTTAAAATTCCAACTATTATAAATTTTAATAAGAAATTACAATGTTTAAAGAGTAAAACTAGAACAAGGCTCTCTCACAGGTTGAGGAGTCCTTATATAAGCCACAAGGGCTGAGATTACAATGAAAACCCTAGCTACAAAGTCCCTAAAATGCCCCTTGAATCTTCTAGATGAATTTTGTTGATGAGCTGTTTAAATGCATCCAAATCGTTCATTTAGCTTTGTATCCAAGCAAGGAGTGTGGGCTGTTGATTTGGCCACGTGTCATTCCTTGTAGAGGAAGTTGGATTGTGATTGGTTGACGTGTGAATGGGTGGGGTCCTTTGGTGAGTGGAGATTGGGGTTTTGGGTGTGGGACGGGTTTCTGGGCATGAGAATCAAGCATGTGCCTAGGTAATTTTGATTTACCCTTTGTTTTAAGTGGGATAGTAACTGGGTTCATCACGTGAAACAGTAACTCCTTTGATCCGTTTTTTGTGGGGAAAAAGTGTTTGGCGCGTGTTTCTTTGGTTTGAACTTTGGGTATTGAAAATATGAGCCCTTGTGTTTTGGTGAAGTGTGTAAACAAGGTTTATTCAGCAAAACAAACGATTTCCTTTGCATTTAAACTTTCCAATTTCACACTTTGGCCCCAAAACTTTGGCAAAAGGATTTCAAGGGTTGTTTTTGCAATTTTTGCATAGTTTAAGGACTGATCTTGGACATTTATCATCTTTGAAGGTCTTCAGTTTATCTTTGACTTCATGAGGGACCATTATTGACAATTTAGAATTGTTGAGGGACTAAACTTTCCAATTCTTCAAAGTTGAAGGACCTTTTTGTAATTTTGACAAACTTAAGGGACCAAACGTGTAATTATGAATATACAAGGATATTAAGTGACATTTCTTCATAAATGAGGGATCAATCTTGTACATCTTCAAGTCTTCAAGGGTTTTTCATTGAGAAATCCATAACTAGGGCCCGGTTCATTGTACGGCTTCGCTTCTCGTGTCCGTTTTTCCTTGTTTCTTGTGATCTTTTGTCTTTTTTTTTTCACGATATCCATACCTAAAATACACAAGTATACAAGCACAAGCATATATATGGTATTTTATGACATTTTTATGCATTTAAAGCCCGAAAAGAACGATGAGATCATGTATAAATGCCATCTCATCACCCTTGCTCACAGGGTCAATAATTCACTTCGACCAAAACCCACACATACCCTCTCAATTTTCATCATTAATTTTGCTAGATCACAATGACACTCAAATTTGTTGAATATCATAACTTGGTTGCCATCTTGGAGAAAATTGTTGGTCATGAAGGGCTTCAGGAGATCGTGGGTTATATACGTGCTTGTTATTTCAGGTTAACACTTCTCATTAATCCTCGTATAATCTAAATTTCACACATTCAACAATTTTGGTCAAATGCTAAGATCAAAACAGTGAATGAAGAAGTCACAATCAAGAGTAAGGTTGATGGCCATCGTAAATCTATCACTGTCAAATCAGTCAGAGAATCTCTTCTCTTGAATGATGAAGACGGTGTAAGCACTTTGCCTAAGGCTGAATTTTTTCACAATATTTCTTTGTTGGGGCACACTATTATTGAGAATAAAAAGTCCGAATTTCTAAAAGGTCAGTTTGCTCCACAATGGAAGTTTTTGATCCATACAATTCAAAAATGCCTAAGTACTATAACCACCGCTTTTAATGAATTTGGGAGTACATTGCCACTGCACTAGTGTGCTTGGCAACAAGGCGAAAATTTAAATTTTGTCATATGATTTTTGATGGCATGTTGAAAAATGTTAAAAGCAGATCCAAATTTTATATGTATCCACGGGTTTTAACTGTCCTCTAAAACATGCGTCAACATGGGGATATCACACATCTTGAATTTTACACTACAACTCCTCACACGACCAAATTGTTTACCACACTTACTCCAAACACATCTAACTTTTCTGGTATAATAGTTCCTTTGACACCCTCATGCTTGCACTAATTTAGGGTGAAGCTACTGCACACCCACCAGAAGCTCATCCCACACCCTCTTATGAAAATCCACCTCCAATTCCCCCTGTTGTATAACAAGAACCCCCTGTCATATCTTCTCGTCCCCCTATTAACCAATTTTATGAGAGAAGAACCAAATCCAGGTCCACCAAGGTTCCCTTGCCTAGTGGACCTTCACCTGTAGCAGACAGGGATGCTTCCATTAGGGTGGAAAGCATGGTGGGAGTGGTTGTCACTACTGTACCAAGCTTCATAGCTGGTCGGGACAATGACACCATGAGTAAGTCCATTCCCACGCTCATTGAAGATCTATTAAGGTTTAATTCCACAAATAGAGCTGAGGGTAGTGTGCAACTTATGACTCTGATGAAATTGATGGTACTATGCACTAGCCTGCAAAGACAAAATGCATAGTTGGTACAAAAGGTCAAGGATCAGGGTATGGGCATAGCCAATTTGAAGACCAATCTTGCTTAGGGTGAGGGGAGGAGGAGAAAAGGGTTAGTGTTATCATCTAGTGAAGGACAGGTTGATGAGGATGCTTCCAAAGGGGAGGAATTCCCTCATCCTGGTGATACAGAATGGTATGATTACCCAACTTAAAGATATAAGAAAGGTAGTGGAGAGAAAAGAAGAGATAAAGGGAGTGCCAACACAAATGAAATTACGAATGTGCTTGTAAACTTGGCACAAACTTCTACTAAAACAGTTTCCCCTACAACCACTGATGTTCCCCCTATAAGTAAATGTTCCCCCTATTAGTGTAACTTCTCCATCTGTTTCAGTTACTATTGCCCATGCTTCTACAACTATTTCTCCTACAAGGATGGTCATTGTGAGATAATCATAAAAGGGGATTTTAATTGGAAGATCCATAATTCTAATTTCTTCATCCAATGTTGATCCAAATGATAGGGGAAAAGGTGTTATGGTGGAAGAGCCAAAGTTTAAATCTTATAAAAAACAAGAAAAACATGATGTAGAGCTTGCTACGCAAATAGAGGAAGAACATATATTAGATGAGCAGGAAATGATCAGACAAAAAGAAGCTGATCTAAAAAGAGGAGATGAGTCAGAATTAGATGATCAACCACAAATAACAGAGGAAATGATACACGAGATGCTTGGTCAACTTGATTGGGGTATACCACTTATAGATAAGTTTTTGAAGGACTAGAGGGAATGGGTGTTTGAAGAACCCATTAAGTTTATGTATGATGTTGTTTCAATGACTCTAAGGTTTCAGCAGGATAATACTAAGGTTAAAGAGGCTCAAGAAAAGAGAGATCAATATATGTATTTTGTTGCTGGAAGAAGAGTCTACTACAAGGCTATGTTGAGAGGTCACAAGGGATACAAAACTAGTGATTTTGTAGAATTATCCTTTGAAGAGCTGGAGAAAAGAGCTATTCTAGTCATTAAGTTTGCTGAAGACTTCATTGAGATGGGGTCAAAGAAGGAAAAGGAATACATTGCTCAGAGGGAAACATTTATGAAGAAATGTAGAGAGAAAAGGAAGATGAAAGCAGAGGATGACACATCTGTTGGTTCATCTAGTGTTCAAGAAGGATCTCAGTTTTTCTTCTAGGTTAGTTAAGCAGAGTAAAGCAAAAAGGATGAAAAGAATAAAGAAGCTAGGGAAGTTTGCTGATGATAATGTAGGACCATCTGATGAAAAGATAAGTAAGATATTAAAGTTAGTGCTTTCCGAGGACTTCAAGCCAGATTCCATGTTGGCTAGATACCACATTTATAAATATGAAGCAATAGTTGATAAGGGTATGAGCTGGTGGCAGATGTTTAGGTTGAATGGTGAGGGTGAAACCTATCAATCTTTTACTCAGATGTTTCAATCTTTAGATAGAGAGGATCTTGATGATCTTTGGAGGATTTTGAAAGCTAAATTCAGTTCTGAGCCACCTACACAATACATAGAATGAGATTTTGACATATGGACTACAATGAGAAGAATGTATCATCATGATCTTAAAGATGCCATTTGGGGCTCTCAGGCGGGTTCAGATATGGTATTTTGGAGGTTGTTTTCTTCTTCTGGAGTATATGAGTTGATTATGTCATAGATGATTGTGTACTTGTTGGTGGATAGAATGTATCCTCTTACACAGGAAACATTGAAGAAAATGGTCGAGTTTTATTTACAAGTAGATCAAATAAATCATGTGGCTTATAAGTTGTTTAGGTTTTTGCACAGTTAGATTCTCCCTTGAAGAAGGTTTGTAAGCATCCTCATCTGTTAGCATCATTTATTCTAGAAACTTATGTTCAGTAGTGATCACAAGATTAGGGGATGATTGTTGGGTATACATGGCTAAGTCTTCCCCCTGCTAGTTGGTCAGAGTTCCCCTTGCTAGACAAAGTTTCCCCTTTAAGAGATACTGACGATAGTGGGATCCTTTCCCACTGTATGTGAAGATGCCCTAGCTTGGAGAGATAACTATGGAAAACATATCTACGCGTTTTGGTTATTCTTATTGTATATCTTCGTTATTTAGCTAATAGTTATATTGTACAAGGCTCCTTATGTCTATTAAAGGAGGCCTTAGGTTAGATGTTGATTACACTTTTACATATACTTTGCATACGTTTTGCTTTAAGGTTGTAAACCCTAACACTATCAGAGTGTTCGTATAGTATCAATATATTAACTCTTGCAATCGTTTTGATCATATTGTTCTTGTGCTAAGTATTATATTTCGCATCTTACTTAGTTACTTCTCATTCAAAAATCTTCTCTAGTATTGGTTTGGATTCATCCTTGCTAATACAACCCTTACAAGATAAGGTATAAGATCTAAGTTAGGGATCAACAAGGGGTACTGATAAGTGTGAAAACACTCATCATTTAAAACCAAAAAATTACTTGAAACATGGCCAAATACATTATATTAAACTATAAATTATCAGAATAATGCGTGTATTTTGTGTTTGTGTATTTCAGGTAAATAAGATACATTATGGAGCAAATACGAGTTTTTACGAGCTTTATCTAAAGAAAAGACGAAGAAAATGACAAAATAAGCCAATAAAGACCAAACTTGCCAAGTACTTGATGATATAAGAGCTTAAAGAGTTGAAGTTTAAAGTTAAGGGACTATTTTGGCCATTTCTCAAAGTATTTTACTAAGGAACTAAGGCTGCCATTTTTGAAGAAACTACAAGGGCTTGTATTGCCAACTACCGAAAGTGTTATTAAAGTTTTCCATCTGGTCCAATGGAGTGGCAAGAAACCTATTACACGGATTGAGTTTATATCAGCCAATGATAAACCACCTTTTGGATAACAATGCGTGTGAGTCTTCTATGGCAAATCAGATCGCGACACGTCAGCAGTTTCTTATACAAATAATCAAGGACGATATAGTTGATTTCAGAAGGTGCTTAAAGAAGATAAAATGATTGTGGGTACCTCACCAACACTCCTACACAGTTTAATCGTTCTATAAACCACTTGAACAAAAACCCCCAATTCTGGGTTTATCATAAAGAACCCTAGATGACGTAGGGGTTGATGATTGGATTGGCCACGTGTTCGACTTCAACAAACCACCTCTCCTCACCCAATCCTACTCCTATAAATACCTAGAAAATCCTTCATTTGTAACAGTTAGTTTAGGTGTAGTTTACACACACTGTTAGTTAGATTAGTATACGAGTAGTAGTAGTTTAAACATTCACACAATAACTTTTAGCTTGTTAGTAGTTAGTTAAAAATCAGTTTTCTTTGCAGTTACTTCAGTTGTAACGAATTACTTGTTCTGCCATTAATTCAAACCTTCACTTTTCAATTCTTCTTCTTCCTCATTGAGCTCAAGCTATATTTCAACTGTTACTAAATTGGAATAGCACATTTCAGTAGTTAAAATTTCAGTATAAGTTTTCAACTAACCCAGTTATTGATTAACAAGTTTAGTCTTTAAAACTCGAATTCGGTTTAGGTGAAAAGTTTAGAGTTTCAGTCCTGCAAAGTTAGTTCAGCCAATGACATCTTTTGGACATTAGCTTTTACAAGCCAAACAACTTAAAAGCTCAAATGAGCTTATGATTAGTTTACTGTTACAGTTTAGTGAAAATCAATGTAAATTGAGTAGAACCAATAGGAATTTAGTTCAAGTTTGATGTTCATAATAAAATAGTTTAAATTCTCATAAGAGCTTATGAGATGTTCTTAGTTCAAAAATGTAATTTCAAGTAACTCTTAAAGTTCTAATTCAGCCTAGTTAGTCAAAGTTTCAATTCAGAACAAAGAAGTTTAGGAATTTCAGCTTTCGACGTCAAGGGTTGCTGTTTGGGATTGCTGAGAAATAAGCAGATTATTGCTTATTGAGATTAAGTTTGTGGTTTGAATTTCTGGTTATTAGTTGCCTTCTTGTTATTTCACTTTCACATCCTGTTGTTTCTTTTTGTGATTAATTTTACAGGAAGCCAATTACGAGCTTATGGTGAAAAGCTGTTGGATTTTTTTCTTCTCAGTTCAGTTCTAGTGTAACTTCGTTATTAGCCTTGATTCGCTCAACTAGCTTGTCGACTACAAAGGGCAGGCCTGGACGTTGAGGTCACACTCATTTCATTATTCTGCAAACTCTTAGTGTAAACTGATAAGATTGTTCTTTGTAGTGTATTGTCATTTGCAACCTGTTTACATGTCCTTGTTATGTGATTCTTGTAGTTGTTATAGGTTTATGCATTGACTCTTGTTATGGTGTTCACTAAATCTTGAATTTTAGCTGATATAGTTTTTGTACTATCTGAACTGTTACATTTGAATCTTAATTGAATTTTCTATACCTGTTTTGATTAGTGTTTTAGTTAGGATTATCATAAGATCAGTTCAAATTCTCAGTTAACTTGTAGAATTTGAGTAGATAGCTAGTGTTTGGAAATAGAGAAATTGAGGTACTTGATTGTAGTAAGCTTGCTAGCATAATGAGAAGAAATTAGTTACATGTAATTGAGTATAAGGATTCACTTAGTTTCATTAAGTCAAGTAGAAAGTCAAACAGGGTCACAATAGAAAGTTCTCAATCAGACTTATTGGTTTCCTTTAAGCAGATTCATAGTTGCCTATATAAGTGTGAATTAGAGATTATACTCACTTGAACCTCTTTAATTAGTTACTATGCATTTTCTGTTTTTGGACCACTCAAAGTTTGGTGTATTGGAATAGCTTACATGATCTTCAAAATAAGCTCTTTGTTTGATCCCTTTAGCTGTGATAACTCAATAGATGGTTTAACAAGTTTAGCAGGTAGTCTATGACATATCGGTTTAACATTTAATCTGGTAGAACTGGTTTTATATCAACTGTAATTCGTTTTTCATATTAGAACTTAGAAGATATTCACTAGCCTTTCACGTTTATCAGTTAGTTTAGTCCAATTAGTTTGTTAAGCTGTTAGTAGGCTTTTGGGTTAGTTAGTTGGGCTATTTCAACTGTTAGGTCATTGATTGATGGGCCTTACACACGAATATTAAAATAGTTGCAGTATAGTGGTAAGAATCGAATTGGTTTAAACATAATGTTAGTTTTAATTTTGGATATAATGAGCCAAATTAATCTAATATAGAAATTATAGAGTTTAATGGATTAGGACAGTTGTTACTTTTAAATCAGTTAGAGTTCAATTAGTTACCTGTTAGTATTTTCTGAATTTTATATTGGTTCCTTGCATCGTTTTCCGTGCCTTTATATTTTACGTTCTATATTTTTGTATTCTCGTTTTATTTTCGTTACGTATACGTAGTATTATAAATAGTAGTATAGATTTACGTTTTGTGAGCAAGTAGTATAAAATACCATATCAATATTTCTTAACCAAAAACAATTAAGTTTTACTTGAAACCCGATTTCAATTCGAATTGAGTTGAGAAAAATGAACTAAAAAGACAAACATTTAATGGCGCCGCTGCCGTTTCTTTTCGTGAAGATTGACGGTTTCTAGTGAGACGTATTGGATTTTAGGATCCGTTCACTTTGTGAACGTTATTTTTTGTTGCTAATCAAAAAGATAAAAAATAAAAATAAAAAATATAAAAATTTTAAAAATAAAAAATCATAAAAATCCATTATTTTCCTAAAGAATTTAACCAAAAAAATTAAAAAATCCAAAAGTAATTTTTTTTCATAAAAGATTACACCAAAAATATTGTTGTATATATTATTTTCAATCGCTTTTACGTACATATATTACTTTCATAAAAAATAATAAAAATACAAAAATATTTTCCTTTATATTATTATATGTGAATAAGTATACGTAGATACGAACAACCAATCCATCTACTACCATAAGTATTGCATTGCAATACCCCGTTTGTGGCAGCGTTCTGGTGCCACTTACGTGTATCGATCAAACATAATTAAGGCACAATAGATAATTACTACAATCTACTTGAACTTGAGAAAGAGGCCACTGTGTGGGGGGTATAAGGGGTGTTTATTTATGTTGTCCCATGTTATTTGATGATTAAACAAGAAAGAAAGGTAGATAAAAGATGAATTCTAGAGAGAGAAAGTAGTGAGAGAAAAGTAGAGAGAAGGAGGTGATAAACTTGGTAAAATTAGATTAAAGAAAATGAGAAACTTCCACCCTCCTAACATGCTAGGAGGGTGCTTATATAGTCCTCCCACATGCGAGCTCTCTAATGGACTATATTGTTTTGGGTCGGGCTTGAATAAATGCTTAGTACCTTGAAAAAGGCCTTTTAAGCTAACCATCAAGCCCGTAATGTCACGACTATTTTAACTAACTATTACATCGTTCTAATAAATATTACAATTAAAACCTATGACCGAACATTCTTGTTTGACTCAATATTTTGAGGCTAACAATCTCCCCCAATGTGAGGTCATTCCTCTTCGATATTTGGAGTTCAATGGAGATTACGAATTTCATCATAACTGAATCTTGAACGTGTAATAGTAGTCCTGTTCCTTCATGTTGTGATCTTTGAGCCTTTGTCATTGTCTTTCGACTTTGTCTTTTATCTTGAGATCTTCAAATCATTCTTGACTTGTCTTTGCCAACTTGCTATCTTGTGTCTTTATCCACATGCTCATACTTTGCACAATCTTGAAAGCCTGCTAACAATCTCCTTTGAGGAGAGGTCATTCCTCTACATTAATTGATAAGGAAGATTTTTATCGTCAGAGTTGCGGAAGTCTTTAGCTTTCTTGATTGTTAAGTATGTCTTTGGGCATGAGTATGTGGTTTTGAATCTTCGACTTTGCTGAGTACACCGTAACGCCACCTTCTCGAGACAAAACATAGACACAGACTGAGTGGCTTTGACATTCGTCCTAAATCGGTAGCGTTTTACCTCCGGTCAGTGAAGACCGTTACACGATATTAAATATCGTACCTGTTATTAGGTAGACTCAATTAAGAATCTCCTTGACAGGGTTTCGCGACTGTACTAGCCATTCTCTTTACTCGACCATCTCAAAGCAAGACTGCGAACATAAAGAGTGAATCAATTGGATAAATATCCGCTTGATTAAATTCGTCAATTCAAAATCCTGGAACAAGCTTGATTCATTAAGAATCTTACCATTGTTGCTTTCCACTTGACACAATCTTGATTCATAAGAATCTCGCAAGTTACCTACCGTAGCGCTGTTTGATGTTGATGCTAGAAGGATTTCCATTCATCACTGTGAATATTAATAAATATCACTCTGAATGTTCTGGCAAGACCTTAAAGATATTTGCGTAGAAACCTGAAACGAGTTTGAATCGATAAAGAAACAAACCACTGTTGCTTTTCAGTTTTACATATGTTCAATTCATAAAGAATCTTACACATGACCTAACGCAGTGCTGTTTGATGTTAACACTGGAAGGATTTCCACTCATCATTGTGAATACTAGGTAGTATCACTCTGAGTGTTCTAGCAATATCACAAGGATATATCGTAGGACTCTCTTGATCTTCATCCGTGTGTCCTAACAAGATTTGATTGATCTCTCGGCTCTAGACTCGATTTGTGCACTTTTAGTGGTCGGAGGCTGGAGCAGATGCCACCTATTCAATATCAACTATCTCAGAGTGAGAAAGTCAATAGAAGTCATGTTGATCTCCGTGACAATAAAGCAAACTTCTTTTGAGAGAAGCCTGAGTCAACTGGGTAGGGGTTGTGCATTACATCACTGGGTCCATGATGTGTTGTCTTCATGATGTGTTGACCCGGTTTCTGCCTAAGTTGTATGGAGGGATTCTTTGTTTACACCCTTTATCCTTATATTTCTTTTTCATTCTTCAACCCCTTCAATGCTTACCAAGACATCATTACTAGCACCTTGTTGTGATTGTTCCAGTGCTAGCATCAGTATTTAGTCGGCATTCAGCTACGTTCACATTCTACTCCATCTTTCCAAAGGACTTCTAATAATCTATTGGATTGTCCCTGGGAAGATCCCTCCGGTTCTGGTTGGATCATAGGACTTAAACCTAACCACCCTTTTGACACCAATAACGTCGTGAATTAAAGATGTTGTGGGTATTTGATCGTAACCATGAGTGCTTGAGTCTATATATCACATTTTAATCATATTTTCTCCCCTATCTCTAATATAAAATCGTTTGATATTAGAGATACCAAATTTGATTAAAATATATTGTTAAAAATAGTCTTGAAAACTTTCGGGAGAAGAATGTGTCAAACTAGCATGAATTTGGAACGCCCCCCCTCAAAAATTGATCCAATTGAATTGTCATTGTGAGGATGTGATCCACATTTCGCTTTTTGAGGATGAGAGTTGTTGAACACACATTTTTTGAAAGATTTTGAATAATCATTAAAAAATTCTTGAAAAAATTGTGTTCAACGCTTTTTTTTTTGAAAAACTCTATTTCTTTTTTTGGCGAAAAAGTTTTTCTAAAGCATAAACTTGAGTTCATAGACTTTGAATGTCTTGACGAATCCACTGAAGTGTAAGAAGATTTATCTTCTTTTGCTTAGGGTAAGGGCACTAAAGCATACACTCCCCCATGAATATAAATCCGGGTTGCAATCTGAAAGTGATTACAAGCCATCGTGTTGAGCTCAAAACATTGAATGTTTTGTGACAAGCTCAACCCGAGATAGATTGCTCTACCCGTTGTTGGAAAAATTGTCCGAAATAGACAATTTCCTTTATAAAAGATAGAAATGACATGTTTTGAAAAATATTTACAACTTTCATTAGAGCTTTATGTACACACCCGTGTCGTTATTGAGCGACATTTCTAGGTACGTCCATATTATCGATACTGAAAGACATGTCGAAAAGAATATTTTTGGTTTTTCAAAGATTTTTTAATTTTGTATTTTGCTTTTTAATTAATATTTACAAGTAGATGTTTGATAGATGAATGAAGCAAGCTTCTTTGCCAGAATCTCCAGTTCTGCTGGAGTCAAACATCTCATACCAATTTGCTTAACAAGATACACAAACCTCTCTTTCGAAAGAGCTTTTGTAAACAAGTCAGCTAATTGGTAATCAGTTCCAACAAAGTATAATTCAACGATACCCTTTTCAACTTGTTCCTTAATGAAGTGATATCTGACATCAATGTGCTTCGTGCGGGAATGCTGTACCGGATTGCAGGAGATGGCTATGGCGGACTTTGAGTCACAGTACATGGGTACTTTATCAAAGTGGAAGCCATAATCCGTGAGTTGTGTTCTCACCCAAAGAACTTGAGCACAACACGTAGATAGAGACACATACTCCGCTTCGGCTGATGATAGTGCCGTACAATCCTGCTTCTTGGAAGACCATCCCACAAGCTTATCTTGACCTAGAAATTCTGCACCACCAGAAGTACTTTTACATGTATCAAGACACCCTGCATGATCAAAATCTGAATAGGCCGTTAGAAAGAAACCGGTTTCCCTCGGATACCAGAGTCCCATGTGAATGGTATTCTTTAGGTACCGAAAGATCCGTTTAACCTCCTTGAGGTGCTTTTCAGTGGGTCTTGCTTGATATCGTGCACAATAACACGTAGCATGTGATATATCGGGTCAGCTTGCTGTTAAGTACATGAGGGAGCCGATCATGGAACGATATTTCATTTGATCTATGGCATCACCCTCCAAATCAGCATCTAGGGATGTGGTTGATAATGGTGTCCCAACGGGGTCACATGAGGTCATACCATGCTTTTTGATTATCTCTTGACAATACTTAGCTTGGTTAATGAAGATACCACTTGGGGATTGGTGAACTTGAATTCCTAGAAAGAATTTTAGTTTGCCCATCATAGACATTTCAAATTTGCTGTGCATTACTTTTTCAAACCATTTTGAAAGTTTTGGGTTTGTAGACCCGAAAATAATGTCATCAACATAAATCTGCACAAGCAAAATGTCATCCCTATATTTATAAGTGAATAAAGTTAGATCAATGGAACCTTTTGAGAAACCTTTGGAGACAAGAAATTTCGAGAGCTCGTCGTACCACGCCCTTGGAGCTTGCTTTAGTCCATAAAGTACTTTGTGGAGACGGTACACCTTGTCAGGATAATAAGGATTGATGAATCATTCCGGCTGCGTGACATAGACTTCTTCCTTCAAAGGACCGTTAAGAAACACCGTCTTTACGTCCATTTGATAGACAATGAATCCCTTATGTGCAGCATAAGCAAGGAAAATCCTGACCGCTTCCATTCGAGCTACTGGTGTAAATGATTCTTCAAAATCAATACCCTCTTTCTGGCTATACCCTTTAGCCACTAGCCTAGCTTTGTTCTTGATGATTGTGTTTTCTTCATCCATCTTGTTTTTCCATACCCATCGAAGATTTAATGGAATTACATCGTATGGTCTATCAACAAGTTCCCAGACTTTTAGTCTTTCAAATTGGAGAAGTTCATCTTGCATTGATTCAATCCAAGCATGATCAACCAAGGCTTCTTTGATATTGTTGGTTTAGTTGTACTCACGGTGAGTGCGAACATACAAACATCGCCATCGGTGTTAAGCTGTCGTCTTGTACGAACGGGCTGTGAAGGGCTTCCAATTACTTGAAGCAAAGGATAATCTCGAGTCCAATGATGTGTTGAAGGATGTCGTTGATAAAATGTATGCATATTTGACGGATCAACATGGTGAGTAGAAGACTCTCCAGTTTCGGGTACCGGTGTACAGAATGGGTTGATAAATTCGTCTTTGTCAGATAATGCATTGTCTGCTTGATTTATGTTCTATGGAGCAATGATAGTAGTTGTGGATGTTGTAGGAGTGGTTGTTGATGTGATATTCTAAGGAGCTAAACCTGCAGCAACCAGTGTTGAAGTAGATGAAGTTGTATCCTTTTGTTGACGATGATCGGTATCATCATTCTTATCATGAGTGACAGCGGAAGACTTCGATACAACTTGTTTCTCCCCCATGAAATATTCATCATACATTGGTCCATGTAACATTTCCAACTCTTCAAGTGTCGTGTTGACTGTCATATCTGCTCTTGGAACATTTCCTTGAACCAGCGTTGAACTTGATGGTTCATTGCTGTGGTCTTGAGTTTCGAGTTCCGTGCGGTTGTGAACGGAAGTCGTTTGTCATTGTGGATTGGGACTTAAACTGTTTTGTTCAAGTGCCATTTCTTGTAATTCATCAAATCGGATGTGAATAGTCTCGACTATCAATTTTGTTCTCTTGTTGTAAACTCTATATCCCTTAGACTGAGTTGCATATCCCACAAGAATACATGCATCACCTTTCTCTTTCATCTTGTCCAGATTTTCACCATCGCGAATAATGTAACACGTACATCCAAAAACATGAAGGTGTTTGAGTGAAGGTTTTCGATCATGAATTATGTGATAGGGTGTCTTTTCGTGTCTTGGGATAATTAAGGAACGGTTTTGTGTGTAGCATGCAGTTGACAATGCTTCGGCCCAAAAGTATAGTGGAAGTTTTGAAGTGGATAATAATATTCGAGCAGCCTCAACTAAAGTACGGTCTCGTCTTTCAACAACGTCGTTTCGTTCGGGTGTTCGAGCAATAGATGTTTCAAGTTCAATTCCTTCAGCTTCAAAATAATTTCTCAGAGTTGAATTCAAGAATTATGTGCCTCTGTCAGTACGAACTACTTTTACTTTAGTTTGAAGACCACGTTGTATCAGTTTAAGGAAGCTGACGAGAACTTCGGGTGTTTCATCCTTGGACCTCAAGAAGTGAGTCCATGTGTACCTTGAGTTGTCATCGACAATTACCATAACGTATTTATTCCCATTGATACTATGAACACGCATGGGACCACACAAATCTATATGAAGAAGATCTAACCGTCCTTTAGAGCTTGGTGTAGTCTTTGTTTTGAAGCTATTTCGTTTAGCTTTACAAAGCTCACAAGAAGAACAAAGATGATCTTTGATGAATTTCAAGCTTGGAAGGCCTCTCACAATATCTTTCTTGGTAAGCAAGTTGATGGTATCAAAATTAAGATGAGATAAACGTTGATGCCATAACCATGCCTGAGTCGTTGAAGCTTTAGCCATGAAGAAAATTGGAGTTGATTAAGTTGTGTCTTGTAGTGAAATTGTGTAAAGATCAGTACCCCGTGTACCGGTAAGTAAGTCATTCCCATCATAATCATGAACAAAACATGTCTTCTTTCTGAAAGCAACCTCTAAATCTGCATCACATAATTGACCAACCGAGAAAAGATTATGATTGAGCCCTTCGACTTAGTATACCCTTTTGATCCTGATATTCCCTTGAACCAAATCTCCATACCCTAGGATCGGTGCAAATTGATCATTTCCGAATCGGACCGTACCCAGGAACTTCTCCACGAAGTTAATTAGAAGCTTGAGATTCCCCGTCATGTGCTTCGTGCATCCGGAGTCCAGTATGAAGAGAATTATTTGTATCACCTGTAGAAGAGTTAGAACACGATGGAGCATTTGCTAAACTGGATACCACAGTAGTTGTGATTGTAGAATCATTAGTGTCCTTAGCAACATTTAAAGGCATACTAACACTCGTTGTCACATTTTCAGTCCTAACTTTAGGCATCCATTTATATCCTAGAGGACATTGATTAGCAAACCACCATTTCCAAGACTTGCTAGCAGACTCATATAAATCTGTAATTCTGCTTCTAGGGTTCTTAGTGATGGGGTCTGATGCATTACTTTTCTTAGTGGGGGTTGCACCAGAATGGTTCACTTTGCGTTTGGGTTTACTAGCACTAATAGGCATCGTAACTTGCTTCTTAGTTCTATTATCTACGCCTTTGACATTATTGATAGCACACATAGAATGATTAGCATTAGCACATTTTCCACATTTGACACAAACAAATTTCACATTCATAGCATTCAAATCATTCAAATCGTCATTACACGCGATTACAGACTTTTTATTCTTAAAAACATTCAAATTCCTAGGGTTTTCTTTAATAAGTGTGAAAAAACTTATCCTTTTACCAATTAATTATAATAATAACCAAGCCAGAATGTGTGTTTTATGTCTTAAATGTCGGAATTATGCGTGGTTTGTGTTTTTGTTGTGATTTAGGATCAAAATGTGAAAAGGGAAGAAAACACGGGCTTTCACGGGCTTTTATCGAAGAAAAAGACAAAAGACGTAGTCAAAAGATCAAGAGTGCAAAAAGAACGGAAGTCCAAGGCCTATTCTGAAGATTTATCGAAGAAAAATCTAAACACGAAAGTTTAATGAAGACGAAGAACTCAAGTCTAATAAATGAAGACATTATAAAACGAGTTCAATTAATCCCGAGACAAAGTAAAAAAAGTCGAAGAATTTAGAAGACGAAAAGACGAGAGAAGAAAGAAAGGAGCAACACATGCTAACCTCCCTAATCTCCTATAAATACCCTCCTAATGTCACATTATGAGGTGTTGACTATTTGACACATAGTTCTTCCACCTTTAATTTCATGTCATTTACTTAATTGTCATTTTAATTTCCTTGTCTTGCACCTTTAATTTCTTGCCTTTAATTTCAAGTAAGTCTTTTAATTTTGTTATTGAATCTTATTTTTAAACAAATTTTTATAAATTTCTCATTCTTCCTTTCTTGTTTTGCTTAATCTTTATGTTTATGTGCTTATTGGTATGCTTATTTGATTAAGTGTTATGTTTTTATGTTTTGGATTATTGATTTTATAGCTTATTTGTGTCTTTCTTAAATTTACGTAGGTGTTTATAAAAGTTATCTTTATAGAAAAGTCGTTTTAAATATTTTTATCATTAAGTGTTTTTAAAAAAGTTTTTAAATTTTGGCTTATCAGTTTTTTTCTTATACGTGTTTTGGTTATGTTTTTAGTTGAGTGCTTATTTGGTTCATAGCTTATTTTGTTTTGCTTATTTACTATTTCCTACTGTATTCCGATCACCACCGTCGGAATAGGGTTTTGCAATCCGACGGGCATTCAGATCCACCGTCGGAAAAGGGTTTCTGGATTCCGACGGGGATTCCGATCAGGATTTCGACGTGTATTGTTTTGACATTCCGATCTGGATTCCGATCAGCATTCCGACAGTGGAGTTCTTTTGATATTCCGATAGGAATTAGTTTCCGTTATTCCGACGAGATTCCTTTTGGTTGCATTCCGATAGCTTTCCAACGCTGGTATTCCGATAGGATTACTTGTGACTATTCCGACGGTTTTCCGACTGAACATTCCGATGGGATTCCGATGGAAGGTATTCCGACAGGTTTAGTATTTAATATTTTGTCTTAGTTTTATTTTTAAGTTTGCATTATTTTAAGTTTTCAAAATTTCATTTTTATTACATTGTCTAATTTACTTTTCGTCGAGCTTTAATTTTTGTCATTTAATTAATTACTTTTAAAAGTTTTACTATTTTGCACAATTACTTTTTAATTAGTTTTAGCTTTAATTACCCGTCATTTACTTTAATGTTTCGCAATTTAATTTTACTATAACGACCAATCTATTGTTTTCCACCAAAAGACGACTGAGTCACACTAATAACCAGTAATCAATTCGATTAGACACACTAGAACAATTTCACATAATTTTTCAGTTATTAAATGGCGCCGCTGCCGGCTCTTTTCATAAAGATTAACGGTTTTCTGTGAGAGACGCGTTGAATTTTAGGATCCGTTCACTCGTGAACGTTATTTTTCTTGCTCAAAAATTTTTAAACATCCATAAAAATTAAAAATTGTTAAAAATCCATAAAAATTAAAAAATTTCAAAAATCCCAAAAGATTTTTATTTTTATTTTTACACGTACATATATATTCTCTATTTCTTTGGTATCTTTTTCTTTTGCTTTTGCAGGTGTATACGTACTAGATCTTCAACTTATTCAGAGCCCGAGACTTGTGAAGATTTAGATATGGCTGGTGTGCACAACAACAATAATTCACCCCACCCCAACATGAATTACAACAATGTTCCCCCACCCGACCTTCGAACAATGGAGGAGCTTTGCCAACCCACAATGAATGGTCGCGGAGGACCGATTGCGCCGATGCAAATCACGGCTCCAGAGTTTTCGTTGAAGCATCACATGATCCAACAAGTTCAAAACACTTGTCCATTTACCGGATGATGATGCCAACAAACACCTCGACAAATTCATTACCGTTACTCAAAGCATGAAGTTTCCCGGGGTTACTATGGATTTTCTTCGCCTTCACCTATTTCCACACACCTTATCCCACCATGCCGAAAAATGGTTTGATCGTCTTCCGAAGAATTCAATTCATACTTGGGATGAGATGACTCAACGATTTTTGTCGCGCTACTTTCCACCATCCATGGTCAAGCCTTCGGAATCAAATTAGTGGATTTACTCAAGAACCCGATGAATCACTTTTTGATGCTTGGGAACGATATAATATTTTGATCGATCGATGTCCAAACCACAACATGCTCCCCGTCACCTTAATTGATACTTTCTACAACGGTTTAACTTTTCGTGATCGTGATACGATTAATGCTGCCGCCGGTGGCACATTTATGAAAAGAAGACCCGAGGAGTGTAGAGAGCTTATCGAGAACATGACTACTCATCACAAAAATTGGGATTCATCCGCATCTTCAAGGAACAACCCGAGAGTCAATGTTTCTTCTACTTCTTCAAACCCTGATATCACCGAATTGACCCGCGCAATGGTCGAAATGAGCAAAAATATGCAACTTTTGGTTACTAACCAACAACAAGAAGTTAAAGCTGTTGCACCTTCTTGTGAGATCTGCGGGGGTCCTCATTAATACACGGATTGTCCTTCTACTCAAGACAATCCGGAAAACGTGTATGCGGCTTATGGTAACTATTCAACAAAAACTACCAAGCCCGACCTCAAGGTGATCGTAACTTGCTAAGTTATCGTTCTAACAACTTTCTTTCACCCGGTTTTTCTCCTTAAAACCACAACCCCAACAACTACAATAGAAGCAACCCAAACCCACCTCGAGCTTCTAATCCTTATCACCCACCTGCTCAACAAGCACCACCCATTAATCAAGATGTAGAAACTTTCATGAAGACCGAAGGAGAGCTAGTAAATAAACTTCAAAGCCAAATCATCAATTTGAAAGGTGATATCACTAAGCAAGGGAATGATATTAGAACCGAGCTTCGACATGATATGCAAACCTCTTTTAGCAATCAAACGAATGATTTGAAGAATATGATGGCTAGTTTCTTTCCAAGTACTCAACCCTATACTTCGGGCTCTCTTCCTTCAAATACTGTCACCAACCCAAGAGCGAATGTGAGTGCTATTACTACACGTAGTGGAGCAACCTTAGTAGGATCATCTATCCCTCCCCCAGTTACTCCATCTACACCTCTTCCACCATCATTTATCCCTCCTACTCCCACGCCTAGTATTAGTTATCCAATATCATCTCCACTTCTTAATAACGAAGTACCCAAGAAGAACCCTTCACCAACTACACCTACACCACCCAAACCCAACATCCCTTATCCTTCTCGCTTAGACAAGTGCCAATTTCTCACCAAGGATGATATTCAAGTGTCAAACTTTTTGAAGAAGATTTCGGGAATGACCATCACCTTTAGCCTTGTTGAAGCTCTAGCCCAAATGCCTAAATTTGTTAAGATGTTTAAGGAATTGCTTAATAAGAAGGAGAAGATGGTTGAGTTTGTCAACACACGCTTAAATGAAAACTATTCTGCAGTCATTCTTAAAGAACTTCCAGAAAAACTTGGAGATCCCGGTCATTTTGTGTTACCTTGCATTTTTAACAAAACCGAAGAATTTACTGCCTTAGCTGATCTCCGGGCAAGTATAAATTTGATGCCTTTAAGTGTTTGGAAAACACTATTATTACCCGATCTTACACCAACAAAGATGACTCTTGAGTTAGCAAATCGTACTCTCGCTTACCCCGTTGGTATTGCTGAAGATGTATTTATTAAAGTTGGCACCTTCACTTTTCCGGTCGATTTTGTTGTTGTTGATTATGAAATGGACCCTCGTATTCCGTTAATACTTGTTCGGCCATTCATGAGAACCGGAAAAGCTTTAGTCGATGTTGCCGAAGGTGAGCTAATCTTAAGGGTCGGGAATGAGGCACAAGTTTTTAAAATGGGGAAGATCACAACCAAACCCAATGGAAGAGAATCAACGAATATGATTAATGTGCTTGATGATTTTGTCGTCTACAACAATCCTCTTTTCGATTCTTGCTATGATAATCTCACTGTTCAAAGATGATGTGGATGATTCTCTCTCCAATTTAGATCCCTCACCAATTCATGAGTCTCCACCGATCTATGATGACTATGATGATGATTCTAGTTCTGATATGGATGATTCTGATGCTTTTACTTCTGAGTATAAAGACATGCCAACATATGATGATTTTGAGGATGTCGATACTCTTTCGAGTGATTCTTCACATGATGACCTTTCACCTACTTTTGATGAAGATCCTCCACCAACAATGCTTGATCCTACTTTGGATGACTACTCATTTGAGGAAGACTTTGCTACTTTTCTCAATACCTACTTCCCCAATGAGAGTGATTCTCCTACTTTGGACATTGATGATGCTCTTTATCCTCCTTTGGATATGAAGAAACCCGTCTCAAAGGAGAAGAAGCCGGAAGACACCGATATCCGTAGTACTTATGTCTTGACACCTCTCTATCCCCCTTCTGAGGATGAGATTATGCGATTTATGGCGGATCTTCTTCAAAGTCTACTGAGCCTGAGTGTTATTTTCCCCAAAAGGAAAAGGTGTTCGATCCCGGTATTGCAATTTTCAAGCCATCTCAGTATCAATCTAATGAAATAAAAGGAAGATTTTTGGAACTTATAGAGATATGCTTGCACTTCCTCACACTCTCTACCACCGTGCTCCATCATTGCTTAAGGGAACCTTGCCTAATCTTCTTTGGCTTGCCTTGTTCGCCTTAAGTTTGTGCTACTTGATGGACGAAAACCATGTATTTGATCCCGGTGGATGTGTTTCAAGTTTCTTCCTATGCTAATCAAGGTCGAGTCAGGCTCACGACTCGGTTAACAAAAACAAGCGCTTCTCGGGAGGCAACCCGAAGTATCTATACTTTTTCTCTGTTTTATTATAAGTGTAGGGGGAGACCCCTAGTATGTGTTTGTTGTTTTCTTTCTTATCATGTGCAGGGATTCAAGCTATCAAAGATCCATTCTTGATGACTTTTGACGACCCGTGATTCCGTGTCTCCGTCTTCCCGGTTCTATCCTAAACTCTTTGGATTCTCTATTTTATATTCTTCAATATTAAAATAGGAATCACTTTAGTTGTCTCTTCCTTAGCAAGATTTAAACAACGTGCACAATGTACTAAGTGTAGGGGAGTTTGCTTCCACATGCTTAAACATTGAGGACAATGTTTATATTAAGTGTAGGGGGGACTTCTATCGAAGTTAAGTGGGCTTTTCCTTGTATTTGTCCTCATTTTAACCGGAAAATCGATTTTTCGACATTTTTCAAAACTTTTGATCTATTTTGGCCTATTTGTTTTTACCTTTGTTATAGTTATTTCCTTTCTTTGCTAGAATAAAGTTTAATAAAGTGGTTTTAATTTTTAAACATTGTGAATCTTTTGACTCTACCCGAGTTTACTTATCTAAGTTTACTCTAGCTAGTATCCTTAACGTGTTTAAGTCAAGTTTTGCTAGGATTTTATATAGGGAACTTTAAAACGCGAAAGTCTTAACTCTTATGGGTTAAGAACAATAACTTTTCGCAAGTTCCTATAATTGATCCTAGAAAGTCGTTTATCAAGGGAACTTTAGAATGCGAATTATGAACTTGAAAGAGTCTAAGAGTTTGCAAGATCCTATAGATGACTTGAAAACCCAAAACTTTTATTTAATAGGCTAAGCATCCACGAGTCTCATTCCTTGAGATTTTAAATTGTGGAGAACGAGAGATGATAGAGTCAATTATAAGTTTGGTATTCTTTCATGAATTTATGTGAGTTAATTATAAGCTTTTTCTCCCATCGCTTGTTAATAAATATATTTGAAAAGTTACTTAGCTTCTAGCCCAAGATCGTTTAAAAGTTGCTCGGTATTATTTAGAGTTCATAGCCAAGGCATAACTTATTGAAGCGGGATGCGAATATTGGCGAGTCCGAAAAGGTCCTAACAAGACATGAGGGATACATTTTGTTGCTAAAGATCCAAAGTGATGTGAAGAATCATTTATCAAAAATCAATATGAAGGATCGAGACACACGACGAAAAGCAAATACTCCCGTAAAGATCATGGAGAAGTCTATCCAAAAAGGCCCTAACAAGGTATGAGGATAAATAGATCCAAGTCCTAAAAGGAGGCGGATCGTTGTATATCAAAATCCCAATTAAAGATTGGAGAAAAATGAAGAAGTCGTGGTCTAAATATGAAGAATCTCTCAAAAACTTCAAGTGAAGAAATTCCTATTATGAAGAGAAGACCATTATTTCATGAATGTCTCTCAAGATTTGAAGTATGAAGTCAATGCCAAATATCGGTCCGAGAAAGGTCTCAAATCGTGAAGCGAGTTATGCCAAGATATGAACTTTATGAGGTCCCGAGAAGTAGTTTTAAAAGATTTTGTCCTTTAGCTAACTATTGATTAAAT
This sequence comes from Glebionis coronaria, assembly GCA_025667525.1. Taxonomy (NCBI): domain Eukaryota; kingdom Viridiplantae; phylum Streptophyta; class Magnoliopsida; order Asterales; family Asteraceae; genus Glebionis; species Glebionis coronaria. Next base: position 173,271,624 of record CM046876.1, on the reverse strand, counting down.
CGTCCTACTTTATTTGCAGCCTAAATAACTATCGAATAAAGTCAACAATGCGTCTTCATGATCATTCAAGACAACAATAAAATATAAGAGATACACCTAGGAATAAGGGAGTCTAAGTGAATAGTTGGCCCACATGAGTTTGCGTTAGTTTGCTAACTTATAATAACAATGATCTCGTTTTTAAGCTTGGTATGGGGAACGTGAAACTTGAGGGTGATAATCATTCATGACATTCCAAAACCCCAAGGTATTTTTTTGATCTTGTTACTTGTTTTCTTCTTTTGAATATTTTGTAATTTTCTATCTCTTTAATAAAGGCTAAGATGGATTGATTATGATGAAAAATGTAAAACTTGCTTTGTAATTAATGCATTGCATGAGGACATTGCAATGTCAGGTGTAGGGGATTTAATAAGTGTGAAAACACTTATCCTTTAATTATAATAATAACCAAGCCAAAATGTGTGTTTTATGTCGTAAATGTCAGAATTATGCGTGGTTTTTGTTTTTGTTGTGATTTAGGATCAAAATGTGAAAAAGGGAAGAAAACACGGGCTTTCACGGGCTTTTATCGAAGAAAAAGACAAAAGACGAAGTCAAAAGATCAAGAGTGCAAAAGAACGGAAGTCCAAGGCCTATTCTGAAGATTTATCGAAGAAAAATTCTAAAGACGGAAGTTTAATGAAGACGAAGAACTCAAGTCTAATAAATGAAGACATTATAAGACGAGTTCAATTAATCCTGAGACAAAATCGAAAAAGTCAAAGAATTTAGAAGACAAAATGTAACACCCCATTTTGATAATGGAAATGTCACATGCAATTATGGCGTGTCATCAAAGCATACAAGGAAAAATGTGTAAACATTACTTGACCATAAAAGGAAAATACCGGAATCAAACATTGGTAGTCCAAAAGTAAAGCTCATCACACACAAACATAAGTATAGTAAAGGAAAGGACTAAACAATGTCCATAGCAAATGTATCATAAGAAAGGAAATGCATAAAGTAAAGAAGGCTAGACAGCTTCCCGTCCATATGCACGTACTCTTAGTGTCTACGAGCGTCCCTGAGTACCTGCCGTTTTGGGATCATAGAAAAGGAAAATGACTGAGCAAATACGCTCAGTGCACGGATGTACAATAAAGCATGAATAGGATAAGCATATAACATATAACAGCGGAAGAAAACTAAGTCCCGAGTAACCTGGTTAAGTCTTGATAAAATTGGTTTTATAGTTCGAAAAGTTTTATGTTTATCTTGTAAAAACTGTTTATCATATTTTACCATTAGCCAATATAGGTCATGAAAATCCACCGTGCATGAATACTTGGAGGGGTGACCTCATCATGCAAATTAGAGGGGCTGCCTCTAATTTAATATACTGGTTTTTGGGTAGGAGGGATCAGCTCCTTGTGAAGGATGCAAGGCACACACCACATTCACCATGAATCCTGACTGAAAACATGTAACTAGGATGCACCCATACGCCCCACATGATAAATATAATATAAATGGCCAAAAACTGAAGGGATGCCACGAGCAATCACTCCGCCGTGGTAAAGTCATAACATCAGTGCCTCTAATGTTTTGGTTATGGTACCTCCATAACTAGGTGAAACTGGTCATGCATGTATATGGCTATAGGTATTCTTAATTAAACATAAGCAATCAAACACGTAATTTATACTACGGGAAAACATTTGGCTGCATACGGGGAATCCTAATAAGGAAAGAATGTCCATACTGAAAGGACGGAAATCCGTACCTTATGTCCAGTGAACGAAGAAGATGAACTGAGAGGAATCCTACTTCCGTACCACTAGTGCTACATAAATACATACATGAATAAGTATCTGCTTACTAAATACGTAGCTGGTTTTATGTCATGTCTTAGCTTATTTTATATGTTCTTACCATGTTTTACTGTTTTAAAGCCTTAAACCGTGTTTATCTTATATTCTGTTTAATCTGATTAAGTATTTCTGGTATTTCATGTATTATTATACTTACTGTGTAATAATAAGTAACTTTCAAAAAATAGCAGGTTTCCTAAAATAGAAATTTTCCAAAAATAGAAAGTTTCCAAAAATAGAAAGTTTCCAAAAATAGAAAGTTACCAAAAATAGAAAGTTTCCAAAAATAGTAAGTTTCTAAAAATAGAAAGTTTCCAAAAATAGAAAGTTTCCAAAAACAGAATTACTGCTTAAAATAGATAAGTTTCTAAAAATAGAAAGTTTCCATAAATAGATCAACTGCCTTAATTAAATAAGTTTCCATAAATAGATTAGCTGCCTGAAATAAATAAGTTTATAAAAATAGAAGGTTTCCATAAATAGATTAGCTGCCTTATTTAATTAAGTTTCTAAAAATAGAAAGTTTCCATAATTAGAAATAAGCTGGTTAAATAAGCTAAGTATATAAGCCTAAGTGTTTTCATGATTATTTTCTAAGTCATATGATATAAGGTATAGTTTAATAATTATTTCATGTAATTAAATTAAACTATAGGTTAAAATATTTAATTAAAGTATAACATGTTTTAATTAAATAAAGTTAAATACTTAGGTTAAAACATGGATTATTATTTATTAATAATATAACCTAAGTCATGTTAATTAATTAATTATAATCATGGTTTTTAAATAATTAATTAATTATAAGTCTAAAATATAAAATACTTAGGTTAATTAATTTCATGATTATTAATAATTAAAATAACCTAAGTCATGTTATTAAATTAATCATGTCATTTTATTAGTTTAATGTTTAACATAAGATCATAAAACATAAAAACTAAACATACACCATGAACCGGATCTAGACTAAAAATCATGAACCGGACATGAAATCGACACCGTACCCCGAACCAAATTGGGGTACCCCTTGTCTTGATGCTGCCGTGGGACCCACACCAACCAACCGGGACCATATGGTCTCGGTGGTGGTCGGATGGCCAAACCGAAACCCCCTTCGGGTTCGGTGTAGGCTGCAGCCAAAACAAACACCCCTTAAAACCATACCTTTGATTTTATTAAACCTCAATTCATGTTAGATCCATGATTTTAATTAGGTTTTTGTAAAAAACATAACATGTTCTTGATTTATAAAAGATCAAATCAAAAAAAAAGGTTTAAAAAGGATTTACCGAATTCGTGGATCAAAAGGACGAAGAATAAACACGATCACCAACTAATATTCCAAGATCCAAGATCAACAACCACCTCCTTGTGGTGTTTTGAGGGTGGCGGCCAAAAAAAGAAGAGAGAGAGGAGGGTTTTAGGTTTTTGCTAAAATCTTCTGTAAATGTAAAAATGAGTAGTGTAAAAATCATTTAACCCCTTTAGTAAAAATTACAAATGGGCTTGGCCCATTTGTCCCTTGTAGCCGCGGGTAGGGGGCCCACTTGGGGTACCCGTACCTTTTTCCGTGTCTCGATGTTAAGTTATACGTTCGTGATTATTTGTGTTCGCGTTTTAAGTGTTCTCGTTACGTAAATATCGTGATCTAATATATTTAATTACGCTCGTAATAAATATATATACGTAATTAATAATAGTTCGTGTTTTAATTACGTTCATGATTTCATGATCGCATGTTCGTAATTAATTGTTGTGAAATAATTATTAGGTGCTCGTGCGTAGTAAATACTTATCGTGTTCTAACACGTACGTAATATGTAAAATCCTAACACGTAATCGTAATCATGCTATATTAGGAAAGTTTAAATCTAGTACGTACGATCTTAAGGGTACTATTCATGGTAAAAGCATGCGGGTTTTACAACTCTTCCCCCTAAAAAGAATAATTCGTCCCCGAATTATAGATAAAGTAAACTGGAAAAGAAGAACATACCCGAATTCAAAATATGAAATGAGGGTAAGAAGCCCGGATAGACTCCTCTGTTTCCCAAGTGGCTTCCCGCTCGGTATGATCCCTCCATAGGATTTTGACGAATGGAATCGTCTTCTTTCTCATGACTCGTTCTTGTCTGTCAAGAACTCGTTCGGGTTCTTCTATAAAAGTGAGATCTTCACGTATCTGTTCTAGTGGATACTGAACCATGTGAAGGGGATGATACTGGTACCCTCTGAGTAAGGACACATGAAACACATTGTGCACATGCGAAAGCTGCGGAGGTAACGCCAATCGGTAAGATACTTCACCGACTCGTTCAATGATATCAAACGGTCCGATGAAACGAGGACTGAGCTTCGCTTTAATCCCGAAGCGTCTAACACCACGTGCAGGCGAAACCTTAAGGAATACGTGATCTCCTACGTTAAAGTGTATGTCCCTACGATGCTTATCGGCGTAACTCTTCTGACGTGACCGTGCTTCCTGAATTTTCTGCTTAGCTACTGCGATCTTCTCATTGGTCATCTCTATGATTTCCGGTCCTTCAAATGTTCGCTCACCAACCTGATCCCAGCAGATTGGGGCGTGACACTTTCTGCCATACAACATCTCAAATGGAGCACACTTGATACTTGCGTGCCAACTGTTGTTGTATGCAAATTCCACCAAACAGATGTAATCGTCCCAATCACCCGTCCATTCCAACGCACATGACATCAACATATCTTCCAATGTCTGAATGGTTCGCTCCGACTGTCCGTCCGTTTGAGGATGAAAATCCGTGCTAAGCTTAAGTTGTGTACCCCAAGCTTTCTGCAGACTTTTCTAAAAGCGCGAAGTGAATCGAGGATCTCTGTCTGAGACGATGCTGGATGGTGCACCGTGGAGTCTCATGATCTCTCTTATGTACGTATCTGCGAGTTTACTTACCGGATCTTCCTTGCGGATCGGTAAGAAATGAGCTGATTTGGTAAGTCGATCAACGATAACCCAAATTGCATCGTGCTTCCTCTTGGTAGGCGGAAGACCAGTAACAAAATCCATGGTGATTTTGTCCCACTTCCACTCTGGAATGTCTAACGGTTGAAGGAGACCGCCAGATCGCTGATGCTCGATCTTAACCTGCTGGCAGGTAAGACATTTGGAGACGTAAGTGGCCACATCCTGTTTCATACCACTCCACCAAAAGTACTGCTTGATGTCATGGTACATCTTAGTCGAACCAAGATGTATAGAGAATGGGGAGCTATGAGCTTCAGGTAACAAAGCTTCCCAGAGTTCTTGGTCATCAGGAACACAAAGTCTCGTGCCCTGCCATACGATACCATCTGCATCTACTCTGAATTCTGTCTGCTTCTCCAAATTCTGTACTATCGCCCAGATTTCTCCGTCATCCTTCTGAGTTTCCTTGATCTTAGATAGTAACTCGGGTTCTACTCTAAGATTAGCCCAGTAACCGTGCTGTCCACGTACCATGTACTCGATGTCTAGTCGCTCCAAGTCTCTTATGATTTCCTCTTTGATTCTAATGCCGTTGATCATTCCGGACTTCCTGCTAAGAGTATCTGCTACTACATTTGCCTTTCCGGGATGATACTGTAGATTAATGTCATAATCCTTCAATAGCTCTAACCATCTCCTCTGCCTCATGTTCAATTCACGCTGAGTGAAGATATACTTCAAGCTCTTGTGGTCCGTGAAAATGTCACATGATTCTCCATATAAGTAGTGCCTCCATATTTTCAATGCAAACACGACTGCAGGAAGTTCCAGGTCATGCGTGGGGTAATTTTCTTCATAAGGCTTAAGCTGCCGTGAAGCGTACGCGATCACTTTCCCATGTTGCATGAGAACACAGCCAAGTCCCTTCCCCGATGCATCGCTGTAGATTTGAAATCCACCCGTACCAGATGGTAGAGTAAGAATAGGTGCAGATACAAGCTTCTGCTTCAGGTCTTCAAAGCTCTTCTCTCGATCTTCAGTCCAGACGAATTTCTCCCTTTTCCGCATCAGTTTGGTCAATGGTAGTGCTAGATGGGAAACGTTCTCCACGAATCTACGGTAATAGCCAGCTAAGCCTAAGAAACTGCGGACTTCTGTCGCTGATGTCGGCCTTGGACACTTAGTAATGGCCTCAACCTTTGTTGGATCCATAGTGATTCCTTCTGCTGATACAGTGTGACCTAAGAATGCCACCTTGTCTAACTAGAACCCACACCTGGAGAATTTAGAATACAGCTGCTTCTGGCGAAGAATCTGTAGTACTGTACGAAGATGGTCTTCGTGTTCCTCCTTGGACTTTGAGAAAATCAGGATGTCATCGATGAAGACAATGACGAACTTGTCCAGAAATTCATGGAAGATTCTGTTCATCAAAACCATGAACACTGCTGGAGCATTTGTCAGGCCAAATGGCATAACTACAAACTCGTAGTGGCCATAACGGGTATGAAAGGCAGTCTTAGCAATGTCCTGCTCCTTGACCCGTAGCTGATGATAGCCTGACCTAAGGTCAATCTTGGAAAAGTGTTTGGCCCCTTGGAGTTGGTCAAACAGATCGTCAATGCGTGGCAGTGGATATCTATTCCGAATGGTAATCTTGTTGAGCTCGCGATAGTCTATGCAAAGACGCATACTGCCGTCCTTCTTCTTAACAAACAAGACTGATGCGCCCCATGGAGATCCGCTCGGTCGAATGAAACCTCGTTCAAGAAGTTCTTGTAGTTGATCCTTCAGCTCCTTCAGCTCTATGGGAGCCATGTGATTAGGAGCCTTGGAGATTGGTTCGGCTCCTGGAATAAGCTCGATACTGAATTCCACTTCTCGTGCACGTGGTATGCCCAGAAGTTCTGCTGGAAAAACATCTTGGAATTCTGACACTATAGGTTGATCCTGAGTTGATGGGGATTCAGCATCCATGTCGTGAACCATAGCTAGATAACCCTCGCAGCCATGTGACAGTAGTGCACGCACTTGTAGGGTAGATATGATTTGTACAGACCGTCCGGGTATGAACCCATTATGAATGTACTCTGTTGCATTAACATCACCGAAGATAACTTGATATGAATGGCAGTCTATGGTAGCATGATGCTTGGATAGCCAGTCCATGCCCAAAATCATGTCGAAGTCATTCATGTCCAGCGGAAGTGCGTCAGCAGGTCGAACCTTATCATCAAATTCTAGGGGGAAGACTCTTGTATACATGGGTGATTAATACAGAGTCCCTCAAAGGCGTGGAAATAGTAAGCCTATTTTCTAGTGGCATGGGGAGCATCCTAATGTTCTTAGCATAAGCAGTAGAAATAACCAAGTGAGTAGCACCCGTATAAAAAAGAACACATACAGCTTGACCATACATATACAAGATTCCAGTGATGGTACCTGTAGACTTGTTGGCCTGGTCTCGAGATGTCGTGTACACACGCCCGGTAGTAGGAGGCGGCTTGGTATCAGCATGTCCTGATGTACCCTCCATCTCGCCCTTACGGCAATCCTTCATAATATGGCCAGGAAGACCACACTTGAAGCACACATCAGTATTACGGCGACATGGTCCTGGGTGCCTACGATGGCAAGTAGAGCAAAGAGGATGAGTGTATCCTCCAGCAGGTGCTCTGGCTGGCTGGGAACCTGATAAAACATTTTACATAAGACATGATAGTTGGGTACAAAGGACAAAGCGGATAATCGTAAGATTGAATACCAGTGATAGCTGGACGGCTAGGCTGCGAACCTCTCTGGTTCTGGTCCCTATCGTTTCCATGGTTCCTGGTAGAAGTTTTGCTAAAGTGTCAGAATATGAGTTATAACATGAAATCATAAGGAAATGCATAAGTATTAGGACCTGCTGCTGTTGGAGTGCCCAGCGTTGTTACGGTAATTGTCATTACCGCCACGCCTATCCGTAGCAGAACGGTTGTTAGTCTGACCGTTTCCCTTGGGCTGATGAGGCTGCTGCTGAGTAGCCGGCTGAGACCGGTCCCCAGTTTTCTGCCTGGAAGATACATTTAAGAGATGAATAATTGACATATATGGACAGTATACGGATTGATCACCGCTTGAATACGAATGTTTACCTCTTGTCGGGTCTTTCAGCTTCCCCGAACTCATCTCTCTCTCTTGCAGCATCTCCAGCTTACGTGTTGCATCGGCCACTTGTGCTACAGTGTTGAACGTAGCACACACCAGATTGTCCGCGACCGATGTGCGAAGAGCCCACCTAAAGTGGTGTGCCTGCTCTTCAGGAGTACCTGCTGCCACACCAAGGAAACCAGCTAAACGAAGAAAGCGCATAAACTCGTTGCTATTTTCCCCAGCTCTCTGTCGGATCCCATGGTACTCTCCCTTGAGCTTGTCCTGCTCAGCCTTGGGAAAGAACTGCTCCATCACCCTGTCCTTGAACTGAGCCCAAGTCAAACCAGCAACCCACTCGTCACCACCTTCAAACTACATCAATGCTAACCACCAATTTAGCACATCGCCTTCGAATCGATAGCATGCCAAGCTCGCCTTGTATGCGGGGTCACAGCCCATAGCATTGAAAATCTTCTCGATGTGAGCCAACCAGCTTTCGGCATCGTTGGGGCTATCTGTCTTCTCAAAAGCTCGAGGGCGGAGCTTGTTGAATCTCTCCAGCCATACTGCTAATGTCACTGGAGGAGGAGGAGGTGCCTGATTATGCTGATGATTGTTGGCAGCTTGAACTTCAGCCCTGATGTCATTCCTCAGTTGAGGAAGCAAAGCTTGCATAGCAGCCTGAATTGCAGTATTGAGCTGCTCCTGTTCGCGTGTGAGAACCATCTGACAGTTTAACATAAAACATATGATTAAACAGATCAAAACATAAAATATATATATACATGAAAAAAATTTATACTAAAATTTCACGAGAAAAATTTTATGCAAGAAAATTTTGTGTATGAATGCATGATGCAGTTTTATGAAAACTTTTGTATGCTCGAGAGTGAACGCCTCTGGTCAGTTCACCCAAAACAAAAGACATAGTGAGGGGACGCCTATGGGTCGGTCCCAAATTTAAAAGTTTCGATAAAACACATGCGACTAAATAGGGCCAGTCCTGTACCAACCATTACTTAGTCAAAATTCTGCGACAATGACATGTATATGTATGCTTAAAAATGATGAATGCATGAAAACAACTGTCAGTTCTAGGAAGACCGTAGTGACTACCCACTAATCACAGGTCAAATTTGAGAGCCTACAGGTCGAAGCCTTGGCTCTGATACCATAATTGTAACACCCCATTTTGATAATGGAAATGTCACATGCAATTATGGCGTGTCATCAAAGCATACAAGGAAAAATGTCTAAACATTACTTGACCATAAAAGGAAAATACCGGAATCAAACATCGGTAGTCCAAAAGTAAAGCTCATCACACACAAACATAAGTATAGTAAAGGAAAGGAATAAACAATGTCCATAGAAAATGTATCATAAGAAAGGAAATGCATAAAGTAAAGAAGGCTAGACAGCTTTCCGTCCATATGCACGTACTCTTAGTGTCTACGAGCGTCCCTGAGTACCTGCCGTTTTGTGAACATAGAAAAGGAAAACGACTGAGCAAATACGCTCAGTGCACGGATGTACAATAAAGCATGAATAGGATAAGCATATAACATATAACAGCGGAAGAAAACTAAGTCCCGAGTAACCTGGTTAAGTCTTGATAAAACTGGTTTTATAGTTCGAAAAGCTTTATGTTTATCTTGTAAAAACTGTTTATCATATTTTACCATTAGCCAATATAGGTCATGAAAATCCACCGTGCATAAATAGTTGGAGGGGTGACCTCATCATGCAAATTAGAGGGGCTGCCTCTAATTTAATATGCCGGTTTTTAGGTAGGAGGGATCAGCTCCTTGTGAAGGATGCAAGGCACACACCACATTCACCATGAAATCCTGACTGAAAACATGTAACTAGGATGCACCCATACCCCCCACATGATAAATATAATATAAATGGCCAAAAACTGAAGGAACGCCACGAGCAATCACTCCGCCGTGGTGAAGTCATAACATCAGTGCCTCTAATGTTATGGTTATGGTACCTCCATAACTAGGTGAAACTGGTCATGCATGTATATGGCTATAGGTATTCTTAATTAAACATAAGCAATCAAACACGTAACTTATACTACGGGAAAACATTTGGCTGCATACGGGGAATCCTAATAAGGAAAGAATGTCCATACTGAAAGGACGGGAATCTGTACCTTATGTCCAGTGAACGAAGAAGATGAACTGAGAGGAATCCTACTTCCGTACCACTAGTGCTACATAAATACATACATGAATAAGTATCTGCTAACTAAATACGTAGCTGGTTTTCTGTCATGTCTTAGCTTATTTTATATGTTCTTACCATGTTTTACTGTTTTAAAGCCTTAAACCGTGTTTATCTTATATACTGTTTAATCTGATTAAGTATTTCTGGTATTTCATGTATTATTATACTTATTGTGTAATAATAAGTAACTTTCCAAAAATAACAGGTTTCCTAAAATAGAAAGTTTCCAAAAATAGAAAGTTTCCAAAAATAAAAAGTTTCCAAAAATAGAAAGTTACCAAAAATAGAAAGTTTCCAAAAATAGAAAGTTTCCAAAAATAGAAAGTTTCCAAAAATAGAAAGTTCCCAAAAATAGAATTACTACTTAAAATAGATAAGTTTCTAAAAATAGAAAGTTTCCGTAAATAGATCAGCTGCCTTGATTAAATAAGTTTCCATAAATAGATTAGCTTCCTGAAATAAATAAGTTTCTAAAAATAGAAGGTTTCGATAAATAGATTAGCTGCCTTATTTAATTAAGTTTCTAAAAATAGAAAGTTTCCATAATTAGAAATAAGCTGGTTAAATAATCTAAGTATATAAGCCTAAGTGTTTTCATGATTATTTTCTAAGTCATATGATATAAGGTATAGTTTAATAATTATTTCATGTAATTAAATTAAACTATAGGTTAAAATATTTAATTAAAGTATAACATGTTTTAATTAAATAAAGTTAAATACTTAGGTTAAAACATGTATTATTATTTATTAATAATATAACCTAAGTCATGTTAATTAATTAATTATAATCATGGTTTTTAAATAATTAATTAATTATAAGTCTAAAATATAAAATACTTAGGTTAATTAATTTCATGATTATTAATAATTAAAATAACCTAAGTCATGTTATTAAATTAATCATGTCATTTTATTAATTTAATGTTTAACATAAGATCATAAAACATAAAAACTAAACATACACCATGAACCGGATCTAGACTAAAAATCATGAACCGGACATGAAATCGACACCGTACCCCGAACCAAATCGGGGTACCCCTTGTCTTGATGCTGCCGTGGGACCCATACCAACCAACCGGGACCATATGGTCTCCGTGGTGGTCGGATGGCCAAACCGAAACCCCCTTTGGGTTCGGTGTAGGCTGCGGCCAAAACAAACACACCTTAAAACCATACTTTTGATTTTATTAAACCTCAATTCATGTTAGATCCATGATTTTAATTAGGTTTTTGTAAAAAACATAACATGTTCTTGATTTATAAAAGATCAAATCAAAAGAAAAATTTTAAAAAGGATTTACCGAATTCGTGGATCAAAAGGACGAAGAACAAACACGATCACCAACTAATATTCCAAGATCCAAGATCAACAACCACCTCCTTGTGGTGTTTTGAGGGTGGCGGCCAAAAAAAGAAGAGAGAGGAGGGTTTTAGGTTTTTGCTAAAATCTTCTGTAAATGTAAAAATGAGTAGTGTAAAAATCATTTAACCCCTTTAGTAAAAATTACAAATGGGCTTGGCCCATTTGTCCGTTGTAGCCGCGGGTAGGGGGCCCCACTTGGGGTACCCGTACCTTTTTCCGTGTCTCGATGTTAAGTTATACGTTCGTGATTATTTGTGTTCGCGTTTTAAGTGTTCTCGTTACGTAAATATCGTGATCTAATATATTTAATTACGCTCGTAATAAATATATATATGTAATTAATAATAGTTCGTGTTTTAATTACGTTCATGATTTCATGATCGCATGTTCGTGATTAATTATTGTCAAATAATTATTACGTGCTCGTGCGTAGTAAATACTTATCGTGTTCTAACACGTACGTAATACGTAAAATCCTAACACGTAACCGTAATCATGCTATATTAGGAAAGTTTAAATCTAGTACGTACGATCTTAAGGGTACTATTCATGGTAAAAGCATGCGGGTTTTACACAAAAAGACGAGAGAAGAAAGAAAGGAGCAACACATGCTAACCTCCCTAATCTCCTATAAATACCCTCCTAATGTCACATTAGGAGGTGTTGACTATTTGACACATAGTTCTTCCACCTTTAATTTCATGTCATTTACTTAATTCTCATTTTAATTTCCTTGTCTTGTACCTTTAATTTCTTGCCTTTAATTTCAAGTAAGTCTTTTAATTTTGTTATTGAATCTTATTTTTAATCAAGTTTTTATAAATCTCTCATTCTTCCTTTCTTGTTTTGCTTAATCTTTATGTTTATGTGCTTATTGTTATGCTTATTTGATTAAGTGTTATCTTTTTATGTTTTTGATTGTTTTGGATTATTGATTTTATAGCTTATTTGTGTCTTCCTTAAATTTACTTAAGTGTTTATAAAAGTTATTTTTATAGAAAGTAGTTTTAAATATTTTTATCATTAAGTGTTTTTAAAAAAGTTTTTAAATTTTGGCTTATCAGTTTTTTCTTATACCTGTTTTGGTTAAGTTTTTAGTTGAATGCTTATTTGGTTCATAGCTTATTTTGTTTTGCTTATTTACTATTTCCTACTGTATTCCGATCACCACCGTCGGAATAGGGGTTTGCATTCCGACGGGCATTTAGATCCACCGTCGGAAAAGGGTTTCTGGATTCTGACGGGGATTCCGATCAGGATTCCGACGTGTATTGTTTTGACATTCCGATCTGGATTTCGATCAGCATTCCGACAGTGGAGTTCTTTTGATATTCCGATAGGAATTAGTTTCCGTTATTCAGACAAGATTCCTTTTGGTTGCATTCGGATAGCTTTCCGACGCTGGTATTCCGATATGATTACTTGTGACTATTCCGACGGTTTTCAGACTGGACATTCCGATCGGATTCTGATGGGATTCTGATGGAAGGTATTCCGACAGGTTTAGTATTTAATATTTTGTCTTAGTTTTATTTTTAAGTTTGCATTATTTTAAGTTTTCAAATTTTCATTTTTATTACATTGTCTAATTTACTTTTCGTCAAGCTTTAGTTTTTGTCATTTAATTAATTACTTTTAAAAGTTTTACTATTTTGCACAATTACTTTTTAATTAGTTTTAGCTTTAATTACCCGTCATTTATTTTAATGTTTCGCAATTTAATTTTACTACAACGACCAATCTATTGTTTTCCACCAAAAGACGACTGAGTCACACTAATAACCAGTAATCAATTCGATTAGACACACTAGAACAATTTCACATAATTTTTCAGTTATTATTCTTCTACTTTCTTCATCTTCCCTTGACTCTTGTGTTTCCAGACCTTATCATTCACTTAAGTGCTCTTAAGCTGAGGCCGGCTAACAATAGCAGTGGAGACTACTCTTGTAGTAGAAGACACACGAATATTAGTGTTTCTAGAAGTCTAAGGCGAGTGACTAACTTTGTTTGTGGATTTAGTGGTCATTCTATACATTCCTGGTTTAATCACATTATTGTGCTGAACGCTTGGTGCTATAGCATTCCTTATTGGTTGAGTATGTGGTAACCTTTCCTTTCCATCCATCTTGAGGGCAAACACAGGTTTTGCAAACGAGGAATTAGAGAAAGCAGATGGTTTTCCCAAGATAGATGATCTATTCACTTTAGAGGCATTGAGTTGTCTAAAAACAGTTTTCTTAACTAGGTTCCACAACTTTCCCACCCATCTTAGCAACGAGTTTCTTCAACTCTGCTACTGCTATGTCTTTTTCTTGTAACTGAGCTTTCAATTATGATATATCAAGACTTTTTTCGTTTAGTAATCGACATGACTCAGATAATTTTACTTCCAAAGGTGTATCATTTGAAAATCTGCCAACTTTCTTTTGCAAAGCAAGTTCAAGCGAGTGACAATGTTTTTGAAGATAATCATATCTCTGTTGAAGAAACAAAAACTCTTTTGGGTCAACTTTATTCGAAAGCTCAGTTTCAAGACGTTCACATTCTTTAACTTGATCAAGATATTTGCATGCAACATCATAATATTCATCAATATCAGCACAAGATGTAACATAAGCACACATAATATCTTTTGAGAGACATTTATGTAAGAGTAAATCATAAGCTGTAGAAAACTCGTCTCTTTCAGGTTGATGGTCGTTCACTTCTTGTTCAAGAGATTCCACATATTTCAAATCATCAAACATTTCTTGCTTAATTAATGTTTCAAATTCCAAAATATGTTTTTGCGTTCTTTCCGCAAGCGGAATTAAAATAGTTTTCACAAGCACAGTTATGTCGTGAGGAATTTCTTTGTCTCCTTTCGAAAGTTCACGTTTTTTCCAGTCATCATCAATAACCTTTTTGAAATTTTCAATGTTACTCTTGAGAATACTAAGTGCTTGCTTACTCTTGCTTACAGAAGCTTTAAATGGCAAGTAGTCAATAAATTTTGAAACATTAGTTTTCTTAGTGGCAAAAGCTTGTCTCCATTTAATTCTTATTTGTTCACATTCGAAAATATTTGCTCACGAGTTTTCTGTGTTTCTGGTTTAAAAATACCATAAAGACTATTTTCATAGGCATAATTATATGGTTTAACAAATTCTTTATTAACTTTTGGTCTACTCTCTTCTTCCACATTGGTTGTCTCTCCACTATCGGGCCTAACAACAAGACAATCAAGATCGGTTCATTGGGACTCATCAAGATATAAGTGCTGATTCTCTGATTGAGCTTGCTCAAGGTACTTAGGATTTTCAAAGCTAGGTCTATCCTTGAAAAACGAACGAGGTGCCAACATTCTCATGGTTTGAATTGATTGATTCGTTTTGTAAACAATTTTCTTGTAAAAATCAAGTTGAGTTTCAAGTTCCACCATTTTGTCAATGTCATTCGCTTGTTTAGTTTTGAAATCCTTTTCCATATTTTCAACCACAGCTTTCTTTTCATTAACAAGTTTATGTTATCCTCTTGAAGAAAACCATTTACTTGAGTTAGCTCATTGACTTTAGTGGTAGCAAGGTACGTTTTGTGACGTTCAGTACTCAAAGAGGTGTTATAATTACGTTTCTCTTGTTCAAGAAGCTTAAGAGTTTCGTTATATTTCTCTTGAAAATCGTCCTTTTTAACATTAATTAAGCACCCTTTGTACCCCTCAACCTCATTGGTCTTTTGAAGAAGCTGAGCTCTATAGCTATCAATGGTCTCACTTGATTTAATTAGAGCAGCTTTGCATTCTTCAAAATTTTGAGTGAGCGTAGCATTTGCCTTCTTTAATTGTTTTTGACTTTTTCTAGTTTCTTTGACATCTTTTTGTAAAGAAGCAATTAAGTTAGCAAGCACAATACGCTCCTCGTCATCATCATACTCATTTGCATGTTAATCATCCTAAGACTCATTATTTCACATGTCTGATGAATCGGGTGTGGTATTGCTATCAACCGTTTCCATCATACATGTGTCATTAATGGTTTTGGGTAGCTCAGAATGCTCATGAATATTACCAAACACATTATATTCCTCTTTAGTGTGTACTTTATCGATTGGCCCAGTGTCAAAGATAGGACCATTGTCATCTTCAGTGACGTTGAGAACTTCTTCAACCTTTGCCATGTACGAGTAATGTGCTTCAAGTTCTTGATCGGAGGCTTCATCATCAGTATCATTAAGCATTGCTCCTTCCTCAGCCAACAGTTTAACCCTAACTTCCATCTTCTTTCATAGAAGCATCTTTTCCTTATGATAGCCAGAGTCCCTAACCCGTTTTTGATTCCTACATTCCTTTGCCATATGTCCATATCCTTGACAATTAAAGCATTGAATCCCACTTTGCTAAACCACTTGAGTACCAACAGTTCCCCTATTCCCAGTACCAGTAGCAATCCTCTGAGTATCATACTTAGCAGTTTGTCGATCATACCGTGCAGAACCCTCAACATGTGTTGGATTACGTCGATCATACCTAGGATGACTTTCATCACGTTGACGTGTGTCATACCTTCGAGGACTCTCAACATATTGGTTCCTTGTATTTGATGATGTTCGAAGATTGTTGTTGGTGGGTTTGAATATTTTCTTGTAGGTCTTTATAATGAAAGCAATTTGTTGCTTCATTTCCCTATCCTTCTGAGCTAGTTCTTCATCACTGTCCTCTTCAGATGATGACTCAGGTGATGGTGATGGTGCTCTTGGTTCTTTGTCACGTGATCGTGTGGGAGCAGAATACTTAGATGAATTAGAGTGTCTTGGTGAGGAGGATGTAGTGGAGTACCTTGGTGAGGATGACGTAGTGGAGTATGACTTTGGAACACGAGAGCGATGATCTTTAACTTGTTGACTGGTAGACACCAAAGCAAGTGGATTAGCAGTCTTTGCTATCCTTTCTGCACGAAGTTCATTCGCCTCATTTTGAAATTGTTTCAAAATGTCAAAAAGCGTGTGATAGTTGACCTCGTCTAACTTACTCTGCTGTTTCACCAAAGTTACGAATCGTGTCCACTCTGGTTGAAGTTGCTGTAGAAATTGCACATTGACTTGCATGGTGGAGACTTGCAAATTGTTTCTTGTCATGTCATTCATCATCTTGTAGAACCTTGAGTAATATGAATCAATTGATTCCCCATCCAATGAAGTAAACTTGCCAAAGTTCTATAACAAGTTGATTTTGACATCTTGCTTGTTAAGTGATTCTCCTTGTTGCAAGCGTTCAATGACAAACCACATTTCTTTTGCAGTAGAGCATGCAACAACCATTGAGTAAATATCATCCCCAATCCCACTTAGAATTAAATAGATTGCTTCTTTCTCTACATCAATCCAAGCACGTTTCTCTTTCGAAGTGTTCTCATATATTTCCTCAATTGTTTGTTCATCAGAACCGGTCGTTGAGTCGGTTGCTGGAATTGCAGGAATGGTTATTGTAGCGAGAGTATAGGGTCCTTCTTTGATGCAACGTCGAAGATCATCACCATTTGGTTTTGTGTCAAGATATCGAAGGAATCGTGATTGCCATTGTGCATATCTACCAGTCACAAGCATTGGTGGTCTCTCTTTGTTACTCGCCACCATGATGTTGTTGTTTGTCACACGATACTCTTGAGTAGAATCCATGTTGAAAAACTTGAAATTGTTGAAGTGAAAACGGATCTTAAGTAGATGTGTTGTGATTGTTGTTGTCGATGAAAAATGTTAAAATTCCCTAAAAATTGTCTTCACTTTTGTAAAAAAACTTCTATTTTCGGAATATTGAAGTTTTTCAGAATAACTGTGATTTTCGGAAAAATGGCGATCTTCGGATAACTGGTGAATTTTCGGAATAAGTGAGGTTTTCGGATAACTTGAGTTTTTCAGAATAAGGCACTATCTTCGGAATAAATTGGGTTTTTCGGATAAAAGCAATTTTTCGAAATAATGATGTTTTTTCGGAAAAACTGACGTTTTTCTGAATAAGTAAAATCTTCGGAATAACGGTTTTATTCGGAATAATGAATGTTTTCGGAATGGTGTACAATTTCCGGAATAACTTAGCTTTTTCAGATAACAAGGCTTTTTCGGAAAAATGAACTTCTTCGGATAAATTCACTTATTCAGAATAAAAACCCTTCTTCGGAATAAGCACACGTTTTCGGAAACAATCTTCGGAATATCTATTATCTTAGGAATGATGAGCTGATATTCGGATAAGATGATCTTCGGAATACTGAATTTCTTCGGAATAACTCTTAAGGAAAACCACCTTTTTTCGGAATATCATCTTATCTTCGGAATTAGAAACCCTTATCCGAAAATCACTATTTCGGAATAATAAAACCCTTTTCCGATTTTTTTTTCGGAATACTCTGTTTGGCCAATGAGTTACTGTTCTTTGAACGAACCCCAAAACCAATCAAAACACCTTAAAAACTCGCGATTTTGACCATAAAAACTTAACCAAATCCCTACCAAATCTATGTAAGTGATTTAATTCAATATTTAGGGGCCGGAAATACTAAAAAAAATTAATTCGAGGTGATTTTGATGATAAATCAACCGGATCAATAACAAAACGCAACAACCAAACACAATCTACCCCGTGGCGATTGATACCAAATGTTGTCCCATGTTATTTGATCATTAAACAAGAAAGAAAGGTAGATAAAAGATGAATTCTAGAGAGAAGGAGGTGATAAACTTGGTGAAATTAGATTAAAGAAAATGAGAAACTTCCACCCTCCTAACATGCTAGGAGGGTGCTTATATAGTCCTCCCACATGCGGGCTCTCTAATGTGTTGGGAATAAATCTATGCTTAGTTTGTTTCCCCTGCTAGTTGAATATTCGTACCCCTGCTAGAGTAAGTTCCCCCTGCTAAATAACAAAGGCAGGGGGATTGGTTCCCCTGCTGAAGTCAAAGGCCCTGCTGTCAAAGATAAACATGGAATAGATTTTTACGCGTTTCAGTTATTATTCCTTAATACTTTCCATAGTTTGTTAGTAGTGATCTTGTACGTGAGTCCTTATGGCTATAAAAGGACTCACTAGGTTAGCATGCAAAGTGTGTCTTTCTCATTTGTCTTTCATTATTATTACTTTAAGGTTTTGTAAACCCTAATACCACTTTGGGTATTCGTATATCTTTGATATATTAAAGTTCAACGTTTGAATCATATTTGTTCTTGTGCTAAACATTACATTCCGCATCTTGTTTAGTTACTTTGCTTTGCAAAGTTTCTCTAGTGTTAGATTGAATTCTTTCTCTCTATCACAACCCTTAAACAAGCTATTAAGGTTTAAGATCTGACTTTGGGATCAACAAGTGGTATCAGAGCTTGTTGAGAAACTTTGTCTAAATCAAGAACAAAATCCTCATAGCAAACATGTCTTCAGATTCATCCTCAAATAGCAACAACCACAATAACCTCAAGTTACCCATGTTGGATCCTGAAAACTTTGAATTATGGGAATTCAGAATCCAACAATACCTTAAAATGGAACACTATGTTCTCTGGGAGATCATAGAGTTTGGTGATCAATTCAACAAAATGGTGGCAGTTGAAGAGGGCAAGGAAGAAGGTGAAAGTTCCAAAGGTAAGGACAAGAAGAAATCTGCTGCTCTATGTGATAAGGAAATACTGGCTAGAAGGCATGATGTCAGGGCTCACAGCTCATTGCTGTTGGCTCTACCTGATAGACATCAACTCAGATTCAGGAAATACAAAACAGCTAAGGATCTATGGGAAGCCATAGGCAAAACCTTTGGAGGAAATGAAGCCACAAAGAAGAAGAAGAAAAATCAAATGCTGAATGATTTTGCTTCTTTCAAAGCAATTGGTGATGAATCAATTGGAGCTATTTACAATAGGCTTCAAGATATGGTGGCCCAATTGGAATTCTTTGATATTGAGGTATCAAAAGAGCAGGTGAATACCAGGTTTCTTAACAGCCTTCAGAAAGAATGGTTTGTCTATAAGGCAATTTGGCAGAATAAGGATGACTTGGACGAAAAAGACATTGATGACATATACAATAACTTAAAAGTTTTTGAACCTGTTGTCAATGAGATGAAGTCAAAAGGAACAATTCCCACCAACTCAAGCGGATTCACTGATTCCCCTGCTAACATGGCATTCATATCACAAAGCAGTGGAATCTCCAAGAACAGTGGAATAGAAGTAGCCCCTGCTACTTATTCCCCTGATACTAGGTCTGGACCTTCCTATGATGAAGAAAGACCTGCTACATTCAGCCTTGATACTGTTTGTGCTTTTATAGCATCTCAAGGGCCACAAGGATCTACTGTGCTACATGAAGACCTAAGTCAAATCAGTAAGCAAGGGTTAGAAGAGATGGATATCAAGTGGAATATGGCTCTACTCAGCATGAGAGCCAATAGGTTCTACAAGAAGTATGGGAAGAAGATCTCAATTAATCCCTCTGATGTGGCTGGGTTTGATAAAACAAAAGTTGAATGTTACAATTGTGGCAAGAAGGGTCATTTTGCCAGGGAATGCAGAGGACCTAAGACTGGAAATAACTACAGAAAGGAAACAAGAGATGATGATTCTGGTGCTAAAGCTATGGTAGCCATGCAGGGGATAGATGGAGCAAGTGGATGGGACTGGAGTGCTATGACAGAGAATGTGGAAAGAAATCAAGCTTTGATTGCTGAGGAAAAGGAAGAAGATTTTGCACTTATGGCTATGTCAAGTTCCAGCTCTAACAATGAGGTATATGATGACTCATACTATACTAAAGCTTGTAGGAAAAATACTGAATCTTTGAATGATCAAATCAGAAAGGTAAAAGCTGACTATATCAATTGTGATAATGTCAAAACACTTCCCCTTAAGCATATATCTTTTGTAAACCATACGACACCAAGGATCAACAGATTACTTTAGTCCTTGTAGACTTAATGGACATATATTGTTTTGGGTCGGGCTTGAATAAATTCTTAGTACCTTGAAAGAGGCCTTTTAAGCTAACCATCAAGCCCGTAATGTCATGACTATTTTAACTAACTATTACATCGTTATAATAAATATTACAATTAAAACCTATGACCGAACATTCTTGTTTGACTCAATATTTTGAGGCTAACAATTTCACATTCTAAAGAAGTAGTTTCCTTGTGGGTCTTTCGAAGGTGATAGTAGTGAGTGGTGTGCCACCGAATTAGTACTACATATCTAAATACTTTCTTGTGGATTTTAATTATCGAACCTCGAGAGAGATAATCTATTCTCTTTCAAAGTTGACCGATAGCTCCTCTCTCACTCCTCGAGCTTACTTACACGTGTACTCACACACGTGTAAACATACCATTTGTTGTATTACTTCCTTTCCCGTGGAAGCGTTAAAACGTCATTCACTTGTAAATACATTCGGCCACCTTGCTACACATGGATACTCGTTCCATGTGGGATATGTTGCAACAACAGCCCACCAACGTTAATTTTCTGACTTGTTCGAATTGTGGTGGTCCGCATGATACTTATTTATGTGATCAAAACAATGACCATTTTGGAGAGGGTTATGCTTGTAATGAAACCGCGGACCCTAACTTTCAACCTAAATTTCAAATGGACTCCACTTGTAATGATTATATGGGATATTCCGGTTTTTCATCACAACCTCCACCATCATTTCAAGAGCAAAACTTTAATGGGCCATTTCAAAACCAATAATTTTCCAATTAAGGAGGCTTTTAAAATGATGAAATTTTTCAATGCTATGATCAAGATACTTTTCAAAATCAAGGATTTTCACATTATGAGGGTTTTCAAAATGAAGGGAATTTTCAAGGATATAATCATGAGAACTTTTATAATCAAAGCTCTTTTCAAACATATCATCCACCTAAATATGGAAATCTACCTCCACCCTATTCTTCGACTTACATGTGCGAGTTTTATGGTAACGAACCCCATTATGGTTATGATTGTCAACCAAGGGATCCGCCGTCCTATGCTCCTAATGTTTTCAATGAGCTTCATTCTTTACTTAAGCAAATTAAAGAGTTGAGGGATGACACTCTAAGGAGTTTAATCGTAAGAAAGAAATGAGCCTCTAGGAAATGAAAGAAAAGAGGTGGCGGATAAGGGAGGAACTTAAGTCTCTTGAGGATGATGCAATGAACAAGCATTATAATCACAAGGAAATTAGTAATGAAAATAGTAAGCGTTAGACATTCAATATCGTGACCTCAAGAAAGATTTAGCTAATTTACTCGACCAGATTGATAAAAAGGAAGATGAACGCATAGAAGAAGAATATCTTCCTACTCGTATGCATTATCGATTCTTCTATGACGATGATGACGAACCTTCGATTTGTATGACGCTTAATGACCACACACCTTCCCCACCTTTATCTCACATGGAACCCAACGACTCTTTAACCATGGGGGACGAGCATCTTAGCACTAATACAAACACCAATTTGGATAACTTAATCACCTCTAGTGTTGAGAACCTTATCCTAATCCCAAGAGAGCTTGAGGGTATTTCCAATGAACCATGCGACGAGTTTTGTCATGATACCTCTTCTCCTCACGATCACATTGTGATTTAATCACATGATAACCTTTATGCTACGACTAGTGATTTTGATGACTTCAATCTTAATGAATTGTTTAAGGAAAGGGATAATGAGATTAAGGAACATTTTGTACAAGACTTACCACAAATGGAGGATGATGAATGTGATTCTAGCAATGCGTCTTATGAGATATCATCCGATGCCTTGTCTTGTCAAGATACCATTCCTAATTTGGATGAAGAGTTTGCTTCTATAGAAAATGTGGATCCTTCTCCTCTCCTACCTTATGAACTTGATACCATGATTGATGATTCTTGTGATGAACCTTTTGATGATCATTATGATAGTGACGAGTCCTTTACTTCTGATGATGAATCCATTTCTTCTATGACTCTTTCCCCTATTCCTCCAAATGATTTTGTGATGCACTCAAACCCTCTTTTTGAGACATGTTTTGATAACCCAATTTTTGAGGAGTGTGAAGAACCTAATAATGAGTCTATAGAAGAAGAACCCTTGATTGATCATTTTTCACCGGTTTTTGAGGATACACCTATTGATTTTCATGATCATATCATCCCTAAGAGTGATTCTCTCATTGATATACCTACTTTTGAGCCTTCTAGTCCCGCCTTTTCACCCATGGAGTTGGTTATTGATGAAGATCTTATCCCCTTAGAGATTGATAACATTTCACCCAAGGAAAACTTAGAACAAAAAATTGTTGATATGGACTCTCTTATGGAGATTGATGACATCATCGAAGCAGCTCTTGCTAATACTGATTTAGAGGTCGATGATAGTGTTTCTAATTGGGAAGAGGATATTCGTCTTATTAAGAACATGCTTTTTGGAAACATAGAGCCTACACCTCCTCCACAAGACACTATTAATCTTGATCCTCCTTTCATTATGCCTTCTATGGAAGATTCTCCACCTTTTGATGATAATAAGGAGCAACACATGGAGATACTCGTTATGAATGTTTTGATTTCTACACCCTCATTGTCTCATGATGATTTGATAAATAAGGGGGAATATCATATGGATGATACGAGCTTATCTTCTTATTTTCCCATGAAGGGAAGGGTTTTTGATCCTGGGATCCGTATGTTTGGGAAATATTGGCATTCATCAACTCCCCTTAAGAGTGTGACTTTTATTGATATGGGATTCTCGTATGAGCTTAGTTTGTTGATGCTACCTACTTTGGAGTTGTTCACATGTAGAGATGGAAACTATATATTTGATCCTGGTGTGATTTCTATATGAGAGATTTCTATGTTAGACAAACTTGAGACACGTTGGACTGGTCCATTTATCAAGGCGGATATTGTAAATCTCATTCTAAATGGCAACGTGCTAAGTTTGAGTGTATCATGTGAGATGTTCTTCAAAGTGGATATCTTTTATTCTCCATGATAGTTTCCCCAAGGACAACCTAATTCGAGGCCGAGTCGAGATAGAGACTTAGGGCATAAAAATCAAGCATTGAATAACTAGGTTAGAAAACGTAGAGTAGATCTAAATAGGTTAGTTTTAATAAGAGGGTGTTATAGTAGACTTGAAGTGGAGGGGTGGACTTTCTTCGTCTTTTGGTGTTTGTTTCAAGGGTTGCTCTCTCTCATTTCATTCATGGAGCTTATGGATGAGGCTCGTGTATCCGGTTCACTTCGATTAGTTTTTGCTATTGTGTTATTCAAAACTTGTGCTTAAAATGAATTCACTTTACTTGACCTTTCCTTAGCTCGAGTTAAACAAAGTTATCAATGTCATCAGTGTAGGGGAGTTTACTCCAATGCTCTTAAACATTGAGGACAATGTTTATCTTAAGTGTAGGGGGTCTTCTATCGAAGTGACCTTACCTAGAACATTTCCTTGCCTTCATGATAATTGGGAAATTAATTTTTCAAACATTTTTCAAATTTTTGATCTACTTTGGACAAAAAAATATGCATTCATAATTTTTGCATTAATTCTTTTTCATTTGCATACACCTTGCATTTACTTTTATTTTATATTCTTCAAAAATATATAAAAAGAAAAAAAGGAAAAAATAATAAAGGATATGGTTTAACAAGTTTATAAGTCTTTGACATATTAGGCCCGCCATGAATATTTTGACTCAACCCGAGTTTGCTTATTTAAGCTTGCTCTAGCTAGTATCCTTAACCATGTAGACCTTAATTTGGTTTATTAGGCTAAGCATCCACGAGTCTCATTATTTGAGATTTTAAATTGTGGAGAACGAGAAATGATAGAGTTTGAAGTAAGTGTAAAGGGCTAGATAAACCTCGTATTAATTACTTGTGACTATTACATCCCCTTTCGTAACCTTTACTTTCTTGTCAACGCATGTATATATTGTTAATAAATAATAAAGAACAGTTTTAATCGGTTTGTAGTCTCTTATGCATTTTTTACAAATCATTCGTGGTTGATATAAGTATGTCTAAGATTCTAAGTTAGAACGTTTTATGTGTACTCGTCTTATGTCATGCTTAATACTTAGCGGGTGTTTTTCCTTTTATTCTTTTCATTTTATTTGTGAGGAGTAAAGAAAAACAAGAGCGGCTTATAAAAAATGAGTAGCTAGAAAAAAAAAGAAAAAAAAGAAAAAAAAGAAAAAAAAAGAAAAAAAAGAAAAAAAAGAAAAAAAAGAAAAAAAAGAAAAAAAATTAATTATACAAGACTCCCAAGAGGGGCAGTGAAGTGTTAATTATAGTAGCTATTAAATTCCAATATTACTCTCACAAGGGTGGAGGATTTAATAGTTGCTCCAATGCAATATTACCTTGACGGGTTACGGGATTGAAGATCCAAGGTCTAAAAAAGGCGGAGGATATAAATTATTGCGTGAGTTTTATTTTTATTTTCTTAGCGAGTGAGTAGCTACTTATTAATGCATGACATAAGGATCTTACACATAAGGCGAATGACTTATTATTTTGGGTCGGACTTATATCAATTGTGGGCGTTTTTTCGATTAATGGATAAGATGGTTACTTAGGATTTCCTTATTTTAGATTTTACACTTCTTATATTTCACACTTTAATAATGGAAAATTTGCTCAAAAGAAATTTGATCAATTAACACTAGTACAAAAAATGGTATCCGTCACACTAAAAAAGAGTGACCGTAGGCCTACAGTCACACGCGGGTTTTTTAGCCTTTGTGACCAAAGGTGCCACGACCGTAGGTACCATACGGTCACAAAATGATCTTAGTGACGATAACCAGCAAAAAATGTGACCAATAATCGAAAATCTGTGACGAACTAAGTACAATATTTGGTGTTTTAGTGAATATGTGTGACGGTAAACACTCTACAGTTACACGAGTTTTGTTTAAGAGTGACTATTGTTTATAAGTTTGTCACATGAATATACAATATGTGTGACATTTACTATGTGATTAGTGTATTTTGTGTGACTATATGCATCAAATAGTCACATGAAGGGTATGTTTGTGTGACCTTTTATGACATGTAGTCACACAAATTATGCTAATGGCTCTGAGTTTGTCACATACAATTAACCAACGAGTTACCAATAGTAGAAATAAGTGTGACTGTATGCTTTGTCAAGTCAAGCCAATTGTATTTTGTGTGAGTATATGCATCCAATAGTCACATGAATTGTATGTTTGTGTGGCCTTTTTATGACATGTAGTCACACAAATCATGATAATGGTACTGAGTTTGTCACATACAATTAACCAAACAGTTACCAATAGTAGTAATATGTGCGACTGTATGCTTTGTCAAGTCAAGCCAATTGTATTTTGTGTGACTATATGTATCCAATAGTCACATGCATTGTATGTTTGTGTGACCTTTTATGACATGTAGTCACACAAATAATGCTAATTGTACTGAGTTTGTCACATACAATTAACCAAAGAGTTACCAATAGTAGAAATAATTGTGACTGTATGATTTGTCAAGTTAAGCAAATTGTATTTTGTGTGACTATATGCATCCAATAGTCACATGAATTGTATGTTTGTGTGACCTTTTATGACATGTAGTCACACCATAAATTAAGCAAACAGTGACCAAAAGTGTTAAATATAGAAGTGCGGGGAATCGAACCCCGTGCCTCTCGCATGCAATGCGAGCGCTCTACCATATGAGCTACACTACCATTTGTTTGTCATTCTCTGTTATCGAAATGCATTGAAAAACAATTAAAGGTAAATGTAAACATATAGTAAGAGACTCTGTGCTTACTGAAAGCTAAAGCATAAAGTTTGAACCCATGGCTAAGTGATCCGTACAATGTATTCACACGACTAAAACGCAACCAAATCAATCATTAAAGGTATGTAAACCGTAAACTCACCAACATATAATTCAATTACAAAGTACTCAATGTAGTAACCAGTCAAACTTAGTTCTAATTTTAAACAGCTGACGAATGACTTTCACATACTTAAGACTACAAATTAACCGGGATTGACCATTCGTAGTCACTCTACAACAATAATCAAGCATTGGTGTTTTAAGATACAGAGTTTGAGTATACTCCCCTTAGAAAATTCCATAAGAATAGGCTTAGTATTTTAATACAACATACAAGGAAATAAGCGGAAGTTCAAACCAATACCTTCATTTTTTTTTCTCAAGTAGCAAGCACCACGTGAGATCCTCTAACTTCTTTCCAGCTCAGATTTTGCTAGGCGCAAGACACCAGTCTTATTAGCCTCCTGTCAAGTGTAAAACTAAAATGATATGTTATGACACAGCTAGAAAACAATATATATATACTATTAAGAAAACATTTACCCACATGTTCATTAAATGTATTCTTGATAAGCTTCAGGTAACTTTGATGTTACCCATAACCTATGTTCATACATATAAATCTAAGCTAGAATATTAAAACAGCGGGACATCTTCATACAATACTCTTAAGAAGATGTTGAGCACCACCTGAAGTTCATAAGCATATTCTTGTAATTTTAAATCACAATATCAAGATGTCCTCAACAACCACAAGTAGAGAATTGCAAAGAGTCATTTTTAGTGTAGTTAATGGGGTCAAATGTATTTTTCATTGATATTTTTACCGTATGCACAACTATAACTCTAGTGAAGAACTTCTAGTATCTTTCCAAAGCTATTTTCCTATTAAGAGAAAGAACAATACACATCGAACAAGTAATACCTGATGTTTAAGAAGAAACGCAGCCACTTTTTCTTCATTCTCTTCAAGATCAATTGAACAAGTGTTCCTCCTTCCTATTCATAGCAATAAATGATACAGGATACCAACGACGTTAGAATATTTGGCTGCAATATTCCATTACAAATACACATCAGATTTTATAGATCATTCTTTTGCAATCCAAAATCCATCATAATATCTTAGATTTGTTAACTATTATTTGAACTCAATAATCCAAACAAAATCATTTTACGAACTTGGTGTACACAGGAAGTTTCATAGACAAACCCAATGCTGAATAATGACCTGCTGAGTTTAACAATTGAACAACTTCATCTTCAGATGTTAAGTCAGCATCAGACCGACTGGTTGAAGGTATCCCAGAGCAACGCTCAGTTGGTGGAACGGTCCCACCATCAGTCGATGAAGCACGTGCTTCCTCGCCATTTTGAACAACTGGTGCACTTTGTTATCTAAAACACCCACAAAGAAAAACAAAAAGGGCTGTTATTCCTAAAAAATGACTTTTTCCTAAGATAATCATGTGGAATAACCGAATACTAACATTTGTTGAGTTCTTGCTTATTGATGATATAACATATATGTGTAAAGTTGAAAACAAAAACTTATATTTTCATAATTCAAACATGCATTCTATAGAATAAACAAGTAGATACCTTGAATTTACACGCAACAAGAACAGGAGGAGATTGCTGACAGAGATTGTTGGGTCTAAAGATACTTTGCAATCATACTAAGCCAGTCTGTGATCCTTTAATTTCATGAGCTCCGTGATCCTACAACCTTTTTCTCTGCAATTATTGAGCCACCATCATCAAAGCAGTTTGAGACACACTGGCCGAAGGTTAGCGGTAAAGACGACCTCAAATTAATAGCAATTGAGTCTTCCATTTATCTCATAGAATCAAGAAGCCTCTCTGCTTGATTATGACATATTTCACATCTACAATCATAAGTACAAAATTCAACAACATACCAAAAAAATTGCAATATGGATCTTAGTAATTGGTACTGCTTTAACATATGTTTGACTATGTACGTGTGAAGGTAATGAGCACTCCACGTTGCCCAAGATACAGTTTCTGCCCACAATACAGAGGTGGTGTATTTCTTGAGAATCCTCTAACATATCAAGCAACATTTGTCCCCTGTTTTGGATTGCAGCTCCACCTTTCAACAAATAATTATACAGTTGGTTCATTTATGTTAACAAGAAATACGTCCATCTCATAAACACCCATCTTTAGATAATTATTTTTAGGTGTATTTGTGTGCAACAATCTATAAGTATGATATTTGAAATTTAAGCCATCCAGATACTAAATCAAACATTTAACCAAAACATATCGAGTCTCAAATCAAAAAAGTCATAAATCCTCCCAAAATTCATCAAAAAAACACATCAAATGCTAAAAATTTTAAAAATAAGTAAAAAATTAAACATTAAAACACCCTTTACCTATCAGTTCATGTAAACACTAAATTTACACCGCTTATAAAATCACCTTTGAAAAAGATACATAATTTATAACAAAAACGTATACTTGTGATATCAAACCTAATGACAAACACCCAAGCCAATAAAAAAACTAATCTTTTATCAAACCATCAATAAAGCTTTAGAAACATAACCTTGTATCATCTTTTTGACGATATTGGTACCCGAGTGTAGTGGTGGTGGTGGTGAGATCCGATTTGAGAAAATGAAGCATTCATATACCCATCTCAGATAGCAATCGCTTTTCCCTTTTAATCGAATCCCTTTCCTTGGCCAAAAGAAACGAATCCACCTATTGAGTTATCTCTGGTTTTTATTTTTTGATGTTTGATATTGAAGATGGGATATATATTTATTGTTATGGGAAATCACGGATTTTTATTTAGGATATTGAATATGTTCTTTTCGTGGATATGGATATGTGTGGTTTGCACCATGTGATGGGGATGATGAACTAGAAATTGACATGACCTATGGTGCTGAGGATATGACTAACGACCGGTGGGATCTTTTTATGTGTGGTTTGCACCGAGGGATGAAATGAAAATGATGATATGGTTTTTTTTGAAGACCCAGGTTGAGAGATAGTTTAATTTTTGGTGAAAAATAAAAGCGGGATAAATGAAATGTAAAACATGAAAATTTCATTATTTCGGAGGGATTCTAAATTTTGTTTGTATTTTTTTAAAAAGAAATGAAAAATATATGTACAAA
Organism: Glebionis coronaria; assembly: GCA_025667525.1. Taxonomy (NCBI): domain Eukaryota; kingdom Viridiplantae; phylum Streptophyta; class Magnoliopsida; order Asterales; family Asteraceae; genus Glebionis; species Glebionis coronaria. The sequence goes on along the minus strand of CM046876.1, from coordinate 173,242,119 downwards.
TTATATTTAAGAGGAATTCAAACTTACTTGTACTTATCACACATTTTAAACTTATGTGTGACAAAATATTTAACAAAATATATTAGTCACGTTAAAATAATGTGTGTTACAACCTTGTTTATCAATTAGTCATTTATAAAATATGTTCATGTGACCATATACGATTTTTGGTCACATTCTTTATGTGTATGACAAATATATGTCACACATGTATATGTATAATGTGACTATTACTTGAACCAGCATTTGATTCGGTTACACTCCCAAATTATCAAGTGACTAATGGCTCACCCAAAAATAAGTTGTTAGCGCTAGTCACATAAATATTCATATGCATGACAAACAAAAAACAAAATGGTCACACAAACTGACTTCAAGTGTGACTGTTAATTTTTGTCTGGCCGTTTCAGTCACACAAATATTTTATTTGTGACTACATGAAAATCCATATGTGTGACCAAAACCACTTTTTATACTAGTGTAAAATCAAATAGATGCAAAATAAGTGGGGGTATAATGGTAACACAATTAATTTGTATGAGTAAGTCGATGCACTTTCACTTATGAATAACAGAGATCTCGTTTTTAAGATTGGTATGGGGAAAGTGAAACTTGAGGATGATTAGTATTCATGGTACAAAATCCCTAATCAAAGTCACTGATCTCTTAATGAGTTATTTCCATCAAATCATTTCAAGAAAATTAAAAATAAATAAATAGAGTTTATGTTTTGCATTGCATTCCTAAAAATTAAAAATCATGCATCATGTAGCATAGTATAGTATATTAAATCATAAAATGGCCAAGGTGGATTAATTATGCGAAAAGTGTAATCTAGGGCCTTAAAACACTGCATTGCATGAGGCCATCGCAATGGTCAATTGGAGGAGAGTTGATAAGTGTGAAAACACTCATCATTTATAACCTAAAAATCACTTAAAACACGGCCAAATACATTATATTAAACTATAAATTATCAGAATTACACGTGTATTTTTTGTTTGTGTATTTCAGGTAAATAAGATACATTATGGAGCAAATACGAGTTTTTACGAGCTTTATCTAAAGAAAAGACGAACACAATGACAAAAGAAGCCAATAAGGATCAAACTTGCCAAGTACTTGATGATATAAGAGCTTAAAGAGTTGAAGTTTAAAGTTAAAGGACTATTTTGGCCATTTCTCAAAGTATTTTACAAAGGAACTAAGGCTGCCATTTTTGAAGAAACTACAAGGGCTTGTATTGCCAACTACTGAAAGTGTTATTTTAAAGTTTGCCAGCTGGTCCAATGGAGTGGCAAGAAACCTATCACAAGGATTGAGTTTATATCAGCCAATGATAAACCAGCTTATGGATAACAATCCGTGTGATTCTTCTATGGCAAATCAGATCACGACACGTCAGAAGTTTCTTATACAAACAATCAAGGACGATATAGTTGATTTCAGAAGGTGGTTAAAGAAGATAAAATGATCGTGGGTACCTCACCAACACTCCTACACAGTTTAATTGTTCTATAAACCACTTGAACAAAAACCCCCCAATTTTGGGTTTATCATGAAGAACCCTAGATGACGTGGCGGTTGATGATCGGATTGGCCACGTGTTCGACTTCAACAAACCACCTCTCCTCACCCAGTCCCACTCCTATAAATACCCAGAAAATCCTTCATTTGTAACAGTTAGTTTAGGTGTAATTTACACACACATTTAGTTAGATTAGTATAGGAGTAGTAGTAGTTTAAACTTTCACACAGTAACTTTTAGCTTGTTAGTAGTTAGTTAAAAATCAGTTTTCTTTGCAGTTACTTCAGTTGTAACGAATTACTTGTTCTGCCATTAATGCAAACATTCACTTTTCAATTCTTCTTCTTCCTCATTGAGCTCAAGCTATGTTTCAACTGTTACTAAATTGGAATAGTACATTTCAGTAGTTATAATTTCAGTACAAGTTTTCAACTAACTCAGTTATTGATTAACAAGTTTAGTACTTAAGACTCGAATTCGGTTTAGGTGAAAAGTTTAGAGTTTCAGTCCTGCAAAGTTAGTTCAGCCAATGACATCTTTTGGACATCTGCTTTTACAAGCCAACAACTCAAAAGCTCAAAGGAGCTTATGATTGGTTTACTGTTACAGTTTAGCAAAAATCAATGTAAATTGAGTAGAACCAATAGGAATTTAGTTCAAGTTTGATGTTCATAAGCAAATAGTATAATATCTCATAAGAGCTTATGAGATGTTCTTAGTTAAAAAATGTATTTTCAAGTAAGTCTTAAAGTTCTAATTCAGCCTAGTTAGTTAAAGTTTCAATTTAGAACAGAGAAGGTTAGAAATTTCAGCTTTCGACGTCAAGGATTGTTGTTTGGGATTGCTGAGAAATAAGCAGATTATTGCTTATTGAGATTAAGTTTGTGATTTGAATTTTTGGTTATTAGTTGCCTTCTTGTTATTTCACTTTCACCTCTTGTTGTTTCTTTTTATGATTAATGTTACAGGAAGCCAATTACGAGCTTATGGTGAAAAGCTGTTGGATTTTGTTCTTATCAGTTAAGTTCTAGTGTAGCTTCGTTATTAGCCTTGATTCGCTCAACTATCTTGTCGACTACAAAGGGCAGGCCTGGACGTTGAGGTCACACTCATTTCATTTTTTTGCAAACTCTTAGTATAAACTAATAAGGTTGTTCTTTGTAGTGTATAGTCATTTGCAACCTGTTTACATGTCCTTGTTATGTGATTCTTGTAGCTATTTATAGGTTTATGCATTGATTCTTGTTATGGTGTTCATCAAATCTTGAATTTTAGCTGATATAGTTTTTGTACTATTTGAACTGTTACATTTGAATCTTAACTGAATTTTCTATACCTGATTTGATTAGTGTTTTAGTTAGGATTATCATATGATCAGTTCAAATTCTCAGTTAACTTGTAGAATTTGAGTAGATAGCTAGTGTTTTGGAACTAGAGAAATTGAGGTACTTGATTGTAGTAAGCTTGCTAGCATAATGAGAACAGATTAGTTACATGTAATTGAGTATAAGGATTCACTTTAGTTTCATTAAGTCAAGTAGCAAGTCAAACATGGTCACAATAGAAAGTTCTCAATCAGACTTATTGGTTTCCTTTAAGCAGATTCATAGTTGCCTATGTAAGTGTGAATTAGAGATTATACTCACTTGAACATCTTTAATAAGTTACTATGCATTTTCTGTTTTTGGACCACTCAAAGTTTAGCGTATTGGAATAGCTTATAGGATCTTCCAATATAAGCTCTTTGTTTGATCCCTTTAGCTGTGATAACTAAATAGATGGTTTAACAAGTTTCGCAGGTAGTCTATAACATATCGATTTAACATTTAAGCTGGTAGAATTGGTTTTATATCCACTGTAATTTGTTTTTCATATTAGAACTTAGAAGTTATTCACTAGCCTTTCACGTTTATCAGTTAGTTTAGTCCAATTAGTTTGTTAAGCTGTTAGTAGGCATTTGGGTTAGTTAGTTGGGCTATTTCAACTATTGGGTCATTGATTTATGGGCCTTACACACGAATATTAAAATAGTTGTAGTATAGTAGTAATAATTGAATTTGTTTAACATAATGTTAGTTTTAATTTTGGATATAATGAGCCAAATTAGTCTAATATAGAAATTATAGAGTTTAGTGGATTAGGACAGTTGATATTTTGAAATCAGTTAGAGTTCAATTAGTTACCTGTTAGTATTTTCTGAATTTTATATTCGTTCATTGCATCGTTTTTCGTGCCTTTATATTTTACGTTTTATATTTTTGTATTGTCTTTTTATTTTCGTTACGTATACGTAGTATTATAAATAGTAGTATAGATTTACGTTTTATGGGCAAGTAGTATAAAATACCATATCAATATTTCTTAACCAAAAACAATTAAGTTTTACTTGAAACCCGATTTCAATTCAAATTGAGTCGAGAAAAACAAACTAAAAAGACAAACATTAGGTACCGCCATTCAGACAAAAGAAGCGCGGGCAAGCCCCTGAGCGTAGTCAAACCATACTAGAGGAGGTCAAGAAGCTAGTAAAAGCGGGCATTATGCGACAAGTCTATTACCATGATTCACTTTCCAATCCTGCCATGGTTAAAAAGCACGACGATAGTTGGCGGATGTGCTTGAACTTCACAAATTTGAATAAAGCTTGCCCTCAAGATTGCTACCCACTACCAGAAATTGATTAGGAGGTCGAATCCCTATGTAGGTATCCCTTCAAGTGTTTCCTGGACGCATACAAAGGATATCACCAAATCTGTTGATCCTAAAATTAGATCGATTTAGCTTGTGTAAACGAGATTAGATCAAGTTAAACACGTAGAGAAACTTTGTTGTGTATAAAACAATTTAAGTATTATGCGGAATTAATACTCAAACAAGAACACACAAACAATTGTAAAACAAACTTTCACTTGATTGATGATAACAAACTTGCATACAATGAAAGTGATAAACGTATGAGGACTTATATGAAACAAAACCTAAAGGTATTCTTTTATAGACATAAGAAACCTTGTACAAGAGTCTACGTATCAACAATTCTAGGTAAAGATAAATATAGAAAATACATTGTTGATCCTATCTTTACTAGAAACAAACTAGAAACATAATACGCGTAGACTCTATCTTTCTATCAGTGCTTGACTTCATCCTATCAACGCTTGACTTCTTCCTGTCAACGCTTGATCTGTCAACGCTTGTTTTCTTCTTATCAACGCTTGTTTTCTTCTTATCAACGCTTGTTTTCTTCTTGTCAGCATCCAAGTGTACTGGCTGCATTTTATTCCCAACAATCCTGCCCTAAACTTGATATCTACTCTAGCAATCAAGTTTCTAAATAAAAATTAAGATCTAGGAGGAATCTTACAAATCTTATCATGTTGGTAATAAACATGCCTAATCAAATATTTGGCCACGTCACTTGAATAGTCAATCTCCAGCTGTGTTGTCTTCATCTTTTCCAAAACTTCTTTGGACATGGGATACTCAACATCTACAAGAAGATACTCAGCAAACTTTGTAGAACTCAAATAATACACACCAGCAGCTGAATACAAACGCCATTGAAGTCCACTGATATCATCCTCAAGATCCTTCCAAACAGGATCTTCTTCTTCTGGTGCACACATTCTTTTGAATGTTGACCAAAGCTTTATTTCATTGACTGAAGTAGGTGCTTCAGTCTCATACTTGGCCAGCAACAACCTCCAAAGGTCTGCCAAGTCTTCCCTATCCATACTTGCAAAGAGAGACATAAGAGTAGTAAATGTGTGTACCTCTTTCCCATATCTGCCAATCATCCAAAACCCACTTGCATCTTCTTCATAGCTAATGATAGGGTTTCTGGAATCAAGAGGTAACACTTGTACCATATCTGAAGCTTCCATGGGTGAGAGCTTAATGCTCCTTCTTAGAACAGCTTCACTGGGAGTCACTTTATTTAAACCTTTAGGGAACTCAAGTGGAACTCCCTTCTTCAAAGGCCTTGGAACAATTATTGCCTTTTGAATCTCCATCTCTTCTGCAAGTTCTTCTTTCCTTTCATCTGAAAGAAGTCTGATAGTATTCATTTCTTGCACTCTTGCCCAAATGGGATAAGCCTTATACTCCAATTCTTCAAAGGTTAATCCTTACAATTTCTTAAAGGTCCAGCCTGTTCCATGACATCTGAGTAGCATGTAATAAAGCTCCCTTCTATCTCTTTTCAGCAGTGAGAAAACATTGCTAGCCTTATGCTTCAGAATGACCTTGAAATCTTTTTGAACTCTTAGAAGAATCTCCAATCCCCAAATTTGGTCTGAAATTGTCAAATTTGGATTCTCCATAATCCTACTCTCCCAAGCATGGTACATCTGAGCAACTTCTGGCATATCATAATCTACATGCAATTTTAACTCTCTAACTTCTCCCTTGCCAACTCATCACCATATTCATGTCTTTCTGGTTGTTCAATTATCATCACACTTGAATCTGAACTCCCTTCATCACTTCCTTCTTGTTCCTCAGAAGTAACAACAAATGGTGATTCACCAACCTTCTTCATTTCTTGTTCCACAAGCTGTGCAGCCAATTTTGAATCAAACTCTACTTGAGCTGCATCCTTTGGAACTTCTGTTTCTACCATGATTCCTTTACCCTTATCTAATGGATCAATGATGGGTAAAGATGATGATGGTACCTGTGAAGACACTTCCTTGATTATAGCTGATGACTACAATACATCAACAACATCTGCAGGTCTGTCAACGCTCAAATTCTGTGTGTCAGCGCCCAACTTACTCTTGTCAGCGCTTGGTGTGTCAGCGTCCAAAATTTCCTTGTCAACGCTCACCTTACTTGTCTCAGCGCCTCTTGTAAACTGCTCCATCATAGCTGTAAAAGACAAGTTCAAGTTTGTAGGAGTAACCAAAGATGTATCAAAACCTGGTTGCTTCTTCAATTCAGTAAGGGCTTCAGCCACACCCAAAGATTCTCCATCATGTGAGCCTTTGTCACTCACATGAATATGCTCATCCTCCCCTTTGTAAGATTCCTCCATACCACGCCTATTGTTAGCATCCTCCAAAATAACAATCCTCTCCCTCAATTGCTTGAGTTCAAGGCCTTGTGTACTGACTGTTTGTACCAGGTCTGCATTTTGCTTTTGCAAGCTAATGCAAACAACCGTCAATTCCAACATTGTATATGGTTCCAATCTACCCTCCTCTAGAATGGGGATTTGACCTCCCGAAGTAGAGTCATGGGGCATGGATGAGGTCTTAAAGATGTTAGGACTGGCTTGGCCTGCATCTAAGCGAGTACCAATAGTCACAGCCTCATCCAAAGCACCAACCACACTTGTGGTGGTGGTTCTCTCTGCAACATGGCTAGGTCCACTAGAGGAGAACACTCCAGTAGTCCTCGGGCGTTTTTGCAACCTATATTCAGGGGGTGTAGAAGATGATGTGGATTGGGTGGTAGTTTGAAGGTTAAGGGGCGTTTGGGTCTGTGAAGGAAAGGTGTCAACGTTTGGATTACTTGTGTCAACGCCAACATTTAATGTGTCAGCGTTGAAGGATTCTTGGTCAAGTTCCATGTGTTGAGGTGAAGGTAAGGGATCGGGTATTGGGTCAAGTTGTGGTTGTGGATCAGGTTGAGGTTGTGCTGCTGCAATAACAGCAAGCATAGCTTGGGTGAGGGGTAAGTCACAGTGAGGGGGTGAGTTCATCTTACTAAAAATAGCTTTCTTTTGCACAGGGATCTCATAAAAATCATCATGATCCCTTATGCAATACCCTTGGTCATCAAAAATCATTTGTAAAAATCTAGGATAAGCCAAAGTCATCTTATTCCCCTTGTTTTTACACATGCCATCAAAAATTAGTTTTGAAAAATTATATTTTTGCCCATTTGGTAATGCACACAATTGCACTAGCAATTGATCTGTTAATTTCATTATGTGTAGTACATTTGGGACTGAAACATTGAAGGAGGACATGTATGAGGTACTTCCAGGCTGGGGGAAATTCTTGTTTATGATATTTATTTAAAGTACCCTCTTCAAGGAAAGGATACCCCAAAGCCTGAAGTCCTTGTTCTATCTCATTAATGGGGAGAGTGGTTATACCATCTGCATCATTAAGATGCAAAGCCTGGCGAACCGAGGCTTCAGTAACCACCCAAGTACGCCCATGAACAATAGTTGTTAATGTAGTCACATTATTAAGTGTTGAGGAACTAACAGTGTTCCAAAACTGTTTAATATGAGTGGCAGGGATGAGAGGAGCATGAGAAAGTGCATACCTAAGTGGAGATGCATTCAAATACGCCATATCTGAGTGTATTGTGGAAACAAAGTATCACCAGCCTCCAAATAAGAAATCATATTGTGCTGACTCCTGAATCCCAATACCAAGTCACTTGGTTTGAACTTTGGTGCCGTTGTTGAAGAAAGCTGTTTGTGAAAGATTGATGAAAGATGAATTATAGGAGAAAAAGTGTTAGACAAGAATATGAGAGTACCCTGTTTAAAAATAGGAGCCAAATATATAGGAGAGATAGGCACATGTGATTGGTCAAAAATAAGGCAAGTATTTTCAAAATATAATGATGAAAATATTGAAAAGAAAATAAGTTATCTTGTGCATTAATGAAAAGTTATCTACTCCCAAAATTACGGCCCCAAAATTCGTCACAAATAACAACTGGGTAGGTCCCAATGAGTGTCAACGGTCAAAAATAACCTATCAACGCCCAACGGCTATATTCTTGTCAACGTTTGCAAAAGCCATGTCAGCGTCTAATTTGGTCACAACAACGCTTGGAAATATATTTGTCAGCGTCCAAAATAAAAGTAATAAAAATGAAAAAGGACCTTAACAAAGTAATTTATCCTAGTGAAGATAACCTATAAACTGAAAATTATTATAGGGCGGCAAGCACTGTCTAGTTATGCACACTTGCTTATGCAAGATAGACATAACAATCCTCTAGTGTTCCTTGCTAATCAAAATTCTTAACAATTAAGTTATCTCATAAAATCCCTTGTAACTCCCAGGTAAACCCATTATAAATCATTCCCAAGTCTCCCATCATACCACATCCAATTCTAGGCCAAAAAGGTCTTGGCAGCATGCATAGTATATCAACTTTGCATGCTACAGTGCCTCATGAGATAGAAAACTAACTCATACTCACCTGTGGACACAATCTAGAATTGTGATAGAGTATTATAAGAATACCTAAAAAGTCCTAAAGGTTCCTAAAACCCCCTTAAACTGTGATACACAAGTTGCCAAATAATATGCATGTAAATAAAAATTTATGTCAAGATAGGAATATAAATATTCCAACCATCATCCATAAATTGAAACATGCTTCAATGATTCTCCAATGATCCATAAGCAACTCTGTATCCAATGATAAAATGCTAACAACGAGATTAGATCAAGTACCTCTGAGTCGCTGATTCTGCTTGACATGTGGGAGTTACCTCTGTTATTTTGTTTTGATTCTACTTGACACGTGGGAGTTACCTCTGAGTCGCTGATTTATTTAAAGACAAAGTTTATTTCACGTGATTGCAAAAGAAAAGTGGTACACTGTTATTATTTTTACGCACTGACAGAGGTTGTAGCCGCTGACGGTTGACGGTGATTAGATCTAGCCGCTCAGCAATGAACATATTTTAGCCTCTGACAGCTATGTTGTCTGATATATATTTTTATCCACTGAACAGTGTTGTCCGATTTTGGATAACACACGCTGCAGGGATATCGGAGATGAAGGAAATCGGATAAGGAAGGATTTCGTGCTGTTTGGTATTTTGATTGAGTTTGGCACACAAAACGAGATGGTTACACACACAGGTACATGGGATCTCTGATTTTATACAGAATATCATTTTGATATTAATGGCTCGGATATTATTCTTAGAGAAATATATGATTAAGAGGAAGAATTCTTATGGTAAAATTGATGCTTGAAGTAGATTTTCGCGAGTTTATGTTTTACCATATCTTTAAATCATGTGGATAGCACCCCATTGGTTTGAAGGTGTAAAATCCATCATTTTACCATGATTTTTATGTGATAGATTTCCACCCAATAATCCTAGAACATAAACTCATGTGTTACAGTTCTATGGGTCATGTGTGAATTTGTCTAAATATGTACATATACTTGTACATACACACTTGTTGAAATAAGATTCATAATGTGAACCTTGTACATAAAACTAGGGATAGCAAGTAAGTAAGATGTATACTCAATATTGGAAATACTCAACACTTAACCAAAAATTAGAAAAATAAGCCACACCATGGACATATGGCCGTGTATATGTGTATGCATAAGTTTAGGTATCCCTAAACTTCCTTGGACTAGCCCAAAGTTATGTATTTCTTATGATCTAGCCCAACTCAAGCCCACACAAGCCCACCCTTTTCTTTGGATAGCCTTACACGGTACACACATGCATATGTGGAAGAAGAAGGGTTGTCTTGGAAAGGGAAGAGCTTACACTTGGCACAAATGTCCTTACCAAGACAATCATGCCTTTTGTATTCTCTTTCCCTCTCTCATCTTTAAGCCGAAAACACACACATTCCCATCTCTCATACATGCAACTCACTTCTCTCTACTCCTTTCTCTCTCAAACATTTCTGCCATAAGCCACAAAAATCCAAAGTTGATTCATTAAATCAACCCAATATTTGTCCCATCTTGATTACCAATTAATTGGTAGCATCATTCTCTTGGAACCAATATAAACAAGCCCTAGCCAAATCTTTAAGGCCACGACTTGATGTATATAAGGGTTTTCTTCATCATCTTGAGTAGATCTTATATCTCCTTGTTCATCTAGATCCTCTTTGGTACTTTTAGGCAAGAGAGGTATACACATCATAATCTTTCATTTCTTCATGCATGCATCTTTATACATCTATAAACACAAGTGAATAACATGTTAAAAATCAAGATTTGGTAAGGCTATGGCCCTTATGGGTCACGGCATATTTATACAACCTATGATCTTGATTCAAAATCTTTTTAATAAGAAACTTATGACTTATGTGTTATGTGTTAAACTAGATTTAAAAACCATATGAAACCTTTTATAAATCTAGATATGGCATGGGTTACAAATCTTGTTTATGGGACTTTGGTTAACCAATAACCATAGATCTCATGAAAAGAACTTGTGAAACCTAAAAATCATGAAAGCCATGACCTTAAAGGTCACGGCTAGAATGAGTAAAGGCCACATGATTTGTCTACTAAGTTTTAAATGGTGGAACATGAAATGTTACATGATAAAAGAGCTATTAAAAATCATCAAAGAAACTTATGCGAATATATAGCTGTGGGTTACATATGACCCTAAAATGGGTTAGATGTACATGCATGCTTATAAAAACCTAGATCTAGTAATAAGTGTTAACTTAACATAGTATACATGAAATGAGCTAGTAGATCTAATAGGGATATTGGGAGGGAACAATATAGCCATGGGTTATACATTGTTTCTTGGAATGATGGTAGCCTTGGAAACATGCATGTAACCTAGATAATCATAATGTGTCTTTGTAAATAAATTACAAGATTTTAAAAACTAGTTAAAGGGATATCTTGGAAATACCAAGATCTACAAATATAGCCGTGAGCTATATATGTGGATACATGGATCTATGTTTGATTTCTAGGCCTAAACATAGTTTAAATCTTATTTTGAACTTGTGATTTATTTTCTTGATGTGTACCTAGTTAGATCTAATTTTGTAATACATATAAACTACATGCAACCTTAAAATGGGACTTGACCTATCTTAATATGCTATAACTAATATAGGTCGTGGGTTATAAGCTCCTACTAGGGCTTATGACCTACTTATAACCTTATAACACACCTAGATCTAAATGGGTATAACACATAAAACAAAATGAAAGTTTTAATCATTTAGATTGGAAAACTAAATAATAATAAGCTCATAATAAGCTTATAAGAATACCCTAAGTAAAAAAATATACATAAAATGTAAATTAATGCTAATGGACTAATTAAGTCCATGAAATGTTAATTCAAAACTTAAATGGACCCAATAAGCCCATTTTATAAATTATAGTGACTTAAATGGACTTAAGATCACAATTAGGCCCATTCAACTAATTAAAGGACTTAAAAATGTATTAAGCCTAATAGATGATTTAAAGGCCCACTTAAATAAAGTAGTGGACTTGAAATATATTTAAGCCCACTAAAATAGCCCAATAGATGTTTAGCCCATTTAATGAGCCCATATAAAGTTTAAATGTTAAAATGAAAGTTTTTATAATAAGATGTAACTTATAAAAACTTTTTTATGGATGAAAATGACAATTTATAAAACTTAAGGACAAAAACCGTAACTTATGAAACTTGTTTTAATAAAATAGTAAGCACAAGGACTGAAAATGTAAATATCCAAAAGTCTAGGGTTTAATAATTATTTTCCGTGGCCATTTAAACCCTAGGGACCATTTTGGGAAGTTATTAAAAGTTATTTTGTCATTCTAAAACCCTAAGGGCCATTTAGGCAATAGTCCGAAACTTAAAGAAGCCCTAGGGGCGGTTTTGTCATTGTAGTGAAGTTACAAAACCTAGATAATACTAGGAGGACCAAATCTGCCATAACCCGAAACTTTAGCAAGCCCTAGGTACTAAAGATGAAAAATCCGAAAGTTTCACTCCTTTAAAAATATAAAGGGACTAGTTTTGCCATATTCCAAAACATTTCCAAGCCCTAACCCTAAAATCTAGTTTAATTATAAAACATAATTAAAATATTTAGAACATAATAATTAAGGTATAATTCTTAAGTTTAAATTATTTTATAAATTTTAAAATAATTTATAGGAACTTTAAGGTTAAACAAAATATTTTGTATATGAAATATGTATATTTACGTTAGGAAATAACTGTATAAACAATTATGAATATGTATTGTTAATACATATATTTATATACCTTTAAGAAATAAAATTTTGTGAACGTTAATTAAATTAAATATTACTACGTAAATATATTATAAGTAAAACCCTTATGTTAACTTAAATATCGAACGTGGTTATAAAATTTAACGGGATGTTATTGATACAAGTACTATAAACACATATTAATACTTTTAAGTGAAACATTGTCTTTTATGTTTACATAAATGTAAAACTTAATTGAAAAATTGAATGATTACTATAAATACATGTATGCTAACTAATATTAATAGTTAAACATTTGATGTGAACTTAGAAATGAAACTTATATAAATAAGTTAAATGAATAGTGATGCTACTTGAACTATGGTTATTTAAAAAAATACCATAGTATGAATGAACTGAATAAAATCTGTATAAGCATACATATGTGTTCTTTGTACTATCTATTAAGACTGTACTATCTGATTAGGCATAACTTTGGTGTGAGCTTTATTTGGATACCCGTGTTAAACAAGAAATTGCCTTTTCCCAGGTGAGTTTACAGCCCTATTTAAACTTTGATAAAACTTTCCCTTTTTGGGAAAGAAAATATACAAACATATATTGGACATGACTGGATTGTATAAACTGGATTATGATTGCTTACTATTGAAACTGTTAAATTGTTGTAAATCGCCCGAATGTTATAAATAGATCTATTAGGTATTGACCATCCCCGTCTGGGTGAGTCATGCTCACTGTGTCTTGGCCGGGACAACAGACGTATACCATGTTGGAACAGGAATGGGTGTCTTTTTGTAAGACACTACGTCCTCATCTGTTGAGGACTATGGGGTTAAGCTTCAGTTTCTAATAATAAATAAATGTTATTTACATTTTAGTAAGAATGCTTTGTGCATTATTACTTCTATGATTATTATATGTCCAAACTATTAATTGTTAAAATCTGTAAATTCACCAACTTTATGTTGACCCCGTTAGTACGTTTTGCACAGGAATATGAAGTTAGTACGTGGTGTGTGCATGGCCTCCAGCATCTTATAAATCTGCATCGTAGGACTCGTCAGGGGTTCTATTTAGGAAACTCAAATAAACACTCTCCACCATGTTTAAGACAATTTTTATTTTTTTGTTAAAATAGACATGTAATCTGATTTAACTTAGTTTTATCTTATGCTCTATGGAGTATATGCTATCGATCCACCCTTGTGACATCTCCGTGGATATTTCCGCGTATTTTGACCCTACCTGAGGTGTCACAGATGGTAACTTGTTCGTACTTTAAATGTTTGGTGACGAAGACTTGTCAAATCTAGCAACTAGATACCTTGCTATCACTTGAAGGAGTTACATTATCGTGCTCAGTGTCTCACAAAGGATGAGTATTTTGACAAAGAGATCGAGGTCTACTTATATTTTCTGTGTCATATAAGTTCGACGTCACATGGATAGTGCAAGACAAGAAACACAGGTTTGGGTTATTCTACTTCTACATCAAGGATATTATAATTATTTTTCTTCAAGATCATTACAAAGAGCTACTTTTGGAGAATCTTCAAGATTGCATACTTTTTCATGGTTCCCTATTTGATCATGTCAAAAAGGGGAAGATGTGCTATACTTAAGGGGAAGCTTCTTGGAGATCATGTACTACATACAAATGATCCGCGCTTAAGGGAAGTGTTTTGACATCATCAACTAGGGGAAGATTGTTGGGTCATAAATATGAGTTGATGAGTCAAAACACAAACACATGGACTAAATTTGCCAATAATGAAAACTACAAGCTGGTGGACAAACTTGTAGAAATATATCACAGGAAAAGATTTAGTTTATTCTTAGCTTCCTTTGTAAGTCTTGGTTTCCTTATCTTATAAAAGGAACCAGACGTGATTTAGGTTTTCATATATCAGTTTTCACAATGTAACCTAAAGGTGTAGTGTGTGTTCTAGGCGTCCTGGTCATTGTAAGGCGCCTAGGTTATTTGTATTTATTGTTTTAATGCAAGTAACATTGGGAGGAATTCGTATCTTTTTTTATAAACACCTTGTTCAATGATTATTGTTCTAGTTCCGCTATGATTTTCTGTCATATGAATAATGATCATTCCTAGCAGCCTAAAGATCCGGAATTCTAGGATTCCACAAAATCCAGATGGAGGAACAGGACGAGGAGAAAACAGAGTTCCACACGAGCCAGGGTGTTTATTGTTACACAAAGATGTCATTCGACTTAAAGAACGCCAAAGCTACCTACCAGCGGCTAGTTGACAAAGCCTTTGATATCCATCGTACGTAACCTTGAATTCTAAGTTGACTACTTGGTTATGAAGAGCCATACTGAGGACGAGCTCATTCAGGATATCAAAGAAACCTTTGGAACACCGCGCAAGATCATCATGAAGTTAAATCCCAAGAAGAGTACTTTTGACGCAACCAAAGGCATGTTCTTGGGATATATGATAGATCCCAATGACATCAAGCCATGCCCGGATAAGACAGAAGTCGTAATACAACTTCCATCTCCAACAACAATCAAGGAGGTACACTATGTAACACCCCACTTTGACAAGTGGACCGTTACATGATAATTATAACGTGTCATCAAAGCATGCAAGGTAAATGTCCTAAAAACGTTAATGAACATAAAGGAAGCCAGAAACAAACATCGGTTCCGAACATAAACTCACACAAAATACATAAGTAAAGAATGTAGAATAAGGACTAAACAAAGTCCAGCAAAGCATAAGTATATAAATGCATTAAAAGAAATTAAGTCAAGGGAGCCTCCATCCAAATGCACATACTCTTGATTGCTTAACTTTTCCCTTTAGTACCTACCTTATGGGGACATGGAAATAAAATACGTCTAAGCAATACGCTCAGTACACAGATATATGACAATGATATGAATAGTAGTAAACATATGTAGAGTATGAAAATGAAAGTGTAGCAGAATAATGTAAGTCCTGGAAAACATGGAGTATGTTTCATAAACTGGTTTATATCTGAAGAGACTTATGTTTATTTCATAAAAAAATTGTATTTTAAATGCCCAAGAGCCCATATAGGTCATAAAGGTATCAACGTGCATGAATACATAGAGGGGTGACCTCGTCATGCAATTAGAGGGGTTGCCTCTAATTATAATAGTCTGGGTGTAGGGATCAGCTCCATGTAACAGATGTAGAGCACACACCATGGTCACCTTGTAATCTGCTAACATGTACTAGGAAGCACCCATTCGCCTTACATGATAATAATATAAAAGGCGAAACTGAAAGGGATGCCGCGAGCAATCACTCTCACCACGGAAGAGTCATAACACCGGTGCCTCCAGTGTTATGGTTATGGTACCTCCATAACTAGGTGGAACTGGCATGCTTGTATATAGATCAAGCAGTTTAAAATGCTAATCATATTAATTGCTGATAAGTTTAATGTAAACTACTAGGGAAAACAGATGGCTGCAAACGGGGAATCCTAAATATAGGAAAGGAATGTCCTTACTGAAGGACAGAATATCCGTACCTTATGTCCAGTAATGAAAATGAGGATGAAAGCGGAACAACTACTCCGACTTTACGATTGCTACATAATGATAGGGACATGAATGAGTTGTCTGTTTAACGTATACTTACTGATTATTAGTTTACTTGACGTGTTCTTAACTTGTTTTACGTGTTCTTGACTTCTCTTACTGTTTCATGTTTTATCATATAGTTTCTTAGTGTTTCATGTGTTTCTTGATTAGTGTATTTCATGTTTTATGTGTTATAGTACTTGTTGTTTCATAATGTGCAACTTTCTAAAAATAGCAGGTTTCTATATATACAGTAACTTTCCAAAAATAGCATGTTTCAATATATAATAACTTTCCAAAAATAGCAAGTTTCCATAAATAGTAAGTTTCCGAAAATAGAAAGCTTTCATAATTAGTATGTTTCCATAAATAGCATGTTTCCATATTTAGTATGTTTCTATAAATAGCATGATTCCATAATTAGTATGTTCCCATATTTAACATGTTTCCGTAAATAGTAATAAGCTTATTAAATAAGTATATGATATAAGCTATAGTTTAATAAGCATATATTATAAGTCATGATTATTAAATGTAATAATATAGTAAAGTTTGTTAATAATAATACTTTAGTCTTAACATATGATTATTAATTAATAATATAATACGTGATTTTATAAGTAATTATTAATTAATAATATTACATGATTATAATAATTAAACTTTACCTTAACGGATTATTGTATAATTAAATTAAAATATGGTATTAATTTAATTAAACCTTGGTTAAAAATAAATAAAATAATTAAGCTAAGTTCTTAAATAATTAAATGTAACATAAACTTATATCATAAAATAATTATATTAATAATTATTTGAACCTACAGTTTATTTAAATAAAATGGTCATGTATTAAGTCATGACAGTTATACAATTTAAGTTATACCCTAAGTCCTTGTTATTAATTAACTAAATTAAACTATGAATTAATTAATATAATTAATTAACAAACAAATCATAAATGTATCTTAACAAAATTAACCAAACACACCCCTTTGTGTGTTCATGTACCCGTGCCCCTAAACTCGAGCCTACCGAGACCCCGCGTCTCGGTTGCACAAAACCAAAACAAACACCACAACCGCTTGCTGCCACGGACAGCCAAGCAACCATCGGCTGCATGCCGGTTGCCACTGCTGGCTCAAACCACCCACCGGCCTAAGCCGGTTCCCCCTTCGTGTACAGTTCACCCACCAAGAGCCATAGGGCTCTCGGTTCCCACTGTTTTAAACCAAACAGCCCTCGATGGGGGTGTTGGTATTGCGTCTGGCCAAAATCAACAGCCACCTACCCTTAAATGGTGCGGTTGGCCGAGACCAAGACACCATCAACAGTCTTAGGACTCTCGGTTTGCGTGACAACCGAACCAAACCAAATAAATCCAGATCCCTCATGTTTTAATCTTTTTAATTAACATGGTTTCTTAATTGGTTTTAATGATTCATGAACAAAGAAACATAAATAAAAGATTAAAGGTTTAAGATATACCAAACGCGTGTAATAGATTATGGATTAGGAACCACGAGCAATACCCGTAAATTAATTAAGATCAACAACCAATCCTTCCTTGGGTTTTCTTTAGGATGTCGCGGCCAAGAGAGAAAGAGAAAAGGAGATTTAGGGTTTTTGTTATTTTCTTATTAAGTTTATAATGATTTCTTTCCCTGGGGTTTTGTTTAATTAACTATTATGGGTTAATGGGCCGGCCAAAGGCCTTTTGTTTCTCTCCTTGGACCGCAGGCCATAACACCCCTTTATATTCGTTTTCGTTTTCCGTGTTTTAAATAAATTGTCGTGTGTGTTCGTGTTTTATTTTCTTGTTGTGGTTTTAAGTATTATACATAAATACTTATCATGTATCATAATTATTAATAACATATGTAGTACTTGTCTTAATTAATTAATATACGTAATACTTACGTTAAATGTTCATGATACGTGTCATATATTCATTAATCGTAAAGTTTTCATTTATACGTGTTTTCATGCATTTAACATTCTAAGGTAATTTAAGCGGGTTTTACAACTCTTCCCCTCTAAAAGAATAATTTGTCCTCGAGTTACAGATATGATAAGCTGAAAAGGACATACCCGAATCATAGCTGAAAATGAGGGTCAGAAGTACGGATAGACTCCTCCATTTCCCAAGTGGCTTCCCGCTCGAGATGGTCCCTCCAAAGGATTTTGACGAATAGAATCGTCTTTCTCTTCATGACCCGATCCTGACGATCGAGAACTGCCTCGGGTTCCTCAACGTAGGATAGATCCTCACGAATCTGATCGAGTGGATACGAAACTATGTGCAACGGATGATAATTGTAACCTATTAGTAAGGATACATGGAACACATTATGAACATGAGATAGCTGAGGAGGTAACGTCAGACGATACGATACCTCGTCGACACGTTCGAGGATCTCAAACGGTCCGATGAAATAAGGACTGAGCTTTCCCTTAAGTCCAAAACGCTTGACCCTACGTGCTGGTGATACCTTCAGGAAAACACGATCACCATGCTGAAATTCTAATGCTCTGTGATGTTTGTTAGCATAGCTCTTCTGACGAGCACGAGCTTCCTGAAGCTTCACCTTGGCGATGGCGACCTTCTCATTGGTGACCTCAATCATCTTTGGACCCTTAATGATTCGTTCACCAACCTGATCCCAACAGATTGAAGCACGACACTTCCTATCATAAAGCATCTCAAAAGGTGCACACTTGATACTCGCGTGCCAACTGTTGTTGTAAGCAAACTCAACCAAGCAAATGTAGTCATCCCAACTCCTTGTCCAATCCAATGCACAAGCACGCAGCATGTCTTCTAAGATCTGAATAGTACGCTCTGATTGACCATTGGTATGAGGATGAAAGGTTGTGCTAAGCTTGAGTCTGGTGCCCCAAGCTTTCTACAAACCCTTCCAGAATTTAGACGTGAATCGAGGATCTCTGTCTGACATGATATCTAACGGAGTACCATGCAGTCGCATGATCTCCTGCAGGAATATATCTGCCAATTTGCTAATTGGATAATCTTTGCGAATTCGAAGAAAATGAGCTGACTTGGATAAACGATCGACAACGACCCATATAGCATCATGCTTCCTTTGTGTCTGCGGAAGTTCGGTAACAAAATCCATGGAGATCTTATCCCACTTCCATTCGGGAATCTGTAATGGTTGTAGTAAACCAGTAGCTCGCTGGTGTTCTATCTTAACCTGCTGGCAGGTTAGACATTTGGAAACAAAAGTAGCAACATCCTGCTTCATGCCACTCCACCAAAAATGTTGTTTGAGATCATGGTACATTTTGGTAGATCCTGGATGAATGGAGAATGAAGATTTGTGAGCCTCAGTCAGTAAGGCTTCTCTGAGTGTAAGATCGTCCGGAACACATAACTTGGTACCCTGCCATATGATGCCATCTTCGTCTATACGAAACTCTGTCTACTGATCGATATTCTGAATAATAGCCTATATCTCACCCTCATCTTTCTGAGTTGCCTTGATCCGAGAGATTAAGTCTTGCTCAACTCTCAGATTATCCTAGTATCCATGTTGTCCACATACAAAGAATTCAATGTCTAAACACTCTAGATCACGTATGATCTCTTCTTCCTCTTTGATGCCAACAATCATGCCTGATTTCTTGCTGAGAGCATCGACCACCACATTCGCCTTACCAGGATGGTACTGAATGTTTGTGTCATAATCCTTGAGTAGCTCTAACCACCGTCTCTGCCTCATATTTAGTTCTCACTGAGCGAAAATGTACTTGCGGCTCTTGTGATCAGTGAAGATGTTACATGATTCAAAATATAGATAATGCCTCCAAATTTTTAGTGCAAAAAAAATGCTACTAATTCCAGATCATGGGTGGGATAATTTTCCTCATAAGGCTTAAGCTGACGTGATGCATAAGCAATCACCTTCCCATGTTGCATGAGTACGCAGCCAAGTCCTTTACCTGAAGCATCGCTATAAATTTGAAATCCACCTGTGCCAGATGGGAGAGCAAGAATAGTTGTAGAAACCAATCGCTGCTTAAGTTCTTCGAAGCTCTTCTCTCGCTCATCATTCTAGACAAATTTTTCTCCCTTACGCATCAGCTTGGTCAAAGGCAAGGCTAACCGTGAAAAGTTTTCCACAAATCTATGATAATATCCAGCTAAACCCAGAAAACTATGAACCTCAGTTGCAGACATCGGTCTTGGCCATTTTTTGATAGCTTTAACCTTCGCAGGATCCATGGTGATCCCTTCTGCAGAGACAATGTGGCCCAGAAATGCCAGCTTGTTTAACCAGAATTCACACTTGGAGAATTTTGCATACAGTTGCTTCTGGCAAAGAATTTGTAGTACAGTGTGAAGATGTTCCTCATGTTCTTCCTTGGATTTAGAGAAGATGAGAATGTCATCGATGAATACGATGACAAAATTTTCTAGAAACTCATGGAAGACGCGGTTCATTAAGTCTATGAATACCGCTAGAGCGTTTGTGAGTCCGAAAGGCGTGACTACGAACTAATAGTGACCATATCTTGTGCGAAAAGCAGTCTTAGGAATATCCTGCTCCTTCACTCGCAGCTGATGATAACCTGATCGTAGATCGATCCTGGAAAAGTGCTTGGCACCTTGTAGTTGGTCGAATAGATCATCGATACGCGGCAATGGATAACGGTTTTTGATCATGATCTTGTTCAGCTCACGATAGTCGATGCATAGATGCATGTTGTCGTCCTTCTTCTTGACGAAAAGTATCGGTACACCCCATGGTGATATACTCGGACGAATGAAACCTCGCTCCAGTAACTCCTGCAGTTGGTCTTTCAACTCCTTGAGCTCAATGGGATCTATGCGATAAGAAGCCTTGGAGAGCGGTTCAGCTCCTGGAATGAGCTCAATGCCAAACTCCACTTCACGGATAGGTGGTATACCCAGAAGTTCTTCTGGAAACACATCGGGGAATTCAGTAACAACGGACTGATATTGAATCGATGGAGCTTCTGCGGTAATATCTTGAATTGTAGCTAAGAGACCTTCACAGCTATGAGCTAGTAAAGCACGGGCTTGTAAGGCAGAAATGATTTGTATAGACTTTCCTGGTATGAAACCATTATGAATGTACTCTGGAGCTTGAACATCTGCGAATATAACTCGATATGTATGGCAATCGATCGTGGCGTGGTGTTTAGCTAACCAGTCCATGCCTAAGATTATATCAAATTCGCACATGTCCAAAGGAAGTGCGTCAACTGGACGAATCTTATCACCGAATTCTAAGGGAAGATCTCTGTACACATGGGTAATGCGCACAAAGTCTCTCATTGGCGTACATATATTTAAACTATTCTCAAGTGGTCTAGATGTCTTATTAATACGGGAAGCATAAGTAGTGGATATAACTGAGTGGGTTGCACCCGTATCAAATAAAACACAGGCAACATGTCCGTACATAAATAAGATGCCAGTAATGGTACCTGTCGACTTGTTTGCCTGATCTCTGGTGGTAGTGAACACACGGCATGAAGCTGGTGGTTTCGGAGGGGCAGTACCTGACCTACCAACAGAGTCTCCTTTCTTGCAGTCCTTCATCTGATGGCCTGCTTTCCCACACTTAAAGCAAACGCTAGTAGCACGAAGACATGGTCCAGGATGCCTACGGCTACAAGTAGTGCAGATAGGATGGGTATACCCTCTAGGGGGTACCCTCGCTACTTGAGAGCCTGTTTGAAAAGGTATGCGTGAGACATGATTATTAAGGAATACACATGACTACAATGAAAGTTTAAGTTATAATACAAGATGAAGATGAGTGATTAGGTTGCTGACCCTTAGTGTTCTAGTCACGCCCATTCCCAGAGTTCCTGTTATGGTGCTGAGATGTTCGCATTTATGTGATACAACAGCTTAACATATAAGAGTTTAAAATTTTAGGGACCTGTTGTTATTGGAGTAACTGGCATTGTTATGGTAGTTATCAATACCTCTCCGCCTATTCGATCCATAACGATCATTAGTCTAACCGTGCCCCTTGTTGTTCATCTGCTGAGTGGCCGGTTGGGACCGGTATCCACCCTTTTGCTTGAAGGATACAATTGAATAGAACAAGGTATAAAATGAAAGTACTGATTTGAATGAGATGGTAACGCTTGATGACTGAAATTTATAACTCTTCTCAGGACGAGCTGACTCCTCATAGTCATCTCTCTCGTGGAGCATCTCCAGGCTACGTGTTGCGTCTACCACTTGTGACACATTGGTGAAAGTGGCACATAATAGACGTGTAGGTCCACGTTTTCTTTAGGATTGTTAATGTGTTATTAAGATCTAAAGAGAGAGGGGAGATTAAGAACTAGAGAGAGAAAGGTAGAGAGAGAAAGGAGAGGATTAGAGAAAGATAGAATGATTAATTGAAAATGGTAACCAACAACTACCCTTCCTAACATGCTAGGAAGGGTATATATAACCCACCCTACATGTGGGCTTTATGGGTTATACTTACATAACTAGATCACGAGCCCAATCTACGTATATATCGTTAGAGTGACCGATCCTTTCTATATACGTAAAAACGTATTTCCAACAATCTCCCCCTAAGGAAGGTCACTCCAAGTTACAAAGTCCTAAATATTCTATAGCTCGTGATCTATGCTAACAATGATGTGACCGAGACTTTCTTTGAAAAACGTATTTCCAACAATTTCCCCCTAAGGGAGGTCACACCATTTAACAAAATCTTAAACCTAGCATTCTATGCTTTAGTCTTCGATCTTTTTCTTGTGAATATGCTGGTGAGATCTTTGACTTTAGTCTTGAGCATGTTTCCTTGCCTTGACCTTGTACATTCATCACTTGTGAAATTTGCCTCCTCGTGACTTCATGTTCCACATACCTATACTTTTATAAATTCTTGAAAGCTTCAGAGTTTGATACAGCGGAAGACTTGATTTTAGGCTTTCTTGAATTTGTTGAAGTATTAAGTGCATACATTATAAGCATGTGTTGATGACTTCTTCTGAATTTTACACCGCAATGCCACCTTCTTGTTACGCTGCATAAGACAGTTAGCAACAAAACATATACACGGATGAAATGGCATTGAACATTTCACTCTAACTCGGTAGCATTTTACCTCCGTCCGATGAAGACCGTTGGACGATATTAAATATCGTACTTGTGGCAGGTAGTTTCAATTAAGAACCTCCTTGACAAGATTTCGCGGGTAAACCCGTTCTCTTTACTCGACCGTCCAAAGCTGACTGCGAACGTAAAGAGTGAATCATTTGGATAAGATTATCCGTATGATTTAAAGCCGTCAATTCATGTTCCCGGAACAAGTGAAGTTCAATTAAGAACCGCACCATCGTTGCTTTCCAGTTGTCACGAGCTTGATTCATATAGAATCTTGCTAATTACCTACCAAGTGTTGTTTGATGTTAACACTAGAAGGATTTCCACTCATCACTATGAACACTATAGAGTGTCACTCTGAGTGTTCTGGCAAGATCACTAAGATATTGCGTAGAGGCCTAGAACCTGTTTAAGTTCAGTTAAGAATTAAACCAATGTTTCTTTCCAGTTATCACAAGCTTGATTCAAAAAGAATCGCACAAGTCACCTACCATGAGCTTTTTGATATTCGCTCAAGAAGGATTTCCATCTTCATTGTAAATACTTTCGTATTACTCGGATGTTCAGGCAAGATCATGAAGATTTTGCGGAGGACTCTTAAGATCTTTCTTACTTTTCACAGTGTTGTGAAGAAGCAAGGAAATATGAAAGTGTGTCCTAATGAGATATTTGATGATCTCAAATGGCTCTAGACTCGATCGTGCATTTTGGATTTTAGTGATCGGAGGCTAGAGAGGAGTGTCACCATTTTAATACCAATTTATTCAGAGTGAATAAATCAGCGTTGTCTCCGTGTGATTAAAACAAATATCTTTTGAGAGATATCTGAGTTAGTTGGGATGGGTTGTGCATTGCATCACTAGGTCCATGACGTCCATCTTCAATATCGAGAATCATTAAAAAATGATCTCAATAGCATATGTGTTGACCCGGTTTCTACCTAAGGTTGTAAGGAGGGCTTTTTTGTTTTCACCCTTTATCTTTACAATTCTTTTTCATTCTTCAACCCCTTCAATGCTTACCAATACGTCATAACTAGCACCTTGTTGTGATTGTTCCAGTGCTAACTTAAGTACTTGGTCGGCATTCAGCTATGTTCACAATCTTTCTCCATCTTTCCTAAGGACTAATATTTCTAGCTATGGAATGTCCTTGGGAAGATTCCTCTGGTTCTAGAGGAATCATTGGACTTTAACCTATCCTACCATCCTTATGTCACCACAATCTTCACTGTCGTGAATAGAGATGTTTTGGGTAAGTGTATGTCACCATGAAATCCATTTTGATATCTAAATCTATTTTTCTCCCCCTTAACATATGCCATGATATTTGAAAACATTTCGCACATGTCGGGATGAGCTAGCACATTAAGTCAAACCATTATTGATCTCAATATTAAATCATATTTTCTCCCCCATATTAAAAATATTATCCAAATCGATGTTTTTAATATCAATTGATTTAATAGCATTTTTATAAAATTTTAGGGAGAAATATGCAAATCCAATTACCTTCATGATTTACA
This sequence comes from Glebionis coronaria, assembly GCA_025667525.1. NCBI lineage: Eukaryota > Viridiplantae > Streptophyta > Magnoliopsida > Asterales > Asteraceae > Glebionis > Glebionis coronaria. The sequence continues at coordinate 173,217,408 of CM046876.1, read as the reverse complement.
CAAGATCCCCCTCAAATTAATGAGGTTTTACTTGAAACATAAATTAAATACATTTTAAACACAAGTGTAAGGTATTTATCACGTGCAAAGATCATATAGGATAATCTATTCACAAGATTAGCAATTTACGAGGTTGGACCTGAATGATGGATAACATCATATGATAGAATCACATGGTTCTTGTTTACGAATGTTGGTCGCCTCGTCACGTCTGAAGTTATCTCTTGACACCATGTGTACGATTGATATCGTTGTCTTGACACCAATTTGTGAACTTGGCACGTTTGGCATCAAAGATTCTGAATGCTGGACAATTTCTCCCCTCAATTGTTGACTCGTGTTATATCGAAAGAGTCGTAGTCGCCGTTTGAGTAGTCGCATCGTCGAGTATGTATATATCAATTGTAAATTGCTGCGAATTGTGGAGATGATAACTTCATAAAAACAAGATTTCTCTTGGTTTAACAAATAAATGCACTGACACGTACATATATTCGTGTTAGATTGTGTTATTACGTAAACACAATCCCTTACATGGTTATAAAGTAAACCATGCCTGAGAAAATTCATTCCCGTTCTTGAGTCAAAGCTTTCCGGTGAAATGCTTGACTTGAATATGAAAAGTGGGTTACTATCTAAAATAATAGCAATCCATAATTGAGCATGTTTTAAAACATTTGAACTTCTGCTCGAACTTTATTTACAACCCCGTGTCAATATTGAATGACATTTCTAGTATCGTATATATTATCGATTCCATAAGACATGCTCGTTTTATCAAAACATTTTTGAACACACAATTGTGAAATATTTAGAATAACCTTTTGAAAAATTCTTGAAAAATTGTGTTCAAAGTTTTGAAAACCAATTACTTGAGCTTAAGATGTTGAATATCTTACAAAACGAGCTCAAGTCCGAGAAGTTGTAAGCTTCCCGTTGTTATGCATAAGTTACCATCGGCGATAAACTTTCCTTTTAATTGAAGAACGAGTCCTAAGTTGATATTTGCTTAGAAGTCGTTTTCATGAGCTTGAAAAACTTTTGAATATTTTAACGTAAAGCTCGTGACCGAGAAAGGTGAATTTCTCGTTATGAGGAAAAGTTCTCTTATTTAAAAGATACACTTCCCTTTATGAGCTTAAAACTTGGAATGTTTTAAAACAAGCTCATGACAGAGAAAAATTAATTTCCCGTTACGAGGATAAGTTATCATTATAGATAAGCTTTCCTAAAATTGAAGTTCGAGTTACAGTCTGATATTTAACTGTAAGTCATTGTGCATGAGCTTAAAAACTCCGAATGTTTTTAATATTAGCTCATGCACGAGAAAAATTAATTTCTCGTTGTAAGGATAAGTTTATCATCGGCGATAAACTTTCCTTTCTTTGAAGTCTGGGGCATATCTGAAATGTGATTATACGCAATTTACAGGAGCTTAAAATCTTTGAATAATTTTAATGTTAGCTCGTGTCCGAGAAAATTTAATTTCTCGTTAATGAGGATAAGTTTATCATCGGCGATAAACTTTCCTTTATTTGAAGATCAGGTTATCGTCTGATATTTAACGATAAGCCATTGTGCATGAGCTTAAAAACTTCGAATGTTTTTAATATTAGCTCATGCCCGAGAAAAATTAATTTCTTGTTGTATGGATAAGTTTGTCATCGGCGACAAACTTTCCTTTCTTTGAAGCCCAGGGCATAATCTGAAATGTGATTATACGCCATTTACACAAGCTTAAAACTTTTGAATTATTTTAATGTAAGCTCGTGTCCGAGAAAATTTAATTTCTCGTTAATGAGGATAATTTTATCATCGGCGATAAACTTTCCTTTCTTTGAAGCGCGGGTTACAATCTGTCATGTGACTACAAGCCGTATACATGAGCTTAAAACTTTTGAATAGTTTTAATAATAGCTCGTGTCCGAGAAAAATTAAATTTTCATTTGTGAGGAGAAGTTTATCATCGGCGATAAACTTTCCTTTAATTTGAAGATCGGGTCATCGTCTGATATTTAACGATGAGCCATTTTACACGAGCTTAAAACCTTGGAGTAGTTTTAACGTAAGCTCGTGTCCGAGAAAGTTTAATTTCTCATTTTGAGGGTAAGTTATCGTTGAATAGATAAGCTTCCCTTTCTTTTAAGTTCGGGTCACAATCTGTGATATGACTGTGAGCCAATTTACACGAGCTTAAAACCTTTGAATAATTTTAATGTAAGCTCGTGTCCGAGAAGAATTTAATTTCTCGTTTTGAGGGTAAGTTATCGTTGCATAGATAAACTTCCCTTTATTTGAAATCCGGGTCATCGTCTGTCATATAACGAGGAGCCATTTTACACGAGCTTAAAACCTTTGAATAGTATTAATAATAGCTCGTTTCCGAGAAATTTTAATTTCTCGCTAATGAGGATAAGTTTATCATCGGCGATAAACTTTCCTTTATTTGAAGACGTCATTGTCTGACATTTAACGATGAGCCAATTTACACTAGCTTAAAACCTTTGAATAGTTTTAATAATAGCTCGTGTCTGAGAAATTTTAATTTCTCGTTAATGAGGATAAGTTTATCATCGGCGATAAACTTTCCTTTATTTGAAGATCGGGTCATCGTCTGACATTTAACAAGGAGCCATTTTACACGAGCTTAAAACCTTTGAATAGTTTTAATAATAGCTCGTGTCCGAGAAATTTTAATTTCTTGTTAATGAGGATGAGTTTATCATCGGCGATAAACTTTCCTTTATTTGAAGATCGGGTCATCGTCTGACATTTAACGATGAGCCAATTTACACTAGCTTAAAACCGTTGAATATTTAATGTAAGCTCGTGTCCGAGAAAATTTAATTTCTCATTTTGAGGGTAAGTTATCGTTCCATAGATAAACTTCCATTTCTTTGAAGGCCGGGTCACAATCTGTAATATGACTGTGAGCCATGTACACGAGCTTAAAACCTTTGAATAGTTTTAATTTTAGCTCGTGTCCAAGAAAAAGTAATTTCTCGTTTGTGAGGATAAGTTTATCATCGGCGATAAACTTTCCTTTCTTTGATGAACGGGTCACAGACTGTGATTTGTCTATAAGCCTTGTACAGTAAGTTTAATTGTGAATCCCCTGAGACACTTGTTTCTCTGATATCAGTTTCTTCAGTAACCAAACTATGAGAGTGTCCTTTGTTGAACGGTGTACAAAGATCGGACCGATTTGTTTTTGTGTATCCTTGACTTTGGTACCTGCATTCTCAGTTGAAGTTTGTATGCTTTTATATGGGTTGGCGATATCTATCATAGAAGCCTGCGAGGATTCACAGATTTCTTTTCTTGTGCCAGAGGTGACCTGAGGGGATGGTTCACTTGTCTTAACTGGCAAATGTTTACTTTTATAGAAAACCTTAAGTTCATGCATAAGTGATGTATCATCCTTTTCAATTTCCTCCCTATTAGTCTTAGTAGAATCAGAGACTATCATATGTTAGCCCTATATTTTATATAGTCGAACAAGAATGTAATAGGTCATCTTAGTCGTTATTGGGCTTGTATTGTAATAGGTTACTCGGGAAAACCGGGCTTGGACTTTAAGCTAATATTGTCTAAGTTAGGGGCGTAATCCCAAGGAAAGCCAAGCCTGGCCCATGAACAAGCCCACAAATGCCTTTAAGGCATGGCATATAAATACCCTCTTCCATGTTTGGAAGAGGGTGTTGATTCATAATTCTTTCTCTCTCTAGTTATAATTTAACCATCCTTAATCTCTCTAATTTCTCTCTCTACTTTTCTTCTCTTTCTCTCTCTAAATATTGTTATGGATTGAAGTGGGATTAACATTTGGTATCAAGAGCCTATAGTGGATAGGTGATTAAGATTTGTGGTTGTGTTCTTATTGATTTTGTGAGGTATTTGATCGATAATCTTTAATCCAATTTTTTTTTGTGTTTTTTATGGTTTATTTTTTATACAAATCATCTACATAGTTGTGGTAGAGATTTGGTATTGTTATTTTGGCTAAAAACACAAATTTTTTGGGTATTTGGATCATTATTTGGCTTAAAGTCACGAATTGGTGTGCTAGATCCTAGAAAATAGCATAAGTTGGCCAACAGTAGCATCTTCGGAAAAGGGTTTGATTATTTCGAAAATCATAAGTTTATCCGAAGATAATTTTCGGAAAAGGGTTTTAGTATTCCGAAAAGTGGTGTTTATTCCGAAAATTTATTCCGGAGAATCAACCTTTATCCGAAATACTTTATCCGAAATCATACTGTTATTCCGAAATAGTGGGTTTATCCGAATATTTTATTCCGAAGATAGCCACTTTATCCAAAGATTGTAACTTATTCCGAAAACCATCCATTATTCCAAAGATAATTAAATTTTCCGAAGATCATACATTATTTCGAAGATCATCCAACATTCCGAAAATCATCCAATATTCCGAAGATCATCCATTATTCCGAAGATTGTTCAATATTCCGAAGATTGTCAATATTCCGAAGATTGTCAATATTCCGAAGATTGTCAAAGATTCAGAAGATTATCAAATATTCCGAAGAAGTGCACTTTATCCGAAAACCAACTTTTGCCGAAAACACACTTTTATCCGAAAATCCTCATTATTCCGAAGAAGTGAAATTATTCCGAATTAGAGCATTTATCCGAAGATCTTGCAATTATCCGAAGATATACCATTTATCTGAAGATACTCAATTTTTCCAAAAATACTCAATTATCCGAAAATAGCATTTTTTTCCGAAAAAGTGAAATTTGGAGAGACAATTCTTAGGGGATTTTAACATCTTTTCTCGATAACATCAACCACACATCATCACAACACATCCACTAAGATCCTAATCCATTCACAATCGACAATGTCTAACAACAATATCATCAATGCGACTGCCAAACAAATTCGTTTGGAACAAGGTAGCAATGGTAATCCACCTGTGCTCACTGCCGGTTGCTATGTTCAATGGAGATCTCGTTTTCTCAGATTTCTCGACAGAAAAGAGAACGGAACTGCTCTTCGTCACTGCCTTGAGAATCCACCTCCAGTTTTTGAATTCAGACCCATTACTACACAAGCATAGGATGGTACTTCGTCAACTACACGAGCCATGGAGAATTTCGATACTTGTCCTGCTGAGAAAAAGAAACTCCTAGAAGCTGATGCTGTGAACTACATACTCACTAGGATTGATAACGATATCTATTCCACGGTTGATGCATGTCCTAATGCTATGGAAATGTGGAATGCAACTCATCGATTGAAGCAAGGTGAGTCAATCAATGTTCAAGATCTCGAGACTAATTTACTTTGGGAGTTTGGAAAATTCACATCCGAAGATGGTGAATCCATTGACTCATATTACTCGAGATTCTACAAAATGATGAATGAGTTTGTTAGAAATCAGTGCACCATCTCCAATCATCATGCCAATGTTCAGTTTCTACTTCAACTTAAACCGGAATGGCAAAGGTTTGTAACTTTGGTTAAACAAAGGGAAGATATCAAGACCATCTCCTATCACAAACTTCATGATATCCTGAAACAACATCAAAATGAAGTGAATGAACTAAGGGCGGAAAAGGCAGAACAATCTGCTAACTCTATTGATTTTGTGGCTGCTACTTCAACAAAACCCGTTCCCCGTCAACAACCACCTACTCATTCCTCAAAGTCATCTAGCTCATCCATCAAACCTCTAGCTGCTAAAAAGGCAAAAGCAATTGTCCCCACTCCACCTCCAAAGTATGACACCGAGTCAGATGGAGACAGTGATGATGAACAAACTTCAAGGGACAAGAAGATTGAAGAACTCATGTCTTTACTCACCACAACTTATAAGAAGATCTACAAACCTACCAACAACAACCTCAGATCATCATCCAATGCTCGATATAAGGAAGTTGATCATGCACCTAGGTATGATCGTGAGGCTAGGTATGATAATAAGAGGATGCCGAATCAAGTTGGGGCTATAGATACTGTAGCCACTTCGGTTGTGCAGAAGACTGGGATTCAATGCTTCAATTGCAAGGGATTTGGGCACATGGCTAGTGAATGCAAGAAGCCAAAACGGGTTAAGGATTAGGATATCACAAGGAAAAAATGTTGCTGTGTAAGAAAAAAGAAGCAAGAATTCCACTCATAGCAGATGAAGTTGACTGGCGTGATGACACTAATGATGAAGCCGATGATCAAGAGTTAGAGGCACATTATGTGTACATGGCAAAGATTCAAAAAGTGATTCCAGAGACTGCTGATACTTCTGGACCTATCTTTGACACAGAGCCAATTGAAAAGGTACCAACATATGATAACTATAATGTGTTTGTTAATGAACGACGACATCCTGAGGAACCTGAAAGCATCAATGACACATATGTAATGGACACGGAGGATAGCAATATCTCTACGGATTCACAGAATATGTGTAATGATGACGGTAATGCTGCTCAGGATACTGACTCGGATGAGGACCGTGATTTGCTTGCGTCTATAATTGATTCTTTAAAACATGAAATTGAGGAAAACAAAGAGGCTAATAAATGTTTGAAGCAAGCAAACACATCCTTAGCCAAGGAGATAGACATGCTTAAAGAGTGTGATTATGTAAAAGAAGCTGATCGACGAGTTGCAATAGCTAATGGTTTGGTATATGAACGTAAGGTGCTCAACGAACAATACTATTCTGATGTAACACACGAAATTCATATGTCAAAATAAAAGATATCGGAACTTGAAGAACAACTGCTGCTACATAAACTCAAGATTACTGAATTAGAGTCAGTTAACAAAGAATAAACTGAGCTTTACAAAACTCGTGAAGAAAAGGATATTGAAAAAATTCTTGCTTTGAAAAAGAGAGTCGAAACATTAAACAACATTGTTTACAAAACGGGTCAGTCTATTCAAACCATGAATATGCTTAACAGAAATATGAAAACGAGTTTTGTCAAGCCTGAATATCTCAAGAAAGTTCAAAGTACCAAGCCTGCTCTTTATGATATCGGTGTTATGTTGATAATCTTGCTCTTATGCTTTCCCCTGACTGCGACGAAATTATTCGTCAACAAGAAGAAAGTCGATCGAACTTAAGTGACCTAATAAACCTTTCTGATTCTGATCATTATATTAAGTTTTTTCCTCAAAAGAACTTTCCAAAGAACAAAAGATGTATAATAGAGTTCCACCACCAAGTGATGAACCCCAAAAGAAAGTTTTTTTAAAAAGGAGTTTCAAAAAGCAATCAATTTTGTTAGAAAAACAAATTTCGGAAGAAAAACAAAATGGCACGAGAAAAGTAAAAGTGTTCAGCAATTTGAGTTTACAAAACAAGGAGTTTTAAATTTGTACAAAGGTGTCGTCGACTATGAAAAAGTTTCTAGGGATACCGTTTGGAATATTAAACCTAACCCACAAGTAGAAGTCTTCATTCAACAATGCATTATTCCAACCATTGATGATCTTTCAAAAAATGTGGAAATGCTTTATAATGCTCTCACTGAGGAAATGTTAACTAATTTAAGTTATGTTAAATTTCTTGAAGATGAAGTTGATTTTCTTCAAACTAAATTAAAGACACAAGAACACCAACTTTCTAACGAAATTGATCGACTTTCTAAGGATTACTTTTATGCTAACCATATGAATGCTATACTTGGTGTGTATACGGATCTTGATCAATATTGTCATGTAGCATGTCTAGTGTCAAAAACGAACGAGAAATGTCGCAATCTTGAAGTAGAGCTTTCGAATCAAATTTAGTCATATAACAAACTTTCGAAAAGTTTTTCCCAACTTGAGAAACACTCCATTTCTCTTGAATTTGCTTTACAAAAAGGTGAAAAATCTCATAATCATAAAAAGTGTCAAGAAATGGCAGCTTCTTCGGTTCGACAATTAAATGAAAAAGGTTTCGAAATAAATGATTTGAAAGCTCAGCTACAAGAAAAGGACATGGCCATCAGCGAGTTACAAAAACTCATTGAGAAAATGAAAGGAAAGTCTAAATTGGGTAAACCATCCGCCGTTCGTCAACCGAATGCGGTTAAATGCCCTAAATCATCTATTTTAGGCAAACCCCCACAGACTTTGCCTAAGTTAGGAACTGATAAGAGCACAAATGTGATAGCACCTGCAATGTATAAGATGAACACTAGGTCCACTTAAACTGGAACATCGCGGTTACCTCAGAATACTAGGAAACCTAATCAGCGTGTGTGTTCTTCTACAGGAGTAACTCCCACTACTAGCGTTAGCGGACCACAACTTAAGAGCACTAGAATTGAAGATAGAGTCATGCCTAACAATAGTCAAGGGAAGAAGATGGAAGTAGAAGACCACCGTAGGAATATTAAGTTTTCTAAGAATAAAACGTTTGTAACTACATGTAATGACAGTTTGAATGTTAAGACTTCGAATGATGAATTTGTTTTTGTTAAATGTGGAAAATGTATTCGTACTTCCAATCATGATGCTTATGCTTTTAATCATAATGGCGTGAATGCTAGAACTAGGAAGCATATTCTTGTGCCCACTAGTACTAGAAAACCCACAACAACTTTGAACCAATCCACTGCTCAACCACTTAAGAAACTAAGTGCGTTAGAATCCACTACTCTGCGTAAACAAAACATGTTAAGTAAGCTTTATGAGAACATTAGTAGGACATGTAAACAGGGGTACTCAAGATTTACACCACCTGGATACAAATGGGTACCTAAGACAACCACTATTCTAATTGGGTCTATGAATGTTAGCTTGCCTTTAAAATCTAGGCCTACTAATATTTTGGAACCCAATTCTATCACGGGCTCCCATTTGTCAAACTCTACATTGTCTTCTAATGCTTATGCAGCTCGTCGAGATCATTCTCTTCATAATGGACTCTAGGTGCACAAAGCACATGACGGGCAATCTCAAGCTTCTAATTAACTTCATGGAGAAGTTTATGGGTACGGTACAGTTTGGAAATGATCAGTTTGCACCGATACTCTGATATGGAGATTTGGTTCAAGGGAATATTACTATAAAATGGGTTTATTATGTCGAGGTACTGAATCACAATTTATTCTCGGTTGGTCAATTTTGTGATGCGGATTTGGAAGTGGATTTTTGGAAAACTACTTGCTATGTTAGAGACTACAATGGGAATGACCTTCTTACAGGTTCTCGTTGTTCTGATCTCTACACAGTAACTCTTTAAGATACATCTTCATCAAATCCAATTTGCTTAATGGCGAAAGCTACATCCTCTCAAGCATGGTTATGGCATCAACGATTGTCACATCTCAACATTGGCACCATCAACTTACTTTCGAAGAATGATATTGTGACCGGTCTTCCTAAGTTAAAATTCGTCAAAGACCATCTTTGTTCTTCTTGTGAGTTGGGGAAAGCAAAACGGAAGTCTTTCAAAACAAAGACTACCCCAAGCTCAAAAGGACGATTGGAACTTCTACACATGGATTTATGTGGTCCCATGCGTGTAGAGAGTATTAACGGGAAAAAGTATATTCTCGTGATTGTTGATGATTACTCTAGATACACATGGAGTTTCTTCTTAAGGTCCAAAGATGAAACACCAGAGGTTCTCAAAAACTTTCTCAAGATGATACAACGCAATCTTCAAGCTCAAGTCTTAACAGTAAGAACAGATAGGGGTACTGAATTTTTGAACAAGACTTTACAATCTTACTTTCAAGAAGTAGGCATCAAACATCAAACGTCTATTGCTCGAACTCCTGAACAAAACGGCGTTGTAGAAAGACGGAACCGCACTTTGGTAGAGGCAGCTCGAATAATGCTTTCTGCTTCAAAATTACCACTATTCTTCTGGGCTGAAGCTATTGCAACCGCCTGTTATACTCAGAATCGTTCTCTCGTCATCCCTAGACATGAAAAGACACCTTACCACATCATCAATGGCAGGAAACCTACGGTTAAATTCTTTCACGTATTTGGATCTTTATGCTACATTCTTAAAGACGGTGAGAATCTCGACAAGATGAAAGAAAAAGGTGATGCATGTATTTTTGTGGGGTATGCTACATTGTCGAAAGGATATCGAGTTTACAACAAGAGAACAAAGATTATTGTAGAAACAATTCATGTGAACTTTGACGAATTGCCAAAAATGGTACTTGAACCCAACAGCTCAAGTCCCACACCTCATTGTCCAGCAATGGCACCTACACAATAGTGTACATCCCGTGCAAGAATGTCAAGAAAGTACTCCTATAGCAGACTTGACGGATACAACACAAATGAATGAGTTGGTTGATTTATATGATCCAGTGATTGATGAATATTACTATGGAAAGAATCAAGTTGTGTCAAAGCCTTCCGTTGTCAATACTACTGATGCACCCGAACAAAGTCAACAAGAAACAACTACATCTACTTCAGCAACCGTTGCCCAAGAGAGTATTCCATTGGATACCCAACAAACTCAAGAAACCGTCATACAACCAACATCACCAACCGTCAATGCTGAAGGAGGAAACAACAATCAAGCATTCGATGCACAACCTAAGGAAGAAGAATTTATCAATCAATTCGGTACACTAGTACACGAAGTCGGAGAGTCTTCTACTCAACATGTTGATCCGTCCAACATGCATACATTCTACCAAAGATATCCATCCACTCACCATTGGACTCGTGATCATCCATTAGAGCAAGTCATTGGAAATCCTTCACAACCGGTTCGAACATGCAGACAACTCGACACTGATGGCGATGTGTGTATGTATGCACTCACCATGAGTTCAACTGTACCTACAAACATCAAGAAAGCCATGACTGATCATGCGTTGATTGAATCAATGCAAGACGAAATTCATCAGTTTGAACGCCTAAATGTTTGGGAACTTGTTGACAGACCTTATGGAATTTCACTCTTAGATTTCAAATGGATTTGGAAAAACAAACTGGATGAAGAACAAACCATCATCAAAGAAAAATCTCGTCTTGTGGTTAAGGAATACCGTCAACAAGAAGGAATAGATTTCAATGTATCATTTGCTCAAGTTGCTCGTTTAGAAGCTGTCAGGATATTCCTTGCTTATGCTGCACATAAGGGCTTCACGGTTTTTCAGATGGACGTTAAACTGCTTTTCTCAACGGTCATTTGAAGGAAGAAGTGTATATGAATCAGTCGGAAGGATTCATCGATCCTCATCATCCTGACAAAGTCTATCGTCTCAAGAAGGCTGTATATGGACTTAAACAAGCTCCAAGGGCATGGTACGAAGAACTATCAAACTTCTTGGTTTCCAAAGGATTTTCCAAAGGTTCTATTGATCCTACTCTCTTTACTAATAAATATGGGGATGACATACTGCTGGTGCAAGTTTATGTTGATGACATTATTTTTGGTTCTACGAACCCAAAACTTTCAAAATGTTTTGAAAAAATAATGCACAACAGATTTGAAATGTCAATGATGGGGGAACTAAAATTCTTTTTAGGCCTCCAGATTCATCAATCCCCACGTGGTATCTTCATTAACCAAGCTAAGTATGCTCAAGAGATACTTAAAAAGCATGGTATGACCTCATGTGCCCGTGTTGGTACACCATTGTCGACCAAATCCCTAGACGCTGACTTGTACTCATATCCCGTAGATCAAACGCGATATCGCAATATGATCGGGTCACTTATGTACCTCACAGCCAGCAGGCCTGATATTCATCATGCCACATGCTATTGTGCACGATATCAAGCTAGACCTACTCAAAAGCACCTCAAAGAGGTTAAACGGATCTTTCGGTACCTTAAGAATACCATTCACATAGGACTCTAGTATCCGAAGGAAACCGGTTTTCATCTAACAGCTTTTTCAGATTCTGATCACGCAGGTTGCCTTGATAGTCGCAAAAGCACTTATGGTAGCGTACAATTTCTAGGGGAAGACAAGCTTGTGAGCAGGTCGTCAAAGAAGCAGGATTCCACTTCGCTCTCATCAGCTAAAGCAGAATATGTGGCTCTATCCGCGTGTTGTGCTCAAGTCCTCTGGATGAGAACTCAACTCACGGATTATGGCTTCCACTTTGATAAAAAAACCTATGTATTGTGACTCAAAGTCGGCCATAGCCATCTCTTGCAATCCGGTTCAGCACTCCCGTACCAAGCACATCGCAGTCAGATATCACTTCCTCAAGGAACAAGTGGAACGTGGTATCGTGGAATTATACTTTGTCAGAACCGAGTACTAGATAGTAGACTTGTTTACTAAAGCCCTATCTCAAAATAGGTTTCAGTATCTAGTTGGTCATCTTGGTATGAAGTATATGACTCTAGAAGACTTGGAAGTTTAGGCAAATGAAGCTGCTTGATATTCTTTCATAATGACTTCTAAGCGCATCACAGCTTAGGACTCGGACCTCAAATAAGGAAAGTTTATCACGGACGATAACTTATCCTTCTCAACGAGAAATTCATATTTCTCGGTCATGAGCTTCTCATAAAAACATTCAAAGTTTTTATGTTCATGAAAAACGACTTCTAAGTAAATGTCAGCTTAGAACTCGAACTTCAACTTAAGGAAAGTTTATCACGGATGATAACTTATCCTTCACAACGGGAAATTTATTTTTCTCGGTCGTGAGCTAGTCACAAAACAATACCGTTTTGAGCTCATGAAAATCGGACCCGAAAGGGAAGTGTGCGTTTCAGTGCGATTTCCCTAAGAAATAGAAGAGAAGTCTTCTATCATGATTATTTTAAAACCGTTGAACACAATTTTTCAAGAATTTCTCAAAAGGCTTTTCTAAATCTTTCAGAATTGTGTGTTCAACACTCCCTTCCTCATAATATGGTTTTTATATCTCAAAATTATCGTATGTTATTTTGATCAATTTTTTAGGGGGTGCGTTTTAAAATCAAGCCTTTAATGTTGTTGGGTACATATAAGAAATTGTCATATTTTATGTATCCAACACATTCCGAAAATGGTTTAAAACTATCATAAGTAATAAATTATATCGGACAAGGCATCTCAACTCCGTACCTCAACATATTTTGTGGTGTCGTTTTTCCAAAATATTGTCAAATTTTTGTTTTAAGACACACATATATTGTTGAGGGGGAGCATCCCACCTTAAAAAGTTCCATGATTCAAGCGTGCACACATGTTTCTCTCCCAACGATTTTAGAAATTGTCATATTTTAATCCATTGGTATCTCTAATATTATGTTTTTATATTAGAGATAGGGGAGAAAATGTGATTAAAATGTAATATATCGCAACATGTGATCTTAAAGACTCAAGTGCAACTCTTTCCTTCACATGCTAAACTATTTCGTATATCGATGCATGTGTGTAGGGGGAGCTTTTCGAAAATGCAAAACTTTCAAGTGTTAAAAGTTTTGATTTTTATCAAGCACTTTGAATGGTTTTCAATGGTTTAGGGTTACGATCTATACCCAAAACAACCTACTATCCACGATGGAACGTTGCAGTCAAAAGGTGGTTTAGGATAGGAAACTAAGTCCTATGATCCAACCATAACCGGAGGGATCTACCCAAGGACATTCCATATCTAGAAATAGTTGTCCTAGGAAAGATGGAGCTGAATGAAGCTGAATGAGGACCAATTACTTAAGTTAGCACCGGAACAATCACAACAAGGTGCTAGTGATGACGTATTGGTAAGCACTGAAGGAGTTGAATATTCTTAGCAACCATTAGGAAGAAACCGTGTTAACACATCTTTTGAAGACTAGTGTCATGGACCCAGTGATGCGATGCACAACCCTTTCCCAGCCATTCGAGTTTATCTCAAAAGAAACTTGTCTCATTGTCACGGAGATCAACACGTATCTATTGACTTTCTCACTCTGAGTTAGTTAATATTGAAAAGGTGGCAGTCTGCTCCAGCCTCTGATTACCAAAATGCACTTATTGAGTCTAGAGCCAAAAGAGATCAATCTATCATCTTATTAGGACCCAATCGAGTCCTATGCATTATCCTTGTGATATTGCCAGAACATCTGAGTGATACGATTCACAATGAAGATGGAAATCCTGCTTGAGCCAACATCAAACAAGCTCATGGTAGGTAACTTGTGCGATTCTACACGAATCAAACTTGTGAAAACTAGAAAGCAACTAAGTTTGGATTCTTAATTGATTCAAACTTAATTCCAGGTTTATTCGCAAAATCCGTGTGATCTTTCCAGAACATTCAGAGTGACACTCTTTAGTGCTCACAGTGACGAATGGAAATCCTTCCCGTGTCAACATCAAACAACACTGCGGTAGGTGACTCGCAAGATTCTCTATGAATCAAGCTTGTGACAACTGGAAAGCAACAATGGTGCGATTCTCTTAGAATCAAACTTATTCTAGGAATTCTGAATTGACGACTCTAATCAAACGGATAATTTATCCTTATGATTCACTCTTTACGTTCGTAGTCTGCTTTGAGACGGTCGAGTAAAGAGAACTGGCTACTACCACCGGGAAATCCTATCAAGGAGGTTCTTAATCGAATCTACCCGATCACAGGTATGGTATCTGATACCGTCTAACGGTCTTCACCGACCGAAGGTAAAACACTACCGAGTTAGGATGAAATGTTCAAAGCCATTTTATCCGTGTCTATATATGTTGTTGCATATCAAGAAGGTGGTGTAGCTGTGTACTAACCTATGTCGATTCAGAATTCACAAGAGCACAAGATGGCGATAATCAAGATACCTAAGAATGTAAGAATGTAATAGGTTATCTTAGTCACAAGGAGCACAAGATGAAGATCTCAAGCACTCAAAGTCAAATGACAAAGGCTCAAGATAAAGATCACAAAAGCATGAAGGAACAAAGCCATTATAAACAAGATCAAGACAAAGATACAAGACCAAATAATGAAGATCACCTCCACAAAGATGTATTCACTCAATCATCTTAAGAATTTAAAGATGACCGATACATTGGGGGAGATTTTTAGCCCTATACTTTATATAGTCGAACAAGAATGTAATAGGTCATCTTAGTCGTTATTGGTATTGTATTGTAATAGGTTAGTCGGGAAAACCTGGCTTAGACTTTAAGCTAATATTGTCTAAGTAAGGGTCGTAAGCCCAAGCAAAGCCAAGCCTGGACCATGAACAAGCCCACAAATGCCTTTAAGGCGTGGCATATAGATATCCTCATCCATGTGTGGAAGAGGGTGTTGATTCGTAATTCTTTCTCTCTCTAGTTATGATTTAACCATCCTTAATCTCTCTAGTTTCTCTCTCTACTTTTCTTCTCTTTCTCTCTCTAAATATTGTGTTATGGATTGAAGTGGGATTAACATCCTAGTTAAAGGGCACTCGTTTCCTACAAAAGTGAAAGTTCTACCAGTGAGGCGCCAAACTTTACTAATGGGTTTGATTTTAGCTAGCCACTGGGATTTAATTCTAGCATGGGAGTTCACCTCATGAAGGTATTTCTTGACACAAAAGTCATGATTTGTGATATGTGTGTAAACACACATCTTTTCTACCACTTAATTACAATAATAACCGGACCAAAGCGTGTATTTTATGTCTTTTATGTCGGAATTATGCGTGGTTTGTGTTTTTGTTGTGATTTAGGACGAAAAGGTGAAAAGTGGAGAAAACACGGACATTCACGGGCATTTACGGACTTTTATTGAAGAAAAAGATGAAAGACGAAGTCAAGAAGTCAAGAGTGCAAAAAGAACGGAAGTCCAAGACCAATTCTGAAGATTTATCGAAGAAAAAGTCAAAAGACGGAAGTTTATCAAAAGCCGAAGAATTCAAGTCTATTTTATTGAAGAATTTAAAGACGAGTTCAAAGAAATCCCGAAGCCAAAAGTCCTTTAAGTCCAAGTTTAAAGAAGATTAGAAGAAAAGGACTAAGCATGCAATTAATAAAGATTAAAAGAAGGAGGGACTTAATCTCGCAATTAAGAAGAAATGAAGGAGGGGAGGAAGCTTCCTTAATCCTCCCCTATAAATAGTCATTAGTTGTTAATCATTTTCGTTGTTGGCTAAATTGACAAATTAGCTCTTCCACCATTTACTTACCTTGCACCTTTAATTTCCTTGTCATTTAAATACTTGTCAATTTAATTACCTTGTCTTGCACATTAAATTCCTTTAATTTCAAGTAAGTTTTCATTTAATCTTTGTCAATCTTTACTTTATCTTGTTAATCTTTCATATACCTTTCTTAATCTTTGATTTTTGTGTTTATGTTTATGTTTATGTTCATGTTATTTATTTTGATCAAGTGGGTCTTTGATTATTGTGGTTAAATTTGTTAGTTTAATTGATATAGATTGCTTATTTATGATTGTTTGTTGTTTTGTTATTAGTTTAGTTAAATTGTTTGGTTGATTTTGGTTAAATTTGTGTTTAGATCATTGTTACTGTTATCCCTTGTTATTCGGGGAGTTTGTTTCTGTTCCTTTGTTCCCAGGAAAACTTCCGACTCAAGAGAGGGAGTTCTTTCATTCGGATCTCCAAAGTTCCGAACCAAGGGGTTTCGTCCGGAACATTCAAAGTTCCGGATCAAGAGTGTTCATTCGGAACTCCAAAAGTTCTGAGTCAATACTTCCGAACGAAAGTTCCGACTCAAGCATTTGTTCATTCGGAACTTAAAAGTTCCGGATCAATATAATTCATTCGGAACTTAAAAATTTCCGGATCAAGGAGATTCATTCGGAACTCAAAAGTTTCGGATCAACTTAAAAGTTCCGGACGAAGGACAAAGTTCCGAATCAGCCAGATCTTCCGAACCAAGTTCCGGGTCAATAAGTTCCGAGTCAAGAGTGTTTCATTCGGAAGAGGTTCCGGATCAACATCTTTTGTTCATTCGGAACTTATAAGTTCCGAATCAAGGTCTAAGTTCCGGATCAAGCTGCTTCATTCGGAAGTCAAGAAGTTCCGCCTCAAGCCAGTTCATTCGGAAGTTTTAAACTTCCGAATCAAGGTTTCTTGTCAGGTTCTTTTTGGTTTTTCTTTTTAAATTTCTGTCTTTTATTTTTAAAGCTTATTTTTCCCACCTTTTATTTTTAATTGCACTTTAAGATTACTTGCCTTAGTTTAATTTTAGTCTTGCCTTAGTTTAAGTTTTAGTTGCGATTTAAGATTGCCTTAGTTAGTTTTAAATTTTCGTCATTTACTTTAGCGCCCTTTAATTCCAGTCACGTTTTTAAAATACTTGCACTTATTTTAAATTAGAATTAGATTTACTTTAATTGCACCTTTACTTTAAAAGTTTTGCACTTTTATTTTAAAAACAACCAAAATATTCTTTTTCACCAAGAACAATAGAGTCACATAGAGAACCTAGATCAATTCGATTAGACACACGACAAAGAACTTTAATTTTTATACGGGCAAAAGCCTTGTATCAAATGGCGCCGCTGCCGGCTCTTTTCGTAAAGATTAACGGTTTTCTGTGAGAGACGCGTTGCTTTTTGGGATCCGTTCACTTGTGAGCGTTATATTTCTTACATAAAAAATTAAAAAAATCATAAAATTAAAAATTGATAAAAATCCATAAAAATTAAAAAATTTTCAAAAATCCAAAAAGATTTTATCTTTATTGTGTATATATATTGTTTTTGTGTTTGGTTTCTTTTTCTTTTGTCTTTGTAGGTGCATGCGTACTAGATCTTCTAATTATCAAGAGCCCGAGCCTCAAGAAGATTTAGCTATGTCTGGTGTAAACAACAATAATCCACCGCATCCTAATAATAACAACAATGTTCTTCCACAGCCCGATCTTCAGACCATGGAGGAACTTTGTCAACCAACAATGTTTGGACGAGGAGGACCGATTGCGCCGATGCAAATCAACGCTCCTGAGTTTTCGTTGAAGCACCACATGATTCAGCAAGTACAAACAAACCCATTCCATGGATTGCCTGATGATGATGCCAACAAACACCTCGACAAGTTCATTACAATCACCCAAAGCATGAAGTTGGCCGGTGCCACAATGGATGAACTTCGCCTACAACTCTTTCCACATACCTTATTACATCATACCGAGAAATGGTTTGATCTTCTCCCGAAGAATTCTATTCACACTTGGGATGACATGACTCAACGCTTTTTATCGCGCAACTTTCCACCATCTATGGTCACTAGCCTTCGCAATCAAATCATCGGTTTCATGCAAGACCCTGATGAATCTCTTTTTGATGCTTGGGAGCGATATAATGTCTTGATCGATAGATGTCCAAACCACAACATGCTTCCCGTCACATTGATTGATACTTTCTACAACGGATTGACTTTACGAGATCGCGGTACGATTAATGCAGCCGCCGGTGGCACATTCACGAAAAGGAGACCCGAGGAGTGTAGAGAGTTAATTGAGAACATGACTACTCACCACAAAAACTGGGATTCCTCTGCTTCTTCTAGGAACAACCCGAGAGTCAATGTTTCCTCCACCTCAGCAAACCCTGATATGACCGAACTCACCCGCATGATGACCGAAATGAGCAAAAGTATTACGCTTCTCGCTTCAAACCAACAACAACAACAAGTTAAAGCGGTTGCTAATCCTTGTGAAACATGCGGCGGTCCTCACTCATACACCGATTGTCCTTCTACACAAGGAAAACCGGAAAATGTGTATGCAGCTTATGGTAATTATTCACCGGAAAATTACCAAGCTCGACCTCAAGGGGATAGAAATCTGCTGAGTTACCGTTCCAACAACTACCTTTCACCCGGTTTTTCTCCTCAAAACCAAAACCCCGCCAACAACTACAATAGAAGCAACCAATCCCACCAAGAGCTTCTAATCCTTATCACCCACCCGCTCAACAAACCCCACCCATAAACACCGATGTTGAAGCCACAATGAGAACCCAAGGTGAGAAAATCAAGAATCTGCAAAGCCAAATTATCAATCTTAGAGGAGATATCACGAAGCAAGGAAATGAGATCAGGTCCGAGGTTCGCGATAATATGCAATCCTCCTTCAGCACTCAAACGACTGAATTAAAGAATCTATTGGCTAGTTTCTTGCCCACAGCTCAACCTTCTACTTCAAGTTCTCTACCTTCAAACACCGTCACTAATCCGCGAGCTAATGTGAGTGCTATTACTACCCGTAGTGGAGTCACCATCGTAGGACCACCAATCCCACCCCCATCATCTACACCTCCTCCACCACCATGTATCCCCACTCCTCCTACACCTAGTATTAGTGCACCATTACCGTCTCCGCCTCGTCATGATGATGTATCTCGGAAGGATCCTTCAACATCTCAACCTTTACCAACTACACCTTCACCTTCCACCTATAAACCCAAAATCCCATACCCTTCTCGCTTAGGCAAGACCAACGATCTAACAAAGGAGGACTCTCAAGTGACAAAATATATCAATATGATTTCTCAAATGGGCTTCAGCATTAGTTTTCTTGAAGCACTTGTCCACATGCCAAAATTTGTTAAAGCATTTAAGGAATTGCTTAACAAGAAGGAGAAGCTGATTGAACTCGCCAACACACGCTTAAATGAAAACTGCTCTGCAGTTATTCTTAAAGAACTTCCAGAAAAGCTAGGAGATCCCGGTCGTTTTGTGTTGCCTTGCGTGTTCAACAAAACTGAAGAATTTACTGCCCTTGCTGATCTCGGGGCTAGTATTAATTTGATGCCACTGAGTGTTTGGAAAACACTATCATTGCCCGACCTCACTCCAACAAAGATGACTCTTGAACTTGCAAATCGCACTCTCGCTTACCCCGTTGGTATAGCCGAAGACGTGTTCATTAAAGTTGGCGCATTTACTTTCCCGGTCGATTTTGTCGTAGTTGATTATGAAATGGACCCTCGTATTCCTTTAATACTTGGTCGGCCATTCTTGAGAACCGGACGTGCTTTAGTGGATGTTGCCGAAGGTGAGTTAATCTTAAGAGTCGGGAATGACTCATAAATTTTCAAAATGGGGAAGCTTACAGGCAAATACTATGGATGAGAATCAGTGAATATGATTAATGTGCTCGATGACTTTACCGTTTATGACAATCCTCTATTCGAGTCTTCCACTGATAATCCACTCTTTGACGATGATGTGGATGATTCTCGCTCCACTTTGGAAGCTTCTCCCATTTATGATTCTCCACCGGTCTTTGATGCTTATGATGATGATTCTAGCTCAGATTCGGATGATTTTGATTGTACTTCTGAGTATCCCGAGGTGCCCACTTTCGATGATTTTGATGAGGCTGATACTCTCTCGAGCGATTCTTCACATGATGAAGATCCTCCGCCATCACTCGATCCTACTTTGGACGATTACTCATTTGAGGAAGGTTTCTCTGAATTTCTCAACACTTACTTCCCTCATGAGAGTGATGCTCCTCCTTATGACTTTGAAGATTATCGTCTTGATCCTACTTTGGATTTGAAGAACATTCTGTCAAAGGAGAAGAAACCGGTTGACACCAATATCCGTTGCACATATGATTTGACACCTCTTTGTCCCCCTTCTGAGGACGAGGTTGTGCTTCTTTGCGGATATTCTTCACACTCGGCTGAGCCTGAGTGCTATTTTACCATAAAGGAAAAGGTGTTCGACCCCGGTATTGAAATTTTTAAGCCATCTCAGTATCCACCTGATGAAATAAAAGGAAAAATCTTTGGAAATATTGAAGACATGCTTGCACCTCACCATACTTGCTTCCACCGTGCTCCATCACTACTTAAGGGAACCTTGCCTACTCTTCTTTAGCTTGCCTTGTTCGCCTTAAGCTTGTGTTATTTGCTAGATGAAAACTACGTCTTTGATCCTGGTGGATATGTTTCATGCTTCTTCCGTTGATGATCAAGGTCGAGTCAGGCTAATGACTCGGTTAACAAAAATCAAGCGCTTCTTGGGAGGCAACCCATGCATCTATCTTTTCGCTTTCTTTATCATAAGTGTAGGGGGACCCTTTGGTTTGCTATTTCCTCTCCTCACTTCTTAATCAGGGATTCGAGCTTCAATGATCCACTCTTGATGATTCTTGACGACCCGTGATTCCGTGTTCCATTATTCCCGGTTCTATCCTAAACTCTTTTCGATTCACTATTTTATATTTTCTCAATATTAAAATAGGAATCTCTTTAGTTGTCTTTTCCTTAGCAAGATTTAAACAAAGTGCACAATGTCCTAAGTGTAGGGGAGTTTACTCCCACATGCTTAAACATTGAGGACAATGTTTATCTTAAGTGTAGGGGGGACTTATATCGAAGTTAAGTGGTCTTTTCCTTGTATTTGTCCTCATTTTTACCGGAAAATCAATTTTTCGACATTTTTCAAAATTTTTGATCTATTTTGGCCTATTAGTTTTTACTTTTGTATAGTTATTTTCTTTCCTTATTAGAATAAATTTTAAGAAAGTGGTTTTAATTTTTAAACGTTGTGAATCTTTTGACTCAATCCGAGTTTACTTATCTAAGTTTACTCTAGCTAGTATCCTTAACGTGTTTAAGTCAAGTTTTGCTAGGCTATTATGTAGGGAGCTATAAAACGCGAAAGTCTTAACTCTCACGGGTTAAGAACAAGAACTTTTCGCAAGTTCCTATAATTGATCCTAGAGAGTCGTTTATCAAGGGAACTTTAAAATGCGATTTCTAAACTTGAAAAAGTCTAAGAATTTGCAAGATCCTATAGGCGACTCGAAAACCCAAAACTTTGATTTAATAGGCTAAGTATCCACGAGTCTCATTACATGAGATTTCAAACTGTGGAGAACGAGAGATGATAGAGCCAATTATAAGTCCGGTATTCTTTCGTGAATTTATGTGAGTTAATTATAAGCCTATTCTCCCATCGCTTGCTAATAATTTATCTGCTAATAAATAAGGTTGTACGATTTGAAAAGTTACTTAGCTTCTAGCCCAAGATCGTTTAAAAGTTGCTCGGTATGGATTAGAGTTCATAGTCAAGGCATAACTTATTGAAGCGGGATGCGAAGATTGACGAGTCCGAAAAGGCCCTAACAAGGCATGAGGGCTATATTTTGTTGCTAAAGATCCGAAGTGATGTGAAGAATCATTTATCGAAAATCAATATGAAGGATCGAGACACACGACGAAAAGCAAATACTCCCCAAAAGTCATGGAGAAGTGTATCCGAAAAGACCCTAACAAGGTATGAGGATAAATAGATCCAAGTCATAAAAGGAGGAGGATCGTTGTATATCAAAGTCCAAAATAAAGATTGGAGAAAAATGAAGAAGTCGTGGTCCAAGTATGAATCTCTCAAAACTTCAAGTGAAGAAATTCCATTATGAAGAGAAGACCATTATTTCATGAACGTCTCTCAAGGTTTGAAGTATGAAGTCGCTGCCAAATATCGGTCCGAGAAAGGTCTCAAATCGCGAAGCGAGTTATGCCAAGATATGAACTTTATGAGGTCCCGAGAAGCAGTTTTAAAAGATTTTGTCCTTTAGCTAACTATTGATTAAATCGTTCACTTTATTTTCGGACTAAATAAACTATCGAAATAAGTCAACAATGCATCCTCGTGATCATTCAAGACAACAATAAAATATAAGAGATACACCTAGGAATAAGGGAGTCTAAGTGAATAATTGGCCCACATGAGTTCGTGATAGTTTGCTAACTTATAATAACAATGATCTCGTTTTTAAGCTTGGTTTGGAGAAAGTGAAAACTTGAGGATGATGATTATTCATGACATTTCCAAAACCCGAGGTATGCTTTGATTTCTTTATTTTGTATATTTTTAATTTTCTATCTCTTTAATAAAGGCCACTATGGATTGATTATGATGAAGAGTGTAAACGTGCTTTGTAACTAATGCATTGCATGAGGACATTGCAATGGTCAAGTGTAGGGGATTTGATATGTGTGTAAACACACATCTTTTCTACCACTTAATTACAATAATAACAGGACCAAAACGTGTATTTTATGTCTTTTATGTCGGAATTATGCGTGGTTTGTGTTTTTGTTGTGATTTAGGACGAAAAGGTGAAAAGTGGAGAAAACCCGGACATTCACGGGCATTTACGGACTTTTATTGAAGAAAAAGATGAAAGACGAAGTCAAGAAGTCAAGAGTGCAAAAAGAACGGAAGTCCAAGACCAATTCTGAAGATTTATCGAAGAAAAAGTCAAAAGATGGAGTTTATCAAAAGCCGAAGAATTCAAGTCTATTTTATTGAAGAATTTAAAGACGAGTTCAAAGAAATCCCGAAGCCAAAAGTCCTTTAAGTCCAAGTCTAAAGAAGATTAGAAGAAAAGGACTAAGCATGCAATTAATAAAGATTAAAAGGAGGGACTTAATCTCGCAATTAAGAAGAAATGAAGGAGGGGAGGAAGCTTCCTTAATCCTCCCCTATAAATAGTCATTAGTTGTTAATCATTTTCGTTGTTGGCTAAATTGACAAATTAGCTCTTCCACCATTTACTTACCTTGCACCTTTAATTTCCTTGTCATTTAAATACTTGTCAATTTAATTACCTTGTCTTGCACATTAAATTCCTTTAATTTCAAGTAAGTTTTCATTTAATCTTTGTCAATCTTTACTTTATCTTGTTAATCTTTCATCTACCTTTCTTAATCTTTGATTTTTGTGTTTATGTTTATGTTTATGTTCATGTTCTTTATTTTGATCAAGTGGGTCTTTGATTATTGTGGTTAAATTTTTTTAGTTTAATTGATATAGATTGCTTATTTATGATTGTTTGTTGTTTCGTTATTAGTTTAGTTAAATCGCTTGGTTGGTTTTGGTTAAATTTGTGTTTAGATCATTGTTACTGTTATCCCTTGTTCTTCGGGGAGTTTGTTTCTGTTTCTTTATTCCCAGGAAAACTTCCGACTCAAGAGAGGGAGTTCTTTCATTCGGATCTCCAAAGTTCCGAACCAAGGGGTTTCGTCCGGAACATTCAAAGTTCCGGATCAAGAGTGTTCATTCGGAACTCCAAAAGTTCCGAGTCAATACTTCCGAACGAAAGTTCCGACTCAAGCATTTGTTCATTCGG
Organism: Glebionis coronaria; assembly: GCA_025667525.1. Lineage (NCBI taxonomy): Eukaryota > Viridiplantae > Streptophyta > Magnoliopsida > Asterales > Asteraceae > Glebionis > Glebionis coronaria. The sequence continues at coordinate 173,193,433 of CM046876.1, read as the reverse complement.
AACTTAAAAGTTCTGGATCAATATACTTCATTCGGAACTTAAAAAGTTCCGGATCAAGGAGATTCATTCGGAACTCAAAAGTTCCGGATCAACTTAAAAGTTCCGGACGAAGGACAAAGTTCCGAATCAGCCAGATCTTCCGAACCAAGTTCCGGGTCAATAAGTTCCGAGTCAAGAGTGTTTCATTCGGAAGAAGTTCCGGATCAACATCTTTTGTTCATTCGGAACTTAAAAGTTCCGAATCAAGGTCTAAGTTCCGGATCAAGCTGCTTCATTCGGAAGTCAAGAAGTTCCGCCTCAAGCCAGTTCATTCGGAAGTTTTAAACTTCCGAATCAAGGGTTTCTTGTCAGGTTCTTTTTGGTTTTTCTTTTTAAATTTCTGTCTTTTATTTTTAAAACTTATTTTTTCCACCTTTTATTTTTAATTGCACTTTAAGATTACTTGCCTTAGTTTAATTTTAGTCTTGCCTTAGTTTAAGTTTTAGTTGCGATTTAAGATTGCCTTAGTTAGTTTTAAATTTTCGTCATTTACTTTAGCGCCCTTTAATTCCAGTCACGTTTTTAAAATACTTGCACTTATTTTAAATTAGAATTAGATTTACTTTAATTGCACCTTTACTTTAAAAGTTTTGCACTTTTATTTTAAAAACAACCATAATATTCTTTTTCACCAAGAACAATAGAGTCACATAGAGAACCTAGATCAATTCGTTAAGATACCGAGAACAACAATAGAACCTAGCAAAATCTCAACATTAATTTGCCTTAAAGACACATTTCCTACATGTTTTACAAGTAGCATATTTAATGTCCGGGTAAGATCTAGATATCCTAGGTGATTGATTAATGCTTCTATGATATAACATGCTACGGTTAGCAGTGTAGGGTAATCTAGAAGGCATCTGACTAGGTTTGAAATTCCTATCTCTTACATGTGCCTTTTGAATAGCTTCCTTCAGACCAAATTTATGGTGAACGTCATTTGAACTAGATTGAGACGTGTTCTTTGGAAAATGTCTAGGGAGACTAGAGGCAATCATGTGATTAGGTCTTGCAAAAGCTGTTTTAGTCACACTAGCCCTAGTTGGTGGAGTGAATGGTCTAGAGATATGAACCATATCAACTTGGGAGGCAAACCGCGGTCACGAGGATTGTGGTCGCTCGGATCTAAATGCAGTCGGTTGTCTGAGGACTGATTTGTAGGCGGTTTCCCCAAGATTGATGGTTTTTCAAGCTTAGTGGCCACACTAGTTCCATTAGTTTTCCTCAATTCGTTTTTCAACGCAGCTATAGCAAAAACCTTTTCCTGTACTTGAGCCTTTAAAGTCTCATTTTCTTTGAGCAATTCATCTTGGGATGCCAACTTAGATTCTAGCAACTTAATTTGTTTCAAAAGATTATCCTTTTCAGCTTTAGAATCTAGAACTTTTTGATCCGATTTTCGTTCAAGAACAACGTTTGACTTTTCAAGTTTTTCAAAATATGTTTCAAACTTGTTAGTTCTCTTAGAAAATTCTAGTTTGGCATCCTCAAGATCTTTTGATTGCTGAGCTACGATCATTTCAAGCTCTTTAACCTTGGAATCATAAGCAGTTAATGAAGCAGTCATAAGGCATTTATCATGATATACTATAACATTCTGAACAATCTCTCCCCCATTATGACGCAAATCGGATGAATCTGAAGTGGTAAAACTATCACCCTTTTCCATCTCATGTTTGTCATAAATAGGTTCGGAATACTCAACATGCGATAGTTCATCGGCATAGACATCATATACAACATTACATTGTACCATATTTGTAGGCTCTTCGTCATAAACGGGTATGGTGTCAACATAAGAGATGTCTGTAACATTCCCTGACGTGTTGCTGATGTCATGCTTAACTGTTGATTCCATGTCCTTGCAATCTTTAGCAGCCTCCAACTTGTCAATCGTATGACCATTTTCCTCTTGCACTCTATTACCATACGCTTGCTGAAGTCGGGATCTTTCATAAATCGAAGACGAGACTGATGTTGTAAAACCCGCATGCTTTTACCTTAAATAGTACCCTTTAGATCGTACGTACAAGATTAAAACTTTCCTTTTATAGCATGTTTACGTTCACGTATAAGAATTTTAAGTATTAAGTACGTGTTAGAACACGATAAGTATTTATTACGTATGAACACACGATAATTATTCAAATAATAATAATAATCACGAACATGCGATCATGAAATCATGAACATAATTTAATCACGGGATAATATTATACGTATATATATTTATTACGAACACGGATAAATATATTAAGTCACGGTTAATAATTAATTAGAACACATAAAACACGAACACGATAAAACACGAACACACATTATAATATTTAGACTCGAGAAAAGTACGGGTTACCCCATGTGGGGCCCCCTACCTGCGGCTACACCAAAGACATGGGCCAAGCCCATGCAAAATTTACTAACAAGGGGTTAAGGGATAAAACTTGTGTCATTATTCACAAAACAAGAAAATAACAAAAACCCTAAAATCTTTTCTTCTTGCTCCTATTTGGCCGTCGGTTTTAAGAACACACAAGGGGGTGTTCGGTTTGATTTTGATCTTGGAAATTGTGCAAGCATTCGTGTGTGTTCATCCTTAATTGATCCACGTATTCGGTATAACTTTTTAACCCTTTTCTTTATGTTTTGATTTATTGAATCACATAAAATCATGGTGTTTTTAATTAAACTAATTAAAAACAATTATTCTAAACATGTTAAGGATTATGGGGTAAATCAAACAGGGGTTTTTAGGGGTGTTGTGGTCTAGCCGACGCCTAACCGAGCCCCTAAGGGGTCTCGGCTTGGCTTATTACCCACCACCGAGACCATCTGGTCTAAGTATGGTGATGATGATGGTCACGGCAGCAGAAACAAGGGGAAACCCCGACCTTGGTTCGGGGTATGGTATTGATTACGGGTCCGGTTCATGGTTTCTAGTCACGGGTCCGGTTCGTAGATTTTTTTTAAGGTTTATGATTTTACTAGTTATGTGTTAAAATTAAATTAATAAAACATGACATGATTAATTTAATTAACATGACTTAGGTTATAAATTTAATTATTAGATCATGAATTTTAACCTATATATTTATATTTTTTAGACCTTATAATTAATTAATTATTAAAAACCATGACTATAATTAATTAATTAACATGACTTAGGTTATATTATTAATAATTAATAATGCATGTTTTAACCTAAGTATTTTACCTTTATTTAATTAAAAACATGATATATTTAATTAAATACTTTTAACCTATAGTTTATTTAATTTACATGTAATAATTAATATACTATACTTTATAACTACATGACTTAGAATAATAATTAAAAAAACACTTAAGCTTATATAATTAGCTTATTTAACCAGCTTATATCTATTTAGGGAAACTTTCTATTTTTAGAAACTTATTTAATTAAGGCAGCTAATCTATTTCTAGAAACTTTCTATTTTTAGAAACTTATTTAATTAAGGCAGCTAATCTATTTATGGAAACTTTCTATTTTTAGAAACTTATCTATTTTAAGCAGTAATTCTATTTTTGGAAACTTTCTATTTTTGGAAACTTTCTATTTTTGGTAACTTTCTATTTTTGGAAACTTTCTATTTTAGGAAACCTGCTATTTTTAGAATGTTACTTATTATTACACAGCAAGTATAATAATACATGAAATACAAGTAATACTTAATCAGAATAGACAGAATATAAGATAAATACAATATAAAGCTTAAACAATAAAACATGACATGAACATATAAAATAAGCTAAGACATGACATAAAACCAGTTACGTATGTAGAAATCAGATACTTATACACGTATGTATTTATGTAGCATTAGTGATACCGAAGTAGGACTCTCTTCCGTTCGTCTTCTTCGTTCACTGGACATAAGGTACGGATTGCCGTCCTTTCAGTATGGACATTCTTTCATTATTAGGATTCCCAATATGCAGCCAACTGTTTTCCCATAGTATAAGTTTGTATGTTTGATTGCTTATGTTTAATTAGAATACCTAAAGCCATATACATGCATGACCAGTTTCACCTAGTTATGGAGGTACCATGACCATAACACTAGAGGCACTGGTGTTATGACTTCCCCACGGCGGAGTGATTGCTCGTGGCGTCCCTTCAGCTTTTGGCCATATTATTATATTTATCATGTGGGGCATATGGGTGCATCCTAGTTACATGTTTTTCAGCAGATTACTCAGTGTGAATGTGGTGTGTGCCTTGAATCCTTCACAAGGAGCTGATCCCTCCTACCCAAACCAGTATATTAAATTAGAGGCAGCCCCTCTAATTTGCATGATGAGGTCACCCCTCCAAGTATTCATGCACGGTGGATTTTCATGACCTATATTGGCTAACGGTAAAGTATTGTAACAGTTTTTACAAGATAAACATAAGGCTTTCAAAACTATAAAACTAGTTTTTACTAAGACTTAACCAGGTTATTCGGGACTCAGTTTCTTCCGCTGTTATATGCTTATATGCTTATATTATTCATGCTTTATTGTACATCCATGCACTGAGCGTATTGCTCAGCCGTTTTCCTTTTCATGTTCCCAAAACGGCAGGTACTCAGGGACGCTCATAGACTTTAAGCGTACGTGCATATGGAATGGAAGCTTTCTAGCCTTTCTTTACTTTATGCATTATCTATACATTGATACTCTTACCATGAACATTGTTTAGTCCTTTCATTTACAGTACTTATGTTTCTGTGTGATGAGCTTTACTTTTGGACTACCGATGTTTGGTTCCGGTATTTCCTTTTTATGGTCATGTAATGTTTTAGACATTTATCCTTGTATGCTTTGATGACACGCCATAATTACGCGTGACATTCCATTTATTAAAATGGGGTGTTACAATTATGGTATCAGAGCCTAGGCTTCGACCTGTAGGCTCTCAAAACATGACCTGTGATTAGTAGGTAGTCACTATGGTCTTCCTAGAACTGACAGTCGGTTTTCATGCATTCATCATTTTCATGCATACATATATATGTCATTGTCGCAGGTTTATAACTAAGTAACGGTTGGCACAGGACTGGCCCTATTTAGTCGCATGTGTTTTATCAAAATTTTTAAATTTGGGACCGACCCATTGGCGTCCCCTCGCCATCTCTTTTATTTTGGGTGAACGAACCATAGGCGTTCATTCTCGAGCATACAAAAGTTTTCATAAAACTGCATCATGCATTCATATACAAATTTTCTTGCATAAAATTTTTCTCTTGATTTATTTGTATAGTTTTTTTTCATGTATATATATTTTAGGTTTTGATCTGTTTAATCATATGTTTTATGTTATACTGTCAGATGGCAAACACAAACAATATCCGGGAGATGGTTGCAGCTGCCAATGTAGATATGCAAGACATCCTTCTTCAGAACGACAACTATCCTCCCCCGCCTAGCATTTTCCCCACGAAAGGAAGGAATCGGCTCATGAGAGAATACTATACCATTAGACAGCAACCTAAGGAATACAGCAATGACTTCATGCAGCGTTTTCTTCGATTTGCCGGTGTCCTGAGAGCAGCTGCGGGCACCACTGAAGAACAGGCACAACATTTTCGTTGGGACCTTAATCCAATGATTGCAAATAACTTAAAAGGTGCTCCATTCGACACGGTAGCACAAGTGGCCGAGGCAGCATGTAAGTTGGAAATGCTGCAGGAGAGAGATGAGTTCGGGGATGCAGAGAGACCCGAGAAGAGGTAAACATTCGTATTCAAGCGGTGACCAATCCGTATTCTTTCTATATATGTCAATTATTCATCTCTTTAAATTGTATCTTCCAGGCAGAAAACTGGGGACCGGTCTCAGTCGGCTACTCAGCAGCACCCTAATCAGCCCAAGGGAAACGGTCAGACTAACGACCGTTCTGCTACGGATAGGCGTGGCGGTAATGATAATTACCGTAACAACGCTGGACACTCCAACGGCAACAGGTCATAATACTTACGAATTTTCTTATGATTTCATGTTATAACTCATAATTCTGACACTTTAGCAAATCTTCTACCAAGAACCATGGAAACGGTAGGGACCAGAACCAAAGAGGTTCACAGCCTAGCCGTCCAGCTATCACTGTTATTCAATCTTACGATTACTCGCATTTTCCTTTGTACCCTATTATCATGTCTCATGTAAATGTTTTATCAGGTCCTCAGCCAGCCAGAGCACCTGCGGGAGGGTATACTCATCCTCTTTGCTCTACTTGCCACCGTAGGCACCCAGGGCCACGTCGTCGCGACATCGACGCATGCTTCAAGTGTGGTCTTCCTGGCCATTGCATTAAGGACTGTCGTAAGGGGGAGATGGAGGGCACATCGAGACATGCTGATACCAAGCCACCTCCTACCACTGGACGTGTCTACACGACATCTCGAGATCAGCCCAACAAGTCTACAGGTACCATCACTGGAATCTTGTATATGTATGGTCAAGCTACCTTTGTTCTTTTTGATACAGGTGCTACTCACTCGGTCATTTCTACTGCTTATGCCAAGAACATTAGGATGCTCCCCATGCCACTAGATAATAGACTCAGTATTTCCACGCCCTTGAGGGACTCTGTATTAATCACCCATGTATACAAGAGTCTTCCCATAGAATTTGATGATAAGGTTCGTCCTGTTGACGCACTTCCGCTGGACATGAATGACTTTGACATGATTTTGGGCATGGATTGGCTATCCAAGCATCATGCTACCATAGACTGCCATTCATATCGAGTCATCTTCGGTGATGTTAATGCACCTGAGTACATTCACAACGGGTTCGTACCCGGAAGGTCTGTACAAATCATATCTACCCTGCAAGCACGTGCACTACTGTCACATGGCTGCGAGGGTTATCTAGCTACGATTCACGACATGGATGCTGAATCTCCATCAATTCAGGATCAGCCTATAGTGTCGGAATTCCAAGATGTATTTCCATAAGAACTTCCGGGCATACCACCTGCACGAGAAGTGGAATTCAATATCGAGCTTATCCCAGGAGCTGAACCGATTTCCAAAGCTCCTTATCACATGGCTCCCATAGAGTTAAAGGAGCTGAAGGATCAACTGCAAGAACTTCTAGAACGAGGTTTTATTCGACCGAGCGCATCTCAATGGGGCGCACCGGTCTTATTTGTTAAGAAGAAGGACGGCAGTATGCTTCTTTGCATAGACTATCGCGAGCTCAACAAGATTACTATCGGGAATAGTTATCCACTGCCGCATATAGACGATCTGTTTGACCAACTCCAAGGGGCCAAACACTTCTCCAAGATTGATCTTAGGTCAGGCTATCATCAACTACGGGTTAAGGAGCAGGACATCGCCAAGACTGCTTTTCGTACCCGCTATGGCCACTACGAATTTGTAGTCATGCCATTCGGCCTGACCAATGCTCCAGCAGTGTTCATGGATTTGATGAACAGATTCTTCCATGAATTTTTGGACAAGTACATCATTGTCTTCATTGATGATATCTTGATTTTCTCAAAGTCCAAGGAGGAACACGAAGACCATCTTCGTACAGTACTACAGATTCTTCGCCAGAAGCAGCTGTATGCTAAATTCTCCAAGTGTGAGTTCTGGTTAGACAAGGTGGCTTTCTTAGGTCACATTGTATTAGTAGAAGGAATCTCTATGGATCCAGCAAAGGTTGGGCTATTACTAAGTGGCCGAGGCCGACATCAGCGACCGAAGTCCGCAGTTTCTAAGGCTTAGCTGGCTATTACCGTATGTTCGTGGAGAACTTTTCCCGCTTAGCATTACCATTGACCAAACTGATGCGGAAAGGGGAGAAATTCGTCTGGACTGAAGAACGAGAGAAGAGATTTGAATACCTGAATCAGAAGCTAGTATCTGCACCTATTCTTACTCTCCCATCTGGTACAGGTGGATTTCAAATCTACAGTGATGCATCGGGGAAGGGACTTGGCTGTGTTCTCAGGCAACATGGGAAAGTGATCGCGTACGTTTCAAGACAGCTTAAGCCTTATGAAGAAAATTACCCTACGCATGACTTGGGACTTGCTGCAGTCGTGTTTGCATTGAAAATATGGAGGCACTACTTATATGGAGAATCATGTGACATTTTCATGGACCACAAGAGGTTGAAGTATATCTTCACTCATCGTGAATTGAACATGAGGCAGAGGAGATGGTTAGAGCTGTTGAAGGATTATGACATTAATCTGTAGTATCATCCCGGAAAGGCGAATGTAGTAGCAGATGCACTTAGCAGGAAGTCTGGAATGATCAACGCCATTAAGATTGAGGAGGAAATCATAAGAGACTTGGAGCGACTAGACATAGAGATCATGGTACGTGGACAGCACGGTTACTAGGCTAATCTTAGAGTAGAACCCAAGTTACTCTCTAAGATCAAGGAAGCTCAGAAAGATGATGGAGAAATCTGGGCGATAGTTCAGAATTTGGAGAAGCAGACGGATTTCAGAGTAGATGCAGATGGTATTGTATGGCAGGGCACGGGAATTTGTGTTCCTGATGATCAAGAACTCTGGGAATCCTTGTTAGCTGAAGCTCATAGCTCCCCATTCTCTATACATCCTGGTTCGACTAAGATGTACCATGACATCAAGCAGTACTTTTGGTGGAGTGGTATGAAATAGGATGTTGCCACTTACGTCTCCAAATGTCTTACCTGCTAGCAGGTTAAGATAGAGCATCAGCGATCTGGCGGTCTCCTTCAACCGTTAGATATTCTAGAGTGGAAGTGGGTCAAAATCACCATGGATTTTGTTACTGGTCTTCCGCCAACCAAGAGGAAGCACGATGCAATTTGGGTTATCGTAGATCGACTTACCAAATCAGCTCATTTCTTACCGATCCGCAAGGAAGATTCGGTCAGTAAATTCGCCGATACGTATAGAAGAGAGATCATGAGACTCCACGGTGCTCCATCCAGCATCGTCTCAGACAAAGATCCTCGTTTAACTTCGCGATTTTGGAAGAGTCTGCAGAAAGATTGGGGTACACAACTTAAGCTTAGCACGGATTTTCATCCTCAAACAGACGGGCAGTCGGAGTGAACGATTCAGACATTGGAATACATGTTGAGGTCATGTGCGTTGGAATGGACGGGTGATTGGGACGATTACATCTGTTTGGTGGAGTTTCCATACAAAAACAGTTGGCACGCAAGTATCAAGTGTGCTCCTTTCGAGATGTCGTATGGTAGGAAGTGTCGCGCCCCAATCTGCTGGGATCAGGTTGGCGAGCGAACACTTGAAGGACCAGAGATCATAGAGATGACTAATGAAAGGGTCGCAGTAGCTAAGCAGAAACTTCAGGAAGCACGGTCACGTCAGAAGAGTTACACCGATAAGCATCGTAGGGACATACATTTTAGCGTAGGAGATCACGTCTTTCTTAAGGTTTCGCCGGCAAGTGGTGTTAGACGCTTCGGGATTAAAGGGAAGCTCAGTCCTCGTTTCGTCGGACCGTTTGATATCATTGAACGAGTCGGTGAAGTATCTTACCGGTTAGCGTTACCTCCCCAGCTTTCGCATGTACACAATGTGTTTCATGTGTCCTTACTCAGAGGGTACCAGTATCATCCCCTTCACATGGTTCAGTATCCACTGGAACAGATACGTGAAGATCTCACTTTCATAGAAGAACCCGAACGAGTTCTTGACAGACAAGAACGAGTCATGAGAAGGAAGACGATTCCATTCGTCAAAATCCTTTGGAGGGATCATACCGAGCGGGAAGCCACTTGGGAAACAGAGGAGTCTATCTGGGCTTCTTACCCTCATTTCATATTTTGAATTAAGGTATGTTCTTCTTTTCCAGTTTACTTTATCTATAATTTGGGGACGAATTATTCTTTTTAGGGGGGAAGAGTTGTAAAACCCGCATGCTTTTACCATGAATAGTACCCTTTAGATCGTACGTACAAGATTAAAACTTTCCTTTTATAGCATGTTTACGTTCACGTATAAGAATTTTAAGTATTAAGTACGTGTTAGAACACGATAAGTATTTATTACGTATGAACACACGATAATTATTCAAATAATAATAATAATCACGAACATACGATCATGAAATCATGAAAGTAATTTAATCACAGGATAATATTATTTACGTATATATATTTATTACGAACACGAATAAATATATTAAGTCACGGTTAATAATTAATAAGAACACATAAAACACGAACACGATAAAACACGAACACACACTATAATATTTAGACTCGAGAAAAGTATGGGTTACCCCATGTGGGGCCCCCTACCCGCGGCTACACCAAAGACATGGGCCAAGCCCATGCAAAATTTACTAACAAGGGGTTAAGGGGTAAAACTTGTGTCATTCTTCACAAAACAAGAAAATAACAAAAAGACCCTAAAATCTTTTCTTCTTGCTCCTCTTTGGCCGCCGGTTTTAAGAACACACAAGGGGGTGTTCGGTTTGATTTTGATCTTGGTAATTGTGCAAGCATTCGTGTGTGTTCATCCTTAATTGATCCACGTATTCGATATAACTTTTTAACCCTTTTCTTTATGTTTTGATTTATTGAATCACATAAAGTCATGGTGTTTTTAATTAAACTAATTAAAAACAATTATTCTAAACATGTTAAGGATTATGGGGTAAATCAAACAAGGTTTTTTAGGGGTGTTGTGGTCTAGCCGACACCTAACCGAGCCCCTAAGGGGTCTCGGCTTGGCTTATTACCCACCACCGAGACCATATGGTCTCCGTATAGTGATGATGATGGTCACGGCAGCAGCAACGAGGGGAAATCCCGACCTTGGTTTGGGGTATGGTGTTGATTACGGGTCCGGTTTATGGTTTCTAGTCATGGGTCCGGTTCGTAGATTATTTTTTTTAATGTTTATGATTTTACTAGTTATGTGTTAAAATAAAATTAATAAAACATGACATGATTAATTTAATTAACATGACTTAGGTTATAAATTTAATTATTAGATCATGAATTTTAACCTAAGTATTTATATTTTTTAGACCTTATAATTAATTAATTATTAAAAACCATGACTATAATTAATTAATTAACATGACTTAGGTTATATTATTAATAATTAATAGTTCATGTTTTAACCTAAGTATTTTACCTTTATTTAATTAAAAACATGATATATTTAATTAAATACTTTTAACCTATAGTTTATTTAATTTACATGTAATAATTAATAAACTATACTTTATAACTACATGACTTAGAATAATAATCAGAAAATACTTAAGCCTATATAATTAGCTTATTTAACCAACTTATATCTATTTATGGAAACTTTATATTTTTAAAAACTTATTTAATTAAGGCAGCTAATCTATTTATGGAAACTTTCTATTTTTAGAAACTTATTTATTTAAGGCAGCTAATCTATTTATGGAAACTTTCTATTTTTAGAAACTTATCTATTTTAAGCAGTAATTCTATTTTTGGAAACTTTCTTTTTTGTAGAACTTTCTATTTTTGGAAACTTTCTATTTTTGGTAACTTTCTATTTTTGTAAACTTTCTATTTTAGGAAACCTGCTATTTTTAGAAAGTTACTTATTATTACACAGCAAGTATTATAATACATGAAATACAAGTAATACTTAATCAGAATAGACAGAATATAAGATAAATACAGTATAAAGCTTAAACAGTAAAACATGACATGAACGTATAAAATAAGCTAAGACATGACATAAAACCAGTTACGTATGTAGAAATCACATACTTATACACGTATGTATTTATGTAGCATAGTGATACCGACGTACGACTCTCTTCCGTTCATCTTGTTCGTTCACTGGACATAAGGTACGGATTCTCTTCCTTTCAGTATGGACATTCTTTCCTTATTAGGATTCCCCGTATGCAGCCAATTGTTTTCCCATAGTATAAGTTCGTATGTTTGATTGCTTATGTTTAATTAGAATACCTAAAGCATATACATGCATGACCAGTTTCACCTAGTCATGGAGGTACCATAACCATAACACTAGAGGCACTGGTGTTATGATTTCCTCACGGTGGAGTGATTGCTCGTGGCGTCCCTTCAGCTTTTGGCCATATTATTATATTTATCATGTGGGGCGTATGGGTGCATCCTAGTTACATGTTTTTCAGCAGATTATTCAGTGTGAATGCGGTGTGTGCCTTGCATCCTTCACAAGGAGCTGATCCCTCCTACCCAAAACCAGTATATTAAATTAGAGGCAGCCCCTCTAATTTGCATGATGAGGTCACCCCTCAAGGTATTCATGCACGGTGGATTTTCATGACCTATATTGGCTAACGGTAAATTATGTTAAGCAATTTTTACAAGATAAACATAAGGCTTTCCAAACCATAAAACTAGTTTTTACTAAGACTTAACCAGGTTATTTGGGACTTAGTTTCTTCCGCTGTTATATGTTTATATGCTTATAGTATTCATGCTTTATTGTACATCCGTGCACTGAGCGTATTCCTCAGCCGTTTTCCTTTTCATGTTCCCAAAATGGCAGGTACTCAGGGACGCTCGTAGACTTTAAGCGTACGTGCATATGGACTGGAAGCTTTCTAGCCTTTCTTTACTTTATGCATTATCTATACTTTGATACTCTTACCATGGACATTGTTTAGTCCTTTCATTTACAGTACTTATGTTTGTGTGTGATGAGCTTTACTTTTGGACTACCGATGTTTGATTCCGGTATTTCCTTTTTATGGTCTTGTAATGTTTTAGACATTTATCCTTGTATTCTTTGATGACATGCCATAATTACGTGTGACATTCCATTTATCAAAATGGGGTGTTACAGATGTCATGAGTTTCAATATTGTATCACGGAAATCTCGAAATTCGGTATGTGTATCTCGAAGAAATGACTGGCAAATCACTGAACTTTCAGACTTGATGATATTTAATTGGAGGAAAGGCGTGACTTGTGTCACGAGAGCCTTATATGCAAGTTCCGATGCAGAGTGATTAAATTCTTCATTGTGGAGGTTTTCTACTAGTTGGTTCAAGTTGAAGAACATCAATTCCGTGAATATATGACGATCGTGACCAAAGAGCGTCACAAAGTCGCTCCCTCCTTGAGTTCATGAAAGAGTCACAAGATGAGACTGAAGTAGTCGAAGCGAAATTATACCACTTTCTCTAGCTGTGTCTTTCATGTGATCCTTGTCTCCCTCTTGAAATTTTGAATTCAACGAATCCATTGATAGTTCGATGACAAATTCTTGGATCCTTGTTTGGTAAAATATCTTTTTCTCGGCTCAATAATTTCGTGATCAGCTCAAACATTGATAAAACAAACCGGAGTCCAATTCAAACTCGGCCCACTCCAAAAAATAAAGCCCGTAAACAAATTAATCCAACCTGATTAATTTTGAAACAATCGAATATTTAATCGATCAGTTCAAGTTAAATTGCAAAACTAATTGGCCTACTATATGTCTTCGATAAAAGTAGTGATCGGCCAGTCAAATAACTAAATAACCAAATCAAATATGCTATTTTTGGATAGAGTGAACAATGGTCCAATCAAATATAACCAGAACCCGGTCCAATAAAGAATACAATTAACACTCGGCCCAATTAAAATATCCACCAGCCCACTAAATCCTTTTGATACTCGGCCACTATTAGTTATTTATACGGTTGGCCCATAAACTTTTTGGATGACTTGGCCCATGGTGATAATATAATACTTGATCCAAAATAATATACCAATAAAACGTGTCTTGAATAAATTAAAAAAACGTGGCTTGAATAAAGTAAAAAAAACGTGGCAAGTGGAAAACTTTGGTTTCTCCGTCTGAAAATAGTATATAAAGAAGACTTAAATCATTTAAGTCTGAGTCAACATTATTATCTTTTCTTTGAAACCTCCGCTCCCAATCTTTCACATAACACACAGCCACCAAACTTCAATCTTTCACTCACTAACCCTAATACATACAATCTCCGTCCCCCTCTTATCCTGACAATCGATGCTCCCAAAGCAAATACTTGTTATCTCCGCCTCTATTTACTTTGTATAACCTCAACCTTCGAATCTCACTCCTAAAAACTCAAAGAATCTCAATCTTGATTTATGTTTATCACAACCCACGAATCAAAACCCACGAATCAAAACCCAATACTAATGAAGAACCAAGATTTTGTCATCAAGATCATGCAAATGGACTCGGGTAGGTACTTTTTGTTTTGTTTTTTTGGATTTTGGATCGATGAAAGTTTTTGTGACTGAGATCTTTAGGTAATAGCTTTGGTGTCTGTGTATGGGTGTGTTTGTGTTTGAAACAATATGGTTGTGAGTCGGATCTATGTTCAAGTCCTGTGAAAGGTTTTCAAGTCGAGTCCTAGAGTCGAATAGTGTTTTTCGATCGAGTCTGTTGAGCCGTGATGTTCGGAGAAAGATAGCAAACTGGCGAGTCTGTTTGTGGAGTCAGTCTGGCGAGTCTGTTTTAGGAGTCTGTTTATTAGAGTCAAGTCAGGTTTTGGTGTGTTAGTTTTTGTTTTTGAATCGAGTGCTAAGTCTGTGGGTTTTTGGCTAGCCTTCGAGTGGTGTTTGGAGTCTAGTGTTTTTGTATAGTTTTCGAGTCTTGTTTGGATGTCGAGTCGGGTCTTGAGTTTGGCTATTTGGTGTGTCAGTGGTCTGTTGAGGTTTTGGGTTTGAGTCTGGTGTCGAGTCTTGTATCGAGTCTGTGTTTAAGAACTGAATGTTTTGGATCGAGTCTTGTGTCGAGTGTTGGATGGTTTGACAGTCGAGAATTTTTGGAATCTTTGTTTGGGTAGGAGTCGAGTCTTGTTTGAGAATGTCTTGTTCGGAATGTGAAAGAAAAAAATAAGTCGGAGTATTGAATCTAAACACAAGTCGGAATATAATTTTTGTTGTGATTCGGAATCTGATTATGGTTGTGATTCAGAATCTATATAAGGAATAGAAGTTGGAATTGTAAAAACATTAAATATGGAAGTCGGAATCAGAAATTCATGCACATAATTCGGAATGTGTTATTCATGCACATTAGTCGGAATATGCAATCTAAATATAATTCGGAATTGGATATTTATCAAAGTGAAATAGACTTATTCAGAATATATATATTGGAGGGAAAATAAGATGAATATAAGTCGGAATAGAGTTTTTATGATTTGGACAATAATTCGGAATGTGACTTTATCTTGGAGGGAAAAAACAAGAATATAGTTCGGAATATGTTTGAGAAAAAAATTAGTTCGTAAGTGACAAAAAATTAAGTCGGAATCCTTTTTATGAAACAAGTCGGAATGTAAGTCTCATTTTGGAGGGAAAAATAATAATTCGGAATGTGTAAAACTGAATAAGTCGGAATGAGTAAAACCCTTTTATTCCGTCTTATACAAAAAAAATTCAAACACTTATAATTTTTACCCAAAATCAATCTAAAAATTCTAACTTTTTCGTGTTTTTGACCAAAACAAATATCAAAAATCACTACCACCACTATGTAGATGATCTTAGGAAGATTAAACCATAAAAAACAATTTTTTTTGGATCGAATGATTTTAGATCAAAACCCACCAATCAATGATGAACAAACACAAGAACAAACCAATCATCCATGGCTCTGATACCAATTATAGGTCCAAGTTTTCTTTAGGATAGTTAATGTGTTATTAAGATCTAAAGAGAGAGGGGGAGATGAAGAACTAGAGAGAGAAAGGTAGAGAGAGAAAGGAGAGGATTAGAGAAAGATAGAATGATTAAGTGAAAATGGTAACCAACAACTACCCTTCCTAACATGCTAGGAAGGGTATATATAGCTCACCCTACATGTGGGATTTATGGGTTATACTTAGATAACTAGATCACGAGCCCAATCTACGTATATATCGTTGTAGTGACCGATCCTTTCTAAATACGTAAAAACGTATTTCCAACAAGACGATCAGTAGTCGACGAGTGAAGAGCCCAGCGGAAATGCTATGCTTGCTCCTCAACTGTACCAGCAACAGGGCCCAGAAATCCAGCTAACCTGAGGAATCGCTACATGAACTCCGTGCAATTCTCACCTATCTTTGACGAATAGCATGGTAATCCCTCTTTAGTCGTTCTTGGTCAGCCCTAGGGAAGAACTTAGTATAACTCTGTGAACTGATCCCATGTCAAAGTAGCCAATCATGCATCACCTCCATTAGTCCGCTTGTACGCTCTCCACCATGCTAGCGCATCGCCCTAAAACTTGTAGCAAGACAACCGTGCCTTGTACACTCCATCACAATCCATGGCATCAAAGATCTTCTCCATGTGCGAGACCCAGTTTTCAGCATCAGATGGGACCTTAGACTTCTCGAATGCTCGAGGCTTCTGCTTGTGGAACCTCTCCAGCCAGGTGTGGAGTGTGACAGGTGGAGGAGGATTATCCTGATTTTGATGAGCCTGATACTCATTCCGAATCTGATTTCGGATCTGAGGAAGCATAGTCTGTAGAGCTGCATTGATAGCTGCAACAAGTTCCTCGTTGGTGCGTGTGTTAACCATCTGACAGTTTCAAAGAAGAAATAAAATGATTAATCTGTTAAAACATAGGATAAACATAAGAGATGCATGGAAGAATTTATGAAGGCATAGCCAACGAAAACTGCCATTAGCAAAGGTGGACGACTATGGTTCAGGCCACACAACAAAATTTGAAGAAAACCACATGCGACTAAGTATGGCCAATCATGTATCAACCCTTAATAAGTAAAAACTTAAAGAAAACAATGATACATGAAATGAAATTTACTGTCAGTTTAGGAAGATCCTGGTGACTACCCACTAGTCACAGGTCAAGTTTTAGAGCCTACAGGTCGAAACCTTGGCTCTAATACCATAACTGTAACACCCCACTTTGACAAGTGGACCGTTACATGATAATTATGGCGTGTCATCAAAACATGTAAGGTAAATTTCCTAAAAACATTAATGACCATAAAGGAAGCCGGAAACAAACATTAGTTCCGAACATAAGCTCACACACAATGCATAAGTAAACATGTAGAATAAGGACTAAACAATGTCCAGCAAAGCAGAAGTATATAAATACATTAAAAGAAATAAAGTCAAGGGAGCCTCCATCCAAATGCACGTACTCTTGATTGCTTAACTCTGCCCTTTAGCACATGCCGTATGGGGACATGGAAAGACAATACGGCTGAGCAATACGCTCAGTGCACAGACATATGACAATGATATGAATAACAGTAAACATAAGTAGAGTATGAAAATAAACTGTAGCGGAATAATGTAAGTCCTGGAAAACCTAGAGTATGTTTCATAAACTGGTTTGAAAATGAAAAGACTTATGTTTATTTTATAAAAACTTTATGTTAAATGTCCAAGAGCCCATATAGGTCATGAAGGTATCCACGTGCATGAATAAATAGAGGGGTGACCTCGTCATGCAATTAGAGGGGTTGCCTCTAATTATAATAGTCCGGGTGGAGGGATCAGCTCCATGTAATGGATGTAGAGCACACACCACAATCACCTTGTAATCTGTTAACATGTATTAGGATGCACCCATTCGCCCCACATGATAATAATATAAAAGTCCAATAACTGAAAGGGATGCCGCGAGCAATCAATCTCAGCGGAAGAGTCATAACATCGGTGCCTCAAGTGTTATGGTTATTGTACCTCCATAACTAGGTGGAACTGGCATGCATGTATATAGCTCAGGCAATTTAAAAAGATAATCATATTAATTACTTATAAGTTTAATGTAAATTACTGAGGAAAACAGATGGCTGCAAACGAAGAATCCTAAATATATGAAAGGAAGGTCCTTACTGAAAGACGGAATATCCGTACCTTATGTCCAGTAATGAAAATGAGGATGAAAGCGGAGGAACTACTCCGACTTCATGATTGCTACATAATGAAAGGGACATAAATGAGTTGTCTGTTTAACGTATACTTACTAATTATTAGTTTACTTGGCGTGTTCTTAACTTGTTTTACGTGTTCTTGACTTGTCTTATTGTTTCATGTTTTATCATATAGTTTCTTAGTGTTTCATGTGTTTCTTGATTAGTGCATTTTACGTTTTATGTGTTATAGTACTTGTTGTTTCATAATAAGTAACTTTCTAAAAATAGCAGGTTTCTATATATAGTAACTTTCCAAAAATAGCAGGTTTCCATAAATAGTAACTTTCCAAAATAGCACGTTTCCATAAATAGTAAGTTTCCAAAAATAGAAAGTTTCCATAATTATTATGTTTCCATAAATAGCTTGTTTTCCTATTTAGTATGTTTCTATAAATAGCATGTTTCCATAATTAATATGTTTCCATAAATAGTAATAAGCTTATTAAATAAGTATATGATATAAGTTATAGTTTAATAAGCATATATCATAAGTCATGATTATTAAATGTAATAATATAGTAAAGTTGTTAGTCTTAACATATGATTATTAATGAATAATATAATACATGATTTTATATGTAATTATTAATTAATAATATTACATGATTATAATAATTAAAATTTATCTTAACTGATTATTGTATAATTAAATTAAAGTATGGTATTAATTTAATTAAACCTTGGTTAAAAATGAAATAAAATAATTAAGCTAAGTTCTTAATTAATTAAATGTAACATAAACTTATACCATGAAATATTTATATTAATAATTATTTTAACCTATAGTTTATTTAAATAAAAATGGCCATGTATTAAGTCATGATAGTTATACAATTTATATTATACCCTAAGTCATTGTTACTAATTAATTAAATAAAACCATGAATTAATTAATATAATTAATTAATAATTAAATCATAAATGTATCTTAACAAAATTAACCAAACACACCCCTTTGTGTGTTCATGTACCCGACCCCCTCAACCCGAGCCTACCGAGACCCCGCGTCTTGGCCGCACAAAACCAAAACAAACACCACAGCCTTTCGGCTGTGGCTTGCTGCCACCGACAGCTAAGCATTCACGGGCTGTATGCCGGTTGCCACTGTTGGCTCAAACCACCCACCGGCCTAAGTCGGTTCCCCCTGCGTGCACAGTTCACCCACTGAGAGCCATAGGGCTCTCGGTTCCCACTGTTTTCAACCAAACAGCCCCCGATGGGGGTGTTGGTGTTGCGGCTGACCACAGTCAACCGCCACCAATCCTTAATGGGTGCAGCTGGCCGAGATCAAGACACCACCGAGAGTCTTAAGACTCTCGGTTTGCGTGACAACCGAACCAAACCAAATAATCCCGATCCCTCATGTTTTAATCTTTTTAATTAACATGTTTAATAAAAGATTAAAGGTTTAAGATATACCGAACGCGTGTAATAGATTAAGGATTAGGAACGACGAACAATAACCGTAAATTAATTAAGATCAACAACCAATGCTTCCTTGTGTTTTCTTTAGGCTGTCGCGGCCAAGAGAGAAAGAGAAAAGGAGATTTAGGGTTTTTGTTATTTTCCTATAAAGTGTATAATGATTTCTTTCCCTGGGTTTTGTTTATTAACTTTATGGGTTATTGGCCGGCCAAAGGCCATGTGTTTCTCTCCTTGGACCGCCGGCCATAACACCCCTTTATATTCGTTTTCGTTTTCCGTGTTTTAAATAAATTGTCGTGTGTGTTCGTGTTTTAATCTCGTGTTTTATTTCTTGTGTTTTTAAGTATTATACGTAAATACTTATCATGTATCATAATTAATAATAACATATGTAATGCTTGTCGTAATTAATTAATATACGTAATACTTACGTTAAATGTTCATGATACGTGTCATATTAATTAATCGTAAAATTTTAATTTATATGTGTTTTCATGCATTTTATGTTCTGAGGTATTTTAAGTGGGTTTTACACAGTATCTCAACGGAAAGTTAGCATGGTTAAATCGATTTTTATCCAAATCTGCTGAGAAGTCACTTCCCCTCTTTAAAACACTCAAGAAGTGTTTGAAGAAGAGAGATTTTCGTTGGACAACAGAAGCAGACGAGGCCTTAGACCAGCTCAAGAAACACCTAACAACACAACCAAAGGAGGAATTGATTGTATATCTATCTGTCACCCATAGAGCGATCATCGCGGTGTTAATGACGGACAAAAACTCAGTCCAGACGGCAGTTTACTTCGTAAGCAGAACACTACAGGGTCTGGAACTGAACTAGACCCCAATAGAGAAACTAGTGTTAGCACTAGTATATGCTGCAAAGCGGTTGCGCCGGTACTTCTAGACGCACCAAATAATGGTGATCACGGATCAGCCGATCAAGGGTTTTTGGAACTTTTTTTAAAGTACTCGTTACATTTGAATCAGGGAAAAACAATTTTTTTTAAACTTCACCGACGCGCGTTGGTGGGTTGCAAACCACTCTTAACGTTGTTGTCATGGTACCACAGACGGTACCATAACACCGATTAACGCCGACCACGTGACAATAACGCCAAACCAGACGTTATGATACCCTCCGCCCTAGGGTGGCCTAATTAGTTATTACCTTCCTTCTTTTTTTGGGCAAACTGCAAAAAACGTCCCTTAAATTTCTAATTTCGCAAATTTGCCACTGAGAGCAAACTACAAGCAATTTTGCCACTATACTTCAAAATCTCGGGCAATTTTGCCACTCAGTTGACGATTTTTGACTTTTCGTTGTTTTTTCCCGTTAAGTCCCACACGTGTAGGCACATGAGGGTATGTTCGTCTTTTCCGCTAGTCCAACCACCTCGTTACCTCATCCCCACCGTTCCTTTATGTAATTTTCATCCCTTAATCCATTTAGCCAATAGATTGTCCAATCATACACGTGTGGATTCTATATAGTACACTCAAACAAACCCTCGGTTTCCAAAAACCATCGAAACAGTACCGCAAATTTATCCCAAATCGTGTAGCGATTACGCAACGCTTAATTTAACGCAAATTAGAGACCGAAAGTTGGGAGTTAGGGGAGAAGATAATGCAAGAATCCCCTTTCTGCTTGTTTAAATGGTTAGGTTTTCCTTAATTTGCAGGTTTTTTTAATAGTTTTTGTACATGTGTACGTCATGCATATACTGTGTTGAATGTAGTTAATGTTGTAATTGTAGATGATAGTGTTTAATTGTGTGTTTATGGTGGTTTTTGATTGTTTATGTGTTGCTTATTTTCACAAACAATAATCCGAACTTATTTACCCTAAATATCAGTCATAGTGGAACTTTTACACCAAAGTCTGGAAGGACATATGAGTTTCCAACAATAGCTTCGTATGCTTCACTAGATGTGGATCAATTTTTGCTTGTTCATTACCACTCGTTCTTATGTGATATCGGTTTTAATGATGTTAGGATTATCCACTATTATTTTAGGATACTAGGAGAATCCTTAGACGAGGAATTACCTTAGATTTTGAGGAAAATGTAACAAAACTAAAGAGCTACGTTACCACATCCAAAGAGATAGAGGTTTACATTGGGACGACAAATGCAAATGTTTTAGCAACTATTGATCTGGATACGCAGGATGAAGTGTTGAATCCGAGTGCATCCCTTTTTGGTCACGATGATGTGGGGATGAGTGAATATAATGAAAGTCAAGCATCAACCGTGGCATTTAGTTATACAAGAATGATGCAAAACATTGATTTGAGAAATCCAGGTGATGTTTGTGGGGATGGTGGACTGAGCATGTGCACCTTTCTGAATGAGCCTTTGGACGACCTAAAAGACTTTGCTGACCTTGTAGAACAAGACGCAGATTTGTGCCAATAGGCGCTACTTGATGATCCCTCCGTAGATGATAAAGAGGAGTTCACGATGGATGATCTTTGGATGGAACAACCTAATAAACTCGTAAATGCAAATGAAGAGGTCGATGAAGAGGTTGTTGACGAGGAACAAGATGTTGAAGATGAGGCGGTGATATGAGTGAAATCTCATACCAATTATATCATAATTAACCCTAAAACACAAAGCAAAATACCTGTTTTTGATTTATAAAAGCAGTACTACGGGTATACTTTGTTGTTTATGCTTGTGTAGGTAAAAAGATACAAATATGAAGCAAATAAGGAAATCAAGCCTTTATTGATGAAGAAAAGACAAAAGGAGGATGAAAAGTGACAAGTCAATCAAAGTCAAAGGACCTTTCTTGACAACTTTCAAAGTAGAGGGACTTAAAGTGCAAATTTGGAAAAGTCAAGAAAAAAGTCAAACATGGTCAAAAGTCAAGTCAACAAGTCAAAGGATCATTTGTGTTCAAGTTCAAAGCTTAAAGGACCAGAATTGTCAAGTTATGAAGATATTAGCTCAAAATTCAATTCTACCAAGAACAAGGACTGAATTCGTCAAAATGGGATGAAGTTTCATTAGCAATCCGTGTGATATGTGAAGCAGCCAATGAGAGGCTTTCATTTGGTCAACCAGGATCACCACATCACCCTCATTTAATAGAGATAGAGAACAAGTGGGCGTATCACAACAGTTCTTCCACCAGCCAATCATATTTCATTTTTCACATGACGATCCATGTGTTATTTGTTAGGAATAAAATGTAGCCAGTCCACTTGAGCGATGACAAGAGGAAAACAAGCGTTGATAAGAAGAAAACAAACGCTGACAGATCAAGCGTTGATAAGAAGTCAAGCGTTGATAGGTTGAAGACAAGCACTGATAGAAAGATATGGTCTACGCGTATTATGTTTCTAGTTTGTTTCTAGTAAAGATAGGATCAACATTGTATTTTCTATAATTATCTTTACCTAGAATAGTTGATACGTAGACTCTTGTACAAGGCTTCTTATGTCTATAAAAGAAGACCTTTAGGTTATGTTTCATAATAAGTTTTCATACGTTAAAACACTTTCATTGTAAGCAAGTTCGTTATTATCAATCAAGTGAAAGTTTGTTTTACATCCTTTGTGTGTTCTTGTTTAAGTGTTAATTCCGCATAACACTTAGATTACTTTATACATAAACAAAGTTTCTCTACGTGTATAACTTGATCTAATCTCGTTTGCACAAGCTAAATCGATCTAAGTTTGGATCAACAAGTGGTATCAGAGCTTGTTGAGAAACTTTGATCTAAAAGAACACAAGAACCCTAAATCACCAGAACCCTAAATCACCAAATGTGACAACCGTGGTTTTGAGGTTCGTCACTTGGTCTTACTTTTAGGTTATTTTATGTGTGACTACTTGATTTTTGTGCTTACGTGTTTATTTTGTGTGAACGAGGTTGGTGTGATTATCGTTTATGAGTATAGAGTACTCATAAGTAAATCGAGGAACGGTTAATTCATGTTCATGAGATCACAAGTGGTGACTATGAAATGAAAATGGTGATATTGTGGTGTTTACGTATACGTATAAGTATTATAGTAATAAGTATTTTTTTTAGGATTTACGGTTTAGCATTTAGAGGTCTCGGATGAGGTAATTATCCATATGAATATTTTTCGGGATGGTTTTAAGTCATTTAGGACTTAAATATAAAGTTTATTTCAAAATTTGAGATTTATTATAAAAGTGTATATTTTACGTCTTTTACGGTAAAACGCGTAAATTTGACTAGTTTTACGGTTTTGAGGTTTTGGAAGTTTTAGGAGCTGAAATAAATTAAGGTAAATTAAGGTAATATTAATAAGATATTAATTAACAATAAAAAGAAAAAAAATAAAGAAAAAAACGAAATTAGGGGTGTTTGGGTCGGTTTAGAAGAGAAAAAAAAGGAAGAAAAGGAAAAAAAAGGAAAGTGGGTTTTGGGTTGGACTAGGATTCACCCATACCCTATATAATGTATATACTAAACCAAATTCATTATTTTCTCCTGGAGATGAAGGAAATTCGTGAGTCTTATAAAAAATTAGGGTTCTTCATAAAATTTGGGGGTTTTCATAAATCCAAGGTAAATCTTCAAATCCCTTTTTAATTAAATTGTTTTTATGTTTTCTTTAATAATCTTATGATAGATTTAGGTTAGGGTTTAATATAAAAACAGTAAATTAATGTTGTATTAATCATAATATGATGATTACATAAATTAGGGCTTGTAATTAGAGGGATTAGGGTTAATTAATAAGGTTGATTTTGTTAAACTCGTTTTTAAAAACTGGGCAGATTTTTGAGTCAATTGTTTTGAACATATCGGGAGTTCTATAAACTCTTATTTTACGATCCAAGTACACCTGGAAAGCTATTTGAAGTGGCTTTCCAATGCAAGAAACGAGAACTAAATTGGTGGTCGGGAAGTGGGTCAAAAACAGGTTACAACAGTCGGAGGTCAAAACAGTTTTGAATTCAGCCTGTTTTCTTTTTAAGTTTTTGGTTGTTTGGGGCACTTAGGGTTGCATTGGGATCTTCTCACGAACGTGAGAGATTGTTTATATATTTTAGTTAATATCTGCACTTGGGCTAAGGTGGTGGTTTAGGGTAAGACCCCTTAATGGTAATAAACTTTTAGTACGTTTAAAATCAGGAAATCTGGAATGACGAAAGTAGATATATATATATCGGGGCCTTAACAGTAGCTTTAAGGTTAGGGCAAGTAGGAGGTGTTATCCAACATATGTAAGGGTGTGAATATTCGTTTTACAAAAACCATGGGTAGGTTTAAGTGGGCGTTTGACCTAAAGTTTTGAGACCTAAAAACTGGGACTGTTTTAGGTAAAATACGAACGGGTTAGTTATTAATCTTAACCAAGTTAAGGACTTGTTAAGGAAGGGTAATGGGGTAATTAGAGCTTATTAATGAGGTAAATATGTGAGAATGGGTTAGATGTCCATCATAGGTTAATGAGCCATCTTAGTGATTGGTTCGTTTATTGATTTCGTGTTTTTGGTTTGTTAGCTTGTTGCTAGTGCAAGGACGTGTGAAGGAGCTATCAGGTGAGTTTCATAGTCCCATGTTTACTATTGATTTTGATTTCCAGATGGGATGGAAGAGACACTGTGTTGAGTTATTTTTTAATTGATGCTGTGAATGTGTTTGTGATTTGAGATGGACTTGTGTGTACATTATGTGATTAACTGCTATGTGATTTTTGATTGTGTATGATTTGGATCGGGGGACACGTGCCGTCTCAATTATTGTGATTTGACAAGGTAGTGGCCTTGAGGTTTGACAAGGTAGTGGCCTTGTGGTTTGACAAGGTAGTGGCCTTGAGGTTTGACAAGGTAGTGGCCTTGTGGTTTGCCAAGGTAGTGGCCTTGGGATAGGTACATAGGGTGATCATCTAAGGTACCATGGTGTTGTTTGGCATGGTAGGAGCCTTGGATTGGTTTGGTATGATTGGTCTTGATTGATAGTTGTTAATACATAATTGTAACACCTTGTCCATATGTTCTTTTGTTGATGATTGTTATTCACAGCTTGTAACTGATTTAGCGTTGGAGTCTAAACCTATGACTCTCACCAACTTTATGTTGACGTGTTTTAGTGTCTCTTTCAGGTGAGAATGTTGTTAAGCTTGAGGATAGAAGTGGCTAGACTTGGATGCCTTAGGATTGCATATAGATGGAGATCCCCGTTCCTTCTTAGTTTACCTTTATGTTTTTTTGATAAGTGATACATGTTGGCACCTATATGTTTGTTTGGTTTATGTTTATTGTTTGTCTTGGGTAAGTGGTAGGACTGTTACCTACTTACCTAGACTCCTGCTTTGTTGAGATATTGTCATGACATTTGTGTCGCCATTTATGACATTATATTTGCATTTTAGTCTTCTCTATAGAGATACCATTTGTTGTGATGATATCCATACGTCGCGCCCCATATTCCGCCATTGGTGGGGTGTGACAGAATGGTATCAGAGACAATGGTTATAGAGAATTAGGTTGCCTAGTCGCGTAGCCTAGTCTATAGCTTAAGGGTCCCTGCATATAGGCGTCATAGGAGTATGTGTGCATTTTATTATAATTGATGTGTTTGAATGTTATTTATTGTGATGTTTTGACTGGTATGAATTGAACCATAGTAAGTTCATACTTAGCCACATGTTATTTTCTTTTCGAGTTGTGAGTAGTGCGGGTTTAACCATAATCGCCCACGCTAGTCATTGTCGTATTTTACTTATAATGTACATTATAGTACATAATTTGGTACATAGTAGTTTCTATCTTTTGTTGGGTTATTTTATGTACCTGAGGGGTATTATTTTCTTTTGATGTTTAAGTCATGTTCCCTAAGAATCATGTGGTGGTTCGAGTTATTAGGAGTAGGTGAATATGAAGGACCTTATGCTATTTCCACTCTTATGGGCGACATGACTTAAACTGATTATGTTTTCGTTTTGGATTTAGTCTAGGCTGTTTTAGCTAGACTATGGATTTCTGTATTCCAAGAGTTTTATTATGTTATTTTATAGATGGAGTTTTGGACCTTATTGGTTATGTGGTTATGAGCTTATGTGAGTAGATAGATTTATGTGTTATATGTTGTATTGATTCTTATAAGTGTCATCATAGGAGGGAGTGCATTGGGGAAAGGGTAATTGTATAAGTATGGTGGCCAACATAGTTATACAAGTACCACAACTTCAATGGGTTCTCAAGTATGGTTGCATGAAAGAGGGTTAATACATGCTTGTATATGATGAGATGTAGAATTTGGGTATACGTATTATATATGGATTTATGTAATGGCTGCCTATGATATGGCTATAGTTCTTTTTGTGTTTTATGTTTTGGGTTATAGTTGTGGTGTGTGATTATGGGGTCACACGATATGGTTTGGTTTTGGAGGTGGGCATTATGCCTTGTTGTGGCACGGTGAGATGGTGATTAGTCGTGTGGAAAAACGAGTGTATGACGTGATTGGTTGATCCGACATGTATGGTAACGAGTTTGTTTTGGGTGATTTAATAGGTATATATATGCGGATGTATATAGACTACTATGTGTTAAGTTATGGTATATGGTCGTTCACTAGTTATTATAACTTGAACGTACCTTGTGTTTGTTCGTGTTTTATGGTGCTGGAGTTGATGGAGTTTCAACAACGTTTCGAATTTTTTGAACTGTGTCTTGTAGCGTATTCTTTGAGTTCATATTTCACGTGTACGTTTTAAAATGTTGTTCTGGGTTTTAAGTCCGTTGAAATAAATGGAGATTTCTTTTGGCATAATGAAATCTTTTGGGTTGAGTCTTACATTTCTTTTGGTTGGTATATGGAAAAAGGGGGGACTTGGAAATCTACTATAGAGTTAGATAGTTGGTTGTATTCGGTAAAATAAGGGTAAGGTGTTGGAGTCACGTTTGAAACAAGATGTAACATAAGTTTTTTTTATCAACACTTATTTATTTCAAATTCTAAAAGACTTTCATTAAAATAAAGCGAAGTAAAATTTCTTTCTACTTACATAGTTTATATAATCGGATTTAACTGATTCATGCCATTTATAGTTATTGATACAAGGTTAAAAGGAGTTTATGAATATTTCACATACAATTATATCTTTCATTGAAAAGGATTGCATTGATCACTAAGTCTATTCTTTAGTTTTTAAAACAACTAGCATAAAATTGTTTTGGTCATAACTTATTCGTTTTTAAAGCTTTTTGGGTGATTCAAAAGCCTAAAATTATGTACTCGGAACGTACTTTTCAAATATTCAGAATGTATAGTCATGGGAGGTCAGTGGACTGGTCGGAATTGTTGTACAAGTGTCGGGTTCAAGGTTGAGTTTGAATAGTAGTTTTATTTTTATGATTTGGGATGCACGGGATACCTAGTCTTTGAGTTGAGTTTTGAGATCGTCTAGAAGGTTGTTTGTAGATGGTTTGAGTCACATAGATGTGGGGAGGTAAAAAAAAAGTATATATATATATATATATATATATATATATATATATATATATATATATATATATATATATATATATATATAGATATATATATATATATATATATATATATATATATATATATATATATATATATTCTTTTGGAAAGTCGATCTTTTGCACGGTTTAAATAATATGTCGCGGGGCGTAATATGTTTTGGTTGCCATTGGGTGTTTCTTGGATTATTTTTCGTTGTCATGGGTCATTTGGAATTGATACATGTTTTGGGTTTGAGTTTTCTTTGGAGTCTCGTGGTTTTTGATTTGTTTTAATTGGTGCACGTGAAATGTCGTTAGTTATCCGTGGGTTTAATTCGTCGATCGTATCTGGTGTATTCAGGATGTAGTTTTGGTTTTGTATGGTTTAGGAGCGTTGAGGTAGAACCATGAATAGAGCAAGTAGGAGAAGTGAGAGGAGTTGTAGTTAGTGTCATCCAAGGCAAATCGTTGATGGAGTGAATTAAGAACAAGAGCTGTTAGAAATTGCAAGGAATTTATTCGTATTGCCGCTAAGAGAGGGTGTGAGGAGGACATAGTTGAAATTGCTAAGGATGTTGTATGAACGCTTTGGGTTTACGGTTATGCATTTGGCTTCGCCAAAGCACTAGCGGTTTTCATGGAGTCAATGAACCGAGTGTGCATGAACGTCTATAAACGAGTTGTCATCTGGAGCATCGACGACATCTTGATCTACTCAAATCTTAGAAGGAGGATGAGGCGAATTATGTGTTGTTTTGGAGTTGTTAGTAAAGGGAATGAAACGTGAGATTTTCAAGTGTGAGTTTTAGGATTTAGTTGGCCAGGACTAGTAGTCAGAGATGATGGCATATCGTGGAACCAGCAAGGGGCGAAGTGAAGAAGGACGAGGAAGCATTTTGGAGGCTGAAGAGGTGGATTGGATGATGAGCAGATCTTGGCATTATCGGAAGGACTGGATGAATTCGCGAAGCATGACGATACGTGGAGCAGGGATTTGGACGCGTACGAGGACGACAAAGAAAGGCGATCGCTTATACGTTGCAGGAACTGAAGATTTGGAAGAACTGGATAGACTTAGTTAGTGGAGTTGGACTGTTATATCTGCCTAGAATGCTAGAGGCATTTGGTGTACGAGACGTGGAGAATGATCTATACGGATCATGAACGTATCCAATACATATTCAATCATCTTGATTAAACATTTGGCAAAGGTGATGGGTGGAGTTAATTGATGAAAGAAAATTGCAAGGCCAAGTACCATCTGGGAAAGGCAAGCATGGTCGATGAGACATGGAATAAGAAGGATGAGGTGAAGCTGAGACGAACTTGAACTATAGGGATGATGTATTAGAGTGGTTTGGATGAAGGATGTGGGTTGCACGAGTTGAGTTGTCTAAAGCAGTGAACGCGTCAACATTTATGTTGCGTGGCTTGGACAATCGTAAAGAGGAAAGGGACGTAGACTATACTTCCTACATGGATAGGAGTAGTTTAGAAAGGGCGATGTAAGGACGAAGTTGGTGGAAGGGATACATAATGCGGTGGGGGATTAAGTACGATGAGAGTTGGGTGATAGTCGATAGACTGACTAATTCATCACCTATTTCAAGAGGAATGAGAAGTCACGTAGTTGGGAAGTTGGAAGAATTAATGGATATGTGAAAGACCGTCATAGGTCACTTTGTAAGGAAATTGGAATTTAAAGTAGTTTGGGATACGGACTGAAGGGAGTTGATGAACGTAACTGGACATGGGTGATTGATTTAGAGGTAGTTCGGAAACTCGTTAGCGATGGCTGAGTTTTCATATAATGATAGTTATCGTACTAGAAGTCGATAAATGCCATTTGAGGCACGATATGAAAGGATAGGGTGAGTTGTCCTCATTGTGGACTAGAATTGGTAAAAGAGGCTACTAATGTGGTAATGGTGTTTGTGGACAGAATGAGAGCAACAAGGGATGCTATGTAGAAAAGGAGGAAACCACTAGATTTAGTGACAAAGTTATGTATGGAGTTTCACCCATAGTAATGGGTGGTATGATTTGGAAAGATGTAAGTGTTGATGTAGAGTTTTGTAGGTCCATTTATGATCTTTGGGAAGATCAGACCATTAGCTTATGAGCATAGAATTACCTGGGGGAAATGAGTTGTATACATGATACATTTCATGTATTGGGGTTGGTAAATGTTGTTTGAGGATGCATATTTGCATGTCCGGTTATTCGGGTTTTCTGCTAATAAGAGTCTTTGTTTTATCGAAGAGTCATTTGCAAGATTTATTGACTGTGAGGTCAAGAGTTTGGCAATGGGTTTAATTATTTTTGGTTTGTACATGTGGTATCTTGAAACTTGAACTGAAGTTCACGTGGAAATGAGAGGAGTTCATTTAGAACAAGTATCCTCGTGTGATTTGTTGTCTGTGTGTTGATCCTAAAGAGTAAATCTCAGGACGAGATTTCTATTAGGAGGGAGTGATGTGACAACCGTGGTTTTGAGGTTCGTCACTTGGTCTTACTTTTAGGTTATTTTATGTGTGACTACTTGATTTTTGTGCTTACGTGTTTATTTTGTGTGAACGAGGTTGGTGTGATTATCGTTTATGAGTATAGAGTACTCATAAGTAAATCGAGGAACGGTTAATTCATGTTCATGAGATCACAAGTGGTGACTATGAAATGAAAATGGTGATATTGTGGTGTTTACGTATACGTATAAGTATTATAGTAATAAGTATTTTTTTTAGGATTTACGGTTTAGCATTTAGAGGTCTCGGGTGAGGTAATTATCCATATGAATATTTTTCGGGATGGTTTTAAGTCATTTAGGACTTAAATATAAAGTTTATTTCAAAATTTGAGATTTATTATAAAAGTGTATATTTTACGTCTTTTACGGTAAAACGCGTAAATTTGACTAGTTTTACGGTTTTGAGGTTTTGGAAGTTTTAGGAGCTGAAATAAATTAAGGTAAATTAAGGTAATATTAATAAGATATTAATTAACAATAAAAAGAAAAAAAATAAAGAAAAAAACGAAATTAGGGGTGTTTGGGTCGGTTTAGAAGAGAAAAAAAAGGAAGAAAAGGAAAAAAAAAAAAGGAAAGTGGGCTTTGGGTTGAACTAGGATTCACCCATACCCTATATAATGTATATACTAAACCAAATTCATTATTTTTCTCCTGGAGATGAAGGAAATTCATGAGTCTTATAAAAAATTAGGGTTCTTCATAAAATTTGGGGGTTTTCATAAATCCAAGGTAAATCTTCAAATCCCTTTTTAATTAAATTGTTTTTATGTTTTTTTTAATAATCTTATGATGGATTTAGCTTAGGGTTTAATATAAAAACAGTAAATTAATGTTGTATTAATCATAATATGATGATTACATAAATTAGGGCTTGTAATTAGAGGGATTAGGGTTAATTAATAAGGTTGATTTTGTTAAACCCGTTTTTAAAAACTGGGCAGATTTTTGAGTCAATTGTTTTGAACATATCGGGAGTTCTATAAACTCTTATTTTACAATCCAAGTACCCCTGGAAATCTATTTGAAGTGGCTTTCCAATGCAAGAAACTAGAACTAAATTTGAGGTAGGGAAGTGGGTCAAAAACAGGTTACAACAGTCGGAGGTCAAAACAGTTTTGAATTCAGCCTGTTTTCTTTTTAAGTTTTGGGTTGTTTGGGGCACTTAGGGTTGCAATGGGATCTTCTCACGAACGTGAGAGATGGTTTATATATTTTATTTAATATCTGCACTTGGGCTAAGGTGGTGGTTAAGGGTAAGACCCCTTAATGGTAACAAACTTTTAGTACGTTTAAAATCAGGAAATCTGGAATGACGAAAGTAGATATATATATATCGGGGCCTTAACAGTATCTTTAAGGTTAGGGCAAGTGGAAGGTGTTAGCCAACATATGTAAGGGTGTGAATATTCCTTTTACAGAAACCATGGGTAGGTTTAAGTGGGCGTTTGACCTAAAGTTTTGAGACCTAAAAACTGGGACTGTTTTAGGTAAAATACGAACGGGTTAGTTATTAAACTTAACCAAGTTAAGGACTTGTTAAGGAAGGGTAATGGGGTAATTAGAGCTTATTAATGAGGTAAATATGTGATAATGGGTTAGATGTCCATCATAGGTTAATGAGCCATCTTAGTGATTGGTTCGTTTATTGATTTTGTGTTTTTGGTTTGTTAGCTTGTTGCTAGTGCAAGGACGTGTGAAGGAGCTATCAGGTGAGTTTCATAGTCCCATGTTTACTATTGATTTTGATTTCCAGATGGGATGGAAGAGACACTGTGTTGAGTTATTTTCTAAATTGATGCTGTGAATGTGTTTGTGATTTGAGATGGACTTGTGTGTACATTATGTGATTAACTGCTATGTGATTTTTGATTGTGTATGATTTGGATCGGGGGACACGTGCCGTCTCAGTTATTGTGGTTTGACAAGGTAGTGGCCTTGAGGTTTGACAAGGTAGTGACCTTGTGGTTTGACAAGGTAGTGGCCTTGAGGTTTGACAAGGTAGTAGCCTTGTGGTTTGTCAAGGTGGTGGCCTTGGGATAGGTACATAGGGTGATCATTTAAGGTACCATGGTGTTGTTTGGCAAGGTAGGAGCCTTGGATTGGTTTGGTATGATTGGTCTTGATTGATAGTTGTTAATACATAATTGTAACACATTGTCCATATGTTCTTTTGTTGATGATTGTTATTCACAGCTTGTAACTGATTTAGCGTTGGAGTCTAAACCTATGACTCTCACCAACTTTATGTTGACGTGTTTTAGTGTCTCTTTCAGGTGAGAATGTTGTTAAGCTTGAGGACAGAAGTGGCTAGACTTGGATGCCTTAGGATTGCATATAGAAGGAGATCCCCATTCCTTCTTAGTTTACCTTTATGTTTTTTTGATAAGTGATACATGTTGGCACCTATATGTTTGTTTGGTTTATGTTTATTGTTTGTCTTGGGTAAGTGGTAGGACTGTTACCTACGTACCTAGACTCCTGCTTTGTTGAGATATTGTCATGACATTTGTGTCGCCATTTATGACATTATATTTGCATTTTAGTCTTCTCTATAGAGACACCATTTATTGTGATGATATCCATACGTCGCGCCCCATATTCCGCCATTGGTGGGGTGTGACACCAAAACCCTAATTTTCACAAAACCCTAAAAACATCATGTCTACTCCAGAAGTAACCTCCTCCTCCTCAAACCACAACATCAAGATTCCCATGCTAGATGCAGACAATTTTGAGCTGTGGAAGTTCAACTTTGAGCAATATCTACAAATCTATGACTACACTCTCTGGGAGATTATTGAATATGGAAACACATTCAATAAAGCTCAAAATATTGCACATGCCATTGCTAAAAGATCAGCTGTTTAAGGATGCTCTGAAGCAGATAAGAAAGAAAAACCTGAAGATGGTAGAGCTGTGTCTGCTGATGACATAGCAAAGAAAAGGGTTGATATGAAAACCCTAAGCATTCTGAAACTCTCTTTCGGACAAGAAAATCAGCACAAATACAGAGGTTATGAGTCTGCAAAAGACCTTTGGGCAGCCCTTGAAGTTTCATATGGTGGTAATGCTGATACTGTGGAAGAGAAAAGGAAGCAACTCTTACATGAGTATGCTGTTTTTAAGTCTCAACCTAATGAGAAGCTAAGTAGTGTGAGAAGCAGACTTCTTGATATTACAAGCAAACTGTCCTTCATGGGGACAGTAATTGGTGATGTTGACATTATTGCCACTTTTCTTAAAAGCCTTGGTGATGCATGGAAAATTAAGGCAAGATCTATAATTGCCAACAACACTCACAAAAGTTCTACTTTTGATGATGTCTACAACAAACTGAGGCTGTTAGAGAATGAAACTCTTTTGGATCATGGAAGTAAGTCTACTAATGGTAACATGGCCTTCTTCTCACATAGTGAAGGTCAATTTGATCAGAAGGATTCATACATGCACCCAATTACTGGATCAACATGTGTCAACGCTAGATCATACCCTGTCAACGCCTCACATTCAGACGCTGAAACATACAAAATTGACTCTCCAAGAGTTAAGCCTGCTGGTTTGGATCTGGATACTGTGTGTGCATACATTGCTTCTTTACCCAATGGTTCAGTGATTACATATGAGGACCTTGAGCAAATAAGTGATGAGAATTTGGAGGAGATGGATATAAAGTGGAACATGGCTCTTGCTAGTATAAGAGCAAACAGGTGGAAAAGAAGATTAAAGAAGAAGATGACTTTTAATGCCAAGGACACTGCTGGATTTGATAAATCCAAGGTTGAGTGTTACAATTGTCATCGTTTGGGGCACTTTATGAGAGAATGCAGATCTCCAAGAAGATCTGATGCTGGAAAACCCTCAAGCCAAATTGTTAAGGCTCAGGATCCTAAGGCCATGGTGGCAGTGCAAGAAATTGATGGTATTGGAAGGGACTGGAGCTATTTGGCTAAGGATGAGGAAGAGGATAAAGCTTTGGTTGCTGAGATAGAGGAAGAAGAGCATGTTCAATATGCTCTCATGGCACACTCCTCATCTTCATCAGACAAAGAGGTATATGATGATGCTTTTTGTAGTAAGGGTTGTCGTTTAAATACTGAAAGACTTAACAAAGAGGTTTTAAGATTGTTAGGAGATGTGAGTACTGAGAGATGCAAGTTGTCTAACTATCAACATGCTCTCACTCAAACTGAAAAGACAGTTTCTGAGTATAAGAAAATGAAGCTTGACCTAAAAGATAAAATAAATATCTTAAAACATGATTTAAATGCTAGTAATGATATTAGAAACATCATGGAAAGGGTCAATGCTGAATTACAGGCTAAGTTAGATGAGGCTATCAAGAATAAGGATAATGTAGACCTTAAAATTCAGAGATTTGATAAGGCCTCACAAAGCCTAGGAGAATGTGTTAGTAAACAGAGGGATTCTAGGGACATGACTGGGATTGGGATGAAAGAATATTCTGGTGTTCCACCACCAGCTGGGGACTTCTATGGTGTCCAAAGAAAGGACTTATCTTGGACTGGTTTACCAGAACTTCAAGAAGAGGAATTTATTCATCCACCAAGAGTCTTTACCCCATTAGAGGAATATAGGCAAAAGTTGACTAACTTGAATGAATGGAAGAAAGCCAACCCTACCTTGTTTGTCAAGGGTGGCATGCTTTGTGATAGTCCAAATGAGTCGACCCCTATCAAAGTAACAAACCCAATCACTGGCAAGACTGTTGACCTTAGCTCAAACACTGTTAGAAAACCTAGCATTTAGTATGCAGAAATGTATAGGAATACTAGGTCACCAACAAGCCAAGTTTGTGATAATGGAACAGATTTCTTTTCTTCTAGACCTAGAGTTGTGTCTAGAAAAGCCTGTTACACTTGTGGTATCTTTTCACATTTAGCCTATAAGTGTGTCAACGCTTCCAAGGTCAACGCTGACAAAAGGTCAAACACTGTCAGACCCAAAACTTTTGTGGAGCAAAGTCCACAAGTTGTTAGACCAGCCCCATTCTTTACTAAAGGGTCTAACACTCATGGACAAAGACCTTTTCAGAAGACCAATACATGGTCTAATAGGAAATGGGTTCCTGTAGCAAACCCTAGGTTCAACGCTGATAAGGGGTAATTTCAGCGTTGACAAGACCAAATCTAACGCTGACAGAAACGTTGCCAGACCTAAATATTTGCAACCACAGGGAAAGGGGTCTAGAGCTTCTTCTAGCTTGACATGGAGACCTAAGCAAGATCAAAACCCTAATTCTAATGGGATTTCTATGACCTGTAACAGATTTAATTATATTTCAAAGGTCATCACAAAACCAATTGGGGTTAACTGGGTGTTTCATCAAAAAAGGGATGAACAAGGGGTTGTTATGAGAACTAATTCTGTTCTTGTTGAACAACTAGATGAATCCAAGTCTGCTCAAGCTTGGGTTCCCAAAGAAAACTAATTTGTTTTATTTATGTGCAGGGCATTCAAAAACAGGTAAATGATTATGGCTATTAGGATAGTGGATGCTCTAGGCACATGACTGGGAAGGAAGATTATCTGACAAACTTCACTCCCATTAAGGATGGTGATAAAGTTTACTTTGGAGGTGGATATGGAACTATCACAGGCAAAGGAACTCTACTCACCAACAACTTGTGTTTTGAAAACGTATTTCTGGTAAAAGAACTTGATTATAATCTTTTCAGTGTATCACAAGTTTGTGATAACAAAAGTAAGGTTCTTTTCACTGATAATGAATGCTTGGTGTTGAGCAAGGATTTTAAAATGCACTATGAGAAATTTATTGATTATAGAACACCTAGGCATAAGGACATTTATAATGTGAATCTTAATGGTATTAGGATGAATAATAATATGTCATGCTTTTATGCTAAAGCTTCAGTTGATGAGAGTAATCTATGGCACATGAGACTAGGGCACATTAACTTTAAAAATATAAACAGACTTGTAAGACTTGGTTTGGTTGATGGTTTGCCTGAAAAGGCTTTCCACAATGACCACTCTTGTGTTGCATGCCTTAAAGGCAAACAACACAAGGTCTCATTTAAGTCTAAACAGGTGCACTCTAGTTCTAAACCACTTCACTTGCTGCATATGGACCTGTTTGGTCCAACTAATATAGAGAGTTTGAATGGTAAATCATATTGCTTTGTCATCACAGATGACTTTTTTAGGTTTACTTGGACTTTCTTTTTAGCTATGAAAAGTGACACTGCTGATACTTTAATTAACTTTATTAACCAAATAGAAAAGAAAAGTGGTAATGAAGTTAAAATGCTTAGAAGTGATAATGGTGGTGAGTTTAGAAATTAATTGTTGGATGATTTTTGTGCCAAGAAAGGGATTACTAGGCAGTTTAGTATTGCTAGAACCCCACATCAAAATGGGGTTGCTGAGAGAAAGAATAGAACCCTAATTGAAGCAGCCATGACTATGTTGGCTGATGCTCACATTCCCATAGCTTTTTGGGCTGAGGCTGTGAATACAGCTTGTTATGTTCAGAATAGAGCATTGGTCAACAAGATATATAACAAAACACCTTATGAGTTACTTTGGGGAAGGAAACCTAATATTGGTTTTTTTAAACCTTTTGGCTGTCATGTAGTTGTGTTAGATACTAGTGATGCCTTAGACAAATTTAGTGCTAAAGGTGATGAAGGCTATTTCATGGGTTATTCAGTGCAGAGTAAGGGATATAGGGTTTACCTTAAGAAGGAAAAACGTATACTTGAAAAAGTACATGTTAGGTTTTTAGAGAGTAAACCTAGTGATCCTGAAAGTAGTCCAAATTGGTTGTTTGACTTGGAACCTCTATCTAGGACTTTGAATTATATGCCTGTTACTAATCCAGACATTGTGAAGGTAACTTCAAATGTTGTGGAAGAACCAGTTGTTGATGTTTCAGGTATACAGGTTAATGAAGAGGTTGGATCACAAGCAGACAAGCCATCTCCCATACTTGAGTATGTTACTGTTCCTATATGGACAGATGCTTTTGTTGCTGCTGCTGCTGCTAGAAAGGAAAATGGTGGTCCCCAAGTATCACCAGTTAACAACATGCATGGTCCTTCAGGCACTGACAAAGGAAAATCTGGCGCTGACAGGACAAATTCAGGCGTTGATGGCTCAAACGTTGACAACACCATTTCAGGCGTTGATGACCCAAACGCTGATAACCTTGGTTCAGGCATTGACAACTCTTTTGAGCATATTTTCTCTTCCAATTTTGAACAAGGTGAACCTTCAAGCAGAAATGAAGAGGTTCATATAGATATTGATGGAAGAGAGTCTGAAGAAGATATTGGTAACTTGGATGATGAGATTGAAGACAACAGACTTTTTGAGGGAGGAGTTCTTACTTCTACTATGAAGAATCACCCCACTTCTCAAATTATTAGAGATGTGATGTCTCCTGTTCAGACTAGAAGATCTCATCAGAATCTTGGAGGATTTATTGCCAATATACACAAGAAGGTTGATACCCCTCTTGTCCAAGCATGTTTGTTTGCCTGTTTTCTGTCACAACAGGAACCCAAGAAGATTTTTGATGCTCACAAAGAACCAAGTTGGGTGGAAGCAATACAGGATGAGCTTCACCAATTTGCTATTCAGGATGTTTGGGAGTTGGTTGATTGTCCCAGATATGTCAGACCTATTAGGACAAGATGGGTTCTTAGAAACAAGAAAGATGAAAGAGGCATTATGGTCAGAAACAAGGCACGTCTAGTGGCTCAAGGATATACACAAGAGGAAGGGATAGACTATGAGGAGGTCTTTGCACCAGTTGCAAGGATTAAGGCTATAAGGATATTTCTAGCCTATGCTTCCTGCATGGGCTTTACTGTTTATCAAATGGATGTGAAGAGTGCTTTTCTTTATGGCACAATTGTTGAGGAGTTATATGTCATGCAACCTCTTGGTTTTGAAGATCCAGAACATCCAGACAAGGTGTATAGAGTCAAGAAAGCTATGAATGGACTTCATCAAGCCCCAAGAGCATGGTATGGCATATTTTCCACTTATCTGGTGGAAAATGGATTCAAAAGGGGCACCATAGACCAGACATTATTTACAAAGAAGGCTGGTAAGGATGTCTTACTTGTTCAGGTTTATGTGGATGATATCATCTTTGGTTCTACCAATCCAAAGATGAGTGAAGACTTTTCTAAGCTTATGACAGACAAATTCAAGATGAGTGCAATGGGGGAGATGAACTTCTTTCTAGGGTTACAAGTTCAGCAGAAAGAAGATGGTATCTTCATCTCTCAGGATAAGTATGTAGCAGAGATCTTGAAGAACTTTGGCTTTTCTCCACATGAAAAACAGGCTAGTACTCCTATGGATAGAGAACACCCTTGGGGAAAAGCTGGAGATGGAAAAGATGTGGATGTCAGGCACTATAGATCAATGATTGGTTCATTGATGTATCTCACAGCCTCAAGACCTGACATTATGTTTGCTGTGTGTGCATGCGCATGCCATCAAGTGACTCCCAAAGAGTGTCACCTTCATGCTGTCAAAAGAATCTTTAGGTACCTCAGATGTTATCCAGATCTTGGATTATGGTATCCAAAAGATTCACCATTGGAGCTTATTGCATATTCAGACAGTGACTATGGTGGTGATAAGTTTGATAGAAAATCCACAACTGGTGGATGTCAGTTTCTTGGGAGTAGGTTGATATCTTGGCAATGCAAGAA
Source organism: Glebionis coronaria (assembly GCA_025667525.1). Lineage (NCBI taxonomy): Eukaryota > Viridiplantae > Streptophyta > Magnoliopsida > Asterales > Asteraceae > Glebionis > Glebionis coronaria. Next base: position 173,154,360 of record CM046876.1, on the reverse strand, counting down.
ACAAACAGTGGTGGCCTATTCTACATTTGAAGTAGAGTATGTAGTTACAGCTGCTTGTTGTGGACAAGTCTTATGGATTCAGAACCAGCTGTTGGATTATGGGTATAATTTCATGCATACCAAGATTTTTGTAGACAATAACAGTACTTTATGCATTATTAAAAATCCTGTACATCATTCTAAAACAAAACACATAGAAATTAGACATCATTTTATAAGGGATTGTTTTGAAAAGCGTTTAATACAACCAGATAGGGTTGACACAGAAGAAAATGTGTCTGATTTATTAACTAAACCTTTTGATGCTGGAAGGTTTCAATACTTGGTAACAAGTATTGGAATGATCAATCTCACATAATATGTGTTTTGGGGTCTTAATGTAAATGTATGTACAGGATATGCATTGTTATTGGTTTTTTTTGAGAAGTTAGATTTTCCACTATATTTGTCTAACGCTGACAAAGGTTACCTTAACGCTGACAACTTTTATCGTGACGTTGTCAGCAACAATGTTAGTTTTGTGGTTTTTGATCTAAGTTTGCAGGCGTTGATAGCATTGTACCATTGGATACAGAGTTGCTTATGGACCCTTGGAGAATCATTTGGAGCATGTTTCAATTTATGGATGATGGTTGGAATATTTATATTCCTATCTTGACATAAATTTTTATATTCATGCATATTATTGGGCAACATATGTATCACAGTTTAAGGGGAGGTTTTAGGAACCTTTAGGACTTTTGGGTATTCTTATAATACTCTTATCATAATTCTAGATTGTGTCCACAGGTGAGTATGAGTTAGTTTACTAAATCATGAGGCACTGTAGCATGCAAAGTTGATATACTATGCATGCTGCCAAGACATTTTTGGCCTAAAATTGGATGTGGTCTGTTGGGAGACTTGGGAATGATTTATAATGGGTTTTACCTGGGAGTTACAACGAATTTTATGAGGTAACTTAATTGTTAAGAATTTTGGTTAGCAAGGGACACTAGAGGACTGTTATGTCTATCTTGCATAAGCAAGTGTGCATAACTGGACAGTGCTTGCCGCCTATAATAATTATCAATTTATAGGTTATCTTCACTAGGATAAATTACTTTATTAAGGTCCTTTTTCATTTTTATTACTTTTATTTTTGGACGCTGACAAGTATTTTTCCAAGCGTTGTTATGACCAATTTAGACGCTGACATGGCTTTGGTAAACGTTGACAAGAATATAGCCGTTGGGCGTTGATGGGTTATTTTTTACCGTTGACACTCATTGAGACCTACCCAGATGTTATTTTTGTCGAATTTTAGGGCCGTAATTTTGGGAACAGATAACTTTTCATTAATGCACAAGATAACTTATTTTCTTTTCAATATTTTCATCATTATATTTTGAAAATAGTTGCCTAACTTTTGACCAATCACATGTGCCTATCTCTCCTATATATTTGGCTCCTAGTTTTAAACAGGGTATCTCATATTCTTGTCTAACAAATTTTCTCCTATAATTCATCTTTCTCAATAATTCACAAACAGATTTCTTCAACAATGGCACCAAAGTTTAAACCAAGTGACTTGGTATTGGGATTCAGGAGTCAACACAACATGATTGCTTATTTGGACGCTGATGATACTCTGTTTCCACAATACACCCAGATGGTGGCGTATTTGAATGCATCCCCTATTAGGTATGCTCTTTCTCATGCTCCTCTCATCTCTGTCACTCATATTAAGCAGTTTTGGAACACTGTTAGTTCCTCAAAAATTAATAATGTGACTACATTATCAGCTATTGTTCATGGGCGTACTTGGGTGGTTACTGAAGCCTTGGTTCGCCAGGCTTTGCATCTTGATGATGCAGATGGTATAACCACCCTCCCTATTAATGAAATAGAACAAGGACTTCGGGCTTTGGGGTATCCTTTCCCTGATGAGGGCACTTTAAACAAATATCATAAACAAGAGTTTCCCCCAGCCTGGAAGTACCTCATACATGTCATCCTACAATGTTTGAGTCCCAAATGTACTGCACACAATGAAATTAATAGATCAATTGCTACTGCAATTGTGTGCATTGCAAATGGGCAAAAGTTTAATTATTCAAAACTGATTTTTGATGGCATGTGTAAAAACAAAGGGAATAAGATGACTTTGGCTTATCCCAGATTTTTGCAAATGGTTTTTGATGTGCAAAATTACTGCACAAGGGATCATGATGATTTTTATGAGATCCCTGTGCAAAAGAAAGCTATTTTTACCAAGATGAACTCACCCCCTCACCGTGAATTACCCCTCACCCAAGCTATGCTTGCTGTTATTGCAGCAGCACAACCCCAACCAGACCCACAACCACAACTTGACCCAATACCAGAACCTTTGCCTTCACCTCAACAATGGAAATTGACCAAGAACCCTTTAACGCTGACACCTTAAATGTTGGCGTTAACACAAGTAATCCAGACGTTGACACCTTTCCTTCACAGACCCAAACACCCCTTAACCGTCCCACATCCACCCAATCCACATCGTCTTCTACCCCACCTCAATATAGGTTGCAAAAATGCCCAAGGACTACTAGAGTGTTCTCCTCTAGTGGTCCTAGCCATGTAGCAGAGAGAACCACCACCACAAGTGTGGTTGGTGCTATGGATGAGGCTGGGACTATTGGTTCTGGCTTAGATGCAAACCAAGACAGTCCTAACATCTTTAAGACCTCATCCATGCCCCATGACTCTAACTTGGGAGGTCAAATACCCATTTTAGGGGAGGGCAGATTGGAACCATACACATTGATGGAATTGACGGCTGTCTGCATTAACTTTCAAAAGCAAAATGCAAACCTGGTACAAACTGTCGGTACACAAGGCCTTAAACTCAATCAATTGAGGGAGAGGATTGTCATTTTGTAGAATGCTAGCACTAGGCGTGGAATGGAGGAATCTTCCAAAGGGGAGGATGAGCAGATTAATGTGAGTGACAAAGGCTCACATGATGGAGAATCTTTGGGTGTTGCTGAAGCCCTCACTGAATTGAAGAAGCAACCAGGTTTTGATACATCTCTTGTTACTCCTACAAATTTAAACTTGTATTTTACAGCTATGTTGGAACAATTTACAAGAGACGCTGAGACAAGTAAGTTGGGCGTTGACAAGCAAAATTTGAACGCTGACACACCAAGCGCTGACAAGAGTAATTTGGGCGCTGACACAAGGAATTTGAGCGTTGACAAACCTACAGATATGGTTGATGTATTCCAGTCATCAGCTATCATCAAAGAAGTGTCGTCACATGTATTACCATCATCCTTACCCATCATTGATCCATTAGATAAGGGTAAAGAATCATGGTAGAAGTAGAAGTTCCAAAGGATGCAGCACAAGTAGAGTTTGATTCAAGGTTGGCTGCACAACTTGTGGAACAAGAGATGAAGAAGGTTGGTGAATCACCATTTGTTGTCACTTCTGAGGAACAAGAAGGAAGTGATGAAGAAAGTTCAGATTCAAGTGTGATGATAATTGAACAACCAGAAAGACTTGAATATGGTGATGACTTGGCAAGGGAGAATCTTAGAGAGTTGAAATTCCAAGTAGACTTTGATATGCCAGAAGTAGTTCAGATGTACCATGCTTGGGAGAATAGAATTACGGAGAATCCAAATTTGACTATTTCAGACCAGATTTGGGGATTGGAGATTCTTCTAAGAGTTCAAAGAGACTGCAAGGTTATTCTGAAACACAAGGCTAGCAATGTTTTCTCACTGCTGAAAAGGGATAGAAGAGAGCTTTACTACATGTTACTCAGATGTCATGGAACTGGATGGACCTTCAAGAAATTACAGGGATTATCTTTTCAAGAATTAGAGTACAAGGCTTATCCATTTGGGCAAAAGTGCAGGAAATGAACACTCTGAGACTTCTTTCAGATGAAAGGAAAGAAGAACTTGAAGAAGAGATGGAGATTCAGAAGGCAATGATTGTTCCAAGGCCTTTGAAGAAGGGAGTTCCACTTGAGTTTCCTAAAGATCTAAATAAAGTGGTTCCTAGTGAAGCTGTTCTTAGAAGGAGCATCAAGCTCTCACCCATGGAAGCTTCAGATATGGTACAAGTGTTACCTCTTGATGCCAGAAACCCTATCATAAGCTGTGAAGAAGATGCAAGTGGGTTTTGGAAGATTGGCAGGTATGGGAAAGAGGTACACACATTTACTATTCTTGTGTCTCTCTTTGCAAGTATGGATAGAGATGACTTGGTAGACCTTTGGAGGTTGTTGGTGGCCAAGTATGAGACTGAAGCTCCTACTTCAGTCAATGGAATAAAACTATGGTTAACATTCAAGAGAATGTGTGGACCAAAAGAAGAAGATCCTACTATTTGGAAGGATCTTGAGGATGATATCAGTGGTCTTCAATGGCGTTTGTATTCAGCTGCTGGTGTGTATTACTTGAGCTCTACAAAGTTTGCTGAGTATCTTCTTGTAGATGCTCAGTATCCCATGTCCAAAGAAGTTTTGGACAAGACGAAGACAACACAGCTGGAGATTGACTATTCAAGTGACGTGGCCAAAGATTTGATTAGGCATGTTTATTACCAATATAATAAGATTTGTAAGATTCCTCCTAGTTCTTAATTTTTATTCAGAAACTTGATTACTAGAGTAGATATCAAGTTTAGGGGAGGATTGTTGGGAATAAAATGTAGCCAGTCCACTTGAGCGCTGACAAGAGGAAAACAAGCGTTGATAAGAAGAAAACAAACGCTGACAGATCAAGCGTTGACAGGAAGAAGTCAAGCGTTGATAGGTTGAAGACAAGCATTGATAGAAAGATATGGTCTACACGTATTATGTTTCTAGTTTGTTTCTAGTAAAGATAGGATCAACATTGTATTTTCTATAATTATCTTTACCTAGAATAGTTGATACGTAGACTCTTGTACAAGGCTTCTTATGTCTATAAAAGAAGACCTTTAGGTTATGTTTCATAATAAGTTTTCATACGTTAAAACACTTTCATTGTAAGCAAGTTCGTTATTATCAATCAAGTGAAAGTTTGTTTTACATCCTTTGTGTGTTCTTGTTTAAGTGTTAATTCTGCATAACACTTAGATTACTTTATACATTAACAAAGTTTCTCTACGTGTATAACTTGATCTAATCTCGTTTGCACAAGCTAAATCGATCTAAGTTTGGGATCAACATTATTCTTTTCACCAATAAACATACGCCACGTGTCACACTCGAGCCCAGATCATGGATATCGATAGAGTGAGTTTCATGAGAAGTGTTCAACATGAAAAGTGATCGCAAGAGGAAGACGAAGCCATTCCAAGCAACCAATTAAACTGAAATCCATCCAACAAGAAACTCCCAATTGTGTTCTTTATCAGCAGATTTCAATTAACAACTTCAGGCCATGTGGAAGCTAGGGATTGGTTCCTATACGTCACTCATCCTCACCAACACTCAAATGCACTCTATAAATACCCCCAGATGTCTTCATTATTTGATGTGGTAGAAAAGTGTGAAAACACACATACTTTTAATCTCTCTCACTTTTCAGTTAGCATTTCAGTTAGGAACTCCTCTCAAGTGTCTGACAAACACTTGAGAGAGCTAGTTAGCCTTGGTAACCGTTTTGTAACAAGAATTCCCCATTAATGAAAGTTCATTTTTCCTAATCTATATTTCACTCTCATTTTTACTGCAATCTTCTATCCTATTGATATTGTGATTGATCTTGTTCTTCATATTGAACAATGAGATGATTTGAGTTCTGTTTTGAAGCTTTTTCATGTTTAGAATTGTTCTTAACTCACAGCCATTGCCAGTATCTTGATCAGACACTTGTAGCAGGGTGATCAGATGATGATGATGGTGATTGATGAGTTGTAGTTGTAGTAGATGACAGAGTTGGTGGTGGTTAGAGGTTAAGTGAGCTCAGCGCTCTACTTCATCCCCAAAGTAGCCTACAATCATTCTCATAATTTTTTCCTTATTGATTTCCTCTCAAAAAAGTATATTGCATGCTATTTCTTGCTTTTTAGTGTAACAAACCTTTAGATGCCTGATTCTTGTTTACTTTCAGTTACTTGATTTGAGTTGAATGCTAGCTTTCATTGATTGATAGCTTATCATAGTTTCATAGCTTTAATTTTGTGCTTATTCTGTTAAGTAGTGTTTGGATCAGAGTAGAATTCTTGATTTAGTTGTTGTAAGTAGTTATTTTGAGCCTATACTCATTCACTAGACCAGTACAAGTAATTTTGTAAGCCTTTGTAGTCAACCACATAGTCAAACATGCAATCTGCTATAAAACTCTTTGGGTCATTTTCATCAGTCAAAACAAGCTAGATTCAATCACTTGCCATTTCTTTGTTAGTGAGTTTTAGGAGCTGAATTTTGTTGCTGAGTGAAGTTCATAGTATAAGCTTTCTATACAACTAAGGTAGACAATACAATTTTCATAAATAAGCTAGAAATCAGCTCTTGAATAAGCTGCTTATCAAATGTCAGTTTATGTAACAAGGCCTTAACTGTTTAGCATTTCTCATAAATCCACTTCATAAAACTTGTGATTTTATTGCATATTATTGTTCCCAAAGTATTTCTAAGGAGATTTGGAAGTTTTAAGCTTTTTGCAAAATTTTGGTCAACGAAAGTCAAATAAGCCATTTTGCTTAATTCAACATTCCATCTTTTTTTCTTGATGAAATTTGATAATTCTTGACATCCCCTTCTTCTATAAGCCTATTCTATCATTTTCATTAGAAAAATCGACTTGTGCCTGTCTAGATAAGCTGGTAGCTTATTTTGAGCTTATTCCAATAAGCTAACTTTTGATCTAGGTTGTTTTAGCTTATTTCCTTTAAGCTATCTAGGTATAATTCAATTTTATGACTTTTGAAACAAACTAGAGCTTTTAATGTTGAGTAATAAGCTCAAACGAGCTTATTGAACTAGTTAGCCCCTTTTTATTAAAAACTTAGTTTTAATTGCAGTTTGGTCCCTAATCTTTAGGGAATTGGTTAATCAGCTTTTAAATAGAACTTTTTTAGGGTTTGTACTATTTGGTCCCTGGAATTTGGATTTGTTACAATTTAGTTTGGTAGTTTTCAAATTTGTTACATATTTGTTATAGTTTGTTAGAATTTACATTTTCAGTCATTTTAATTTCAGAATTTACATTTTTAGTCCTTGCACTTTACATATTTTACATTTTGATCAGTTTTATCATTTGTGCATTAAATACTTGTATACTTTGCTTTAATTGTGGTAAATGCACTTTATATTAGAATAGTATGGATAGATAGCTATAATATTTTTACCATTTTTTTACGTGCTTTGTTGAAATAGACCTAGATTACCAACAAGCATACAAAATCTAAAACCAAATCGAAATCTTTTGGACAATCAATTCGTTTTGAGTTTTGAGTCACCAATCTTTGATATACCAATCTATGATGATTATGGTGATGAGGAGGGTTCTATCATTGATGAGAGTGATGAGTTTCTTGAGGTTGATACACCTCTTGAGTACATTCTTGTATATCTTGATAAGGAGGGAGACATACTCTTTCTAGATTCTTTATTGCATGAAGATACCTTGCTTTCTCTCCTTCCCACCTCGGCCTTTCAAAGTGACAAAGAAAAGCAAGCCATGATGGTTTCTTCCAAGAGTTTGTTGACACCCGTTGTTCCATAACCTTTCTCTCAAGAGGTGACATATAAGGGGGAATCTTCTAAGGCTACCACCACTTGTTGTTTTCCCATTAATAACTAGGTTTTCACTTAGTTATAAAAAGAGTTATCGTCCGATCTTTTCGAATTGATTACCGTTAATTAGTGCTACTCAGTCGTTCTTGGTGGAAAAATAAATGTTTTGGTTGATTATCTATTTTAAACTAAAAGCAAATATGAATATGTCGTTGAGTAAAAATAAAGCTTTAAAAATTAAACTAAAAATTACTAGACAAACACTTGGTAAAAATAGAGATTTCGGGAAGCGTACAATATTTGGAAATTAAACGCATGAATTTAAAACTTGAAAACTTTGTAAAACTAAAACTTAAAACCAAATTAAAAATAAGAAATAATCCCAGTCGGAATGCCTTATCGGAATCCAGTCGGAATAACGCGTCAGAATGTGATCGGAATATGCCAAAAAGGAATATGATCGGAATGTTGGTAATCGGAAAGCAATCGGAATATCAAACTATCCCCTCCATCGGAATATAAGAAAAAGGAACAATCGGAATACTTGAAATCATGGCCAATCGGAATGTCAAACAAGTATCCTCGTCGGAATCCAGATTGGAATCCCAATCGGAATTATAAAACCCTTTTCCGATCCTAAGATCGGAATAAATGAAGCTGATCCGAATACTGGGCTAATCGGAATACGCAATCGGAAAGGGGTTTTACCCTTTTCCGATGACTCTAAAATTCGTAATAAGCTAAGTTTAAAAGCTAATTTTTAATAAGCTCAAACCAAACTTAACCGAATCTTTAAAGAAATTTACTAAATAAGCACAAATAAGAACTTTTTTAAACTTTAAATAAGCAAAACTTTTAAAATCAAATCATAAAAAGATTAAACTTTAAGAAAACTTAAAAAGTAAATAAGCTAAACACAAACTAAGTCAATAAGCATGAAAAGCTCAAAACTTAATCCGTATTAAAACTTGGAGATGAATAAAAAGATAAACTTTTTATTCACATAAGCATCAAGATGAAACAAAATCGAAGATTATCACTAATCAAGATCAAAATAAAGAAAGGTAGAAGAAGATTAAAGATAAGAAACTTAACTTGAACTTATAGATTAATGATTACAAAATACAAGATCAAATTAAAGCTTAAACATGAAAAGAAAGAAAAGATGAAGTTCTAGTGAGAGAAAGATAAACACTTTCTCTCTCTAAAAATTAAACTAAAGAAAGAAAAATAATCTAGCTAACACCCTCCTAATGTGTCATTAGGAGGGTATTTATAAGAGATGGGGAGGTGCATGTGATTCCTTCTTTCTTTCTTTCTTCTCGACTCAATTTAAATTCTTTGTCTTTCTCGACGTCGTCTCGGGATTTGTCGATGTAAATTGAACTTGTCTTCTAATTTTCTTCTATAATTAGACTTGAGTTCTTCGACTTCATTAAACTTTCGTCTTTAGACTTTTTCTTCGATAAATCTTCAGAATAGGCCTTGGACATCCGTTCTTTTTGCACTCTTGATCTTTTGACTTTGTCTTTTCTCATTTTCTTCGATAAAAGCCCGTGATAGCCCACGTTTTCTTCTTTTTTTCATCGTTTGGTCCTAAAACACAATAAAAACACAAACCACGCATAATTCTGACTTTTACGACATAAAATATACGTTTTGGTCTTGTTATTATTGGAAATAAGTGGTAAAAGGATAAGTATTTTCACACTTATTACCCATAAAGGAAAGGATTTTTGATCCTGGTATAGAGATTGATAAACCAACTCAGTATCCTCCTGATGCAATAAAAGGAAAACTTGTGGGAGATTTTAGAGTATCACCTCATCATCCTTTGGAGAATTTATGGGAAACACTTATGGAGAAGGACACCTCACCCACCTCACCATTGCATGGGATGTTTCTTTTTGGATTGTGTTATAAGTGGGATGGCAATTATGTATTTGATCCGGGTGGATATTTATGGAGTTTTGTATATTTGAAAACTTGTTTTACCTTATCATGGAGTTTTTTCTTAAAAAGAGTAAATCTTTTACTCTTCATGATACGTTTTCCATAGACACTTTAAGTGTGGGATGAGTCGAGCTAGAGACTCCATAAATCAAGCTTGAATAACTAGGCTTAGATCTTTTAGACTAGAGTGTGGTAGGATAGTAATAAAGGGTATATAGATGAGCATAAGTGTCGGGGGGATGCCTCTGTTTTGTCTTCTTGATGTTTGTAGGGTTGCTCTCTCTCATTGCATGCATTGGAGCTTATGGAAGAGGCCCTTGTATCGGGTTCACTTTGTTACTATTGTGATTTTTAAACCACATTGTGCTTAAAATGAATTCACTATTGTAGACCTTTCCTTAGATTGGGTTAAGCAAAGTTAGCAATGTCATAAGTGTAGGGGAGTTTACTCCAATACTGTTAAACATTAAGGACAATGTTTATCTCAAGCGTAGGGGGTCTTCTATCGAAGTGACCTTACCTAGAAAATTGTCATTGACTTCATGATAACTTGGAAATTAATTGTTCAAACATTTTTCAAATTTTTTATCTACTTTGGCCACAAAAAATATGCATTCATAATTTTTGCATTAATCATTTTTCATTTGCATAACACATTTGCATTGTATATATTCTTCTTTTATTTTTCATCAAAAATATATAAAAAGAAAAAAAAATATAATAAAGGATATGGTTTAACAAATTTAGACTTCTTTGACATATTAGGCCCGCCATGGATACTTTGACTCAACCTGAGTTTTCTTATCTAAGCATTCTCTAGCTAGTAGCCTTAACCATGTATACCTTTATTGGTTTATTAGGCTAAGCATCCATTAGTCTCATTATTTGAGATTTTAAACTGTGGAGAACGAGAGATGATAGAGTTTGAAGTAAGTGTTAAGGGCTAGATAAACCTCATATTAATTAATTGTGGCTTTTATATCCCCTTTCGTAACCTTTACTTTCTTGTCAACGCATGTATGTATTGTTAATAAATAATCAAGTACGGTTTTAATTGGTTTGTAGTCTCTTATACATTTTTGACTAATCATTCGTGGTTGGTATAAGTACGTCTTAAAATTCTAAGTTAGAGCGTTTTATGTGTACTAGACTTATGAAATGCTTAATACTTAGCGGGTGTTTTTCCTTTTATTCTTTTTAATTTTCTTTGCGAGGAATAAAGAAAAATAAGAGCGGCTTATAAAAAAAATTGAGTGGCTAGAAAAAAAAAGAAAAAGAAAAAGAAAAAAAATAATTATACAAGACTCCCAAAAGGGACAGTGAAGTGTTAATTATAGTAGCTATTGAATTCCAATATTACTCTCACAAGGGTTGCGGGGATTTGATAGTTTCTCCAATCCAATATTACCTTGACGGGTTGTAGGATTGAAGATCCAAGGTCTCAAAAAGGCGGCGGATATAAATTATTGCGTGAGTTTTATTTTTCTTTTCTTAGCGAGTGTGTAGCTACTTATTAATGCATGACATAAGGATCTTACACATAAAACGAATGACTTATTATTTTGGGTCGGACTTATATTAATTGTGGGCGGTTTTTCAAGTAATGGACAAGATGGTTACTTAGGATTAAAACCGTGCTTCCTTATATTGAGATTTTACACTTCTTATATTTCACGCATTAAATAATGACAAATTTGCCCTCAAGCAATTTGCTCAAATAAGAACCGGTCTTAGAGGCATAATAAGTGGGGGTATAATAGTAACACAATTAATCTATATGTATAAGTCGATGCACTTTCACTTATGGATAACAATGATCTTGTTTTTAAGCTTGGTATGGGGAAAGTGAAACTTGAGGTTGATAAGTGTTCATGGTACCAAAGCCCTAATTAAAGTCCTTGATTTCTTTATGAGTTACTTCCATCAAAACCATTTCAAGAAAAATCCAAAAATATATAAATAGAATTGTTTTCCTTTGCATTGCATTGTATAAATCAAAATCATGCATCATATAGTGTAGAGTAGTGTAAATGCATTCCATATTGGGCAAGGTATATTAATTATGAGAAAAGTGTAAAATGGTGCTTTAAAATGTGGCATTGCATGAGGTCATGGCATTGATCAAGTGTAGGGGATTTGATATGAATGAAATCTCATATCAATTATATCATAATTAACCCTAAAACACAAAGCAAAATACCGGATTTTGATTTATAAAAGCAGTATTACGGGTATACTTTGTTGTTTGTGCTTGTTTAGGTAAAAAGATACAAATATGAAGCAAACAAGGAAATTAAGCCTTTATTGATTAAGAAAAGACAAAAGGAGGATGGACAGTGACAAGTCAATCTGTAAAACTCGTATTTAAAATACAAGAACCTTGAACATACACAGTGTCAGTTTTAATAAAATCGTGAAGTAATTTAATTATTCAGAAAATAATTAACACTTGTATACAAGTAATAATAGTATTCAGTATTACGTAGGTACTTGGTTCAGAAAATAAACTACGTTTCAGAAAATTAAAACACGAGAAATATAAATACATTTCAAAACGAGATTTCTAGTGCGAGTTTTGCGTATATAATTAAAACACAAGGTAAAAACAGAAAATGGGTTACTAGTATTTTGGGCCGGATTCTATTGAAACAAAAAAAGGAAACTGGGCCTTGAGCCTAGTATATGTTTTAACACAAAATAAAGACCGGGGGTGTCCCTTTCTCTCTTCCAGCGAGCAAAAAAAAACAACAGAAATATTAAGAAAACCCTAGCTGGGTCATAGCAGCCGCCGTTTTTCGGCAACCAACTCCAACCGCCGCCACCCACCACATCACCACAACGACACCACCTCCATGACCACCATCTACCCAACCATGAAGTACCACAAGATTTATCACCATTTACAGCCGTCACACGTCACCATCATATTCCTAGCCATCAACCTCCTCGACCTCGCAACGTATTCGTCATCAACACACTAGCAGGTGTGGTGGTTTCTCCCAACAGCAGGTTGCGTTTGGTTCAACAGCACCAACAGCAGGTGCGTTTGGTTATTAGAATACCATCAGAGGGAGGGGTGTTCGTGTGTTGTTATCATCAGAAACCACAACAAATGTGGTGGATTTAATGGCAACAGCCATCGGGTTTTGTCGCAGCAGCCGAATAAAGGGTGTTTGGATCTGATGATAGTGTCTAACAGGGGCATTTGGTACTTTAATATGCTGATAAGGCTGTGTTTGGGTCTGCAGTAGCAGTCAGGGGTGTTTGGGACTGTCAGGGGTGTTTGGGTATACTAGCAGTGGGAATTTTATACAAACAGTGGGAATTTTATACAAACTGTGGGAATTTTATACATACAGTGGGAACTTGATACTAGCAGTGGGAATAACGTGAGAACGGTAGCCAGTGATGACCACGATGTGGGCCGGTTGTGTTTAACCCGAGACACGAGCGTCTCGGGGAAGGATTTTAACATGGGTTTCGGGGTCTCGCGTGTAATTATGAAATACGAGGTTATCTTAATATTTTATTACATCATCTTATAAAATTAGTTTTATAAATAAATAAATCAAGTAGTTTTGTTTTATTAATTTAATTAGTAAAATTTAATTGATATTGTTTTTATCATTTAAATTATTTAAAACGCGTGATTTAATTCATGATTATTTTTTAAAGAAACGAATTTAGAAACCTATCTAATTTAGGAAAACTTTCTATTTTCAGCAGGTTACTATTTATAGTAATATCGTAAATATTAGAATACATGTTATACAATAATTAGAATTACAGGAATACACTGATCAGTAATAAAATAGAACAATTAGATTTTTCCATATTATACAGTATAGTAATACAAGAACATTGTGAATTAAACTAAGAACAGTTAAAATCAGTAATAATAAATGAATATCAGTCAACTTATTTTCGCGTCCATTATTTATGTAGTATCCGTGAAGTCGGAGTAGATCTTTCAACTTTCGTTCTTGTTTCATTACTGGACACGAGGTACGGATTTCCCGTCCTTCAGTATGGACTTTCTTCTATGCATGATTAGGATTCCCCATCTGCAGCCAAATGTTTCCCCCCGTATATGTTATAAATTATCAGTAATTATTTTAATAAGTAAGATATTGCCTGAGCTTTATATACAAGCATGACCAGTTATATGTACTAGTTACGGAGGTACCGTAACCATGACACTTGAGGCACCGGTGTCATAACTCACCTGCGGGAGAGTGATATCCCGCCGTGTTCCACTCAATTCAGCTTGGCCATTTTAATAGTATTATTAGTGGGGCGTATGGATGCATCCTAGGCTTATCAGTTTACAGTTATTAGGTGAATGTGGTGTGTGCTCTACATCCTTCACATTGGAGTTGATCCCTCCACCCAGCATATTATTTAGAGGTCACCCCTCTACAGCATGATGAGGTCATCCCTCCAGTTGTTCATGCAACAGTTGTTACAACACATGACCTATATAAGCTCTTGGCAATTAAAATACAGTAAATGCATGTTTTTAGATTTAACAGATAACAGTTCAACTTTATTATTTATAAATCAGACTTTTCAGATTATACACAGATTTCCGTTGAAACTTTACTTATCAGTCATACAGCTTCAGTAATTTATCACCTGCTTCATTTCAATATTTCTTATCATGCTTTATATCCGTTCACTGGGCGTTATGCTCAGCCGTAGTTCCTTTTCACGTTCTAACGGCAGGTACACCAGGACGCTCTTAGGATTCTGAGAGCATGTGCATTTGGATGGAAGCTATCCCGACTTCTTACTTTATGCACTTCTTATATTATTCTTCTTATTTGGACATTGTTTAGTCCTTTCCTTTAGTAATTACTTTTCAAGTTTTGAGCTTATGTTTAGATTACCGATGTTGATTCCGGTATATCCTTTATGGTCAGTTAATGTTTTAGGACATTTACCTTATGCTTTGATGACACGCCATAAATACACGTAACGGTCAATTTATCCAAGTGGGGTGTTACATAATAAAAGTCAAAGGAACTTTCTTGACAACTTTCAAAGTAGAGGGACTTAAAGTGAAAATCTGGAAAAGTCAAGAACAAAGTCAAACATGGTCAAAAGTCAATTCAACAAGTCAAAGGATCATTTGTGTTCAAGTTCAAAGCTAAAAGGACCAGAATTGTCAAGTTATGAAGATATTAGCTCAAAATTCAAATCTGCCAAGAACAAGGACTGAATTTGTGAAAATGGGATGAAGTTTCATTAGCAATTCTTGTGATATGTGAAGCAGCCAATGAGAGGCTTTCATTTGGTCAACCAGGATCACCACATCACCCTCATTTAATGGAGAGAGAGAACAAGTGGGCGTATCACAACAGTTCTTACACCAGCCAATCATATTTCATTTTTAGATAACGATCCGTGTGTTATTCTTTCCACTAATAAACATACGCCACGTGTCACACTTGAGCCCAGATCATGGATATCGATAGAGTGAGTTTCATGAGAAGTGTTCAACATGAAAAGTGATCGCAAGAGGAAGACGAAGCCATTCCAAGCAACCAATTAAACTGAAATCCATCCAACAAGAAACCCCCAATTGTGTTCTTCATCAACAGATTTCAATTAACTACTTCAGGCCACGTAGAAGCTAGGGATTGGTTCCTACACGTCACTCATCCTAACCAACACTCAAATGTATTCTATAAATACCCCTAGATGTCTTCATTATTTGATGTGGTAGAAAAGTGTGAAAACACACACACTTTTAATCTCTCTCACTTTTTAGTTAGCATTTCAGTTAGGAACTCCTCTCAAGTGTCTAACAAACACTTGAGAGAGTTAGTTAGCCTTTGTAACCATTTTGTAACAAGAATTCCCATTAATGATAGTTCATTTTTCCTAATTCTACATTTCACTCTCATTCTTACTACAATCTTCTATCCTATTGATATTGTGATTGATCTTGTTGTTCATATTGAACAAGATGAATTGAGTTCTGTTTGGAAGCTTTTTCATGTTCAGAATTGTTCTTAGCTCACAGCCATTGCCTGTATCTTGATCAGACACTTGTAGCAGTGTGATCAGATGATGATGATGGTGACTGATGAGTTGTAGTTGTGGTAAATGATAGAATTGGTGGTGGTTAGAGGCTAAGTGAGCTCAGCACTCCTCTTCATCCCCAAAGTAACCTACAATCATTCTCATAAGTTTTTCCTTATTGATTTCCTCTCAAAAAAGTATACTGCATGCTATTTCTTGCTTTTTAGTGTAACAAACTTTTTGTTGCCTGCTTCTTGTTTACTTTCAGTTACTTGATTTGAGTTGAATGCTAGTTTTCATTGATTGATAGCTTATCATAGTTTCATAGCTTTAGTTTTGTGCTAATTCTGTTAAGTAGTGTTTGGATCAGAGTATAATTCTTGATTCAGTTGTTGTAAGTAGTTGTTTTGAGCTTATACTCATTCACCAGACCAGTACAAGTAATTTTGAAAGCCTTTGTAGTCAACCACATAGTCAAACAGGCAATCTGCTATAAAACTCTTTGGGTCATTTTCATTAGTTAAAACAATCTAGATTCAATCACTTGCCATTTCTTTGTTAGTGAGTTTTAGGAGCTGAATTTTGTTGCTGAGTGAAGTTCATAGTATAAGCTTTCTATACAACTAAGGTAGACAATATTGTTTTCAGAAATAAGCTAGAAATCAGCTCTTGAATAAGCTGCTTATCAAATGTTAGTTTCTATAACAAGGCCTTAACTGTTTAGCACTTCTCATAAATCCACTTCATAAAACTTCTGATTTTATTGCATATTATTATTCCCAAAGTGTTTCTAAGGAGATTTGGAAGTTTTCAGCTTTTTGCAAAATTTTGGTCAACGAAAATCAAATAAGCCATTTTGCTTAATTCAACATTCCAGCTTTTTTTCTTGATGAAATTTGATAATTCTTGACATCCCCTTCTTCTATAAGCCTATTCTATCATTTTTCATTAGAAAAATCAACTTGTGTCTGTCTAGATAAGCTGGTAGCTTATTTTGAGCTTATTCCAATAAGCTAACTTTTGATCTATTGTTTTAGCTTATTCCTTTAAGCTGTCTATGTATAATTCAATTTTAAGACTTTTGAAACAAACTAGAGCTTTTAATGTTAAGTAATAAGCTCAAACGAGCTTATTGAACTAGTTAGCCCGTTTTTATTAAAAACTTAGTTTTAACTGCAGTTTGGTCCCTAATCTTTAGGGATGTGGTTAATCAGCTTTTAAGTAGAACTTTTTTAGGGTTTGCACTATTTGGTCCCTAGAATTTGGATTTGTTGCAATTCAGTTTGGTAGTTTTCAAATTTGTTGCATATTTTTTATAGTTTGTTAGAATTTACATTTTTAGTCCTTTTGATTTCAAAATTTACATTTTTAGTCCTTGTACATTACATATTTTACATTTTGATCATTTTGATCATTTGTGCATTAAATACATGTACACTTTGCTTTAATTTTGGTAAATGCACTTTATTTTAGAATAGTATGGATACATAACTATAATATTTTTACCATTTTTTACGTGCTTTGTTGAAATAGACCTAGATTACCAACAATCATACAAAATCTAAAACCAAAAACAATTTGTAAACTTGAAATCTTTTGGACAATCAATTCGTTTTGAGTTGGGAATTACGATGTAAAAAGTGAAATATTAGGCGGATGTAGAATGTTTGAATGAGATTGATGAAAGTGATTTTGAACAAGAAGATACAGCCCACATGGAGCAAGAGGTGGACATGCACGATTTTTATTTTGATTTTGATATACACATTCAAAATATACAAAAAAAACATGTTATGAATGAAGACTTTGAATATGACACTATGGTTGAAAACATGGACATGGACGATTTTGGAAGCTATGATCCAAGTGAGAATGAGTTGTTTGGTAAATGGAAGAGAAGGCTGAAAGCACTTAACGTAGACTACCACAAAACGAATGATGTAACTGTGAACTTATACACAGGCAAGGAATACACATCTAGAAAGGAGATACATGAAGACATAAAAAGGTATTTCATCTAGAGTAGGATAATGGTTGCAGTCAAGAAGTGCGATAAAACTAGGATTAGATCTGTTTATCATGGTACTGTGTTATGTCCTGGCCATACGATAGGAGTTGGTCAAGATGATACAGACCCTTGGATGGATGTTGTTCAAGATGATTTAGTCCCTTCAGATAATCTTTGTAGTTTAGAATTGAAGGGAAAAAATGTTGAAACAACAAACTTGTATGGTCAAAAGGTCTGGAAGAAACCTATGTGTAAATGGTCCCTACACGCATCCAAAACCCAAAACGATAAATCTTGAACTATCAAAACATTCACCGACGATCATCAATGCTCCCAATCAAGAAAAATTCTGCTTTGTAATTCACGATTTCTATCTAAAGAGGTAACCAAATTCCTTGTATCAAACCGTAAGATCCCAATCCATACTCTACATGTTCTTTTAGAAAAAAATACGATATCAAACTCTTCGTTGATAAGGTTTCCCAAGCAAGACGATTTGCCATGAAAACATTAGAGGGTGATTATGAAGAGCAATATAGAAAACTGAGGGATTATGCGATGGAGTTGAAGCGAAAAAAACCCAGATACGACTGTCAAGACCCATGTTGAAACAGACACCGATTTAACCCTTGCTTAAAGGGGTTTTAAAACGAATTTATATATGTCTTGGTCCACCGAAATCAGGCTTTAGAGCAACTAAAAGGGAAATTCTGGGTTTGGATGGAGCATTTATTAAAGGTCCATATACTGGTCAGATCTTAATGGCTGTTGGTGTAGATGACAATAATGGTGTGTACCGGTAGCTGTAACACCCCCATTTTTACCTTAACGCAGCGGAACAAAATTTCGGGGTATTACTTCATGGAATAAAAGACACAATAATAGAAAATAACTCAAAAGAGTTTTTAAATCAACTTTATTTATTTATCATTAGTTATCATTCAAAATTAGAGATTTTAAATAAAACAACTATACATAGACTATACATCACAGGTTCCTGAGATCTAGGAAATATTTCAAGTATATATCTCTCCACATCATCCTTATGCTGCTCCATGCTATCAATTGTCAATGCCTTAGATATATGCTTAAAAGTCAACACAAAGGTTGACTGAATTCTTAGGTTTATAAATCATTTTTGAATACAAAACCCTTTTCTGGCGCAACGTTGTTATTCACCCACATAAAAATATATGTTTTATTGCACCAAGCTTATGATACTACGGCTGGACATAATTAGAAACCAACAATTGCCCTTATGTAGGAAGTCTGCCAAACTATCATGAGTTTTGCAAAATAAAGTATGCTCGTTTGGCCAATAAGGCTCTAGCAAGCGCGACCTTCCCAGACAAAGGATGTCAGTCCTCAAATAGTATAGAAAGTAGAAGGGGGGGTTAAATAATTTCTTAAATTTACTTGTTAAAGATTGTTTTTTTAAATCCTTTTCAAAAACTTAGGCTTGAGTATTTATGTGAAATCTTCTTATACACAATATGAACAAGGTATAGTGCAACTAAACTAATGATCACAAGTATAATGAATAATGAATGTAAATAGATAAGGGAAGGAAAGATCAAACCAAACACGAAGGAGTTACAGTGGTTTGGCAACGAAGCTCACTCCTCGTTCCTACTCCACTCCTCGAGTAATCCTTACTCGAGAGTTCACTAATCAACAAGCTCCTTAAGGTGGAGAAACTGTACATAAGGTCGTTTAACCAATTTCCAACTCTAAGCTAAATGTCGAGCCCTAATCTTAGCTAGGACCAATCTACACCAATATACTTTAAGGACCAAGTATTAACCTTAATACATACACATCTTCCAAATAGACACAACTACTTGGATCTTCACAATAATGACACAACAATGAATAAATAAGTTTGGATCTTCAATGGATCTTTGAGGTAGACACAACACTTCAAGGATGACAGTGTTCTTCTCTTTGCACTTTGAGAGGAAAAGAAGAGAGAGAAAGATTCACTTCTAAACGAGTAGTAATCAAACAAATGATCAAGGATTTGAGTAATTTAAGAAGTATGAAAGAATCTGGAAATGTATGTGCAAATGAGGTGAATTGAAAGTCTGAGAATGGTCCACTATTTATAAGACAAACATCCAACGGCTATTTCTGCCCGCGGTTCATTTGAAGCCCACAGTTCCTTGTCGATAAGGAACCGCTATAGCTGGTAAGGAACCGCCTGCGTAGACTCTGCTCTCTTTTGTCTTTTAGTGCATTGGTTCGAATCTGGGGATTAAAATATCCTGAAAGGATATTCCAAACCAAGATAGAATATGCCATTTTCAAATTTCAAATTTTCAAATAATTAATTTAATAAAACATTTTCTTAAAAAGAAAGTTTAATAAAAAAAACTTGTCACACTTAATAAAAAGTGAGTTTTAAGAAAAGATTAAATCCTTGATCACTTAATTAGGATGAGTACTTGTTTGTTCATACCTTAAGTAATAATGGATGAAATGAAAAATATTTGAACTCAAGAATTCGTTTTTCGTTGTTTTCGTAAATGCTTGTTTTTACATATTGTCGTAATCAAAACAAAGCGAGACCGAAAAATGCATGTAACATTTTTAGGCATCATTGCATTAACAATCTCCCCCTTTTTGATTCCGACAATACGTAAACTCAATCACTTAATAAAACAAGCTTTTTGAAGCCGAGTTTATATCATTTCTTCCCCTTTATCGAAGCAAAAAGGTTGCAAAAGTCTTTGAAGAAGAAAAGAACCGAACTTTTCAAATGCTCCCCTTTGGTGCTTACTCCCCCTTGCTTGGGGCACCAAGGAATCGATATATGGTGACTAGCTACATAGAAGGGTTAGTAGTAGAAAAGAGGCACCCAACAAGATATAGCAAAGGTCACAAAAAAATTAAAAGAAGTAAAGATCCAAGATAAGTCATGTTAAAAGGAAACTTGATAAAAGATACAAGGAAATAAATCATACAAAGATGTACGAGAAATAAAACAATCCAAAAGAAAAGCATAAATCTAATCCTAGTTAAACTATAACTCTAAGATTTGCTTGAACTAGATGTCTTGAAGATAAGCAACCAATGCTTAGATAAAAGACAAGGTAGTGGCGGAAGGAGGTGGTGGTGGCTTGGTAGAGATCTCATAGTCATAGTAAAGAGAAGATTTGACTAAGAGACTATTGATGTAATTCAGCTCTTCATAGATATGAGCCATATCAAGATGCTGATATTGACAACAATGACAATATGTTCCATGATGCATGACATTATCATGTGAAGGAGGAAGAACACTAAAGGCTAGTGGTGGAAGATAAGAAGTTCCACAATCAACATTCTTAGAAGAAGAAGAGATGTGATTTTGAGTGTTCTTGGGTGAATTAGGATTGAAAGCAATTGGAGAAAATGGAGGAGAATCAAAGCTTTCATTTGGAGAATAAGAAATTTTGATTTGAGAAAGGATGCAAAATGCTTAAGGTTAAATATAAAAATCCCAAGATATTTTGGGGGTGGTCAAAGGGTTGAAACAAAGATTCCAAAAAGTGTTGGAACAATTTTGGAGTTTCAGGAATACCCGAAAGTAAAGGTACTGGGTGCGGTTCTTTATCTACCCTGGCGGTTCCTTATCAATAAGGAGTCGCGGTCTTAATGAAGAACCACCCACAGTGGGTTGAGTTTGGTGATGAGGGAGGATTTTCCAATTCAACAAATCCTATTTTTCTAGTCTAACTAATCATGGAGATATGCTTAGAAGCAAGGATAGACAAAGAAGACACAGAAGAACTCACGAAACAAGGTTTTGACCAAAATACATGTATTTTATAGAAATTTGATGTAAGAGGTGTGTAGAACTAGACAAAAAGTCATGACACAATGATCCTCCATAGTTCTCTTTTGTTCTTGCTATATTTGAGAGACCCATAATTATGTAAGCTCATTATGAATAGCAAGAAGCTATGAAAAATGTTTTTAGATTGAATTAACAATGCAAAATTTCTCGACCATTTTCGAAAGAACTTTGAGAATTTTGAAAAAGAGAAGAGAATATTTTCAAAAAGAGTTTGCGATACCCAAAAGCTCAAAGAAAGAAAAGACTCAAAAGAGAAAAAGACTCAATTAATTAAAATGCGCAATTAAGGAATATGTTCCATTAAACCTAGACCTAGACGCAAGTAATTAAAAGGTCCCCTGTTAAATGGCTTAGTGAAGATGTCGGATAAGTTTTCTACCGAGGGAACCTTCTCAATCGAAATGTTCCCCTTTTAAATATTATCCCTAAGAAAATGGTGGCGAATATCTACGTGCTTAGTTCACGAATGTTACACGGGATTCTTGCTAAGGTCTATTGCACCCTTATTGTCGCACATGATGGGAACATCATCAAGAGAAATCCCGTAATAAACAAGCGCTTGCTTCATCCATAGAGCATCTTGACAAGCTTTACCGGCACTTACATACTCGGCTTCCGTGGTGGATATAGCAAGAGCAGTTTGTTTCTTGGAGAACCAAGAAGTTAAACAATAACCCATGAAGGTACAAACTACACTAGTGCTTTTTCTGTCCACATAGTCTCCTGCATGATCCGAGTCCACGTAGACAATGGTTTCTACGCCGGTCCCTTTAGGATACCATAATCCTAAATGTAGAGTGCCCTTAATGTATCGGAAGATACGCTTCACCGCTTCAAGGTGAGAGGTTTTGGGAGCCTCTTGGAAGCGAGCACAAAGGCAAACACTAAACATGATATCCGGTCGATTTGCCATTAGGTACATAATATTCTCGTTTTTACGTTTTGTCTCGGTATCTTATCGAATTGATATAACTATCCAAGCTTGAGTTTATTGTTTTTGGTTGTAAAAATTAAATGGTATTTATGTCTAATTGGCACAAAGCAATTAAAAAGGTAAAAATACTCTATAATACCTACGTATACGTACTACGCTAAAACATATTACAATTACCACACTTAAACACACAAAATACAAAAATGTATAAAACAAATTTATACTACAAAATTAAATTGAAAAATACAAAATACAGAAATATATCTATAAAAGTAAAAGTACTAATTCTAGTAATTCTAAAATGAACTTTATAAAATGAAAAATCAAATTTTATAAAACTAAAAATCTAATCCTGCTGTTAAAATTAAAACTAAATCTGCTGCCTAATTTGGCTAGCCCAGATCACAAGTAAGCCCAATAAGCTTTACACTAACATCCTAGTAACTGACGTTAACATCTATTAACAGAATGGAGAAGGTTTATTAAAAGAAAGGACTTACATCTATCTAAACCAACGGGCCAACATTTAACTTCCTAACAATACAGGACTGTGAGTGTAATGTGAATATATAAGGTGAAGGATCAAACGTGTAACACTACTAAACTTTAACAAAATCATAATTTTAGAACTAGTTTGCTACATACTTCTTAAAATCAGCTATCCTAGGCTTTTAAAGAGCTTTTTGCTACAGATCCAATAAGCTATCTGTAGAATATTGATAACCTATGAATCTATGAAGGGGGTTGATGATTTCTAGAGAGAGAAAGTTAGAGAGAGAAAGTGAGAGAAACTATGTGTTATTTCATTAAGTGGAAACTAGAAAATGACAACAACCAACCCCTTTCCATGGTGGAAAGGGGTATTTATACTTCCAAGCTACATGGGCTTGGGCCGGTCCATGACAAGCCCATGGACCGGTTCTTACTTAACTTAATAAGCAACTAAACAACTATTTGTTAACTACGAGCTATTACAACATAAATAATATTGTGGAGTGACCGATACTTCTAATATACGTAAAACGTATTTCTAACAGTCTCCCCCTAAGGGAGGTCACTCCACGTTACAAAGTTCTAAACCTAGCATACTATACTAAGTCTTCGTTCTTTAGCTCGTAGTCTTTTCTTCTTTTCTTTCTTTTGTTGTGAATATGTTGGTTTGATCTTTTTGGCTTTGGCTTGAGAGCATTGTTCTTTGGCCTTTCACGTGCGATCTTTGCCTCTCTTGTGAATTTGCCTTCTCGTGACTCCATGTTCCACACACTTATGTCTTTTTGTTGAATTCTCGAAAGTTTCAGAGTTTAGTACAGTGGAAGACTTTATCTTGTACTTTCTTGAATGTTTGCTAAACTTTGATGCAGAAAAACATAAGCATGTGGGAACGACTTCTACAGGTACACCGCAACACCACCGTCTTCACTGGTACTCAGCAACGCCACCGTCTTCAATAGGTACACAGCAACGCCACCGTCTTTAACAGGTACACAGCAACGACACGAATAAAATGGCTTTGAACATTTTATTCTAATTCGGTAGCATTTTACCTCCGGTCGGTGAAGACCGTTGGACGATATTAGATATCGTACCCGTGACGGATAGTTTCAATTAAGTAACTTCCTGACAGGATTTCGCGGGTAAACCCGTTCTCTTTATTCGACCGTCCAAAGCTGACTGCGAACATAAAGAGTGAATCACTTGGATAAATTATCCTTGTGATTTGAAGCCGTCAATTCATGAAACCTGGAACAAGTGAATTTCAATTAAGATTTTCACCATCGTTGCTTTCCAGTTGTCACGAGCTCAATTCATAAAGAATCTTGCACGTTACCTACCAAGTGCTGTTTGATGTTGACACTAGAAGGATTTCCACTCGTCACTGTGGTCAATAAAGAGTCACTCTGAGTGTTCTGGCAAGATCATATGATAATGCGAAGAGGCCTGGAACGAGTTTAAGTTCAATTAAGAATTAAACCACTGTTACCTTCCAGTTTTTCACAAGATTGGTTCTAAACGAACCGCACGTGTAACCTACCATGAGCTTGTTTGATGTTGGCTCAAGCAGGATTTCCATCTTCATTGTAATACTTGCGTATTACTCGGATGTTCTGGCAATATTACAGGAATACTGCGTAGGACTCATGAAAATCTCTTACTTTTCACAGTGTGTGAGAAAGCAAGGAATAAATGGAAAGTGTCCTAATGAGACTTTTGATGATCTCTTGGCTCTAGACTCGATTGTGCGTTTTGATTTAGTGAGCGATGGATGGAGAGGAGTGCCACCTTTTCAATACCAGTCTATTCGGAGTGAATAAACCAATAGATAACGTGTTGATCTCAGTGTGATTAAAACAAATACCTTTTGAGAGATATTTGAGTTAGCTAGGAAGGGTTGTGCATTGCATCACTGGGTCCATGATGTCTTTCTTCAATACCGAGAATCATTAGCAAAAATGACCTCAATAGCATATGTATTGACCCGGTTTCTGCCTAAAGTTGTAAGGAGGGCTTCTTTCTTTACACCCTTTATCTTTACAATTCTTTTTCATTCTTCAACCCCTTCAATGCTTACCAATACGTCATCACTAGCACCTTGTTGTGATTGTTCCAGTGCTAGCTTAAGTACTTGGTCGGCATTCAGCTACGTTCACATTCTTTCTCCATCTTTCCTAGGACTTCTAATTCTATCTAGGGAATTGTCCTTGGGAAGATTCCATCGGCTCTGATGAATCATTGGACTAAACCTATTCCTACCACCCTTTTGTCACCACATTCGTCGTGAATTAAGCGTGTTTTGGGGAGGAATTGCCACCATGAAAAATCATTGAAAATCACCTAAAGTACTTGTGATATTGAAATCAAAAGTTTTGTACCTTAGGTGTTTTGTTCATCAAAAACGCTCCCCCTTAACACGTGCTTTACACATATTAAGTTGGATAATCTTTAAGTCTTTTTCATCTTTTAGCCAAGTATCACTTAAGTCTTCTTAATCCCATTTTCTCCCCTTATCCAAAATGTTAACCATTAATATTTGGGATATTGAATGGATTAACCGGTCTTTGGGTAAAAATGAAATCGATGTTTGGCCATAGAACAAGTTATTGCTCCCCCTTAAGTTAATAAGGGATAGTTGTAGTGCTTTAGTATGATATATTTTGAAAGATTTAGAATCTCGTGAGAAATTCTTGAAAAATGATCATACCTTAACACTACATCAAGCCATTAAAGCACATTATTCACAAATATACATATTCACAATTGAAAACCAATATAAAGTGGACCTGAAGTGTACGACCCATTAGATGGATCGTTGCAGTAGCTTGTGGTGCACTAAATATGGTCTTCCACCAACGAACCTTTCCAAGCTCCTCATCAATCTACGTTCACGGAGCTTTTGATCAATCTTCTTGATCACGTACTTTGCCATCTGCCGGTAACCTGGATGCCAATCCTCCGTCATCTCTGGCAAAGTCCCACCCGAGTTCAGATGCTCCAACTTTCCTCTGACTTGTAGAAGAGTCCCATCACTGTACTTATGGAGCTCACCCACCCTCATAAACTTCATCAAACCTCGACTGTTCAAGTAGAAAATGCCGTAATTCGGGACAGAAATGCCGGTATAGGGACATCTTTCTACATGTTGAGGTAGCACTTGATTCACTGGACGGGTTAGGTTAAGCTTCCTTTGATAGCTTTCGACTCCCAACTGAAGATCTTCAACTCGTGTCTTGATAACAACGCTTCGTGTGAACATACGAAGTGCTGTATTCAAAGCAATGAGATCTTCACGAGGAATATGTGTGAGTTGATCTCGGGTCATCAGAAGCAGCATATCTTCGATATCCTCAAGGCGAATGATGGAAAAATCTCCCTGCTGGATTTTGTATTCCCTGTCATCCTCCCTTTTCAAACGAATCTCCATCACATGATAGTAGCCATTCTTGGCTTCAGTTTTCATCCCTAAGATGCTGGAGATGCGGATGTCGGATCTAACGTTGCTTCCAGAATTGACTAGGCAGCAACCCCTGTACGCCCTTCGGACTCGTTCGTCCCAATGAGATGCACCTATGACAGCATACATATCATAATTACGATTTATCTTTGGGACCCAGAGTCGGTTTACCTTTTCCTCGATAAAGGGAATTGTCCCCCAGTTGGCAGCTTTCAGCAAGGTCAGGGAAGTTGCGTACTTTGATGACCCCTTCAGAAGATACACAAGATCATTGGTAACGAAGAAGTCAAGAGCAATCTGATTATCTTGAGACGGATCCATTGGAGGTGGAGCTCTTTCTGATTCATGAAGACCTGGCCGTTGAACGGTATTTAGAGCCTTCAGGATCTCATCGGCATAATACTCGAACTCCATTCGGGTTAACCGGGTTTTGGCACGAAGTCTCTTATCCTTCAGCGCTTTCTTCACCAAGGATGGAGTAACCGAAGTCTTATACTCATGAGCAAGAAATGCACATAAGTTAATCGGACTGCGGATACGGAGATACAACACATCTTTGTCAGCGTCTGTGATCGGATCATATTGTGCTGCTGCCGTGATCCAAGCCTGCGGTGGTGCAGTCTTGTCTATCTCCAACGTGTCTGCCCAGTCTCGTGTGCTTGGTTCAGGAACCGTAGATTTTTGTGCTTGTTGTAGAGGAGTAGAAGCGCGAACATCTGTTGGTTCAGTTTCAGGCATTTCGGCAGTGTCGTGAACGGGTGAGTGTTGTGCAGCTTCGGGTTCCGTTACTGATTCTGCAATCATAGGAGCAACAACAACAGGACTAATAGGGTTAGTGGTAATAGGTATAGATACAGCAATAGAAGTACCAGGAACCGAAGACGCTGTAGTAGCATTCACATCGTGGCGCCACTTCGATCGTCTTGATTCCGATGATGTTGATTTGTCCTTCTGTGCTGCATCTTTCTTGGACTTGGTTCCAGTCGTAGCAGTTTTCTTGGAGCTGGTAACCTTATCTCCCTCTTTAGGCTGTTCACCCCCATCATCATCCTTATTGTTATCCCTGTTGCTCCCCCTAGCACTCTCCTCATTCCCATCACCACCATCATCGCCATCATCATCATCATCATCATCATCATCATCGTCATCATCATCCTCATCCTTATCCTCATCATCACCCTCATCGTCATCCTTTTCCTCTTCTTCTCCTTCTTCTTCCTCTTCCTCTTCACCAGTACCCTCTTCCTGCTCACTTTCTTCCCTTTCTTCCTCAGGTAGAATGTGATAAGGTACCACACTTCCAAACGTTTTGAATAACCTATCATCCTCCATGATAGCGTCATTCAGGGATTTGTATAGAGCCCGTTGAATCCTAGACTTATCAAACGATCCAAGTTCCACGATACGAGCCTTAAGGATCTTCTTCAATTCAAAATCTGTTAACTCATAAGCAATTTTGTAGGCGGATTCTGAAGGATTGGATGACTTGATCATCAAGTTATCAGCTGCTAGCGTCTTCAATTCATCACGCAGTTTAGGCATAATGGATTCAACGGATTCTTGCACTCTTTCTTCCACAGAGGCTTCAAGTGTTTCTTTTTGCTCTTTGTATTTATCCCTCATCGCTTGAAGTCTGGTGATACGTGCAGCATGCTTATCAGCCTCAGCCTGCTTAACCCGAGCTAGTTCTTTTGCATGTGCTTTTCGAGTCAACTCCATATCTGCAGCGAACCTAGCAATCATCTCCTCTTGGGCTCTCCTAGATGCTTCTTCACTTTGAGCTCGTCTTTGTAACTCTTGGCGAAGTTCATCCATTTCTCGTTTGTGATTATCCACATGTTTATCCAACATTTCGGCCATCACCAATGCAGCCATTGCAGATGTTGCAGAGCTGCTCTGGGTTGATTGAAGAGGCTCGGTTGTTACTGCGGTACTAAGGATGGGAGTTATAGGTGGTGGAAGAAATGGTGTTGAAGCCGGTCTAGTTGGTAAGGGTTGTATTGGTGGAGGTTGAGTTGCTAAAGGTTGAGTTGACACCATGATCGTAGGAGCAACAGACTCCTTTTCCACACTTGCTGAAATAGGGATTGATGGCTCCTTCGAAGTGGAATAATTTTCAGGTGACCCAAATTCATAAACATCATCTGGTTCCTGGTACTCTTCTTCAACATTTACCCTTGCACCTGAACCACTACCGCCAGTATCTTTCCTACTCCTTTGAATTGCAATCTTCATCATTTGTTTCTCTGTCTTGTCAAGAGCAGGATCAACAACATCTTCTTCGTCACGTAAAACCATCTCATCAGCCTTACCCTTTCCCTTCTTACCCTCTGTCTTCTTCTTCTTGGTTTCGGGTTCAGGTAACGCAGCTGGTTGTTTGCGTTTACCTTTACTCTTAACCGTTGTAGACGAGTCTTCTCCAGTCTGAAGGTTTGCTTTCAGCTTCTTGATTTCTAGCTGCAGTAGCTTGTAATCAGCAGAACCTTTGATTTTCTCCGTCAGAAGATAATCAGGAATAGGACCAGGAATCACACCAATAGACGGTCCTTCATGCCTCAGATCCACAGTATCATCAGCTTCTTCAGTGTGATAACGACTTGCTGCACGCCTATCAATAGTAGCATCATTTTTCATAAAATAATTAATGATAAGCTTGATAAACCTTGGATAAGGAAAGAAATTTGTCTTCAGCTTCTTGTTCTGGAAGAGTTGAAAGGTGAATTCCTCCCATATCAACAATGCATAATCTGCATTTGCAGCTTTGTACATGCCATAGAACAGGTTTATTATAGGACTGCGCAGAGCATCATGGCCACTTGTTTTTGGTGTAAGACATCTACTGAGAATACCCATCAATGCTCTCCAAGGTTGTCCTACTTTAGCAGTCGTAAACTCAGACGCAACTCGTATTTCCGGACATCCAAGAGCGTCAAATAACTCCATGAGTTCATCTTTAGTAGGATCCCTCGAGAATGACATGCCTTTGGGTGTATCCCGTATACCAAAAATCTTACGGAAGTCTGAAACTGTGAGCGTCTGCTGCTTGTTGTCGATGGTAAAAGTGATCTTGTTCGAGGTGATTTCCTTGGTAGCCCAAAATTCATACATATACTCATAAGGCACCGAGGCACTAATTCTCAAAGCATTCTTAAAGTGGGATTGATCAAGGATTGCGATGGCTACTTTAAATCCATGGTGAGTGGATTTTGAGACTTGCTTCAGTCGGTGATTGTTGGGTATGAACTTAAGGGTTCGTGCTTTAGCAATAGCGGCTTCTCTAGAGTCTTGGATTGCTTGTACTGTTGGATTAGTCATTGTATCTGCTTAAGATAAGACATGAAAGGTTGATGCACAAAAACATATAGATATATATCATTCTTACTTCTAAGCATAACACATTGCATAACATAATACAACAAGTACATATAACATGCAAACAATACTAATCAAACAACTCTTCATCTGGAACTTTTCCTCATTCGGAACTTCTTCATTCGGAACATTCCTTCATTCGGAACTTCCTTCATCCGGAAGTTCTTCATCCGGAACTTCCTTCATCCGGAAGTTCTTCATTCGGAACTTCCTTCATCCGGAAGTTCTTCATTCGGAACTTCCTTCATCCGGAACATTCCTTCATTCGTAACTTCCTTCATCCGGAAATTCTTCATTCGGAACTTCCTTCATTCGGAAGTTCTTTATTCGGAACCTCCTTCATCCGGAACATTCCTTCATTCGGAACTTCCTTCATCCGGAAGTTCTTCATTCGGAACTTCCTTCATTCGGAAGTTCTTCATTTGGAACTTCCTTCATTCGGAAGTTCTTCATTCGGAACTTCTTCATTCGGAAGTTCTTCCTTCGGAACTTCTTCATTCGGAAGTTCTTTATTCGGAACTTCCTTCATTCGGAAGTCCTTCATTCGGAACTTCCTCATTCGGAAGTTTTTCAGAAAAAATCCTTCATTCGGAAGTTTTGTTCAAAATGTCCTTCATTCGGAAGTTATAACCATGTTCATCCGGAACTTTTTCAAACGAAGCTATCATGATTAATCTATGCGCGTTTGTGAGTTTCTAAGGCAATCTAAGGCAATTAAACATCATCTAATGTTAATCCGCACAAAACCCACCACAAATCCTAATCAATTACAGTTTAATTAGACACAAAATCCTAATTTGGACTTAATCTAAATAAAACTAATCGTTTACCAGGAGATAGTGAAGACTTAGACGAGTTATAAGTTTAAATATTGATGAATTTACCTTATTAAGCGAATGAACAGGATCAAAATGGATGATTAACCGAGAGATTTTAGATCTTGTGAGAGAGTTTTAACAATGGCGGCAAGTGAATAAATAAACAGTGAAAAGGAAAAAGGGGGGCGGGGGGGGGGGGGGGGGGGGGGGTTATATTTGACTAGGTCAAATTTTTTGACAAGTTTCAACAGATTGTCACCTTAAGTCCCTCCAATTTCACTCCTTTTCCTTTTTGTTTCTAACTTTTTCAATTCATTTTACCTTTCCATTGATAATTTTAGTCAACTTAATTTTACTTAGTTAAACTAAACTCGACAATCTCACCCAACTTAAGTATCGCATCCAATTAGCAAATCTCCAAGATCTAAAAGCAATGCCTATCACATAGAACGAACACAAGTCGTATTCTAAAGCAAGACCACTCAATTACCATTTAGCCATTTATTTTACACAATCACTTTTGAAAATCAATTTAATGACGAAGATGATTTTACTATTTTCTCCCCCTTAAACGATGACCCGTTTTCTGTTTAAAGAGCTGTAGTCATTGTTTAAAGAGTCAAATAGTGATGAAAGCATTTCCAATTTATATCTTGAAAAAGTTTGATTCGTGGTGTCAATAAGATTTCTCTTATTTTAAAAAATTAATGCACTGAGACGTACACAAATTCGTGTTAGACCAAGTTGTAAAGTAAACTTGATCCCTTTGCATGATTTGGCTTGTAAATCACGCCCGAGAAAATTAATTCCCGTTCTGAGCCAACGTTTTCCAAGGAAATACGTGACTTTAATATGAAAACCGGGTTGCAGTCAGAAATAACTACAAGCCATTTTGAGCATGTTTTAAAAGTTTGAACTTCTGCTCGAACTTTATTTACAACCCCGTGTCATTATTGAATGACATTTCTAGGTTCGTAAATATTATCGATTCCAGAAGACATGCTTGTTTTATCAAAACATTTTTGAACACACAATTTTGAAAGATTTAGAAAAACCTTTTGAGAAATTCTCGAAAAATTGTGTTCAAAGTTTTGAAAACCAATTACTTGAGCTTAAGATTTGGAATATCTTAGGAAGCTCAAGTCCGAGAAGTTGTAAACTTCTCGTTGTTAAGGATAAGTTTATCATCGGCGATAAACTTTCCTTTTATCTGAAGAACGAGTCCTAAGCTGACATTTACTTAGAAGTCGTGTTCATGAGCTTGAAAACTTTGACTATTTTAACGGAAAGCTCATGACCGAGAAAGGTTAATTTCTCGTTACGAGGAAAAGTTCTCTTATTTAAAAGATACACTTTCCTTTCTGAGCTTAAAACTTCGAATGTTTTAATACAAGCTCATGACCGAGAAAGGTGAATTTCTCGTTAAGAGGATAAGTTATCATAAAAGATAATCTTTCCCTTATATATAAAGTTCGAGTTACAGTCTGACATTTAACTGTAAGTCATTGTGCATGAGCTTAAAAACCTCGAATGTTTTTGATATAAGCTCATGCCCGAGAAAAATTAATTTCTCGTTGTTAGGATAAGTTTACCATCGGCGATAAACTTTCCTTTCTTTGAAGAGCGAGTTATAGTCTGTGATGTGACTATAAGTCCTTGTGCATGAGCTTAAAAACGTGGAATGTTTTTAACATAAGCTCATGCCCGAGAAAAATGAATTTCTCGTTTTTAGGATAAGTCATCATCGGGATGAACTTTCCTGTCTTTGGAGATCGAGTTACAGTCTGTTATGTGACTGTAAGTCCTTGTGTAAGCTTTAACCATGAATCCCCTGAGATACTAGTTTCTCTGATATCTACTTCTTCAGCAACCAAACTCTGAGAGTGTCCTTAGTTGAACGGTATACAACGATTGGACCGCTTCGTTCTTTTGGAACATCAACTTTGGTACCTGCATTCTCATTAGGAGTTTGTATACTTTTACATGGGTTAGAGATATCTATTTGTGAAGCACGTGGGGGTTCACAGTTGGCTTTAATTGTGTCAGAGGTGGCCTGAGGGGATGATTCACTTGTCTTAGTTGGCAAACGTTTCCTTTTATAGAAAACCTTAAGTTCAGGCTTAAGTGATGTATCATCCTTTGCAATTTCCTCCCTAGTAGTCTTCGTAGAATCAGAGACTATCCTAGTTAAAGGGCACTCGTTTCCTACAAGAATGAAAGTTCTACCAGTGGGGTGACACTTTTTGCCAACGGGTTTGATTTTAGCAACCCACTGGGATTTAAGTCTAGCACGGGAGTTCACCTCATTAAGCAATTTTTTGATACAGGAATCATGATTTGCCGTAAAGACACATTTTCTACATGTTTTACAGGTAGCATATTTAATGTCCGAGTATTTCCTAGATGATTGATCGATGCTCCTAGGAGATGACATGCTACGGTTAGTAGTGTTGGGTAATCTAGAAGGCATCTGACTAGGTTGGACATTACTATCTCTTACATGTGTCTTTTGAATAGCTTCCCTTTGACCAAAATCATGGCGCACATTAGTTGAACTAGTTCTAGGCGTGTTCATTGAACTATTCTTAGAGAAACTATGGGCAATCATGTGATGAGGTCTTGCTAAAACTGATTTAGTCACATTAGGCCTAGTTGGTGGAGTGACTGTTCTAGAAGTATGTCCCAAATCAACTTGGGAGGCAAACCGCGGTCTCGAGGATTGTGGTCGCTCGGATCTAAATGCAGTAGGTTGTCTGACAATCGGTTGTCTGACGAACTGATTTGTAGGCGGTTTCCCCAAGATTGATGGTTTTTCAAGCTTAGTGTCCACACTAGGTCCTTTACGTTTCCTTAACTCGTTTTTCAACGCAGCTATAGCAAAAACCTTTTCCTGTACTTGGGCCTTTAAAGTCTCATTCTCTTTGAGCAAGTTATCTTGGGATGCCAACTTAGATTCAAGCAGTTGAATTTGTTTTAAAAGATTATCTTTTTCAGCTTTAGAATCTAGAACAGTTTGATCCAATTTTCTTTCAAGAACAACGTTTGACTTTTCAAGTTTTTCAAAGTATGTTTCAAATTTGTCCGTTTTCTTAGAAAATTCAAGTTTGGCATCCTCAAGATCTTTTGATTGTTGAGCTACGATCGTTTCGAGCTCTTTAATCTTGGAATCAGAATCAGTTAACGAAGCAGTTATAATACAATTATCATGATGTACTATAGCATTCTGAATAATCTCTCCCCCATTATGACTTACATCGGATGAATCAGAAGTGGTATTGCTATCACTCGTTTCCATCCCATGTTTGTCATAATTAGGTTCAGAATTCTCAATATGCGGCATATCATCAGCATATACATCATAAACAACATTACATTGTACCATGTTTGCAGGCTCTGCGTCATAAATGGGTAAGGTGTCATCAAGAGAAATCTCGTGAACATTCCCTGACGTGCCACTGGCATCATGTTGTCCTCCTGATTCTGTGCTCTTGGCATCGTTAGGCTCCAAGTTTTCAACCGTATGACCAGTTTTCTCTTGCATCGAAGAGTCTTGCACTCCATTATCATACCCTTGCTGAAGTCGAGATCTTTCATAAATCGAAGACGAGACCGAGGTCATGAGTTTCAATATTGTATCACGAAAAACTCGAAGCTCGGTACGTGTATCTCGAAGAAATGATTGGCAAAGCATCAAACTTTCAGACTTGATGAGATTAAATTGGAGGAAAGGCGTGAGTTGTGTCACAAGAGCCTTATAAGAAAGTGCCGATGCAGAGTGATTAAAGTTGTCATGGTTGAGTTGCTCTGCTAGTTCGGTCAAAGTGGTGAAAATTGAGTCGATGAATATATGACGATCTTGTCCAAAGATTGTCACAAATTCACTCCCTCCTTGAATCCTTGAAAGAGTGACAAGATGAGACTGAAGCATTTGAAATGAAGTTATACCACTTTCTCTCGCGTTGGCTTGCACTTTATGTAATTCTCCCTTGTTCGATGTCGAATTCAAGAAATCCATTGAAAGTCGATGAATGACAACTCAATTGGCAGCTCAAGAAATTTTTTGTCGACTCAACCGTTTGATAAAACAAATCGGAATTCAATACTCCCTAACACGTCACTTTAACACGTTGCGATTATAACTTAATATCAAAAAGTTTTTCAAAATAAAAAAAAATAAAAAATAAAAAATTTGAAATAAAATAAAATAAAAATTAAAATAAAATTAAAATTAAAATAAAAATAGAAAGCAAACTAAAAAATGATTATCAAAATAGAAGTAATATCAAAAAATAAGAATTTTTAAAATAAAAAACGAAAATAAACGTAAAATAAAAAGCAACGTTTATAAATTGGGCAATATATATAACGTTTATATATAAAAATAATATCAAAAATAGGTTTTACAATTTCCACACACGTGTCTTTAAAAAACTTGTTTCTAGTTTTCTCCGTCACATTTAAATAAATAAAGATACTCGCCAGGCCTAGTTTACTCCGCCCAGTCAACTCTGTTCCCAAGTTCTAGATAAATCCGCCCCACAATAATACACAAACCTAATCTCTCTTCTCTCTCTCACATTAACGAAATCAAGACTCCTTCCTCCCCAAAACTCTCTCTCCCACATACAAAGCTCTCAAACCTCCGTAAGCACAATTGAACCATCTATTCATCAAAACAGTTGAACCAATCACCACTTGAAACCAATCTCAATAAACCATATAATCTTCAACCGAATCATTCAAAATGGGCTTCAAGATCAATAAACTTGGTCTCGGGTAGGTTTTTTTTTTTTATTTGTTTTATGTTGAGTCCCTCTTCTTCTGTAGCGTCTTTCTGTTTGATGTTCGAGTCGAGAGGGTGTCGGATGTGGGTGATGGAGTGGAGAGTTTTTTGGGTTTGTTTTTGTGTCGAGGTTTGTGTGGATTTGTGTGTTGGTTTGTCGAGGTTAGGGTCAGGGAGAGGAGACGAGGGTGAGTGGTCAGGATTGATGTCAAGAGAGGTAGAGTTCCTGGTGTTGAGAGGTGTGGTTTATTGTTTGGTGTCGGTTTGTTGTGATGTCGAGAGGTCAGAGATGGGTCGAGGATGGGTCGAGGGTCTGGTTGTTTTTGGTTTGGGGGTGAGCTATTGTTTGTGTCGAGGGAGAGTGAGGGGTGTCCGAGAGAGAGAGAGTCGAGAGGTGATTTTGTTTTGATGTTGAGTGAAAGTTTTCGAGGGTGTGAGGGTCTTGAGACGAGGGAGGGTGTTTTTAAGTGTGAAGTTTTTGTTTGAGACAGTAAAGAAGATTTTGTGTGTGAGTATCGAGTCGAAGGTGGGGGGTCTGTTTGGATTTAACGAGGGTGTATGAGAGGTGTAGTGTTAAGATTCTGTTGAGTCGAGAGAGGGAGTCGAGTCGTGAGGGGGAGTCTGTGAGTGTTTTAAATTGGTGTCGAGTCAAAACAAATGTTCCCGTTATGTTTGAATGGTCTTCATTCGGAACTTTGCATTCGTTCGGAAGTTTCCATTCATTCGGAACTTTCGTTCATACGGAACATTTCCTTCACCCGGAACTTTTTTCTTCACCCGGAACTTTTTTTTTTTTCACCCGGAACTTTTTCTTCACCCGGAAGTTTCGTTCACCCGGAACTTTTGGGTTTGATTCGGAACTTCTGGGTTTGATTCGGAACTTTTCGATTCAGAAATTTTCAGTTCGCCCGGAACAGGACAAAAACTGACTGACTGAAACTTGAGACCCAAAAACCTTGATTATGAAAAACCTGGATAATGAAGGACTGTAGGACTGGTATTGGACAAAAACTGAGACCCAATAGATTAAAAAATAAAGAAAAATACTGATTATATAATAATAAAAAAAATAAAGACAACTGGACAGACTCGAAACCCAGATATAATAAAAAATTATAGAAAACACAGCTTTGAGCTGGTATTGGACTGTAGGACTGATTGTAAAAAAAATAATAAAAAAAAATTATAGAAAACTATATGAAAAACTGGATAAAAAACGAAAATTGATAAACTAAAATCAATAATAATAAAAAAAAATTAAAGTGGTAAATTAAAAGTTCAATTTAAGAAATTCAAACAAAAAAGCAATTAAAATAGAAGGATTTAATCAAAAAAAATACAAAATAAAAAGAGAAAAACATAAACTTTTATAAAAAACACCAACTTTTTATAAAAACACAAACTTTTTAAGATTTGATAAAGAAATTTTTGAGTTTTATATAAAAATTTGTGATTTTTTATCTAAAAAGTAAGTAAATTTGAAGATTTGATATGATTTAACACATAAAAACACAAACTTTTTATAAAAAATACAAACTTTTTAATATTTAAGCATGATTAAATCAAAAAAACCCACCAAAATCAAAAAAGAAATAAAAGAAGAATAAACCAATCAAACCTTGGCTCTTGATACCAATTGAAGAATATTGATAACCTATGAATCTATGAAGGGGGTTGATGATTTCTAGAGAGAGAAAGTTAGAGAGAGAAAGTGAGAGAAACTATGTGTTATTTCATTAAGTGGAAACTAGAAAATGACAACAACCAACCCCTTTCCATGGTGGAAAGGGGTATTTATACTTCCAAGCTACATGGGCTTGGGCCGGTCCATGACAAGCCCATGGACCGGTTCTTACTTAACTTAATAAGCAACTAAACAACTATTTGTTAACTACGAGCTATTACAACATAAATAATATTGTGGAGTGACCGATACTTCTAATATACGTAAAACGTATTTCTAACACTATCGAATAAGAAAAGAAATAACAGTATAACTCCACACACTAAAGATTAAAGATCACAAGAAAAACGTGTTTTCAAACCTATTGAACAAAAAGAGATTCCTATACAAAATCAACACCTAAGAACTCAAAATGACCCATACAGTTTCCTATGAATTTTGCCTAATTGTCTACTGAAGTTTTACTTTAAACCAAGTAACTTCTAATGGAATATGTGCACTAACATTCCTAGTAGACCTATAAGCTAACTTGATTATTTCTAACCTGACAGATTCATCATCCTACAGCAAAGTAGCAAATCCAAACACCCTAGAACCAATTTGAGATGAAAATTAACCAAGCAAATATCTGATTTAATAGAAATTGAGTAAAACAAATAATGTCCAATAACGAGTAATTACAATGAAACAGATAGAAACAAATTGCAAACAATATTACACTACAATCAACTACCTATAAGATTTACACTACAATTGCAGAAAACTAAAAACGCTTAACCAATCATCCGAAGCCAGTCCTTTGTGGACGAAGCTTGGCGCTGAGCCGGCTTTTCAAGATCGATACAGGATTGCAATCAACTAAACTCCACGCCACTTTTCTGCTGAACTATTCTTTGGAATCAATTAAGCAAAATGCATCTATCCAATCTTGTGAATTGTTGACTTGCATAAATGTAACACCCCACTTTGATAAGTGGACCGTTACGCGTAATTATGGCGTGTCATCAAAGCATACAAGGATAAGTGTCTAAACATTACATGACCATAGGGTAAACAGGAATCAAACATCGGTTCCCAAACCTAAGCTCAAAACATAGTAAAGTAAATGAAATATAGGAAGACTTAAACAAGCACAAATATATGAAGGCAAAAGGAGAAGAAGTCTATGGCAGCTTCCATCCTATGCATGTCCTCCAAATGCTCGAGTCCGTCCTTGAGTACCTGCCGTTTTGGGACATGGAAAGGAAAGTAACGGCTGAGCAAAACGCTCAGTGCACGGATATAGACATAGTATGAATGATAAAAACATAATAAAGACTTAATAGCAGTAGAAATGTATAAGTCCTGGAAAACCTGGAACATGTTCATAAAACTGGTTTTATAGTTTGAAAAGCCTTATGTTTATCTTATGAAAACTGTTTAACATATTTTACCATTAGCCAATATAGGTCATGAAAATCCACCGTGCATGAATACTTGGAGGGGTGACCTCATCATACAAATTAGAGGGGCTGCCTCTAATTTAATATACTGGTTTGGGTAGGAGGGATCAGCTCCTTGTGAAGGATTCAAGGCACACACCACATTCACATTGAGTAATCTGCTTGAAAAACATGTAACTAGGATGCACCCATACGCCCCACATGATAAATATAATAATATGGCCAAAAGCTGAAGGGACTCCACGAGCAATCACTCCGCCGTGGGGAAGTCATAACACCAGTGCCTCTAATGTTATGGTTATGGTACCTTCATAACTAGGTGAAACTGGTCATGCATGTAGATGGCTATAGGTATTCTAAATTAAACATAAGCAAATCAAACATATAAACTTATACTACGGGGAAACAGTTGGCTGCATACGGGGAATCCTAATTAGGAAAGAATGTCCATACTAAAAGGACCGGAATCCGTACCTTATGTCCAGTGAATGAAGAAGACGAACGGAAGAGTGTCCTACTTTGGTATCACTAATGCTACATAAATACATACGTGTATAAGTATCTGATTACTACATACGTAACTGGTTATATGTCATGTCCTAGCTTATTTTATACGTTCATGTCATGTTTTACTGTTTTAAACTTTAAACTGTGTTTATCTTATATTTTGTCTATTCTGATTAAGTATTACTTGTACTTCATGTATTATTATACTTGCTGTGTAATAATAAGTAACTTTCTAAAAATAGCAGGTTTCCTAAAATAGAAAGTTTCCAAAAATAGAAAGTTACCAAAAATAGAAAGTTTCCAAAAATAGAAAGTTCCCAAAAATAGAAAGTTTCCAAAAATAGAAAGTTTCCAAAAATAGAAAGTTTCCAAAAATAGACTTACTGCTTAAAATAGATAAGTTTCTAAAGATAGAAAGTTTCCATAAATAGAATAGCTGCCTTAATTAAATAAGTTTCTAAAAATAGAAAGTTTCCATAAATAGATTAGCTGCCTTAATTAAATAAGTTTCTAAAAATAGAAAGTTTTCATAATTAGATATAAGTTGGTTAAATAAGCTAATTATATAAGCTTAAGTGTTTTCTGATTATTTTCTAAGTCATATTGATATAAGGTATAGTTTATTAATCATTACATGCAAATTAATTAAACTATAGGTTAAAAGTATTTAATTAAATATATCATGTTTTTAATTAAATAAGTTAAAATACTTAGGTTAAAACATGTATTATTAATTACTAATAATATAACCTAAGTCATGTTGATTAATAAATTATAGTCATGGTTTTTAATAATTAATTAATTATAAAGTCTAATTAAAAATAAATACATAGGTTAAAATTCATGATCTAATAATTAAATTTATAACCTAAGTCATGTTAATTAAATTAATTATGTCATGTTTTATTAATTTAATTTTTAACATATAACTATTAAAATCATAAACCTTAACATAATCAATGAACCAGATCGTGACTAGAAACCATGAACCGGACCCATAATCAACACCATACCCCGAACAGCTTTGGGGTTCCCCTTGTTTGCTGATGCCGTGGGACCCACACCACCAAACCGAGACCATGAGGTCTCGGTGGTGGTTCACAAGCCAAGCCGAGACCCCTTAGGGGTTCGGTTTAGGCGTCGGCTAGACAAACACCCCTAAAAACCCTTGTTTTGATCTACCCCATGATCATAGACATGTTTAATAAATGTTTTTAATTAGTTTTTAAAAACATCAGGATCTTATGTAATTTAATAAATCAAAACATAAAAGAAAAGGATTAAAAAGGTTATACCGAATGCGTGGATCGATCAAGGATGAACACACACGAATGCTTGCACAAAATTCAAGATCAAAAATCAAACCGAAACACCTTTTGGTGTTCTTGAAAGTGGCGGCCAAAGAGACAAAGGAGGAGGAGGAGGAAAACTTTTAGGGTTTTAATTATTTTTCTTGTTTTGTAAAAATGACACAAGATTTCTCCTTTTTCTTGTTTAGTAAAATTTGATGGGCTAAGCCCTTTTCCTTCCTAATTTCGTGGTATATGGGGCCCACATGGGGTAACCCGATCATTTTCCCTGTCTAATTAATAAGTGTGTTCTCGTGTTCGTGTATTACGTGTTTTAATTAATTATCGATCGTGAGTTAATATATTTATTCGTGTTCGTAATAAATATATATATATATATATGTAATATTAGTTTGTGATTAATTTACGTTCATGATTTCATGTTCGTATGCTCGTGATTATAATTATTATTGGAATAATTATCGTGTGTTCATAAGTAATAAATACTTATCGTGTTCTAACACGTACGTAATACTTAAAATTCTTATACGTGAAACGTAACGCGCTATAAAAGGAAAGTTCTAATCTTGTAAGTACGATCTTAAAGGCACTATTCATGGTAAAAGCATGCGGGTTTTACAACTCTTCCCCCTAAAAAGAATAATTCATCCCCGAATTATAGATAACGTAACTGAAAGAGAAACATACCCGAATCAAACTGAGAGGGTATGTAAGATAAATGAACGTACAGGTGACCTGACAGAAGGAACATGAAACGTGACATGTCTTGAAAGGACATAGAACGTGACGTGACTGAAAGGACATATCTAATTGATAAGAGAAAAATGGATAGGAAGTGCGGATGGACTTTTCCGTTTCCAAGTGGCTTCCCTCTTGGAACGGTTCCTTCACAGATCTTGACACAAAAGATAAATCTTGGTCCTCCTGTCCTTGACTTGAAATACGAAGAAATTCTTGGTGATCAACGTAAGGTAGATCCCCTAAAGTCGATCGAGTAAATAAGAATTGACGTGTAAGGCACCTGAAACGTTATCGTGCAAAACACTCTAACTTAACTGATAATTAGCAACGATGCGCGAGACATAAAGAAACGTAGTATGTGAAAAATTTTGAATGTAATACGTGAAAAATTTTGAACGTAATACGTGAAAAATTTTAAACGTGATACGTGGAAAAATTTGAACGTAATACGTGAAAAATTTTGAACGTGATACGTAGAGATATGATGAGTGTAGTATGAGTAAACATATCATGATCCATGATACGTGTAACATATCTTGATCATGATATGAGGAACGTGGAATAAACATGACATGTGAAACATATCGTGAACATAGAATATAATGGCGGTAACGCCAAACGCTACAAGGTGAGACATAGAATATGTATCTAAGGATAGGGAGTTATACTAAATTTGGGTCTGGTCTCTCAAGTTCTTGTAAAAATTCCTAGAATGAGAAAAATGAACGTAAAATCGTAAGCCGAGATGCCATCATGAACGTGAATGGTGTCATGAACGCAAGCGCGAAAGCAAGTCGTGGAATCAGAATGAAGACGTGAAGTAATTAAGGAGTAAAATTGAGAATCTTTGTCTGACCCGCTAGCTGAGGGATTACCAAGTGGTCGGATGAGCCTTGGCGTGGAATGTGTCCGATCAATCTGTTGGTTCTAAAATCCGTACGGACGTAAGGATTCTGCAGACTTGATCAAACTGTTGACAATAACCCAGATAACATCATGCTTCTTCTGAGTTTGTTGTAATCTAGTAACTAAAATCCATGGAGATTTGTCCCTTTTTGAATCACAATTTCAGATGATGAAAACATCCCAGTCTATTGGTGTCCTATCTTAACCTGTTTGTATGACAGGTATAAATATATGAACGTAACTGTATCTTGCTTCATCGAACTTGATACATAGGAGTTTGCGAAACTCTGAGTCTATGAATCTAAACTTCTCTTAGCGTAGGATTTTCTATAACACCTAATGTAATGTAGGGTTATCTCCTTTACGTATAAGCTGAGTCATGGTGAGATTAACCATGAAAATCCATGTGATCCAGCATGTCACTGTAATCAACCAGAATTGATATTTAAAAAAACATTCCAGGGTAAAATTTCTCTTGTCATAGAATTTGCAACATAGTGCAGATATGGTCTTCCTGTTCTTCTCTAGGCTTAGAGGAAATTAGGTTATCCTCAATGAAAACATTGATGAATTTGCTATGAGTTCATTGAAACTCATTCTTATAATGCCGTTGGAGCATTGATGAGACTAATTCAAAATCATAAATCTAGGATGACCGAGTCGTGTACGAATAGCAGTCATGGACATGTCCTGCTCTTTCACTCGTCACTGTTGGCAGCATGATCATGAGTTCGAT
This sequence comes from Glebionis coronaria, assembly GCA_025667525.1. Lineage (NCBI taxonomy): Eukaryota > Viridiplantae > Streptophyta > Magnoliopsida > Asterales > Asteraceae > Glebionis > Glebionis coronaria. Next base: position 173,111,647 of record CM046876.1, on the reverse strand, counting down.
CTTGGAAAAAGTGATTAACACTATAAGGTCGATTGGACATGTTGTCAATACGTGGAGGAGAATAACGGTTATGAATGGTGATTTGTTTAAATCGACGGTAGTCGACACATAATCTCATGGTACTGTCCTTCTCTTTGAAGGTTCTTCTGGAATATATGGGAAGATTTTGGAATACTCAACTGGCTATGCGTAAAAGGACTTAAGTAGGTCGTGTCTTACTGACAGCTAGAAAATTTTAGCGAGCATAGCTAACAATGTACATGCTTGTAAGCATAGATAATTTGTACAAATTTTCCTGATGGAAAATCAAGCTGAATGTATTCAGGAGCCTGAACATTACTGTACATAATTATGAATCGTAGCATGGTGTGCTGTTCATAGTCCATAATTAGGATAAAATTCATCTCGTGTCTATGCGAGGAAATGCGTTAGCAACTTGGATCTCATCATTAAGCTGAAGGAAAACCTTCGTATACGTGGGAATACGTAAGGCGTCCTTCATGGTCATGAATATATGAAATATGGTGAAAGAAATGAAAGTGACATCGGCAACGTGACAGTTCTCACTGATGCGCCGGTAATGGTATTGACATTCTTGTGGCCTGATTAATACATGGCACAACAAAATGGATATAATCTTGGAGGGTACCCTGAATTTCTTAGAAATGTTCCATAGTTGGACGTGAGTCATGGGTCTTGACTCGTGTTTTGGAACTATAAGCATGACATATGTCTTGACTGGTGTCTTGACATGTGTCTTCAGAAAGTATACGTGAGACATGTGTCTTGACGGATGTCTTGACATGTGTCTCCAGAAAGTATACGTGAGACATGTGTCTTGACTGATGTCTTGACATGTGTCTCAAGACGTAAAACAATAGAACTACAATATTAGGTTATTATGCCAGACTTGGCGGATCGGTTGGACTACTAATCCTTTGTATGTCTGATCACGTCCGCGGCCGGAGCCTCGTCCTGTCTGTCAGTTCCATGACGGTCATTCTCATGACCGTGATTCATGTAACTATTCAGCTGAGTGGCCGGCTGGTACCGGTTTGCACTCATATAGCTGAAATGACGGCCGAATGACGTGTGACATGTAACTAAGAATTAAGGACAATGATTCATGGAAATCGTCTGATGGTGAAGCATCTTCTCGTCCAATTGCTTTGCTATGACGCATTTTTCTTCGTCTTGTAGGATCTCCAGGTTGTGAACAGCATCCGCATCTCGTAGCGTCTCCGAACGTCAGCAGCATCAACCTTTAGTAACATCTCCAAGTTATGAGCGGCATCAGCAATCTTGTAGAATATCAGCAGTTGAAAATACGCCTGAGATGATTCAGAATCGACTAGCAAATACTCGTGAAGTATTGCAAGTGGAATACACATGGATTAAGGTACATGTAATACACATGAAATACGGTACGCGGAGTACACGTGGAATGCAAATGAAATGATCGGTATGGGGTCGATCATTTATCATGATTTAAGGAAAGTATATCGGTTAAACGGTTAGGAAAACCATCATGATAACCTGGCAGTATTAGCATAGACATCATTTTGGTTATATCGAGAAACGTTAAAGTGTGGTTACACAAAATTCAACGACGATTTTCCTGACAGCATGATCAATGAAAACCAACCATGACTATCATGAAAGCAGAATTCAATGAAATCCAACTATGTCTTGCATGAAGGCATAATAACAAAAGAGGCGTAAGACGTAATCCACATGAAGACGGAATTATCATGAAGAAACATGAAACGATTTAACATGAAGGAGTGTATAACATAATCAGCATGAAACTGAGTTTAACCATGACAGTATGAAAACATACTTGACATAAAAACATAGTAACTTAGGAGGGGACATAAAAAAATTATGCCAATAAATCTTGAGAAAAATTTTATGCATGAAAAACAGTGCATGAATGCGTAATGTAGTTTATAAAACCTTTATATGTGCGAGGGGACGCCTATGGGTCGGTCCCAAAACAAAAGACATGGCGAGGGGAAGCCTATGGGTCGGTCCCAAAGTTAAAAGTTTCGATAAAGCACATGCGACTAAATAGGGCCAGTCCTGTACCAACCATTACTTAGTCATAATCCCTGCAACAATGATGCATGAAACATGAATAAACGAAACTCATCTGTCAAAACTTATAAGAAAAAAAATTTATGTGACTAATTTCGAACTACTGAGGTTCAGTCCACATAGTCACAGTTCACGAGGAACATTATGCATGAAACAATGACACATAACTAAATATGAATGACGGTTTTCCATCCATATTAGTAAACAATATCGATGAAAACATCAAGGTTAAAACCTCAAGATGCTGAAAACATCATGGTTAAAGCAACAATACGCTGAAAACATCAACACGTAGAATAACAAACGTTGGCTTAGGAAGCTCCTGGTGACTACCCACTAGTCACAAGTCGAGTTTTAGAGCCTACAGGTCGAAGCATTGGCTCTGATACCATAATTGTAACACCCCACTTTGATAAGTGGACCGTTACGCGTAATTATGGCGTGTCATCAAAGCATACAAGGATAAATGTCTAAACATTACATGACCATAGGGTAAACCAGAATCAAACATCGGTTCCCAAACCTAAGCTCAAAACATAATAAAGTAAATGAAATAAAGGAAGACTTAAACAAGCACAAATATATGAAGGCAAAAGGAGAAGAAGTCTATGGCAGCTTCCATCCTATGCATGTCCTCCAAATGCTCGAGTCTGTCCTTGGGTACCTGCCGTTTTGGGACATGGAAAGGAAAGTAACGGCTAAGCAAAATGCTCAGTGCACGGATATAGACATAGTATGAATGACTAAAACATAATAAAGACGTAATAGCAGCGGAAATGTAATAGTCCTGGAAAACCTGGAACATGTTAATAAAACTGGTTTTATAGTTTGAAAAGCCTTATGTTCATCTTATGAAAACTGTTTAACATATTTTACCATTAGCCAATATAGGTCATGAAAATCCACCGTGCATGAATACTTGGAGGGGTGACCTCATCATGCAAATTAGAGGGGTTGCCTCTAATTTAATATACTGGTTTGGGTAGGAGGGATCAGCTCCTTGTGAAGGATGCAAGGCACACACCACATTCACACTGAGTAATCTGCTTGAAAAACATGTAACTAGGATGCACCCATATGCCCCACATGATAAATATAATAATATGGCCAAAAGTTGAAGGGACGCCACGAGCAATCACTCCGCCGTGGGGAAGTCATAACGCCAGTGCCTCTAATGTTATGGTTATGGTACCTCCATAACTAGGTGAAACTGGTCATGCATGTATATGGCTATAGGTATTCTAAATTAAACATAAGCAAATCAAACATATAAACTTACACTACGGGAAAACAGTTGGCTGCATACGGGGAATCCTAATAAGGAAAGAATGTCCATACTGAAAGGACGGGAATCCGTACCTTATGTCCAGTGAACGAAGAAGACGAACGGAAGAGAGTCCTACTTCGGTATCACTAATGCTACATAAATACATACGTGTATAAGTATCTGATTACTACATACGTAACTGGTTTTATGTCATGTCTTAGCTTATTTTATACGTTCATGTCATGTTTTACTGTTTTAAGCTTTAAACTGTGTTTATCTTATATTTTGTCTATTCTGATTAAGTATTACTTGTACTTCATGTATTATTATACTTGATGTGTAATAATAAGTAACTTTCTAAAAATAGCAGGTTTCCTAAAATAGAAAGTTTCCAAAAATAGAAAGTTACCAAAAATAGAAAGTTTCCATAATTAGATATAAGCTGGTTAAATAAGCTAATTATATGAGCTTAAGTGTTTTCTGATTATTTTCTAAGTCATATTGATATAAGGTATAGTTTATAAATCATTACATGTAAATTAATTAAACTATAGGTTAAAAGTATTTAATTAAATATATCATGTTTTTAATTAAATAAGTTAAAATACTTAGGTTAAAACATGTATTATTAATTACTAATAATATAACCTAAGTCATGTTGATTAATTAATTATAGTCATGGTTTTTAATAATTAATTAATTATAAAGTCTAATTAAAAATAAATACTTAGGTTAAAATTCATGATCTAATAATTAAATTTATAACCTAAGTCATGTTAATTAAATTAATTATGTCATGTTTTATTAATTTAATTTTTAACATATAACTATTAAAATCATAAACCTTAACATAATCAATGAACCGGATCGTGACTAGAAACCATGAACCGGACCCGTAATCAACACCATACCCCGAACCACTTCGGGGTTTCCCCTTGTTTGCTGCTGCCGTGGGACCCACACCACCAAACCGAGACCATGGGGTCTCGGTGGTGGTTCACAAGCCAAGCCGAGACCCCTTGGGGGTTCGGTTTAGGCGTCGGCTAGACAAACACCCTAAAAACCCTTGTTTTGATCTACCCCATGATCATAGACATGTTTAATAAATGTTTTTAATTAGTTTTTAAAAACATCATGATCTTATGTAATTTAATAAATCAAAACATAAAAGAAAAGGATTAAAGGATCGATCAAGGATGAACACACACGAATGCTTGCACAAAATTCAAGATCAAAAATTAAACCGAAAAACCTTTTGGTGTTCTTGAAAGTGGCGATCAAAGAGACAAAGGAGGAGGAGGAGGAAAACGTTTAGGGTTTTAATTATTTATCTTGTTTTGTAAAAATGACACAAGATTTCTCCTTTTTCTTGTTTAGTAAAATTTTATGGGCTAAGCCCTTTTCCTTCCTAATTTCGTGGTATATGGGGCCCACATGGGTTAACCCGATCATTTTCCGTGTCCAATTAATAAGTGTGTTCTCGTGTTCGTGTTTTACGTGTTTTAATTAATTATCGATCGTGAGTTAATATATTTATTCGTGTTCGTAATAAATATATATATACATATGTAATATTAGTTCGTGATTAATTTACGTTCATGATTTCATGTTCGTATGCTCATGATTATAATTATTATTGGAATAATTATCGTGTGTTCATACGTAATAAATACTTATCGTGTTCTAACACGTACGTAATACTTAAAATTCTTATACGTGAAACGTAACGCATTATAAAAGGAAAGTTCTAATCTTGTAAGTACGATCTTAAAGGCACTATTCATGGTAAAAGCATGCGGGTTTTACAATAAACTTGAACGAAACTGCAACCAAAGATCCTACTAACAGAAAGTAAACTCTACATTATAATGAAAAAAAATATAATAAAGCAATGCTTCTATGAAAAGCTCTTCATAAGCTCCAAAGAATTTATGAACTTTTTTACTCAAATCCTTGTAAAACTAAACTTGTAGAACTCGAAATACTGAACTGAATATTCTGAATTACTTATCTTTGCTGAATGAACATAATACTTCTACTCCCAATCTGTACTAACTGAATTCTATTCTATTACTTCATAGAATTGATCGTAGATCTAAATTTCTAACTGAAAACTTCAACTGATTAATCGCATAAAACTGAAATCTATAGAACCATTCCTACTGTAACTTGAGCTGATTTGAACTACTCAACTATACTAACTGACTGAGATTAATCTTCTACTATCAATCTCTTAGGTTCATAAGCTGTGAGCTTATGAACAGATTATCATATTGAAGAAACAGAATGTAAAAATAAAACTGAAATCACAATGATAATTTTCTCATAAGCTCATCAGAGCTTATAAGCTTATAACTGCTTGAGACTGAAAAGATCTGATAAGCTTTAAAAATGGACACTCTAAACCATTTGATCACAAGATATGTAAATCAGCTAAGGAAAAGATCAGATAAGCTCGAACAAGCTTATGATATGAACACTAAAGTAACAAATTTAGGAGAACAAAAATTTAGAAAGCTTCGAAAAAAGAAAGGATTTCATTAATGGAGAATTGGGGTTACATTTATAACAGAAAACATAAGTGAATGTAGAATCGAATTAGCAAGTGAACAACAAACTATTTAACTACTAAGTGTAACTAACTAATACTACTCCTAAAACTAGTAATCTGCTAACTAACTGTGTGAGATTACACCTAGGCTAACCATAAAAAAATGAAGTGGATGTCTAGTATTTATAGATGTACAAGATGTGTTGAAGCATCTCTGCGACGTGTTCAATCCAATTAGGTAGCGCCATGTGAAAAATACGATGTTGAGTAATTAGGGTTCTTTATTACTTAACAGAAATTTGGGCTTTTCTTCGTTGCTTGATCTTGATATAATTCCTTTTCATCATCTTGTAGGGGATGAGGAGGTGATCATTTCTTCTATTTTGAACTTTGCTTGTATCTTCTTGGATTGTCCTCAAATCTGTTGGAAACTCACTTTATGTGACGACATTTAAGAATTCCCGTTAGTTATCATAGTCACGCACATTTAGTCTAGACTAGGCTTGTTGTAAAGTGCGTGACTATATATACCCCTCCTTAGCTTCCAAGGAGGGGTGTTGGTTGTATTTTGTTCATTTTGAGGAACACACACACTTTTACTCTCAACCTCTCTTTCTCTCTCTCTAAGCCATCAATGGCTTCCACCACCACTTACCACCACATTAGACCACCGGATCCGATTTAGCTTTTCTACATTAGACCACCACCACTTACAGTATTTCTACTACAAGTTAAAGATGAGTCGTTTTGAAGTCAAAGGCCTCAGAAGACATCATCAGCATTGGATGCTTCAAGAAAGCTCTTGTTCTTAATTATTTTGTACTTGATAGGTAGAATATTGTAAGGAATTCTACACGTCGTCCCATGGGGGAAGATTGTTGGAAACTCACTTTATGTGACGACATTTAAGAATTCCCGTTAGTTATCATAGTCACGCACATTTAGACTAGACTAGGCTCTTTGTAAAGTGCGTGACTATATATACCCCTCCTTAGCTTCCAAGGAGGGGTGTTGGTTGTATTTTGTTCATTTTGAGGAACACACACACTTTTACTCTCAACCTCTCTTTCTCTCTCTCTAAGCCATCAATGGCTTCCACCACCACTTACCACCACATTAGACCACCGGATCCGATTTAGCTTTTCTACATTTGGCATCAGAGCCACGGTTCCATCCTTGGATCGTGATTATATTCTCGATTTGGTGGTCTAATCTATTTCTTGTGTCTCGTTACACTTATTTCTGTCCATTTAGTCACAAAGTTTTTGTCACGTCTCAAATTTTTTGTCCAAAATATCCAAGTTGTCACACGTTTTGGATATTATCATCCTTATGAGTCACGGTTTCACTATCTTTTTCACTGTCACATGTTTCTCGGTCCAAATCTATATCACTGGTCAAAATTTGGTCAACTTATCATGGTCAAGTTGTTGATTTTGTCATCTTTGTCACAAGTGTTCGTGTCTTGCAGAATCATTTTTTATATCTCTATTATGGGTTATAATTTTTGAAGATGATGGTGAAAAAACCCAGATTTGCCAGAAAATCTGCCCAGAAATCAGTCCCGAATTTTCAGGAAAAAAGGACCACGTTTGGACTTATCTTCTTGGTACGATCGCATGTATTGCGATGGAGTGGTTTTTCTCACATTCCGATGGGTTCGCCATACCCATTGCGATGGGACTCATTCCGATGAGTCACATTGCGATGGGTGGCTAACCTGTCGCAATGGCACAGCCAAGACGTCATGCTGCCCATTTGTTATAAACATTGCGATGGATGTTTTGTATTGCGATGGGTCACGATTTTGATTGCGATGGAAAATACTTGGTTGACTTTGCGATGGTTTTTGATTCCGATGGACTCCTATTGAAAAAAAAAAACATTGCAACTGTTTTGCGATAGTATGACCAAGACTAAGATGAATTTTGTGACCAAAACCGACCCATCTCAACCGAGTCAACTCGGTCATTACCGAGTTGACTCAGTCAAACTCACTGAGTTGACTCGATACCTCCATCCTTATACCGCCTCAACACCACAAAACTAAACCTATCCCATCGACACCTAATCCCATCATCTAGACTCCAACAAATCAGAAAACTTTTTATATCTCAGATTAATTTCATGGGTTATAATTTGTTATGACCTCGAAAGATCATTACAACCCGAATCATATATCTTCATAGATTTTTTTGGGGATAACCCATATTTTATATACGAAACATCAAGAAAGATTTATAACAATCTTTGTTATAATCTGTTCTTTGTTTCGATGTATTAAACAAAATCATCAACTGGCATGCATCAAATATATACCTACCCGAGACCACTTTCTTATGATCTTGAAGCCAAGTCCTTAATGCATCTCCAAATCGTTTCATTTTAGACGACTCATCATCTGGGCTCGTCTAATATGAAATATTTCGTGGGATTAGCAGTGGTTTAAGAAAGATTAAGCTGGGATTACATGATGATTATGTATGGGATTATTTGTATATTGAGTTTGATAGATGGAGTGGTTTGTATATTGTTTGCTAGCTAATTTGATGAGATTAGTTTGATGGTGAAGGATGGGTGTTCTGGTGGAGGGGCGGAGAAAACGAGGGAGGTGAGAGATGATCTGGTGAAGGGAGCGGATTTAACTAGGTGAAAGGATGTTTTGGGGGCAGATGTGAAAAGTGATTAGGTTACCCTAATTTTTAGGGTTGGGGTTATTTATCCCAATGTTTGGACCGGTTTAGGACAGGTCATGGACCGGGTTTCACCATGCGATTAGGGCCATGTAGAGTTATTGTTGGACTCAACTTTTGAAAAATTGTTGATTTGGGCCTTGGTTTATCTGTTAAACATTGGCTAAGAGTTTGAACCGTGTGTTTTAATAACACATACACACAAATTTTTTAAAATTTACAAATTTTTAAAAATAAATTTGTTGTGTATTGAGTTTTAATTCATTGTGACATCGGGTCGAGACAAAAAGTGACGAGAAATTGTTAAGGAGTATGGATGCTCAAACAAGCAAATTCCTTTTTTGAATTTGTAGTTTTTTTGTCGCATTTGTGGTTCTTTAGTTCTTTCTTGACACTGATTGGGTGACGAGAAATGTGACGCGACAAAATGAAGTGACAATTGTGACGAGAATTTATTTGAGACGAGACCAAGAAAGAATGGGCGATTTTTTAGTGGCTTCAGATTTTGTTTGATCGGGTATTAATTACGTGACGTTGAAGACGGATTTTTCGAAGGCGTGTATTTATTTTATCTTTGACTAGATAACTTGCTCGTGCTTAATCCTAGAATGAAGACTTGGTTATCTGGTTTCCGGGTTCGGGGTGGATGGTTGATGACTCGGATAACTATCACTAAAAAGGGTTACATTGTTGTACTCAGTGTCACGCGCGTAGTCGACGTGGATAATTTCAAGAGGTGTTGTGCTTATAGACTTCTTCAGTGATGCATTGAGTACTTAGAGATTTCTCCACCGTTCTTCATTCAACAATAGTGCAAGCTTAAGTCACAAGATCGAAGGATTTTTATTCAGCTTCACGTTTGCTGTATCCGGTTCATTCTTTCAGTGGTCACTTCAAATTGCTTTCACGTGGAATGGTAAAGGTGGCCATGGAGAGTTTATGAGAAGAGATTTTCGATCAACAGCTGATTCTCACAAAATATATAATTCAGCTAATTTATTATTCTCACGAGATTTCAGGTTCACGTGCGTACAATTTATTGATGGTTCCGAGTTTCGAAACCATCAAGGGGGAAGAAGAAGACGCATTGAACGCACAACGAGTACACGTGATGAACTTCATACCTTCTTTGATTTGAAGATATTCCGGGATGACATTTGTCATAGCCGCAGAGAAAATCAGTGTTTTAACTCGTGTCGTTATCAATCAATCTCCAAACGGTACACTACTGATTCAAGGTTTAATTGTTTGATTGTTGCAATTAAACATCATCATTATCCTATATGCATTCCCGGGACTTAATTGACTCTGGTGCATCTCCGGAAGAAGACGTGTGCATTTCCGGGACTTAATTGACTCTGGTGTTACGATGTCAACTTCATGAATGGGATAAAGTGTCCACTTCAGTATTTGAGCTTCATAATTGGGATTGATTCACCTTCTTCAACTATGTGGGGGAAGAAGTGTCATGATTCTTTCTGGTATGCATAACTTGAACTCTCAGGGGGAAGAAAAATTCAGAAGAATTATTCAAGCGTGAGATGAAAAGTTGTTGATCTACTTGGGGGAAGTTATTTAAAATGCTTCTACATCAAGTTTACGTGGCATGAATTAGGGGGAAGCTAATTCAGAAGCTTCTCCTTAACCAGAAGTGTATGGGTTACTTAGCTCGTGCCGTTACAGTATTTCTACTATAAGTTACGTTAAAGATGAGTCGTTTTGAAGACGAAGGCCTCAGAAGACTTCATCAGCATTGGATGCTTCAAGAAAGCTCTTATTCTTAATTATTTTTTACTTGATAGGTAGAATATTGTAAGGAATTCTACACGTCGTCCCATGGGGGAAGATTGTTGGAAACTCACTTTATGTGACGACATTTAAGAATTCCCGTTAGTTATCATAGTCACGCACATTTAGTCTAGACTAGGCTTGTTGTAAAGTGCGTGACTATATATACCCCTCCTTAGCTTCCTAGGAGGGGTGTTGGTTGTATTTTGTTCATTTTGAGGAACACACACACTTTTACTCTCAACCTCTCTTTCTCTCTCTCTAAGCCATCAATGGCTTCCACCACCACTTACCACCACATTAGACCACCGGATCCGATTTAGCTTTTCTACAAAATCAGACTTGCAGGTTTCGGTTGTGAAAAGGTATAAACGACTGCTTCATTCTCTCTCTTCACGTTTGATAAGGATGAAGAGGTGTTGTGTGTGTTTGACCATGACTTGGTCAATTGACTATGTTAAATAAACTTTCCCATTGTTTCTCTTTTTAGTCCTTTAATTTGTTCTCTTTGTCAAATGTGTTTAAAAACTTTTAAGAAAATTTCCATTTCATCCTTTGTCTTATGAAAGTTACACTTTAAGCCCTCGATCTTGGTAAATAATGGCAAGTAAAGTCCTTTAAAGCTTATTTTGTCCTTTTCCTCGTCTTTTCATCAAATAAGTCCTTGAAACCGCGTGTTTGCTCAAAAATGTATCTTCTTACCTGAAAACACATGAAACACAAATACCCACGTAATTCTGATAATTTTCAGTTAAATATAATGTATTTGACTGTGTATTGAGTGATTTATGGATCATTATTGATGACTGTTTTCACACTTATCAGTACAAAAAACTACCAATCATACCTCTATATTTGGTGTTGTCTACCGACTCACAATCATCATCTACGGTGAGTTTAGTATCCGAGGCCGTAGGGGTCTTCATCGGTCTAGAGTCTTCTAATCCAATTCTCTTTAGCATTTCTTCGACGTACTTGGATTGATTAAAGAAAATACCATCTTCCATTTGTTTTATTTGGAGTCCTAAAAAGAAGTTAAGTTCTCCCATCATACTCATTTAAAACTCTTCATGCATGATTTTTGCAAAGTCATCACACAATGATTGACAAGTTGAACCAAATATAATGTCATCAACATATATTTGTACGATAATGAGGTGAGAACCTTTCTTCTTTGTAAAGAGCGTATTGTCTACCATCCCCATGGTATACTCATGTTTTACAAGAAACGCTTTAAGTCTATCATACCAAGATTTGGGTGCTTGTTTAAGACCATAAAGAGCTTTCTTAAGCTTGTAAACTTGATCCGGTTTCTCAAAATCAATGAAGCCGGGAGGTTGAGACACATATACCTCCTCATTGATCAAAACGTTAAGAAATGCTCTTTACATCCATTTGTTGAAGCTTATAGTATAAGGCACAAGCGTAAGCTAAAAGGATTCTAATCTTGCTACGGGTGCGTATGTCTCATCATAATCAATACCTTCTTGTTGATTATAGCCTTGAGCTACATGTCTAGCCTTGTTACGAGACACAACACCATTCTCGTCTAACTTATACCTATATCTCCATTTGGTTCATATGATGATATAACTTCTAGGTGGAGGAACAAGTTCCCAAACGTCATTAGCAATGAATTGATTCAATTCTTCTTACATAGCGATGAACCAACTCTCATCCATCAAATCTTGATTAACATTCTTTGGTTCAATCAAGGAGACGAAACAAAAGAAGTTACTTTGATTTTGGACTTGAGATCTTAGGGCCCTTTGATTTAATTCGCCTATGACGTTATCGAGAGCATGATCCTTTGACTCCTTAATGTTTACTCCCTATTCAATACTAAGGTCTTCAATTCCTATGTTTCTAACACCTTTGGCATTAACTATGTCTATTTCATCCAAGTCATCATCTACTAAAGGTGGTGTCTTAGATGAAGGAGGGGTTTCATCAAATGTCACGTTAAGTGATTCTACAATTACACCCGATGTTCTATTGAGGACTATGTAGGCTTTGATGATTTTAGAATAACCTAAAAAGATACCTTCGTAAGACTTTGGGTCGAACTTAGTAAGGTAATCTTTGATGTTGAGAATGAAGCACTTGCTTCTAAACACCCTAAAGTATTCCAATGAGGGCTTCTTACCTTTAAAAATCTCATAGGGGGTCATTCCTAGAAAAGGTCGAATAAGAATTCGGTTGAGAATGTAGGTCGATGTGTCCACGGCATTGCACCAAATTTTTTTAGGAAAATATTGCTCATTTAACATCGTTCTACTCATCTCTTGGATGGTCCTATTCTTCCTTTCAACTACCCCATTTGATTGTGGAGTGCGAGGAGCCGATAAGTTATGTGACAATCCGTCAATTTACGATTGATATTTTATTCTCAAATATTATTTGAAAATATTATTTTAATGTTACAATATGAACTCACATATTTCTGGGAAGAAATTTGGACTTACATCTTGGAGTAGCATCGACTACGTCTAAACCGGAGGATTCAACGTTACGTGCTTACGTTTACGTACACCGTCTTTGGTGACAGTCCGACATTTCAGAAAAATAAATTTATCCACGAATATTATTTTGGAGTTTTAAATTTGTGTTGGTTCATAAACTCACAAATTTACGAGAAGAGACTAGGACTTACGATTTTATTTTAACGTCCTTTACGACTAAACCGGAAACCTTAGGATTACGTATTTACGTTTTCGAACTCCGTTTTTGATGAAACAATTTTTATTGGATTCGTTTTGTGACGTCGATTCATAATTTATAAAAACGTTTTTCGTAAAACGACCCGAGGGCACGCAAATCGAGGAAACTAGAATCGAGGAATACCCGTAAATAAATGGGATGAGACAAGTGGGACACTTGTCCCACCCCACTCAATATGGACGGCCAACACTAGCAACTCAACACCTTTAGGTGTCAAGTTTTTAGTTAACTATCTACACTTGTCAAGTAAGCTTACAATGTAAGCTTTCCACTTCACAAAACCATCAAACCAACACTAGTTTCTCATTTCACCATGCAATCAACACACAAACTCTCTCTCTCTCTAGCACAATGTGCCGTCCCAAATGCTCCACAAAACACCCATTTCATACAAAATTTAACCATAAACATATGTTATAATTAACATATGTTAATCTCCATTCAAAGAGATGAAGATTGGTGGTCATTTTAACATCCAAGGAGGAGTTTTCATGGAGTAGTAGGGTTGATTTTCCACAAGGAGTTCATGGAGCATGGTGGTCTTGAAGATGGTCTTGGTGCAACACAAGTTTCTCCATCAAAAACCATGTCAAAATCATAACCTACATCAACTTGGTGGTATAAAGATTGTCCTCTTCAACTTCTTGTTATTTTGATTATGTAAACATGTATTTTATTTCCTATTGTATATATTTATGATGATTATATGATGATAAAAATATTGTGTGGGGATTTGGTGTTGATAATCATGGATAAAAAGATGAAAAACTATAAGAAACAAGGCTAAAATCTTGTCTAAATTTGATGGCTGTATAAAACAGTAAAGAAGCAAGTCATGGACTGATAATATGATGAAGTAGAATCCATTTACAGTAAGATATGGGTCTTGTACACATGTGAGAGTTGGCCATGCAATGGAATCAAAATAATGAGTGAGATATGATCAAAACAAGTTTAGGGTATAAATCTGAAGTTACTGTTTTGGACGATTTTTAGAAAATTTTTAGAAGATGATTCAACAGTAGCTATAGAAGAGTTAAATGTAGCACATATCATGCAGTTTATGTGATAAAAATTTGAGCTTCTATCTCCATATAGAACTCAAGATATGGCAGTTTTGGTGAAAGTAAAGATAAAAATCAGATTTTTGGAAAATAAAGTATAATACTATTATATAAGCACTCAAAACTTAATAGTATAAAATATAAAAGAAAACCCACTAACTTATAGATTTTATTTATATAAGTATATAAAAGGTTAAATAAGTGGACATTTTATAAAAATGGTAACTTGTTAAGTTTTATAAGATATAAAACTATAAACTTGATTTTTACGACTTTTTCGGCTATCGCCGTGAAATTAACGTTTTTCGCCAAATAAAACTTAGACGACCAAACCCGTCTAATGTAAAGTTTATAAAAGTCATGTACTGATGTTTAAGTAACTAATACAAGTAAAAACCGATAAAACCCGAACTATAAGAAATACGGACGTTAACGGACTAAATTAACGTTATTGGACTAATAATACAACAAAAATGGACTAAAACACTTATACACTTATTATTGGGCTTAACCTATTTGGGCCCAACTTGAAAGTTTAAATACTGATAATATAAGTATGAAATGGATTAATACAAGTTAATAAACTTATAATAGGCTTATTGGACCTAAAACACGTAAAAAGGTAAAACTAGTAAACTAGTATCAAAGTTATCGACATATAACACTAAAATGAGTAAACGAAAATATGTAAACCCACTTGATCATCATATATATATAATCATCATATGTATACATAATTGTTATTTTTATAAGTCATTGGACATGAGTCTAAGACGAGTATTATTTGTTTAGGTTTCCGTGATTGAAGCACGTACCGTACATCCAAATCGCCGATAATCGTCTTCCCACATCAACGTGAGTTCATAGCCTCGCACTCTTTTAAATGTTTTTATAAATGTTTTATAAACCCGCGAGGGAGATAACATGTTAGCTTTATAAAATAGGACACCATTTGTCCCGATTGTTTGCTTATTGATTTTGGACCCGAATGATTGAATGACCCGATTGTATGACCCGATAAATGATGAATGGACCCGATAGATGAAATAAAATGGATTATTAAAGTTAGGTTATGTCACTAAAAGTCCCATTAGCATGAATTGTGAACTACCGGGAGTTGGTAGACGCTTATACATTTAATAGTACTATTTGAGGATGATCACCCCAGTTCGCGCCTTGACGGTTGATCCCCGTCGTGCCACATTGATTGGTAAGCGAATTTATGTATGAGAAGATTTCCATAGCGTGACCTTTGTGACAACACGCTACTTTAGATGGGCAAAATTGGTATCGGGTTAGCTACCCGTTGTTGGTTTAGTAAGGTAACAATGTCATGCGGCTTGTAATAATCCAAAACTAACGAAATACTATTTGACGCTTCGAATTACGATGTATTGCCTGACTAGCAATACAGGGTCATACTGTTGATATTATGTTTGTGTTTTGGTTTTCGTAACCATATTCATATAACGGTTTTTATTTTCATACAACGTTATAAGACGTATTGTATGATGTTTTTACGACATTGGCTCGTATAATGATTTTTACGGCAAATGCCTATATTATGATTTTCGATAAGGATTTGTATAAAACGACTTTGGCTATTTTATGGCCTATTAAAATGATTTGTACAAAAATGATTTTCAGTAATAATTTTATACTGATATTATATTGATGGATTTTATTAAACTCTATGAATTCACTCGGCGTTATCGCTGACCTTTTATTTTAACATGTCTTATCTCAGGTACTTGAAGGTAATTCTCGGGAAGACAACAAGAATTCATGACCCGCACCTAAACAATATTTTCCATTCAAATACTTTGTAAAACTTTGTATGAAATATAATGACTTGGGACCGATGTAACTTTGATATTTATGAATGGAAATGATTTATTATTAAACGACGCGATTTTTATGCGTTGTCTATGATGTGAGTAATGTGCTATCCCGTAACACCAACGAGTCTTCCGCTGTACTAAGTTGTATAAATTTGGGGGTGTTACAGTTTGGTACCAGAGCTCTCGTTATAGAGAACGAAAGATTTTTAAAACTAAGGTTTTGAATAAAACTTTTCAAAATATTTTAACTATAAACATTTTTTCTAAAAATGTCTAAAAATCTTTTGACTATAACGGTGCCGAAGAATTCCCGAGTTACCGACAAGGCCAAGACTGAGAAGTGTTATTTTAATATATATATAACTTGGATTATATATATATATATATATATATATATATATATATATATATATATAATATATATATATATATATATATATATATATATATATATATATATATATATATATATATATATATATATATATATATATATATGATGTAATTTTATTACATGATTGTTTGATGATTATTTTGATTTTTATACGAGGTATTTATACGACGTAGATTGTCACAAGAAACCCTAAATCCCCTAGTAAATTAATCGAAGCTATTCTCATAGGAATTCTAGCTATCCTAGATCTAAACCAAGTTGTGGATATTTATGATCCCAACAAATGGTTGATATTCGTAGAAGTGTAGATATTAGTTGGTTGTGATATTGAAAAAGAATTGGCGAGATTAAATCTGATATCGATGTCATGACGATCTTTCCTTATAGAGTGGAGTTTGACAAAACGTTACCACCTGGAAAGATGTCATCTGATTCGTTGTCATCCAATTCTTAAATTGAAATCGAAAGGGTGAATGTTGCACTTGAGGCTGTCATTGGAACCATTACCCAAAAGCCTCATGCCACTAATACCTTTCCGAGAAGTCTAGTTGAATGATCAAGTCATTTCAAACTAATGACTCATTTGATAATTGTTGTTGTAAGAGATATAAGATTGGAAATTAAGTGTTGATCATATCGAGCTTTTATTGCCCTATTAAGGTCTAAAAATAAGATTGAAAGTATTGGAGAATGAGGTAGAATATCGCATTGAGTATAAAATTGGTTAAAACTTGAATAAAGTAAAATTTAACCCGTATGGAATATAAGATTGTTAAGAGGAAGTCGTTAAGTCCTGTGATTGAATTATATGGTTTTAATTGATTGTTAGTTTGTGTTAAGTGCTGTTCCTATGCCATTGTCCACTAACGAGGATGCCCAGTGTCCAAGAAATAAATTGAAGAAATCTTCTTCTGAATTGAGACCGATGGATCTTCTGGGACATGTGGAACACCTAATGACTCTTGTGGATTAGTATTCATTGTGGTATCTTTTAAAAATCCCTAACTTAACTGAGATATCAGTTGGTAGGATGAGTTTTGAGAATTGTATGACATAGTGACATGTAATGTGTTACGGTTCAATTTTGACTTGTTTGTGATTAATGAAAAGATTACCTTTGATTGCTAAATTCTACATGTATCGATGTTATCTATCCTTTATTGCTTCATCATACTGCTCGCATTAGTGATGCAACCATTGAACAAGTACTCATCTCGATTTGAGTTACGTTGTGGATTATTCTTTTTGAGTGCCATCGAGATCATGAACCTCATGATGAATTGGCTAAGCTCATTTCCTATCATATCGTAGTTAATTCTTGGTGAACAAGCTTTCATCACTCTTTTGCAGATCACCCATTGTTTTTTTTAAAAGTTAAAACGGTATCCTTTGAGAAAACTTAATTTTCATCACTATAAGGATTATTCAAAGTGAGATTTATAAATGATCGTTATCGAAATGAAGTTGTTTATGAAATACCTTGGAAAACTTAATTGTTTTCATAACAAAGAAAATATTTGTAAATTTATTTTTGATTCTTATTTAAGAATTAAGTATGAAAATGTTTTTATTATAAACATGATGATAAAATTTTGACGAACTGAGTATTGCATCGTTAATCTTGAAATTGTACATAGTTGCGCGCCTACATACAATTTGGAATGGACCATGCAAGGCTGATTAGTAGTCACCATAAAACTGATTAATAAACACTACATTTTCTTTGAAGATTGTGAAAGACTAAAATTCTATGAGATCTGCAAGAAGTACAAAATAGGGACATAATGTTAGAGACATCTACATATGTGCCTGTAGCATCTATTCTTCTGAGTTGAATTTACTCATCTGTGGAATTTGTCTTATTTGACAATTGATATTCCGTTCTTGTCCAATTCTCCCGTAGTAAGATTCTTAGGAAAAGTATTTGATTATCGAGTGTTGATACCCGACTGGATGTATCGACGTTCATATCATTTCTTTTGATTAGATTTCACATTTGAATGACCTGGGTAACGATCCGAGGAGCTTTCGAATGCGTACTCAAATTATGAAAACATGGGATATATTGATATTCGTTAGATGTGTTCGTCTGTATCTGATTTGAAATTCTCTCGCATAGATTATGCGTTGACCTTGCTCTTTTAATAGTAGTTGTGTCTCCATATATCCTTGAATTTGCGAAGGATTTTGAGTTATTGTTAGTCTTTTGAGAAGTTCACATCTTATCGACGGCAATGAAACCGGAAAGTTGATAGTGCCAGTAGAATGGATTGATTGATTATGACATGACGACATTGTCTTAATTGATGGGAACTCGAGTAGAATTCCCCTAAACGATAAGATGTTGATTATCAAAAGTGATCTAAATAATTCTTGATGGATGACCATATCCTGTATTAAGACTTGAAATATTACCATGAATGGTTGTGAACTAGTCATAGATATTATAATCTAGAAAGAACTTAATATGAATGTATTAAAAGATGCTTATGTTATCTAAACTTTAGTAAGTATTTGTTAATGAATTACCTAGACTTTCGCCATTTAAGGCAAGTTGAATTTGGTATTGGTTATATTTCCGGTGCTGCACTTGTGACTTGTGCACTGTACGTCAGCACCATCCAAATTAAAGGAATTACCGTACAACTGAGAAAGTTGTCGGAGAAAGATTTTATTATACCAAGCCTGTCATCCTGAAGAGCTATGGTGTTATCATTCCTTATATTTATAGATTACTGTGACTGAGTAAATTGACAATCGAAAACAATATCCATAACTCGAAATGGAAGATTTGTTCGATCATTTACAAGGTTCTGAGTGTATGTTTTAAACATTTGATCCACAGCATGGTTATCATCAACTTCGCATCTGCGGAAAAGATTATGTATTCCAATCACTACATCCGTTACTTGTAATGAACGTTATGAGTTTCACGTGATGTCGTTTGGATTGACAATGCACATGTAGTATTCATAAATTTTGTGAATCAAGTGTGTAGGCTGTGATTTGATAAATTCATGCTTGTGATCATTAAGGACCATTTGTTTGTATATAAGAATAAGAAGGAGTTAATAATTATTTATAGGTTACCCTGAATTGGCCGAACAATAAAAACATGTACCTTGAATAATTAACATGAGATTAAAGACTTAACCTTAACGTTATTTGACCATGTGATCAATAAGATAATGGAATATATTGACTCTTCAAAAATTAAGAGCCCTTTTAAGACTTTGGATTTTTACCAAAAAGAAAGTGCAAATATGTTTTGACGAATGTTTTAACAAAGGATTTTAAAGGGATTATTCCCTTATACACAAACCATTTAACTAAACTTCTGTTTAGGGGTAAATGTTTGTGTATACTTTTAGACAACTTAAGGAGATTGAGAAAACCCATTAAAACCATAACTTGAAATTTGGAACGACAATTTTTGCTTTTCAAATAAGAAAACTTTGACCAAAGTATAAATAAAGGTTTTTCGAACATTTACGAAATCTTATTAAATATTTTCGATAAATCAACAAAAATCTTGTTACTTAAATTCAAATTATCTTTGAACATTTTATATAATTGGTCGAACTAAGAAATTTAAAACTTTTACGTTTACGCTTCATAAAAATTAACTAATAATTATTTAATTAATTATAATAATTATTGACGCTTTAGACATCGGATTGAGTAAAACGGATAAAAATGATAGTTGAGAAGAAACTAAAACTTAGAAAATATGAAGAAAGTTGAACGTAAATACTGACATATTATATAAAAAGGATAAAGAATCAATTAAGATGTATTTCTTGATAATGAAGGTACAAAATAATTTGCCGAACGATATAAAAACAAACAATGTTTGTAAAAAGGATAACATAAATTATAAAAGAGGTTCGCGGCTAATGTGAACCATTAAAAATTGAGAAGCTGATAACGTTAAATATTTTAAAGACCACTTATGATTGTCTAAATGTGGAAGATTGTGAGATATAGTTATGTTGGAATTTGTAAGTATAAGTATTATATATATGTCATTTTTGACTAAAAGTATCTTTGTCTGAAGAAGTTGTACTAATGGCAACTATGGAGGCAGACATCGCCTCATACATTAGTAAACGTCTAGCTATTGCAAAGGTCATCATCTGAATTTGATTCGATTTGGGTCATCGTCGACAGACTGACCAAATCTGCTAATATCCTTCCCGTTAATGATACATGCAAAAGAGTTATGTAAACATAGTGTGCCTGTATCGAAAATCTATATCAAGATCCTCGCTTCGCATCGAATTTCTAGAGATTTGCTCAGAAATCATTGAGAACGAACCTTGATGAGAGTACTATATACCACCCCAAATCGAAGGGACGAGGTAAAGTAACGATACAAGCAATATAAGTGCTGTTTTATGTTTGAATGATTGACCTTTGGTAATAGACCGTATAATCGTTTTTCCTTTGGAGAGATTATCATTGATAATCATCGTGTTAGGATTAAGATCGAATCTTGTTAGGATCTAAATTTTAGAGCATCTATAAGCAAGAGTTGAGATGAAGACATCCGACATAGACCCATTGTGAGTTGGACATGTCTTTTAGGTTTAAGGTTTCCGATGATGGCAAACCTAACCTTACAAAATACCCGACCCGCGAGACTTGAAATGATTGGTGAAATTAGGATTTGATTATTGACTGCCGGTAGTGGGCAAGAGGTTATGTGAATGTGAAATATAGATCTTGAAGTGCCAAATGGGTAGCGAAGTTATACCACAATTTTTAACCTTGGAAAAAAATGAATTCATGATCTGACAAATCATGGGATATAAGTCCCCGTTGCATGGGACCATTGAGATGATGAGAAAGATTGGTTTGAAAGGCATATAAGCTGGATCTACCCAAGGACTTCAAGGACTGCGTAAATTATGTTTCGTATATCGAACTTGATAGAATATCTATCAAGTGAGAATCTGATTATTCTTAGTTGAGCTTAGATCGGTGAAAAGTTGCATTCATCAAAAACCCGTGAACATCATGGATAGAGAAAGTAAGTCAACATTTACCCTGATCTTATTCCCGTAAGTTATGTTTGATGAAACTCGCGTATTATAATGGATTACACTTGTGAGAAAAGACCGAGTGTGGAGGAAATACCCACATGGCTTTAACTCTATAAGAAGCGAGTAGTAAGGTAAGATGATCTTTGAGGACAAAGATCCTGTTTAGGGGTAAATGCTGTGACAATCCGTCAATTTACGATTGATATTTTATTCTCAAATATTATTTGAAAATATTATTTTAATGTTACAATATGAACTCACATATTTTTGGGAAGAAATTTGGACTTACGTCTTGGAGTAGCATCGACTACGTCTAAACTGGAGGATTCAACGTTACGTGCTTACGTTTACGTACACCGTCTTTTGTGACAGTCCGACATTTCAGAAAAATAAATTTATCCACGAATATTATTTTGGAGTTTTAAATTTGTGTTGGTTCATAAACTCACAAATTTACGAGAAGAGACTAGGACTTACGATTTTATTTTAACGTCCTTTACGACTAAACCGGAAACCTTAGGATTACGTATTTACGTTTTCGAACTCCGTTTTTGATGAAACAATTTTTATTGGATTCGTTTTGTGACGTCGATTCATAATTTATAAAAACGTTTTTCGTAAAACGACCCGAGGGCACGCAAATCGAGGAAACTAGAATCGAGGAATACCCGTAAATAAATGGGATGAGACAAGTGGGACACTTGTCCCACCCCACTCAATATGGACGGCCAACACTAGCAACTCAACACCTTTAGGTGTCAAGTTTTTAGTTAACTATCTACAATTGTCAAGTAAGCTTACAATGTAAGCTTTCCACTTCACAAAACCATCAAACCAACACTAGTTTCACATTTCACCATGCAATCAACACACAAACTCTCTCTCTCTAGCACAATGTGCCGTCCCAAATGCTCCACAAACACCCATTTCATACAAAATTTAACCATAAACATATGTTATAATTAACATATGTTAATCTCCATTCAAAGAGATGAAGATTGGTGGTCATTTTAACATCCAAGGAGGAGTTTTCATGGAGTAGTAGGGTTGATTTTCCACAAGGAGTTCATGGAGCATGGTGGTCTTGAAGATGGTCTTGGTGCAACACAAGTTTCTCCATCAAAAACCATGTCAAAATCATAACCTACATCAACTTGGTGGTATAAAGATTGTCCTCTTCAACTTCTTGTTATTTTGATTATGTAAACATGTATTTTATTTCCTATTGTATATATTTATGATGATTATATGATGATAAAAATATTGTGTGGGGATTTGGTGTTGATAATCATGGATAAAAAGATGAAAAACTATAAGAAACAAGGCTAAAATCTTGTCTAAATTTGATGGCTGTATAAAACAGTAAAGAAGCAAGTCATAGACTGATAATATGATGAAGTAGAATCCATTTACAGTAAGCTATGGGTCTTATACACATGTGAGAGTTGGCCATGCAATGGAATCAAAATAATGAGTGAGATATGATCAAAACATGTTTAGGGTATAAATCTGAAGTTACTGTTTTGGACGATTTTTAGAAAATATTTAGAAGATGATTCAACAGTAGCTATAGAAGAGGAAAATGTAGCACATATCATGTAATTTATGTGATAAAAATTTGAGCTTCTATCTCCATATAGAACTCAAGATATGGCAGTTTTGGTGAAAGTAAAGATAAAAATCAGATTTTTGGAAAATAAAGTATAATACTATTATATAAGCACTCAAAACTTAATAGTATAAAATATAAAAGAAAACCCACTAACTTATGGATTTTATTTATATAAGTATATAAAAGGTTAAATAAGTGGACATTTTATAAAAATGGTAACTTGTTAAGTTTTATAAGTTATAAAACTATAAACTTGATTTTTACGACTTTTTCGGCTATCGCCGTGAAATTAACGTTTTTCGCCAAATAAAACTTAGACGACCAAACCCGTCTAATGTAAAGTTTATAAAAGTCATGTACTGATGTTTAAGTAACTAATACAAGTAAAAACCGATAAAACCCGAACTATAAGAAATACGGACGTTAACGGACTAAATTAACGTTATTGGACTAATAATACAACAAAAATGGACTAAAACACTTATACACTTATTATTGGGCTTAACCCATTTGGGCCCAACTTGAAAGTTTAAATACTGATAATATAAGTATGAAATGGATTAATACAAGTTAATAAACTTATAATAGGCTTATTGGACCTAAAACACGTAAAAAGGTAAAACTAGTAAACTAGTATCAAAGTTATCGACATATAACACTAAAATGAGTAAACGAAAATATGTAAACCCACTTGATCATCATATATATATAATCATCATATGTATACATAATTGTTATTTTTATAAGTCATTGGACATGAGTCTAAGACGAGTATTATTTGTTTAGGTTTCCGTGATTGAAGCACGTACCGTACATCCAAATCGCCGATAATCGTCTTCCCACATCAACGTGAGTTCATAGCCTCGCACTCTTTTAAATGTTTTTATAAATGTTTTATAAACCCGTGAGGGAGATAACATGTTAGCTTTATAAAATAGGACACCATTTGTCCCGATTGTTTGCTTATTGATTTTGGACCCGAATGATTGAATGACCCGATTGTATGACCCGATAAATGATGAATGGACCCGATAGATGAAATAAAATGGATTATTAAAGTTAGGTTATGTCACTAAAAGTCCCATTAGCATGAATTGTGAACTACCGGGAGTTGGTAGACGCTTATACATTTAATAGTACTATTTGGGGACGATCACCCCAGTTCGCGCCTTGACGGTTGATCCCCGTCGTGCCACATTGATTGGTAAGCGAATTTATGTATGAGAAGATTTCCATAGCGTGACCTTTGTGACAACACGCTACTTTAGATGGGCAAAATTGGTATCGGGTTAGCTACCCGTTGTTGGTTTAGTAAGGTAACAATGTCATGCGGCTTGTAATAATCCAAAACTAACGAAATACTATTTGACGCTTCGAATTACGATGTATTGCCTGACTAGCAATACAGGGTCATACTATTGATATTATGTTTGTGTTTTGGTTTTCGTAACCATATTCATATAACGGTTTTTATTTTCATACAACGTTATAAGACGTATTGTATGATGTTTTTACGACATTGGCTCGTATAATGATTTTTATGGCAAATGCCTATATTATGATTTTCGATAAGGATTTGTATAAAACGACTTTGGCTATTTTATGGCCTATTAAAATGATTTGTACAAAAATGATTTTCAGTAATAATTTTATACTGATATTATATTGATGGATTTTATTAAACTCTATGAATTCACTCGGCGTTATCGCTGACCTTTTATTTTAACATGTCTTATCTCAGGTACTTGAAGGTAATTCTCGGGAAGACAACAAGAATTCATGGCCCGCACCTAAACAATATTTTCCATTCAAATACTTTGTAAAACTTTGTATGAAATATAATGACTTGGGACCGATGTAACTTTGATATTTATGAATGAAAATGATTTATTATTAAACGACGCGATTTTTATGCGTTGTCTATGATGTGAGTAATGTGCTATCCCGTAACACCAACGAGTCTTCCGCTGTACTAAGTTGTATAAATTTGGGGGTGTTACAAGTTATGGGTAATACCATGAGCTTCACAAAAGGCACCGAATTGCACTTCATTATCAAATTCCCTACCATGATCCGTCCTAATAGAAACAATTGAACATCCTAGTTGATTTTGAATTCTTCGACTAAAGATTTTAGAGTGATCGAAAGCTTCATTATTAGACGCCAAAAATCCAGTCCAAGTGAATCTAGAATAGTAATCAACTATAACTAGGGTATAAAGGTTACCTCTATAACTCCGTATGGCAGAAGGTCCAAAGAGATCCATATGTAGGAGCTCTAAGCATCGAGAGGTAGAAACCAAATTCTTGGCTTTGTGACTTGAGTGAACTTGCTTCCCAATTTTGCAAGCATCACAAAAGTGACTATCAAACTTCATCTTGGGGAGATGTCTTACCAACTCCTTAGAGACTTAATATTGAATTAAACACATATTAGCGTGACCTAATCTCCTATGCCAAGTTGCTAGACATAAGTTGTCCTTTGACTTCCTATTGACCTTCATGACGTAAAGCCCATGCTTTCTAACACCTTTTCCAATGACCTTTCCATCTTTTACGATTTCACTATCATATTCCAAAAAGATGACCTTACACTTGTTGTCACAAATTTAACCTATACTTAGAAGGTTAAAACCTAAGTTATCTACGTGCTCTACGTTTTCTATAGTCATAGAGTCAAGAGAGACCGTACCTTTACCAATGATATTACCACGTCGATTACTTGCATATGTAACGTTACCTCCATCATATGCTTTATAGTACGAGAATAAACTTTGATTACCCGTCATGTGTTTAGAACAACCACTATCCTTAATCCACTCGTTGGGCTCTAAATCGATTCCCAAGAATATCTCTTTAGAAGTGTGAGCCATAAGACATTTCTCATCTTTGGGGTTGTCATCAACATCTTCACCACTATCGCTCCATGAACCTACAACAAACGCTGTGTGGTTCTTGTCGTGTGAGGGCTTAGGACAATCACCGAAGAAATGATTTAGATCACCACATCTAAATCATTTCCTATCACCTTTATAATCTTTGGCAAACCGGTTTTTGGAGAAGGGTTTCTTGTCGTTGTTTGGTTGCCTCACGTATTGACCTCGTCTTTTGAATAACTTCTTAAAGTCTCTAACCGCCATGGCATATTCCTCATCATCACTATCCGAGGAGCTTTCATGGTTACTTTGTGCCTTCTTGGCCTTGAGTGCAAGAGACTTTCTTTCACTCTTAGTTTTCACCATTTCCGAGTCCTTCAAAATTATCATCTCATGAACCTTCAAGTTACCAATGAGTTCATCGAGTGATAATTTGGCGAGATCCTTTGATTCTTCAATCGCCATGACCTTAGCTCTCCATTTAGGATGCAACGCCCTAAGAAACCTCCTAACATTGTTCTTGCTAGAAAAACCTTCATCAAGTGCTTTTAGACTAGTAATAATAGTGTTAAATCTAGCAAATGCACTATCAATAGTTTCATCTTCTAAGATGACAAATTGTTCATACTGTTGAACAAGAAGATCGATTTACTTTCTTTGACTTGGCTATTACCTTGGTGGGTTACTAAAAGAGTGTTCTAAATATCTTTAGCGGTTTCCCACATAAAAATCCTTTCGTACTCTTTCTTTGGTAAAGCATTATAAATCACCATTTTAGCCTCATTATTTTTACCAAGTTTCCTTTTAGTATCATCATTAGCTTTGTCAAAAGTGACTATCTCTTTGCTTTTAGAAACTTCATTATATCGATAAGGAAAAAAATCACCATTGGTAAGAACATGCCAAAGATCTAAATCTTTTGATTTCACATAAGTCTCAAATCTAATTTTCCAATAAATAAAACTATCGGTTTCAAAAAGAGGTAGTATTTGCATAGATTTCCCTTCTAGATACTTGTTGGAATCCATAGATCGATTTAAGTTTTAAAATACAATATATATTTTAAAAAGGCTTGAGCAACCACGCTCTGATACTAATTGTAGAAACTAGAAGGAGGGTTGAATAGTTTCTTAAATTTACTTGTTAAAGATTGTTTTTTTAATCCTTTTCAAAAACTTAGACTTGAGTATTTATGTGAAACCTTCTTATACACAATATGAACAAGGTATAGTGCAATTAAACTAATAATCACAAGTATAAAGAATAATTAATGTAAATAGATAAGGGAAGGAAAGATCAAACCAAACACCAAGGATTTATAGTGGTTTGGCAACGAAGCTCACTCCTCATTCCTACTCCACTCCTCGAGTACTCCTTACTCGAGAGTTCACGAACCAACAAGCTCCTTAAGGTGGAGAAACCGTACACAATGTCTCTTAACCAATTTCCGACTCTAAGCTAAAAGTCGAGCCCTAATCTTAGCTAGGACCAATCTACACCAATATACTTTAAGGACCAAGTATTAACCTTAATACATACACAACTTCCAAATAGACACAACTACTTGGATCTTCACAACAATGACATAACAATGAATAAATAAGTTTGGATCTTCAATGGATCTGTGAGGTAGACACAACATGTTGGAAATTCACTTTATGTGACGACATTTAAGAATTCCCATTAGTTATCATAGTCACACACGCTTAGACTAGACTAGGAACGTTGTATAGTTTAAGTAGCGTGTGTGACTATATATACCCCTCCTAGGCTTCCAAGGAGGGGTGTTGCTTGTGTTTCCTTTTCATTTTACTACATTTTCTTTCTTTCTACACACAACCACTCTCTCTCTAAGCTTCAACAATGGCTACCACCACCATCTACCACCATGTTAGACCACCGGAACAAATAATAGCAAATCCACAATTGGCATCAGAGCCTCGGTACCATCCTTGAATCGTGTTTATTGTTTTCGATTTGGGTGGTCTAAAATTTTTTTCGTGTCTCGTTCTATCATTTTTTTGGTACGATTTGTCACAATCCTTTGTCACGATATTTTGTCACAATGTTTGTGGTCATCCATTGATTAATCTTTGTTCATTCTTGGTTTCATCAAATATTTTTCCATTTTTTACACGTCTTTTTACATCTATCATATCTAATTTTTATTGGGAAAAGGACAGTATACAAATTAAATGGGCAGATCCACCATTTTCGGTTTTTAAAACCCTTTTCCGACTGGTTTTCCGACAGCTTATTCCGATGGGTTTTCAGATAGTCATTCAGATGGGTTTTCCGACTATGCTTATTCCGATGGCTATTCGGATGGTTATTCCGATGGCTATTCGGATAGCTATTCCGATGGTGATTCCGATGGAGATTCCGATTGTGCTTATTCTGATGGCTATTCGGATAGCCATTCCGATGGGGTGTTTGTTTGATTCTGATGAAGACTTAAAAAAAAACATTCTGATGGAGACTACAAAACATTCCAATGGTGCATTATTTTTTCTGTAAACATTGCCTTGAGTCAAAAACCAAACATACCCAAACCTACAATGAATTCGACACCAACTCAAAACCAAATCAAACCATGACCACTTTTAACAAAACTCATGACCATGACAAGTGTAAAAATAACCAAGACCATGTATACCAACACAACCGAGTTAACTCACTCATTACCGAGTTGACTCAGTTTACTCACTGAGTCTACTTTAAAATCATTCCAACCTTATTTCACCTCAACACCATCTAATCCTAATTCCCTTCGTCTCCTAATCCCATCTAGACTCAAACATCAAAACTTAATTTCAACATAAAAAGATCTCAGATATCCATTCGTGTAGCAACAAGCAAGCCTCGATCTTCACAGATCTACCACAAATCGAAATATCATCACTGATCATGAAGATGTATTACATCTTTTTGATATTCGATTGTAAAAGAAAAAACAAATAACAAATATGTTATTGTCTTACTTTGATTCAATGACAGAAAACATGCAATTATAAATCTGTGGGGATTTATCTTTCAAAGATAACTTGCTCGTGCTTAATCTTAGAATAAAGACTTGTTTATCTAGTTTCTAGGTTCGGGGTGGTTGGTTGATGACTTGGATAACTATCACTTAAAGGGGTTACATTTTTGTACTCAGTGTCACGCGCTTAGTCGACGTGGATAATTTCAAGAGGTGTTGTGCCTATAGACTTCTTCAGTGATGCATTGGGTACTTAGAGATTTCGCCACCGTTCTTCATTCAACAATTGTGAAAGCTTAAGTCACAAGATCGAAGAATTTTTATTCAGTTTCACATTTGATGTATCTGGTTCATTCAATCAGTGGTCACTTCAAATTGCTTTCACGTGGGTTGATAAAGATAGCCGTGGAGAGTTTATGAGAAGAGATTTTCGATCAACAGCTGATTCTCACAAAATATATAATTCTGCTTATTTATTATTCTCACGAGATTTCAAGCATATGTGCGTACGATTTGTTGATGGTTCCGAGTTTCGAAACCATCAAGGGGAAGAAGAAGACACGTTGAACGCACAACGAGTACACGTGATGAACTTCATACCTTCTTTTGATTTGAAGACATTCCGAGATGACATTTGTCATAGCCGCAGAGAAAATCAGTGTTTTAACTCGTGGCGTTATCAATCTCTAAACGGTACACTACTGATTCGAGGTTTAATTGTTTGATTGTTGCAATTATTCATCATCATTATCCTATATGCATTCCCGGGACTTAATTGACTCTGGTGCATCTCCGGAAGAAGATATGTGCATTTCCGAGACTTAATTGACTCTGGTGTTACGATGTCAACTTCATGAATGGGATAAAGTGTCCACTTCAGTATTTGAGCTTCATAATTAGGATTGATTTACTTTCTTCAACTATGTGGGGGAAGAAATGTCTTGATTCTTTCTAGTATGCATAACTTGCACTCTCAGGGGGAAGAAAAATTCAGAAGAATTATTTCAAGCGTGAGAAGAGAAGTTGTTAATCTACTTGGTGTGCCCCAAGCTTTCAATCTCTCTTAGCAACGTTATCATGTTATATGATGGGATTTGCTTGTTAGATTCCGCTGCGCGCTTAATCATTCTAAGCTTTATTGAAAGCTTTGAAGTTGCTTACGAGGATTGTCGGTTTAGGGGGAAGCTATTTAAAAGCTTCTACATCAAGTTTATGTGGCATGAATTAGGGGGGAGTTAACTCAGAAGCTTCTCCTTAACCAGAAGTGTATGGGTTACTTAGCTCGTGCCGTTACAGTATTTCTTCTACAAGTTACTTTAAAGATGAGTCGTTTTGAAGACGAAGGCCTCAGAAGACTTCATCAGCATTGGACGCTTCATGAAAGCTCTTGTTCTTAATCATTATGTACTTGTTAGGAAGAATATTGTAAGGAATTCTACACGTCGTCCCATGGGGGAAGATTGTTGGAAATTCACTTTATGTGACGACATTTAAGAATTCCCATTAGTTATCATAGTCACACATGCTTAGACTAGACTAGGAACGTTGTATAGTTTAAGTAGCGTGTGTGACTATATATACCCCTCCTAGGCTTCCAAGGAGGGGTGTTGCTTGTGTTTCCTTTTCATTTTATTACATTTTCTTTCTTTCTACACACAACCACTCTCTCTCTAAGCTTCAAAAATGGCTACCACCACCATCTACCACCTTGTTAGACCACCGGATTAAATAATAGCAAATCCACAAAGACTCTTAAGTGCTTCGTGCCGCCTCGTTTCCCCGCTTGCTTGTGAGTATTTTGAGATTGAAGGCTAATCGATGGTTTTGCCGCCCAAAGTATTATTACGTATCATATATATTTGCTTGGTTTTCTTTGTGATTAAACCCTCTTGAACAATTTGGTTTTCACCAAAGTTCTAAAGTCATTTGAAGGCTTTCACTCCACGTGATCGTTTTCATTCTTTTGAGGCTTCTTTAATCAAGAGTTTGATTCGAGGAGAGATTTGGTAGATTGGTGTCTACGAAGATACACAAAATCCAAAAAAATTAAAAACAATCAAAAACACAAAAAAATTGAAAATCCACAAAACACCCAAAAAGAATCTTCTTTGCTCACCTCCCATTTTACGTCAAGTTTATGCTAACTCGTAATCAAGAAAAACGAGCTCGTAAACGTCGTCAAAGTCAAGGAAATCAAGAGCCTTTGATTGAAGAACAAACTCCAATTG
The DNA here is from genome assembly GCA_025667525.1 of Glebionis coronaria. NCBI lineage: Eukaryota > Viridiplantae > Streptophyta > Magnoliopsida > Asterales > Asteraceae > Glebionis > Glebionis coronaria. The sequence continues at coordinate 173,080,491 of CM046876.1, read as the reverse complement.
TCGAACCCGTTGTAGAACCAATAGTCGTCATGGCTAATCGTACTATGATGGAGTTGCTTCAAGCACCCACCGAGGGTTTTGGAGAAGCTATTGTGATTCCCGCCATCCTTGCGGAGAATTTCGAGATTAAGACGGGTTTAATGTCGATGTTGCAAGCAAATAAGTTTAGAGGTCATGAAAAAGACAACCCGCATTACCACATAAGGAATTTCAATCCTCTCACCGCAAAAAGCAAGTTTAAGGATGTTCCACATGACGCCATTAAGATGATGTTGTTTCCATACTCGTTAGATGGACCCGCTAAAATTTGGCTTGAGAAAGATCCGCCAAATTCGATTTTGACATGGGGTGATCTCGTTTCTAAGTTTGTTAACCAATTTTTTCCACCATCTAAAACAACACATTTGAAAAATGAGATTTCAAGGTTTACACAACGTAATAATGAAAGTTTTTCAATGGCATGGGAACGATTTAAGGAAATGTTACATGAATGTCCACACCATGATTTTCGGAATTGCATCAAATAGATACTTTTTATAATGGGCTTAATGATCATGAACGACATTATTTGAATGCCGCCGCGGGTGGTAAATTTTTGTGCAAAACGACCGATGAAGCTTTAAAGATTATCGCGAATAGATATAAGGTTTATAACCCTCGTAACACACCCAGTGTTGCCAATATCGGTTCGTCATCGGCGTCATCGTCTCGTCACATTAATGCCTTACATGATGAAGCTAATGAGGAAAATCGGTTTTTGATAGGTTTTCGACGCTTATGACACATTGGAAAGCACAAGATGCTTTGAATTCCGCATCGGTTAAAGCGGTTGAAAAGAGTTGTTTATCGTGTGGTGGAGCTCATGATATTTCCGAGTGCATTACCGCCGGTGGTAACACTTCGAGTGCTTACGTAGCAACGGGAACTCACAACCAAAACGGCCAAGGTTCCCGCCCAAATCAAGCTCCACCAAATCAAAATGCTAACAACTATCGAAACAACAATCAAAATGGTGGTTATCAAGGCAATTCACGTAACTACAACAAAGGGAATTATCAAAGTGGGAATGGAAAAATTTCAAACCAAAACCAAAACCGTGATTTTCAAACTACTACACAAGGTTTTCAAAATGATCACACCAAAAATCTTCAAGGAGACTTTTTGAATTATGCTAAAGCAAATGATGCTAAGTTTGATAATATGCAACGTGAAATGATTAGCTTAATATCCGAATTGAAAAACGAGCTTAAAAATGAACTTGCTAATGAACTTAAGACTCATGCTAATAAAATGGAAGGAAACGTTCAACGTCTTCAACAAAATCAACAAAAGATGGAACAAGGACAACATGAGATTAAGCAAGAATTGTTAAAAGCGGATGCTATGCAATCAAAATTTGAAGACCGAATGGCAAAAATGTTTGAAGCAATCATGTGTAAACCCTCTTCCTCGGGTGGTCTTCCTAGTGATACCATTGCAAACCCGAAGGGAGAAATGAAGGTTATTACTACACTTAGTGGTAAAAATTTCAATGAACCAATCTCTCGTCCAAGTACTTCTACGGAGAAGGAAATCGAGAAAGAGCCCGAGGTGATGGTCGAAAAGGAGCATATCACAAGCCCACGAAGTACCGCTCATACCACACCTACGGTTGAACCAATACCAATCATGGAACCCGAGATTCCAAGGCCGTTGCCTAATGTCCAACCAACACCACCCTTACCTTACCCTTCGAGACGAAACAAAGAGAAATCACAAGAACGTAACAAATAACAAATCGAGCTTTTTATAAAAATGTTTCAACAAGTTCATTTTGATGTAAGTTTAGCTGACACGTTGTTATATATGCCTCGTTTCGCTTCCACTTTTAAAAGCATGATGAATGATAAGGAAAAGCTTTCAAAGCTTTCTAATTGTTCTTCTTAACCGCATACCGGAAAAAGTTTGTGACCCTAGAAAGTTTTTCATTCCTTGTGATATACAAGATATGAAAGAATGCCTCGCCTTGGCCGATCTTGGTGCGAGCATTAATTTGATGCCATTCTCCATTTGGAAATCGCTTTCGCTTCCGACTCTTACTCCTTCGAACATATCTATCGAGATGGCCGATCATTCTACGATTTTAGCATGTGGAGTAGTCGAGGATGTTTTCGTGAAAGTGGGGAAGTTCTACTATCCCATTGATTTTATAGTAGTTGACATCCCCGCGGATCCTCAAGTTCCTCTAATTTTAGGTCGTCCATTTTTAGACACCTCGAGATCGCTTATCGACGTTCATGCTAGAACTATTACTTTGAGATTCAACGAAGAGGAACTTGTTATAAATGCTACTCAAAACTCAAAACCTTCTCATGTTTATGCAATCGCTACCATCAATCACATCGACTTAGTTGATGTGGTTTGCGATGAGTTTTCACAAGAAGTGTTAGGTTTTTCTGATAGCTCGTCAAGTGGCAATCCCACTATTTTGGATCCGATTCTTGCTAATTCTACACCAAATCTCACTCCATTCCAAGGAGGCGATTTTACTTCAAATGAAATCGACAATGAAGATGAGGTGATTATTAGTAATGACACTTCTATTCCACCATTTCTTCCGCCGATAGAAGTTATGAGTGTTGAGCAAAAATATTCAATCGAGGAACCGCTTATCCTTGAATTGAAAGATCTTCCATCTCACCTTGAATACGCATTCTTGAAAGGTGATGACGCCGGTTATTATTGCAAAAGTTCTTGCTAATGATGAAAAAACCGCGCTCTTAAAAGTTCTTAAAGCTCATAAAGGGGAAATTGCGTGGAAAATTTCAGACATTAAGGGTATTGACCCAAAATTTTGTACTCACAAGATTTTAATGGAGGAGGACTACAAACCCGCAATTCAAAGTCAAAGAAGGGTAAACCCCAAAATTCACGATGTCATAAAAAAGGAAGTTTTAAAACTCCTTGACGTGGGAATGATTTATCCTATCTCCGATAGCCCATGGGTGAGCCCAATCCATTGTGTCCTAATAAAGGGAGGAATGACCGTTGTGCCTAATGAAAACAACGAGTTAATCCCCACTCGTGTTGTGACCGGTTGGAGGGTGTGTATTGACTACCGAAAGTTAAATGACGCCACTCGTAAAGACCACTTTCCTTTGCCCTTCATGGATCAAATGTTGGAGTGACTCGCGGGAAATGAATTCTATTGCTTTTTAGATGGTTTTTCCGGTTACTTTCAAATCCCTATCGACCCTCGTGATCAAGAGAATACTATGTTTACGTGTCCTTATGGAACATTTGCTTATCGTAGGATGCCTTTCGGACTTTGCAATGCACCGGGTACGTTTCAACGGTGTATGATGGCTCTTTTTCACGATATGATCGAGAAGTCGATGGAAGTGTTTATGGATGACTTTTCGGTGTTTGGCAGTTCGTTCATGTCGTGTTTATCTAATCTCGAGCAAATGTTAAAATGTTGTGAAGAAACCAATCTTGTGCTTAATTTGGGAAAATGTCATTTTATGTGTAAAAAAGGAATCGTCTTAGGACATAAGGTCTCGAAAGCGGGGATTGAGGTCGATAAAGCTAAGGTAGACGTCATCGCCAAGTTATCTCATCCCAAAACCGTTAAGGGAGTTAGGAGTTTCCTAGGCCACGCGGGCTTTTATCGTCGTTTCATCAAAGACTTTTCGAAAATCTCTCGACCTATGACACACCTTCTCGAGAAGGATGCTCCTTTTAATTTCAATGAGGATTGTGTTAGAGCTTTCGAAACTCTTAAAATGAAACTTACCGAAGCTCCCATTCTTGTTGCTCCTAATTGGGAATTACCCATTGAAATCATGTGTGATGCAGGTGATTATGCTATAGGGGCCGTTTTAGGGCAACGTTATGAAAATCATTTCAGTCCTATCCATTATGCTAGTAAGACGATGACCGAGGCTCAATTAAAGTACACCACAACGGAAAAGGAATTCCTTGCCGTGGTCTATGCTTTTGAGAAATTCCGACCTTATCTCGTCTTAACTAAAAGCATCGTGTATACCGACCATTCAGCTATTAAGTATCTCTTAGCTAAGCAAGATACTAAACCAAGATTGCTTCGTTGGATGCTCCTCCTCCAAGAATTTGATGTCACCGTGCTTGACAAAAAAGGAGCCGAGAATCTAGCGGCCGATCATCTCTCTCGTCTAGAAGATCCTCACAAAGATGTTTTCGAGAACAAGGAAATCACCGAAACATTTCCTCTCGAGACTCTCTGTGTAGTGAATTCTAAATACACCACCCCATGGTTTGCCGACATTGCAAATTACCATGCGGCCAATTTCATAATCAAGGTTATCACGACACAACAAAAGAGAAAATTCTTTCGTGACGTCAAGTTCTATTTTTGGGACGACCCTTATCTCTTTCGGGTTTGTGCGGATCAACTCGTTCGACGTTGTGTTTTTGGTGTCGAAGCTTCTAACATCCTTAGAGCTTGCCACGAGGGACCCTCGGGTGGTCACCATGGTGCTAATCTCACGGCTAAGAAAGTGTTCGATGCCGGCTTCTTTTGGCCTACAATCTATCGTGATGCACACGCACTTGTGAAGTCGTGTGATTCGTGCCAACGTCAAGGAAAATCGTCTCAACGTGATGAAATGCCGCAAACTATAATTCAAGTGTGTGAGATTTTCCACATTTGGGGCATAGACTTTAGGGGGCCGTTCCCATCGTCTCATGGTAACAAGTATATCCTCGTCGCCGTCGACTACCTTTCTAAGTGGGTGGAAGCTAAGGCTTTACCTACTAATGATGCTCGTGTGGTAGTGAAGTTTTTGAAGCAACTATTCTCTCGTTTTGGAACCCCTCGCGCTATTATAAGCGATCGTGGAACCCATTTTTGTAATAACCAATTCGAGAAGGTCTTAAAGAAATATGGAGTTACTCATCGTCTTTCTACGACTTATCACCCGGAAACGAGTGGGCAAGTCGAGGTTTCAAACCGAGCTTTGAAGAGGATTTTAGAGAGGTCGATTTGAGAAAACCGCGCTTCATGGTCCGACAAACTCGATGACACTTTATGGGCCTTTAGGACCTCTTTTAAGACACCTATCGGTTGTACTCCATATAAGTTGGTTTATGGAAAGAATTGTCATTTTCCCATTGAATTGGAGCATAAGGCATATTGGGCCCTTAAGCATGCAAATTTTGATTTAAAGACCGCGGGGGATCACCGGAAAATACAATTGAATGAATTGGATGAATTAAGAGATAATGCTTATGAAAATTCATTGATTTTCAACGAAAAGACTAAAAAGTTTCATGATACAAAGATTAAAAACCGGGTTTTTAACGTTGGTGATCAAGTGTTACTTTTTAACTCTCGATTAAAGATATTTTCTGGTAAATTGAAATCTCGTTGGTCGGGTCCGTTCACCATAACACAAGTGTTTCCTTATGGGACCATCGAGCTAGCTCAAAATGATGGTCCTAATTATAAGGTGAATGGGCATATTCTTAAGCACTACTTTGTTGGGGAAGTTCCTTCATCGAACGACCTCGACCAAGTCACCTTCCCCAATGATAATTAGCATTGAGGGGATCGATTCGAGCTCATGACTCGGTAATCAAAAAGGAGGTGCCTCGTGGGGGAGATCCCATGCTTATCCTTTTTATGCTTTCTAATAAATAATGAGAGGGGATTTGTACCCTTCCAACTCGTTGTCTCTTGGTTGTTTGTGAATGTGTTATCTAGATTATCATCATCACAACGATTGAAGACTCTCGTGTTCGTTTACGTGAGCCTCGATCGTTTGCTTGAAGATGTTTTTCATGAATCCATGACATATCCTTTATTGTTCTAACAATTATCTTTTAGCATAATTCATAAACGGCTTTAGATATATTGTTGATCACCCTTTCCATGCTAGATCCTAAGCATTCGACTCTTCGTCTCTAGTATGGGGGTGCTCCACCTTTAGACTCGAAACATTGAGGATAATTTTTAATTTTAGTTTGGGGGGTGAATAGATACTTGCTTTGCTATGCCCTCATATTTTCCAACTTTCAACGTTTTGTTTTATTTTTTTGCTAATAAGGCTAAAAATGGCCAAATTTTAAAAAAATTCTTACTTTTAATAAGTGTTTTTAAGACACGAATGTATATTTTCCGATGGGTAGAATAAGAGCTAATTTTTGACTTTATGGGCATTTGGAGCCCTTTACATTCCTTAACCCGCTCAATCCAAGTTTTGCTAGACTTTTATATAGGGAACTTTAAAACGCGAAAGTCTTAGCTTATTCAGGTTAAGAACAAGAACTTTTCGCAAGTTCCTATAAATGATCCAAGAAAGTCACTTATCAAGGGAACTATAAAATGCATTCTCTAAACTTGAAAAAGTCCAAGAAAGTGCAAGATCCTATAGGTGGCTTGAAAACCAAAAACTTCGATTTGTTATAGTCTTAATGAAAGCTAATCCAAATTTGACTTAGTTTTGACTTGCATGGCTAAGTATTCACGAGTCTCTTTAATTAGAGGTCTTTAAATAGTGAAGAACGAGAAATGATAGAGTTAGACAAGTGATCATGCTAAACGTAGAACATGAAAATGTTCTTTCAAAAACTCATATGTTTTTAATTGTGGCTTTTTCTCCCATAAGATCAATGCATTAGGAATAAAAATAATTGCAATAAGTAAGGTCGTACGATTTGAAAGGTTACTTAGCTTCTAGCACAAGATCGTTTAAAAGTTGCTCGGGGTTGAATAGAGTTCATAGCCAAGGCATAACTTATTGAAGCGGGACGCGAAGATTGGTGAAGATCCAAAAAGGCCATTACAAGGCATGAGGAGCTCTATTTTGTTGCTAAAGATCCAAGATGATGTGAAGTATCATTATTCCAAAATCAATATGAAGGATCGAGACACACGATGAAAGCTATTACTCCCCTAAAGATCATGGAGAAAGTCTATCCAAAAAAACCCTAACAAGGTATGAGGATAAATATATCCAAGTCCTAAAAGGAGGCGGGTTGTTGTATATCAAAATACAAATTAAGGATTGAAGAAAAATGATGAAGTCGTGGTCCAAATATGAAGAATCTCTCAAAAACGTCAAGTGAAGAAATTCCAAAATATGAAGAGAAGACCATAATTTCAAGAACGTCCTCCCAAGATTTGAGTTATGAAGTACATGCCAAATATCGATCCGAGAAAGGTCTCAAATCATGAAACGAGTTATGTCAAGATATTAACTAAAGGAGATACTCGAGAAGCCGTTTTAAAAGATTTTGTCATTCGGCTAACTATCGATTAAATCATGTTACGTTACTTTCGGACTAATAAATACTCAAATAACTCAATATGAATCACTTGTGATCCATGACAAGTAGTTAAAAAATTCTAGAAACCCATTTCCTTTCATAATAACTAGGATTGCGGGGAGAAAAAGTATTACACAATTTGGACGTATGAGTAGTGTCAGTATTGTGATTGTACCAACAATGATCTCGTTTTTAGCATGGAATGTATGACAATCAAGGATGACGAAATTTACTCTATGGGACATTTACTTGTTTCTATTCATTGACCCTAAAAGTCACACACGTGATGAAAATCATACATTATGTCTTTACACATCTTCGTAGTATTGTTGCAAGTCTTTACTTTTCAATAAAGGGTAATAGAATTGAATTTTGGTGATGCTTAGATACTTTATTCTAGCATTGCGTGAGGGCACGACAATGGCTTAGTATGGGGAGTGATGAGATGGCATTTATACATGATCTCATCGTTCTTTTCGGGCTTTAAATGCATAAAAATGTCATAAAATACAATATATATGCTTGTGTTTGTTTACTTGTGTATTTTAGGTATGGATATCGTGAAAAAAAAGACAAAAGATCACAAGAAACAAGGAAAAACAGACACGAGAAACGAAGCCGTACAATGAACCGGGCCCTAGTTATGGATTTCTCAATGAAAAACCCTAGAAGACTTGAAGATGTACAAGATTGATCCCTCATTTATGAAGAAATGACACTTAATACCCTTGTATATTCATAATTACAAGTTTGGTCCCTTAAGTTTCAAAATTACAAAAAGGTCCTTTAACTTTGAAGAATTGGCAAGTTTAGTCCCTCAACAATTCTAAATTGTCAATAATGGTCCCTCATGAAGTCAAAGATACATTTAAGACCTTCAAAGATGATAAATGTCCAAGATCAGTCCTCAAACTATGCAAAATGGCAAAAACAACCCTTGAAATCCTTTTGCCAAAGTTTTGGGGCCAAAGTGTGAAATTGGAAAGTTTAAATACAAAGGAAATCGTTTGTTTTGTTGAATAAACCTTGTTTACACACTTCACCAAAACACAAGGGCTCATATTGTCAATACCCAAAGTTCAAACCAAAGAAACACGCGCCAAACACTTTTTCCCCACAAAAAACAGATCAAAGGAGTTACTGTTTCACGTGATGAACCTAATTACTATCCCACTTAAAACAAAGGGTAAATCAAAATTACCTAGGCACATGCTTGATTCACATGCCTAGAAACCCATCCCACACCCAAAACCCCAATCTCCACTCATCAAAGGACCCTACCCATTCATACGTCAACCAATCACAATCCAACTTCCTCTACAAGGACACGTGGCCAAATCAACAGCCCACACTCCTTGCTTGGATACAAAGCTAAAATGAACGATTTGGATGCATTTAAACAACTCATCAACAAAATTTGTCTAGAAGATTCAAGGGGCATTTTAGGGACTTTGTAGCTAGGGTTTTCATTATAATCTCAGCCCTTGTGGCCTATATAAGGACTCCTTAACCTGTGAGAGAGCCTTGTTCTAGTTTTACTCTTTAAACATTGTAATTTCTTATTAAAATTTATAATATTTGGTATTTTAAGAAAAATGTAATTCCTTTTAATGTTTTTGAAAGTTGGTGTTGTTTAAGAGTGATTCTGAGTTCCATTTTATGTTATAAAGGTGCTTTGATCTTGTGGTTAAAGCACGTTTATGTTTGGTAAGGTTTTCAAGTTTGAAATAAGCTTGAAAATAGTCATCTGTTTTGGTTATTTATCTTGTACTAACCCTTATCCAAAAGCTATAAGCCCTTGCAAGCTTGTTGACACCAAGCTAGTGAAGGTTTGTCAACCTTTAGATAGGTTGTTTGCTGCTTGTGTTGAAGAAATCAAGCCCTTGAGGTTCTGCTTCGAACCATCAACCAAGGCACATACCATCTCCTTTGTTCAAAGACCTTGGTCACTCTCTAGTTGTTGAGAGTGGTCCAAGGAGCATAGTTGATCCCTCTAGGAAGTTGTTGGGGATAGGTATAAGCTCTTTTTAAGCTTCCTCTAAAAAATTTCATGTTTTTGTCTGATATGAAGTTTGCCATGTGATTTGTTGTTCTTGTGTTTGTGCTTTGTGTTTTATAGTTGTTATCTGTTAGTTGTCACCTAGTTGAGGTTTTTGAACCATAAAATCAGTAGGTTATGTGATTGAATAAAAAGTTTGTTTGAAAAAGGACTAAAACAAGGCTGTTTGGATTTTTAGGATCATAAGGCCTTGTGGCCTTGTGCCCTTGGTTCTTAGGGCTTGGGGAGTCTAAACAAGTCATATGCAACAAGTTTTGGTCACTGGTTAAGGCTCAAGTGGTTTGGTTAAGGTTTTCAAAGTTTTGGAAAAATCTGATAAAATTGGTTTGAATTTGGTCAAACACATCAGATCCGATAAAATATTTGTTTGTTGGATCTAAGGTCTGAAATCTGGTTTGGGAAGAGTTTAGGTGATAAGCAATATGTGCAGTATCTGTTTGTTGAATTTGGTGGCTTATTGTGGGTGCTAGAGCTTATCAAAGTTAGCTGAAGTGGTCATTTACATCAGCAAAGTGACCACCTCAATTTTGCCTTGCATTTTGTTATCTAGTGTATGACCTGCTTGTTTGTTGCTTGGAACTTGATTTTGTGCTTCTTGTGAGACAATTTGGCTATTTGGTTTGCTTATTTGAGTGCCTATAAGCTAAATGGCTTATTGGCTTAATTTGTCCAAAATTTGTTGTCATTTGGTCAACTGACCACTTGATTCACAAGGACTATACCTTGAGTTCTTCACAAAAATTGCTTAAAACAATGTTACAAACAATCCCGGAGCTTTTGGTTAATTTTGGTGGACTTTGACTTTTGGTCAAATAAGCACATTTTGGCTTATTTTTGGGAATTGCTTATTGGTACATGCAACAACTTGGCTTTTGTAATAGGTGTCATTTTTCTCAACTTAATATCAAATCTAGAAAGTTACAAGTCAATTGGTTAAGCTTTTGCTAGAAAACTAGCTTATTTGGCTTTTTCAGCCATCTTATTTGCTCCTACAGCTTATTCTACTTGGCTTTTTGTGAATTTTATGATTGATTATTCTTAGTTAAGCTATTTGTGAGCTTTTGCAAAAAGAATCAGCTTTTGAAACGTCCTATAACTCTAACCCGACTATTTTGTCCTTTAGTGAAATTTTGCTTTGCTTATTTCTGGCTTATTTGGTTTGCTTTTTCAAAATTTCTTTTCACAGATCTCTTAGGCATCTCAAAAGAAGTTTGTGTGTCTATCTGAGCTTATGGCATTGACTTATTGCTTAATGGGCTTATTGGCCCAATAAGAATAAGCTGTTGACCATTTAAGCTGTGATAAGCTCAAAACCAGCTTTTGGGCCTTTAGACTTTTGTGTTTAGAATTAAATTTTGAGTCAGATAGGGCTTTTTCAGGTCATTTAGGCTTAGTTGAAGTTTTTGGGCCAAAAAGCCCATTAGGTTGGACTGTTTTCTATTTTAGCCCATTTGGGGGCCCATTAGGGGTATTTTGGTAATTTCACTTTCATTTTCTGATTATTTAGGTTAAAATAAACTAGTTTGTAAGTTTTTATAATTTTTTATAATTTTTGGATTTCTAATATTATTTTATTATTAAATTTCAAATTTCACATTTTTATACTTTTTATATTTTTCTTAGGTTTTATATATTAAAATAGGATTTTTGCAACTCTTAGATTAATTTTATCATCATTTTCTAATTTCTAGAATTATTTTAAGTTTTTAATAGTTTTTAATCATTTTAAATAGTTTTAATTAGTTTAAAAATTCATAAAAATAGTTTTTATTCTTATTTAGTCATTTAGAGGTTTACAAAGTGAAAAATCTTTATTTAGGCATTTTAATAATTATTTTAATTTTTAGGGCTTTAATTAGCATTTAAAAATTAAAATTTAATTAATTAAAAGGCTTGAAGAAGTTTTGATCATTTTTAAACTCTTAGTTTAATTAATTTGATTTTTAGTAATTTTTTGAGAATTTTTAGAATTTATTTTTATTTTAGCACTTTTTACGGTTTTTATTTTAGTCGGCGTAGTAATAATTTTCACGTCTTCGTCATTCTATTTCCTCATCCCCTTCTTTCAAATATTAATCTCAAATATCATTACATTTTAGTCACACACATATACCTCCTTGGGAAACGAACTTAATCGGGTCATTAACACTTGATTTTCCTAAATCATTTGTTTAATACTTACCGCTTTTACGCCTTTTTCCTAAAAGGTGTATTTTTACCACAACCAAAAGGGAATTGAGATTTATAGGTGAATTAAACGTTTTTGTTGGACCGACTTGATACAATTGGAAAGAAATCTTTGAAACAATTAGAACTATCTTAGAAGAAAATAAGAAACCTAATTGCGAAGAAATCACCTTAAATATCTCAACAAACGAATAAAATGTTGTTAATAAAGATTTGCTCAACTGGCCTAACAGTTAGTAAAAACAGGGGGATAACGGTCAAATGTTTAGTTAACGGTCAAACAGGTGCACAGTTGTACAAACAGGGGGACCAAATGTACAGTCAGGGGGAACTTTCCTACGAGAATTAGCCTTTCTCCAATAGACATTAGATAACAAGCACTGTTCAAACACACACTTGAACAATCAAGATAGATGTGGAAGAACTCTAGGGTCACTTGTTCACCAGATGCCCCATGAATCAAACCAACACACAAGTTTACCATGAACTAGTGTAACCTAATAAAATTTACATTCCCAAGTCACTAGCCCGACTAAACCTAAATCTAAGGTCAAAATTCTTGGCAACATACATCTTGTCCTCACTCATTATGCATATGATTGCACAACTTGTAACTAAAGATGCATGTTACAATGCCTCAAGGATTGAGGACTCCATCCAGTCATACAATAAGACTTCATAGTCACAAAATCCTTACTCACTAGTGGGTACAGTCAAAGACTAGTACATGAACATCCTAGTGATGTCCTAAATCTTAAAGGTTTTCCTAAACCCTCCTCTTAAATACATAACACTTTCAAACAAACGAATCAGCAAAAGATACCAACTTTGAATATTGCATGATCCATGACACTTGAAGAACACTTAACCTGCATAGTTAGTCTAAAACCAAGCAAAAGCACACAAAGTAGAATGAAAAACCTAAACAAGGGAAAACTTTAAAAACAGTGGCAAACACTAGAATGAAAAAATGACTAAAAAATTGTACAACAACAAATAATAGTACAATCCGGAACACACTTTGCAAATCACATACATCTTTTAGGGATTAACCATCCCAATACTTGTAACCAAGTACTAAAACCTCCCAACATCAAAAGGTTTAGTCAAAATGTTGGAAATACATTTTACGTATAAAGAAAGTCTCAGTTACTCCAACAATATAGTTATAGGCTCGTAGTAGTGTTTAAGTTACATTTATTAAATAGCCCGACCCATGAGCATGTTCATGGGCCGGAGGCCCAAGTCCATTAAGGACTTGGGTATATACGCCTCTTTCCACCATGGAAAGAGGTGTTGGTTGTTTCATTTCTCACTTTTATAACACATAGTTTCTTTCACTTCTCTCTCTAAGTTTCTCTCTCTAGAAAACATCAACCCTCTTGAAATACAAAGATTATCATTGTTCTACAATTGGTATCAAGAGCTATGGGATGAAATAAAGATTGGTTTTGTGTTGTTCATACTTTTCTAAGTGTGTTCATGTGTGTTTGATTGATTTTTCCAAAAGTTACAAAATTTTTTCGTGTTTTTTTTATTCCAAGTGATCTATATCTCTTCTAAATAGTTTTAGTAACGATTTGGTGATATTCGTTTGGCTAGAATCACGAATTCCAAGGTAAAAATCCATTCTTTCTTTTTGCTTTTAAGTCTCGGCTTATTTTTTGGGGTACGATCTGATTTTGTGATAGCATAAACCTTGGGGGTTTCTACTTGAGATCCATAGTCACAATCCTATACTACGATCTAACTGCGATCACAAGTACGATCAAAGTTACGAACTGTGACTACGATCATCACTGCGATCCAGGCTACGATCAAAGGGGTACGATAGCTCACTACGATCCAGGCTACGATAGCTCACTACGATAGCTCACTACGATAGCTCACTACGATAGCTCACTACGATAGCTCATTACGATCCAGGCTACGATCAAGGAGTACGATCGCTTAGTACGATCCAAGCTACGATCAGGTTACGATTGCTTGAGTAGGATAGGTGAGTACGATCCAGGCTACGATCGCTTGAGTAGGATAGGAGAGTACGATCAGGACACGATCAGGGAGTACGATCAGGATACGGTCAGGGAGTACGATCTGGATCCGATCTAGGAGTACGATCAGCTATCATTTGCAACACTTAGAGGATTTTTCATCTTTGCATTTATTTGGAGACATTAACAAAAACACACCATCAAAATATCATAATATCTTTATTTAAACAACATTAAAACACATAATCTTATTTCATTGCTCGATCAATTTTGATAATCTTTTTTCAAGGGATCATAAAATGAATTCACATTCATATATGCCAACCATGACTTCGCTTACCGATATCTCAATCATCTCGGGTACTGACACTCGCCCACCTTTGCTCATCAAAGATTTATTTGAAGCATGGCAAGGTCGCATGAAAACGTACATCATGGGAAAACCCAATGGTCGCTTATGCTTCAATCAATTGAAAAAGGTCCATTAGATTAGGGAGAAGTTACCGTCAACAATGTGACGAGGGAAAGGTTGTATCATGAGTTGACTGATGCTAACAAAATCATTGTCGATGCAGATGAAAGGGTCGTTCAGACAATTCTTCAAGCCCTTCCATCCGATATCTTTAGAATGGTAAGTGAACATAAAGTGGCAAAGGATCTTTGGGATCGATTAGTTGTTTTGTTACAAGGGACCTCTCTAACTAAGCAAAACGAGAATGTCAATTGTATGACTTGTTTGATAGGTTTACATACATTCTAGGGGAGACTCTTCACGATTACTACTGGCGTTTCACTACTTTGATGAATGACATGAACGTGTATAATCTAAGGATTGAACAGTTTCAACTAAACACAAAGTTCTTGAACACGTTACCCCAAGAATGGAGTCAGTATGTCACCGATGTTAAGATGATTCGAGATTTGCACAAGTCAAATTTAGATCAACTCTATGCCTTCTTGCAACAACACGAGAAGCACATGATCCAAAAACGCATCTCTCAGGGATCTTATCAAGAACCATTGGCTTTAATGGCACACCATCCTACATTGTCATATCACAACTCTCCGCTTGCTTTGGGATACCAATCTTCCTATCAACCATTGTATCAAACACCAAGCTTCCCACAGTACTCGATCTTGCCACAACCGCCTACATCTTATCACCAACAATACAAGCAACCAGCAACATCATCACAAGGAGATTCACATCCATTACCTTATGCTTCACACCAGTATTCACCTTATCAACCTCCAACAAACCCTGATGTTACCTATCAACAACTTGAGGCTCCTCAACCCCATTACTCACAACAAGTTAGTACTCCATCAAATCAACTTGTAGTTCAATCAGCACCAGCATTCTACTCTGATGATGAAATCCCTGTCCCTGAGTTTAGACAAGGGGATAGTCCTACTGATATACTTGCTCAAATGTTTGCTTAGCTCACTCAAACATTGAACAAACAAGGTTACAGAGGTCCATCAACAACTAACAATCAGTTAAGGAACTCTTCTAACTCTCGACAACAGGCTACAATTCAAGATGGCAGAGTCATGGTGCAACCACTTCAGGGGAGACCCAATTCATCTACTGCTGGTGCACGTTCATCTAACACTGCTGCTACAAGAGGTAATAGCACTGGCAAAACAAAGGTGATTATATGCTACAACTGCAAAGGGGAAGGGCACATGGCCCGAGAGTGTAAGCAGCCCAAGAGGAAAAGGGGCATCACATGGTTTCAGGAGAAGATCTACTTGGTAAATGCTCAAGCCCAAGGACGTGAGCTCGATGAAGAAGAGTTGGCATTTCTAGCAGATCCGGGAGTAGCGGACACTGACGGTCTCACAACAGCCAACACAAACAATGCCGCATATGAATGTCATGATTTGGATGCATATGACTCTGACTGTGATGATCTCAATACCACCAAAGCAGCTCTCATGGCAAATCTTTCACTTTATGGAGCTGACACAATTTCTGAGGTACCAAATACTGCTATAGATACTAGTATTGTACCTTATCAAGTTGAGCAAATGTCTGAGTATCCGGAACAGCCTCCGGTGGTTAGTACCTCAATCGAGGAGACAAACAATGATAAAAATATCAATGCAAGTCCCCAGACTTTGAGTGAACCACAACTGGGAGCTATTACGACTACCAATTCGTCTGCTCAACCTGATTTGGTTATGGTCTCAGCATCTTTTCTTAGCCAAATGAATAATGCGGTCCTTGAAACCCTCAGTGTTAATCAGACTTTATCTGCCGAGCTTGCTTTGCATAAGGAAAAGGTTAAAACCTTGGAATTAACTCCAGTGTCCACTACCTTAACCAATCCTAAATTTGATAGGTTTAGGCAAGTCCAAATGGATAATCTGCTAGAAATTGAGAGATTAAGAGCAAATCTTTCGAAGGAACTTAAAGAAAAAGAATCAGTCGTTAATAATTTTCAAAAACTACAAACGGATTTCGAAATTCTCGAGTCTAAAAGAGTTGAAACAGAAATTAAGGCGTCTGAGAGAGTTAAAAAGACTGAAATTTTGCTTTTAAAACAATACTCTGCTTCACATTTAGTACACTTGTTTCATTCTTCTTTTCAAGAGTTCAATCTATCGCCTCTAATAGACCTACCACCTAACCCGGGGTATGCAAAGCAAGCATTTCACCACAACCCACGACTTTATGATGCAACCAAGTTAGGATTGGTATTAGATCCGATTGTGTTCTTGAATGAATCTGAGAGCATGACACCATATGAAGAGAATCGGTTAAAGTTACTTCCTACATATCCTGAATATGACTATGCTTAAATGAATGCAACAAATGCTAAAATAGATCTTAGAACTCGATTTAATATGCAAAAGAAATCTATCCAAACATCCACTTTCATGCCTACTAGAGAATGCCTTAGTATAATTCCTACACTCGTTAACTCGGACGAACCGAAGGAAATTCCTAAGAATCTTCCACCAGTAAGTACGGTAAAGCTCAGCTTGGAAGAGATTGAGCGATACCTTACCGAGTTTGACAAGGTCATCCTGGAATGTACGACTTCAACGACTCTAACCGCTGGAGAATGGGCTTTCGAACACATGAAAACGGTGTTTGAGAAAGAGATCGTTCTGTTTGTAAACAATATTAAAAATGGAGTCTATAATCTAGCGGGAAATCTAAGCTTTGAAATAGGTGAAGTTCAAAAAGTTTTCTATGAAATGGATGATGCTTATGAACAACATTTAATTGAGAAAGAAAAGATTTTATCCAAGTATGACCGATTCTTAGAACATATAGTGTCTCTCGAAGTGATGCAAGTTTTAACTCTTAAATATGCTCATGAGATTTCATCTACTGTGAATAAATGTGATGATGTGTATGATATGTCTGTGAATATTGTTGCGCCTGTGATTAATGTAGATAATCATTCTTGTCATGAATCCAACGCTGAATTTTTAAAGCTTCAAGATTCTTATAACACACTTTCAAAACGTTTTAATGAGCTTCAACAACATTGTATATCTCTTGAAATTGAAAATCAGTCTAAAAATGAAACTCTTTCAAAAACAAATGAGTGTGAAAACTCCGTTGAGACTAGTGACAAGATGATTCAGGTAGTTCAGGCATTAGAGGAAGAAATTATGAGACTTAAGAGAGAATCTGTATCAGAGAAATTGGAACTAGAGACTACATAGATTAAAAATCATGCCCTAGAAGATAGAATTACTTCTATGATAGGGGAGCTTGATAAAGTAAAGCAGGGTTTCTCAGACATTTATGGTTCGTTAGAAGAATGCTTCGCTTTTAATGCGGCAGAGAAAAAGTCACTCGTTGACCAATTGAACCGTAAGTGCGAGGAAATCTCTGACTTAAACATTCAACTCATAGACAAAAACATGGTTTTGGCTAAATTAAAGGAGACACTTCAACTCAAAGGACAAGAAGTTGTTGATAATCCAGCCACCATCTCTTCCTCGTCCTCTAGTGCTCCTAAACCCAACCCACGTGTGCTATATCGGGATCCAAAATTTAAGAATAGTCCAACTAAGTTTGCCACATACATGAAAAATGCCTTAGAACATGCAAATCTTGCTAGGGAGTTTGTTGATGACATACGTGAACTAGATCCCACAAGTCATCTTCTATATGAGCTTTTATTATATGTGGATCGCGTTCAGGATTGTTTAGCAAACTTAGAGTACATTGGGCAACCGATATTTGTACCCCCAAAACAGCAAACCCCCACCATTGCCATTACTCCATTCAATAAGAATCCAGGATCTAAGCCTATTTTAAACACACCCATCAAGGCTACATCAAAATCTGTCACTAATGTTCCCATGGCTTCTATAGGAGTAATTATGTCTACTAAGGCTAAAGGATCTCAAGACAAGAAAGATAGGATCAAGCCTTCCACTAGTAGGACTGCCAAGAAGAAAGTATAAGTTCACCCTAGGAATGTTATTTCAGTTTCAAATAAAAAGAATCATGTATCTAAGACAAAAGGATCTGCTTCTATGCAGAAGCCTAAGAAAAATGTGAATTCGAATTTGCGATGTTGGAATTGTAATGAATGCATGTTTTCTCAGCGTCATGATTTATGCCTTGTTGATCACGTGAATGAAATGTATGCAATTAGGAACAATCTTGAATGGATTCCAACGGGGAAGAAATTCACCCAAGTTGGTTGGCAATGGAAACCCACTGGTAGGACCTTCACTGCTAATGGAACTAAGTGCCCTTTAACTAGGATCACATCTACGGAAGTTAGGTCTCAACGTACTTTAAATAGGAACACTAGCACTAAGAAATGGATAAAGCGCCCTTTAACTAGGTCTGCCCCCACTATTGTGCCTACCAGTGAAGAAGTACCTCAGGATCTTAGACAACTAGAATCTAAGCCGGCATTTAGGAAGCAAGTTTGGAAGCCTAAGAATTCTTCGGTTAGCAAATCTAAGATAATTATATCTGTACCTGCTAACACAGAGGAACTACTAGATTCCGATACATCGTCCTTGTCTGGTGATATTTTCAGGTGGTCCAAATCATCCTCTGGTACTTGGACTCTGGATGCTCAAAGCATATGACCGGAGATCGCTCGATGCTCAGAAATTTCGTCAGCAAGTTTCTAGGAATGGTTAAATTCGGCAACGACCATATTGTGAAGATCATGGGTTATGGTGAATACCAAATTGGGAATGTTATGATTTCAAGGGTTTATTATGTAGAGGGACTAGGTCACAATTTATTTTTAGTTGGACAATTCTGCGATTCAAACCTTGAGGTGGCTTTCCGACAACATACTTGCTATATTCACGATCTTGAAGGAAATGATTTGTTAAAAGGTTCTTGAGGAGATAATCTCTATACATTGTCTATTCAAAGCATGATGGCCGCCTCTCCTGTTTGCCTTCTCTCCAAAGCATCTAAGACCAAGTCATGGTTGTGGCATCGCCGGTTATCTCATCTTAACTATGATGCTATTAACCATTTGGCTAAAAACGAACTTGTTCGTGGTCTTCCAAAACTTAAGTTCGACAAGGATCATTTATGTTCCACGTGTTCTTTAGGGAAAAGCACCAAGAAATCATACAAACCTAAAGCTGAAGACACCAACCAAGAACCACTGTATCTTTTGCACATGGATCTTTGCGGGCTAATGCGTACGGCTAGTATGAGTGGAAGAAAATACCTTCTCGTCATGGTGGATGATTTCTCCAGGTTTACATGGGTAAAGTTCTTAGCATCCAAGGATCAAGTATCAAACTATATCGTTACGTTTCTTAAAATGATCCAAGTACGCCTTAATTCTACTGTTTGCCGCATCCGGACTGATAACGGTACTGAGTTCGTTAATCAGACTCTTCGAAATTATGATGAAAAGGTTGGTATTTCTCATAAAACATCCGTGGCTCGCACTCCACAACAAAATGGTGTCGTTGAAAGACGCAACCGTAAACTTATGGAAGCTGCTAGAACTATGTTGATTTATGCGAATGCTCCTTTATTTTTATGGGCTGAAGCAGTGGCAACCGCATGCTATACCCAAAACCGCTCCATCATCCGTAAACGCCATGGTAAAACTCCATATGAGCTACTTCATGGACACAAACCTGATATTTCATTTCTTCATGTGTTTGGTGGCACTGTGTTATCCAAATACAAATAGTGAGAATTTGGGCAAACTTCAACCAAAGGCTGATATTGGAATTTTCATTGGTTACTCGCCTGCAAAGAAAGCTTACCGAATTTATAACCGACGTCTTGGCAAGATAGTAGAAACTTTGGATGCCAATTTTGATGAGCTGACAGCGATGGCTTTTGAGCAACACAGCTCTGAACCCGCATTACATGAGATGGGAACTGGTACAATCAGTTCCAGATTCACTCCCAACAATCCTACTTCTCCATCATTTATACCACCTACAAGGTCCGAGTGGGATGAGTTATTTCAACCTGTGTTTGATGAATTCTTTGATCCACCTAGTAATGATTCTCCAGCACCTGCAGCAGTAGCTCCGTTTCCCGAAGTTATTACTCAAGATAATGGAAATCAGTCCGAGACATCTACTGTTACTCTTGAACCAGATGTCCCATCCCCCACCAATTCACAAACTACACCTAAATCATCACCCCCACTCGTTCCTAATGATGTTGAAGAGGATCCTTATGATCACGATTTGGAATTTGCTCACTTACAAGAGCTTCCTTTCTTTGGTTCACAAATACCTGAAGATCCTAATAGTGCGTCTACCTCAGAGGAAGCTCCTGCAATCGTTCACTCCCGACCACCAAGGATTGAAAATCATAACACAAAATGGACAAAGGACCACCCAATCCATAATATCATTGGTGACATCAATCGACCAGTCTTAACACGCCACCAACTCCAAGAACATGCATTATATTGCTACTTTGATGCATTTCTTTCCGACACTGAACCTAAAAACTGGCAACAAGCCATGACTAAATCATCTTGGATTGAAGCCATGCAAGAGGAACTTAATGAATTTCAACGTCTTGAAGTGTGGGAATTAGTTCCTTTACCCAGCAACGTTGAAATCCTTACATTGTTGTGGGTATATAAGGTTAAACTCGATGAGTTAGGTGGAGTGCTGAAGAACAAAGCTAGATTGGTTGCTAGAGGTTACAAACAAGATTTGGGTATTGACTTTGAAGAATCATTTGCTCTTGTGGCACGACTGGAGGCAATTAGACTATTCCTTGCTTATGCTGCTCATATGAACATGATCGTCTACCAAATGGATGTTAAGACGGCATTTCTCAATGGTGAATTAAGGGAAGATGTCTACGTAAGCCAGCCGAATGGATTCGTCAACTCGGAGTATCCTAATCACGTGTACAAGCTCAAGAAGGCTATTTATGGGTTGAAACAAGCTCCACACGCGTGGTACGATCTTCTATTGTCGTATCTCATCTCGAAAAGCTTCTCCAAAGGCAAAGTGGACCCAACATTATTTATTCTCAAGGAGGACAACGACATGATACTGATACAAATTTATGTTGATGATATAATATTTGCTGCTACTAATCAACGATTGTCTGACCATATTGAGAAAATTATGTCCACACGTTTTAAGATGTCGATGATGGGAAAATTTTCATTTTTCTTGGGGTTGCAAATTTCTCATAATCCCAGAGTCATCTTCATTAATCAATCCAAATTTGCTCTTGAATCATTAAAGAAGAATCATTTTGAAAATTGTGACCCCGTGGATACTCCAATGGTGGAGAGATCCAAGTTAGATGAAGATAAGGAAGGGATAGCTGTCGATCCTAAACTTTATCGTAGAATGATCGGCACCCTTCTCTATCTGACTACTAGCAGGCCTGATTTGCAGTTTGCTATATGCATGTGTGCCTGGTATCAGGCTCGGCCTACCGAAAATGTGACATTCGTCAAATTTCCATCATTTAATTATTCATGTAGTACGAGTATTTTAACTGTTTACCGACTAGTTGTCGTCATGAACGTGTTAATTGTTTTGCTTTGCGGACAAAGCCCTTTTTAGGGAGAGCATATGTAACATCTCAATGTTTCGCGATTATTAAGTTGAATGCAATATAATACATGGCTTTTGCCTGTATAAAAATTATGTGTTCAAGTTCGTTGATGTGTTCTAATCGAATTGATCTAGGTTTCCTATGTGACTCAGTTTTATTTTGGTAAAACAAATATTTTTGGTTGGTTTTAAATTTAAATGTGCAAAGACTTAAAAGTAATTGTCGTTGAAAGTAAAGTGCAAGTATATAAAGAACGTGAAAATAAAGTGCGTGAAATTAAATCTAAGTCTAGTTAAAATAAATGTGCGATATTTAAAAACGTGACGGGAAGTAAAATAATTAAATGACTAAAATTAAAGCGTGACGGAAATTAAAGTTAGACAAGTATTAAAAACATAAACTAAAAATTAAACAAGACAAAACATGTGAAATACCATCCAATCGGAATAAATTCCGATTGTCCCAATCGGAATGTCAAAAGGAACCAATCGGAATTCCCAAAAACACCTTGATCGGAATATCAAACCAACCCTGATCGGAAACTCAAAGATGTCCAATCGGAATATGTCACGTACACCAATCGGAATATCCAACGAACCTCAGATCGGAATGATGAGACCTCCTATGATCGGAATATTGGAATGGACTTGGTCGGAATGTAGATCGGAACCCACGATCGGAATATCTGTCACCTTACCCAATCGGAATCTCCAAAATGACACCTCGATCGGAATGTTTAAAGATGGATTCAGATCGGAATCCTGTCACAACCCCAGATCGGAATACCACTATCTCACCCCAATCGGAATACCAAGCTCCACACGATCGGAAAGTAAAACCCTTTTCAGATCGGAACCGATCGGAATGTATACCTTCCTTCCGATTGTCACGGTCGGAATACGGAGACTTGGATGGAAATTAAGCTAAGTAAATAAGCTATTGTTCTAATAAGCACTAGACTAAAAACTTAGCTAAAACCGTATAAAAATAAGCTATAAAACTGAAAGTCAGAAACTTTTAAGACACGAAAAAGATAAACTTTAAGAAAAACAACTTTTATATAAAAATAACTTTTATAAAATTTATATAAACTTGAAAATAAATCAAATAAGCTATGAAAATAAGAAGTTTAAAACAATTAAAAGCTTAAAAATCAAATCTTTAACAAATCAACCAATTAAAAACGTGTAAATCAAAGAAAGGTAGAAGAAGATTAAGATCAACAAGTTAAAGTAAAGGTGCAAGAAATTAAAGAAACACTTACTTGAAAATTAAAGGTAATTAAAAGTGCAAGACAAGTAATTAAATGTGCAAGTAATTAAATGTGCATAAAATAAAGATGGAAGAACTAATTGTCACGATTAGTCAACAAAACTTAATGAATGAAAATGAGGGGTTTATATAGGTGATTAGGGAGTGGTTAGAGGAAGCTTCCTCTCTCCTTCCTTTCTTGTTAATTGCACCATCAAGTCCTTCCTTCTTAATCTTTTTGTTAATCTTGGAATGTGATGACTTTTGGCTCGGGATTTCTTTGGACTCGTCTTTTAATTCTTCGATAAATAAGACTTGAGTTCCTCGGCTTTAAGTAAACTTTCGTCTTTTGACTTTTTCTTCGATAAATCTTCAGAATTGGTCTTGGACTTCCGTTCTTTATCCACTTTTGACTTCTTGACTTCGTCTTTCATCCTTTTTCTTCAATAAAAGCCGTGAATGCCCGTGAATTCCCGTGTTTTCTCCACTTTTCACAATTTCGTCCTAAATTACAACAAAAACACAAACCACGCATAATTCCGACATAAAAGACATAAAATACACGTTTTGGTCCGGTTATTATTGTAATTAAGTGGTAGAAAAGATGGGTGTTTACACACCTATCAAATCCCCTACACTTGACCATTGCAATGTCCTCATGCAATGTATTAGTTACAAAGCATGTTTACACTTTTCATCATGATCAATCCACATTGGCCTTTATTAAAGAGATAGAAAATTATAAAAATGCAAAGCAAAGAAATTAAAAGCATACCTTGGGTTTTGAAAATGTCATGAATATTCATCACCCTCAACTTTTCGCTTTCTCCAAACCAAGCTTAAAAACGAGATCATTGTTATTATAAGTTAGTAGACTAACACGAACTCATGTGGGCCAATTATTTACTTAGACTCCCTTATTCCTATGGGTATCTCTTATATTTTATTATTTGCCTTGAATGATCACGAGGATGCATTGTTCGACTTATTTAGATAGTTATTTAGTCTGAAAATAAAGTGAACGATTTAATCAATAGTTAGCTAAAGGACCAAATCTTTTAAAACTGCTTCTCGGGACCTCATAAAGTTCATATCTTGGCATAACTCGCTTCGCGATTTGAGACCTTTCTCGGACCGATATTTGGCAGCGACTTCATACTTCAAATCTTGAGAGACGTTCATGAAATAATGGTCTTCTCTTCATAAAAGGAATTCTTCACTTTGAAGTTTTGAGAGATTCATACTTGGACCACGACTTCTTCATTTTTCTCCAATCTTTATTTTGGACTTTGATATACAACGATCCGCCTCCTTTTATGACTTGGATCTATTTATCCTCATACCTTGTTAGGGTCTTTTCGGATACACTTCTCCATGACTTTTGGGGAGTTTTGCTTTACGTCGTGTGTCTCGATCCTTCATATTGATTTTCGATAAATGATTCTTCACATCACTTTGGATCTTTAGCAAAAAAATATAGTCCTCATGCCTTGTTAGGGCCTTTTCGGACTCGCCAATCTTCGCGTCCCGCTTCAATAAGTTATGCCTTGGCTATGAACTCTAATCCATACCGAGCAACTTTTAAACGATCTGGGGCTAGAAGCTAAGTAACTTTTCAAATCGTACAACCTTATCTATTAGCAGATAAATTTATTAGCAAGCGATGGGAGAATAGGCTTATAATTAACTCACATAAATTCACGAAAGAATACCGAACTTATAATTGGCTCTATCATTTCTCGTTCTCCATAGTTTAAAATCTCAAGTAATGAGATTCGTGGATACTTAGCCTATTAAATCAAAGTTTTGGGTTTTCGAGTCGCCTATAGGATCTTGCAAATTCTTAGACTCTTTCAAGTTTAGAAATCGCGTCTTAAAGTTCCCTTGATAAACGACTCTCTAGGATCAATTATAGGAACTTGCGAAAAGTTCTTGTTCTTAACCCGTGAGAGTTAAGACTTTCGCGTTTTATAGCTCCCTATATAAAAGCCTAGCAAAACTTGACTTAAACACGTTAAGGATACTAGCTAGAGTAAACTCGGATTGAGTCAAAAGATTCACAACGTTTGAAAATTAAAACCACTTATTAAACATTTATTCTAGCAAAGAAAGAAAATAACTATACAAAGGGAGAAACTAATAGGCCAAAATAGATCAAAAATTTTGAAAAATGTCGAAAAATTGATTTTCCGGTTAAAATGAGGACAAATACAAGGAAAAGACCACTTAACTTCGATAGAAGTTCCCCCTACACTTAAGATAAACATTGTCCTCAATGTTTAAGCATGTGGGAGTAAACTCCCCTACACTTAGGACATTGTGCACGTTGTTTAAATCTCGCTAAGGAAAAGACAACTAAAGAGATTCCTATTTTAATATTGAGAAAATATAAAATAGTGAATCGAAAAGAGTTTAGGATAGAACCGGGATAAAGTAGAACACGGAATCACAGGTCGTCAAGAATCATCAAGAGTGGATCATTGAAGCTCGAATCCCTGATTAAGAAGTGAGGAGAGGAAATAGCAATCCAAAGGGTCCCCCCTACACTTATGGTAAAGAAAGCGAAAAGATAGATGCATGGGTTGCCTCCCAAGAAGCGCTTGGTTTTTGTTAACCGAGTCGTTAGCCTGACTCGACCTTGATCATCAACGGAAGTAGCATGAAACAAATCCACCAGGATCAAAGACATAGTTTTCGTCCATCAAGAAGAACGAGCTTAAGGCGAACAAGGCAAGCCAAAAGAGAAGTGGCAGGGTTCCCTTAAGCAGTGGTGGAGCACAGTAGGGGCAATGATGAAGTGGTGCAAGCATGTCTTCCAAATTTCCAAAGATTTTTCCTTTTATTTCATCAGGTGGAGACTGAGATGGCTTAAAGACTTCAATACCGGGATCGAACACCTTTTCCTTCAGGGGAAAATAGCACTCCGGCTCAGCCGAGTGTGAAGAAGATCCGCAAAGAAGCACAACCTCGTCCTCAGAAGTGGGACAAAGAGGTGTTAAATCATACGTGCAACGGATTTCGGTGTCAACCGGTTTCTTCTCCTTTGACAAAATGCTCTTCAAATCCAAAGTAGGATCAAGGCGATAATCTTCAAAGTCAAAAGGAGGAGTATCACTCTCATGAGGGAAGTATGTGTTGAGAAATTCAGAGAAATCTTCCTCAAATGAATAATCGTCCAGAGTAGGATCGAGTGATGACGGAGGATCTTCATCATGTGAAGAATCGCTCGAGAGAGTATCAGCTTCATCGAAATCGTCGAAAGTGGGCAGCTCGGGATACTCAGAAGTACACTCAAAATCATCCGAATCTGAGCTAGAATCATCATCATCATAAGCGTCAAAGACCGGTGACGAATCATAAATGGGAGAAGCGTCCAAAGTAGGGAGAGAATCATTCACATCATCATGAAAAAGTGGATTATCGATGCAAGAGTCGAATAGAGGATTCTCGTAGACGGTAAAGTCATCTAGCACATTAATCATATTCACTGATTCTCGGCCTCCAAAAGTTAAACTAGTAAGCTTCCCCATTTTGAAAACTTTTGCATCATCTCCGACTCGTAAGATTAACTCACCTTCGGCCACATCTACTAAAGCACGTCCGGTTCTCAAGAATGGCCGACCAAGTATTAAAGGAATACGAGGGTCCATTTCATAATCAACGACAACAAAATCGACCGGGAAAGTAAATGTGCCAACTTTGATAAACACGTCTTCGGCTATACCAACGGGGTAAGCGAGAGTGCGATTTGCAAGTTCAAGAGTCATCTTTGTTGGAGTGAGGTCGGGCAATGATAGTGTTTTCCAAACACTCAAAGGCATCAAATTAATACTAGCCCCGAGATCAGCAAGGGCAGTAAATTCTTCAGTTTTGTTGAACACGCAAGGCAACACAAAACGACCGGGATCTCCAAGTTTTTCGGAAGTTCTTTAAGAATAACTGCAGAGCAGTTTTCATTTAAGCGTGTGTTGGCGAGTTCAATCAGCTTCTCCTTCTTGTTAAGCAATTCCTTAAATGCTTTAACAAATTTGGGCATGTGGACGAGTGCTTCAAGAAAGCTAATGTTGAAATTCATTTGAGAAATCATCTTGATATAGCTAGTCACTTGAGCGTCCTCCTTGTTTAGCATTTTGTTCTTGCCCAAGCGAGAAGGATAAGGGATATTAGGTTTGGGTGGTGAAGATGCAGGTGTAGGTAAAGGTTGAGATGTTGAAGGATCATTGGTGGGAACTTCATCACGTCGAGGCGGAGACGGTAATGGTGCACTAATACTAGGTGTAGGAGGAGTAGGGATACATGGTGGTGGAGGAGGTGTAGATGATGGGGGTGGGATTGGTGGTCCTACAATGGTGACTCCACTACGAGTAGTAATAGCACTCACATTGGCTCGCGGGTTAGTGACGGTGTTTGAAGGTAGAGAACTTGAAGAAGAAGGTTGAGCGGCTGGCAAGAAACTAGCAAGCATATTCTTCAAATCATTGGTTTGATTGCTGAAGGAGGATTGAATATCATTTCGAAGCTCGGATCTTATCTCATTTCCTTGCTTTGTGATATCTCCTTTAAGATTGATAATTTGGCTCTGCAGATTCTTGATTTGCTCACCTTGGGTTCTCATGATGGCCTCAACATCCGGATTACTGGGTGGGTTTTGTTGGGCGGGTGGGTGATAAGGATTAGAAGCTCTTGGTGGGATTTGATTGCTTCTAGTGTAGTTGTTGGCGGGGTTTTGGTTTTGAGGAGAAAAACCGGGTGAAAGGTAGTTGTTAGAACGGTAGCTCAGCAGATTTCTATCCCCTTGTTGTCTAGCTTGGTAATTTTCCAGTGAATAATTACCGTAAGCTGCATACACATTTTCCGGATTTCCTTGTGTCGAAGGACAATCGGTGTATGAGTGAGGACCGCCACATGTTTCACAATGATTAGCAACCGCTTTAACTTGTTGTTGTTGTTGATTTGAAGCGAGAAGCGTAATACTTTTGCTCATTTCAGTCATCATGCGGGTGAGTTCGGTCATCTCAGGGTTTGCTGAGGTTGAGGAAACATTGACTCTCGGGTTGTTCCTAGAAGATGCAGAGGAATCCCAGTTCTTGTGGTGAGTAGTCATGTTCTCAATTAACTCTCTACACTCCTCGGGTCTCCTTTTCATGAATGTGCCACCGGCGGCTGCATTTATCGTATCACGATCTCGAAAAGTCAAACCGTTGTAGAAAGTATCGATCAAGGTGACCGGAAGCATGTTGTGGTTTGGACAACGGTCGATCAAGACATTATATCTCTCCCATGCATCAAAAAGAGATTCATCGGGATCTTGCATGAAACCGCTGATTTGATTGCGAAGGCTTGTGACCATGGATGGTGGAAAGTAGCGCGACAAAAAGCGTTGAGTCATGTCATCCCAAGTGTGAATAGAATTCTTCGGGAGACGATCAAACCATTTCTCGGCATGATGTAATAGAGTATGTGGAAAGAGTTGTAGGCGAAGTTCATCCATTGTGGCACCAGCCAACTTCATGCTCTGGGTGATAGTAATGAACTTGTCGAGGTGTTTGTTGGCATCATCATCAGGCAATCCTCTAAATGGGTTTGTTTGTACTTGCTGAATCATGTGGTGCTTCAACGAAAACTCAGGAGCGTTGATTTGCATCGACGCAATCGGTCCTCCTCGTCCAAACATGGTTGGTTGACAAAGTTCCTCCATGGTCCGAAGATCGGGTTGTGGAAGAGCATTGTTGTTATTGTTGAGGTGCGGTGGTTGATTATTGTTGTTAACACCTGCCATATCTAAATCTTCTTGAGGCTCGGGCTCTTGATAATTGGAAGATCTAGTACGCATACACCTGAAAATGTAAAAGAAAACAAAACCAAACACAAAGACAATATATATACACAATAAAGATAAAATCTTTTTGGATTTTTGAAATTTTTAATTTTTATGGTTTTTATGAATTGTTTTTAATTTTTTATGATTTTTGAAATTTTAGTGCAAGAAAAATAACGCTCACAAGTGAACGGATCCCAAAAAGCAACGTGTCTCTCACAAAAAACTGTTGATCTTTACGAAAAGAGCCGGCAGCGGCGCCATTTAATACATGGCTTTTGCCTGTATAAAAATTATGTGTTCAAGTTCGTTGATGTGTTCTAATCGAATTGATCTAGGTTTCCTATGTGACTCAGTTTTATTTTGGTAAAACAAATATTTTTGGTTGGTTTTAAATTTAAATGTGCAAAGACTTAAAAGTAATTGTCGTTGAAAGTAAAGTGCAAGTATATAAAGAACGTGAAAATAAAGTGCGTGAAATTAAATCTAAGTCTAGTTAAAATAAATGTGCGATATTTAAAAACGTGACGGGAAGTAAAATAATTAAATGACTAAAATTAAAGCGTGACGGAAATTAAAGTTAGACAAGTATTAAAAACATAAACTAAAAATTAAACAAGACAAAACATGTGAAATACCATCCAATCGGAATAAATTCCGATTGTCCCAATCGGAATGTCAAAAGGAACCAATCGGAATTCCCAAAAACACCTTGATCGGAATATCAAACCAACCCTGATCGGAAACTCAAAGATGTCCAATCGGAATATGTCACATACACCAATCGGAATATCCAACGAACCTCAGATCGGAATGATGAGACCTCCTATGATCGGAATATTGGAATGGACTTGGTCGGAATGTAGATCGGAACCCACGATCGGAATATCTGTCACCTTACCCAATCGGAATCTCCAAAATGACACCTCGATCGGAATGTTTAAAGATGGATTCAGATCGGAATCCTGTCACAACCCCAGATCGGAATACCACTATCTCACCCCAATCGGAATACCAAGCTCCACACGATCGGAAAGTAAAACCCTTTTCAGATCGGAACCGATCGGAATGTATACCTTCCTTCCGATTGTCACGGTCGGAATACGGAGACTTGGATGGAAATTAAGCTAAGTAAATAAGCTATTGTTCTAATAAGCACTAGACTAAAAACTTAGCTAAAACCGTATAAAAATAAGCTATAAAACTGAAAGTCAGAAACTTTTAAGACACGAAAAAGATAAACTTTAAGAAAAACAACTTTTATATAAAAATAACTTTTATAAAATTTATATAAACTTGAAAATAAATCAAATAAGCTATGAAAATAAGAAGTTTAAAACAATTAAAAGCTTAAAAATCAAATCTTTAACAAATCAACCAATTAAAAACGTGTAAATCAAAGAAAGGTAGAAGAAGATTAAGATCAACAAGTTAAAGTAAAGGTGCAAGAAATTAAAGAAACACTTACTTGAAAATTAAAGGTAATTAAAAGTGCAAGACAAGTAATTAAATGTGCAAGTAATTAAATGTGCATAAAATAAAGATGGAAGAACTAATTGTCACGATTAGTCAACAAAACTTAATGAATGAAAATGAGGGGTTTATATAGGTGATTAGGGAGTGGTTAGAGGAAGCTTCCTCTCTCCTTCCTTTCTTGTTAATTGCACCATCAAGTCCTTCCTTCTTAATCTTTTTGTTAATCTTGGAATGTGATGACTTTTGGCTCGGGATTTCTTTGGACTCGTCTTTTAATTCTTCGATAAATAAGACTTGAGTTCCTCGGCTTTAAGTAAACTTTCGTCTTTTGACTTTTTCTTCGATAAATCTTCAGAATTGGTCTTGGACTTCCGTTCTTTATCCACTTTTGACTTCTTGACTTCGTCTTTCATCCTTTTTCTTCAATAAAAGCCGTGAATGCCCGTGAATTCCCGTGTTTTCTCCACTTTTCACAATTTCGTCCTAAATTACAACAAAAACACAAACCACGCATAATTCCGACATAAAAGACATAAAATACACGTTTTGGTCCGGTTATTATTGTAATTAAGTGGTAGAAAAGATGGGTGTTTACACACCTATCACAATACACAAGTTGTGAGCGTCTTATGTTTTGCCGTACGTTTACTTGTTATAGTTATTAAGTTTTCGTGACGTCTCGCACAATTGTTTTGGTTTTGGGATCGTATACTAAACGGTTTTGGTGTCGGGAGTATCCAGTCGCGTCTAAACTTAACCATTGTGAACCGAGTCGAGTGTATAAGCTATCACAGCAGGTGTACATATACTGAATATAAAACCTTCATTTATATTACCAAACTTGTCATACAAGGGTCTCAAAAATCAGTCACATGTCTAAACCTACATATAAACTTTATAGTCTATTTGCCCCACTAAAGGACAGCACATTTGCCTAGTTTACCCCTTTTGGGTATATCACAAGTTAACAATTCCAGATTTGCACTAACCCTAGACTAACAATACAAGTTTATATACAAACCCAAAGTATTATCCAATGTCCAAATACAAATTATCTCAGTCCAAAATACAAACATCAAAAATCTGCACAAGTCTTCACAATACAACTCCTGGATAGAAGATTAGTTCCAGCCGACCCATACGTCGCGTCGAACCTGCAAGACAGAAAGTCTTCATCCCGTCCGAACCTGCAAAACCGAACGTAGCATCCCCATTGTGAGTCTTTTGTCTTTTCGTCTTTCTTTCGAAGTCTAGATGTGCTTGTTTTGTACGAACCTACGAATAAACGAAACCGTGGTTAGTCATTGAAATGGACTTATACTTTTATACTAAAAACTGAAAAATTGTTAAACTTTTTAAATGCAAACATGTTTATGTTATTGCTTTTCTGTCAACCAAACCGAGACCCAATTTAGACCAAACCGAGACCCGATTGAGACCAAACCGAGACCCGACTTAGAACCAAACCGAGACCATGTCCAACCAAATCAAGACCTCAATCAAGAACCAAACCGAGACCCATGTTCCACCAAACCGAGACCCAATCAAGAACCAAACCGAGAATCAAAGCAAACCAACCAAAGTTCTTACTGCCAAAATTATTAACCATTGTTACCAACCAATCCAAATGTCTTAATCAAGTTTTATTTTACAGAAAACATTAATCATGCCGCGGGTATAGAAACCCCCAACTCAAATCAAAACCCTAATTATTTAAAACCTTTTTAAACATCTAATTAACATTACCACATTCCAGAAACATCATATAAACACGAGTAACATTCGAATATATAAAAACCCCCAATTTTTATAAAACCCTAGATTTACTTTTTATTAATTAAAATGCTAATTAAACCTAATCTAAACCCAAACCCCTTAATTAATTTAATTAAAAGTGAGTTATACAAAAACCCCCAAATGACCGAAACCCTAATTTTTATAAATCGACTTTATATTAAAATTGGTTTGATTTTATAAATGAAAACATCAATTAATCATGTTTAAACCCGATTTTGATGAAAACCCCCAAATATTTCAAAACCCTAATTTTGTTTACTTTCAATCCGAGAATCATATGATCTACAACAAGTATATACAAATAAATTAAACCCACTGATATTTATTAAATCAATTAAAGCTTTTAAAAGAACCAAGGAGAATGAACTTATCTTTGATTTTGGTATTTGATTTATGAAACCGCAAGGGAGAACACATCATAAAACCAATCGGTTTGATGTGGGGATTAACCCCACCTCTCACACGATCTAAACATCTCAGACCACCACACAAGATTAGTTATATCCCAATGATTTGATACTTGCCATAAGAAAAGGTTTGAACCGATCTAGGTTAAAGAGAGAGAGAGTTTTGGGACGGTGGAGGAAATATCGAGAGAGGAGAGAGAGTAAACTCTCAGATATGGGAAGTTGTGTGTGATAAACACACGTATGTACTCCCTCCGTTCCTTGTTTATTCCGCCAGTGGACCGGGCCGGGTCAATGACCCTTGGGCCGGTTGTGTGTAAAGGATTTGGACCCAATTTGGGCCTCACATGTTTAATTAGTTTAGTTATAAGCCCAAAACGAAATTTGGTAAATTTAAGTTATAATTTGACCCGTAAAACCCGACCATTTAATAAACCGATTTTATTTATCGTACTTTTCCGTAAAATCGTACTTTTCATAAACGTATGGTTTCGTCAAGCACAACTAGGGTATCGAGTCAGTTAATAATACAATTATTCGTATCGTAACTCGATTCTCATAATTAATTAGGTCGCGGCTAGCGTAACCGTACTCTCGAGCTATTTTATCTTCGTTCTCTTTGCTGAATTTACGAGGTGAGTTTATAGCCCCATACTATACTATTTTCACTGCTTTTTGGGGTGAGACATTGCTTGATTTTAACGTTTGAACACAAGTGCATTTACTGAATTTATATATTAGTCTAAGTCCCACTAAAAACCCAGTTGCTTTGGCCCGTGAATCGTGAACCGTTAATTACTTTGTGTAAGCGCGAATGTAATGGATAGATCTATCGGGATTGACGTCCCTGTCTGTCTTGTCCAACAAGGGGACAAGCGGGCACAGTTTCATTTGAATCTGATATAGGATGTCGTGGGTTTAGGCATCTAGTTTGGGCTACATTTATATGATTATACTGCCGGTGTTGTTAACGCTTCGGTGTCACGAGCTTAGACTGTAATAAATACTTTTGGGATGACTTTGTATCTGTTATATTGTCATCACATTTGGGAAAATCTTGTGGTTCATTAAACATTTCAAACTAACTAAACCTATGAACTCACCAACTTTATGTTGACACTTTAGCAATGTTTTTCTCAGGTATTAAGAAGGAAGATGCTAAATGAGGTCTCATGCATTGCCGTCATTTCTTTGAAACAACGATCATTTGTACCATTTGAGAAAACTATGTTTTGTAACCATATTCAGTTTATGCTTCCGCACTTTGTTAAAACAACTTATTTTATTAATTACAAGTGATCTATTTTCCGAACGTCTCATTTAGAGGTCGTTCTTTGTGACTATGTGTGTATGATAATCATGACGTCACCACTCCCTTGTCGCCATTATACTCTGATATTTTGGGAGTGTGACAGATTGGTATCAGAGCACTAGTTATAGAGAACTAGGTTGCATTTAGTAATTCTAGACTATAACTGCTCTATGTTTAATCGATTATCATACAGATTGTAAGTATTAAGTATATGTAGATACATAAGTAATAAATGGGATACATGTGAATTAACAATTACGAGGTGTATTTACATGGGTTACATGTGCAACAACAAAATCTGAATTATGTTATATGGGATACATGTGGATTCAACAATGATTGCTATGTTATGTTAATGTCCTTTTTACGGACTAATTTTATAAGATATTTACACACATTTATTCTGTTTATGATTACAGCGATGTCTTCATCCGATGATTCCACGTCTACAGGAGCGTACTACAACCGTAGTTCACAGTCGACCATCAGTTCATCAGTAGGACTACCTAGAGGATCGCCGTCAGGATATCCGTGGTACCGGATGGTTTCAGATGATGATATAGAGAGAGAGGCTGAGGAGGTTCGTCATTCACTGATCCGTATTCCTGATGCATCAGCTGACGATGTGCTTAGCCTAGAAGGCAGGGGAGAGGATGACTTAGACACTGACGTGGTGCAGTCAGCAGGTCAGACATTAGTGACTGGAGATGAGACGGTAGAGGAGACAGAGGATGATGGGATGGAGTTTACAGATGGGAAAGGAGAGCCTATGGAGGTCACAGACACTGAGGACCCTCCTACTGCATATGCCGCTACTCCTGAGGTTTCCCTAGCACACATCTCCTCATCTTCATCTGAGGACGAAGGAGAAAGGACTGCTATTCCTGCTCCAGCACCTGGTACTCTACCCTTCTACTATGTGAGACGACGTCTTCGGGGGAGAGCTGCTCGACCACCACTTTCACCTTACCGACCCCTCATACCTTTCACTGCCACTGACAGGCATGCAGCCCGCACACCTGCCAGTTCTGTCCCAGAGACACCATTACTACTACCACCACCAGAGACTGTACCTGCAGTATACCAGGAGATGCTTACTGACGCTGGTATCTCTACAGGACCGAGAGCTACAACTCCTCTTCCTAGGAGAGCTACGTCGACGGTGGTGATGCTTGGGGCGGCAGATGGATGTGTGACGACACGGTTGAACAGGTTGGAGGATGCTGTAGAGGCTTTAGGTGAAGAGTATAATGAAGTGCAGGATAAGTTGGAGGCACTGGCGAAGAAGAGTCCAGTCAGGGATGAGACAGTGTTGACAGTATGTGTGACCCGTCTACGAGGACAGCTTCTTACTGTGCTTGATCAGATGGAATCCATGCCGAACGCTCGTCTTGAGGAGATTGAGAGCCTGATGACCCGTTGGGGAGTAGAGCCATTGGTGGAGACAGGCGGACTAGAGGCACCAGTGGAGGACCCTGTTGCAGACTTGGATAAGAGGTTTAGAGCCGCTTGTCATGACACCGATGTTAGATTGAGAGATTCCCAGGCTCGTGAGCTCGTGGTTGAGAGGAGGTTAGCAGAGTTGGAGAAGGAGCTTCATCAGCGCCGTGAAGGCACTAGTTAGATTTATCTTGTACCATCGACCTATCCCTGTATGACCACTAAGCTTTGAAGTTTGTCTTAGCTAGTTGGTATTTTATTTTCTCTATTCATGTTAAGACAAACTATGATGTATTATCAAACGATTCCATGAATGATATTATGAGTTGCAAAAATTGTGAGATCATTATATATTGTGTATTATATCTTGGAGCATTTCATAATTGTGTTGTGTGTGCCATGCATGTTATGTCTGGCAAAAACTTATTATCCTATTACCTTGTTAGATTATGGCGCCAGTTAGAAGATCCGAAACGCGGAATCCGCCAGCCGCTACCGGTGGAATTGACACCGCCCTGTTAAGCCAAATGATAGCCGAACGAGTGGCCGAGGCACTCGCGACCGCTGAAGCAAATCGTACAGCTAGCACACAGGAGGAGACCAACCAAGGAGCTACTAACGCTATTGCACGGACTTGTACCTACAAGGAATTTCGTGCAGTTACGCAAGTAAGTTTCCGAGGTACTGAAGGAGCAGTAGGATTAACCAGATGGTTTGAGAAGCTAGAATCCCAATTTGGGATTAGCAATGTCGCTGAAGCCGACAAGGTGAAGTTTGCGTCAAGCACGTTAGTGGATGGTGCTTTGACTTGGTGGAACGTCTATGCTCGTGCAGTGACCATTGACGTTGCCCAAGCGACGCCCTGGAGTGAATTTAAAGCCATGTTTGTGAGGAAATACTGTCCCCGAAATGAAGTCAAGCAGATGGAAGTTGAGCTGTGGAACCTGAAGGTCAAGGGTACTGCTCTTACTGCTTACAATCAGCGCTTTCAAGAGCTGATTTTGTTATGTCCTGAAATGGTGCCCAACGATGACCGATTGTTGGAGCGCTACATTGAAGGAATACCTTTGAGCATAAAAGGGAATGTGACTTCATCCAAGCCGACTGATTTGCACGAGGCAATCGACATGGCTCAGAGTCTGATGTACCAAGTGGTACAGGAGTTGGGAGAAAATGCTGGGGATAAAAGAAAGTGGTCTGGCAACCACTACAACAACAATACCAACAACAACAACAACCCAAGCAACTACAACCAGAACAAGCGACAAGAAGTAGCAAGAGTGTTCACTGCTGGACAAGGAAATACTGGGAACTACGCTGGAAGACTTCCTTTCTGCGGAAAATGTGGTCGACACCACGAAGGAGCATGTCCCCCTACGTGCTACAATTGTGGGAAGGCGGGACATAAGGCAAAGGAATGCCGAGCACCACCTCGTGCTACTAATCAAAGAGGACCTGGAACGCAAGGTGGTCAAGGAGCAAATGTCACTTGCTTTGGATGTGGAGAGAAAGGTCACTACAAGAACAAATGTCCGAGCGGTGGGAACCAAGGTCGTAGTAACCAGATTCGAGGGAATCAAAATCAGAACCAAGGGAACCAGAAGCAGAATCAAGGGAACCGAGGAGGAAATAACCGAGCCACAACTAGTACTCCTGGAGGATTCACGACACCTAGCAAAGTGTATCATCTCGGTGCTGAAGCTGCTGTGCAAGACAACAATGTTGTGACTGGTACGTTTCTAGTCAATAACAACTATCCTTCAGTACTATTTGATTCTGGTGCGGATAGCAGTTTTGTGTCGTCTATATTTAGTGAACGCCTAAATGTTACCCCTACTGCGTTAGACGTTAAGTATAATGTAGAATTAGCCGATGGGAAGTCAGTAACCACCGACGTTATTCTGAAAGGATGTAGTGTAAGGCTACAAGGTCGTTCGTTTAGTATCGACCTACTCCCTATAGAATTGGGAAGTTTTGACGTCATCATTGGAATGGATTGGATGTCGAAGCATCACGCGGAGATTGTATGTCATGAGAAGTGTGTCCGTGTTTCTTATGGAAACGACGTACTCATCATACAAGGCGAAAGAAGTGGTGTGAAGAATGGATCAAGATTGGAAGTCATCTCATGTATCAGGACTCAAAGATACATTGAGAAGGGATGTCTGGTATTCTTGGTTCAAGTAACACAAAAGGAAGGAGAAGAAGAACGCGAGAAGAAGGTGGAAGATGTACCGATCGTTAGAGACTTTCCGGACGTATTCCCAGAGGATTTACCCGGACTACCACCAGCACGGCAAGTGGAGTTTCACATCGAGCTTACACCAGGAGCCGCGCCTGTTGCTAGAGCCCCATACCGTCTAGCACCGGCCGAGATGACAGAGTTAGCTGAACAGATAAAGGAACTTTCTGACAAAGGTTTCATTAGACCAAGTTCCTCACCCTGGGGAGCGCCGGTCTTATTTGTCAAAAAGAAAGATGGATCCTTTAGAATGTGTATCGATTACCGAGAATTGAATAAGCTGACGATAAAGAACCGCTACCCATTGCCGAGGATTGACGATCTTTTCGACCAATTGCAAGGATCTAGCATATACTCGAAGATCGATTTAAGGTCAGGATATCATCAACTAAGGGTTAGAGAGGAAGACGTTCATAAAACGGCTTTTAGAACCCGGTACGGACACTACGAGTTCCAAGTTATGCCTTTTGGTTTGACAAACGCACCTGCGGTATTCATGGATCTCATGAACCGAGTTTGCAAACCATACTTGGACAAGTTTGTGATTGTATTTATCGATGACATCCTTATCTATTCTCGTAATAAAGAAGAGCACAAGGAACACTTGAAGACCATATTAGAGCTGCTAAGGAAGGAGAAGTTATATGCAAAGTTTTCCAAATGTGAGTTTTGGATAAACACAGTGCAATTCCTTGGGCATGTGATCGACAGCAGTGGTATTCACGTTGATCCTGCTAAGATCGAGGCTGTAAAGGATTGGGCGACTCCAACAACACCCACGGAGATCCGTCAATTTTTAGGTCTTGCTGTTTACTATAGGAGATTCATTGAAGGTTTCTCCAAGATAGCTAAACCAATGACGGAATTGACTCAAAAGGATAAGAAGTTTGAGTGGAAGGAGGAGCAAGATTTGGCATTCCAGACGTTGAAGCAGATGTTGTGTGAAGCACCGATACTAGCCCTACCCGAGGGTAATGAATACTTTGTGGTGTATTGTGATGCATCCATAAAAGGATTAGGTGCAGTACTGATGCAAAGGACTAAGGTCATAGCTTACGCATCAAGACAACTAAAAGTGCACGAGAAGAACTACACAACTCATGACCTAGAGTTGGGAGCAGTGGTGTTTGCCTTGAAGATTTGGAGACACTACCTTTATGGTACTAAGTGTGTTGTATTCACTGACCATAAGAGTCTACAACATATTTTGAATCAAAAGGAACTCAACATGAGACAACGACGTTGGCTAGAGTTGCTCAGTGATTATGATTGCGAGATCCGTTATCACCCAGGCAAGGCAAATGTCGTGGCCGACGCTTTGAGTCGAAAGGAGAGAGTTCTTAGGGTGAAGGCTTTAGTGATGACCATTGACTTAGACCTTCCATCCTTAATTCTCAAGGCTCAGAAAGAAGCAGTCGAGGAAGAAATACTTAAGACTGAAGATGTTGGAGGAATGATAAAGAAGTTGGAAGCACGTTCGGATGGAACGTTATGCCTTGATAATAGGAGTTGGTTACCATGCCATGGTGACCTACGATCCTTGATTATGCATGAGTCGCATAAGTCAAAGTACTCCATACATCCGGGATCTGATAAAATGTATCATGATCTGAAGATGTTGTATTGGTGGCCGAACATGAAGGCGGATATTGCTACATACGTTAGCAAGTGTTTGACTTGTGCCAAAGTCAAAGCCGAACATATGAAACCATCAGGATTATTGGTCCAACCCGAACTGCCAGAATGGAAGTGGGAAAGGATCACTATGGATTTCATTACCAAGCTACCAAAGACCGCAGCCGGATTCGACACGATTTGGGTAATCGTCGACCGACTCACCAAATCGGCTCATTTCCTACCCATCAAGGAGACTGATGGAATGGATAAGTTAGCAAGGACGTACTTGGAGGAAGTAGTCACGAAGCACGGTGTGCCTGTGTCTATAATCTCCGACCGAGACAGCCGATTTACTTCGCAGTTTTGGAAGTCACTGTAGAAGGCATTGGGAACGCAGTTGGATATGAGCACTGCGTATCATCCCCAGACCGACGGTCAAAGTGAACGGACCATTCAAACCCTAGAAGATATGCTGAGAGCTTGTGTGATTGACTTTGGAAATAAATGGGATAGACACCTACCTCTGGTGGAATTCTCATACAACAATAGTTATCACACTAGCATTAAGGCAGCGCCGTTCGAGGCACTGTATGGTAGGAAGTGTCGTTCACCCGTGTGTTGGGCAGAGGTCGGTGAAGCACAACTCACTGGACCTGAGATCATACACGAGACTACCGAGAAGATCTTTAAGATTAAGAGCCGTATGCAAGCCGCAAGAGATCGACAGAAGAGTTATGCTGATATGCGACGCAAACCTCTTGAGTTTGAAGTTGGTGACAAAGTCATGTTGAAGGTCTCACCTTGGAAAGGTGTGATTCGCTTTGGAAAGCGTGGAAAGTTAAACCCTCGTTACATTGGACCCTTCAAGATTATAGAGAGGATTGGCCCCGTAGCCTATCGTTTGGAATTACCCCAAGAACTTAGCCGAGTGCATAATGTGTTCCACATTTGCAATCTGAAGAAATGCTTAGCCGACGAAGCACTCGTTATCCCTTTGGAGGAGATTCAACTCGACGACAAACTCAACTTCGTAGAAGAACCCGTAGAAGTCATGGACCGTCAAGTTAAACAACTCAAGCAAAGCCGTATACCGATTGTGAAAATCCGATGGAACGCGCGTAGAGATCCAGAATACACGTGGGAACGTGAAGATCAGTTCAAGAGCAAGTATCCTCATCTTTTCGCTAACCAACCTACTACAACAACGACTTGATTTCGTGACGAAATCTCTAAAACATGGGAATACTGTGACATTCGTCAAATTTCCATCATTTAATTATTCATGTAGTACGAGTATTTTAACTGTTTACCGACTAGTTGTCGTCATGAACGTGTTAATTGTTTTGCTTTGCGGACAAAGCCCTTTTTAGGGAGAGCATATGTAACATCTCAATGTTTCGCGATTATTAAGTTGAATGCAATACACAAGTTGTGAGCGTCTTATGTTTTGCCGTACGTTTATTTGTTATAGTTATTAAGTTTTCGTGACGTCTCGCACAATTGTTTTGGTTTTGGGATCGTATACTAAACGGTTTTGGTGTCGGGAGTATCCAGTCGCGTCTAAACTTAACCATTGTGAACCGAGTCGAGTGTATAAGCTATCACAGCAGGTGTACATATACTAAATATAAAACCTTCATTTATATTACCAAACTTGTCATACAAGGGTCTCAAAAATCAGTCACATGTCTAAACCTACATATAAACTTTATAGTCTATTTGCCCCACTAAAGGACAGCACATTTGCCTAGTTTACCCCTTTTGGGTATATCACAAGTTAACAATTCCAGATTTGCACTAACCCTAGACTAACAATACAAGTTTATATACAAACCCAAAGTATTATCCAATGTCCAAATACAAATTATCTCAGTCCAAAATACAAACATCAAAAATCTGCACAAGTCTTCACAATACAACTCCTGGATAGAAGATTAGTTCCAGCCGACCCATACGTCGCGTCGAACCTGCAAGACAGAAAGTCTTCATCCCGTCCGAACCTGCAAAACCGAACGTAGCATCCCCATTGTGAGTCTTTTGTCTTTTCGTCTTTCTTTCGAAGTCTAGATGTGCTTGTTTTGTACGAACCTACGAATAAACGAAACCGTGGTTAGTCATTGAAATGGACTTATACTTTTATACTAAAAACTGAAAAATTGTTAAACTTTTTAAATGCAAACATGTTTATGTTATTGCTTTTCTGTCAACCAAACCGAGACCCAATTTAGACCAAACCGAGACCCGATTGAGACCAAACCGAGACCCGACTTAGAACCAAACCGAGACCATGTCCAACCAAATCAAGACCTCAATCAAGAACCAAACCGAGACCCATGTTCCACCAAACCGAGACCCAATCAAGAACCAAACCGAGAATCAAAGCAAACCAACCAAAGTTCTTACTGCCAAAATTATTAACCATTATTACCAACCAATCCAAATGTCTTAATCAAGTTTTATTTTACAGAAAACATTAATCATGTCGCGGGTATAGAAACCCCCAACTCAAATCAAAACCCTAATTATTTAAAACCTTTTTAAACATCTAATTAACATTGCCACATTCCAGAAACATCATATAAACACGAGTAACATTCGAATATATAAAAACCCCCAATTTTTATAAAACCCTAGATTTACTTTTTATTAATTAAAATGCTAATTAAACCTAATCTAAACCCAAACCCCTTAATTAATTTAATTAAAAGTGAGTTATACAAAAACCCCCAAATGACCAAAACCCTAATTTTTATAAATCGACTTTATATTAAAATTGGTTTGATTTTATAAATGAAAACATCAATTAATCATGTTTAAACCCGATTTTGATGAAAACCCCCAAATATTTCAAAACCCTAATTTTGTTTACTTTCAATCCGAGAATCATATGATCTACAACAAGTATATACAAATAAATTAAACCCACTGATATTTATTAAATCAATTAAAGCTTTTAAAAGAACCAAGGAGAATGAACTTATCTTTGATTTTGGTATTTGATTTACGAAACCGCAAGGGAGAACACATCATAAAACCAATCGGTTTGATGTGGGGATTAACCCCACCTCTCACATGATCTAAACATCTCAGACCACCACACAAGATTAGTTATATCCCAATGATTTGATACTTGCCATAAGAAAAGGTTTGAACCGATCTAGGTTAAAGAGAGAGAGAGTTTTGGGACGGTGGAGGAAATATCGAGAGAGGAGAGAGAGTAAACTCTCAGATATGGGAAGTTGTGTGTGATAAACACACGTATGTACTCCCTCCGTTCCTTGTTTATTCTGCCAGTGGACCGGGCCGGGTCAATGACCCTTGGGCCGGTTGTGTGTAAAGGATTTGGACCCAATTTGGGCCTCACATGTTTAATTAGTTTAGTTATAAGCCCAAAACGAAATTAGGTAAATTTAAGTTATAATTTGACCCGTAAAACCCGACCATTTAATAAACCGATTTTATTTATCGTACTTTTCATAAACGTATGGTTTCGTCAAGCACAACTAGGGTATCGAGTCAGTTAATAATACAATTATTCGTATCGTAACTCGATTCTCATAATTAATTAGGTCGCGGCTAGCGTAACCGTACTCTCGAGCTATTTTATCTTCGTTCTCTTTGCTGAATTTACGAGGTGAGTTTATAGCCCCATACTCTACTATTTTCACTGCTTTTTGGGGTAAGACATTGCTTGATTTTAACGTTTGAACACAAGTGCATTTACTGAATTTATATATTAGTCTAAGTCCCACTAAAAACCCAGTTGCTTTGGCCCGTGAATCGTGAACCGTTAATTACTTTGTGTAAGCGCGAATGTAATGGATAGATCTATCGGGATTGACGTCCCTGTCTGTCTTGTCCAACAAGGGGATAAGCGGGCACAGTTTCATTTGAATCTGATATAGGATGTCGTGGGTTTAGGCATCTAGTTTGGGCTACATTTATATGATTATACTGCCGGTGTTGTTAACGCTTCGGTGTCACGAGCTTAGACTGTAATAAATACTTTTGGGATGACTTTGTATCTGTTATATTGTCATCACATTTGGGAAAATCTTGTGGTTCATTAAACATTTCAAACTAACTAAACCTATGAACTCACCAACTTTATGTTGACACTTTAGCAATGTTTTTCTCAGGTATTAAGAAGGAAGATGCTAAATGAGGTCTCATGCATTGCCGTCATTTCTTTGAAACAACGATCATTTGTACCATTTGAGAAAACTATGTTTTGTAACCATATTCAGTTTATGCTTCCGCACTTTGTTAAAACAACTTATTTTATTAATTACAAGTGATCTTTTTTCCGAACGTCTCATTTAGAGGTCGTTCTTTGTGACTATGTGTGTATGATAATCATGACGTCACCACTCCCTTGTCGCCATTATACTCTGATATTTTGGGAGTGTGACAGAAAAGCACTTACATGTTGTGAAAAGGATCTTTCGATATCTTAAAGGAACACTTCATCGTGTCTGTGGTATCCGAAGGATTCTTCTATTGCACTAATATCATATGCA
This sequence comes from Glebionis coronaria, assembly GCA_025667525.1. NCBI lineage: Eukaryota > Viridiplantae > Streptophyta > Magnoliopsida > Asterales > Asteraceae > Glebionis > Glebionis coronaria. Next base: position 173,037,067 of record CM046876.1, on the reverse strand, counting down.
GATGCGGATTATGCTGGGTGTCAAGATACTAGACGTAGCACTTCTGGCAGTGTGCATCTTCTTGGAGATAGACTTGTTAGTTGGGCATCAAAAAGGCAGAAAAGTGTTGCGATATCAAGTACAGAGGCTGAATACATTGCTATGTCCGGTTGTTGTGCTCAAGTTCTTTGGATGAGATCACAATTAACTGACTACGGTCTTGGATTCAACAAAATCCCGATGTACAGTGATAACAAAAGTGCAATTGCTCTGTGCTGCAACTACGTTCAACATTCCCAGGCAAAGCACATTGACATACGCTACCACTTCATCAAAGAGCAAGTTGAAAATGGAGTGATCGAACTGTACTTCGTCAACACTGAGTATCAGCTGGTAGATATATTCACAAAGGCCTTAGATCGAGGACGTATCGAGTTTTTGATCAAAAATCTAGGCATGAAATCTTTCTCACCAACGACACTTAAGGAATTGGCAGAAGAATCTGAAGAATAGTGGTGGTAAAACTATTCTAGAGTATCCTTTGATCGTGATCTTGTACATTATCGTATATATTTAAACCACCAAAAGAAACATACAAAAATATAAAACATAGAAAAACCATAAAAAATATAAAACATAAAAAATCCATAAAAAATATAAAATCAAGAAAAGCCAAAATATTTTTCATTTTCAAAACGGGCATGTCTTTTAGTACAGTAATATTTACGGCCTTAGAAATGTCGATTAAAATTGACACGGCGCCATAAATAGAGTCCGTATAAAAGTTGTACACATTTTTAAAACATGCCCATTATGTCTTGTAGATATTTCAGACTGCAACCCGCTTTTCGCATTAAAGTCACGTATTTCTTTTGAAAACGTTGGCTCACAACGGGAATTAATTTTCTCGGCAAGGTTTACCTTAAAACCTTTTAAGGGACTAAGTTTACTTTATAACTTGGTCTAACACAAATTAGTGTGCGTATCAGTGCACTTATTTTGTAAAAATAAGAGAAATCTTATTGCCACCAGAATCGTTCCATCAAATCACTAAACCAGAAAAAATCTTCATGGATATTTGTTCTTTTAAAAACAATGACTACTACTCTTTAAATAGAAAACGGGTTTATGTTTAAGGGGGAGCAAATATTATATTTGGAATTAAAATTGGTCTTCAAAAAGGTGTTTTCAGAAAATATAAACCGTTCATTCTCCTCATTATATGCTTTGTGTGCTTTATGTGGTTTGAAGTATAGATCGTTTGTAATTAAGCATTTGGAAGTTTGTGTTCGTGTTTGTTTTCATAGATAAGACGTTACGGGTTTAAGTGTTGGTTAGCTCATGTGTCTTTTACATGTGTTTATCTTATATCTTAATCCTTGGGGGTAAAAACTTGCACATTTGCAACAAGGGGGACCAAGTTGCAATTCTTGCAACTTGGTTTGACCAAAGTCAAATATATCCCCCCCCCCCTCTCGTCTCTTTGTCATAACTGGTACACACACATAAACAACTTCAAACCGCCATTGTTAAAGCTTCTTCTATCCATCTATTTGTGCTACTCGCTTTATCTGATCTAGGTATACTTATCACTATCTGTGTTTTTTATTTAGATGATCTTATCACACTCTTTTCATGACTTAAATATGTATCCATTGAATCTAAACTAATTTAGGGTTTATAGATTCTTGATAAAAATGAGTTTTAAGAGGTGGGATTTGTTCATCTAGCCTAGATTAACATTTGTTTTACCCAGTTTGGCCTATAACAGCTTCTATGTCCTGTAATCGAACTCTTAAGATTTTCCTAGGTTCTATCGCCAAGAATACGATCCATGACTACGATGGCTTCTCATCGCATTGATTGCGATGGCATAACTACGATGAACTCGCTGCGATGGCACCATTATGATGGGCTTGTTGCGATGCGTCCATTGTGATGCCTTGTTGCGATGGACACGTTGCGATGGGTCCGTTGCGATGGGTTCATTGCGATGGGTCCATTGCGATGGGTCCGTTGCGATAGATCCATTATGATGGGTCCGTTGTGATGGGTCCGTTGTGATAGGTCCAATACGATGGTCCAATGCGATGGGTATAATGTGATGGGTGCAATGCGATGGGTGCAATGCGATGGGTGCAATGCGATGGGTGCAATGCGATGGGGCCAATACGATGGGTTCAATGTGATGGGTTTAATGCGATGCATAGTTGCGATGGATAGAAAATTTGCAATTTTGTTTAGATATGTTAAGCACTACTATGGACTTAGTTTTGCAATGCCTTTGTCTTGAATGTCTTTTAGATTGCGATAAGGGGTTACATTGTCACACTTGTTAGGCTTGTTATGGACTTTAAGAATTGTGCAAATGCCAAAGACTATCTAATGAAATCGGCCTAGGCAGCACTTCCACTTTATCAGGCTTTAAGTAAATTAGGGCCATTAAAGAAACCAAGTTATATTGAAATTAAATAATTTTATCTCATAAGAATACTTGAAAGGTTTCTTATTACAGAAGTTCATCTTTTTAATAAATTGACAATTCTGTAAACAAAAGAGATACAAATTACTTATTCAAATGTCTTGTGTTTTGTATCCAGGCCATGGAAGACAATGTTTCATCGTTGTCTAACCCTGTGTTCAAGCCTACTGAAATCTGGGTTGAGGTTACTCCAAAAATTACTGAAGTAGTGGTTGAAACTGAACCAAATCCTACTGAAGTTGTGGTTGAAACTACACCAAGACTAACTGAGGTTGTGGTTGAAACTAAACCTAGACCTACTGAGGTTCTGGTTATGACAACCAAGAAATCCAAATATTCAAAGAACTAATGCTAGGTCGTTATCTCCTTAGAATAAATTGTCTATGGCATATCTTTTATAATTCTAGGTGTGATTCTGAATGTATGAACTTTGTCCATATGAACTATGTTTGTATTTTGTTACTCAATCATATGTGGTGACATTTGTTGTGATTTATTTCCAATGCTTAGGATTTACATAGTTTATGAGATATATATATGTGTATTTATCAAGTGTGCTTGTGTTTATCTAAAAGCAAGAAAATGTCGATAACCGAAGAAGAACAAAAACGACTCGATCTTATCCTTGTTCCACTTAATGCTAGAATGCAACATGCACCAAACAATTTTCGTCTGAAAGACGATTTCGATCCTTCTTTGGCGGCATTAAAAATTGCAACGGACATCCTGGATTGTTCACCAATAAAGTATGCATTACGTGTCACTGCATCAGTTCCTGAAGTATACATGCACGAATTTTGGGCAACAGCCACAATCACACGGTCAAAACAATTGTCAAAGAAGATTATCGCTTTTACTCTAAACAACAAAGACTTGACACTTGACTTGCGTCAATTTAGGCAACTATTCAAGTTTCCTAAGTTAGCAAAAGGGGAACACTTTGTGCCTGACCCAGATTCAGAAGAACTGCTTCGAGTAATCCGAGAATTGAATTATGAGGGTGTAATTAGTTTCCTCTCTCAGTATAACACATCACATATTGGGCAACCTTGGAAAGCAGTTTTCACTACTTTAGTAAAATGCCTTACTTCCAAGATTCGCGGATCAGACGCAATGCGACCCTCTCAGGCAGTTATCTTTTGGAGTCTCTACACTGGATCTAAAGTGGACTATGCTTTACAACTTTGGGAGGAATTATGTCATCAATTCACAAGTTCCAAGAGGAAAGCGGTGCATCTCCCATTTCCAAGGTTCACAAAACTAATCATCAATTTCTTCATGAAGAGTGACCTAGATATTGATCCTCGTGGGAATTTCTTCTATCATACTCAAGACAGTGATGATGTGTTAGACACTATGACTGCGGATAATAAATTCACAAAGTATAAGCTCAGACCAGCTCCTGTGCCAGACATCATGATGAATGAAGGAATCTGGGAAAGTGATCACTACCGGTAGATGCTACAGGATATTGAAGCACAGTTCAAACGAGCAAATGCAGATCCCTCCGAGAAACAATCAGAGACGCAAAAAGGTAAATGACAGAAGAGAATTTCCAAGCGCCAATCGACCGCTTCATCAAAAGATAAAGGCACAGGGAAAGAGCATTTAGTTGATGAACATGCTGAAGAAGCTGAGATGACCCAAACTGAGGATGACAACGAAGAAGTACCACTAAGAAGGCCAAAGAAAGCAAAGCCAACCAAAGGTAAAGAAGCACTTGTTGCTTCAGCTGAACCAGCTAAGCAAACAATTTCTGAAGCCAAACAACTACGTATTACTCTTCAGCGAAGTAGAGTGGAGGCTTTTGCAACATACAAAGGATCAGGCTCAACAGTGTTTTATGACTTAGAGGAATTTGGTGAACCTGATGCCGATATTGCCTTTTATGAAGATCCTACCGATGAAGATGCTTATGAAGATGCTGATAACTTCCATTTTGAAAGTCGTGAGCAAAGTGAAGAGGGTGGTAGCAGTGCAAACACAGATACAAGTTTGATGTATCAAAACGCTAATATCACCACATCCTTACCGGAACCAACTCACACGGTGGTACACGACGATGCTCATGCAACTTTCATACCAGAAACTCAACTTCAAAGTAAGTCTACTTCCGGCTCTGACGATGTTATGAAATATCTTAATTTGGAAAGGGAGGGTGTCGAGGTTACAAATACTGATCCATCGACAAATGAAAACATGGTGGATGTTCCTATAACTTCTGTTACATCAACCACCACTTCGCCACTATCCACCATGGTCATCAGTGAAGTCATAACACCAGCTATCACACCAGCACTTGTTGAACAACCAGTATCAACTTCCACCCCAATGACAGTATCTACACAGTCATCATCAATAGCTGAACAACCTGTATCAACCACCGCCCCAATCACTGAATCTACACCAACACCTATCCTTGAACAACCCGTATCATCCACCACCACTTTAACAGTTATGGTTACACCTCCATCCTCAGTACAACAAGTATCATCTACCTCCAATCCATTCCTCATAGTTAGTGATCCACTGATCCAGTCTCTTCAACAACAGCTGGAGGCTCAAGCTAAACAAATAGTTACACTGACTGAAAGATTCACCACTCCCGACACACAACCTCTCAAGGAACCGCAACCTGATGAGCCTACACTTCAGAATCCGACAGAGTGTCTAAACTTAAAGCACAACACAAATTATTTCTTGGAGAGTAGAAAACTCGTGACAAAGAGAATGCTGCCTTTCTTGGATCAATTGATGAGAAGATGACCAAGATCATTCGACGAGAAGTCAAGTCATATGTTGATCAGTAGCTACCAACTTTTTCGGTAATGGTTTATCTACCCTTCAACTAATGAAATTGTTACAGACACGACTGCTAGATATGGGAGCTCATAAATCAAAATATAAAAGAAAAGTTTTGCAATATCTCAACAAAGCAATTATTGAAGATACACCAACAGATACTACCGACTCTGAGTCCGACAATGAAGACGAAATAGAGGAGGAAGATGACGAGGGTAATGATGATAAGGATGATGGTGAAAACCATCAAAATGAGGAAGAGGATGAGGAAGCAGATGATGTGGAAGAAGAGGATGAGGAAGAAAAGGATAAGGATACGGATGAAGATGAATATGAGGACGAGGATGAGGATGACGATGATGATAATGACGACAGTAATGGAACCAACAAGGGTGAGAAAAATGACAACATGGGTACTAATGCCGAAGAGTCAAATAAGGACGAAAGTGATAAGGCAACTGAGAAAGGTATTGAAGAAGCTAAAGAAAGCATTGCTGAAACCGCAGAAAAGACGGTGGACTCCACTGTACCAAAAACTCAGCACATTGACACAGGTATATCTACTGAACCAGTTTTTACTACTGATTCTCACAATGAATCTGTAGAACATATGTAAGAAGACAAACTTCCTGTGTCTACGCAAGAAGAAGAACCCACAGGGTCAATGCTAGAAGAAGAACTTCTCGATGATATACCGGTGACACAAGAACAACCTTCTACACCATCTGAAGATCAGCACATCTCTGATATGGAAGTTGAAGATTTAAATGGTCCAGAACCAACGTTTGCTGAATCTCTTATCATCGATAACACGGTATAGGAGCAACTCTGGCTTACAAATGCAGCACCACAACATCCTTTCGACACAGCAACTGAAATGGAGCTGACTCAATTCCTAAACAATCCTATCGATTTCTCGGCCTTTCTAAGGTATTCTCATGGGAAACCGACAATGACGCCGGATCTTATCAAAATGGCAGCCGCAAATGTGGACTTCTTTGATACTCTGAAGATCAGCCATAATGAAGCAGAATATCACTTAAATGAACTTACAAAGGCAATGAGAGCGACGACTACAGGAATTCAGACTCCAGTGTTACGACCTCTTACACCCACAGTCATCACCGGTTATGCAACGATCCTAATAGAGCACTTTGTTTCTCATGATCTTGAGTATCTTGAAAAAGGCGCGAAGAAATATGCCACATCACTTACTATGCTCAAGGCTGTTAATCTGGAGAACGTTCCATGGATCCAAGATAAAGTACCTGATGCATTATGGAGAAGGAAACTGCTCAAGTTTAATGATACTTTCACATCACTTGGCATCTCTCACTGGAATGAAAAGAAAAGGTTAGCTTACAATCACTTCCATCGTCCAAAGAGAGGTTCTTCGATTGTCTCAGCTCATAGAATCAAGAGCATTCAAGGAGCAACCACTCAGATCGTATTCGGCTATGATTACTTGAATGTAATCGTGTTCAAACGTACTGATGAGAAAGAATACCGAATTGACGAAAGTGATCTCCAATACCTCCAACTTGAAGACATCGAAGATCTTCTGTTGTTATTGGCTCAGGAAAAAGTCAACCATCTACCACCTGAGATAGTCATTGCATTGAGCTCCAACTTTTGTCAATATGCTAGGAAAATCGTCATCCAAAACCGGGTGGAAGATTTTCAACTTGGAGTGGAGAGCTATCAGAAGCAGCTAAACTTGGAACGACCCCATACAACTCCACTCAGTAATTTCCATAAGAACAAGAAGCCTTACATGGGGACCACACCGGAAGCAGGGATTTTTTATCCAAATGAGACTGGCGTCATGCAGTATATGCGATTCTCCGAACTGCACAAATTCAGCGATGGTACGCGCAAGCATGTTCGAGATGATCTGATGGTTCTCAATGCTGACCTACCGCTTCTAGCAGTCAAGTACACCTGGACAAGCCAATGCAAAAGAGGAGCTAAGTACGCGATCAAGAAGATCGAGGAACTTCTAAGGAAGCGCCGGTTGCTACGAAGTGTGGAACGATTCGTCGATGGATGACCATATGGAGCTCACCATAGGTTCACGAAACGAGCCATTTAATTATGGTTCGTCTTATAACAGGTCAACTCCATATGTCTATTATTGTGAATATGTTAATTTTTGTATAATCAGCTTTTGTGGCATGTTGTAGTGTAAAAGTATGATATTTTTCAAGAATTTCTCTCGAGATTCTAAATCTTTCAAACATATCTTACTCAAGCACTACAACTAACCCTCATTAATTTTAGGGGGAGCATTAATATGTTCTTTGGCCAACATCTAATTTCATTTTATTACCCAAAGACTGGTTAATCCATTAAATCAAAAATATTGATGGTTAACATTTTGGAAAGGGGAGAAAATGGGATTAAGGAGACTTAATGATACTTGGCTAAACAATGAAAAAGGCTTAAAAGACAAACCAACTTAACATGTGTAATGCACAAGTTAAGGGGGAGCGTTTTTGATGAACAAAACACTTAAGGCACAAAAACTTTGATTATAATATCACAAGTGTTTTGAGTGATTTTTCAAGGATTTTTCATCGTGACAATACTTACCCAAAACACACTTAATTCATGACGGATGTGGTGACAAAAGGGTGGTAGGTATAGGTATTAGTCCAATGATTCATCAGAACCGATGGAATCTTCCCAAGGACAATTCCCTAGATAGAATTAAAAGTCCTAGGAAAGATGGAGAATGATTGTGAACGTAGCTGAATGCCGACCAAGTACCTAAGCTAGCACTGGAACAATCACAACAAGGTGCTAGTGATGACGTATTGGTAAGCATTGAAGGGGTTGAAGAATGAAAAAGAATTATAAAGATAAAGGGTGTAAAGAAAGAAGCCCTCCTTACAACTTTAGGCAGAAACCGGGTCAATACATATGCTATTGAGATCATTTTTTTCAATGATTCTCGATATTGAAGATAGACATCATGGACCCAGTGATGCAATGCACAACCCTCCCCAGCTAACTCAAATATCTCTCAAAAGATATTTGTTTTAATCACACGGAGTTCAACATGTTATCTATTGGTCTATTCACTCCGAATGGACTGATATTGAATAGGTGGCAATCCTCTCCAGCCATCGCTCACTAAATAAAAAATGCACTATCGAGTCTAGAGCCACGAGATCATCAAAAGTCTCATTAGGACACTTTCCATTTATTCCTTGCTTCTTCACACACTGTGAAACGTAAGAGATCTTTATGAGTCCTACGTAGTATTCTTGTAATATTGCCAGAACATCCGAGTAATACGCAAGTATTACAATGAAGATGGAAATCCTGGTTGAGCCAACATCAAACAAGCTCATGGTAGGTGACACGTGTGGTTCTTTAAGAACCAATCTTGTGAAAACTGGAAAGAAACAGTTGTTTAATTCTTAATTGAACTTAAAATCATTCCAGGCCTCTACGCATTATCGTATGATCTTTCCAGAACACTCAGAGTGACACTCTTTAGTGTTCACAGTGAGGAGTGGAAATACTTCTAGTGTTAACATCAAACAGCACTTGGTAGGTGACAAGCAAGATTCTATCTGAATTAAGTTTGTGACAACTGGAAAGCAACGATGGTGAAAATCTTAATTGAATTTCACTTGTTACAGGTTTCATGAATTGACGGCTTCAATCATAAGGATTTTTAATCCAAATGATTCACTCTTTATGTTCGCAGTCAGCATTGGACGGTCGAATAAAGAGAACGGGTTTACCCACGAAATCCTGTCAGGAAGTTACTTAATTGAAACTATCCGTCACGGGTACGATATCTAATATCGTCCAACGGTCTTCACCGACCGGAGGTAAAATGATACCGAATTAGAATAAAATGTCAAAGATATTTTATTTGTGTCTTATTATGTTGCTGCATTCGAAGACGGTAGCGTTGCGGTGTACCTGTTGAAGACGTCCTCACATACTTATTCCTTTTGCATCAAATACTTCTGCAAATTCAAGAAAGCATGACCAAAAATTCTTCCGCTGTATCGACTCTGAAACTTTCAAGAATTCAAAAAAGGATAAGTGTGTGGGACATGAAGTCACAAAGAGGCGAACATCACAAGAAGATAAAGACTACACGTGAAAGGCCAAAAGAACGTGTTCCAAGCAAAAGGCTGATATTATTCAACACATATTCACAAAAAGAAGAAAATTAAAGAAAGAAAAGAGAAAGTGGACTACGAGCTCAAGAACAAGATCTAACATGCTAGATTAGGACTTTGTAAATTTGGAGTGACCTCCCTTTGGGGGAGATTGTTGGAAATACATTTTACATACAAAGAAAGTCTCGGTCACTCCAACAATATAGTTATAGGCTCGTAGTAGTGTTTAAGTTACATTTTTTAAATAGCCCGACCCATGAGCATGTTCATGGGCCGGAGGCCCAAGTCCATTAAGGACTTGGGTATATAAGCCTCTTTCCACCATGGAAAGAGTTGTTGGTTGTTTCATTTCTCACTTTTATAATACATAGTTTCTTTCACTTCTCTCTCTAAGTTTCTCTCTCTAGAAAACATCAACCCTCTTGAAATACAAAGATTATCATTGTTCTACACAAAAGATTAGCAACATTAAGTTCTGTATCAATATTTTCAGGAACAATTAAACCTTTTTCAAAACAATCTCTAATAAAATAATGTTTAATTTCAATATGTTTAATTTCAATATGTTTAATTTTAGTGTGTTGCAAAGGATTTCTAATTATGCAAATTGCACTATTATTGTCAATGAAAATCTTGGTTTTTAAGAAATTGTACCCATAATCTAGCAATTGATTCTGAATCCATAGAAATTATCCACAGCATGAAGCAGCTGAGACATACTCAACCTTGGTTGTAGAAGTGGTTATAATTGTTTACTTTTTGCACTACCAAGATATCAATCTCCTCCCTAAAAACTGACAACTAGCAGATGTGGATTTCCTATCACCATTGTCACCCCCATAATCACTGTATGAATAGAAAACCAGCTTAAAGGGAGATTCTTTATGATACCAAAGCTCCAACGTGGGATGACACTTAAGATATATAAAGATCCTATTTACTACAAAGAGTTAACATTCATTGGTGTCACCTGATGTATAGCACACACACACCATAAACATAATATTTGGCTTTAAGGTTGTAAGATACATGAGAGATCCTATCATGGATCTATAGTGCCTGACATCTATACTCTTTCCTTCACCATCTTCACACCATGGATGTTCCTTGTCCATAGGAGTAGTCACCTTCTTACCATTTGAGAGACCAAGCTTCTTTACAATCTCAGCAACATATTTGTCTTTAGAGATAAATATCCCATATTTCCTATGTTGAACTTGTATACCCAAAAAGAATGTCAACTCTCTTGTAGCACTCATTTGTAACTTGTCTTGCATCAACTTGGAAAACTCTTTGCTAAGTTAAGAGTTTATAGATCCAAATATGATGTCATCTACATAATCGTGTACCAAAATGAAATCTCCTTTGTGCTACTTGATGAAGAGTGTCTGATCAATTGTGCCCCTATTGAAATCATTGTCCAACATATATTTAGACAAAGTACCATACCAATCTCTAGGGGCTTGATGAAGTCCATACATAGCTTTCTGCACCTTGTAAACTTTTTCTGGGTACTCTGGATCTTCAAAACTAGGAGGTTGCATAATATACACCTCCCCTTCAATGGTTCCATAGAGAAAGGCACTCTTGAAATCCATCTGGTAAACAATGAATCCCATGAAGGAAGCATAGGCAAGAAACAACAGAATAGCTTCAATCCTTGCTACTGGAGCAAATACCTCCTCATGATCTATCCCTTCTTCTTGTGTATACCCTTGGGCTACCAACCTATCCTTGTTCCTAACCATAATGCCCCTATCATCCTTCTCTAAGAACCCATATGCTTCTAATAGGTCTAACACCTTTAGGGCAACCTACCAAGATCCATACTTCTTGAATATCAATCTGAAGTAATTCCTCCTGCATAGCTTCTACCCAACTTTCATCTTTTAAAGCATCAAAGATTTTCTTTGGTACCTCCTATGACAGAGAGGTACCAAACACATATCATTTCATATTATCATGATTAACTTTCATTGTTATGTTAGCAATAAATCTATGGTCCTTGGATTGATACTTGGTCTTTCTAGGGGTAATTACATCACCAATGATCTATGACTGTGGTGATCTTTGTTGACCCTGTAAGTAGGTTGCATGCTTATGATGACATCAGTCTCCAAATTTCTCATATCAGCTGCAATGGGAGTGTCCTGATTAGGAAAGAATTCCGCAAAAAGAGTATATAAATTCATCACATTTCTCAGAGATTGTGAGGCATGAAGATCAAAGATATTTGGGCCTACACTTGAGATAACCATGTGGGAACTTTTAGGAGAAGATGAAGAGGAAAATTGAGGACTTGGAGATCCATGACCACTAATAGTGGCAGCTACGGTCCCACTGTTTTCATTGTCATTCCCCCTGTTTTTGTTTGTACAAAATTGACTACTTGTTAACTAAACATGGGGATCAATGGTTCCACTGTCTTTGGGAACTCCATCTTAAATAAGAGCACTTGGCTGTTCTTGAGACTTAGAAGGATCACCATCCTTCACTTATTCATAAGTTGGTGCTTCATCATTGAACCATGAAGGTAGGTTCATATACCTCAAAAGAGGATCATCCATAACTGTTGTTCCTTTGTACCTAAAATGTTAGCCTTTTCTATAGAAATAAGTATACAATTCATAGTTCTAGACAGAGTTTCTATATCAAACAACCAATTTGGACTAGTTTGAGGATCACCAAGCTTGTCCTTCAAAAAGTTCACATGTAGATTCTCTGTCATCAGTTGTGTCATCTTGTTGAAGACCCTGTACCTCTTACTATTTAATGAATATCCAATAAAGTAACCATCATCACCTTTCTCATTGAACTTTCTCAGATCGTCACTAGTATTGAGGATCACTACATGACATCCAAAGGGCCTGAAAAAGTTAATCAATGTACCATTGAACAGCTGATAAGGTGTGTGGTTGTGTACCTTCACCACCAATGCCCTATTCTGCACATAGCAAGCAACGCTTACTGCTTCAGACCAAAAGATCACAAGCAACTTGGCATCTAAAAGCATTGTCCTAGCAGCTTCAATTAGATTCCTATTCCTTCTTTTTGCAACACCATTTTGTTGAGGGGTCCTTGCAATACTGAATTATCTTCTAGTTCCTTTTTCAACACAAAAATCATCATCTCCTTGTTTATGAATTCTCCATCATTGTCACATCTGATATTCACACTTTGATTCTTCTTTGAAGCTCTATTTCAGTAATGAAGTTCTCGAGAACGCATGATGTCTGTTTCTTAGCATTTAGAAAGAAGGTCCAAGTAAATCTTGAAAAATCATATGTAACTACCAAGCAATACCATTTCTGGTTCATGTTTACCACAAAGGGAGGACCAAATAGATCCATATGTAACAATTAGAGAGGTTTTGTGGTTTATTGAGAAAATTTATTCTTGCAATATGCTTTATGTTGCTTTCATTTCAAGCAGGCAACACAGGAATGATCATTGTCAAAGGTCTTGGAAGGAAGAACTTGGACTAGGTTACCTTTGACCAACTTATTCATATTCTTGAAGTTTGGGTGACCCGATATCTTGTGCTATTTCTTTCTTTCATCAATTGAGGCCTTGGCAAGTAAGCAAGCTTCATTGTCTTGGAGAGCAATACCCTTCAGATCAAGAGTATACATGTTCTTCAGTCTAGGAGTTCTTAGCAAGATTGGTGTATCAGGTGGTAGCACAAATGTTGGAAATACGTTTTTACATATTTAGGAAGGTTCAGACACTCCAACAATATATACGTAGTATGGGCTCGCAGTCATAGTCTAAGTATATAACCCACAAAGCCCACATGTAGGGTGTGCTGAATAAACCCCCTCCTAGCATGTTAGGAGGGGTTGGTCATTGTTCTCATATTTACATTCAATCTAATAATACATCTTTTCTCTAATCTCTCTCTTCTTTCTCTCTCTAAGATCTTCATCTATCTCTCTCTCTCTTGTAATCATTCCATCTATTAGATTATCCAAGGATTAAGATAAACAAACATTTGGTATCAGAGCCATGGGTATAATTTTGAAGGTACTTAATTTACGTATCAAGTACACCCTCATTAATTTAAGGGGGAGCTTGTGAAAATCATGAAGATAATTAGATTTGCATTTTTCTTCCCAAATTTTCTTAAAAATTTCATTAAATCATCTGATATTAAAAACATCGTTTGGGTTAATATTTTTAATAAAGAGGAGAAAGTGTGATTTAATATTGAGATCTATAATGGTTTGCTTAATGTGCTGGCTCATCCCGACATGTGCGAAATGTTCTTGAATATTGTGGCATATGTTAAGGGGGAGCAAAATGGATTTGTACATCAAAATGGATTTCATGGTGACACACACTTACCCAAAACATCCCTATTCATGACGGTGACGATTGTGGTGACATAAGGATGATAGGATAGGTTAAAGTCCAATGATTCTTCTAGAACCGGAGGAATCTTCCCAAGGACATTCCATAACTAGAAATAGTAGTCCTTAGGAAAGATGGAGAAAGATTGTGAATGTAGCTGAATGCCGACCTAGTACGTAAGTTAGCACTGGAACAATTACAACAAGGTGCTAGTTATGACATATTGGTAAGCATTGAAGGGGTTGAAGAATGAAAAAGAATTGTAAAGATAAAGGGTCTAAAGAAAGAATCCCTCCTTTCAACTTAGGCAGAAACCAGGTCAATACATATGCTATTAAGATCATTTTTAATGATGCTTGATATTGAAGATAGACATCATGGACCCAGTGATGCAACCCACAACCCATCCCAGCTAACTCAGATATCTCTCAAAAGGTATTTGTTTTAATCACACAGAAAAAACGCATTATCTATCGATTTATTCACTTCGAATAAATGGGTATTGAAATGATGGCACTCCTCTCCACCCTCCGATCACTAAAATCCAAAGTGCACGATCGAGTCTAGAGCCATTTGAGATCATCAAATATCTCATTAGGACACAATTCCATAGTTCCTTGCTTCTTCATACACTATGAAAAGTAAGAAAGATCTTAAGAGTCCAACATAAAATCTTCATGATCTTGCCTGAACATCTGAGTAATACGAAAGTAGTTACAATGAAGATGGAAATCCTTCTTGAGCGAACATTATAAAGCTCATTAATAAGTGTGAAAACACTTATCCTTTTACCACTTATTTCCAATCAAAACATGACCAAAACGTGTATTTTATGTCGTAAAAGTCGGAATTATGCGTGGTTTGTGTTTTTATTGTGTTTCAAGAAAAAAAATATGAAAAAAGGGAGAAACACGGGCTATCACGGGCTTTTATCGAAGAACACGAGAAAAGACGAAGTGAAAATATCAAGAGTGCAAAAAGAACGGAAGTCCAAGGCCTATTCTGAAGATTTATCGAAGAAAAAGTCTAAAGACGAAAGTTTAATGAAGTCGAAGAACTCAAGTCTAATAGAAGAAGAAAATAATAAGACAAGTTCAATTTATATCGACAAATCCCGAGACGACGTCGAGAAAGACAAAGAATTTAAATCGAGTCGAGAAGAAATAAAGAAAGAAGGAAGCACATGTACCTCCCCATCTCCTATAAATACCCTCCTAATGACACATTAGGAGGGTGTTAGTTAGTTTATTTTCCTTTTAGTAGTTTTATTTTTAGAGAGAGAAAGTGTTTAACTTTCTCTCACTAGGAAAACTTCATCTTTTTATTCCTTTCTTGTTTGAATCAAATCTTAACTTTTTGAGAGTTTAATCTTGTTTTTGATCTTAATCTTCTTCTACCTTTCTTGTTTTTAATTTTAATCTTGATTAGTGATAATCTTTGATTTTGTTTCATCTTGGTTCTTATGTGAATAAAAAGTTTATCTTTTTATTCTTCTCCAAGTTTTAATACGGATTAAGTTTTGAGCCTTTCATGCTTATTAACTTAGTTTGTGTTTAGTTTATTTACGTTTTAAGTTTTCTTAAAGTTTTAGTCTTTTTAAAGTTTGATTTAAAAGTTTTGCTTATTTAAAGTTTTGAAAAGTTCTCATTTTATGCTTATTAGTTCGTCTTATTATTAATTTGATTAAGTCTTGGTTTGAGCTTGTTAAGAGTAGCTTAAAAACTTGGCTTATTTCGAAGTGCAAGTAATCGGAAAAGCGTAAACCCCTTTCCGACTGGACATTCCGATTAGGGGTTGTTATTCCAATCAGCTTTCCGATTTATCACCTTTATTCCGATCACTTGATCGGAAAAGGGTTTCTAGCATTCCGACCAGTAGCCTTTATATTCCGATTAGTATTCCTATTGGACATTCCGACGTGGGTGTTTTGAGTGATATTCCGATAGGACTTTGTTTTCTGGATTCCGATCATTTTCCTTTTACACATTTCGATAGCTTAGATTCTAAGTATTCCGATAGCTTTCTTTTATTTACATTCCGATATGGATTCCGACTGCATTCCGATATGCATATTCCGATCCTATTCCGATTGGGGCATTCCGATGGGCTCATTGTTTGTTTTTACAAAGTTTTTATTTGTTTAGTTTTAAATCCACTTTTAAGTTTTTATGTTTTTGATTAGTTATTTTTTAACTCGTAATTTAGTTTAATTTTTAAAGCTTTTATTTTTACTCAACGACACTTTCATTTTACCATTAGTTTAAAATAGATAATCAAACACCCATATTATTTTCCACCAAGAATGATTGAGTCACACTTTTAACTAGTAATCAATTCGAAAAGATCAGACGATAAACTCTTTTATAACTAAGTAAAATCTAGTTATCAAATGGCGCCGCTGCCGGCTCTTTTCGTTAAGACTAACGGTTTTTAGTGAGAGACGCGTTGTATTTTGGGATCCGTTCATTCGTGAACGTTATTTTCCTTGCTAAAAATTTTCAAAAATCTGTATAAAATTAAAAAAAATACAAAAATACAAAAACATTAAAAAATCATAAAAAGCATTTCTTTTCCAAAGTTTTGCACCAAAAGATTTTATTTTTACATGTACATATATATTCTTTGTTTCTTTGGTATCTTTTTCTTTTTGTTTTGCAGGTGTATGCGTACTAGATCTTCAACTTATCCAGAGCCCGAGACTCATGAAGATCTAGATATCGCTGGTGTGCACAACAACAATAACAACCCACCTCTACCCTTTTTAAATATTAATAACAACAACAACAATGTTCCCCCACCCGACTTACGAACAATGGAGGAGCTTTGTCAACCAACCATGAACGGACGCGGAGGACTGATTGCGCCGATGCAAATCACGGCTCTTGAATTTTCGTTGAAGCATCACATGATCCAGCAAGTTCAAAACGCTTGTCCTTTTCGCGGATTACCCGATGATGATGCCAACAAACACCTCGACAAATTCATTACCGTCACCCAAAGCATGAAACTTCCCGGTGTTACTATGGATTTCCTTCGCCTACATCTCTTCCCACACACTTTATCCCACCATGCCGAAAAATGGTTTGATCGTCTTCCCAAAAACTCAATCCATACATGAAATGACATGACTCAACGATTTTTGTCGCGCTACTTTCCACCATCCATGGTCACTAGTCTTCGCAACCAAATCAGTGGATTTACTCAAGAACCTGATGAGTCGTTTTTCGATGCTTGGGAACGTTATAATGTCTTGATCGACCGTTGTCCGAACCATAACATGCTCCCCGTTACTTTGATTGATACCTTCTACAATGGTTTAACTTTTCGTGATCGTGATACGATTAATGCTGCCACCGGTGGTACATTCATGAAGAGAAGACCTGAGGAGTGTAGAGAGCTGATTGAGAACATGACCACTCACCACAAAAATTGGGATTCATCCGCAACTTCAAGATCAAACCCGAGAGTCAATGTTTCTTCTACTTCAGCAACCCCAGATATGACCGAATTCACTCACATGATGGCCGAAATGAACAAAAATATTCTACTTATAACTACGAATCAACAACAACAAGCTAAAGCTGTAGCAACTTCTTGTGAGATTTACGGGGATTCTCATTCATACACCGATTGTCCTTATACTCATGACAATCTGGAAAATGTGTATGCCGCCAACGATAACTTTTCTATGGGAAGCTATCCAGTACGTCCTCAAGGTGACCACAATTTGCTTAGTTATCGTTCGAATAACTTTCTTTCACCGCTCGGTTTTCAATCCCATAATAGACCACCACCACCTCCATTGAACAACACACAATACCCACCAAGGAACCAAGGCCAAAGAAGTAACTACCAAGGGAATTCTTCTAATAATCAAAGGAATTATAACTCAAATCAAGGGAATTTTCATAGTCAAAATCAAGGGACTTTTAATGGGCAAAACCAAGGGTTTCAAAATAACAACTTTAACCAATGTTTTAATAATAACAATGCTTATCAACAACAATATCCAAACCAAGGTTTTCAAAATCAAGGGCAAAACACGAATTCCCCTTCAATGGAATTGGTTCTTCAAAAGTTGACTAATAAGTTGACTGAACATGAGAAAATCATGTCTGCTATGCAAGAATCGAGTGATAAGAAATTTATGCTAATGTATCAAGCCATTAATCCCTAAGGCCCACCCCAAGGTACTCTCCTTTCTAACAGCGTGACCAATCCTAGGGCCAACGTTAATGCCATCACTACTAGGAGCGGTAAGATCATCGTTGAACCTTCTTCTTCACCAACTAACCAAGGACCCGAGATTCCTTCTACTTGTGATATACCATCCGTTATGCCTTCGTTTTCACCTTATGTCCCACCGATACCTCAAGTTTATACCACACCTTCGGTTCCAAAACCGGTTCCTCCACCTTCCACTTCTACCCCTCCACCAACCAAGGATGTGAGTGAGAATTCCATTCCAAAGCCTTCCTCTCAACCCAATATACATTATCCCTCAAGTTTGAGGAAAGAGAAGTTTAAAAACAAGGATGATATTCAGGTTTCTAACTTTCTTAAAATGTTTAAACAACTGAATTTCAACATCTCCTTTGCTGAGGCTCTCGCTCACATACCTAAATATGATAAGATGTTTAAGGATCTTTTAAGTGATAAAGAAAAATTGCTCGACATCGCCAATACCCAATTAAATGAAAATTGTTCTGCCGTTCTTTTGAGAAAACTTCCAGTTAAGTTAGGAGATACTGGTCTCTTCTAATCCCTTGCAACTTCCCCGGGGTAGAGAATTGTATGGCCCTAGCCGATCTAGGTTCTAGTATAAACTTAATGCCTTTAAGCGTTTGGAAACAATTATCTCTATCCGAGCTAGTCCCCACGCGTATGACATTGGAATTAGCTAACCGTACGGTTGCTTATCCGGTGGGGATAGTCGAAGATGTCTTCGTCGGTGTCGACAAATTCACCTTTCCGACGGATTTTGTTGTCGTTGACTACGAGATGGACCCCGTGTTCCATTAATCGTTGGACGTCCATTCTTGAGGACCGTTCGCACTCTCATTGATGTAGCCACGGGTGAATTAATCATGAGAGTCGGTGACGAGAAAATCGTCTTCAACATGGGTAAACTTTCTAAGAAGCCTTCTGAAAACGAGAGTGTTAATTTCATTGACGTTCTTGATGAGGCTTGTGAAGAACATTTCAAAGACGCCTATAAAAGTGGTTCTTCTTCTCTACCCATTGTTAGGACCGTTGCCTCTATTGCTCCATCACTAACTCCATTTGGAGAAAGTGATCTCCTTTTGAAAGAATTTGAAGCAACTTTGGGAGATGTGGACTTGCAATATGACGATTCTCCCTCCGATTGGGATGAAGACATTCGTACCATTGAGAAACTTCTCAATGAGGACCATATTTCTCCACAGTCTCCTAAGAAAATCTCTAACGATGATCCGAATTTGACTACGCCTTCCATCGAAAATCCTCCAGATTTGGAGCTTAAGGATCTTCCGTCTCATCTCGAGTACGTTTTCCTTGAAGACAATAAGAAGTCACCCGTCATCATCGCAAAGGACTTGAAAGAAGAAGAAAAATATCGACTTATCGACGTGCTGAAGAATCATAAGAAAGCGATTGCTTGGAAAATCTCCGATATTCGTGGAATTGATCCTCACTTTTGCACACATAAAATTCTCATGGAGGACGACTTTAAACCCACTATTCAAAACCAAAGAAGGGTGAATCCCAAGATCCATGACGTTATCAAAAAAGAGGTTATCAAACTTCTTGATGCGGGAATGATCTACCCTATCTCGGATTCACCATGGGTTAGTCCGGTCCATTGTGTGCCTAAGAAAAGCAGAATCACCGTTGTTCCCAATGAAAACAACGAGTTGATTCCTACTCGTCTCATTATAGGGTGGAGAGTTTGTATAGACTATCGCAAACTTAATGATGCTACGAGAAAGGATCATTTTCCCCTTCCTTTTATGGACCAAGTGCTTGAACGTCTAGCGGGTAATGATTATTATTGCTTCTTAGACGGTTTCTCCGGGTATTTTCAAATTCCCATCGATCCTAAAGACCAAGAGAAAACCACATTCACTTGTCCTTATGGAACATTTGCTTACAAAAGAATGCCTTTCGGCTTATGCAATGCACCCGGGACTTTCCAAAGGTGTATGATGGCTATCTTCCATGACATGGTTGAAGAAACTATGGAAGTCTTCATGGGTGATTTCTCGGTCTATGGTGATTCTTTCTCTACTTGCCTTACCAATTTGGAACGCATGCTTAAGCGGTGTGAAGACACTCATCTTGTTCTAAATTGGGAAAAATGCCATTTCATGGTAAAAGAAGGCATTGTGCTCGGACATAAAATCTCCAAATCCGGTCTTGAAGTCGACCGTGCTAAAGTTGATGTTATTGCTAAATTGCCTCCACCTTCAACCGTGATGGGTGTGAGAAGTTTCCTTGGTCATGCGGGCTTCTATCGTCGATTCATTCGAGATTTTTCTAAAATCGCTCGGCCGATGACCCACCTCTTAGAAAAAGATACTCCTTTTATCTTTTCTAAAGAGTGTATTGAATCCTTCAATCTTCTTAAGGACAAGCTAACTAAGGCACCGGTCTTAGTTACCCCTAATTGGGAGCTACCTTTCAAATTGATGTGTGATGCTAGCGACTTTGCTATTGGAGCGGTTTTCGGCCAAAGAGTGAACAAACACTTCCAACCAATCCATTACGCTAGCAAGACAATGACGGGGGCTCAGTTGCATTATACCACTACCGAAAAAGAGCTTTTAGCTGTAGTGTATGCTTTTGAGAAGTTCCGCCCCTATCTTGTCCTTTCCACCACAATCGTGTACATCGATCATTGCGTGTTGAAGTACTTGTTGACTAAGCAAGATTCGAAGCCAAGAATTCTTCGTTTGGTTTTGCTCCTTCAAGAATTTAAAATCGAAGATAGTGACAAAAAGGGAGCGGAAAACCTAGCCGCGGATCATCTAAGTAGACTTGAGGATCCTTATCAAGGGGATCATCCGAATCTAGAGATCAGTGACTCTTTCCCCTTGAGGCCTTAATGTCTATCAATTCCAATCTTGATGACACCCCGTGGTTTGCGGACATTGCAAATTACTTGGCGGTGGAATTCTCAAGGAAGGGTTAACGTCCCAACAAAAGAAAAAGTTCTTTAAAGACATTGAACACTATTTTTGGGACGACCCTTACCTTTTCAAACAATGTGCGGATCATGTCATTCGTCGATGTGTTGATGGGCTGGCAGCATTACTAATCCTTGATGCTTGCCATAAAGGACCCACCGGTGGTCACTTTGGTCCTAATTACACCGCGAAGAAAGTATTCGACTCTGGATTTTATTGGCCCACCATTTATCATGACGCTCATGAAATGGTTAAACATTGTGATGCTTGCCAAAGACAAGGCAAAATCACATATAAAGATGAGATGCCTCAAAATTTCATCCAAGAATGTGAAATCTTTGACGTATGGGGCATTGACTTTATGGGGCCATTTCTATCATCTAAAGGGAACAAATACATCCTCGTAGCCGTTGACTACATATCCAAATGGGTTGAAGCTAAGGCTCTCCCTACGAACGATGTGAGGGTGGTTGTGAACTCTCTAAAGCAACTTTTTGCTCGATTTGGTGTTCTTCGTGCTATCATCAGTGACCGCGGGACTCATTTTTGCAATGATCAATTTTCTCGAGTCATGGCTAAGTACGGTGTCAATCACCGTCTTTCCACCGCTTATCATCCCCAAACAAACGGTCAAGCCGAGATATCTAACCGTGGATTGACGAGAATTCTTGAGCGTACTGTGGGAGAGCATCGTTCCTCGTGGGCCGATAAGTTAGACGATGCTTTGTGGGCTTTCCGTACCGCATATAAGACTCCGATTGGTTACACTCCATATCGTCTTGTGTACGGGAAGGCATGCCACCTCCCTATTGAGCTGGAACATAAGGCGTATTCGGCCTTGAAGTGGGCCAATTTTGACATCAACAAAGCCGGTGATCTTCGGAAGATTCAACTCAACGAGCTAAAGAACTGAGGAATGAAGCTTATGAGAATTCATTGATCTACAAGGAGAAAACCAAGATCATCCATGATGCTAGGATTAAGAACCGAGAGTTTCACGTTGGTGATCAAGTTTTACTCTTTAACTCTCGGTTGAAGATCTTCTCGAGCAAGCTGAAGAGCCGTTGGTCTGGTCCATTCACTGTCGCCAAAGTTTTCCCTTACGGCACCAATGAGCTTTCTCAACCAAATGGGCCTAATTTTAAAGTGAATGGCCAGCGAGTGAAGCTGTACTTTGGTGAGGACATCTCTCATGAGATGATTCCATCCCTTACCACGTTTCCCTTGAACTAGTTCTGGGTCGAGTCAGGCTCGTGACTCGGTTAACAAAAACAAGCGCTTCTCGGGAGGCAACCCGTTGATCTATCATTTACCGTTTTCATAATAAGTGTAGGGGGAGCCCCGTATGTGTTTGTTGTCTTGTTTCTTATTCTGTGCAGAGATTCAAGCTTTAAAGAGTACTTTTGATGACTTTTGATAAATCGTGATCCCGTGTACCCGTCTTCCTAGTTCTATCCTAAACTATCGTGATTCAATATTTCATATCTTATATGTTCACACTGAAATCACTATAGTTGTCCTTCCATTAGTAAGATTTAAATAAAGTGCACAATGTCCTAAGTGTAGGGGAGTTTACTCCTACATGCTTAAACATTGAGGACAATGTTTATATCAAGTGTAGGGGGACTTCTATCGAAGTAAGTGGGCTTTTCCAAGAATTTGTCCTCTTTTTAACCGGAAAATTTGATTTTTCGACATTTTTCAAAAATTTTAAGCTATTTTGGCCTAGTTGTATAGTAGTATTTTCCTTTGTTATCATTATTTACTTTCTTTGTTAAAAATAAAGTTTAATAAAGTGGTTTTAAATTTTTCAAAGTCGTGAATATTTTGACTCAACCCGAGTTTACTTATCTAAGTTTACTCTAGCTAGTATCCTTAACGTGTTTAAGTCAAGTTCTGCTAGGCTTTTATATAGGGAACTTTAAAACGTGAAAGTCTTAACTCTCACGGGTTAAGAACAAGAACTTTTCGCAAGTTCCTATAATTGATCCTAGAGAGTCGTTTATCAAGGGAACTTTAAAATGCGATTTCTAAACTTTAAAAAGTCTAAGAGTTTGCAAGATCCTATAGATGACTCGAAAACCCAAAACATTGATTTAATTGGCTAAGCGTCCACGAGTCTCACTCCTTGAGATTTTAAATTATGGAGAACGAGAGATGATAGAGTCAATTATAAGTTTGGTATTCTTTCATGAATTTATGTGAGTTGATTATAAGCTTTTTCTCCCATCGCTTGTTAATAAATTTAATTGCAATAAATAAAGTCGTACGATTTGAATAGTTACTTAGCTTCTAGCACAAGATCGTTTAAAAGTTGCTCGGTATTAATTAGAGTTCATAGCCAAGGCATAACTTATTGAAGCGGGATGCGAAGATTGGCGAGTCTGGAATGGCCCTAACAAGGCATGAGGGCTACATTTTGTTGCTAAAGATCCAAAAGTGATGTGAAGAATAATTTATCGAAAATCAATATGAAGGATCGAGACACACGACGAAAAGAAAATACTCCCCTAAAGATCATGGAGAAGTTTATCCGAAAAGGCCCTAACAAGGTATGAGGATAAATAGATCCAAGTCCTAAAAGGAGGCGGATCGTTGTATATCAAAGTCCAAAATAAAGATTGGAGAAAAATGAGGAAGTCGTGGTCCAAATATGAAGAATCTCTCAAAAACTTCAAGTGAAGAAATTCCTATTATGAAGAGAAGACCATAATTTCAAGAACGTCTCTCAAGATTCGAAGTATGAATTCGCTGCCAAATATCGGTCCGAGAAAGGTCTCAAATCGTTAAGCGAGTTATGCCAAGATATGAACTTTATGAGGTCCCGAGAAGCAGTTTTAAAATATTTTGTCCTTTAGCTAACTATTGATTAAATCGTCCTACTTTATATTCGGCCTAAATAAACTATCGAAATAAGTCAAAAATGCATCCTCGTGATCATTCAAGACAACAATAAAATATCAGAGATACACCTAGGAATAAGGGAGTCTAAGTAAATAATTGGCCCACATGAATTCGTGTTAGTTTGCTAACTTATAATAACAATGATCTCGTTTTTAAGCTTGGTATGAGGAACGTGAAACTTGCGGATGATAAACATTCATGACAGCTAAAACCCCCAATGTAAGTCTTTGATTTCTTTACTTATTTTGTACATATTTCTATCTTTTTAGTTTCCTTAAAGTTTAGTATTAATAAAGGCCAAGGTGGGTTATCTATGATGAGAAATGTAATCTGTGCTTTGAAATTAATGTATTGCATTAGGGCATTGCAATGGTCAAGTGTAGGGGATTTAATAAGTGTGAAAACACTTATCCTTTTACCACTTATTTCCAATAAAAACAAGACCAAAACGTGTATTTTATGTCGTAAAAGTCGGAATTATGCGTGCTTTGTGTTTTTATTATGGTTCAGGATAAAATATGAAAAAGGGAGAAAACACGGGCTATCACGGGCTTTTATCGAAGAGCACGAGAAAAGACAAAGTCAAAAGATCAAGAGTGCAAAAAGAACGGAAGTCCAAGGCCTATTCTGAAGATTTATCGAAGAAAAAGTCTAAAGACGAAAGTTTAATGAAGTCGAAGAACTCAAGTCTAATAGAAGAAGAAAATTATAAGACAAGTTCAATTTATATCGACAAATCCCGAGACGACGTCTAGAAAGACAAAGAATTTAAATGGATTCGAGAAGAAAGAAAAAAAGAAGGAAGCACATGCACCTTCCCATCTCCTATAAATACCCTCCTAATGACACATTAGGAGGGTGTTAGCTAGTTCATTTTCCTTTTAGTAGTTTTAATTTTTAGAGAGAGAAAGTGTTTAACTTTCTCTCACTAGGAAAACTTCATCTTTTTATTCCTTTCTTGTTTGAATCAAATCTTAACTTTTTGAGAGTTTAATCTTGTTTTTGATCTTAATCTTCTTCTACCTTTCTTGTTTTTAATTTTAATCTTGATTAGTGATAATCTTTGATTTTGTTTCATCTTAATGCTTATGTGAATAAAAAGTTTATCTTTTTATTCTTCTCCAAGTTTTAATACGGATTAAGTTTTGAGCTTTTCATGCTTATTGACTTAGTTTGTGTTTAGTTTATTTACGTTTTAGGTTTTCTTAAAGTTTTAGTCTTTTTAAAGTTTGATTTAAAAGTTTTGCTTATTTAAAGTTTTGAAAAGTTCTCATTTTATGCTTATTAGTTCGTCTTATTATTAATTTGATTAATTCTTGGTTTGAGCTTGTTAAGAGTAGCTTAAAAACTTGGCTTATTTCGAAGTGTAAGTAATCGGAAAAGGGTAAACCCCTTTCCGACTGGACATTCCGATTAGGGGTTGTTATTCCAATCAGCTTTTCGATTTATCACCTTTATTCCGATCACTTGATTGGAAAAGGGTTTCTAGCATTCCGACCATTAGCCTTTATATTCCGATTAGTATTCCTATTGGACATTCCGACGTGGGTGTTTTGAGTGATATTCCAATAGGACTTTGTTTTCCGGATTCCGATCATTTTCCTTTTACACATTCTAATAGCTTAGAATCTAAGTATTCCGATAGCTTTCTTTTATTTACATTCTGATATGGATTCCGACTGCATTCCGATATGCATATTCCGATCCTATTCTGATTAGGGCATTCCGATGGGCTCATTGTTTGTTTTTACAAAGTTTTTATTTGTTTAGTTATAAATCCACTTTTAAGTTTTTAAGTTTTTAATTAGTTATTTTTTAACTCGTAATTTAGTTTAATTTTTAAAGATTTTATTTTTACTCAACGACACTTTCATTTTACCATTAGTTTAAAATAGATAATCAAACACTCATATTATTTTCCACCAAGAACGATTGAGTCACACTTTTAACTAGTAATCAATTCGAAAAGATCAGACGATAAACTCTTTTATAACTAAGTAAAATCTAGTTATCACTCATGGTAGGTGACTTGTGGGATTCTTTATGAATCAAACTTGTGATAACTAGAAAGGAACAGTGGTTTAATTCTTAAATAAATTCAAAGTCGTTCCAGGCCTCTACGCAAAATCTCAGTGATCTTGTCAGAACATTCAGAGTAATACGATTAAGTATTTATAGTGACGAATGGAAATCCTTCTAGTGTTAACATCAAATAGCACTTGGTAGCTAACTAGCAAGATTCCATATGAGTCAAGCTCGTGACAACTGGAAAGCAACGATGATGCGGTTCTTAATTGAATTTCACGTGTTCCAAGTATATGAATTGACGGCTTCAATCATGCAGATAATTTTATCCAAATGATTCACTCTTTACGTTCGCAGTCAGCTTTGGACGGTCGACTAAAGAGAACGGGGTTTACCCGCGAAATCTTGTAAAGGAGGTTCTTAATTGAAACTACCGGCCACAAGTACGATATTTAATATTGTCCCATGGTGTTCACCGACCGGAGGTAAAATGCTACCTAATTAGGTTGAAATGTTCAAGGCCATTACATCCGTGTCTATGTTTTTTTGCTAACTGTCTTATGCAGCGTAACAAGAAGGTGGCTTCGCGGTGTACCAGAAGAAGTTGTCCTCACATGCTTATACTTTCTGTACTTAAGACTTCAACAAATTCAAGAAAGCCTAAAATTCAAGTCTTTCGTTGTATCAAACTTTGAAGCTTTCAAGAATTTATAAAGGTGTAAGTATGTGGAACATGTAGTTACGAGGAGGCGAATATCACAAGTGATGAATGCACAAGGTCAAGGCAAGGAAACATGATCAAGACTAAAGTCAAAGATCACATCAGCATATTCACAAGAAAAAGAAAATATGACTATGATTTCAAGACAAAGCATAGTATGCTAGGTTTATTTTATTATTGTAACTCGGGTAACGCCCTTGTTTGGAGTGACCTACCTTAGGGGGAGATTGTTGGAAATACGTTTTTACGTATTTAGAAAGGTTCGGACACTCCAACAATATATATGTAGTATGGGCTCGTAGTCATAGTATAAGTATATAACCCACAAAGCCCACATGTAGGGTGGCTATATAAACCCCCTCCTAGCATGTTAGGAGGGGTTGGTCATTGTTCTCATAGTTACATTCAATCTAATAATACATCTTTTCTCCAACCTCTCTCTTCTTTCTCTCTCTAAGATCTTTATCTATCTCTCTCTCTTGTAATCATTCCATCTATTAGATAATCCAAGGATTACGATAAACTAACAACAAACTCCTTCCCTAAAACAAGGCACTCGGTCTTAGTGAACTAAACATAATTCTTATTGTCACACATCTGTGACACACTAAACAGGTTGTACTTCATCTCTTTCACCAAATAGACATTGTCAAATGTCATTCCATTTGTAACTATGGTCCCTTTCCTAGTAATTGTCCCCTTTCCATCACCAAAGGATACATCATCTCCTTCATACAGGGGGAGCAAAATTTGATAAGTATGCATTGTGACCAGTCATATTTCTTGAACATCCATTATCCCAGTATGCTTTGTCATTCTTCTTCTTTGAGGCTCCATGTAACACCCCCAAATTTATACAACTCAGTACAGCGGAAGACTAGTTGGTGTTACGGGATAGCACATTACTCACATCATAGACAACGCATAAAAATCGCGTCGTTTAATAATAAATCATTTCCATTCATAAATATCAAAGTTACATCGGTCCCAAGTCATATTAATTCATACAAAGTTTTACAAAGTATTTGAATGGAAAATATTGTTTAAGTGCATGCCATGAATTCTTGTCGTCTTCCCGAGAATTACCTTCAAGTACCTGAGATAAAACATGTTAAAAGAAAAGGTCAGCGATAACGCCGAGTGAATTCATAGAGTTTAATAAATTCCATCAATATAATATCAGTATAAAAGTATTACTGAAAATCATTTTGTACAAATCGTTTTGATAGGCCATGAAATAGCCAAAATCATTTTATACGAATCTTTATCAAAATCATAATATAGGTGTTTGCCTTAAAAATCATTATACGAGCCAATGTCGTAAAAACATCATACAATACGTCTTACGACGTTGTATAAAGCTAAATAAAAACCGTTATATGAGTATGGTTATGAAAACCAAAACACAAACATAATATCAATAGTATGACCCTGTATAGCTAGTCAGGCAATACATCGTAATTCGGAGCATCTATTAGTATTTCGTTAAGTTTTGGATTATTATAAGCCGCATGACATTGTTACCTTACTAAACAAACAACGGGTAGCTAACCCGATACCAAATTTTGCCCATCTAAAGTAGCGTGTCGTCACAAAGGTCACGCTATGGAAATCTTCTCATGCATAAGTTCGCTTACCAATCAATGTGGCACGACGGGGATCAACCGTCAAGGCGCGAACTGGGGTGATCGTCCCCAAATAGTACTATTATATGCACAAGCGTCTACCAACTCCTGGTAGTTCACAATTCATGCTAATGGGACTTTTAGTGACATAACCTAACTTTAATAATCCATTTGATTTCATCTATCGGGTCCTTTAATCATTTATCGGGTCATACAATCGGGTCGTTCAATCATTCGAGTCCAAATCAATAAACAAACAATACGGAAATTTGGTGTCCTATTTTATAAAAACTAACATGGTATCTCCCTCGCGGGTTTATAAAATATTTCATAAAAACATTTAAAAGAGTGCGAGGCTATGAACTCACGTTGATGTGGGAAGGCGATTATCGGCGATTCGGATGTATGGTACGTGCTTCAATCATGGAAACCTAGACAAATAATACTCGTCTTAGACCCTTGTCCAATGACTTTATAAAAATAACAATTATGTATACATATGATGATTATTTATATATGATGATCAAGTGGGTTTACATATTCTCGTTTACTCATTCTAGTGTTATATGTCGATAATTTTTATACTAGTTTACTAGTTTTACCTATTTACACGTTTTAAGTCCAATAAAGTTATTATAAGTTATTTAACTTGTTTTAATCCATTTTGTACTTATATTATCAGTATTTAAACTTTCCATGTTGGGCCCAAATGGGTTAAGCCCAATAAGTTATTTTTACAAGTATTTATCTTATTAAGTCCAATTATTAGTCCAATATGTTTAGTTAGCTCGTAAATGTCCGTATTTCTTATAGTTCGGGTTTTATCGGTTTTTACTTGTATTAGTTACTTATACATCAGTATATGACTTTTATAAACTTTACATTAGACGGGTTTGGTCGTCTAAGTTTTATTTGGCGAAAAACGTTAATTTTACGGCAATAGCCGAAAAAGTTGTAAAAATCATGTTTATAGTTTTATAACTTATAAAACATAACAAGTTACCATTTTTATAAAATGTCCACTTATTTATCATTGTACATATTTATATAAATAAAATTCATGAGTTATTGGGTTTTAACTTTACATTTTATACAATATAATTTTGAGTGCTTATATAATAGTATTATACTTTATTTTTCAAAAATCTGATTTTTATCTTCACTTTCACCAAAACTGCCATATCTTGAGTTCTATATAGAGATAGAAGCTCAAATTTTTATCACATAAACTACATGATATGTGCTACATTTAACGCTTCTATAGATACTGTTGAATCATCTTCTAAGTATTTTCTAAAAATCGTCCAAAACAGTGAACTCAGATTTGTACCTTAAACTTGTTTTGATCATATCTCACTCATTACAATGATTCCATTGCATGGCCAACTCTCACATGTGTACAAGACATATAGCTTACTGTAAATGGATTCTACTTCATCATTTTATCAGTCCATGACCTGTTTCTTTACTGTTTTATACAGCCATCACTTTTAAGCAAGATTTTAGCTTTGTTCTTTATAGTTTTTCACGTTTTTAATCATGTTTATCAACACCAAATCCCCGCATAACATTTTTATCATCATATAATCATCATATACATATACAATAGGAAATAAAATACATGTTTACATAATCAAAATAACAAGAAGATGAGGAGGACAATCTTTATACCACCAAGTTGATGTAGGTTATGATTTGGACATGGTTTTTGATGGAGAAGCTTGTGAATAACCATGACCATCTTCAAGACCACCATTCTTCATATACTCCTTGTGGAAAATCAGCCCCAAGACACCATGAATACTCCTCCTTGGATGTTATAATCACCACCATTCAAGAGAGCTTCAAGAGGGCTTCAACATAGGTAGAAATAACATTGGATTTTGTGGTTAAATTTTATCAAAAGTGGTGTTTGATGATGATCGTGGGACGGCAATCAAAGGAGAAGGGAGGAGAGAGTTGTGAGTTTGCATGAGTGGGAATGAAAGCAAATGGTTTGCTTGATGGTTTTGTGTGTTGGTTAGCTTACAATGTAAGCTTAAGTGACAAGTGTTAAGCTAGTTGCTTAACCTTTGACACCTCTTTGGTGTTGTATCTAGTTTTGGCCGTTTTTGATGGGGGTGGGACAAGTGTCCCACTTGTCTCATCCCCATTTATTTACGGGTACTCCTCGATTCCAGTTTCCTCGATTTGCGTGCCCTCGGGTCGTTTTACGAAAAATGTTTTTGTAAATTATGAATCAACGTCACAAAACGAATCCAATAAAAATTGTCTCATCAAAAACGGAGTTCGAAAACGTAAATACGTAATCCTAGGGTTTCCGGTTTAGTCGTAAAGGACGTTAAAATAAAATCGTAAGTCCTAATCTCTTCTCGTAAATTTGTGAGTTTATGAACTAACACAAATTTAAAACTGCAAAATAATATTCACGGATAAATTTATTTTCTGAAATGTCGGACTGTCACCAAAGACGGTGTATGTAAACGTAAGCACCTAACGTTGAATCCTCCGGTTTCGACGTAGTCGATGCTACTTCAAGACGTAAATCCAAATTTCTTCCCAAAAATAAGTGTGTTTATAAAATAATATTTTCAAATAAATATTGAGAATAAAATATTGACCATAATTTGACGGATTGTCACAGCATTTACCCCTAAACAGGATCTTTGTCCTCAAAGATCATCTAACTTACTACTCGCTTCTTATAGAGTTAAATCCATGTGGGTATTTCTTCCACATTCGGTCTTTTCTCACAAGTGTAATTCATTACAATACGCGAGTTTCATCAAACATAACTACGGGAATAAGATCAGGCTTAATGTTGACTTACTTTCTCTATCCATGATGTTCACGGGTTTCTGATGAATGCAACTTTTCGCCGATCCAAGCTCTACTAAGAATAATCAGATTCTCACTTGATAGATATTCCATCAAGTTCGATATACGAAACATAATTCACGCAGTCTTTGAAGTCCTAGGGTAGATCCAGCTTATATGCCTTTCAAACCAATCTTTTATATCATCTCAATGGTCCCATACAACGGGGACTTATATCCCATGATTTGTCAGATCATGAATTCATTTTTCCAAGGTTAAAAATTTTGGCATAACTTCGCTACCCATTTGGTACTTCAAGATCTACATTTCATATTCACATAACCTCCTGCCCACTATCGGCAGTTAATAATCAAATCCTAATTTCAACAATCATTTCAGATCTCGCGGGTCAGGTATTTTGTAAGGTTAGGTTCGCCATCATAGGAAACCTTAAACCTAAAAGACATGTCCAACTCACAATGGGTGTATGTCGGGTGTCTTCATCTCAACTTCTGCTTACAGATGCTCTAATATTTAGATATTAACAAGATTCGATCTCGATCCTAATACGATGATTATCAAGGATAATCATTCCAAAGGAAAACGATTACACGGTTCATTACCAAAGGTCAATCATTTAAACATAAAACAGCGCTTATAGTATTTTGTATCGTTACTTTACCTCGTCCCTTTGATTGGGGTGGTACATAGTACTCTCATCAAGGTTCGTTCTTAATGACTTCTGAGCAATTCTCTAGAAATTCGATGCGAAGCGAGGATCTTGATATATAGATGATCGATACAGGCACACTATGTTTACATAACTCTTTTAAATAAAAGAGTCTATTTCTTCATCAAGATTCTATCATTAACGAGAATGATATTAGCAGATTTGGTCAGTCTGTCGACGATGACCCAAATCGAATCTAATTCAGATGATGACCTTAGCAATAGCTAGACGTTTACTAATGTATGAGGCGATGTCTGCCTTCATAATTGCCATTAGTACAACTTCTTCAGACAAAGATACTTTTAGTCAAAAATGACATACATATAATACTTATACTTACAAGATTTCCAATTTAACTACATCTCACAATCTCCATATTTAGGCAACCACAGGTGGCCTTTAAAACATTTAACGATATCGGCTTCTCAATTTTAATGGTTCACATTAGCCGTGAAACCTTTCACTATTTATATTATCCTTTTTACAAACATTGTTTATTTTTTTTATATTGTTCGGCAATTTATTTTGCACCTTCATTATTAAAGAACACGTCCTAATGGATTCTTTATCTTTTATACATAATGTGTCGGTATCTATATTCACTTCTCATGATGATATAATTATCATGTCCACAATTCACTCAGATATTCTTTCTATATTATGCGTCAGTAATTACATTCACCTTTCTTCATATTTTCTAAGTTTCAGTTTTGTCTTATCTATCATTTTTATCAGTTTTTCTCAATCTGACGTCTAAAGCGTCGATAATTATTACATGTAAATTAACAATAATTATTTAATTTTTATGAAACGTAAACATAAAAATTTTAAATTTCTTAGTTCGACCAATTATAATAAAATGTTCAAAATAAATTTGATTTTAATTAACACGATTTTTGTTGATTTACTGAAAATAGTTAGTGAGATTCGTAAATGTTCGTAAAATCTTTATTTATATTTTTGTCACAATTTTCTTAGTTGCAAAGTAAAAGTTGTCGTTTTAAGTTTTCAGGTTATGGTATAAATGGTTTTACTCAGTCCTTCTTAAGTTATCTTGAGGTATACACAAACATTTACCCCTAAACAGAAGTTTAGTTAAATGGTTTGTGTATAAGGGAATAATCCCTTAAAATCCTTTGTTAAAACATTCGTCAAAACATATTTCCATTTTCTTTTTAGTATAACTCAAAGTCTCAAAAGGGCTCTTAATTTTTGAAGAGTCTATATGCATACATCTTACCATTATTAATCCAACGGTCATTTTATGTAAAGGATTAAGTTTTTAATCCCTAAGCGTTAATGGTTCTAATCTTTGAAAAGTCAATATAGCTTCCATTATCTATTAATCACACGGTTAAATCATGCAAAGAATTAAGTCTTAAGTCTTGTGTTAAATATTTAAGGTACATGTTTTCATTGTTCGGCCAATTCAGGGCAATCTATAAATAATTATTAACTCACTCTTATTCTTATAAACAAACAAATGGTCACTAATGATCACAAGCAATGAAGTTATCAAATTACAACCTACACACGTGATTCACCAAATTTATGAATGCTACATGTGAATTGGTCAATCCCAACGACATCACGTGAAACTCATAACATTCATTACAAGTACCGGATGTAGTGATTGGAATAGATAATATTCTTCGCAGATGCGAAGTTGATGATAACCATGCCGTGGATCAAATCTTTAAAACATACGCTAGAACCTTGTAAATGATCGAACAAATCTTCCATTTCGAGTTATGGATTTCGTTTTTGATTGTCAATTTACTCAGTTCACAGTAATCAATAAATATAAGGAATGATAACACCATAGCTCTTCATGATGACAGGCTTGGTATAATAAAATCTTTCTCCGACAACTTTCTCAGTTGTATGGTAATTCCTTAAATTCAGATGATGCTGACGTACAGTGCACAAGCCACAGGTGCAGCACCGGGAATATAATCAATACCAAATTCAATCTTGCCTTAATGGCGAAAGTCTAGGTAATTCCTCAATAAATACTTCCTAAAGTTTCAGATAACAAAAACATTTTTTCAATAAATTCATATTAAGTTCTTCTAGATTACAATATCTATGCCTAATTCACAACCATTCACGGTATAATTTCAAATCTAAATACAGGATATGGTCATCCATCAAGAATTATTTAGATCGCTTTTGATAATCAACATCTTTATCATTTAGGGGAATTCTATTCGAGTTCCCATCAATTAAGACAATGTCGTCATGTCATAATCAATCAATCCATTCTACTGGCACTATTATCTTTCCATTTTTTATTGCCGTCGATAAGATGTGAACTTCTCAAAGGTCTAATAATAACTCATAATCCTTCACAATTTCAGGGATATCTGGAGACACAACTACTATTAAAATAGTAAAGTCAATGCATAATCTATGCGAGAGAATTTCAAATCAGATACAGATGAAAACATTTAACGAATATGAATATATCCCATGTTTTCATGATTCGAGTACGCATTCGAAAGCTCCTCGGATCGTTACCTAGGTCATTCAAATGAAATCAAATCAAAGGAAATGATAGGAACGTCGATACATCCAATCGGGTATCAACACTCGGTAATCAGATACTTTTCCTAAGAATCTCACTACGGGAGAATTGGTCAAGAAAGAATTGTCAATTGTCAAATAAGACAATTTCCACAGATGAGTAAATTCGACTCAGAAGAATAGATGCTATAGGCACATATGTAGGTGTCCCTACTAATATGTCCCCATTTTGCACTTCTTGCAGATCTCATAAGATTTATTCTTTCACAATCTTCAAAGAAAATTTGGTGTATATTCATTAATTTTATGGTGACTACTAATCAGCCTTGCATTGTCCATTCCAAATTGTATGTAGGCGCGCAACTATATACAATTTCAAGATTAGCGATGCAATACTCAGTTCGTCAAAATTTTATCATCCATGTTTATATTAAAAACATTTTCATGCTTAATTCTTAAATAAGAATCAAGAATAAATTTACAAAGATTTTCTTTGTCATGAAAACAATTAAGTTTCTAAAGCGTTTCATAAACAACTTCATTTCGATAACAATCACTTATAAATCTCACTTTGAATAATCCTTATAGTGATGAAAATTAAATTTTCTCAAAGGATACCGTTTTAACTTGTATAAAAACAATGAGTGATCTGCAAGAGAGTGATGAAAGCTTGTTCCCCAAGAATTAACTATGATATGATAGGAAATGAGCTTTAGCCAAATAATCATGAAGTGCATGACCTCGATGGCACTCAAAAAGAATAATCCGCAACGTAACTTAATTCGAGATGAGTACTTGTTCAATGGATGCATCACTAATGCGAACATTAGGAAGAAGCAAAAACAGATAGATAACATTGATACATGTAGAATTTAGCAATCAAAGGTAGTCTTTTCATTAATCACAAACAAGTCGAATTGTACCGTAACACATTATGTGTCACTATGTCATACAATTCCAATATCTCATCCTACCAACTGATGTCTCAGTTAAGTTACGGATTATTTTTAAAAGATACCTCAATGAATACTAATCTACAAGAGTCATTAGGTGTCCCATCTGTCCCGGAAGATCCATCGGTCCCAATTCAGAAGAAGATCTCTTCAATTTATTTCTTGGACACTGGGCATCTTCGTTAGTGGACAATGGCCTAGGAACAACCCTTATCACAAACTAACAATCATTTAAAACCTTATAATTCAATCACAGGACTTAACGACTTCTATTAATAATCTCATACTCCATACGGGTTAAATTTTACTTTATTCAAGTTATAACAAATTTTATACTCAATTCGACATTCTACCTTATTCTCCAATACTTACAACCTTATTCTTCAGCCTTGTAAAGGCAATACAATCTCAATATGAATCAATACTAAATTTCCAATCCTATTAGCTCTTACAACAACAATTATCAAATGAGTCATTAATATGAAATGACTTGATCATTCGACTAGACTTCTCGGAAAGGTATTAGTGGCATGAGGCTTTTGGGTAATGGTTACAATAACAGCCTCAAGTGCAACATTCACCCTTTCGATTTCAATTTAAGAATTGGATGACAACGAATCAGATGACATCTTCCTAGGTGGTAACGTTTTGTCAAACTCCACTCTATAAGGAAAGATCGTCATGACATCGATATCATATTTAATCTCGCCAATTCTTTTTCAATATCACAATCAACTAATATCTATATTTCTACGAATATCAACCATTTGTTGGGATCATAAATATCCACAACTTGGTTTAGATCTAGGATAGCTAGAATTCCTACGAGAATATCTTCGATTAATTTACTAGGGGATTTAGGGTTACTTTGACAATCTACGTCGTATAAATACCTCGTATAAAAATCAAAATAATCATCAAACAATCATGTAATAAAATTACATCATATATATATATAATCCAAGTTATATATATTAAAATAACACTTCTCAGTCTTGGCCTTGTCGGTAACTCGGGAATTCTTCGGCACCGTTATAGTCAAAAGATTTTTAGACATTTTTAGAAAAATGTTTATAGTTAAAAGATTTTGAAATGTTTTATTCAAAACCTTAGTTTTAAAAATCTTTCGTTCTCTATAACGAGAGCTCTGATACCAAACTGTAACACCCCCAAATTTATACAACTCAGTACAGCAGAAGACTAGTTGGTGTTACGGGGTAGCACATTACTCACATCATAGACAACGCATAAAAATCGCGTCGTTTAATAA
This sequence comes from Glebionis coronaria, assembly GCA_025667525.1. Lineage (NCBI taxonomy): Eukaryota > Viridiplantae > Streptophyta > Magnoliopsida > Asterales > Asteraceae > Glebionis > Glebionis coronaria. Next base: position 173,000,572 of record CM046876.1, on the reverse strand, counting down.
TAAATCATTTCCATTCATAAATATCAAAGTTACATCGGTCCCAAGTCATATTAATTCATACAAAGTTTTACAAAGTATTTGAATGGAAAATATTGTTTAAGTGCAGGCCATGAATTCTTGTCGTCTTCCCGAGAATTACCTTCAAGTACCTGAGATAAAACATGTTAAAAGAAAAGGTCAGCGATAACGCCGAGTGAATTCATAGAGTTTAATAAATTCCATCAATATAATATCAGTATAAAAGTATTACTGAAAATCATTTTGTACAAATCGTTTTGATAGGCCATGAAATAGCCAAAATCATTTTATACGAATCTTTATCAAAATCATAATATAGGCGTTTGCCTTAAAAATCATTATACGAGCCAATGTCGTAAAAACATCATACAATACGTCTTACGACGTTGTATAAAGCTAAATAAAAACCGTTATTTGAGTATGGTTATGAAAACCAAAACACAAACATAATATCAACAGTATGACCCTGTATTGCTAGTCAGGCAATACATCGTAATTCGGAGCGTCTATTAGTATTTCATTAAGTTTTGGATTATTATAAGCCGCATGACATTGTTACCTTACTAAACCAACAACGGGTAGCTAACCCGATACCAAATTTTGCCCATCTAAAGTAGCGTGTCGTCACAAAGGTCACGCTATGGAAATCTTCTCATACATAAATTTGCTTACCAATCAATGTGGCACGACGGGGATCAACCGTCAAGGCGCGAACTGGGGTGATCGTCCCCAAATAGTACTATTATATGCACAAGCGTCTACCAACTCCCGGTAGTTCACAATTCATGCTAATGGGACTTTTAGTGACATAACCTAACTTTAATAATCCATTTGATTTCATCTATCGGGTCCTTTAATTATTTATCGGGTCATACAATCGGGTCATTCAATCATTCGGGTCCAAATCAATATACAAACAATCGGGACAAATGGTGTCCTATTTTATAAAAACTAACATGGTATCTCCCTCGCGGGTTTATAAAATATTTCATAAAAACATTTAAAAGAGTGCGAGGCTATGAACTCACGTTGATGTGGGAAGGCGATTACCGGCGATTCAGATGTACGGTACGTGCTTCAATCATGGAAACCTAGACAAATAATACTCGTCTTAGACCCTTGTCCAATGACTTTATAAAAATAACAATTATGTATACATATGATGATTATTTATATATGATGATCAAGTGGGTTTACATATTCTCGTTTACTCATTCTAGTGTTATATGTCGATAATTTTTATACTAGTTTACTAGTTTTACCTATTTACACGTTTTAAGTCCAATAAAGTTATTATAAGTTATTTAACTTGTTTTAATCCATTTTGTACTTATATTATCAGTATTTAAACTTTCCATGTTGGGCCCAAATGGGTTAAGCCCAATAAGTTATTTTTACAAGTATTTATCTTATTAAGTCCAATTATTAGTCCAATATGTTTAGTTAGCTCGTAAATGTCCGTATTTCTTATAGTTCGGGTTTTATCGGTTTTTACTTGTATTAGTTACTTATACATCAGTATATGACTTTTATAAACTTTACATTAGACGGGTTTGGTCGTCTAAGTTTTATTTGGCGAAAAACGTTAATTTTACGTCAATAGCCGAAAAAGTCGTAAAAATCATGTTTATAGTTTTATAACTTATAAAACATAACAAGTTACCATTTTTATAAAATTTCCACTTATTTATCATTGTACATATTTATATAAATAAAATTCATGAGTTAGTGGGTTTTAACTTTACATTTTATACAATATAATTTTGAGTGCTTATATAATAGTATTATACTTTATTTTCAAAAATCTGATTTTTATCTTCACTTTCACCAAAACTGCCATATCTTGAGTTCTATATAGTGATAGAAGCTCAAACTTTTATCACATAAACTACATGATATGTGATACATTTAACTCTTCTATAGCTACTGTTGAATCATCTTCTAAGTATTTTCTAAAAATCGTCCAAAACAGTAAACTCAGATTTGTACCTTAAACTTGTTTTTATCATATCTCACTCATTACAATGATTCCATTGCATGGCCAACTCTCACATGTGTACAAGACATATAGCTTACTGTAAATGGATTCTACTTTATCATTTTATCAGCCCATGACCTGTTTCTTTACTGTTTTATACAGCCATCACTTTTAAGCAAGATTTTAGCCTTGTTCTTTATAGTTTTTCACCTTTTTAATCATGTTTATCAACACCAAATCCCCACATAACATTTTTATCATCATATAATCATCATATACATATACAATAGGAAATAAAATACATGTTTACATAATCAAAATAACAAGAAGATGAGGAGGACAATCTTTATACCACCAAGTTGATGTAGGTTATGATTTGGACATGGTTTTTGATGGAGAAGCTTGTGAATAACCATGACCATCTTCAAGACCACCATTCTTCATATACTCCTTGTGGAAAATCAGCCCCAAGACACCATGAATACTCCTCCTTGGATGTTATAATCACCACCATTCAAGAGAGCTTCAAGAGGGCTTCAACATAGGTAGAAATAACATAGGATTTTGTGGTTAAATTTTATCAAAAGTGGTGTTTGATGATGATGGTGGGACGGCAATCAAGGGAGAAGGGAGGAGAGAGTTGTGAGTTTTCATGAGTGGGAATGAAAGCAAATGGTTTGCTTGATGGTTTTGTGTGTTGGTTAGCTTACAATGTAAGCTTAAGTGACAAGTGTTAAGCTAGTTGCTTAACCTTTGACACCTCTTTGGTGTTGTATCTAGTTTTGGCCGGTTTTGATAGGGGTGGGACAAGTGTCCCACTTGTCTCATCCCCATTTATTTACGGGTACTCCTCGATTCTAGTTTCCTCGATTTGCGTGCCCTCGGGTCGTTTTACGAAAAACGTTTTTATAAATTATGAATCAACGTCACAAAACGAATCCAATAAAAATTGTCTCATCAAAAACGGAGTTCGAAAACGTAAATATGTAATCCTAGGGTTTCCGGTTTAGTCGTAAAGGACGTTAAAATAAAATCGTAAGTCCTAATCTCTTCTCGTAAGTTTGTGAGTTTATGAACTAACACAAATTTAAAACTCCAAAATAATATTCACGGATAAATTTATTTTCTGAAATGTCGGACTGTCACCAAAGACGGTGTATGTAAATGTAAGCACGTAACGTTGAATCCTCCGGTTTAGACGTAGTCGATGCTACTTCAAGACGTAAATCCAAATTTCTTCCAAAAAATAAGTGAGTTCATAAAATAATATTTTCAAATAAATATTGAGAATAAAATATTGACCATAATTTGACGGATTGTCACACGCCATGTAAAAGAAAATAATACTTAGTTTTCTTTGGGGACCCAAGCCATTAATGACTTAGTTCTACCTCGTGTATATACATGTACGATTATTTATTAAAAGTTAGAGATACACCATTGGGTTGAGAACCTTGTTTAGGTGTCCAAAACTAACGAGTTGAGGCTTTGACTGATTTCCCCAAGTTTCCCTTGTTAGCAGGGGCAAAAGATTAACCTTCAGGAAGAACCCTAGGCTTAGTAGTGGGAACCAATTGCTTGTTTTTTCCTCTACTATATCGTTGGTAGGGTCTATAGACAGATGAATATGCATGATTTGGTCTTGGTCTAGTCCCATTCACTAATTTTCTTGGGTGAGTATATGGTCTGGTTTTGAAGGCAGTGGCAGATTAGCAGGGGTAAAAGGTTTTTCCCTTTCTCATAACAATATTGTTTTTGGTTGCATTTGCTTTTAACAGAGCCACAACTCCAATACCTGCTTTGTAATTTTGGTACATATGGTCAAAGCTTCCACATGTAAAACAAGGTTTGTTATTCATTACAAAGTCTTGTCCTAGCTGTCTTGATTTTAAATCATTTCCATTTCTCTGATTACCTATAGGAATATCAAACCTGTACATCTCAGCATATCTAACACTATGTGTTTTAGCAGGCGTAACGGATTTACTACTAGAGGTGGGACTACCTGGGCAACTAGATTCAGAATTTGGTTCATTACTAGTTGCAAACTTGGTTTCTAAACTAGAACTGCTACCAAATAATCCCTCTCTAGTGAATAGCATAGGGTTCTCTAGTTTCTATTTAATTAAGGCATCATGTTGAGCTTTAAAGTCCATAATGTCACCTGTTTTAGCTAATTTTATTTTGCTTCTTAATTTAATTCGGTATGTAATCATTGATGTCAAAAGGTATTTCCTCCTTTCCGGTAAAGCTTGGAATGCTTGTCTATGAAAGATCTTTAATGTTGCTAATCCCATGGATATTGGCAGGTGGAAGAGGTATTTGTGCACCATAAGTCTCAAGTCCCACTCCAGTATTATCTTTATCATATGTTGTAACACCTCATTTTGATAAATGGAATAGGATAATTATGGCATGTCATCAAAGCATACAAGGTAAATGTCTAAAACATTAAATGACCATAAAAGAATCTAGAAACAAATATCGGATCCACATAAGCTCCACACACGAAATGCATAAGTATTGAATGTAAGGAAAGGACTAAACAATGTCCAGCAAAGCAAAAGTATGTAAATGCATTAAAGAATGAAAGAAAGCTAGTGCCTCATTCCATGCACGTACTCTTGGATTCCTAGCTTTGCCCTTTAGTACCTGCCGTATTGGGACATGGAAAGAGAAATACGGCTAAGCAATACGCTCAGTGTGCGGATATATAACATAGAATGTAAATCATAAACATAAGCAAGAAATGAATAAAATGAATAGCAGCGGAATAAATGTATGTCCTGGAAAACCTGGTTTAAGTTCATAAGACTGGTTTATAACTCTGAAAAGACTTATGTTTATTTATCTTCAAAATCTATATTTTAAATATGTCGAGAGCCATATAGGCCATGTTATATCCACGTACATGAATACTTGGAGGGGTGACCTCGTCATGTAATTAGAGGGGCTTCCTATAATTAATATATAAAATGAGTGGAGGGATCATCTCCTATAATAGATGCAAGGCACACACCACAGTTACCATGAAATCATATTACTTGTCCTAGGATGCACCCATTCGCCTCACATGATAATAATAAAATAGGCCAAATAACTGAAAGGGATGCTGCGAGCAATCACTCTCCCGTAGAAGAGTCATAACACCGGTGCCTCCAGTGCTATGGTCATGGAACCCCCATAACTAGGTGAAACTGGCATGCATGTGTATAGCTCAGGCAATCTAAAATAATCATACATATACTGATGTGTTTAAGACACTTAACTACTAGGGAAAACAGATGGCTTCAAACGGGGAATCATAATATAGGAAGAAAGATGTCCTTACTGAAGGACGGAATATATGTACCTTATGTCTAGTAAATGAAGACGAAAACGAACGTAGACGATCACTCCGACTTCACAATAGCTACATAATGAAGGGACATAGATAAGAGTCGATCTTACTTCAACATACTTGTTATTTGGTTTACTTGACGTGTTCATACTTATTATACTTGTTCTTGTCCTGTCTTAGTATTTCATGTTTTAATCATGTATTTCTTAATGTTTCATGTGTTGTAGATGCATGTGTTTCATGTTTTAAGTGTTATTATACTTGTTATAACATAATGAGTAACTTCCTAAAAATAGCAGGTTTCTATATATAGTAACTTTCCAAAAATAGCAGGTTTCTATATATAGTAACTTTCCAAAAATAACAAGTTTCCTTAATTAGTAAGTTTCTAAAAATAGAAAGTTTCCATATTTAGTAAGTTTCCAAAAATAGAAGTTTTCATATTTAGCATGTTTCTATAAATAATATGTTACCATATTTAACGAATTACCATAAATAGCATGTTACCAGATTTAGTATATTTCCATAAATATCATATTACCATATTTATCATGTTGTCATAAATAATATAATTCCATACTTAATTATATGAATATTTTATATCATGTATTATTATATTATAAAGTTTAATAATTAATTAATACTTAGCTTATTATTAATAAATAATATCATGTCATGTTATTATAAGTTTATTATTAGTTAATAATATTACATAGTTCATGTTATTAAACTTTATCATAAAAGATATTAATAAATTTAACCTAAGTTTTAATTAATTAAATCCATGTTCATAAATAATTAAATCAATTAATTATTATAGCCCAAGTTTATTTAAATAAACGTTTATACATATTTTATCATGGTTTTATTTAAATAAACATAACATAACTTTTAATTTAATTAAACCAAAATTAATTAATAACTAATTTAATTAAATCATAACATAACTTAATTTTCCTAATTGGTTTAATTATATATTTTCTGAAAAACCAAGTTCCCGAGCCCGTAACCCGAAGAGCAACCGAGTCGGACAAACAAGACAAACCATCGCCCTCCAACCGGCGGCTGGTGGCTCAGGCTGGCGGCTGACAGCCCTTGGCTTCAGTCGTGGCTTGCCACTGGCTGGTCGTAGCTCCCACTGGCGCTGCCGGTTGCCACTGCCGAGAAAAACCCACCTCGGCCGTAGCCGGGTTTCCACTGTTCGGCCAAGATCCCCACCGTGGGGTCTTGGTAGCTTGTTGTTCGAGAACCACACACCACCGAACCCACAAGGGTCTCGGCTGGTGGTTTGATTTAACCACCGAGAGTCATGAGACTCTCGGTCTTAGTGTAACCCGAACCAAAACCCAACACAAATCCTGATCCCCATGTTTTTAATCTTTAATTACATGTTTCATGATTTTTTTAATAACCTTGTATGATGAACATAATCATATAAAGATTAAAAAGGATTAAAAGAGACCGTAAGCATAATAAGAACATGGATTTAGATCACACGTATACCCGTAATTGAATTAGATCAACCAAAATCTCCTTTGTGTTCTAAGGGTGACGTGGCAAGAGAGAGAGAGAGAGCCAAGGAGCTAGGGTTTGGATTTTTGTAAAAGTGTTTAATGAAACCACGTGTGGTTTTATTAAACTAGGACTAGTTAATGGTATGGGCTAAGGCCCGATTTCCCTTTCCCTTTCTTTCTAGCCGACGCCAAACACACCCCCTTTAGTTTTTATATTTGTTTTTCTTGCATAATTATTATCGTGTGCGTTCGTGCTTTATTTATCGTGTTTTATTTCTTGAGCATTTTCTTGATATCGTACGTACATACTTATCGTATATTAATATTCGTATTTACGTACATAATACTTATGATAATTAATTAATATACATAGTATTCGTATTAAATAGTCGTGATGCGTATCGTATATTAATTAATTCCAAAGTTTAAATTTAATGGTAATTTCGTGCATTTAATGATCTTAGAATTATTAAAGCGGGTTTTACAACTCTTCCCCTCTAAAAGAACAATTCATCCTTGAATTAGAGATACGATAAGCTGATAAGATGCTAAACGCTGAAATGACATAAAAGCTGGAAAGACGTGTAAGCTGAAATGACATACCCGAGTCAAAACTGAAATGAGGGTAAGAAGTCCGGATAGACTCCTCTGTTTCCTAAGTGGCTTCCCGCTCGGTATGACCCCTCTAGAGGATTTTAACGAATGGAATCCTCTTTCTCCTCATGACTCGTTCTTGGTGATCGAGAACTTTCTTGTGTTCCTGGGTATATGATAGATCCTCTCAAATCTGCTCGAATGGATACGTAACTTTATGTAATAGATGGTAGTTGTAGCCTCTGAGTAACGATACATCGAATACATCGTGCACATGAGATAGCTGAGGAGGTAAAGCTAGATGATAAGATACTTCACCGACACGTTCAAGGATCTCAAACGGTCCGATGAAACGAGGACTGAGCTTGCCCTTGAGTCCAAAACGCTTGACACCACGTGCTGGTGATACTTTAAGGAAAACATGGTCGCCGATATTAAACGATAGATCTCTACAATGTTTATCAGCATAGCTCTTTTGTCGAGTACGAGCTTTTTGTAGCTTCGCCTTAGCGATGGCAACCTTTTCATTGGTCACCTCTATCATATTTGGTCCTTCAAGTATTCGTTCTCCAACTTGATCCCAACAAATTGGAGCACGACACTTTCTGCCATAAAGCATCTCAATTGGTGCACACTTAACACTTGCATGCCAACTATTGTTGTAGGAAAACTCTACCAAACAAATGTAATCGTCCCAACTTCCTGACCATTCCAGTGCACAAGCCCGCAACATGTCTTCTATGGTCTGAATCGTACGCTCCGATTGACCATCGGTCTGAGGATGAAAGGCAGTGCCAAGCTTAAGTTTAGTGCCCCAAGCTTTCTGCATACCCTTCCAAAATTTTGACGTGAAACGAGGGTCACGATCTGATATAATATCTAAAGGAGTTCCATGTAGTCGTATGATATCCTTATGGAATATATCTACCAATTTGTTGACTGTGAAGTCCTTACGAATTGGAAGAAAATGAGCTGACTTGGTTAAACGATCAACTATGACCCATATAGCATCATGTCTGCTCTGAGTAAGCGAAACTCAGGTGACAAAATCCATGGAGATTTTGTCCCACTTTCATGCGGGTATCTTTAACGGTTGCGGTAAACCACTAGCCACTGATGCTCGATCTTAACTTGCTGGTAAGTTAGACACTTGGATACGAAAGTAGCAACATCCTGCTTCATGCCACTCCACCAGAAATGTTGTTTAATGTCATGATACATTTTGGTGGATCCTAGATGAATAGAGAATGAAGAGCTGTGAGCTGCTGTGAATAGAGCTTCTCAGAGTGTCTGATCATCCGGAACACATAGTTTAGTTCCTTGCCATACGATGCCTTCTTCGTCTACACAAAATTATGTCTGCCGATCAATGTTCTGAATGATAGCCCAAATCTCACCATCGTCTTTCTGAGCTGCCTTAATCCGAGAAATTATGTCTGGCTCAATTCTCAGATTAGCCCAGTACCCATGTTGTCCACGTACTAAGAATTCAATGTCCAATTGCTCTAGATCACGTATGATTTCTTCTTCTATCTTGATGCAAGCAATCATGCCCGACTTCCTGCTGAGAGCATCTACCACAACATTCGCCTTACCAGGATGGTACTGAAGATTGATGTCATAATCCTTGAGTAGCTCTAACCATCTTCTATGCCTCGTGTTTAGCTCTCGCTGAGTGAATATATACTTGAGGCTCTTGTGATCAGTGAAGATGTCACATGAATCACCATATAGATAATGCCTCCAGATTTTGAGTGCAAACACAACTGCTGCTAATTCCAGATCATGGGTAGGATAATTCTCCTCATAAGGCTTAAGCTGACGTGATGTGTATGCAATCACTTTCCCATGTTGCATGACTACACAGCCTAGTCCTTTACCCGAAGCATCGTTATAAATATGAAATCCACTTGTAGAATAGGTACAGAAACCAAACGCTGCTTAAGTTATTCAAAGATCTTCTCTTGCTCATCAGTCCAAACGAATTTCTCTCCTTTCCGCATCAGCTTGGTCAAAGGTAAGGCTAGTCTTGAAAAGTTCTCCACGAATCTGCGATAATAACCAGCTAAGCCTAGGAAACTACGAACCTCAGTTGCCGACGTCGGTCTTGGCCATTTAGTGATAGCTTCGACCCTCGCAGGATCCAGAGTAATCCTTTCTACGGAGACAATGTGACCTAAGAATGCCACCTTGTTTAGCCAAAATTCACACTTAGAAAATTTGGCATACAACTGTTTCTAACGAAGAATCTGTAGCACAATACGTAGATGTTCTTCATGTTCTTCTTGGATTTAGAGAAGATGAGGATGTCATCAATGAAGACGATAACAAATTTGTATAAGTACTCATGAAAGACGCGATTCATAAGGTTCATGAAAACCGCAAGAGCATTAGTGAGTCCGAAAGGCATGAAAACGAACTCATAATGGCCATATCTGGTGCGAAAAGCAGTCTTGAGAATATCCTGCTCTTTAACTCGCAACTAATGATAACCGGATCTTAGATCAATCTTGGTTAAATGTTTGGCACCCTGAAGTTGGTCAAACAGACCATCGATTCTTGGTAATGGATAACGGTTCCTAATCGTGATTTTATTCAGCTCACGATAGTCAATGCATAAACGCATACTGCCATCCTTCTCCTTGATGAAAGTACCGGTGCACCCCATGGTGATACACGCGACCGGATAAAACATCGCTCCAGTAATTCCTGCAGTTGATCTTTTAACTCCTTGAGCTCTATGGGAGCCATGCGATAAGGAGCCTTAGAGATTGGTTGAGCTCCTGGGATGAGCTCGATGTTAAACTCTACTTCTCGAGTAGGTGGTATACCCGGAAGTTCTTCTGGGAATACATCGAGAAATTCTGAAACAACTGGTTGATCTTGGATCGATGGAACTTCGGCAGTGATATCCTGGATTGAAGCTAAGAAGCCCTCGCAACCATGAGATAGTAATGCACGAGCTTCTAACGTAGAGATGATTTGTATAGACTTTCCTGGTATAAAACCATTGTGAATGTACTCTGGTGCTTGAAAATCGCTGAAGATAACCTGATAAGTATGACAATCGATAGTAGCATGATGCTTGGATAACCAATCCATGCCTAAGATGAGATCGAACTCACACATATCCAAAGGAAGTGCATCTACTGGGCGGACCTTTTCATCGAATTCTAGTGGAAGATCTTTGTACACTTGGATAATTCGTTCGGAGTCTCGCATAGGCGTAGATATACATAAAATATTATCTAATGGCGTAGGGATTTTATTAATACTAGTGGCATACGTAGAGGATATAACTGAATGAGTAGCACCAGTATCGAATAAAACACACGCAGCATGACCGTTCATAAAGACGATGCCAGTGATAGTACCTGAGGACTTATTAGCTTGGTCCCGTGTGGTACTATAGACACGTCCCGAAGCTGGTGGCTTAGGAAGAGCAGCACTAGAAGTACCAGCAGTGTCTCCCTTCTTGCAGTCTTTCAACATGTGTCCTGGTAGTCCACACTTGAAACAGACGTCGGCTGATTTACGGCATGTACCGAGATGTCGACAACTACAAGTAGTGCAGACGGGGTAGGTGTAACCTCCTGGAGGTACCCTTACTACCTGAGGGCATTTTTAAGAAATACGCGTGAGACATGATTACTTGGCATAAACATGACTGCACTGAAGTTTAAATGATAGTTTACCAGATGAAGACGAGTTGTTGGTGTAAAACCCGCATGCTTTTACCATGAATAGTACCCATAGTAACGTACGTACATATTAAAACTTTCTTTTCATAGCATGAACAAGTGTCACGATTAGGAATTTCAAAAGTTATGTACGTATAATAATACGATAAGCATTAAGTACATGTTAATACATGATAATTATTATCAATAATAATTATAAATCACGAACATGAAATCATGAACCTAAGAATCACGAACATATAATTATGTATTTACGGTATTATTATTACGATTACGTACAAGTATTTATACTAACACGAATATTTAATAATAATGTAACGTAAATACGAGCAGACGAACACGTAAATAATTAGAACACAGAAAATCTACGGGTTTCCCTTGGTGGGCCCTACAAGCCGCGGCAACAAGAGAAGGAGGGGCCCAACCCATTTGTTTTTACTAAATAAACAAATAAGGAAAAACATTATTCATTCACAGAAGAATTTTACAAAAAGCAAAAACCCTAAAATCTTTCTCTCTCTCTTCTTGGCCGGCGGCTACATCAAGAACAAGGGGTGTTTGGTTGATTTTGATTAAACAAATCATAAGAACGTGTTCTTGTATTCATCCTCCATTTATTACACGTGTTTTGGTAATCCGAAAACCTTTCTTTTTAATTTTGTTTTTATGTTTTTATGCACATATGATCATGGGGGTTTAAAAAAACAAGATCAATAACATGCTAATATTCATGGTGGGGAAAACTAATTAGGGTGTTTTCGGGTTTGGTTGTTCGGCCGCCACACAAACCGAGAGTCCCAAGACTCTCGGTGTCGTTTGGTTCGCACCACCACACGACACACATGTCTCGGTGTGGTTTAGGTTCGATCGGCAGCAGGTACAAGGCACCCCGACATGCGTCGGGGGTGTCCTTGTGGTTTTGGGAGGTCTCGGCAGCCACAGCCCCACCACCGGCTTAAGCCGGTGGCTATTTTTGGTAAGCAGTGGGGACAGCAGCAAGTAGGGGGAACCATCAGCAACTGCCGGTGGGAACCTTTTGTGTCAGCGGCTGGCCGAGGAAGGACAAGACCACCGGCAGTAGCCGGTGGCAGTTTGCCGAGAGCAGGGGCAACCGGCTTAGGCCGGTTTGCCGCTTTTTTCGGGTGGGGTTGGTTCGGCCGGTTCACGGGTTCACAGGCCGGTTCACGACATGTTTTAATAAAAATAATACATGGGTACGGTTTATTATTTTTACAAGTTTAATAGTTACAAGTACATTTATTTTATAAGTTAATTAAATTAATTTAACATGACATATAACTAATTTAATTAAAACATGGACTTAGCTTTATTATTATTATTATTTAATAATACATGATTTTAACCTAATTATTTATTTATGTAATTTAGACTATAGTAATTAATTAATTATTAAAACGTGACATATAATTAATTAATTTTCGTGACTTAGGTTATATTAATATAAATATTAATACATGTTTTAACCTATGTATTATATACACTTTAATTTAATTAAATCATGATTATATTTAATTAAATCGTATAACATATAGTGTATATAATTAACATGTATAATCAATAAACTATACTATTAATCACATGACTTAGTATATTTAATCAGTAAAACCTAAGCTTATCTTATTAGCTTATTAATCCAGCTTATTTCTAATTATGGAAACTTTCTATTTCAGGAAACTTACTATTTTTAGAAACTTTCTATTTTTAGAAACTTATCTATTATAAGAAGTTGATCTATTTTTCGAAACTTTCTATTTTTGGAAACTTTGTATTTTAAGAAACCTGCTATTTTTAGAAAGTTACTTATTATTACACAACAAGTATAATAATACAAGAAATACAAGTAATACTTAATCAAAATATATAGAATACATGATAAACACAGTATAACGTTAAAATCAGTAAAACAAGACATGAACATATAAAACAAGCTAAGACATGATATAAGTCCAGTTACGTACTCAGTAATCAGAATAATTATACACGTATACTATTTATGTAGCATTAGTGAGATCGAAGTAGGACTCTAGTCCGTTCATCTTCTTCGTTTACTGGACACAAGGTACGGATTCTCCGTCCTTCGGTATGGACATTTTTTTCCTTATTAGGATTCCCCGTATGCAGCCAACTGTTTTCCCAGTATATGTTTTATATGTTTTGATTTGCATATGTTTAATTTAAATGCCTAATCCATATACATGCATGACCAGTTTCACCTAGTTATGGAGGTACCATAACCATAACACTGGAGGCACCAGTGTTATGACTTCACCACGGCGGAGTGATAGCTCGTGGCGTCCCTTTAAGCTTTTGGCCATATTATATTATCATGTGGGGAGTATGGGTGCATCCTAGGTTACATGTTTTAGCAGATTATTCAGGTGAATGTGGTGTGTGTCTTGCATCCTTCACAAGGAGCTGATCCCTCCTACCCAAACTTATATTAATTAGAGGCAACCCCTCTAATTGCATGATGAGGTCACCTCTCCAAGTATTCATGCACGTTGATATTTCATGACTTATATTGGCTTAATGGTTAACATGTTAAACAGTTTTTATAAGATAAACATAAGGCTTTTCAAACTATAAAACCAGTTTTACTAAGTTATACCAGGTTTTCTAGGACTTAATCAATTTTGTTGCTATATGTTGTATATGCCTATGTTATTCATTCTATGCTTGTATATCCGTGCACTGAGCGTTATGCTCAGCCGTTTCCTTTCATGTTCCCAAAACAGCAGGTACTCAAGGGCACTTGTAGACTCTAAGCATACGTGCATATGGATTGGAAGCTTTCTAGCCTTCATTACTTTATGCATTTTATCATACATTTTGCTATTTATATCTATGGATATTGTTTGGTCCTTTTCTTTTACAGTACTTATGTTTGTGTGTGATGAGCTTATACTTTGGGGTACCGATGTTTGTTTCCGGTATTTCCTTTATGGTCATGTAATGTTTAAGACATTTTTCCTTGTATGCTTTGATGACACGCCATAGTCACGCGTGACATTCCATTTACCAAAATGGGGTGTTACAATTATGGTATTAGAGCCCAAGGCTTCGACCTGTAGGCTCTCAAAAAACGACCTGTGATTAGTGGGTAGTCACTAAGGTCTTCCTAGAACTGACAGTCGGTTTTCATGCATTCATTGTTTTCATGCATTCATATATATGTCATTGTCGCAGGTTTATGACTAAGTAATAGTTGGTACAGGACTGGCCTTATTTTGTCGCATGTGCTTTTATCGAAACTTTTAACTTCGGGACCGACCCATTAGCGTCCCCTCACCATGTCTTTTGTTTTGAGTGAACTGACCATAGGCGTTCACTCTCGCGCATATAAAAGTTTTCATAAAACTGCATCATGCATTCATGTACTAGTTTTCTTGCATAAAAATTTTCACATGATTTATTGGTATAAAAAATGTTTCATGTATATATTTTATGTTTGATCAGTTTAGTCATGTATTTTGTTTTATAATGTCAGATGGTTCTCACACGCGAGCAAGAACAACTCAATGCAACAGTCCAAGCTGCGATGCAAGCTTTGCTTCCTCAGCTGAGGAACGAAATCAGGGCTGAGGTGCAGGCTGCCTACAATCAGCAACAGCACCTAGTACCTCCTCCTCCTCCTCCAGCAACATTGGTCATATGGCTGGAGAGACTCAACAAGCAACGTCCTCGATCCTTTAAGAGAACTGATAGCCCCAGTGAAGCTGAAAGCTGGTTGGCTCATATCGAGAAGATATTCGATGCAATGGGTTGTGACCCCGTCTTCAAGTCGAGGTTGGCTTGTTAAAAGTTCGAAGGCGATGTGCTAGGATGGTGGAAGGCAGTCAAACAGTCTGAGGGAGGTGAGAATTGGGTGGCTGGTTTGACTTGGGCTCAGTTCAGGGAGTTAGTGATGGGACATTTCTTCCCCAAGGCTGAGCAAGACAAGCTGAAGAGGGAGTACCACGGAATCAGGTAGAGAGTTGGGGATAACAGCAACGAGTTCATGCAGCGCTTTCTTCTTTTGGCTGGTTTTCTTGGCGCAGCAGCAGGTACTGCCAGAGAGCAAGCATACCACTTCCGGTGGGCTCTTCGTACATCGATCGCCAACAACTTGGTGTGTGCTACTTTCAACACGGTGGCACAAGTTGCCGATGCAGAACGTAAGCTGGAGATGCTGCAAGAAAGAGAAGAGTTCGGGGAAACAGAGAGACCCGAGAAGAGGTATATATTCGTTATTCAGCGGTGACCGTTCCAAATTCTTTTAGTATTATCTAATATTTATATCTCTCTTTAAATTGCATCTTTCAGGCAGAAAACTAGGGACCGGTCTCAGCCGGCTACTCAGCAACAACCTACTCAGCCCAAGGAAAACAGTCAGACTCGAGACCGTTCTGCTACGGATAGGCGTGACGGTAATGATAATTACCGTAACAACGCTGGAAACTCCAACAGCAGTAGTTCCTTACACTTACTCATTTCATTATGTTACATGTGATAATTCATAATTCTGACACATTAGCAATCTTCTACCAGGAATCATGGTAACGGGAGGGACCAGAACCAAAGAGGTTCACAACCTAACCGTCAAGCTATCACTGGTATTACATCTTACGATTTTTCCGCTTTGTCCTTTTATACCTATAAACCATGTCTCATGTATACTGTTCTTAACAGGCTCCCAGCCAGCAAGGGCACCTACTGGAGGGTATACTCACCCTCTTTGCACTACCTGCAACCGTAGGCACCCAGGGCCATGTCGCCGCGACAGTGACGTATGCTACAAATGTGGCCTTACTGGTCATCGCATGAAGTATTGTCGCAAGGGCGAGATGGAGGGCACATTTGTACATGTTGATTCCAAGCCGCCACCTACTAGTGGACGCGCTTATACGACTTCTCGCGACCAGGACAATAAGTCTACAGGTACCATCACTAGAATCTTGTATATGTATGGTCAAGCTGCATGTGTTTTATTTGACACGGGTGCTACTCAGTCGGTTATTCCTACTGCTTATGCTACGAATGTTAGGATATCCCCTATGCCATTAGATAATGTACTAAACATTTCCACGCCTTTTAGAGACTCTATACGCATAACCCATGTGTACAAGAGCCTTCCCTTAGAGTTTGACGACAAGATTCGTCCAGTTGACGCACTTCCTCTGGATATGTGCAATTTTGACATGATATTAGGCATGGACTGGCTATCCAAACATCACGCCACCATAAACTGCCATACATATCGGGTCATCTTCGGTGATGTAAATGTACATTCACAACGGGTTTGTACCCGGAAGGTCTGTACAAATCATATCGACCTTGCAAGCACGTGCACTACTGTCACATGGTTGTGAGAGCTATCTTGCTACTATTCATGATTTGGAGGATGAAGCTCCATCTATCTAGAATCAGCCAATAGTGTCAGAATTCCCAAACGTGTTTCCAGAAGAACTTCCGGGCATACCACCTTCACGTGAAGTAGAGTTTAATATCGAGCTCATCCCAGGAGCTGAGTCGGTTTCCAAGGCTCCTTATCGCATGGCTCCCATCAAGCTGAAGGAGTTGAAGGATCAATTGCAAGAACTTCTGGAACGAGGCTTCATTCGACCTAGCGCATCTCCATGGGGCGCACCGGTTTTATTCGTGAAGAAGAAGGACGGTAGTATGCGTCTTTGCATAGATTATCATGAGCTCAACAAGATCACCATCAAGAATAGATATCCTTTACCACGCATTGACGATCTGTTTGACCAACTCCAAGGGGCCAAACATTTCTCCAAGATTGATCTGAGGTCAGGCTATCATCAGTTACGGGTGAAAGAGCAGGACATCGCCAAGACTGCTTTCCGTACCAGTTATGGACACTACGAATTTGTAGTCATGCCATTTGGCCTTACCAATGCTCCAGCTGTTTTCATGGATTTGATGATCAGAATCTTCCATGAAATTCTGGACAAGTTCGTCCTTGTGTTCATTGACGACATCCTTATATTCTCTAAGTCAAAGGAAGAACACGAAGACCATCTTCGTACAGTCTTACAGATTCTTCGCCAGAAGTAGCTGTATGCTAAATTCTCCAAGTATGAGTTCTGGTTAGACAAGGTGGCGTTCTTAGGTCACATTGTATCAGCAGAAGGAATCATTATGGATCCAGCAAAGGTTGAGGCTATTACCAAGTGGCCAAGACCGACATCAGCGACTGAAGTTCGCAGTTTCCTAGGCTTAGGTGGTTACTACCGTAGGTTCGTAGAGAAATTTTTCCGTTTAGCACTACCATTGAACAAACTGATGCGGAAAGGGGAGAAATTCGTCTGGACTGAAGAAAGAGAGAAGAGCTTTGAAGACCTAAAGCAGAAGTTAGTATCTGCACCGATTCTAACTCTCCCATCTGTTACAGGTGGATTTCAAATCTATAGTGATGCTTCAGGGAATGGAATTGGCTGTTTTCTCATGCAACATGGGAAAGTGATTGCGTACGCTTCACGGCAGCTTAAGCCTTATGAGGAAAATTACCCTACGCATGACTTGGAACTTGCAGCAGTCGTGTTTGCATTGACGATATGGAGGCACTACTTGTATGGAGAATCATGTGACATCT
Source organism: Glebionis coronaria (assembly GCA_025667525.1). Classification (NCBI taxonomy): domain Eukaryota; kingdom Viridiplantae; phylum Streptophyta; class Magnoliopsida; order Asterales; family Asteraceae; genus Glebionis; species Glebionis coronaria. The sequence goes on along the minus strand of CM046876.1, from coordinate 172,982,814 downwards.
TCACAGACCACAAGATCCTGAAGTACATCTTCACTCAACGTGAACTCAACATGAGACAGAGAAGATGGTTAGAGCTGTTGAAGGATTATGACATTAATCTGTAGTATCATCCGGGCAAGGCGAATGTAGTGGCAGATGCACTTAATAGGAAGTCCGGTATGATAAACGACATTAAAATTGAGGAGGAAATTATAAGAGACTTAGAGCGACTAGACATCGAGATCATGGTACGTGGACAGCATGGTTACTGGGCTAATCTTAGAGTGGAACCTGAGTTACTCTCTAGGATCAAGGAAGCTCAGAAGGATGATGGTGACATTTGGGCGATTATTCAGAACTTGGAGAAGCAGACAGAATTTCGTGTAGACGAAGATGGTATCTTATCCCAGGGCACGAGACTTTGTGTTCCTGATGATCAAGAACTCCGGGAAGCATTGTTAGCTGAAGCTCATAGCTCCCCATTTTCCATTCATCCTTGTTCGACCAAGATGTACCACGACATCAAGAAATACTTTTGGTGGAGTGTTATGAAACAGGATGTTGCGACTTACGTCTCCAAATGTCTTACCTGCCAGCAGGTTAAGATCGAGCATCAGTGTTCTAGTTATTTACTACAACCGTTAGACATTCCAGAGTGGAAGTGGGACAAAATCACCATGGATTTTGCTATCGATCTTCCGTAGACAAAGAGGAGGCATGATGCGATTTGGGTTATCGTTGATCGACTTACTAAGTCAGCTCATTTCTTACCGATCTGCACGGATGATCCGGTCAGTAAACTCGCCGATACTTACAAGAAGGAGATCATGAGACTTCATGGTGCTCCATCTAGCATCGTCTCGGACAGAAATCCTCGTTTCACTTCGCGATTCTAGAAGAGTCTACAGAAAGTTTGGGGTACAAAACTTAAGCTTAGCACGGCTTTTCATCCTCAAACAGACGGGCAATCGGAGCGAACGATTCAGACATTAAAAGACATGTTGAGGTCATGTGCATTGGAATGGACAGGAGATTGGGACGATTACATCTGTTTGGTAGAGTTTGCATACAACAACAGTTGGCACGCTAGCATTAAGTGTGCTCCATTCGAGATGTTGTATGGCAGGAAGTGTCGCACCCCAATCTGCTGGGATCAGGTTGGTGAGCGAACACTTGAAGGACCGGAAATGATAGAGTTGAGCAACGAGAAGGTCGCCGTAGCTAAGCAGAAATTGCAAGAAGCACGTTCACGTCAGAAGAGTTATGTCGACAAGCATCGTAGGGAGTTACATTTTAATGTAGGAGATAACGTCTTTCTTAAGGTATCATCGGCACGTGGCGTTAAGCGTTTTGGAATCAACGGGAAGCTCAGTCCTCGATTCATCGGACACTTTGATGTCATTGAGCGAGTCAGTGAAGTATCTTATCGTTTAGCGTTACCTCAGCAGCTTTCTCACGTTCATGACGTTTTCCATGTGTCCTTACTCAGAGGGTACAAATATCAACCCCTTCACATGGTTCAGTATCTACTGGAACAGATTCGTGAAGATCTTACCTTCATAGAGGAACCCGAACGAGTTCTTGACAGGCAAGAACGAGTCATGAGGAAAAAGACGATTCCATTCGTTAAAACTATTTGGAGGGACCATACCGAACGGGAAGCCACTTGGGAAACAGAGGAGTCTATCTGGGCTTCTTACCCTCATTTCATATTTTGAATTCGGGTATGTTCCTCTTTTCAGTTTATTTTATCTATAATTCGGGGACGAATTATTCTTTTAGGGGGAAAGAGTTGTAAAACCCGCATGCTTTTACCATGAATAGTACCCATAGTAACGTACGTACATATTATAAACTTCCTTTCATAGCATGAACACGTGTCACGATTAGGAATTTCAGAAGTTATGTACGTATAATTATACGATAAGCATTAAGTACATGTTAATACACGATAACTATTATCAATAATAATTATAAATCACGAACATGAAATCATGAACGTAAGAATCACGAACATATATTATGTATTTACGTGTATTATTATTACGATTACGTACAAGTATTTATAATAACACGAATATTTAATAATAACGTAACGTAAATACGAGCACACGAACACTAAATAATTAGAACACGAAAAAGCTACGGGTTACCCTTGGTGGGCCCTACAAGCCTCGGCAACAAGAGAAGAAGGGGCCCATCCCATTTGTTTTTACTAAATAAAAAAATAAGGAAAAACATTATTCATTCACAGAAGAATTTTACAAAAAGTAAAAACCCTAAAATCTTTCTCTCTTTCTTCTTGGCCGGCGGCTACATCAAGAACAAGGGGTGTTATGTGTTCGTGTATTCATTCTTCATTTATTCCACGTGTTATGGTAATCCGAAAACCTTTCTTTAATTCATTTTATATGTTTTTATGCACATATGATCATGGGGGTTTAAAAGATAAGATCAATAACATGCTAATAATCATGGTGGGGACAATTAATTAGGGTGTTTTCGGGGTTGGTTTTTCGGCCGCCACACAAACCAAGAGTCCCAAGACTTTCGGTGTTGTTTGGTTCGCACCACCACACGAGACACATGTCTCGGTGTGGTTTAGGTTCAGTCGGCAGCAGGTACAAGGCACCCCGACGTGCGTCAGGGGTGTCCTTGTGGTTTTGGGAGGTCTCGGCAGCCACAGCCCCACCACCGGCTTAAGCCGGTGGCTATTTTTGGTAAGCAGGGGGGCCGCAGCAAGCAGGGGGAACCACCGGCAACTGCCGGTGGGAACCTTTTGTGTCAGCGGCTGGCCGAGGAAGGACAAGAGCACTGGCAGCAGCCGGTGGCTGTTTGCCGAGAGCAGGGGCGACCGGCTTAGGCCGGTTTGCCACTGTTTTCGGGTGTGGTTGGCTCGGCCTGTTCACGGGTTCACGGGCCGGTTCACGACATATTTTAATAAATATAATACATGGGTTCGGTTTATTATTTTTACAAGTTTAATAGTTTTACAAGTACATTTATTTTACAAGTTAATTAAATTAATTTAACATGACATATAATTAATTTAATTAAAACATGGACTTAGGTTTATTATTATTATTTAATAATACATTATTTTAACCTAAGTATTTATTTATGTAATTTAGACTATAGTAATTAATTAATTATTAAAACATGACATATAATTAATTAATTTTCATGACTTAGGTTATATTAATATAAATACTAATACATGTTTTAACCTAAGTATTATATACACTTTAATTTAACTAAATCATGATTATATATAACTAAATCATATAACATATAGTTTATTTAATTAACATGTATAATTAATAAACTATATTATTAATTACATGACTTAGTTTAATCAGTAAAACTTAATCTTATCTTATTAGCTTATTAATCGAGCTTATTTCTAATTATGCAAACTTTCTATTTCAGGAAACTTACTATTTTTGGAAACTTTCTATTTTTAGAAACTTATCTATTTTAAGAAGTTGATCTATTTTTGGAAACTTTCTATTTTTGGAAACCTGCTATTTTTAGAAAGTTACTTATTATTACACAACAAGTATAATAATACAAGAAATACAAGTAATACTTAATCAGAATATACATAATACATGATAAACACAGTATAATGTTAAAATCAGTAAAACAAGACATGAACATATAAAACAAGCTAAGACATGATATAAACCAGTTACGTACTCAGTAATCAGAATACTTATACACGTATACTATTTATGTAGCATTAGTGAGATCGAAGTAGGACTCTCTTCCGTTCGTCTTCTTTGTTCATTGGACACAAGGTACGGATTCTCCGTCCTTCATGATGGACATTTTTTTCCTTATTAGGATTCCCCGTATGCAGCCAATTGTTTTCCCAGTATATATGTTTTATATGTTTTGATTTGCTTATGTTTAATTTAAATGCCTAAGCCATATACATGCATGACCAGTTTCACCTAGTTTTGGAGGTACCATAACCATAACACTAGAGGCACCAGTGTTATGACTTCACCACGGCGGAGTGATAGTTCGTGGCGTCCCTTTCAGCTTTTGGCCATATTATTATATTATCATGTGGGGCGTATGGGTGCATCCTAGGTTACATGTTTTAGCAGATTATTCAGGTGAATTGTTGGGTCAAAAAGTTGATGTGGCAGAAACTCAAAAACAAAGAAAACACGAAGGCATTTGTCTAAGCGTTGACAAGTGTATTCCAGGCGTTGTCAAGAACAAATCAGGCGTTGACAGAAGCAAGCATTGTCAAGTGCAATTCAATCATTGTCACATGCAATCCAAGCATTGACATAAACATTAACAAGAAGCCTTTGGAAGGTTCTATTTGGATATATATGCAGGATATATTCTGTATATGTTTATTTGAATAGAAGATTTACATGTTTATTTGATATTATTTCTTGTAAACCCTAATCCTTACACTATAAAAGGAACCAAGAGTATTAGGTTTATATATAACTTTCATATACAATGTAAACCTAAAGCGTGTGTCGACTAGGTGTGGGATTCAATGTACACACACCTAGTGATTGTTTGTTATTAATAAATGAGAAATCCTTTTGTTTTAATTCATGTGTCTTGTGCCTTAAGTACCTTGTTAATGTGTCGTGTTCTAATTCCGCTTTGATTATCTAATCATATGAACATGATGCATTCCTAGTAGCTAAAAGATCGAGGAAATCTAGGTTTCCACAATTGGTATCAGAGCCTCGTGGCTCGTGATGCTAGGACCAACAAGGTGTTCGTGTATCGAGAATAATAGAAAAATCCGTCTAGGTTTTTTTGGGCGTTTTTGTATCAGTATTCAGAAGGCCATAACTTTTATTGAACCGTTGGATCGCCACGAAATTTTTTGTGTGTGTTCTACGCACATATATCTAAATATCCACCGAAGGGATTGTCCAGATCTATCCCCAAGAAAAAGTTATTAAGCGTCAAAATCAGCAGGGGTCATATGCTGTTTTCTGAGAACAGTAATAGTAAAAACGCGATTTCTCCTTCGTTAACCGTTGGATCGTCGTGAAATTCGTGCTGTAGGTTCTTGACACTTGTGTATAGGATCTCACCGAAGGGATCTTCGATCTGAGCTCTCATGAAGAAGTTATTTGATGTTGAAGTTCACTGCAGTTTATGGTTTTTCACATAAAATCATGATTTAGGGTTTATAAAACCCTAGATCAATTAGCCGCTGATGTATGTTATTTAGACGCTGATAGATGTTGGTGTGATGCTGATAGATGTTGGTGTGACGCTGACAAGGCATGGATGAGACGCTGATGGCCAGGCGCTGACAGGTACAAAGTTGGCGCTGACAGGAATAAGTTAAGCGCTGTTGGGAAGCGCTGACACTTGTTGTCCGATATATACATTTTCAAACGCTGACAAGTGTTGTCCGATATTGGACAACACACAGTGATGATTTCTTGGATAAAAGAGGATGTTGGATGACAAAAGAATAGCCGCTGTTTGAGAAAATTGGTACGTTTTTAGCACACAAAAAGGAGGTATTTACACACAAAGGTACATGGGATCTCCTTTTCTATACAGAATATCAAATTGATATTTATGGCTCGGATATTTTTTATAAAGTCGTATATGATTAAGGGGAAGAATTCTTATGGTAAGTTTGATGTTGAAGTTAGTTTTCACAAATTTGTTTTTCTTATTTAGGTGAGCAATACACCTTGTCTCTGTACTAAATATATTGTTACAGCGTACGACTGGCTCATAGTCGTTAGGTTACCAGTTCCCATGTAACAAAAACTGTGGTGAGCAATACACCTTGTCATTGGACTAAATATATTGTTATAGCATATGATTGGCTCATAGTCGTGAAGGTTACCAGTACCCATGTAATAAAAACTGATGGGTGAGCAATACACCTTTATCATTGGATCTAAATATATTGTTATAGATAACAACTGGCTTATAGTGTGCGGTTTTTGTTGGTTTCAGTTCCCGTTCTTACCAATAAACAGAGCCTCCTTTTGCAATGAAAGAGTTACATTTTTCTCTAGTCGTTTCGACAACTAGGGGAAGAGTTTATCAACTTGTGAGCAATTGGGTGAAAGAAATACAAAGTTTGGGTTATTCTACTTCTACATCAAAATTATTGTACTTATTTTTCTTCAAGATCATTACATAGAGCCTACATTTGGAGAATCTTCAAGATTGCATACAGTGTTTACTTCCCTGTTGATGTGACAAAAAGGGGAAGACATACATGCTACAATTGAGGGGAAGCAATTTGAAGATCATATACAACTTACAACAGATACACAAAGAGTTTTGCCGACATCAACTAGGGGAAGATTGTTGGGTCAAAAAGTTGATGTGGCAGAAACTCAAAAACGAAGAAACATGAAGGCATTTGTCTAAGCGTTGACAAGTGTATTCCAGGCGTTGTCAAGAACAAATCAGGCGTTAACAGAAGCAAGCATTGTCAAGTGCAATTCAAGCATTGTCACATGTAATCCAAGCATTGATAGAAACATTGACAAGAAGCCTTTGAAAGCTTCTATTTGGATATATATGCAGGATATATTCTGTATATGTTTATTTGAATAGAAGATTTACATGTTTATTTCATATTATCTCTTGTAAACCCTGATCCTTACACTATAAAAGGAACCAAGGGTATTAGGTTTATATATAACTTTCATATACAATGTAAACCTAAAGCGTGTGTCGACTAGGTGTGGGACTCAATGTACACACACCTAGTGATTGTTTGTTATTAATATAATGAGCAATCCTTTTGTTTTAATTCATGTGTCTTGTGCCTTAAACACCTTGTTAATGTGTCGTGTTCTAATTCCGCTTTGATTATCTAATCATATGAACATGATGCATTCCTAGTAGCTAAAAGATCGAGGAAATCTAGGTTTCCACATGAATGTGGTGTGTGCCGTGCATCCTTCACAAGGAGCTGATCCCTCCTACCTAAACTTATATTAATTAGAGGCAACCCCTCTAATTGCAAGATGAGGTCACCCCTTCAAGTATTCATGCACGTTGATATTTCATGACCTATATTGGCTTAATGGTTAACATGTTAAACAGTTTTTATAAGATAAACATAAGGCTTTTCAAACTATAAAACCATTTTTACTAAGTTATATCAGGTTTTTCAGGACTTAATCAATTCTGCTGCTATATGTTTTATATGCTTATGTTATTCATTCTATGCTTGTATATCCGTGCACTGAGCGTTATGCTCAGTCGTTTCCTTTCATGTTCCTAAAACGGCAGGTACTCAAGGGCGCTCGTAGACTCTAAGCGTACGTGCATATGGATTGGAAGCTTTCTAGCCTTCATTACTTTATGCATTTTATCATACATTTTGCTACTTATACCTATATACATTGTTTGGTCCTTTTCCTTTACAGTACTAATGTTTGTGTGTGATGATCTTATACTTTAGGGTACCGATGTTTGTTTCCGGTATTTCCTTTATGGACATGTAATGTTTAAGACATGTTTCCTTGTATGCTTTGATGACACGCCATAATCACGCGTGACATTCCATTTACCATAATGGGGTGTTACAGTTGGACTACTAAACCTTAGCATTTTGGTCATGTCCGCTCGTAGAGTTCCTGTTTATGATGCTGACATGTTAGTATGTAAAAAAACATAAAACAACTTAACATAGCAAAGTTTAAGAATTTAGGGACCTGTTGTTGTTGGACTGGTTGTTGTTGTTACGGTAATTTTCATTACCGTTCCTCTTGTCAGATCCATAACGGTCGTTAGATTGATTGTGGCCCTTGTTGATATTCTGCTGAGTGGCCGGTTGGGACCGGTCACCACCCTTCTGCCTGAAGATACAATTGGATAGGAATAGGTATAAATGAACATAAAGATTGAAATGAAATGATAACGCTTGATGGCTGAAATTTATACCTCTTCTCAGGACGAGCTTGTTCCTGGTAGTCATCACGCTCATGTAGCATTTCTAAGCTACGTGTTGCATCATTAACTTGTGCTACATTAGCATAAGTAGCACTAAGTAAACGAGCTGCTGTAGAGACGTGTAAATCCTAGCGAAAGTGCTTGGCTTGTTCTTCTGCAGTACCCGCAGCCGCACCTAAGAATCTAGCCAACCTAAGAAACCTCTGCATGAAGTCAGTACTAGTATCTCCATTTCTCTGACGAATGGAGTGATAGTCCCTCTTGAGTCCCTCCTGCTCAGATGTTGGAAAGAACTGCCCATAAAACAAAATATTGAACTGATCCCAAGTCAATGCAGCTAGCCAATCATCACCTCCATTAGCTAACTTGTAAGCTCTCCACCAATGCAGGGCATCACCTTCAAACTTATAGCAAGCCAACCTTGCCTTGTAGACACCACCGCATCCCATAGCATCAAAAATCTTCTCCATATGTGAAATCCAGTCTTCCGCATCAGATGAAGTCTCAGCCTTGGCAAAAGATCTTGGCTTCTGCTTGTTAAAGCTCTGAAGCCAAGTTTGTAAAGTAACCAGTGGAGGAGGAGGAGGATTGTTGTTCTGGTTCGGGGCGTTCTGGTATTCAGCCCGAATTTGGTTCTTGATTTGAGTAAGTATGGCTTGCAGAGCTGCTTGGACAGCTGCTGCTAGCTCTTGTTTGCGTGTCATGATCATCTAACAGTTTAAAAATGAAAATGAAATGATTAACCTGATTAGAACATATGGTAAACATAGTGAAATGATGCATGAAACAGCTTATAAAGGCATAGCCAAATGCAAATGACATGAAAACAAAATTGACATAGCGAGGATGAACGCCTATGGGTCGGTTCATCAAAACAAAAACGCATGAGCTAAAGTGAACGCCTACGGGTCCATTCACCAAGCAAAATGATTCGATTAAAAGCACATGCGACTAAATATGGCCACTCCTATACCAACCATTACTTAGTCAAATTTTCTACAACAATGATACATGAAATGAATGCATGAAAACAAACTGTCAGTTCTAGGAAGACGTTGATGACTACCCGCTAGTCACAAGTCAAATTTAAGAGCCAACAGGTCGAAACCTTGGGCTCTGATACCATAATTGTAACACCCTATTTTGATAAATGGAATATCACAAGATAATTATGGCATGTCATCAAAGCATACAAGGTAAATTTCTAAAACATTAATGACCATAAAAGAATCCGGAAACAAACATCGGATCCGCATAAGCTCCACACACGAAATGCATAAGTATTGAATGTAAGGAAAGGACTAAACAATGTCCAGCAAAGCAAAAGTATGTAAATGCATTAAAGAATGAAAGAAAGCTGGCGCCTCATTCCATGCACGTAATCTTGGATTCCTAGCTTTTCCCTTTAGTACCTGCCGTATTGGGACATGGAAAGAGAAATACGGTTGAGCAATACGCTCAGTGTGCAGATATATAACATAGAATGTAAATCATAAACATAAGCAAGAAATGAATAAAATGAATAGTAGCAGAATAAATGTATGTCCTGGAAAACCTGGTTTAAATTCATAAGACTAGTTTATAATTCTGAAAAGACTTATGTTTATTTATCTTGAAAATGTGTATTTTAAATATGTCGAGATCCTATATAGATCATGTTATATCCACGTGCATGAATACTTGAAGGGGTGACCTCGTCATGCAATTAGAGGGGTTGCCTCTAATTAATATATAAAATGAGTGGAGGGATCAGCTCTTGTAACCGATGCAAGGTACACACCGCAGTTACCATGAAATCATATTACTTGTCCTAGGATGCACCCATTCGCCCCACATGATAATAATAAAATAGGCCAAATAACTGAAAGGGACGCTGCGAGCAATCACTCTCCCACAAAAGAGTTATAACATCGGTGCCTCCAGTGCTATGGTTATGGAACCCCCATAACTAGGTGAAACTGGCATGCATGTATATAGCTCAGGCAATCAAAAATAATCATACACATACTGATGTGTTTAAGATACTTAACTACTGGGGAAAACAGATGGCTGCAAACGGGGAATCCTAATATAGGAAGAAAGATGTCCCTACTTAAGGACGGAATATCCGTACCTTATGTCCAGTAGATGAAGACGAAAACGAACGTTGACGATCACTCCAACTTCACAATAGCTACATAATGAAGGGACCTGAATAAGAGTCGATCTTACTTATACATACTTGTTATTTGGTTTACTTGACGTGTTCATACTTATTATACTTGTTCTTGTCTTGTCTTAGTATTTCATGTTTTAATCATGTATTTCTTAATGATTCATGTGTTGTAGATTCATGTGTATTATGTTTTAAGTGTTATTATACTTGTTATATCATAGTGAGTAACTTCCTAAAAATAGCAGGTTTCTATATATAGTAACTTTCCAAAAATAGCAGGTTTCTATATATAGTAACTTTACAAAAATAGTAAGTTTCCTTAAATAGTAAATTTTTAAAAATAGAAAGTTTCCATAATTAGTAAGTTTCCAAAAATAAAAAGTTTCCATATTTAGCATGTTTCTATAAATAGTATGTTACCATATTTAACGTATTACCATAAATAGCATGTTACCATATTTATTATATTTTCATAAATATCATATTATTATATTTATCATGTTTCCATAAATAATATAATTCTATAATTAATTATATGCATATTGTATATCATGTATTATTATATTATAAAGTTTAATAATTAATTAATACTTAGCTTATTATTAATAAATAATATCATGTCATGTTATAATAAGTTTATTATTATTTAACTAGAACGGTACCCGCGCAATGCAGCGACGAGTACCTAATAACGAATTTTGAGACTAACAAATATTAGTCTCTTACTCATTGTAAAGTTCTAAAGATTCGAATTAAAAAACCCACTAAAATTGAAAAAGATTAAAAGTTAATAAAAATATATCAAAATGGATATCGAATTAAAAAGCACAAAATTTTAAAAAATATAGTAAAATTAGATTATAAAAATAATAAATAAATAAAAAGATTGTTCAATTTAAAAGAAAAAAATGTTGTTACAAAAGGTTGTTAAAAAAGTTTGTTACAAAAGGTTGTTAGAAAATGTTAAAGTATATAATGTTGATGAAGATATTAACAACTTGGTTTATTTAGTAGGTAAAAAAGTCTGAATTTTCAGCCTTGCTATTTTCAGAAGGTCCCAAATGCTTTATATACTAGTATAGATAATATTACATAGATCATGTTATTAAACTTTATCATAAAATTTATTAATTAATTTAACCTAAGTTTTAAATAATTAAATCCATGTTCATAAATAATTAAATCAGTTAGTTATTATAGCATAAGTTTATTTAAATAAACGTACATACATATTTATCATGGTTTTATTTAAATAAACATAACATAAGTTTTAATTTAATTAAACCAAAATTAATTAATAACTAATTTAATTAAATCATAACATAACTTAATTTAATATTTGGTTTAATTATATATTTTCTGGAAAACCAAGTTCTCGAGCCCGTAACTCGAAGAACAACCGAACCGGACCAACAAGCCAAACCATCGCCCTCCAGCCGGCGGCTCGTGGCTTAGGTTGGTGGCTGGCAGCCCTTGGCTTCAGTCGTGGCTTGCCACTGGCTGGCCGTGGCTCCCATCGGCACTGCCGGTTGCCACTGCCGAGCAAACCCCACCCCGGCCATAGTTGGGTTCCCATTGCTCGGCCAAGATCCCCACCGTGGGGTCTTGGTAGCTTGCTGTCCGAGAATCACACACCATCGAACCCACAAGGGTCTCGGCTGGTGGTTTGATTTAACCACCGAGAGTCGTGAGACTCTCTGTCTTGGTGTAACCCAAACCAAAACCCAACACAAATCTCGATCCCCATGTTTTTAATCTTTAATTACATGTTTCATGATTGTTTTTAATAACCTTGTATGATGAACATAATCATATAAAGATTCAAAAGGATTAAAAGATACCGTAAGTGTAAAAATATCAAGGATTTAGATCACACGTATACCCATAATTGAATTAGATCAACCAAAATCTCCCTTGCGTTCTAAGGGTGCCGCGGCAAGAGAGAGAGACAAGGAGCTAGGGTTTTGATTTTTGTAAAAGTTTTTAATGAAACCTCCTGTGGTTTGATTAAACTAGGACTAGTTAATGGGTATGGGCCAAGGCCCAGTTTCCCTTTCCCTTTATTTCTAGTCGACGCCAAACACACCCCCTTTAGTTTTTATATTTGTTTTTCTTGCTTAATTATTATCGTGTGCATTCTTGCTTGATATTGTACGTACATACTTATCGTATATTAATATTTCGTATTTACGTAAATAATACTTATAATAATTAATTAATATACATAATATTCGTATTAAATAGCCGTGATGCGTGTCGTATATTAATTAATTCCAAAGTTTAAATTTAACGGTAACTTCATGCATTTAATGATCTTAGAATTATTAAAGCGGAGTTTTATGAGACCCCTAGAATCTGACATGGAACAACTAGGCAACAAGGGGGTAACACGTCATAGTACAAGAAAAAATGAATTACAATTCATACAAAGCTGACGAAATAAAAACATGTACATTACATCAAAAAAATGTCAGAGTTATTAAACATAGTACCTAGAGTTTTAGAAGCGGAAAATTATATTATTTCGTGTCGATTTATAACATAAAGTTGCCCAAAAGATAGAATAAACTCCTGACAGTTTTTACTAAAAACAGTCTTATAAAAGTATCACAGAAATCTCCAGGCTGCGATAATATCCTGCGGGCTCCCATCCAAGCAAAGCTAAGTAATAATACCTGAGATTAAACATGTAAAATTGTCAACACAAAGTTGAGTGATATTCATAGGTTTAGCAGTAAAGGTGTGGAACACAAACATTCATTTGTAACAAGAAATAGAGGAAATGATTATGTACAGTAACCATTGTCCGAAACCATTATTACTGTTGTTTAGTTCATGAACCGAAGCTTAACTCAGTGTAAGTTCCTCTAGGGAGTACTCAGCCTAAATACTCAAGTATAAACAAATATCAGTGCGTCAAGGTACTTGAGACGGGGATAGTCAATCCCAATGGATCCACCCACAACATTCGCGCTTAGTACTCGAAATTAACGGTTCATGATCACGAGAGGAAACTCAAGGCTAAACTAAAAAGCAATAATAATATTGAAAACCTGAAAATCATACATGTTCTGTATAGCATACAAGTTCTGGATAGCATACAGTTTTTAAATGGTTGTGTTCCACCATGTAAAATCTCACCCCGTGTTTAGAAACCATGTACAAGTAGAAAGGGGATATGAACTCACCTTAGGCACGAGGTAAGTCAATCACGGTACTCAGCAACTGAGTAGAAACAATGGTAGTGAGATGATCACCGACGATATGGATGCCCGGGGAAACACGAAAACCGCAACCTATCAAAATAAGGCGCGTGTAAAGACTCGAACTCAAATATCGATAAGTTCCAAATATAATATGACTCAAATGTTTTCAAAGTATTCATGTTTCAAAACCATTGACACGAACAAAACGAATCCATTTATCCAACGCTACACGTTAAAACACTTGTATACTTGAAATTGACCCGTCATAAGACTCCAAGTCAACGCAAGTCAAACTATCCCTTTACCTTACTTGGACCAGTAGCTAAGTCATTTATATAATGACTAAGCACTTGAAGAAGTCACCATGTCCGATGATGAATACTCAAACTCACGCAACACAAACATTGAACTATGTGTCCAAAATTAAAATCAGCAAGTACACCCCGAATGTACACACCGATCTACCCTATCTAGACTTGTCCGTTTTAGATGAAAATTAGTGTCAAGGTCACTTATAACCTGTATAAGACCTCACCAAAATTTGAGCCAAAGTTCACACTTTAAAACCCATCAGCCCGACACTATACTCGACCCTAAATTTGGGACAGATTGTGCACTTGTTTTATAAAACCGTTTAGACCACTTTAAAAGTACTAACTCGACAATCCGTCTTTTGAAACCACTACTAGACTCATCAAATTAAGTTTATAAACTTTAAAAACCAGTAGTTACATTTATCTAACCAAGCCTAAAGTCCCCGAGAGTCAACCCAAAATCAGCCACAATTTCGGATTGTGCCGACTTGCGTCTCCCGGTACACGAATGCTAAAACTAGCATAACTTTTGACTCGTAAAGAGTTATAAGCTCTATCCTATACCAAAACGAGCGTCCCGGAAAACTCTACATCAATATCAAATAATCCCAGCCTTTCTCAGACCTTAAACCCACGAAAAATCTGATAAAGACCTGCTGTCCCAAATTATACTTTTAGAAAACTTGACAAATCAATTTTCCAAGAAAAACCACTCATTCTCATACCTCTAGGATCGCTATACCATCATTCCCATCAACCAAACACTCCTAAAAACACTTGTATGATAAATTTAACAAAAATAAAAGATCAAAAATCAACCTTTTTAACATGAACGTATGAAGATCATTGCTTAAACCACACATGCAAGATGATCAAAATATTTTAAAACCACCAAATCCTAAAATCATGAAATTTTGATGCATGTGTGAAATTTTTGTATCAATAGAATCATCTTTCAATTTAGAACATGGGTCTTTGATTTATTTTTAATGAATCAAGGTGGATGATGGTGAATTTGTGGTGTTTTGTGGTGGTTTTCACGGCAAAGGGGGGGGGGGGGGGGTAGGAGAGAGTGTTTGTGTGTTTTTTTTATAAAATGAATATATGTGTTAGTTAGTGGAAGAGTTTAGTTTATATATGGCTAGTTAAGTGGAGGGACTAGTTTTGCCAAGTTTAAAACTTGTGGACTTAAAAACAATTAATAGTTTTAAAGGGTAGAAAATGGTTATTCGTAAATATTGAAAATATTTACGGGGCTCGGGTTTCGTAAAAATACTTTTCAAAAGTTACAATGCATCATAAAAATGATTATATGATTTCCCGACACGATTTAATACGTAATTAAAACGAAATCGTCGAAAATATTAATTATCGAAACAATCGATAATAAAATGTAAAATTTTGGGCATCCGTCGGTATCGCGATCACTAAGAATTCTCGTTGTACATTGATTTGAATAAACTCGTTTGTAAAACGCACGCGGGTGATTTTAAATCAAAAACTTTGATTTAAATTAAATATGGAAAAATAAAATAAAATTTTTATAATCCAATACAAAGTATTGTCAATGATCAAAAAATACTTAAAAGTATAAATTATTAAATTTAAGAATCTCAGGATTTACGTATAAAGAGTTCAAGAAAATGAAATACGTTGGAAAATTCAGAAACACGAATAAAAGAATAAAATAATGCTGGGAAAGTACGGGTTCTTACAGTCTTCCCCCCTAAAGGAACTCTGGTCCCCATAGTTCTCTTGAAAATAGTAGAACATGCAAACAAGAGGAGGTACAAAGTGTAGAACAAAATTCATTGCTTCCCAGGTAATTTCTGCATCACGGCGAACCTTAACAATTGGAACTCACTATGCTTCAGTACGGAGAAATACTCAAAAGATAGAATGAACGTGAGAATCGCTTAAATGGACAAGGTGCGTTAAGATGAATCAAAATTGTAAATCAACAAGGGGTCGCAAATCGTGCAACTGTAAAACATGACAGTCTTAAAATGTAACAATCTAGTTACAACAGAAATAGAAGGGAGAAATGAATTATATATTATCATTCAAAATACAAGCTGTCACAATCAGTTGTCTAGTATTTTGGTATTACTTTAAAACTCAGTTTATATATTTTCTTGATTAAAAGAAAATTTTACAAGGTGTAGTGATTAAAAATCAAACTATCTGTATTTAGTGAGTATGATGCTTCTATATCTTTTTCTTGATCATGATTTTCAAAATAAAAGTAAAACAGTTCAAAATAGTTATCCTGGCCGGATTAAGAACTTTTAGGTGACTACATGAAATTATCGTTAAAAGCTCAGGTTTATCGTTACCATTAGAGAAAATCAGATTTTCTAAGTTATTTAGAAACATTGTTTAGAAATTATAATTTAATTTAATAATTTCATTAGGTTGACAGTAAAGTACGATATAATCAAATACTTTAAAAGATACAGCTTGATATCCTTTTTAGATACTAGTTATAAATTTACCAAAGAGGATATATATATCTGTTATTTAACTTGAAACAGTTATTTTGGTAATTTAACCATTTGATAAAATGTATAAAACGTTTTTAAAAATTAATAATAATTTTTAGAAATTCAAGAAAGTGTTTAAGGTATCAATTGATAAACATGTGACAATTTCTGGTTTTCAGAAAGTGACAAAATAGAAAACGAGTACGAAATGAATAATGACCAACAATTAGTATACAAGCAACAGCACGAGGGAATAAAACGTAATTCGTATCAAATCTTAACGTACATGATAGAATAAATGCTTCAATGATAAGGAAAATAAGAAACAAGGATTATAGCAAGATTAATTCGCGAGTGCGGTTGGCGTCACCAATAACGGCTTATTAAGTTCTCGGTGGTCGATACACGATCGAAAAAGAAAAGCCACACAACAAATTTCCGAATCACAAAAATTCTTAAGAAGTTTCTTGAGAGTAATTCCAGTAAAATGAACAACATTAGAAATGAAAGAGTTGAAATCAATACGTGGTTCACACGAATGAATTTCAAGACGATAGTGTCTAACACATATCATGACAGTTACACGAAATCATCGTTCACGTCCAGTCATAAATCATTAGTCGCGTCCAGAGACATTTCGTAGGTCTACCAAGATAGATAGAGAAGGTCGATCTATGTAGAAGCATAACAACGTTGAAACTTTCAAGTCTAGTATCAATGGTCGATAATTAAACAATTGGTAACAATAATTGTATCATGAAGGAAGATGAGGTTACAGGTAAAACAAAGTTCGTTGTGTAAGGTAATATGTGTTTGAGGCATGTACTTTGTTTAAGAAAAGATAAGGGTTCATATGTGTATGTCGCAAACTGTTGATACTCGCATAAGAAGTAAAAGTTTTCTAAACTTTATTTTATCAAACTTTTTTTAAAGAACATAGTTAAAAAGTTGATTCTTGGTTAAATATTTAAGGTGACTACTATTTGGCCTTGCATGGCTCCTTCTAAATTAAGCATAGGTGATCAGGCCATGCATAATTTAGGACTAGCAATGCGATGCACAGCTTCGTCAAACCAGTATTACAGGTCATATTATTTAAAATATGCATATCATGCCATTTGTAAAACAGGAATCAAAATAATTTATGAAAATACATCGTAAAATTAATGTCATTTAATTTTATAGAGTAACGTTCAAGTATCTTGTAAAGCTCAAGTAAATTATTTTGTAAATTGGTTTGCAAACAATATCTGTTTGAGTTTATATGGTAACTTATAAAATAGCGAGTGGGTTACATGAGGGTAATAGGGTAGTTCAAAACAGTCAATGAAATGGTTACAATGTGCTAAGGTTTCAAGAGGTTTAGCAGGAATCGTCAGGAGACACATGCCAAGATGATAACGAACGATGAAAATAAGAACTTAAATTCTCGGTCCAATTCAGTGGTACGATAGAAGCAAAGAAAGACAAAGTAGAATGACAAATAAGTCATAAATAAAATAAAATAATAAGAATCCGTATGTGTTCACATCGTAATTTATTTGACAAAAATACACTTTTAAGAAAGTAGAACATCAGTTTGTCAAATCACTTGGTTCCTAAAAGTTCAAGATTTATGTATGACCGAGCTCAAGTTACTGTTTGTAAACGTTTTCAAACAGAATCAATGTTTCATGGTTGTAAAATGTTATTAGTTACAATTTTACGAGCTCACACGAACTTAAAATGCTTCAAACCATGTTTTTAACTTCTATCAGTTTTGACTTTTTTAGTCAACTTTGACTTTTGGGTTTGACTAGACCAATGGATTCACTAAATGACATTTTAAGACTCGAAGTCTAGAGTAATTTGGTGTAAAACGATGTTTCAGACAATTTTCTAGTTTTACTCGAGACTTGAAACAGATAAAAAATGGACGAAAATGCCCTTGCATTAAATATGTTAACCAAATGATTTTTTGAAATACGCAGAATTGAATTCTTAAATTATACAATTTCAAATGAGCGTAACTTGCTCGATTTTAATGTTTACTGGTAAAATATTATGTCCTAAACAAACTTCTCAACAGGTAAAAATATATATTTTTATGTCTAAGTTATAAAAATATTTTCTCGACATCGTTAAATTATATGTAAATCTTCTGCACAATGTATATTTTTCGACACAGCTTGAAATTAAATTTAAATTTCAAAAAAACTCAGAATTAATGTACACACAAGACTTGTGGATCCCATAAAGACGAAAGAGAATAAACTGTAAAATTAATCATGTAAAGAAAACACAGTATAGAAATTGTTCAAGAATACCAACGAAAATCTAAGAATTCAGAAACATCGCATTCGATTTCAAGATGCCATGCAGGAAGGTCTCTTGGTAGCGTGATTTTCCAAAATCACAAGACACGCCGAGAAAGAAATGGAGCATTAACGGGTTACACTTCCGGAGCAAGGAGGGTTAATGAAAAGAGAGGATACAAGTTTATAGAAGTACAATCGTGGGTTTTCAAGGTACAACGGACGTTGTAATTCAAAATCGAAACGTAGATTGGTCAATGAAATATAATGTAGTCCATGTACAATTGTCGTGTAAAACGGTGACGTAAATGTCAATCAAGGTTATGAAAACCGAAGATATTGTTCATCATGAGTTTCAAGGAATTCTTCGAGATGTGTGACTCACACAATGTCTTTTAGTCTTTTTCAGAGACACGTTGAGCTACCTAATGGTCAATAGACTATTTTCAAGTCATCCAATCACAAATGGTCGACAAGCAAATTGGACATCTAAATAGATATCTTAAAAGAATTAAACAATGAAAGCAACACGCACGGTAGTAAAATGAAAATCAGGAGTTTTATCGAAAACAATACTTATTCAATCCTGAACATTGGTATCGCGAGAGTATGCACAACATGTAACAGTGAGTCGAGAAAAGCAGACGGTTCAATACGAACGAGTATACAAGATCAGTCGTATCACGCATAGACGAAATAGCAATAGTACTCAGAAAATCGAGTATGAAAAGTCAGCAACATACGCGCTTTGAATACAAGTATGTAATGTCATAATGTGACAACCCCGGTTTTTGAGGTTCGTCACTTAGTCTTATTTTTGGGGTATTTTGTGTGACTATGTGATTTACGTGATTTATGTGTCTATATGTGTGATTTTGGGGATGAGAATGGACGAAATGAGGTACATGATTTGTAAATCATGGTACGGGTTGGAAATGAAATGAAATGAAATGAGTTCAGAAATTACCTACGGGAAATTTTAGATATCGTTTTTACAAGCTTTCGTGTACGTATAGTATGTTGTATGTATGTATTAAGTACATATTATATGGTTAGAATAAGTTTTAGAGATACTTTCCATAATTAGAAACTTTTGGAAATGACGGTTAGTTCGGAAATTACGTAGAAAGTCGAAAAATTAGCGAATAGGTGTCCGGTTTTGATCCGAAAGGGTCTAGATGTTAACTGATGGTAATTATAAGTTAACAGAAATTAAATTAATAAAATAATGAAGGGGGAGTCGGAATTGTGGGCCCCATAGCAGAATATTTTAATAAAAAAAGATAATTACCATATAGTAGTCCTAATTGTGCCTAAACTTGACCAGGAGGTTACCAAAACATATATAAACACCCCAAGACCCCAAAAACGACCCATAAACCTTAAACTAAACTCTAAGTCAGTCAAATAGCAATGGATGATCAAGAAGAGTCGAATTTATGCTCAGGATTTAAAGGTACGTAATTAAACTAGGTTGATTAACGTTAATTTACGTATTTGTAACCTACTATGATGGATTAGAGTTTGAGATTCATAATTTTTTATTAGGGTTTGTTAATGATCTGTAATTAATAATGTAATTAATGGGTTTTTATCATTGGAAATCGTTTTTAGGTTTTAATTAGGGTTTATATATGATTAATTAGATTAATTATGAGAAAATCGTTTTTAAAAACTGGGCAGAATTTTGGTCCATTGTTTTGATCATATCTAGAGTTATTAGAATATTAATGATGCGATCCAAGTACCTCTGAAAGGGTAATTGAGCTGGCTTTCTAATAAAAGAAACGAAAACTAAATTGGAGGTCGGGAGGTGGGTAAAAAACAGGTTACAACAGGCGGAGGTCAAAGCAGTTTTTGGGACAGCGGGTTTTCAGTTTGTGTTTTAAGGTGATTGGGGTACTTAAAAGTACAACTGAACCCTCTAATAAACGTGGGAGTTGTTTATATATTAAATAAGAGACTTGGAGGAGGGCTAAGCAAATGGGTTAGGGTACGACCCCCTAATCATAACGAACTTTTTGTATGTTCAAAATCAGTAAAATCTGGATAGACAGAAGTATATATATATATATATATATATATATATATATATATATATATATATATATATATATATCGAGGCCTTAACAGTAGCTTAAAGGTTGGATCAAAAGGGAGGAGTTATCTAAAACATGTAAGGGCATAGGGTTTCTTTTATAGAGAGCATGAGTTTGGTTAGGTTGGCGTTTGGCTAATAGTTTGATGACTAAAAACCAGGACTGTTTTGGGAGAAAAGTAAACGGGATAGGTATCAAGTTTAACTAAGTTAAGGACTTGTTAGGGACGGGAAATAGAATTATTAGAGCATATAAACGGGGTATATATATGGGATTATGTTAGATATCCATCATAGGTTGATGAATCATTTTAGTATTTTGTTCATGTATTGATTGGGTGCATTTGTTTGTTAGCTTTTTGCTAGTGCGTGGATTGTTGGAGAAGCTCAATCAGGTGAGTTTCATAGTCCCATATATTTTTATGTTTTTTTTACTTCCAGATGGGATGGAAGAGACATTGTATGGTTTTGTAACTATTGTTGTGAATGTTTTTATGGTTTGTGATGGACTTGTGTGTACACTTATGTGATTAACTGCTATGTGATTCTTGATTGTGTTTATGATTTGGATTAGGGGACACGTACCATATCAGTTATTATGGTTTGACTTGGTACCAAGGGGATGTTGACAAGGCGGGTCCTTGGGATTGGTTCATAGGTGTATGGGTGCCTATGGGACCGTGGTGATTGGTAAGGCTTGGAGCCTTGGAATTGTGGTGAATGGTTAATCTGGAATGTTAGTTGTTAATACATAATTGTAGCATAATGTCCATATGTTCTTTGGTTGATGGTTATTATTCACATCTCATAACTTGATTTTAGCGTTGGAGTCTAAACCTATGACTCTCACCAACATTATTTTTGACGTGTTTTAGTGTCTCTTTCAAGTGTTAATGTGGTTAAGCGTGAGAACATAAGTGGCTAGGATTGGAGTCGCGTAGGAATGCATTTAAAAGAAGATTCCCGTACCTTCATATATTTCTTTTGTTTGATTGAATAAGTGATACTACGAGTACCTTTATATTGATGTTTGTTTTATTTGTTTGTCTTTGGTAAGAGGTGGGACTTTTATCTACTTACCTAGACTCCTGCATTGTTAAGATATTGTCATGACATTTGTGTCACCTTTTATGACATTTCTAGTTCATATATTTCTCTCTATAGACACGCTATTGTTGTGATGATATCCATACGTCGCGCCCTATATTCCGCCATAGTGGGATGTGACATAATGGTATCAGAGACAGGTTATAGAGAATTAGGTGGCCTAGTCTCGTAGCCTAGTCTATAGCTTAAGGGTCCTCGTATATAGGCGTCGTAGGAGTATGTGTGCATTTGATATTAATTGAAGTTTTTCTTGATGTTATTGGTTTTTACTTGCGATGTGTGTTAAGTTTTGACTAGTATGGGTTGAACCATAGTAGTTCATACTTAGCCACATGTTATTTTCTTTTCGTATTGTGACTAGTGCGGGTTGAACCATAATCGTCCACGCTAGTCATTGTTGTATTTTGCTTAAATTGTACATTATAGTACATAATTTGGTACAGGGTAGTTACTATCTTTTGTTGAGTTATTTTATGTACCTGAGGTATATATTTTTTTTTGATGGTTAAGTCATGTTCCCTAAGAATCATGTGGTGGTTCGAGTTACTAGGAGGACATGGGTAGGAAGGATTTTAAGGTGTTTCCATTCTGATGGGCGACATGACTTATAATTAATTATGTTTTCGTTTTGGATTTTGTCTATGATGTTTTAGCTAGACTATGGATTTTTGTATTCCAAGAGTTTGACTATGTTATTTTATTAGTTAGAGTTTTTGACCTTATTGTTTATGTGGTTATGTGCTTAGGTGAGTTGATGAATTTATGTGTTATGTGTTGTATTGATTCTTATAAGTGTCATCATAGGAGGGAGTGCATTGGAGAAAGGGTAATTGTATAAGTATGGTGGCCAACATAGTTATACAAGTACCACAACTTCAATGGATTCCTAAGTATGATTGCATGAAAGAGGATTAATACATGCTTGTATATGTTGGACGGATTTGAGTATATGTGTCCTAATATGCCTATATATGTATGATCCCCTACAATTAACGATTGTATCCTTAGGAGGGTGGCTAGCTCGCTTCTTTTTAGATAATCAACCTCCGTTGTAGCGTATTCTTCGAGTTTCCTATTTCACGTGTCCGTTTTAAAATGGTGTTTTTGGTTTTAAGTCTATTGAAATAATTTGGGATCTCTTTTGGGATAATGAAATCTTTTGTGTTGAGTCTTACATTTCTTTTGGTCGGTATATATTGAATAAAGGACTTGAAAATCTACTATATAGTTAGATAGTTGGTTGTATTCGGTAAAATAAGGGTAGGGTGTAGGAGTCGTGTTTGCAACAAGATATAAAATAAGTTTTTTTATGTAATCAACACTTATTTATTTTAAATTCTAAAAGACGTTCTTTAAAATAAAGCAAAATAAAATTTTCCTACTTAAATATTTCATATAAGTGATTTTAATCGATATACGTCATTTATAATAATTTATACAAGACTAAACAAAGTTCATGAAAATTTCACATACATTTATTTCTTTTCATTTAAAAATGATTACGTTAATTACTAAGATGATTCTTTAGTTTTTAAAACAACTAGTATAAAATTGTTTTGGTCATAACTTGTTCATTTTTAAAGCTTTTTGGGTGATTCAAAAGCCTAAAATTATGTACTCGGAACGTACTTTTAAAATATTCAGAGTGTATAGTCATGGGAGGTCATTAGCCTGGTCGAAATTGTTGTACAAGTGTCGGGTTCAAGGTTGAGTTTCGAATAGTAGTTTTTAAACTTATGATCTGGGATGTTCGGGGTACCTAGTCTTTGAGTTGAGTCTTGAGATCGTATAGAGGGTTGTTTGTAGATTGTTTGAGTCACATAGATGTGGAGAGGTAAAGAAAAATATTCTTTTATGAAAAGTCGATGTCGTGCAAGGTTTATAAAAAATATGTCGCGGGGCGTAATATGTTTTGGTTGCCATTGGGTGTTTCTTGGATTATTTTTCGTCGTCATGGGTTTTAAATTCATACATGTTTTGGGTTTGAGTTTTCTTTTGAGTCTTGTGGTTTTTGACTTGTTTTAACTGGTGCACGTGAAATATCGTTAGTTATCCGTAGTTTTGATTCGTTGGTCGTGTCTGGTAGGTTCCAGATGTAGTTTTGGTTTTGTATTGATTGAGAGCATTGATATAGTCATATGAGAGAATAGTTGGAATACCCTTTGTGATGCGGAAGGAGTTAGAAGTTCGTAGAAAGACGAACTAATTTGTTCATGAGGTCTCTTAGGAGTGCCAAGGGAGATGAATAGAGATTTGTATAAAGTATGTATATTGGCACAAGTAACGCATCATATAGAATGTTGGAAGGGGATGTGATATTTCAAAGGTACTTGTGATATTCGTTAGGTATGTAAAACTTTTCGAAAATTTCTTAAGATTAAGTAGGTTTACCAATTATCTTGAAGTAGAACCATGAACAGAGCCAGTAGAAGGAGCAAGATGAGTTGTAGTTAGTGCCTTTCCAAGGAAATTGTTGAAGGAATGATTTTAAAGACAGGAGTTGTTAGAATTTGCAAGGGATTCAAGAAAAAGGTTGATTTGTCTGGTAGTAAATGTGATGTGAAAGCGGTTGGATGAGTTGATAAGAAGGAGTATCGATCTTTTAGAATGTGTGTATAATTTCACGAGTAGAAAGAGGTAGAAATTTGTTTGTGTTGCTGCCAAGAGAGGATGCAGGGATGATGTTAAGAATGTTGAATGGACGCTTTTGGGTTTACGGTTATGCATTTGGCTTCACCAAAGCACTAGCGGTTTTCATGGAGTCAATGAAGCGAGTGTGCATGAACGTATATAAACGAGTTGTCATCGGGAGTATCGACGACATCTTGATCTACTCAAAGTCTAAGAAGGAGAGTGAGGCGAATTATGTGTTAGTTTTGGAGTGGAATTATACGTGAGATTTTCAAGTGTGAGTTTTAGTATTAAGTTTACCATGATGAGTAGTTAGAGATGATGGCATATCATGGAACCAGCAAGGGGCGAAGTGAAAAAGGACGAGGAAGCATTTTGGAGGCTGAAGAGGTGGATTGGATAATGAGCCGATCTTGGCATTATCGAAAGGACCGGATGAATTCGCGAAGCATGACGATACGTGGAGCAAGTATTTGGATGTGTACGAGAACGACAAAGAAAGGTGATTGCTTATACGTTGTAAGAACTCAAGATTTGGAAGAACTAGATAAGACTTAGTTAGTGGAGATGGATTGTTATATCTGCCTAGAATGCTAGAGGTATTTGGGGTACGAGACGTAGAGAATGATCTATACGGATCATGAACGTCTCCAACGCATATTCAATCCTCTTGATTGAACATTTGGCAAAGGTGATGGGTGGAGTTAATTGATGAAAGAAAATTGCATGGCCAAGTACCATCTGGGAAAGGCAAGCATGTTTGACGAGACATGGAATAAGAAGAAGGAAGTGAAGCTGAGACGAACTTGAACTATATGGATGACGTATTAGGGTGGTTTGGATGAAGGATGTAGGTTGCACGATTTGAGTTGTCTAAATCAGAGAACGTGACAACATTTCTGTTGCGTGGCTTGGACAATCGTATGGAGAAAAGGGACGTAGACTATACTTCCTACATAGATAGGAGTAGCTAAGAAAGGGCGATGTAAGGACGAAGTTGGTGGAAGGGATACATAATGAGGTGAGGAACAAGTACGATGAGAGTTGGGTGATAGTCGATAGACTGTCTAATTCATCCTATTTTTCAAGAGGAATGAGAAGTCACGTAGTTGAGAAGTTGGAAGGATTGCATACAAATGCGATGGAATAGGCGGTTTTGTGTAAAAGTTAACCTAATAGGTATGGAATGCCTTATGAAGGATTATGGCAAGGGAAGAAACGATGGGAAGCAAGCGTAGTATAACGTTGATAGACTTATGGTTGGTATGAGCATACTATAGGGGTAACTGAGAAAGACGCCTAGAGCTTTGGCGTGCGGTTTAGAGATAGTTGGAGAATGCATTTTATTTATGACGAATTCTTCTACAAAGAGAGTCACTAGTGAGAGGGGTGTATTCCTCACTGATGAGAATGTAGGGAATAAAAGAGGATCGCCTAAATTATTGGCTGAAGATGAGATAGAAGATGGTATGGAAATTAAGAATATGGATAGACAAGCGAGAAGTAGTATGGAGGAAGCATGGCTTGAGGGAGCAAAGGGTTGTCAAGATAGTGTAGTGATATAGAAGGGAAAACCGTTAGGTCTGGTGATAGAAATGTAGTAGAAACTGATGGAGTTAATCCATAGAAGATGAGGTGGATCACCGTTACTATGGGGTGAAGTTAGAAGCAGTCAACATATTGGACCGAAGTTAGAACGAAAAACTACAAGAGGTGGTGGTAGTGCTTAAATAAAGGTTGAAAATGGCAAAGGACCGACAAGAGAGATGTGTGGACAAGAGGCGTAAGCCGTTGGGATTTGAGATTGGGGATAAGGTTATGCTATAGGTTTTACCATGGAAAGAAGTGACGTGGTTTGGGATGAAAGGTAAGTTAACACCTTGAATCATGGGTCCGTTCGAAATCCTTGAAAGGATTGGACCAGTGGCTTATAGGTTGAGGAATTACTGGGAGAATTTAGTAGTGTGCATGATGTATTTCGTGTATCAAGCTTGAGGAAATGCTTAGCAAGAACCGACTTGTAAGTACCGTTAGATGATATTAGTATCGATACGAGTCTTCGTTTCATCGAAGAACCGGTAGAGATTTTAGGTCGTGAAGCTAAGAAGTTGGAAAAAAGGGTAATATACCGTAGTTATGGTTAGATGGAATTTGGAACGTGGACTAGAGTTCACGTGGGAACGAAGAAGGATTTATGATGAAAAAGTATCCTTAGATATTTTCTAATGATGATCCTAAGGAGTAAATCTCGGGACGAGATTTCTATTAGGAGGGAGTGATGTGAAAACCCCGGTTTTTGAGGTTCGTCACTTAGTCTTATTTTTGGGGTATTTTGTGTGACTATGTGATTTATATGTTTATATGTGTGACTTTGGGGATGAGAATGGACGAAATGAGGTACATGATTTGTAAATCATGGTACGGGTTGGAAATGAAATAAAATGAAATGAGTTCAGAAATGAACTGTGGAAAAGTTCAGATATCGTTTTTACAAGGTTTTGTGTACGTATCGTATGTTGTATGTATGTATTAAGTACATATTATATGGTTAGGATAAGTTTTAGAGATACTTTCCAGAATTAGAAACTTTTGGAAATGACGTTTAGTTTGGAAATTACGTAGAAAGTCGAAAAATTAGCGAATAGGTGTCCGGTTTTGATCCGGAAGGGTCTAGATGTTAACTAATGGTAATTATAAGTTAATAGCAATTAAATTAATAAAATAATGAAGGGGGAGTCGGAATTGTGGGCCCCATAGCAGAATAGTTTAATAAAAAAAATAATTACCATATAAGAGTCCTAATTGTGCCTAAACTTGACCAGGAGGTTACCAAAACATATATAAACACCCCAAAACCCCAAAAACGACCCATACACCTTAAATTAAACTCTAAGTAAGTCAAATATCAATGGATGATCAAGAAGAGTCGAATTATGCTCAGGATTTAAAGGTACGTAATTAAACTAGGTTGATTAACGTTAATTTACGTATTTGTAACCTACTATGATGGATTAGAGTTTGAGATTCATAATTTTTTATTAGGGTTTGTTAATGATATGTAATTAATAATGTAATTAATGATTTTTTATCATTGGAAATCGTTTTTAGGTTTTAATTAGGGTTTATGTATTATTAATTAGATTAATTATGAGAAAATCGTTTTTAAAAACTGGGCAGAATTTTGGTCCATTGTTTTGATCATATCTAGAGTTATAGGAATATTCATGATGCGATCCAAGTACCCCTGAAAAGGTAATTGAGTTGGATTTCTAATGCAAGAAACGAGAACTAAATTGGAATTCGGGAGGTGGGTCAAAAACAGGTTACAATAGGCGGAGGTCGAAACATTTTTTGGGACAGCGGGTTTTCAGTTTGTGTTTTAAGGTGATTAGGATACTTAGAAGTACAATTGAACCCTCTAATAAACCTGGGAGTTTTATTATATATTTAATAAGAGACTTGGAGGAGGGCTAAGTAAATGGGTTAGGGTATGACCCCCTAATCATAACGAACTTTTTGTATGTTCAAAATCAGTAAAATCTGGATAACAGAAGTATATATATATATATATATATATATATATATATATATACATATATATATATATATATATATATATATATATATATATATATATATATATATATATATATATATATATATATATATATGGGAGAGATCAAATAAAAAGACTTTCAACCATTGATTTTAAAATCAATGGATGAGATTAAACCATAATCCTAACTAACTAACCAACTAACTAACTAACCATTTAAATATAATTTTTAAAAATTTTTTCAAAAATTCTGAAAAAATTCGAGTAGGTCGGGTATGTTGGTGCAAAAAAATTTTGTGAAATTTTTTTTTTTAATTCGAAGATTTTGACGTTTTTTTAATGCACAAAAACGAAATTTTGATGCAAAAAAAACGATAATTTTTAGGCTTTTTACGTTTTTTATGCATCAAGAATTCATTTTTATACCCAACTTCTTTTGACTTTTTGCTTTAAAATTTGATGCCGTATCAAACTAAAACAACTTGAAAATTTTGTGCATGAAAAAAATTTGTACACAAAATTTCATCTTTTTGTGCATCAAATTTCGTTTTTTATGCATTAAAAAAACGTAAGAAACTCAAAATTAAGAAAACTTTCTTCACAACTTTTTTATGCACCAACATATCCGATATTGTGGAATTTTTTCAGAATTTTTCGAGAACTTTTTTAAAATCATGTTTATATGGTTAGTTAGTTAGTTAGTTAGTTAGTTAGTTAGTTAGTTAGAAACATGGATTGATCTCATCCATTGATTTTAAATCAATGGCTGAAAATTCTTCTTATCCTTCTCACAAAAAAGTCTTTTTATTTTAACTCTCTCTCTCTCTCTCTCTCTCTATATATATATATATATATATATGTATATATATATATATATATATATATATATATATATATATATATATATATATATATATATATATATATATATATATATATGTATGTATATATATATATATATATATATATATATATATATATATATATATATATATATATACATATCTCTATATATTATATATAGGTATAATTATGACTTGAAACCACAGTTTCAATCCCAGTCATATCCCAGTCACATCTTTTAACCAATAGGATTTGAGTATTTACTAAAAAATCTCACTTTTTTCCTTTTTTAACTCATTTTTGTTGATTTTGGGCGGACCACACTTTTGAAAATCACGTTTTATATAAAAACTGCGTTTTCATACCGCGGGTATATATTGTCTATATTTTTTATTTTTTTTCATTTTTCTTCCACAAACTACGGGTGAAAACACACACAACCTCCATAACCATCTTCTTCATCATGCAATCTTTATTCGATTCAATCATGAATCCAATCATGAATCGGCTTATTCATCTATGGAATCATAAAAACCATGAATCATTCACAACACCAGAACAAAGATCTAGAGGTATTCAAAAACCCTAAATTAAAATATCATATTCTCAACACCAGATCAAAGATCCATACATGATCGAGAAAAGGAACATACACCCATCGGTCAAGAAGACACAGCCACCTCTGTTGACGTCATCATCAATAACAACACCAAACCTGCTGACCTTCAACCTTCTGATCTATATCAGGTATTTATTTATTTATTTTATTCAAATCCGTTATTATTAAAGGTAGAACTTTGTATATCCCTCTCTTTTCATCATTAATTTCATATATAACCGCATTTTATACAATGCTTTAAAGCATGATTCGGGTATATATGAATTTTTCAAGTTTTAGTTGGGATTGCTGCTGAATGTTATGCTAATCATTGCAGGGTACCATGTGGTGTTCTTTGCACCTAACAGTCTCTGTGATATTCCAGATGATCTTAAATCTGCGATTGATAAAACCCATGAGGTAAGATTGGTCGTTCCCATGGATATTGTTCACATGTAATTATTATCTGATTACTACATTATGGATATTTTTATGCCATTTTTGTCTGCTTAATATACACTCCTGCCACCATACGTGTAAGGCTATCGTGTCGATATTTGCCCATTTAATTAATAAGTTGGCTGATCTGGGTATTTTATATTAAAACAGTAGCTTAGAAAGAAGCAAGTCAAATGGGTCGAGAGTCGACCGAAGTGTAGTTTTAATGCATACCTATTTTAGACTGTTTGATATCATATAGGTTTTTTTAATCAAATATGACATGGTAATTAACTACAGAAAAGTTTAAAGTTGGGGCGAAACATGTGCCAAGAATTACCCGTTAGCCAACACATCCATACCAAGGTCCTTGCTGTTGAACTGACAGTAACCTATGTTTCTTATCTTTTGGCATGTAAAAAAGTTTACCTGATTCAGTGAACACATTATTGGGTGTAAATTGGGTGTAAGACGTGCCTGTGTATCACAAAAAAACTCTGTTCCGAGCAGTTCAGTCACAGTACCTTCACTAGAAACACCAATTGTGTAACGAAGGAAGTGACCAGTCATATCGTTTGCAAGACTTGCACTAGCAAACAGATTCTAGTATTTTTCGGTTATCTGGTTCACCTTCTTCACGCATTCAGTGCTCTCAGGGTGCTACAAACTCTCATCAAGCATCCCAAGATGTTCATACCATCAAGACATATGGAAGCCATGGACGTGGCCCCTTGCATGTGTCCTGGTAGCAATATGGTGAGGTTGGTATGATCTCATGGCTATCTCAGAAAAAATAATGAGCTCAGCAAAAATAATAAGCTCCACAACCGATACGTTTTAAAAGAGATTAAACTGTTTTAACATTGTGCATCGTGTCACAAACTGAAAAACATGTACGTATAACTTTTTGATATTGGAATATATTGATAGCCGAATAATTTTTTTTTGAAAATGTTTGACAATCTGACCACATATGATTCTGATTCTGATTCACAATAATTGAATTTGAAGGAGCAGTATGGAGTCCTTATCAGAAAACTGGTTATCAAGACACAGAACTTAATCAGTAGCACTAAAGTTAAACATGTGATAATTTGATTCTGAATCTCCAAATTCTAATAACAAGTTTGAAAATATGAATCCATAAAAGTTCTGTATATGTTAGAAAATACTCGAATATGTGGCTTATTTATCATCATTTTGACAGGGCTCGGCTTGGTGATTGTTGATGGTGGTGTATGGTGCAGCGGGAGGAGGCAAGTGGAGAGGAGCATCAAAACCTAATATACATGAAAAGTGACATTAAGCGGGGATTGTTGTGACATACAAGAGAGTAGATGATCCTAATATACATGAAAAGTGACTAGAATGCCTGACTTCTGTGCCTAACATTCAATGTCTGGAACTCTGAACTCTGACACATGGATAGCACCTGATTTATCTTCTTACATGTGAAACACCTGCAGCAACCAATGTTCCAGTTGCAAAACCCGACCCTGTTTCTCCCCCGATAGATGTTACCAAGCAGATTCCTGCAGATATAAACAGAAATTTTTCTAACAACTAATTGCGAGTTGATGGTCAGAACACTGGGAACTTTATTACGGAATGACCCTCAACTAAGGTCTACGCTGCGCTTGGTAGTGGATCTTCTCTTGGATACCTCTTTGACAATGGTGGTGGCAGTAACTGAATTGTCTGCTGCTATATAAGTGTAGTAGTATCAGTTGCTATATGAGTTCTGAACTTTGTACTCATAAAGCTAAGATCGTGTTTTGTGAAAATTTGCTTCATTATGACCATGTAATCAATCTATTTGGTGATGGGTCTGTTACTCTGTTTGAATCATTTCAATGTGCATGAATCATGCACCTATGTGAGTTCAATCTTTCCAAAGAAATAAATAAATAATAAAAAAAGAGTTTAAAAAAGGAGTTATGTGAATTGTTTGCTTAATTCATAGTCAATGATTGATAACTGATAGCTAATACGTAGTAGTTATGAGATACTCAAAAACAGTCCATTGGTCTAAATCTAAGCATTGATGTTTAACGCTAACTGTTTTTCTTAGGAGAGATTTCAGTGACCTATTTACCCTATATAAGTGTAATCTGAGTGGCTTATACTATTAGTTGAAATAAGGCCTTCCTTTGTCTTTTGTTCATTTTCTCCTGCTTTTCTCACGTTAAGCTCTATCTACAGATATAAGTTCAGACCGCCAAAAGTGCCATCAAGACCAGACTGAACCCACCTCCTTTTAAGGCCTCGGTTCGTAGTCAGATACCAGAACCGTACCGGCAACAATTTAAAATCGTTTAAGTGAAGTATGCAAGTAAGTTACTTTAGCCTGATCCCTATATATGGACTTTTGTACAACTGTATAGTACCTTTTACTGCTTGAACTAGGAGTCGTTACTTGAACATCTTGATTCAGAGAGGTTGGTTGCACATAGCAGAAACCAAAAGAACTCAGCATCCAACAAAAGGTAAATAGATGTTTTTTAATCACGTTTTCTCTCCGGTTGTTTCTACGAGTGTACCAGCCAATTCTGCCCAAACTTTAAACAAATTTAACTAAAAGATCTGACCTTAAAGGTGGAATATGCATCAGAAGCAACCTCAAAGTTAGCTAACTTCACTTGAATCATGTGTCAAAAGTAAGCTTCTAATAGCATTACAAATGAATGGCATGCTGCACTTGCAGATCCCAAAGTGCACTTAGTGTTTCCGTGTCTTCACATTAGACAAGCTGATTCAGTTAGAGTGATGCATAATCTTTAAGCCCATGAACTGTCTGTAATTACCTGAACTGTCTGTAAAAAACATGTCTATTGCTGATATTGCGATGGAGTCACTCTTTTTCACATTCCTACAATTACATGAACTATCTTTGAAAAACACTAACCTTCACAATAACACAGGTATAAGACTAGACGTCGCAGGCCCTACTGTTGAGAATTCGGAAGTCCCCACACGCAGATCCAGAACAAGAACGTTTTTTTGTTTTAGGCTACAGGTACACTCGTGGACATGGTTTTGAAGTGGTAATATCTATACTCGACTTTTGATCTCACTTCGACGGTTTTGCCAGTGTTGCCAAGACCGCTCTTGAACATAGTCCACTTTATCGTCGCATTAGGTTAGAAGTAAAGGTTTTTTATTCGGTGGTATCGTTGGTACTGTAAAGGTTCTGAATATTCCTCAGTGGTATCGTTGCTGAAGAAAGTGGAGATGTTGTTGAGGGATCGATTTCATTCCCGGAAGAGGGGATAGCAACAATGCAACTACCCCTGCTGCCGGACAAAGGTCAGTTCACTAATGATCCATGAACGTTATCAGCAAGTTGAAAATGGTTTGTACTAATGATCTTGTTCTCATAATTGGTGTATAATCATCCATAGTACTGCAACCACGTATACAAATTTGTGCAATCTTATACACTCTCTTATAAATAATGGTCACAAGAACTCCTTACAGATTACTTAACCATTACAATTGCATGTGGGGTTCAAAAAACATTAGCTGAACAGCTTCAGGTATGATCATTTATCTACACAATTAACAGCTTAGGTATAATAATTTTGATTGCATATTTCTATATCGTTTCGTGGTGAATTTCTACATGAATTTCAAGAAGGAAAAAAGATGGTGCAGGGACGTATGTTTATTTCTGTATACAGTAATCAAAGAGAAGGATTGATTGTTCCTAGCAATTGCTCCGAATCAGGTCTGTGTCTTGACATTCATTTTCCCATCTTTTCCAACAACCGAGATACCCCAGTCAAAGGAATTGCATGTTATACGGATTTACGTTTTTGGAACAAACAAAACTGGTGAGTCTGTTGATAACCGTCGGTTTAACAGTCTTGCTCCAGAGGTCAGAAATGGAAAGTAATATAATATAGTATATGTATACCTCACCACAACTGATAAATGATATCATTAGCACATTTGAATGTAAGTATCTAATGAAAACTACATTCTTTTGGAGTTAAATTTATACTAATTTAATAGTGAATAGGTGCGCCGCTTCAACATGTTACTGGACTGTTGATAAAGTCTACACCTCGACCTATTTGGGACGTCCGCAGAAAAATGACACTTCAACCCTAAATTTAAATAAATGTTATACTATAATCATTTAACCAGGGATGTGTACAAATATTTTTACACATTCTTACTGATCTGTTTAAATCATTAGAACATGAAATTAATGCCATAATATAATGTCTCTTAAAAATTTGGAGATTTATTTTAGTTTTGGGTCATTTTTGGTTTAAAGCCAGAAGTTTGACTTTAAATGAAAAATTCGTGATAAAAAAATACTCATAACGGGCCCTTAATATTTAGGTGTATGTTGTGTAATCCGATACAAATGAAAACTGTTTTTAGCATCCGGTGATGACTTCTCTATCAAGTACTGGGATCTGAGATACGGATACTGTTCAAATTTAAGTGTTGATGCGGACGGAGGTCCTACGGTAAATCCTTTTGTATTTTATATACCAGTTATATCAGTGATCATGGAATAAATAATTTTGGTGAGCTGGTGCAATCCCAACCGACCTGACCCATTTTGACCAACACATTAAAATTGCAATTTTTATGAGGACCCGTTTCACCCGTTACCCAACATGTCTGGCTAACTTGGTTTGTAATCTTTAGTAAGATAAGTCTCGGTAGGCACTTGAACCCAAGGTAATAAGATATTATTTCCTGTTGTAAAAGATCGTAATTAAAAATTACAATGTTACAATAGCAGAACCTTTGATCCCTCGCATAAGGTATAATGCTAATATATAATTAGACAGAATATGTGACACATTTTTATTACAAAAGCATGCAGTTCAATGGTTTATTCTACCTGAAGTTTAAAAGTATTAGTAATGTTACAGATGCGGATTGGTTAAACTGGGGCAATGCAACAATTTATTCCATCACCGACCTTGTGACAAAACTATAGCAGAAACCGAACACACCGTTATAGTAGGAATGAAACACTCTATTACAGCAGCAACCAAACACACTGTTAGAACACTTACTGCACCAGTAGACCAGGAAACAATTTAGTTTTGTAAGTGGATTAGGGTTATGACCTTTGCAGCTCTAGGGGTTCTCAGAAGTGTGTATAATTTAGTTTTCACTATATAGTAAACTATTTCTGGTCCTGCTGTTCTAATTTATGGTGAAAATATTATGATTCAATTAGGGAAGAAATTGTAGTTGTGAGAGAAATTATTTTGATACATGGAAACTCAACTGAATATGTATGATTTTGATTTAGAATTCTTGAATTTCATTTTTAAGCCCAACACTTTTAACATATATATATGTCCACACACACAGAGATAGATGATGTGTGTCTCGTATATCATCTCAGCTCTCGGATTTCTCATGAAAGTTCTAGACGATATGACCTCTGTACAAGTCCAAAGATTAAGCTATATACACGGTTGTTGCTGCTTTTAACCACGCCTGCCAGAAATATAGTGGGTTCAAAAATGTTTTCAATTTATTTCTTTTATCTTTAACTAATTTTTAAACAAATTTATTAATGTTTGAATGTTAAGGAGGGTGAACACAAGAACCTCCGTGATTTTGAATTTATGGAGTGTATACATTTAAAAGAACGGCAATGTTATTACTTCTACAGAATCACTGAGGCCATCAAAAAAGGATATATCGGCACCTATATGGCTGAAGTTAAGAAATGTTTCAACCCGGACCTCTCATGATCATTAGCCAACAGTCCAACACTGGACCCTCCGAACTCGAGCAGCCCGTTTTGGCGCATATTAAAAAGCTGTGCACTATAAGTATCCTTGGTTACTTTATGAATATAGAGGTTTGACTAAACTAACCTAATCATGTCGGAATTTTTTGCAGGACGTAAATAGTCAGTGCTTCCAGTTGAACCTAAACTTGGTAAGATGTTGCTTAAACTGTGTTTTATTTTTTAAGGTTGCTGCTATGAAAGGTAATTATTGAGTTTTTTTATATATTTTCCCTTGCATGACATGATTGTCGTTTGTTTATGGAATTGTGGTTCCAAGATTGAAAAAGAATATATTTGTGTACCGAATTCAAGTACTGTTAATGGATGTAACAATGGCTCACCTCGACTGCTAATACATTGTTTCTTTTTGTGTTTGTTTCTTACTGCAGAAATTAGCAACACGTAATGGAACTGAAGCAAGTCTATCGATATTTTCTTAGTGTGGCGCTTGGGCAATTAATAGTTGGTGTTATGTAATTTTTCCATATCCAGTCTTCATGGTATTCAAGGATATAGGGTACGTATGACTTATAAACAATATACTATATTTTTTAGTAATAGTCTAAATATTCGTTTCAAGTATCTTAATCTTATATTAAAAAAATAGCTAAGCATTGTATTTAACGCTTTACTAAAATTTATTTTCATTGTTCCACAGGTATTTCTTGTGGTTGCCACTATGCTTAGAGATGGATTATTCCATGTCGTTTACATGGCAATCATAATGTTTTCTACCGGTATTAAAAACAAGTTAAAAAAGATGAATCTTGATATCATGACGACAATAAATCAGTTAGTTTTGATGAGAAAAGATGAAATGAGTACTTCCTTAAAGATCAGATCTCTAACTGGACTGCACTTGGTGGATACGTGGCATTGGCGGTCATATCAATAGTCATAGTCCTGCACTTCATCTTCCATAATTAAAATTGTATCATATGGACGTCATTGCTCTGGTGCTTGCCTTCTGTAACACATATGGTTGTGGTCTAACTGACTGGTCACTAGCTTGTAACTATGGGAAATTAGCCATCCTTATATTCAGTGGTTGGGCTGGGCTTTCACAAGGAGGAATCATTGCAGGTATATGTTGCAAAGTATAGGTTTTATGGGTTAAAACGAGTCACAAACTTTTTGTTGAATAAATAATCAGACGCAAACTTCGCACAGCTTTCAACCCATTTGACTCATGCGACCCATAACCCATTTCACCTATCTTTTTATAAGATAAATTTTTATTCAGTTTTAACCCATTTCACCTATCGTTTTGTAAAATATGACAAGTATTGCAGCAATGACACTTGTCAATGACCCCCAACTTAAAACGCACATTTGCCAGTGGCTTCAAATGAATATTTGAAGCTTGAGAACCTTAGCAATAATATTAGGGACATTTGTGAATATGACGAATGTTGCATCAATGACACTTGTCAAGGGTCCCAAGTTAAAACGCACAATTGCCTTCAGCAAATTATTTGTTGTCAATTTGAGCTGGAAGTGATAATCGTTGGCTACAAGGTTGTTTATGACTTTGCTGGTTGCTAACAATGAGACTAATCACACAGGTACGTAACTTAATGCAATTTATTTCTTCTAATATTTACACAAGGAATATATTTAGTCATCGTAGTTCGATTTTGCTTAACCGCTGATGCAAGTTGTGTTTGTATTTTGTTGCGAAATATATCTAATCTATTAAAATATTATATTTACCAATCACTGTACATTATCATGACCACTTATGTTTTTATCAGCCTAGATGTGTTTTACCGAGATGTTGAGTCTAATGTCTTAAGACAGACATAAGATTATCTATAGCTTATTCCCTATTATTGAAATTTTTTAAAAAGGTTGTTTTTGGACATGGAAACGAAGTTACTATTATGTCACCTTAATTTTTTTACTATCGAGTTTTTCTATATAAATTAGTTTAAACCTGTCTTTACAAAATTTAGAATTTAACAGAACTGTAATCAAGATTACAGAGGTATCGGAACTTAAGAGTACACAGGTACTGTAATCAACACAAGTATTGGTCAAATAGTGAGACATGAAAGCTGACATGGGGCCGTGTTCGTTGTAATGCAAAGCTTTGGAAAACACCACCTTCTATATACTTTTTTCCTTTTTGGATTCCTATGGAAAAACCAGAAATTATAAAAAAATGATTGCTGTCATGAGATACATGCAGAATTACCATTTGAAAGGGATAATTGTGACATAATAAATAATACAATATTGTAATAGATGCATTTGGGTGGGGCTCTCTCATTGTTTCTTGATGTAATTGTTAGGTGATATTACGGGCGTGTCACGAGAATTATTTAATGGGTTAAAACATAAAACAAGGCTGGGTTGAAACCAATGTTTTAAGGTTGACCCGGTTTCGTTCGAATAAACGGTTCATATTGATCCGGATTTATATTTTTGGAACCCGGCTAGAACCGTCAGGTTTGGGGTGACCCGAGTCAACTTGGTTCTCGAGACTCGAAAGGGTTTCGATTTTTTTGGGTTTTAAAAAAAATATATATATATATGTAAATTTTACGTATTTGTGACGAAATTTTATTTTTACATATTATATTGGTTGGTAATAATTTATATCTTCAATATACCGGATTTTTTTATGATTTTTATGTATAATTTTTGTAAATTATTAAAAATATAGAAAATAATTAAAAAAACGGTTTGACTCAGGTTGACCCGGGTCGATCCGAGTTGACCCAGACCCAATGACTCAATCAAACCGATTTTAAAACCAAGTTTCCAAACATCGGTTGAAACAGATGAATCACATGGTTTGACCTATGGACATCTTCTTTTCTTATCAAAAACCTTATATAGGTAAACAGGTAATGAACGTGTTAATTATGACTAGAAAACACTTCGGTCGCTGTTACAATAATACACTTACTTATTTAATAAAAAAACTGGTATTTCTATTCGACGATAAAAACACAACCTCAATAAACTCATATACTAATTGTAGTACTACGTACACCAACAACAAACCGGAACTATGCTAATAAAAAGGATACTTCTGGTTGTTACTAACTCGTCTTTCGCCATTGTAAGAGTGAAGAACAACAAATGAATGGAAGCTATATATTGTAATTATATACTAGCTGCACTACGAACACTGTTTACAAAGAAAGCTTTTTATATGTTGCAAATGTAAGATTGTTATTTATGTTGTTCTTGTCTAAACTTTCATATATTAATTATAACTAGCATAGTACTCGTGTAATGCGGCGGTAAATATACGGTGACGATTTTAAGGCGAACAAATCTTACTCTCTTACTTATTAAGTTTGTATTCATATTAATGTTTTTCTGTAAAAATCTAATTAAAATAAACCTACTAAAAATGAAAAATTGACTAAAAATTAATAAAAGTATATCAAAGTGGATATTGAATTAAAAAGCAACTTTATTATTTTAAAAATGTACCAAATACTTTATAATATCGTTATAGATAAACTATTTGAGATTTTTTAACTTAGTTGTCATATGTTTATACTTTATGCTTGATTGTCTTTATCAATGAACAAGTGTCATAAATCATACTATCATATAGCACATTATTATTATTATTTGTTTATAAAAACAAACACTTATCATCATACATTAAAAGTTCAAACTTCATCTATCTACAACTTTAAATATTTAAAATTTATAGATTAGGTCCTCTTACGTATAAAGCTTTCTTAAAAAACCTTTTAAAAATATAGATTTTACAACAAACTTTAAAGAATAACAATTTATAGTTTTTTCATTAGTTAAGTACGAGTATTTTGATGTGTGTCGTGTACAATTATCAATAAATATAATACGAATTTTATGCGGTTGCTTCTAAAACCTTAAAATATACTTAGGACCCGTTTGTTATGGGGTGATCCACTTTAGGATTAGGTTTTAAAAGGAAAAATCACGTTTAGTGCAAAAGTTATGTACCAAAATCTAGGTTGATGCCAAAATAGTAAGCAATACATGAATTCCTACAAGTTTGACTGCTTTAGAACTCTGTTGCCATATTGGTGGGTCCATTTCATTTCTCAGCCACAATTTATACCTTTTTTTCTTTAATTGATATTTTTCAAATAAATAAATATTATTTACAATTTGTATGCCAATTTTTAAAATAAACATTTATTTATCTTATTGTATTATTTCTCTCCCTACTTTTTCTTTTATCTCAAATATTTTCTTTTAACACTATAGCAACTCCTAAACCTATACATAAACCAAGCGGGCCCTTACTATTAATAAAATCTCTACATAAATAAAATGTAGACAAATGAAAACTGTTCAAATTTCTTGTCAAAGTCAAACTAATAAAAAAATCATCAGTAGGCACCAATAACAAGGTGACATGTGCCCTTTTTGTTTAAAAAAATACTAATTCATTTTAATTTAATTGAGGGTATAATGGTAATCTTAGTGGAGGTTTTGGAGGATCAGGTTTTGGAAGTTCAAAGACTATAGGTTCAGTTCTGTGATTTTGACATAAATAATGTCATTGAAATTGATCTAACAACCATGTAGCGTCAGTTGAAAAGGTAACATTTTCTACGCCAAAAGCATGTCAGTTTGGTACAATTAAAGTGTCGGGTTTTACCCTTTACCAGACATCTGACCAGCAGATTTTGCGACCTCCAACGGTGAGGCTGTAGTACTAATGCACATCTACTTATAATATTCAGTACAACGTCAATGAAGATCATGAAATGTTAGAGAAATATTGGGATCGTTTGGAATCTATGCCGAACGAAATGGTCAATGTCCATATTCAAGTGTCTGATTTGGATAGACTGCGTTATTTGCTAGACTCTTATACAAAAGGTGATTAATTTCGGACTTATGTAGTTTTATGTCGCGTTAAGATACAAATTTTATCATTATTAATACTTACAGATCTTGATGGCTTAATGTGTTCGAGTTTGGATTCGAAGTTAATCCCAGCACATGTCTTACGGCTTTGTTTGGAGCATGATGGAAGTTTTGTAGCCTTTCATCTACCAAAGAAGGCTTACAACTTCTACAAGGTACATTGTGCCATTACTTTTACCTTTTCTGCTGGTAATAACTATTAATTTTTAGTTATTAACTCTTCTTGGAATGTGATATAGGATTCAAATGCTTTATTGTTGTCTAAGATGGTAGATCCACTTATTAAACTTCAACAGAAAGTCCATCATCTTTTAAGTGAATGGGATGCCCACAAATTAGTTTATTGTATGAGGTGATTGGATTTAGGCTGTTGGTTGGTTTATAGAACAGTCTCTGAATAGTCTAATACCTCTTTGTCACATTTTAGGTAATCTATTGATTCTTCTCCTTATGGTGGCTGAAGGACATGGTTTTGGTCAAAGATAAAATGAATGCTTTATTTCATTTTTTGGCTGTTGTACACAGACCAGTGGTTTTATATAGGTTTTTCCATTAAAATGTGGGAAAATAAGTTGGATTGCCCAAACTAAAGTGATAGGGACGTTTAATGGTTCTCGAGCTCCTTTGTATACCTTCTATCAGTGTTGTTCAAAATCTCGCCAAACTTGATATATATTTACTTCTTAACATTGTTTGACAAACACTGTTTTCTGATTGTTTGTCAAACATTGAGCTTATTTGAACTGAATATTGCAAAATATATCCCATTATCCTTTTATTTGAACTGATTTTTTGGTTGTTGTATACTGTTTTCTATTAATCAGTGATTTCAGACTTTCATATTCACCCATCCTTTTATACAAGTAGAAGAGCCGAAAGTGAACTTTAAAGAAAAGTATTCAGAAAATAAATCACCCGAATGCGCCTTTGGTTGTTCCTTGGGTCTCGGTGTAATAAGTTTTCAAATGCGGATTTGCTTGAAAGAAGACAACTGGCTGCTGATGCTACCTTAACTTCACTTTCATTGGGTCCCCGAATGCAACACTACAAAGAGGTGACTGATTTACTTTTTTTTTGTTTACATAATTACAGGTGTACTTTGCACTGGTTATGTGGCTATTTGTAGTCGCTTCCCTTTTATTGTAAATATAGTATAATGCTATCTCATAATCTCAATATCTGAATAGTTGAAACAGTAACTTTCTTGCACCATTTTTTAAGTTCAAATCTGAAGGTTTGGGGCATTGGTTCTGATTTTATGAACAATGTAGGAGCAAGAAGTATTGCAATGGACTAATGAAACACGAAAGATTCTATCTTCAGCCAAACTTCCAGACAATGTAAAGTTATATAACGTTTTTGGAACTGGTCTTGACACTCCTCATAGTGTCTGGTATGGTTTTCTTTCCCCTTACTTCTAAAATGTAGCATTTGGTTTTTGTTCATATGCTTTCAGCTTGAAAGAATTATCGGACCCAACTGTGACGGTATGTCCACATAATATATGGTAAGGAGTATCTGCGATGACACAGTCTTT
This sequence comes from Glebionis coronaria, assembly GCA_025667525.1. Classification (NCBI taxonomy): domain Eukaryota; kingdom Viridiplantae; phylum Streptophyta; class Magnoliopsida; order Asterales; family Asteraceae; genus Glebionis; species Glebionis coronaria. Next base: position 172,940,980 of record CM046876.1, on the reverse strand, counting down.
ACGGTGAAACTCTGTTGGTAGATGACGTGCTCTTTTTTCTGGGGTTTTTGTACGCAAAACCTCCCAAATCATAACCGTTGTATCATAGCTACCAGTAGCAAGCGTGCTCCCATCTGATGTAACACCGTGGGGGAAATGGTATTACTCGCGTTGCTGATTACATGCCAAAAGTGGTTCAGGGGACTCCGTTAGAGTCGTTCAAAAGTTTAGATGGTGTAAGTAATCCCCGAAACCCTACTTTACGCACGAGATTCTCTACAAAAAGAAAATTCAGTCCGGTCTGCACAAGCCTCTTATGCACGAGCTGGTCTTCAAAAAGAAAACTCAGTCCACTCACCCTATAGTCTATAGTCTTAACAAAATTTAAGCGTTCATTTTATAGGAAAGTAGGACTGATTAAGGTATTTGTGTTAAGGTTATTTGACGATCTTTTGACTCACATCTAACCATTTTCTTTTTAATCAAAAGACTATAAGAGATTTTTTTAATAGTCAATCAGGATCCAATATATTTATATGCAAGTGCATTACATTTGTAGGAGTGCATGATTTATCTTGAACGGAATCGGGAAGTATTGCTGGAGAGGTTTGAGGTTCCATTCCCGCAACATGAGCAAGAACGGAATTAGGCGGTCTGCGGTGTCACGGGCTCCTCGCGAGTGAATGGTTTTGTTTATCTTGAATTTTGTCACAGGTCCCTCAAGTCACTTTATCTAAGCTAAGCACATCAAACTCCAATCATGTCTTGTGCACTCAGATGAAATCTATACTATATTTTAGAGAATAATGTTTTACTTTGTCTGAACTTTTTTATCTAGCGAAAAGGATATAACAAATTGTAGCAACAAATACGTAAGAAGAAAACTTACATTGACTTAAGCAGTAGAGGAGGAATACCACGGAACACTGACTCTTTTGAATCAAAGATTGCTTATATGCTACCATTGGACATATTCGAAACTCCCACATCTCCACCACCTCCATCTGGTGGATCATGATAAGATTCATAAAGATCATCCGCGAAGTAAATACAACCAGCCTTCACACGTCACTTATATTAGGTGAACAGACAAAACAACTAAAATGATGGCTTTTCCAAAGTCGATGCCAGTACATAAAGCCTAGATGAGAAAGATAACATTCAGTATAAATCTTTAAATCTGCATCTTTCAGCACTTCCTACGAATCAAGAAAAAAGATTTCTTTTAGGAATGTGCATAATTTAGAAGCAGAACAATGTGTAATTAAATTAACGAACAGTAGAGTCCACAATGAAGCATGACTACACTCGTTTTGTAACAAAAAATTTACAGCTGAAACACATATCTTTATCTTTATTTTTTATTATCTTTATGTCAGTTATCTATACATTCTTGAATCCACAAACTAAGTGTATGAACGAAAACAAATATGATGACGAATCAGACTACTTTAAGATGCTCACTTTCCCCTGAAGATAAGAATTTGGTTTATCCATAGATTTTATGCAAAATCTTGCTACAGCTAATAGTCCTTTGGTAAGGTTTTATAGGGGAAGACAAGTAAAATCACGTTTCTTTCATTCGGTGTTGAAGACAAGTATTTACAGGGAATAATATTGATCGAGATTTGAATATATATGGATTCATAAAAAAAAATTGTTTCTATATAAACCCCACATGTTCTTACGTAATACAACTTTCTTATACAGTAATATATGTAGTTGTTTCCTTAAAGGCATTTATTTTAGATGAATTTGGTTAAAAAATATTAAAATAATCACACGGTTTACATATACATCAAATGAACCAATCATGACTACTATTTGTTTAATTAGAAAAAAAATAATTTTCATCTTTTTTCACAAATCGTTAACCGTTACAAAAAAAACATATCAGCACGACGATTAAATAAATCATATTTCTATAATGAGACACATGTAATTAAACACCATGCTGATTTTTAAATATATACATAATAATTATATATGTTTGAAAAAATATTGATATAATTATAAATATTGGATATTGATGTAGCACTAAGGTTAGTTTACATTTAATAATAAAGTATTAAAAAAAATAATGATTGTACAACCAAATATTCACATGACACAAAATACGTAGACACAAAATACGTCCATTGGGTAAGTCAATGCCTAAAAATATAAAAGATTAGTTTTCTTTAAATTTCTTTCTAACAAAAATGAGTTCCACTACCAACAAATATAATAATACACAAACATACTTTCGGAAAAGATTTACGAAACAAACCCGCCCGTTGGGCGGGTTACGCCGCTAGTATATATATATATATATATATATATATATATATATATATATATATATATATGTATATATATATATCGAGGCCTTAACAGTAGCTTTAAGGTTGGGTCAAAAGGGAGGAGTTAGATAAAACATGTAAGGGCACAGGGTTTCTTTTACAGAGAGCATGGGTTTGGTTAGGTTGGCGTTTGGCTAATAGTTTGATGACTAAAAACCGGGACTGTTTTGGGAGAAAAGTAAACGGGATAGGTATCAAGTTTAACTAAGTTAAGGACTTGTTAGGGACGGGAAATAGAATTCTTAGAGCATATAAACGGGGTATATATATGGGATGATGTTAGATATCCATCATAGGTTGATGAATCATTTTAGTATTTTGTTCATGTATTGATTGGGTGCATTTGTTTGTTAGCTTTTTGCTAGTGCGTAGATTGTTGGAGAAGCTCAATCAGGTGAGTTTCATAGTCCCATATATTTTTATGTATTTTTTACTTCTAGATGGGATGGAAGAGACACTGTATGGTCTTGTAACTATTGTTGTGAATGTTTTTATGGTTTGTGATGGACTTGTGTGTACACGTATGTGATTAACTGCTATGTGATTCTTGATTGTGTTTATGATTTGGATCAGGGGACACGTACCATCTCAGTTATTGTGGTTTGACTTGGTACCAAGGGGATGTTGACAAGGCGGGGCCTTGGGATTGGTTCATAGGTGTATGGGCGCCTTTGGGACCATGGTGATTGGTAAGGCTGGGAGCCTTGGTTAATCTTGAATGTTAGTTGTTAATACATAATTGTAGCATAATGTCCATATGTACTTTGGTTGATGGTTATTATTCACAGCTCATAACTTGATTTTGGTGTTGGAGTCTATACCTATGACTCTCACCAACATTATTGTTGGCGTGTTTTAGTGTCTCTTTCAGGTGTTAATGTGGTTAAGCGTGAGAACATAAGTGGCTAGGATTGGAGTCGCGTAGGAATGCATTTAAAAGGAGATTCCCGTTCCTTCATAGATTTCTTTTCTTTGATTGAATAAGTGATACTACGAGTACCTTTATATTGATGTTTGTTTTATTTGTTTGTCTTTGGTAAGAGGTGGGACTATTATCTACTTACCTAGACTCCTACATTGTTGAGATATTGTCATGACATTTGTGTCACCTTTTATGACATTTCTAGTTCATATATGTCTCTCTATAGACACACTATTGTTGTGATGATATCCATACGTCGCGCCCCATATTCGGCCATAGTGGGGTGTGACACATAACGATATAAAATCATTGCAATAAGATCAATTCACAAGAATTCAAGAAATACAGTATAGGCAGATGTAATCAAATATTATCCAATGATAATTCATGAAGCACAAGGCTTTGAAAAGAAATAGCAATTATCGTCATTAGGGTAATGTAATATTTCAACATGAAATCAAGAGATGAAATACTATAACGATAATTAAAAGTAAATAATAAGGATTAGAGAGTTACCCGCGCAGATATCAAACAAAAATGGCAGATTCTGTGATTGACACATAAAACATGAAATATTTGAATTTTCGGTTATAGACTAAGTTTTTTTTTGAAATCGACTCAGTTCCCTATAACCATCGCTCTGATACCAATCTGTGAGACCCCCAGAATCTGACATGGAACAACTAGGCAACGAGGGGGTAACACGTCATTGTACAAGAAACAATGAATTAAAGTTCATACAAAGCTGACGAAATAAAAACATGTACATTACATCAAAAAAAGGTCAGAGTTTTTAAACATAGGTCCCATAGTTTTAGAAGCGGAAAATTATATTATTTCGTCTCGATATATAACATAAAGTTGCCCAAAAGATAGAATAAACTCCTGACAGTTTTTACTAAAAACAGTCTTATAAAAGCATCACAGAAATCTCCAAGCTGCGATAATATCCTGCGGGCTCCCATCCAAGCAAAGCTAAGTAATAATACCTGAGATGAAACACGTAAAATCGTCAACACAAAGTTGAGTGATATTCATAGGTTTAGCAGTAAAGGTGTGGAACACAAACATTCATTTGTAACAAGAAATAGGGGAAATGGTTATGTACAATAACCATTGTCCGAAACCATTATTATTGTTATTCAGATCATGAACCGAAGCTTAACTCAGTGTAAGTTCCTCTAAGGAGTATTCAGCCTGAATACTCAAGTATAAACAAATATCAGTGCGTCAAGGTACTTGAGACGGGGATAGTCAATCCCAATGGATCCACCCACAACAGTCGCGCTTAGTACTCGAAATTAACGGTTCATTATCAGGAGAGGAAACTCAAGGTTAGACTAAAAAGCAATAATAATATTGAAAACCTGAAAATCATACATGTTGTGGATAGCATACAAGTTCTGGATAGCATACAGTTTTTAAATGGTTGTGTTCCACCATGTAAAATCTCACCCCGTGTTTAGAAACCATGTACAAGTAAAAAGGGGCTATGAACCCACCTTAGCCATGAGGTAAGTCAATCACGGTACTCAGCAACTGAGTAGAAACAATGGTAGTGAGACGATCACCGACGATATGGATGCCCGGGGAAACACGAAAACCGCAACTTATCAAAATAAGGCGCGTGTTAAGACTCGAACTCAAATATCGATAAGTACCAAATATAATATGACTCAAATCTTTTCAAAGTATTCATGTTTCAAAACCATTGACACGAACCAAATGAATCCATTTATCCAACGCTACACGTTAAAACACTTGTATACTTGAAATTGACACGTCAAAAGACGCCAAGTCAACGCAAGTCAAATTATCCCTTTACCTTACTTGGACCAGTAGCTAAGTCATTTATATAATGACTAAGCACTTGAAGAAGTCACCATGTCCGATGATGAATACTCAAACTCACGCAACACAAACATTGAACTATGTGTCCAAAATTAAAATCAACAAGTACACCCCGAATGTACACACCGATCTACCCTATCTAGACTTGTCCGTTTTAGATGAAAATAGGTGTCAAGGTCACTTATAATCTTTATAAGACCTCACCAAAATTTGAGCCAAAGTTCACACTTTAAAACCCATCAGCTCGACACTATACTCGACCCTAAATTTAGGACAGATTGTGCACTTGTTTTATAAAACCGTTTAGACCACTTTAAAAGTACTAACTCGACAATCCGTCTTTTGAAACCACTACTAGACTCATTAAATTAAGTTTATAAACTTTGAAAACCAGTATTTACATTTATCTAACGAAGCCTAAAGTCCTGGAGAGTCGACCCAAAATCAGCCACAATTTCGGATTGTGCCGACTTGCGTCTCTGGGTACACAAATACTAAAACTAGCATAACTTTTGACTCGTAAAGATTTATAAGCTCTATCTTATACCAAAACGAGCATCTCGGAAAACTTTACATCAATATCAAATAATCTCAGCCTTTCTCAGACCTTAAACCCACGAAAAATCTGATAAAGACCTGTTGTCCCAAATTATACTTTTAGAAAACATGACAAATCAATTTTCCAAGCAAAACCACTCATTCCCATACCTCTAGGATCACTATACCATCATTCCCATCAACCAAACACTCCTAAAAACACTTGTATGATAAATTTAACAAAAATCAAAGATCAAAAATCAATCTTTTTAACATGAAAGCATGAAGATCATTGCTTAAACCACACATGCGAGATGATCAAAACATTTTCAAACCACCAAATCATAAAATCATGAAATTTTGATGCATGTGTGAAATTCTTGTACCAATAGAATCATCTTTCAATTTAGAACATGGGTCTTTGATTTGTTTTTAATGAATCAAGGTGGATGATGGTGAATTTGTGGCGTTTTGTGGTGGTTTAAAGGGGGGGGGGGTAGGAGAGAGTGTTTGTGTGTTTTTTTTATAGAATGATTATATGTGTTAGTTAGTGGAAGATTTTAGTTTATATATGGCTAGTTAAGTGGAGGGACTAGTTTTGCCAAGTTTGAAGCTTGTGGACTTAAAAACAATTAATAGTTTTAAAGGGTAGAAAATGGTTATTGGTAAATATTGAAAATATTTACGGGGCTCGAGTTTCGTAAAAATAATTTTCAAAAGTTACAGTGCATCATAAAAATGATTATATGATTTCCCGACACGACTTAATACGTAATTAAAACGAAATCGTCGAAAATATTAATTATCGAAACAATCGATAATAAAATGTAAAATTTTGGGCATCTGCCGGTATCGCGATCACTAGGAATTCTCGTTGTACATTGATTTGAATAAACTCGTTGGTAAAACGCACGCGGGTGATTTTAAATCAAAAACTTTGATTTAAATTAAATATGGAAAAATAAAATAAAACTTTTATAATTCAATACAAAGTATTGTCAATGATTAGAAAATACTTAAAAGTATAATTTATTAAAATTTAAGAATCTCAGGATTTACATATAAAGAATTCAAGAAAATGAAATACGTTAGAAAATTCAGAAACACGAATAAAAGAATAAAATAATGCTGGAAAAGTACGGGTTCTTACAGGCTTTACATATGTTTTACCAGAATCCACATAAAAGGCTAATTTAAGTTTAGATTCATCAAAAAATTTGCAACTCTAGATCCCTTTTATCTTTATTAGCTCTAAGTGTTTCTAGCTCAGTTGTTAGTTCTTTAACAGTGACACTTTGTTGTCTATAATCTCTCTTAAGCAAGAGTGTATGTTCATGATATTTACTCTCTCTTTGTTGATATTCTCTTACTCTAGACTCTAATTGAGATAATGCTTTCTTATGATTGTCTAGATCTCTATCAGTACTAATGTAATCAACATTTAATTTGCTAATTCTAGCATTTAAAGACTCAGTGTTTTTCCTAGAACCTTTAGTACAATAGGATTCATCATATACCGCATTATCATAACTTGAAAAAGAAGACATCACCATCAAAGCAAACTCTATTGAAACATCCTCCTTAGATGCTTGTGCCTTCTCCTCTTCCTCAGCTACCAAGGCTTGGTTCCTTTCTACATCATCAGTCGTCTAGATCTAGTCCCATCCTACTTCATCAATCCCTTGTATTGCTACCATAGCCTTCGAATCAGACTCTTCAACCTTGGGCTCTCTCCTATAGTTATTACCCTTCCATTCCTTCTTTGGAGATCTGAATTCTCTAGCAAAGTGACCACTTTTTCCATAGTTGTAGCATTCAACCTTGGACTTATCAAAACTAGCAACATCATAAGGCTTGATGGGAATCCTCTTTCCATACTTCTTATAGAATTTGTTGGCTCTCATGCTGAGTAGAGCCATTCCCCACTTAATATCCATCTCCTGCAAAATATCTTTGCTGATTTGGCTCAAATCATCATACACTACATTAGAACCATTCGGCTCTTAAGAAGCAATGTATGCGCACACAATATCAAGACTAAATGTGGTTGGTCTCTCTTCATCACCTGAATAGCTTCGGATAGCCGCGACAGGGGAACCTTGATAATAAGAAAAAGGAGGAACATCCTTCCCACTGTCTTTGGTATTCCCACTGTTGTGAGAGATAAATGACATGTTTGAAGGAGGAGCAATCATTTCACTTGGACTTGTTGGAATAGTCCCAGCATCTTTCATCTATAGAACAACAGGCTCAAACACCTTCAAATTATTGTATATGTCCTCTATGATCTTGTCATCAATATCATCTCTTGACTGCCAAATAGATTTATAGACAAACCATTCTTGTTTAAGACTATTCAAGAATTTAGCATTCAATTTCTCTCTAGTAACTTCAGTCTCAAAGAACTCAAGCTGAGCTACTAAGTCTTGAAGTTTGTTGTAGATGGTACCAATGTTTTCATTTGTTTTGGATTTGAAAGAATTGATCTCTCCTCTGACTCCTCTTTTTTTTTGTGGACTCATTGCCACCAAAGTTAACACAAATGACTTCCCAAAGCTCTTTGGCAGCTTTGTATTTTCTAAATCTCAACTGATGACGATCAAGCAGGGCTAAGAGTAAAGAACTATGAGCTCTTACATCATTCCTTCTTCTCTGTATCTCTTCTACTTAGAGAGAAATAGATTTAAATTTTTTGTTTCCATCAGCTTTTGAACCCTCAACAACTTCCTTCTGTAAGGACCTCTGAATAGACATTTGTAATAGATATGCTAGGAGGTATGTAGTTCCTCCTGGTCCTAGTAGTAGTAGGAGCAACACGTGCTCCTGGTCTAAGTAGAAAGTCAAACATTATTATTCTGAGTAGTTTGTTAGGATATGCATGAGATATGTTAGGAAAGGATATGCATATCAGAAGTTACACGTTTTGGTTTAATGTAGTATTAGGGTTTCCTTGTAGTATAAAAGGAACCATTGGCAGAAGGGTTACACACACCTTCATCAAACATTATTCATTTCATATTAATAGTAGAAATCCTTAGTAAGGATCAAGTTATTTAGTTATTCTGTTTCTTCTTGTTCATAGTATTTGTATTCCGCACTTATACTGTGTGTTCTATCTAGAGTCAGTTTGTGAATAGACTTGTGATTACATAAGTCATTCACCATCCTTAACAGGCTGCAAGATCCATATCTAGTGGACCCAACAAGTGGTATCAGAGCCTGGGAGAGTCTCTGCTCAATAAGAATCAATTTTCTTTTTACTAACATCTTTTTTTAGTCATGTCTGCCTCTAGTTCTACTAAAACAGGAGAAGCAAGCACCTCTAAAACACAGCAGCCTTAGCAAATCGTTGCTACTGTTTCCAATACAAATGGAAAATTCCCACTCTTGAAGAAGGATGAGTATGATAGCTAGGCCATGAAGATAGAATGTTGGATCACCAATACTAATCTAGACCTTTGGAAGATTTTCCAGAATGGCAACAACAAGAAAACTACTGGTAGAGACAAGAATGGTAATATCACCATTCTCGATCTAAAACTCATGAAGAAATCACTGCTGTTCAGAAGGAAATCAAAGCAAAAACTATTTTGCTTCAGTCCCTTCTTGATGATCACATGGGTGACTTTTATCACTTGGATGATGCTAGGGAGATTTGGAATGGAGTAAAGGCAAGGTTTGGAGGGAATGAGGAATCAAAGAAGATGCGCAGATCAATGCTAAGAGATGAATTCATAGAATTCAAGATTTCTGAAACTGAAGGTATTCATCAAGGGTATGACAGGTTCCAAAAGATTCTTAGCCAGTTGAATCAACTCAGGTCCAAACCTGAAAATGGAGACATCAATGCCAAGTTTCTTAGAGCCCTACCTCACTCATGGAATCAGGTATTCATCTCTCTAAAAGCAAAAGGAGGCCTTGACTATCTTAATTTTGATGACTTGTTTTATAAACTCAAAACCTTTGAGACTCATGTGAGAAGATAATCAAGTGATTCATTTCCTACTCCTGCTAACTCTGATTTTGTGAGTTCCATGGGATCTAGTCCAATGTCTTATGCTAGTAGCCCGAGCTATACTTTTTCATCCCAACATACTTCTACTCCTGAACCAAAAGCCAAGACTGGTAGCATGGTAGAAGTTGTTCTTCGCTCTTTTGTCGCTGATGTTGATCCACAACAGCATCTTGCTTTTGATGATTTCAAACAGGTTGATAAACTTGACTTGGATGAAATGGATCTAAAATGGAAGATGGCTATGCTCACTCTCTGGGTTCATAAGTTTGAAAAGAAAGTCGGTCGAAAATTCAGCTACAACCCGAGAGAGCCAGCCAGGTTTGATAGAAGCAAGGTCAGATGCTATAACTGCCAGCAGTAAGGACATTTTGCTAGGGAATTCCCTAACAAAAATGACCAGGAGAAGAACAGGTATTCAGCCTTCAAGGTTCAAGAGCTCAAGGACAAAAAGAAAGCTTTGGTGTCTGTTGACTCTACGGTTAACTGGAATGATCATCAGACTGCTACCTTGGAATCAGCTGAAGCTTCTACTGATGTATTTGCTATGATTGCTGGGAATCTATCTGATGCTGAGGAAGCCGAAGAAGTTGCTCTTATGGGAATCTCGCCTCAAGTACAAAATTGCCCTCTTGGTTTTCATGATAAATACTCAAAACTATTGACTCAATACAATGAACAAAATGAGCAAAATGACAAATATTTTCTAGAAGTTCAAGCATATAAGAGTTCTTTAAAAACATTGGAACAACCAAAGAGGTGGCTTCAAGATACTCAACGTGAATATGAGGATAAAATTAGAACTCTAAGCATTGATTTAGAAAACACCATAAATATGCTTACATATACTGAAAAACTAAACAATGACAGCATTAAGGCTAAGCAAGACATGCAAGAAAAATTGGATGCTACACTTTTACGATTTGAAAAATGGCAAAAAGCACCTAAAAATCTTTCAAAGTTAATTGATAGTAGCATGTCTGGTAGGACTAAGAGAGGTTTAGGCTTTGATAAATATATTGATTCAGAAGATGTATTTGATTTATCTTTTTCAAGTGTCTTTGATCCTGACAAGGAGGAGGAGGAGGGAAAACCTAGTTACAATAGGTTTAAACCAGCTGCAGCAATGCATGTTGTTCCTCCACCTCTTACATGAACTTTTATGCCCATATCTAGGCATACTGACTTGGATGGATCACAGATGCATGAGTCTCCAAAAAGCTCTACTAATACTAATGGCTTTGTCTCTTGTACTTTCAGTGACAAGGCCAGTGACTATGCATCCTGTGGTTCAAGTGAAGAGTCAAGACCTTAAAGTTCCAAGACAAATGACCCTGCTGCTACTAGTGCTAGGATGAGTGATGAGAGAGTTGCTTCTACTTTCACTGTTTCTAGTTCTAGTTTATTGAGTCCTAGGAATGTTGATTCTCCTAGAATTATTTGTAATAAATTTAGCAGTGTGAAACAATGTCATTTGAATAAAAGGTCTTTTAAAACATGATTTGTTTGTGGTAGTAAATTTCATTTGATTAAGGATTGTGATTTTTATGATCAAACTCCTTTAGTTTATCAAGTTTATCCTGCTCCTGGTCCACCAGGAGTTGCTCCTTCTTCTTCTAGAAAACTAAACCCATGTGCCCAATCTTATTCTTCTTCTAGAAGGACCTCTCCTTCAGCTTTTAATCTTTGGAGAAGCAATGGTTATACCTACAATAGACCAACAAGTAACTATTTTCAGAACTTTAATCAGAACTATGCTTTTAATTCAGACCAAATGTATTTTGGGTTGGGAAATTTGGGAACTACTGTTAAGCCCTCAGTAGGTTGTTCTTGGTCACAAAATAACACCCATATGATTAACATGCAACCTAAGAACAACAGTGGATCTCATCAATCTTCTTGGCTATCTACGAAAGATCCACAAGGCATACTCAAGCCTGAAAAGGTCTGGGTCCCCTTAAGACACTAACTTTTGCATATGACTTTTTTGTTGTTGTAGATTACTCCATACCAAGATCCTTCTCTTAGAATAGTTGATAGTGGATGCTCTAGGAGCATGACAGGAAATAAAGGACTTTTATCTAACTTCGTACCATTTCAAGGCGGAAAGTTCTACTTCGGAGGTGGTGAAGGAAGGATCTCTGGCAAAGGAAAAATTCAGACACCTGATAGGTGTGAAAACACCCATCCTTTTACCACGTAATTACAATAATAACCGAGCCAAAACGTGTATTTTATGTCGGAATTATGCGTGGTTTGTGTTTTTGTTGTGATTTATGATGAAAAGGTGAAAAGTGGAGAAAACACGGGCATTCACGGGCTTTTATCGAAGAAAAAGACGAAAGACGAAGTCAAGAAATCAAGAGTGCAAAAAGAACGGAAGTCCAAGACCAATTCTGAAGATTTATCGAAGAAAAAGTCAAAAGACGGAAGTTTACTAAAAGCCGAAGAGCTCGAGTCTAATAAATAAATAAATTATAAGACGAGTTTAATTAATCCCGAGACAAAGTCGATAAAGTCGAAGAACTTAAAAGACGAGAAGACGTGAAGAAAGAAAGAAAGAGGAGGCAACACATGCACCTCCCCATTTCCTATAAATACCCTCCTAAACTCATTTAGGAGGGTTGGTTAGTTTTAGTTTAGAGTAGTTTCCATTTTCATTTTGGTAGGTGATTCTAGAGAGAGAAAGTGACAGTTTCTCTCACTAGGATCTCAATCTTTTATCTTCCTTTCTTGTTTGTAATCAAAACTTTACTTTCAAATAGCTTAACTCTTGTTTTAATCTTAATCTTATTCTATCTTTCTTAGTTTTTTTATATGATCTTAAATCCGATCTCTTTATATACATGTCTTGTTGATTTTGATGTTTGATTAAAAAGTTCATCTTTTTATTTCATCTAAGCTTTTATACGAATTAAGCTATAAGTTTGACAATCTTATTGGCTTATTTTGTATTTAGCTTATTTACTTTTTAGTTTTCTTAAAAAGTTTAGTCTTTTTAAAGTTTGCTTATTTCGTAATTTTCAAGTTTTCAAATTTATGCTTATTGATCTTTTAATGTTTGATTTTTATAGCTTAAAGTATTTTAGTGCTTATGGTGTTAATTTTCTTATTTTTGATTAAGTGATTTTTAATTAATTTTTATAAAAAGTTGTTTTTAAATATTTTTATTATTTAGTATTCTTAAAAGTTTTTAAATTTTGGCCTATTAGCTTTTTCTTAAATTTGATTTGGTTAAGTTTTTAGATAAGTGCTTATTTGGTATTTACTTATTTGCTTATTGTTGCCATCGTAATGCTTAAGGGTTTCACCAGTACGATCAAGTAAGTGTGATCGCATAAACCCTAGGGTTTCTACTTGCGATCCATTGCTTCGATCACCCAGTACGATCGTCACTACGATCACACTCCATAATCCTCACCACGATCACTTGTTGCGATCGTGCGTACGATCATAGAGTGCGACCCAGGGTGCGATCATGACTACGATGGGTAAACATGCATGCATGGCGCCAAAAACTTAAGTACGATGGAAATAACAAGTTGGCTACGATGAAAATAACAATTTAGAGTACGATGGAATTGTAAATTACAAGTACGATGGAAATAACATGCATGCATGCATGCTTAATTATTTAGCGCCAAAATGAGCAGCTTGGCTGGCTGCTTCCAGCAGCTAGCCTGCCTGCTTGTTTATTTAATAGTATTGTTCCGTAACTGTTTAGTTTCGTCTGAAAGTTGTTCCGATTTTATTTTTGAAAGTTACGTATTTTTAGTTGAATTTTTCGTCGATTTTTAGTATTAATTATTTTTCGTAAAGTTCAAGTTTTATCTTTTATTTAGTACCCGCTTTAGGTTTTCCCTCGTTTAGTTTTAAAGTACCATTTTAGTTTTATTCTCTCCTTTTTCATTTAGTAAACTTTATTTTCGAGTCGATAGTTGATTTCGTCCTTTAGTTTTATTTTTATTAATTGTTTCGCTTTAAATTACGTTTTATTATTTGTTTTAAATTTCGTTTTAATATCGTTTTAACTTTTAGTTTTTAATATTCACCTTGTTTTACTTTTATTGTTTGTACTTGTCTTTAGTTTGTTTTTAAATACTTTTCGCATTTACATTTTAATTAGTTATAGATAATCAACTTCCCTTTTTCTTAACCAAAAACAATTGAGTCGCACTTTGAACCGGAAATCAATTCGTTAAGATACCAAGAAAACAAACTTTTTCAACTAGTAAAATCTATACATTAAAATGGCGAAAATAAAAAGGGTTAACAAAATCTTTTTATTAAAATGGCGCCGCTGCCGGCTCTTTTCGTGAAGATTAACGGTATTTTGTGAGAGACGTGTTGGCTTTTGGGATCCGTTCACTTGTGAACGTTATTTTTCGAGTCCAAAAATTTTTCAAAAAATCCAAAAACATTTGAAAAATCATAAAAAGCATTTCTTTTTCAAAGTTTTGCACCAAAAATATTCTTCTTGCTCATCTATTTTTCTTTATGGATTCTTATGTCCATTGCGTCGGATGTGGGAGACGATTGTACGGGAACGAATCTTGTCAATGGTGTACATGTGAGCGGTGCGAAAACGATATCGACAACACACAATTCGGATTTTGTCCTTTGTGCAACTCGAGTAATTCGTCCTTTTTGAACCCACTTCCTATTCCCTCATGCATCTATTGTGGAAGTGATTCTCATTGGCATGTTTCGTGCCCGGTTCAATACCCGTATGGTCACGGGCAAGAACCGGGGTACAATTATGACTATGATAATAGCTATCCACAAGACGCACCCAGTCTTTCTCCTCAACCGTTTTGCAACAACTGTGGGGGTCCTCACGATACTTCTTATTGTCAACCAATGAATTATTATGAGCCAGATTCGTGTCCTCAATTTTCTTCACCGATGGATTGTTATGAACCAAACCCGGTCTCTAATTCTTCTCAACCGATGAACTACTATGAGCCACAACCATGCTATAATTCAGGTTTTCAACATTTTGAGCCCCCACATCACACCCTCAATCATCAATCCTCTCAGCAAATTAATCTTGACCCACAACGCACTACTTTGAATGCCGAAATACACTCCATCATTATGCAACTTCAAGAAGCCGTTGCTCTAACAAAAGAAGCATGGGCGGAGGAAAAGCGACTGCAACAAGAGCAAGTATCTAATCTTAGTGATTATACCCCTCCTCTTGTGCGTCAATACTATTATGATGATGACGACGACGATGATGTCTACACTTTCAACCAATCTACTGAAGTTGCTGCTCCTACTCTCGATGTTCCTACTGCATCTAAGGATCTAGATTCGTTGAATGAGCTTAGTGATGTTGGTCTCGACAAGGTATTGGATGATGAGGTTTGTGACTTACCTGCTATGGAGCCTGAGGACGACGTTGCTCTTACGGAAGAGGTCGATCCTAGTAATGACGATTCTTCTCTCTGCTATGAGAATTTCACTTTTGAAGTTTCTCAATCTCCACCGGGAGATGCGGGTGATGACGATTTATTCTCTCCGGTTTACGAGAAGTTCACCGATGAACTTGATCTTGTGGATGAGGTGGAAGACGTGCTTCTTCGCGACAGATTACGTAAAGTGCACCTTCTTATTGCTCAAATCGAAGAGTTGACTTCTCCTTCTCTTTCCAAGTCTTTACCTCCATCTATTCCTTCCGTTGAAGATAATAACCCATTGCTGGAAGAAATCGATATCCACTCCATCTCTCCAGGTATTGATGATTATGACACGGAGGGGGACATTATTTATGATAATTTGCTGCAGGAAGATATTGACTCAAGTCCCCCTCCCGAGCACCTTTCATCCACCCCGTTAGAGACCATCACGGAGGATGAGTGCTTTGACCCGGGAGGTGACAGTGATTATGCTATGATTGATACCATTACGGCTTTGCCGCTTGCTCAGCATCCATTGTCTTTGGGGGAGGACAATGTGCTTACTTTACCCACCCCACCTCCCGTGGATCTTGATTTCACATACTTCTCGTATGTTGAAAAAACCTTTCTCCCATACATGACTTATCCCCCCGCCTCTCCTTTGTTGATGTCAACCGGGAACGAGGACAAGGTCTTTGATCCCGGTATTACATTCGAGGCTTCCCCATGGACCATTTAATTCGGGGACGAGTCAGGCTCGTGACTCGGTTAATATAAACAAGCGCTTTTTGGGAGGCAACCCAATTATCTATCTATTTTCACCATAAGTGTAGGGGGAGCCCCGTGGTGTTTCTTGCTTTCTTTCTTATCATGTGCAGGGATTAGAGCTTCAAAGACACACTCTTGATGACTTTTGACGAACCGTGATTCCGTGTTCCCTTCTTCTCGGTTCTATCCTAAACTCTTTTCGATTCACTATTTTATATTTCTCAATATTAAAATAGGAATCTCTTTAGTTGTCCTTTTCTTAGCGAGATTTAAACAAAGTGCATAATGTCCTAAGTGTAGGGGAGTTTACTCCCACATGCTTAAACATTGAGGACAATGTTTATATTAAGTGTAGGGGGACTTCTATCGAATTTAAGTGGCCTTTTCCTTGTATTTGTCCTCATTTTAACCAGAAAATTTGATTTTTCGACATTTTTCAAAAATTTTAATCTATTTTGGCCTAGTAGTATAGTTTTTTTTACCTTTGTATAGTTATTTTATTTCCTTATTAGAATAAATTTTTAATAAAGTGGTTTTAATTTTCAAACGTTGTGAATCTTTTGACTCAACCCGAGTTTACTTGTCTAAGTTTACTCTAGCTAGTATCCTTAACGTGTTTAAGTCAAGTTTTGCTAGGCTTTTATATAGGGAGCTATAAAACGCGAAAGTCTTAACTCTCACGGGTTAAGAACAAGAACTTTTCGCAAGTTCCTATATATGATCCTAGAGAATCGTTTATCAAGGGAACTTTAAAATGCGATTTCTAAACTTGAAAAAGTCTAAGAATTTGCAAGATCCTATAGGCGACTCGAAAACCCAAAACTTTGATTTAATAGGCTAAGTATCCACGAGTCTCATTCCTTGAGATTTTAAACTGTGGAGAACAAGAGATGATAGAGTCAATTATAAGTTTGGTATTCTTTCGTGAATTTATGTGAGTTAATTATAAGCCTATTCTCCCATCGCTTGTTAATAAATTTATCTGCAATAAATAAGGTTGTATGATTTGAAAAGTTACTTAGCTTCTAGCCCAAGATCGTTTAAAAGTTGCTCGGTATGGATTAGAGTTCATAGCCAAGGCATAACTTATTGAAGCGGGATGCGAAGATTGGCGAGTCCGAAAAGGCCCTAACAAGGCATGAGGGCTACATTTTGTTGCTAAAGATCCCAAGTGATGTGAAGAATCATTTATCGAAAATCAATATGAAGGATCGAGACACACGACGAAAAGCAAATACTCCCCAAAAGTCATGGAGAAGTCTATCCGAAAAGACCCTAGCAAGGTATGAGGATAAATAGATCCAAGTCCTAAAAGGAGGCGGATCGTTGTATACCAAAGTCCAAAGTAATGATTGGAGAAAAATGAAGAAGTCGTGGTCCATATATGAAGAATCTCTCAAAAGTTCAAGTGAAGAAATTCCTATTATGAAGAGAAGACCATTATTTCATGAACGTCTCTCAAGATTTGAAGTATGAAATCGCTGCCAAATATCGGTTCGAGAAAGGTCTCAAATCGCGAAACAAGTTATGCCAAGATATGAACTTTATGAGGTCCCGAGAAGCAGTTTTAAAAGATTTTGTCCTTTAGCTAACTATTGATTAAATCGTCCCACTTTATTTTCAGACTTAATAACTATCGAAATAAGTCAAACAATGCATCCTCGTGATCATTCAAGACAATAATAAAATATAAGAGATACACCTAGGAATAAGGGAGTCTAAGTAAATAATTGGCCCACATGAGTTCGTGTTAGTTTGCTAACTTATAATAACAATGATCTCGTCTTTAAGCTTGGTTTGGAGAAAGTGAAAACTTGAGGATGATGATCATTCATGACATTTTCAAAACCTGAAGGTATGTTTTTGATTTCTTTACTTGTTTCATAATTTTCTATCTCTTTAATAAAGGCCAAGACGGATTGATTATGATGAAAAGTGTAATCGTGCTTTGTAACTAATGCATTGCATGAGGACATTGCAATGTTTAAGTGTAGGGGATTTGATAGGTGTGAAAACACCCATCCTTTTACCACTTAATTACAATAATAACCGAGCCAAAACGTGTATTTTATGTCGGAATTATGCGTGGTTTGTGTTTTTGTTGTGATTTAGGACGAAAAGGTGAAAAGTGGAGAAAACACGGGCATTCACGGGCTTTTATCGAAGAAAAAGACGAAAGACGAAGTCAAGAAATCAAGAGTGCAAAAAGAACGGAAGTCCAAGACCAATTCTGAAGATTTATCGAAGAAAAAGTCAAAAGACGGAAGTTTACTAAAAGCCGAAGAGCTCGAGTCTAATAAATAAATAAATTATAAGACGAGTTTAATTAATCCCGAGACAAAGTCGATAAAGTCGAAGAACTTAAAAGACGAGAAGACGTGAAGAAAGAAAGAAAGAGGAGGCAACACATGCACCTCCCCATTTCCTATAAATACCCTCCTAAACTCATTTAGGAGGGTTGGTTAGTTTTAGTTTAGAGTACTTTCCATTTTCATTTTGGTAGGTGATTCTAGAGAGAGAAAGTGACAGTTTCTCTCACTAGGATCTCAATCTTTTATCTTCCTTTCTTGTTTGTAATGAAAACTTTACTTTCAAATAGCTTAATTCTTGTTTTAATCTTAATCTTATTCTATCTTTCTTAGTTTTTTTATATGATCTTAAATCCGATCTCTTTATATACATGTCTTGTTGATTTTGATGTTTGATTAAAAAGTTCATCTTTTTATTTCATCTAAGCTTTTATACGAATTAAGCTATAAGTTTGACAATCTTATTGGCTTATTTTGTATTTAGCTTATTTACTTTTTAGTTTTCTTAAAAAGTTTAGTCTTTTTAAAGTTTGCTTATTTCGTAATTTTCAAGTTTTCAAATTTATGCTTATTGATCTTTTAATGTTTGATTTTTATAGCTTAAAGTATTTTAGTGTTTATGGTGTTAATTTTCTTATTTTTGATTAAGTGATTTTTAATTAATTTTTATAAAAAGTTGTTTTTAAATATTTTTATTATTTAGTATTCTTAAAAGTTTTTAAATTTTGGCCTATTAGCTTTTTCTTAAATTTGATTTGGTTAAGTTTTTAGATAAGTGCTTATTTGGTATTTGCTTATTTGCTTATTGTTGCCATCGTAATGCTTAAGGGTTTCACCAGTACGATCAAGTAAGTGTGATCGCATAAACTCTAGGGTTTCTACTTGCGATCCATTGCTTCGATCACCCAGTACGATCGTCACTACGATCACACTCCATAATCCTCACCACGATCACTTGTTGCGATCGTGCGTACGATCATAGAGTGCGACCCAGGGTGCGATCATGACTACGATGGGTAAACATGCATGCATGGCGCCAAAACCTTAAGTACGATGGAAATAACAAGTTGGCTACGATGAAAATAACAATTTAGAGTACGATGGAATTGTAAATTACAAGTACGATGGAAATAACATGCATGCATGCATGCTTAATGATTTAGCGCCAAAATGAGCAGCTAGGCTGGCTGCTTCCAGCAGCTAGCCTGCCTGCTTGTTTATTTAATAGTATTGTTCCGTAATTGTTTAGTTTCGTCTGAAAGTTGTTCCGACTTTATTTTTGAAAGTTACGTATTTTTAATTGATTTTTTCGTCGATTTTTAGTATTAATATTTTTTCGTAAAGTTCAAGTTTTATCTTTTATTTAGTACCCGCTTTAGGTTTTCCCTCGTTTAGTTTTAAAGTACCATTTTAGTTTTATTCTCTCCTTTTTCATTTAGTAAACTTTATTTTCGAGTCGATAGTTGATTTCGTCCTTTAGTTTTATTTTTATTAATTGTTTCGCTTTAAATTACGTTTTATTATTTGTTTTAAATTTCGTTTTAATATCGTTTTAACTTTTAGTTTTTAATATTCACCTTGTTTTACTTTTATTGTTTGTACTTGTCTTTAGTTTGTTTTTAAATACTTTTCGCATTTACATTTTAATTAGTTATAGATAATCAACTTCCCTTTTTCTTAACCAAAAACAATTGAGTCGCACTTTGAACCGGAAATCAATTCGTTAAGATACCGAGAAAACGAACTTTTTCAACTAGTAAAATCTATACATTAAAATGGCGAAAATAAAAAGGGTTAACAAAATCTTTTTATTAACACCTAACCTTAATGTTGGGCAGGTCTACTATGTGGAAGCACTTCAACACTTCAACTTGATCTATGTCTCTCAGATTTATGACAAGAAGCAGTTTGTCCTCTTTACGGATTCCGAAACACTGGTGTTATCCAAAGACTTTAAGCTACTGGATGACTCCCAAGTTCTACTCAAAATCCCTAGAAGACACAATCTCTATAGTATCAAGCTGAATGAAGTTAATCCTACTGATCAACTAGCTTGTTTTGTTGACAAAGCATCAGAAGATGAAGCCACCAAATGGCATAGAAGGATGGGACATGTAAACTTCAAGACCATTCACAAACTGGCGAATATGAACTTGGTCTCTGGTTTACCTCCCAAAACTTTCAAAAATGACATCAATTGCCTTGCGTGCAACACAGGCAAACAACACGAAGCATCCTACAAGGCCATTACTGCTCTCAGCCTCATAACTGAACCATTGCAGCTACTACACATGGATTTATTTGGTCCTACCTCCATTAGGAGCATTGACCATAAACAATACTGTCTTGTGGTAACTGATGGGTATAGCAGGTTCACGTGGGTTTTCTTTCTGGCTGCTAAAAGTAAGACCTACTCGGTTCTCAAAGACTTCATAACACTCATTAAGAATCAGTTGTCCAAGAAGGTGAAAGGTATCTAATGTGACAATGGAACAGAATTCAAAAATGCAGACCTCATAACACTTTGCAATTCCAAAGGTATCAAAAGAGATTATAGTGCTGCCAGGACTCCTCAACAGAATGGTGTTGCAGAAAGGAAGAACTGGACTCTAATAGAAGCTGCAAGAACCATGCTTACACATTCCAAGCTTCCAACTATGTTTTGGACAGAAGCTGTCAACACTGCAAGTTATGTGTTGAATAGGGTTTCAATTACCAATCCGCATAAGAAGACTCCCTATGAGCTACTCACAGCCAAAGTCCCCAGCATTGCTCATTTAAAGCCATTTGGTTGTCCTGTTACCATTCTGAATACTAGTGACTATTTGGGAAAATTTGATGGCAAGGCAGATAAAGGCTACATTGTGGGATATTCAGCTCACTCTCGAGCTTATCGTGTCTATAATCTCCATGCCAAGCGTGTCATTAAAACTACTAATCTCAGGTACTTTGAGGAGAAGACAAACATCCAAGGCAAAGGTCCTGAATGGTATTTTGATCTTGATTATCTTAGTGATTCATTGGGATATTTTCGTTTCAAAACTAACCAAGATGCAGGTCCACAAGTGTTTGCAACTTCTAGTGCAGGTGCTCATTCTAGATTTTCGGACTCAGATGAGGATGATGACATTTTTGTTGTTCCATCCTATTCCACCATAGTCTCTCCTAACACCAATGCTACTCCTATTGCTTCCTCTCCATCAGACATTGTGGACTCACAAGGAGCTCTTGACACATTGCTCAAGCAACAACAAGATCACACTACAGCAGCTACTCAAGGAGGCTTTAAGTTTCCCTTAAGTACTCCTGTTGTACCAGTTCCTCCTAGTGATCCTAATGTTACTCCTAGTGCAATTTTAACACCTATTGGTAGTCCGGTTAGTGATCTTGCTTCCACAACTAGGTTCTCTGGTCCTTCTGACTTGGGAAACTATCAAAAGAAGACTTCTACTAAGCTGGATGATATTCATAAGCAGCCAATAGATGGTATTTTCGACTCTGCTTTATATGATGATGACTTTGTTGGGAATCTTAATAACTTGGCACCAGAAGTAGATGTAGCTCCTATTCCTGTTCAGCAGATCAATAAAGACCATCCTACTACTCAAATCATTGGAGATCCTGGTTCTACTGTCAAGACTCGCCGCATGCATAAGAAAGCAACGTCTGATCATCATGCTCTTGTGAGCTACATTGAAGACCAAAAGCGCAATAATCACACAGACTTTCTTTACTGTTTGTTTGCTTGTTTTCTTTCACAGGTGGAACCTAGGTCAGTCTCACATGCTCTTGAGGATCAAAGTTGGGTGGAGGCTATGCAGGAGGAGATGCAGCAGTTCTTGTTTCAGAATGTTTGGATCCTAGTTGACTTCCAGATGGAAAGACAACAATTGGTACCAAATGGATTATAAAGAACAAGAAAGATGCAAGGGGTATTGTGGTGAGAAATAAGGCTAGGGTAGTTGCACAAGGTCACACACAACTTGAACGAATTGACTATACTGAAGTCTTTGCTCCTGTTGCTAGGATTAAGGCCATTCGTCTATTTTTGGCTTTTGCTTCTTATGTTGGCTTTACGGTTTTTTAGATGGATGTCAAGAGTGCATTTCTCTATGGCAAGATTGATGAGGAAGTTTATGTCACTCAACCTAAGAGCTTTATGGATCCACTTCATCCCAAGAAAGTCTACAAGGTGGTCAAAGCTCTATATGGACTTCATCAGGCTCCTAGAGCTTGGTATGAGCGTCTGTCCACTTTCTTGTTGAAACATGGCTATAGAAAAGGCACTATTGACAAAACACTGTTCCTTAAAAGGAATGCCAAAGACATCATCCTGGTTCAAGTATATGTGGATGACATTATCTTCGGTTCTACTAGGAAGGAATGGTGTGATGAGTTTGAACAGCTCATGCAAGGCGAATTTTAGATGAGTGCCATGGGAGAACTCACATTTTTCTTGGTCTTCAAGTCAAGCAGCAGTCGGATAGTATCTTCATTAGTTAAGACAAGTATGTTCATGAGATCATTCAGAAGTTTGATGTGGAACCTCTAAGACCAGCAGCAACACCTTATGAAGTCACTAAAGTCAAACTCAAGAATGAGCCAAATCCTCCCATAAATGTTCACATGTACAGGTCCATGATTGGCTCACTCATGTATTTGACTACATCACGTCCAGACATTATGTTTGGAGTAAGTGCTTGTTCTAGACATTAGGTGGCTCCAACCGTATCTAACTTGAATGCAGTCAAGAAAATCTTCAAGTATATCAAGGCACAACCCAAGCTAGGCTTGTGGGTATCCAAGGGAATCACCTTTTGTTCTTGAAGCCTATAGTGATAGTGACTATGTAGGTGCTAATAATGATAGGAAGTCTACTACTGGTGGTTGTCAGTTTTTGGGTCGAAGACTTATCTCATGGCAATGTAAGAAACAGACAATAGTAGCTACCTCTTCAACAGAAGCTGAATACGTAGTTGCTGCTAGTTGATGTGGTGAACACCAAAATTTTCATCGACAATCAAAGCACTATCTGCATTTTGAAGAATCTTGTCTTTCAACAACGAACCAAGTATATTGAGATTAGGCACCATTTTATAAGGGATGCCAATGAGAAGAAGCTGATACGGGTTCTTAAAGTTCATACGGATGATAGTGTTGCTGATTTATTGACTAAAGCCTTTGATGGTCCGAGATTCAACCACTTGGTGGTTCACATTGGTATGGCCAATCCTTGAGGCCTAGGATTGAGGGGAGGCTAAGCCTAAGAGGAGGCTTATTGTACATATTTCCTTGTATAGTCTTACATATGGTAGCTTCTAACAACAGTTCTCATGGGTATTTGTGGTGTGTGCAACTTCTAGTGGTAGATTTTGGTTACTCCTAGTGGCAGTCTTCTGCTCCTAGTGGGTACAAACCCTTATACTTCACTTGTGGTTGGCTTCTAGTATCAATTTTGGGTCACTGTTCACTTCATTGACTTTCTTTGACCACTTGGTGCTCCTAGTGTTGACCTTTACGCGTTTTGACTTTCAGTCA
Organism: Glebionis coronaria; assembly: GCA_025667525.1. Classification (NCBI taxonomy): domain Eukaryota; kingdom Viridiplantae; phylum Streptophyta; class Magnoliopsida; order Asterales; family Asteraceae; genus Glebionis; species Glebionis coronaria. The sequence continues at coordinate 172,917,320 of CM046876.1, read as the reverse complement.
ACGCAAGTTACTTCTGGTGTACATCTTTTTGGTGTATATTTGGTAACTGGGATTTGCAAATAAAGGTTTAAGGGGCAAGTGGTTACTCAAGCATTAATGACTTAATTTTGAAAGGGCAACCCCAATAATTAGGGGTCAATGAACAGTTTTGTGACCATTATTTATGGTCAAATTACTCATTTGACTCAGTTATCACAATCAAACATACACACATACGCTCCTACCCTTCACCTTCTCCAATCAATCATCTTCCACTGCATCCATCATCAACAATGGCAACACTCCAGTACAAACCCGATCATAACAAGGTGGCCTATCTTGGCGAAGGTACTAAAAGAGAAGAGTTCACAGACATCCTGGAATACATAAAAGCTTCCAATCTAAGGTATGCTCTTACAGTTTGCCCCACTGTGTATGATACTGTTATACGTCAGTTTTAGGCAACTGCCAACCTCGTTGCTGTTTTGGATCGCCCATTAGAGCTCCATGCTACTATAGATGGTCGCTCCTGTGTGGTGACTGAGGCATCCATTAGGTCTGCCCTTCATCTCCAATATGAAGATGGCATTGTCTCTATTCCCAATTCAGAAGTATTGGATGGTATGGCTGCTATAGGCTATAATCACGAGGGGAAGTTTAACTTCCAGAAGAATAGATTTTCCCCTCAATGGAAGCTACTGGTTCACTTTCTGATTCATTGTTTGAGTCCAAAGTCTAGGAGTTGGATGCATTTCCCATATCCCTTGCTACTGGTTTGATTTGTCTTGCTCAGGGTCGTACTTTTAACTTTTCTCGTTACTTGTTTGATGGCATGATTTGTAACCTTAGTGATACTGGCTCTAGGAAGAAGTTCTTGATGTACCCTAGGTTTTTGCAGCAGGTTCTTATGTGCTTACCTAGGAATAGGGAGGAATATGTGCCCCCAAAGCTTACTTCAAAGGTGTATGCGAATATGGCACTTGGATATAAGGGTCCTTTGAGGCCTCTTACTGATGCTATGTTGGGCCTTATCCAAGGGGATCCCAATGTGATTCCTCCGGCTGATGAAGCCGAGGAAGAACTTCCATTGGAGAATGATCCTATGGAGGAGGAGCACCCTGCTATTGGTGTGCCTCATGTGGAGGTTGAGGAGCCAGCTAGAGAGGTGGTGGTAGAAATGCCATCTACCTCCCCTCTTCTCGCCCACATGAGTCCCCATTTGCTGATACTCCCCCTCCTAGCCCAGCTTTGCACTCTGCTGAGAAGCCTTCTAGCTCTCATGCTCATATGGATGACCCATCTGTTGCTTCTGATCCCAATGATGCATCCCCCAAGCCAAGTCCTCTTGGTGGGGAAGCTGAGGAACTTGTTACTCTAACTTCTTTGCTAGCTCTTATGCACAGGTATTATGCGGAGATTGTTTCGTTGAAAGATGAGGTCAACCAGCACCGCAAGCTCACACGGGATTTCGTGCTCCCACTGATGAACAGGGTTAAAGCATTGGAGACACAACTAACGCGCCAAAGGAAGAAAGCAGTCCTTTCTGATTCTGAAGAAGATGTTGAGGAGGATGGGCTGACTATTTTGGCCAAGGCTGCCTTTGCTGATAAGCCGAGTGATGACTTGCCTGCTCCTCCTAGTCCTCCATGCATTCTTAATGCTGCTGCTGATCCCAAGCCAATGGATGACACTGCTGGTCCTTCTGCTGGTCCTTCTCATGATCCCAAAGGTAAAGCCCCTATGACTGATGCACCCTCTCCTCCCAGGAAGTGAACTCGCAGACAATTAGAGGAAGATAGATTGGGGGAAGAGGCTGCTCAGCAATTGCAAGAGGAGCTTGACCAACAAGCCAGGGCTGAGGATGAAGCTCTATAACAGCAAAGACGTGAGCATTGAGGCACAACGCCATGCATTGGGATGACAATGACTGGATGAAGGTGTTTTCCATCCTTACTTCAGACTACTCTCAGTTCACTGATTTGTTAGGTGCAGATGTGAATCAAGGAAATTGTGTTCAACGGGCAATGGCTTTGATGCGTAAACAATAGCTATCTCTTGCTGCCCAACTTCGTGAACAACGCCGTAACAGACCTTTGTCGCGTACTGAGAAGAGAAGGTTGATGCAGCAATATGCTAAGAATCAATCGGCTGCTTACTATCAGACTGGATGGACATGGGAAAGGGTGAGGCGGTTTTCCTTTGATGAGCTTAAAGATGTTTACACAAAGATGATCAAGCGTCAAAATACACCTGTCCCTGAATATGCCATATATCGCCCACCTCCTCGTGTTGTCCTCACTTCTAAGCCTGCTGCTGCTCCCACCTCTTCGTCGGGTGTTCACAAGGATGCTTCTATGGTTCCATCTTCTCGTACTCCTTCTACTGATGTTCCTACCACCACCACTTCAAATGTTGATCCCCCTCACTCTCATGATGATACTACCACCACCAATGAAGCTACTCCCACTCCTGCTACTAATCCTACTCCTGTTACTCCTGCTGTGAAGCCAACATCCACACCGGTGACTGAACCACTTCCTACCTCATCAGCTAGTGCATCTGATTCTGATCCTATGGTTGTTGAGGACTTTGTTCCTACTGCTGCTGCTACTGCTGCTGTCAAGTTCAATGATGAATATTCTTCTGGTGTCCCCACACCTCGCTGTTCTATTAGGAAGAAGAAGTCTCGTCGTGGTAAGTCTGTCCTATTTGAGAAGAGAGATCCTGCCAATCTCATTGATGCAGCTTCTGATAGTGAGACTGAGTTACACCTTGGCAAGGGTGTGATTATAGCTTGGGAAGTTCGGCCATCCCCCATTTCTCGTGGTACCTTTACTCACAAGATTACGACTAGTGATGGCTACACTCGATATGTCTCTGGATTGCAAAACATTTTGACATGGGTGGAGCGTCGTGATCTTATGTTGCTGTATGGTTTGGTGGATGCTGAGATTCCTACGTCTCCGAGTGAGCTTCCTAACTGGCCTGGGTTGACTATTTGGGGTGATTTGAAGCTGATGTTGGATTCCCCTTTCTGGTTCTCCTTATGCTGGTGTATGGAAGGATCAACCTCGATGGGTGATAAGGAGGTGGAAGTTGTATGCTGGTTGTGGTGTTCATGTGTTAGAGCTTGAATCTGGTGCCGTTGTGTTTATGCTTACTGATATGGAGTATCCATTGACCATTGCTACCATGAAAGCTATGCTAGAGTGTCATCTGCTGGTGTCTAATGCTCCTTCTGGTAATGAGTCTGCCATAGCCACTACCTTAGTTGAAGGTATTCAAGCACGGCTTCATGCAGACAAGGTTGCATCTTATGGTATGTGATTGATTGTTTCTTCTATCCTTGTGTTATACTTACATTCTTTTCACCAAATATGTACAGTGATTGGTGACTCATATTTTACTTTAGTTAGTTAGTTAAAAAAATTATACTTTCATATAATATCTGCTTATACTTTAAACATGTGATGGAATTTCAACACTTGTACATAATATAATATCTGCTTATACTTTTCCATCATGAAATTGTTTTCCACTTGGCATTTTCACACTTGGGCTATTTTGGGAGGTACTTCTGGTGTTGGACCTAGTCCACACAACAAATGGTGCTCAACTCACCATGTCTTGTAGACAAGAAAGATTTGATTCACCATGAGGGTACGGCTCTGGTGTGATTATCAAATCCGTTGATGGTTTCCAGGTTACCTAAAACTGGATGGTTTTCACTTGCCTTGGTCCTAGACTGAAAAGTGGCTAGTCCAAGGGGGTACGGCTCTTGGTAAAGATCTATATCAAATCTGTTGATAGCTGTAATAGCTTGCTCAAAGCTATAGGGTTTTCAGCTCACCGATGCTTAATTGCTAAGAGTTGGCTAGTCCGGAGGGGTACGGCTTCTGGTAAAGACTCATATCAAATCCGTTGACGGCTGTGATGATTTGCCCAAAATCATTAGGGTACCCCCACTCACCATTGATTTACGTTCTAAGAGTTGGGCTGGGTTCTGGTCTCCCAGGTTGATGCTTATTCCACCACAAAGACTAGCTAGCCCAAGACCGAGCAACTACTTGGTAAAGGCTCATCAAGTCTGCTCATGTTGTTGTAAAGATTCAACAAGGTGCAGATCTGTTTCAAGCTTTAAAGAAGCTTCTAGGTGTTCCATGTTGCAGCGGTCTTTGTGTGTTCAATGCTGATGGTTATGTTGCTGCTGTTTATGCTGTTGTTTCAATCCTCAAGCTGTTTTGCAAGATCTACCAAGAAACTTGAACTCAACAAGTCAAATTCAAGTTTAGGGGAGGATTGTTAGGACCTCTGTAATAGACATTTGTAATAGATATGCTAGGAGGTATGTAGTTCCTCCTGTTCCTAGTAGTAGTAGGAGCAACACGTGCTCCTGGTCTAAGTAGAAAGTCAAACATTATTATTCTGAGTAGTTGTTAGGATATGCATGAGATATGTTAGGAAATGATATGCATATCAGAAGTTACACGTTTTGGTTTGATGTAGTATTATGGTTTCCTTGTAGTATAAAAGGAACCATTGGCAGAAGGGTTACACACTCCTTCATCAAACATTATTCATTTCATATTAATAGTAGAAATCCTTAGTAAGGATCAATTTATTTAGTTAATTTGTTTCTTCTGGTTCATAGTATTTGTATTCCGCACTTATACTGTGTGTTCTATCTAGAGTCTCTCTGTGAATAGACTTGTGATTACAGAAGTCGTTCACCATCCTTAATAGGCTGTAAGATCCATATCTAAATGACCCAACACCTTCTCTTTATTTTTTCCCTCAGACAATAGTTCTACAACCTTAGTCATCTTAGTAAATGAATCACCAAACTACATGACTTTCCATAGAGTGTAGTGTTCCATCTTTAATGTTTGTTGAATCCTAAACTCCTACATCTCAAAGATGTCAGGGTCCAGAATAGGAAGTTTGAGAGTTGTTAGAAGTTGATGTATCTGAAGACATGGTTGGTTTTTGGTGTAAAAGTATTTGTTCTTGATTTAATCAAAGTTTCTCAACAAGCTCTGATACCACTTGTTGATCCCTAACTCAAATCTTATGCCTTGGCTTGTAAGGGTTGTATTAGCAAGGATGAATCCAAACCAATACCAGAGAAACTTTGTGAATGATAAGTGATAGGTGTGAAAACACCCATCCTTTTACCACTTATTTCTTGCTAAAACAAGACCAAAACGCGTATTTAATATCATTTGTTTGGAATTATGCGTGGTTTTTGTGTTTATTGTATTTTCAGAGTCAACCGGATGAATATTGAAGAAAACATGGGATTGCACGGGTTTAATCGAAGAGAAAGACTCAAGACGAAGTCTATTGTCCAAGACATGCAAAAGATTTGAAGTCATTGGGCCTATTTGAAGATTTATCGAAGAAAAGGACCAAAGATGGAAGATTTACATATTTCGAAGGAACTCAAGTCTATTAAACGAAGAAATTAAAAGACGAGTTGAATTTAATCGTCGACAAATCCCGAATCAAAATCAAAAACGTCCATTTTTCTGAAAAGGCGAGAAGACAAGAAGAACGGGAGAAAGCCCACTCACCAACCAAAGACAAGGATTATATAAGGACATCCCTTCACACTTTTTGAGCTAGTTTTCATTTTCCAGTTTCTTTCTTTTCTTTCGTAGGAAGCCAACACCATTGAGGTGTTGATGATTTTTCATTCTTGTTAAATCTTTAATTTTGTAAGTGTTTAATCTTTCCTTTTGTTTACTTCACATTAATCAATCAATATAATCCTTCCATTAATCTTGTTCATCTTCATCTTTTTGATTTAAATCTTAAAGTTCTTGTTTGGTTGATTTGATCTTCAAAAGTTATTGGGTTTTGTGTTTTTATTGTTGGGATTTGATGTTTATGGTTAGTAAATGATTATTGGTTAGTTTGGTTTAAATCTTTTGGTTAAATTTGGCTTGATTTGTTAAAAATCATATTACCCTGTTTTTCGTCTGCTTACTGTTCTTCGTCCCCAGTATTCCAAATCAAAGTTAACATTCCGAATCAGTCACTTTCAATTTTTATTCCGGATCAAGTTAATTATTCAGTATCAAAACCTTTCCATCCGGAATATCTAATATTCCGGATCAACCCCTTTCATCCGGAATAATCAACTATTTCGGATCACACCATTTATTCCGCATCAACAATTATTCCGAGTAGAACTTTTATTCCACATCACCATTTATTCTGCATCAACCCTTTATTCCGCATCAACCTCTACATTCAGCATCAACAGTTTATTCCGGATGAACCTATTATTCCGCATGAGCCATGTATTCCGCATCAACCATTTATTCCGCATGAGCTTATATTCCGCATGAACCATTTATTCCGCATGAGCTTATTTTCCGAATGAACCTATTATTCCGCATGAGCCATTTAATCCGCATCAACCGTTTATTCCGCATGAGCTAGTATTCCGCATGAGTGAGATATTCCGCATGAAGGATTTTTGTCTGATATATTCCGAATAAAGAGTACATTCCGAATCAAGCATTTTTCAGGGTATTTACAGTTACTGTTCTATTTTAATTTTAGTTCAAGTTTTATTTTTAGTAATTAATTGCTTCTAGTTTACTTTTATTTACTTCACGCATTTACCCTTTTAGTAGAATAGAAAACCAAACCCCCTATTTGTCACCAAGAACAACTATTCCACTTTGAGCTGTGATCAATTCGAGAAGATTCCGAGAATTAATATGAACCCAATGAAAATCATTGTATCAAATGGCGCCGCTGCCGGCTCTTCTCGTAAAGATTAACAGTTTTTTGGTGAGAACTTGGATTTTGGGATCCGTTCACCGTGAACGTTTCTTTTTCATAAAAATTTTCAAAAACCCTAAAAAAATATAAATTTTCAAAAATACAAAAAAAATTAAAAAACCATAAAAACCAAAAATATTTCTTATTTTCTTTGTTAGTTCTTTTGCAGGTGTATGCGCACTCGATCAACGTCTTATCAAGAGCCCGAGCCTCTCGAAGACTTAAACATGGTCGGTGTACACAACAACAATAACAATCCACCTCAAAACAACAATAATAACAACAACAATGAACCTCTACCGGACAATCGCCCGATGATTGAACTTTTGCAAGCACATGTAGAGGGCAACAATGATCCAATTGTCATACCCGTGATTACAGCCAACAACTTTGAGCTCAAATCCGGCTTTATCCAGATGGTCTCCGCTCAACCATTCTTGGGGCGTACCATTGATGATCCTCATGACCACATCAAAAGGTTCCTGCAACTCACGAATACGGTCAAATTCAATGGTGTTCCACAAGAGGTAATCCGTTTACAACTTTTTCCCTTTTCTTTAGAGGGACAAGCCCGTCATTGGCTTGCAAAGGAGCCGCCACAAAGTATTCTGACGTGGACGGATTTGGAGACCAAATTCATAAACTACTTTTTCCCACCCTCTCGTACTACCGCTTTGCGGAATGAAATCATTAATTTTGAACAAAAGTACGATGAGACTTTTAGTGAATCTTGGGACCGTTTTAAAGACCTTTTAAGAAAGTTCCCACAACATGGTTTTACCAAAGTGCACCAAATTAATACTTTTTACAATGGTTTAAGCATGAATGACCAAGATTCACTAAATAGTGCCTCGGGGGGTAATATTTTGGTTAAAAGCTCTAATGCCGCTTGGGATATTATTGAGAATAAGTCTAGAGTGCAAACCAAGAGTGTTCGGACCAATGCCGCTACTGCTAGTACTAGTGACAACGACAAGAGACTTGACAAAATTACGTCGCTTCTTGAATCGCTTGCTACCCAAACCGCTAGCAACACCAACAGCATCAACGCTAAAAACGCTCAAGTCAATGCTGTAAGCCAACCATGTGAAATCTGCGGGGGTCCTCACTCTTACACCACTTGTACCACCACCCAAGACTATCCTTCTGAGAATGTTAATGCAGCATACGGTACCTATCCTCCGGCCGCTTATCAAGCTCGTCCTCAAGGAGACCGCAACTTGCTTAGCTACCGCTCAAACAACTTTCTTTCCCCGCCCGGTTTTCCTCCTAACAACCCAAACCAACAACAAAACCTCAATCGCCCTCCTCAACAACAACCTCGTGCACCATACCAACCACCTCAAAGACAACCATATCCACCTCAAAGAAACAACCAAATTTACCAACAACCTGCTTATCAACCACCCGCCTACCATGCTCCTCCTCCCAACCAACCCACCGCATTACACCAAGATGTTGAAACCTACATGAGGACTAATGATGTGATCGTGAAAAATCTTCAGCGGGAAGTGCTCAACTTGAAAGCAGACATGGTGAAACAAGGGAACGATCTTCGAGCTGATATGCGAAACACTTTGGCAAGTCAAACGAATGACTTAAGGAACATGATGGCTGGTTTCTTCCAAGGTAATCAATCCTCTTCTTCGGGTACTCTTCCGAATAACACCGTTGCGAATCCAAGAGGGGAGATGAAAGCAATCACCACTCGCAGTGGCAAAGGTACCAAGGAACCCGAGCTTCCTATACCTCCACCGGTGATTGTGACTAAGGAAAACGAGTCCCCTATTCCTATTCCTCATCCTTCTACTTCCCCAATTCCTCCACCTCTTACTTCTACCCCTCCTCCACCCAAGGTGTGAGTGATCCTTCGATCCCAAAGCCTTCCTCTTCTTCCGATATACCTTATCCCTCAAGGTTGAGGAAAGAGAAGCTCAAAATCAAGGACGATATTCAGGTTTCGAACTTTCTCAAAATGTTTAAACAATTGAATTTCACCATCTCCTTCGCTGAGGCTCTCGCTCACATGCCTAAATATGCGAAAATGTTCAAAGATCTTCTTAGCGACAAGGAGAAGCTTCTTGATATCGCTAACACCCAACTTAATGAGAATTGCTCTGCAGTGCTCTTAAGGAAATTTCCAACCAAACTTGGTGATCCGGGTCGCTTCTTAATCCCTTACAACTTCCCGGGAGTAGACAATTGCATGGCCCTAGCCGATCTAGGTGCCAGTATTAACTTAATGCCTTTAAGTGTTTGGAAGCAATTATCTCTCCCTGAGCTAGTCCCCACCAAAATGACTTTGGAATTAGCTAACCGTACGGTTGCTTATCCAGTGGGGATAACCGAAGACGTTTTTGTAGGAGTCGAAAAATTCACTTTTCCTGCCGATTTCGTTGTGGTCGACTATGATATGGACCCTCGTGTGCCATTAATCGTTGGACGTCCATTCTTGAGGACCGGTCGCACTCTCATCGATGTAGAAGCAGGTGAGCTTATCATGAGAGTGGGTGACGATAAAATTGTCTTCAACATGGGAAAGCTTTCTAAACAGCCTTATTCATACGAGAGCGTTAATTGTATTGACGTTCTTGATGAGGCTTGTGAAGAACACTTCAAAGATGCTTGCAAAAGTATTCCTACCTCTCCTCCCAATGTTGAGACCGTTTCCTCTATTGATTCATCACTAGCTCTATTTGGAGAAAGTGATTTCCTTTGGAAAGATTTTGAAGCCACCATGGGAGATGTGAACTTAGAATATGACGATTCTCCCACCGATTGGGATGAAGACATTCGTCTCATTGAGAAACTTCTCAAAGAGGACCATATTTCTCCACCATCTCCCAAGGCTATTGCTATCGATGAACCGACTTTGAATACGCCTACCATCGAAAATCCTCCGGATATAGAGCTTAAGGAGTTTCCGCCCCATCTCGAATACGTGTTCCTTGAAGAAAAGAGGAAGTCGCCTGTCATCATCGCGAAGGACTTGAAAGAAGAAGAGAAATCTCGCCTCATCGCCGTGCTTAAAGATCATAAGAAGGCAATTGCTTGGAAAATTTCCGATATCCGCGATTGATCCAAACTTTTGTACTCACAAGATTCTCATGGAAGATGACTTTAAACCCGCAATCCAGAGCCAAAGAAGGGTTAATCCTCGTATTCATGACGTCATCAAACAAGAGGTTATCAAACTTCTTGATGCCGGCTTGATTTACCCTATTTCGGATTCGCCATGGGTAAGTCCCGTCGATTGTGTGCCCAAGAAGGGCGGAATAACCATTGTTCCCAATGAACACAACGAGTTGATTCCCACTCGTCTCGTTACTGGGTGGAGAGTTTGTATCGACTATCGCAAACTCAATGATTCCACGAGAAAAGATCATTTTCCTCTTCCTTTCATGGATCAAATGCTCGAGCGTCTAGCGGGTAATGACTATTACTGCTTCTTAGATGGTTTCTCCGGGTATTTTCAAATCCCCATCGATCCCAAAGACCAAGAGAAAACCACATTCACTTGTCCCTACGGAACATTTGCTTACAAACGCATGCCTTTTGGTTTATGCAATGCTCCTGGGACGTTCCAAAGGTGTATGATGGCTATCTTCCATGACATGGTTGAAGAAACTATGGAAGTCTTCATGGATGATTTCTCGGTTTATGGCGATTCTTTCTCTGCTTGCCTTGCTAATTTAGAACGTATGCTTAAGCGGTGTGAAGACACTCGCCTTGTTCTTAATTGGGAAAAATGCCATTTCATGGTAAAAGAGGGCATCGTGCTAGGACACAAGATCTCCAAAGCCGGTCTTGAAGTGGACCATGCTATAGTCGATGTTATTGCTAAATTGCCTCCACCTTCAACCGTGAAGGGTGTGAGAAGTTTTCTGGGTCATGCGGGCTTCTACCGTCCATTCATCAAAGATTTTTCTAAAATCGCTCGCCCGATGACCCACCTCTTGGAAAAAGATACTCCTTTTATCTTTTCCAATGAGTGTACCGAAGCCTTCAACCTTCTTAAGGATAAGCTAACTAAGGCACCGGTCTTGGTTACCCCTAATTGAGAGCTTCCCTTTGAGTTGATGTGCGATGCTAGCGACTATGCTATTGGAGCGGTTTTGGGCCAAAGAGTGAATAAACACTTCCAGCGGATCCATTACACTAGCAAGACAATGACGGGGGCTCAATTGCATTATACGACAACCGAAAAAGAGCTTTTAGCTGTTGTCTATGCCTTTGAAAAGTTCCGCCCCTATCTTGTCCTTCCTACCATAATCGTTTATACCGATCATTCCGCGTTGAAGTACTTGTTAACTAAACAAGATTCCAAACCAAGACTTCTTCGCTGGGTTTTGCTGCTTCAAGAAATTAAAATCGAAATTCGTGATAAGAAGGGAGCTGAAAAACTAGCCGCGGATCATCTCAGCAGATTTGAGGATCCTTATCAAGGGGATCATCCGAACAAAGAGATCAATGACTCTTTTCCCCTGGAGACCTTAATGTCTATCAACTCGAGTAATGATGAAGCCCCGTGGTTTGCGGACATTGCAAACTACTTGGCGGGCGGAATTCTCATTGACGGGTTAACATCCCAGCAAAAGAAAAAGTTCTTCAAAGACATTAAGACTTACTTTTGGGATGACCCGTATCTCTTCAAACAATGTGCTGACTTGATTATTCGCCGATGTGTTGATGGACCGGCAGCTTTAGACATTCTCGAAGCTTGCCACAAAGGACCCACCGGTGGTCACGTTGGTCCCAACTACACCGCCAAAAAAGTGTTTGACTTAGGATTTTATTGGCCCACCATTTATCGTGATGCTTACGAGATGGTTAAACATTGTGATGCTTGCCAAAAACAAGGCAAGATCACACATAAAGACGAGATGCCTCAGAATTTCATACAAGAATGTGAAATCTTTGATGTTTGGGGTATCGACTTTATGGGGCCATTCCCTTCATCTAAAGGAAACAAATACATCCTTGTTGCCATTGACTACGTTTCTAAATGGGTTGAAGCCAAAGCTTTACCCACTAATGACGCAAGGGTGGTTTGTAACTTTTTGAAATCGCTATTCGCTAGATTCGGTGTGCCTCGTGCCATTATTAGTGATCGCGGGACTCATTTTTGCAATGAACAATTCGCAAGAGTCATGGCTAAGTATGGTGTCAATCATCGTCTTTACACCGCATACCACCCACAAACTAATGGCCAGGCTGAAATCTCTAACCGAGGATTAAAGCGAATTCTTGAAAGAACCGTGGGAGAGCATCGCGCCTCATGGGCCGATAAACTTGATGATGCTCTGTGGGCTTTTCGTACCGCATACAAGACTCCGATTGGTTGTACACCATATCGTCTCGTGTACGGGAAAGCATGCCACCTCCCCATTGAGTTGGAGCACAAGGCTTACTGGGCCTTGTAGTGGGCTAATTTTGATATCAACAAAGCCGGTGACCTACGCAAGATCCAACTCAATAAGCTGAATGAACTCCGGAATGAGGCTTATGAAAATTCTTTGATCTATAAGGAAAAGACTAAGCTCATTCATGACTCTAAGATTAAAAACCAAGAGTTCCAAGTTGGAGATAAAGTTTTACTCTTTAACTCTCGGTTGAAAATCTTTTCGGGCAAGCTGAAATCTCGTTTGTCCGGCCCATTCACCATTGCCCAAATTTTTCCATATGGTACTCTCGAGCTCGCTCAACCTAATGGACCCAATTTTAAGGTGAATGGCCAACGAGTGAAGTTGTACTTTGGTGAGGACATCTCTCATGAGATGATTCCATCCCTCACCACGTTTCCCATGAACTAATTTTGGGTCGAGTCAGGCTCGTGACTCGGTTATCAAAAACAAGCGCTCCTCGGGAGGCAGCCCAAGTATCTATCCTTTTCCGTTTTAACCTCCTAAGTGTAGGGGGCCTCTATAGGTTGTTTGTGTTTGTGTGGTGTTGTGATTACAGGGATGAAAGCACTTTTGGAACCTTTGAAGAACCGTGCTCCCGTGTTATCCGAAATCCGGTTCTATCTCTCAACTATCGTGATTCAATTTTCTTCATACTCACATTCGAAATTGATCACTTTAGTCGTCTCTTCCTTAACTTGATTTAACCAACGTGCACAATGTCATAAGTGTAGGGGAGATTTTTCCCACATGCTTAAACATTGAGGACAATGTTTATCTTAAGTGTAGGGGGACTTCTATCGAAGTTTTAAGTGGACTTTTCCATTAAAATGCCTTCATTTAACCAGAAAATCATCTTTTTCAACATTTTTCAAATTTTTTATTAACTTTGGCCATATAGTCGTAATTTTTAAATTTTTATCGTTGCTTTCATATGTATATATCCCGCAATAAAGTCAAAAATATTAATAAAGTGGTGTAGCTAGTTTTGAAATCTTTGACATATTAGGCCCGTTGCGATTATTTTGACTCAACCCGAATAGACTTATCCAAGTTTATTCTAGCTAGCATCCTTAACCATGTAGACCTTAATTGGTTTATTAGGCTAAGCATCCACGAGTCTCATTACTTGAGATTTTAAATTGTGGAGAACGAGAAATGATAGAGTCAATTATAAGTCGGTATTCTTGCACAAGCACACTTGGTGTGATTATCTACCTATTCTCCCATCACTTGCTAATAATTTATCTGCAATAAGTAAGGTCGTACGATTTGAAAAGTTACTTAGCTTCTAGCCCAAGATCGTTTAAAAGTTGCTCGGTAATGAGAAGAGTTCATAGCCAAGGCATAACTTATGAAGCGGGGCGCGAAGATTGGCGAGTCCGAAAAGGCCCTAACAAGGCATGAGGATTCAATCTTATTGCTAAAGATCCAAGGTGATGTGAAAAGCATTATTCCCAAAATCAATATGAAGGATCAAGACTTACGATGAAAAAGCAATCAACTCCCATAAAGATCATGGAGAAGTATATCCGAAAGACCCTAACAAGGTATGAGGATAAATAGATCCAAGTCCGAAAAGGAGGCGGATCGTTGTATCTCAAAATCCCAATTAGCGATTGAAGAAATAATCATGAAGTCGTGGTCAACAAAGTTGGAGTATCCCTCAAAAGTCTCCAAGTGAAGAAACTCTATTAACGAAGAGAAGACCATTATCTCAAGAACGTCTCTCGAAGATATGAAGTATGAAGTACATGCCAAATATCGGCCCGAGAAAGGTCTCAAATCGTGAAGCGAGTTATGCCAAGATATGAACTTTTTGATATCCCGAGAAGCAGTTTTAAAAGATTTTGTCCTTTAGCTAACTATTAATCAAATCGTCCTACTTTGCTTTCAGCCTAAATGAACTATCAAAATAAGTCCAAAAATGCATCTTCATGATCATTCTAAGACAAAAATAAAATATAAGAGATACACCTAGGAATAAGGGAGTTTAAGCATATAATTAAGCCATGTGTGTAAGTGTTTGATTTGCTAACTTATAATAACAATGATCTCGTTTTTAAGCTTAGTTTGGGGAACATGAAACTTGAGGGTGATAAATCTTCGCAGCACCGAAGCCCTAATGTAAGTCTTAGATCTCTTTGCAAGTTATTTCCATATAGCTATTTTCAAGTGAAAATGGTTTTCTATCCATTTGTTTACTTTAAAGTTTTAATTTCTCTTAGTACTTTAATTTTTGTTTAGTATGTTAATAAGGCCAAGGTTGATTGATTATGAGAAAAGTGTAAATTTGCTTTGTCACTAAGCATTGCATGAGGGCATGGCAATTGTTAAGTGTAGGGGATTTGATAGGTGTGAAAACACCCATCCTTTTACCACTTATTTCTTGCTAAAACAAGACTAAAACGCGTATTTAATATCATTTGTTTGGAATTATGCGTGGTTTTTGTGTTTATTGTGTTTTCAGAGTCAACCGGATGAATATTGAAGAAAACATGGTATTGCACGGGTTTTATCGAAGAGAAAGACTCAAGACGAAGTCTATTGTCCAAGAGATGCAAAAGATTTGAAGTCATTGGGCCTATTTGAAGATTTATCGAAGAAAAGGACCAAAGATGGAAGATTTACATATTTCGAAGGAACTCAAGTCTATTAAACGAAGAAATTAAAAGACGAGTTGAATTTAATCGTCGACAAATCCCGAATCAGAATCGAAAACGTCCACTTTTCTGAAAAGGCGAGAAGACAAGAAGAACGGGAGAAAGCCCACTCACCACCCAAAGACAAGGATTATATAAGGACATCCCTTCACACTTTTTGAGCTAGTTTTCATTTTCCAGTTTCTTTCTTTTCTTTCGTAGGAAGCCAACACCATTGAGGTGTTGGTGATTTTTCATTCTTGTTAAATCTTTAATTTTGTAAGTGTTTAATCTTTCCTTTTGTTTACTTCACATTAATCAATCAATATAATCCTTCCATTAATCTTGTTCATCTTCATCTTTTTGATTTAAATCTTAAAGTTCTTGTTTGGTTGATTTGATCTTCAAAAGTTATTTGGTTTTGTGTTTTTATTGTTGGGATTTGATGTTTATGGTTAGTAAATGATTATTGGTTAGTTTGGTTTAAATCTTTTGGTTAAATTTGGCTTGATTTGATAAAAATCATATTACCCTGTTTTTCGTCTGCTTACTGTTCTTCGTCCCCAGTATTCCGAATCAAAGTTAACATTCCGAATCAGTCACTTTCAATTTTTATTCCGGATCAAGTTAATTATTCAGTATCAAAACCTTTCCATCCGGAATATCTAATATTCCGGATCAACCCCTTTCATCCGGAATAATTAATTATTCCGGATCACAGCATTTATTCCGCATCAACAATTATTCCGAGTAGAACTTTTATTCCGCATCACCATTTATTCCGCATCAACCCTTTATTCCGCATCAACCTCTACATTCAGCATCAACAGTTTATTCCGGATGAACCTATTATTCCGCATGAGCCATGTATTCCGCATCAACCATTTATTCCGCATGAGCTTATATTCCGCATGAACCATTTATTCCGCATGAGCTTATTTTCCGAATGAACCTATTATTCCGCATGAGCCATTTAATCCGCATCAAACATTTATTCCGCATGAGCTAGTATTCTGCATGAGTGAGATATTCCGCATGAAGGATTTTTGTCTGATATATTCCGAATAAAGAGTACATTCCGAATCAAGCATTTTTCAGGGTATTTACAGTTACTGTTCTATTTTAATTTTAGTTCAAGTTTTATTTTTAGTAATTAATTACTTCTAGTTTACTTTTATTTACTTCACGCATTTACCCTTTTAGTAGAATAGAAAACCAAACCCCCTATTTGTCACCAAGAAGAACTATTCCACTTTGAGTTGTGATCAATTTGAGAAGATTCCGAGAATTAATATGAACCCAATGAAAATCATTGTATCAATAAGCAACTAAGTAAGATGTGGAATATAACACTTAGCACAAGAACAATATGATCAAAAGGATTGCAATCTTTAATATATTGATGTTATACGAACACTTTGATAGTGTTAGGGTTTACAACCTTAAAGCAAAACGTGATAAAAGTGTATGTAAAAGTGTAACCGACATCTAACCTAAGGCCTCCTTTTATAGACATAAGGAGCCTTGTACAAGATAACTATCGGCTAAATAAAGAAGATATACAATAAGAATAACCAAAACGCGTAGATATCTCTTCCATAGTTATCTCTCCAAGCAGGGTCATCTTCACATACAGTGGGAAAGGATCCCACTATCTTCAATAACTCTAGTAGGGGCAACTTTGTCTAGCAGGGGGAACTCTAACCAACTAGCAGGGGAAAGACTTAGCCATTTATTCCCAACACCTCACGGATTTGCACTTCGTGTTATGTAATCGACCAAGGTACTCCAGTCATGTCTTTGGGTTCTCATGCAAAGACGTAGAGGTTTTCCTTTAGGAGAGAGGACATGGCTGCTCTGCCTTGATCGGATAATGTTCCTCCAATCATAACTTCTTGCTCCGGGAAAACTGGCTGAATTGATACTTTCAGGTTGGGTGATGGCGATGCTGTCTGTATTGCGGCCGGTGCTGGTGGTTCTGCTACGGTATTACCTTTCATCTGTTGTACCACGGTATTGTAGATTTTGACAATACCCATTTCTACAAGGAATTAAACATTCTATGAGTTGTGGATGGTACGACTCGTTTCGCTAGTATCCCTGGTCTGCTGATGATGCCATTATAAAGCGATGGTGAGCGTATCACCATAAAGTTCATCTAGGTTATGGTCAGATGCTCCACGTCTCAACGTTACTAACAGTCGCAGTTGTCCTTGTGGCCAAATTACCTCCCCGCTGAAGCCTGTGAGCGACGATGTGGCTGACATCAACTGTCTCTTCACCTCTAGTCGTAGACGTGCGAAGCAGTGTTCTATTTCTGTAGAAGACCCTCCATCAAGATACATGCGGTGGACAGTGTGGCCCCCATGTTAACTTCGATTTTCAAGGGCCCGTCTGCTACACTAGTTGCGTTTAAGGGAGGGAACGAGATCTCTTTTCCTTAAGAATTTTTTTACTAAACTTTTGCTTGGTTTGGCGTTGCCACGACTACACCATGTAGATGGTCGCGGGTTTATCATTGGGTTGGTCTTTCTTGTTCTTGTTTTTCTTCCTATCCTTTAACTCCTTGATGTGGTGTTTTAGCTTCCCTTCTTTCACCATCTCTTCGACCTGCTTCTTAAGTTGCACGCATTCGTATGTTGCGTGCCTTTTTTCACGGTGATATTCACAGTATTTGATCCTAACACTCCTTTCTACCGGGGTAGTCAAGGCCGATGGTTTTGGGAAGTTTGCCCCTTCGGTTGCCAATATTTCCCTTGGAGTCATTTTTAGAGGGGTGTATTTGTTGGGTCCACGCCCTCCTCTTTGCTGGCCGCGATAGTCGTTGTTCCGGTCGTTACTATGGCCATTAGACTAGGGTTGATCTTGAGATCTGTATATCTAATAACCTTTTCTAATGTTCGCAGCTGCAGCTTCTCTTTGGATAAAGGATCTGACTCGTCGCATCAGTTCGTCAAAGGTTTGGGGAACCCTATCATTCAGACGCTTGATTAGCTCCTGATTGGTTATCTTGTTCATGTAATCGGAAGTTTTTAAGATCTCTGAGCATGCCTTGACATGAATGCATTCGTCCTTGAAGCATTCTGTAAAGTCCT
This sequence comes from Glebionis coronaria, assembly GCA_025667525.1. Taxonomy (NCBI): domain Eukaryota; kingdom Viridiplantae; phylum Streptophyta; class Magnoliopsida; order Asterales; family Asteraceae; genus Glebionis; species Glebionis coronaria. The sequence continues at coordinate 172,899,407 of CM046876.1, read as the reverse complement.
CCAAAGACTCGCCCTGCCGTTGCTTTACTCTTCCAAGTAACATCAGGTTCTTGGCGCACTTCTTTCTCTGCGTAAAGTTTCTTCTGAAAGCTTTTCAAAGATCTTCGAAATTGTTAATGCTTCGAAGTGGAAGCTTGTCGAACCAAGTCTATGCAATGCCAATTAATGTGAATTGAACATGTGGCACCACATGGGTTCCGACCAATGCTTAATGCCCGTCGTTGACTCGAAAACCTACATATGTCATATGGGTCGCCCGATAAGTTTTGACGTTGAATGGCATTGGACTTTTTTTGTCTTCTAACTAGTTTCAAATGCGGCTCGTGAACGCATCGACCTTCTCACGGTGTCATGGGATAGATAGGTCCTCATCGCTGCACCTGCGACATCGGCGACTGGACGTCCAATGTCCCGTGTCACTTTCAGATGTATCTTGTGAGGACGTGTCGTCCTTACTGCGACGTTTACGGCGGCGGGAATCCGATTTCGAGCTAGAAGAATCATAGTTGGGAGATTGTCCCCTCTATAGGACTCCACGCTCCCTTGATCCGTCTAAGTAATCGTGATCTTGTAGCTCGATTATCTGATCATAGGCGGTCCTCCATCCTTCTCTTGCGCGCAGAGGTACCGTGGCCTCGCCCGTCTTCCTGGCGTTGGTTTGGTGAGTCTCCGGGCTCAACGTCAAAGTTGAGACGGGCCTGCAGGTCTCTGCCAGAATTGTTCCTCATTCTTTGGGTAATCAGTGGGACGAGGGTTTCAAAGTTTTGAGTTATAATGTCCTCGAGGCATGCGGCCGGGCGCAGGGTGGATGCATCAGCCTCTAATGGCCCAAGTTCGGTGTCAGACTGTTGTCGTGCCCTTCGCTGGGAGGCTTGTTGTGGCTCAACTGATGTTGAGGCTCTTGTAGCCGATGTCGGTATTGGAGTAGTGAACGATGGGTTGGTCACCGGTGGTGGCCCATCTCCCGTGTTTGTTCCAAGCGCAGAGGTTATTACAAAGGGAAAATCAGTCACGCAAGGTGGTGACGTGATTCGTGTGTTCCGATTATTCGACCCACTGGTTGTCCCAGAGGGCGACTTAGTGGAGAAAACCGATGTCTCGTTCTTATGCGACTTCTTGCAAGTCGTGATTTGCTGGTTGGAAGATATGTTTCCCGTCTTAGTCATGTTTAGAGTTTAGTGTATGGTACAACAGATAACGCCAACTTGTTGATACAAAAGTTGGGTGGACCACGTCTGACCCGAGTTAGGTGTAATTCGGGTGTTTGGAACTCCGACTCCTGTACCGAGTGAACTTGTTGTAGGGATCCTGCACACTAAGGAATCATACCGTATGATTGACTCCACAATTAGACTCCAGCGTGAGAGTAAGTAATCGATTTGTGATAGTAATCAGTGAGGGTTTAAGATTGCAAATGAATCGTACCTTTGTGGAACCTCGGGAGTTCTTTATATACTTGGTGAAACCCTAGTTAGGCTTACCGAATCGTGCGGCCCAAAGAAGAGATAATTATCATACACATAAGATCTTTATCATCTAAATAAGGGTAGTGTATATCTTCTCAATTATAGTGAATTATAATCATAATTAGACTATAATTCTGTTTGACTCTGACTACGTGTGACCAAAGTGCGATCCACTTAAGACCGCGTGCGACAACCGTGTGTTTAGTCTCATAAAACACATCGCTGACGGTCTGTTAACCCATTCATGATGAATTAAATACAAATAAGATCGAAGACATTGTCCTACTAAAAATTATACACCATGACTTCAGATTTTTTGTGTAATTCGACACTTCACCTGTAAGTCGAGCTCGATTATTTTCATATTTCAATTTAAACTCGATCAAAACAAGTTGATTGTATGAATCAATCTTTAGTTGTTGGCGAGCCATATCCTCTTTTTCGCACTCGTACTTTGCCAGTTGCGACCTGCAATATTTTGGATTCTTTTTTTAATAATTTTATATCACTACCCGGAAAACACTTAGATTACGTGTTAAAAATATTCATTTCACTAAAAAGAATCTGTAAAAGAAACCAAAATCATCAAACAACCGTTGTCACAATGTCCACCAATTCCTTAATCCCACCACTCTTCCCAACCAATTCCAACAATGAGCATCTGTTTGCAGCAATAGACCTGGGCTCAAACTCATTCAAACTCCGCATCATAAAAACCAACCCAAACAGCAATCACCGTTTCATCACTCTCCACCGTCTCAAAGAGCCAGTTGTCCTCATCTCACGTGACCCCACCATTTCCACGTCAGCATCCTCACGCGCCCTCGCTTCCCTTTTAAACTTCAAACAAATAATCACTTCCCTCAATATCCCTAACCAAAACCTCCGTCTCGTTGCCACGTCAGCTGTCCGTGATGCCTCTAACCAGTTGGAGTTTGTCGAATTGGTTCGCGAAAAGCTCGGTTTCGATATCGAGGTTCTGTCTGGCTTTGATGAGGCTAGGTTGACTTATTTAGGTGTGTTGCAATTCTATCCGGCTTTTGATAGGACCGTCTTAACGATAGATATCGGTGGCGGTTCGACCGAATTCGTCGTTGGTTATAGAGGGATTGTGAAGCTAGGTGTGTCTTTGAAGCTTGGGCATGTCACATTGACTCAAAAGTTTGTTAAGGAGGTTGGGTCGATGAGAGAGTATATTAGAAATGTGGTTAAGGAATCGGGGTTGGTGGAGAAGGTTAAGGGCGAAACTGCTGAATTAGTGATTGGGTCGAGTGGTTCGATTAGGATGATTGAGAAGGCGAATTTTATGAAGTGGAATAATGGGTTGGTTAATGAGATTGGTTTGTTTGAAGGTTTTAGGAGGGAGTGGAAGTTTAGTAAGGAAGACTTGAGGGAGCTCGTTGACAAGATGTGTGACGACGGGGTGGATGGGACGGTGTTTAAGAAACGCTCTGCGTTTATTTTAGCTGCGGTGGTGTTGTTGGATGAGATATTTGAGTTGTTTGGGATTAAGGAGATGGAGGTTTCGGGGTTTTCATTGGGAGAAGGTGTGATTGCAGAGAAGTTGGCTGAGGTTTACGATGGATTTGATTTGAATGCAAATGCTAGGTGGAGGTCGGTTTTGAGGCTTGCGTCAAGGTTTTGTAATAAGGAGATGATGACTTCTGCGGCTTCTTGTGCTTCAATTGCGCAGGTATTGGTTTAAAATTTTTAGGATGAGACGTATAAGGCAGCAGGATTGATTGGTTTTGCAGGGGATTTTTACAGGTTTAAGAAAGTGGGGGGAGATTGATGAGCGAAATGAAGTTTTGTTGGATGATAAGGATCTTGAATATCTTGAAGCCGCTTGTTTGCTTCATAATATTGGGTTGATCAATGGGAAAAAGGGATACCATAAACGATCATATCATATTATCATGGTATGTGTTTCTTCATTTATTGTTTAGTTGGTGTTGTTAAATCAGTATTTCATCAGTGTCGATTTATACGTGTCTAGTTTGGGAAATACTACTACTTTGGTGTGTTATAGACTTATTATATCATACAACTTTTAAGATGGGAAGTTTCGTTGTTTGTTAAAAGATCAACATTTAGTAGTATTGTCATGTTAACAGAATGGGGAGCATCTCCATGGATACACTGCTGAAGAGGTCAAGGTACGTTGTGTGCATTCATGTTCCACTTCATATAAATTGATGTACAATGAACGTTTCATTTAAACTGGGACTTGGATACTTTTCAGATAATTGCGTTGCTTGCTTGGCATCATAGAAAGAAATTCCTAAAACTCAATCATGACTCTCTTAGTGAATTTACAGATGAGGTACTTTATGTTTATTTTAATGAATAGAATAATTCAAAATCAATGGAAATCTTAAGTTTGTAATATTTAATGAAAAAATATTGTTCTTTACAGATGAAGCATAAGTTGAGAGTTCTCTGCACAGTCATCCGTCTCTCTGCAGTCCTGAAAGGAGCTCAGTCTCTGAGTGTTCCAAATGTTGAGCTATCGCATTCTCAGGATGGCTTCAAGTTGGTAAATATTATTCTTATTTTGTGTAGGGTATTTTACCTTGAGAGCCTGAGCAGTAATAAACTGGGATTGCATGAATTCAAATGCTTTATCAATATCAAACTCTGTAGGTGGTCGGTGATGCTAGTAGCTCTCCATCAGCAAACGAAGTGCAGTGTATACCAGAAGCCATTAATGTGGAACTGAGAAAAGAATTGAACAACTTTGAAGAGGTAATATCTCAGTTGATTTTCATTAATGTTGAAGGCAATATGATTATGACACTATATTTCATTATCTCTCAGGTGTTTCAGCAAAAGTTGTCGGTTGTAGTACTGTCGAGTAGGAAGTCAAGCTTTTAGAGCTCGAGCTTGGCTCGATCAATCCAAACTTTTATGAAGCTCAAGCTCCAAAAATAGCTCCAAACATATATCAACCTCAATCTTTTGATAGCTCGGCTCGAACTCTTCTCAAGCTTTTCGAGCTTTAATATAAATATATTTTCATGATGAAATCATATAATCAACTAAAGGCTATTAACCTAATTATAATGGCATATTTGATAAATATAGTGTAAATAATAGTGAAGGACTCTTTAGCCGTGACTAAATTTACATTTTAGCTCTTTGTATTTTTTATAAACTTTTAACTTCGAATGTACCAGGCATTGTCACATAGATTATTGGAATATCAATATAAAGATTCTATGCAATACTATCCATCACTTATTAAAAGATACTATAATTTCTTGAAATATTGTGTATGTTTGAACACTAATTAATATTTTGGCTTATGTTTTATTATCATATTGGATTTTAGTATGATGAGTATTTATTATTTGGTTTTACTAATTTAATGAATCGAATTTGGTTTTTAAGGCCTGTTTGGTTTGTAACTGGGATTGAAACTAGATTTGGGTTTAGGGTTAGTTTAAAAGAAAATGAGGAGCGAGAAATTTTATTATTATTTTAAAATGTACAAAAGTTCTATGTCTGTCTTTTTTTTTTGCAAAGTCCTCATTGACTAATCCCCACCATCAAACAATTTTACATCTAACAGCCCAGATTAAAGAAAAATAAACAACCCCCTCTTTTTTCAACCGTGTATATTGAAAACACCACCCACCAACCATTACTGCCTCCCACCACCGTCGCCCACCACCGCCCCCACCACCACCCCCACCACCAACCAACACCACCACCACCACTAACAACTACCAGCAACAAACCACGACGAGATCCATATTATCCCGATCAAATCCGCACCAGAAAACCTTAATTTTTAAAGCTAAGTTTCATGTCGATGATTGTAAGTTGTTTTGATTATGCTTGTTTTTGTGTTTTTCTTTCATTTTGATTTTGGTTAGAAGATTTCATATCTACTCTAGGTAAAACACATGTTATTATTGTTGATGCACACCACATATTTGATGAAATGACACAATGATAATCAAATGTGCTTTAGCAAGTTTCAATTTATGAGTGAGCATTTTTATGGAAGTTGGGTCGATTTTTGTAGCTGATAAGCTGATTATAGAAGTGTGACTTATGATTACAGGTTATGACTCGCTATGACTCGTTGTGACTCATGTATGAGTCGTTGCGACTCATGTATGAGTCGATGTGACTCATGTATGAGTCGATGTGACTCATGTAAAAGCTTCATTTGTTTTCTATTATGACTCATTATGAGTCATTATCTATTATTGAGCAAAAGCTTCATTTGTTTTATGATCCAGGTTTGTTGCTGTGAATGTTGCAAAGGATGTAACTGATTTAGTAGCCAAGTTATGTGCATATCACCATACTACAAAAACTACCAAGGACGGGACTTCGAAGAGGATAAACAACAACCACCGTAGCAGTACAGTTGGTGAAAGCTCCAGCTTAAGCTCGTCGCACAGTGACATATGCCTTTACTTGCACGTCCTAAAATGTTTCCTACTAATGAGTTGTTTGCTTAGTCCCCCGGTTTATGCTCTCAAAGGTGGTGATTCTCTCTCTCAGATTTGTAGCATGCTGTTGGTTCAAGTTTAATCATGATGGGCTCACGTTGTAACAATTGGGGCGATGATAATGATTAATCTGTCTTGTGTTTATGTGTTGTCTATTTGAATATAGGTTTGGGACAATATCTTTGTTAAGGTGTTAAGTCTGTAACTAGTTTCCCTTTCCCAGTTTCTTTTTGTAGTTCTTTATTGTACCCTTTTGCATGTATATATAATGAAAAAGTGTTACCTTTTATATCCTACGTCTGTTTTCGCACAGACCCTTTTTATATGAGTCGGGAATTGTATGATATATGAGTGACTCATGTATGAGTCACAGTGACTCATACATGAGTCACACTGACTCATGTATGAGTCACACTGACTTATGATCTTAAGTAGTATGTTTTAAAAATCATAGTAGTATGTTTTTGGGTGTCTGAGAATCATAAGTGTCTTTGACTCATACTTGAGTCATGTGACTCATACACGAGTCAGGTGACTCATACATGAGTCATAATGGCAGAATATGTATTATAATGACTCAGAATATGTATTAACTGTAAAAAACACTTTTACGTATTAAGTGTAGAAATGACAAGAATCAAATGTACAAGTCTTTATAAACACTTGCAAAATTATATGACTCAAAATATGTTTTAACTGTTAAAAGCACTTTTACATATTTATAAAACTGTATTAAGTGTAGAAATGACAACAATCAAATGTACAAGTGTTTATAAACACTTGCAAATTTATATGACTCATGCATGAGTCAGGCGACTCATGCATGAGTCAGGTGACTCATGATATTCAATAATAGTATTCAAATCACATATTCAAGACATGTTTTCAACACTTCAATAAAAGAAATCATAAATTTAAATCAAATAGTCAACACATGTTTTCAACACTTCAATAAAAGAAAAATAGAAAATTAAATCAAATATTCAACACATGTTTTCAACACTTGAAGTAGTTGTTGTATTTGATTCTCCTACTTTTCTGCATCTTTACTCAACCAAAACAAGCACTCGTCTATGTGAAAGTTAGCCTCATTTGTTAGTCTCTAAATTGTTTTGTTCTTCTCTCCGTATCTGCTTGTGTTTCTTCTTAATGAAATCTGTATCAAATCCCTTCTCCAACGCCTTAAAATGTACTTCACTAGAATCTCTTCAAGATCACGGTTCTTCAAAACACAAAATATGTGGCGACAAAGAAAACCATAACGCATAAAATGCCTACACGTACACTCAACTGATCCATCTCCAGGATTACGGAGAACCTTGAACATAAACATGAAACAAGTTAATAAGTGAGCATAAATCATGTATGAGTCACACTGACTCATGCATTAGTCACACTAACTCATACATGAGTCATAGTGACTTATATATGAGTCACAGTGACTTATACATGAGTCACACTGACTCATGCATGAGTCACACACTGACTCATGCATGAGTCACACACTGACTCATGCATGAGTCACACTGACTCATACATGAGTCACGTGACTCATACATCAGTCACGTGACTCATGTATGAGTCATTCTCAGTTAAATGTTTCACTAACCTTGTAGGTTATTACTTTTTCTTCTTCTTGTACAATCATCTCTTTGCCTTCTTTTGTATACAGTTAAATGTTTCACAGCTTAGAACTTGCTAAATCACATGTGATTATCATTGTGTCATTTCATCAAACACATGGTGTGCATAAACAATCATAACATGTACTTTACCTATATTACAAACAACAACTATATGCATCTTCAATAACATTGGCATCAGCTTCATATATGTATGGAAAAGGTGGGTTGGAGTGGAGATTGCCGGAAAAAGGTGGGTTGGTGTGGATGACGCAGGAAGAAGGTTGGTTTGTTATGGTGGTCGCGGGAAGAAGGTGGGGTTGTTGTGGTGGTCGCCTGAAAAAGGTGGGAGATGAGGTTGTTGTGGTGGTCGGCGGTTGGGTGGAGGTGGTTGTGGTGGTCGCCGGTGGGAGTGAGGATCGGGTTCCATCCCGAGTTTGTTATGTTTTTTTTTATATAATAAAGGTAAGTTATAAAAAAGAGGGGTTTTAATCACAACCCTTAGATCATTTAGAGATAAAGGGTGGGAATTTATCAATGAAGACTTTGATTAATAAGGGTGTGTGGGGGATCTTCTCCCTATATTTTATAGATACGTTAAAGATTTTAAGTTTATTTGAATACCATATTTCTTTTGGATATGAGGGAATCATCCCACTATTCATCTTATTCTAATCAAATGGATAAGATTAAACACAAAATATATGTTCATCCTCTTTTTTCAAACATTAATATATTTTAAACCGTTAATCGTTATGCGAAAAAAACATACCGTTAAGAAGAGCAATTAATTATCTTTCTATATATATGCTATATGATACACTTTTGACAAAAAAAATTCTTTATTTTTTTCACGTTTTCGAAAATTATCATATATGATACCAATATCATATATGATATAACCTATCATATATGATAGAAACTCATATCATATATGATTTAACACTGTTATCTTATATGATGATACACTATTATCATATATGATATTTCACGTAAATTTTAACAAGAAGAAAAAAAACAAAAAAAAAAATTCTCTTCGAAAGTATATCATATTGCATATTGGTAGAAAGATAATTAAACGCTCGTCGCGATGATATAATTATTTTCGTTTAACACTTAACGGTTTAAAAAATATTTAAATTTTAATAAATAGGTAAAAAATAAAATATATTTAATCTTATCCATTAGATGAAAATAAGATGGATGATGGGATGAGTCCCCTCATATCTGAAGAAAAAAGTATAATATCCAAAATAACTCTTCTCTAAGTTAAAATATAAAGAAAAATCATCTTAACTTTGTGGCAGAGAAATTTTTTTCAATTTAAAATATGTGTTTTGTTCACTTAAGGGCACGTTTGGTATATAGAATTTCAGAGATTAGAAATGAAATAAAGAATTGAATTATTAGAATTGAAATCCAAAGAAATGGTTTATTGAATTCTTTTGTTTGATAACGTCGGAGATTTGAAATTTTAAAAATATAAATAAAATAATAATAAAAAAAATTAATAAATAACAATTAAAAGTTAATAATTAATAATAATAATAAAATAATAAAAATAATAAAAATAATAATAACTATTATAAATTTAAAAAAAAAAAAATAAAAAAAAATAATAAAAATAATAATAATATTAATATTAGTAAATAACAGTTAAAAGTTAATAATTAATAATAATAAAAAATAATTAAAAATAATAATAAATAATAATATTAATAAATAATAATAAAAATAAAAAATAATAATTAATAATAATTAATAAAAATAATAATAATAAAAATAATAATAAAAAATAATATTATTATTATTTTTATTATTATTTATAAATAATAATAATAATAATAATAATAATAATAATAATAATAATAATAATAATAATAATAATAATAATAATAATAATAATAAGTATTAATATACAACTAGGAAATGGTTTCCTTACCAAATATAACGGAAATGACTTCCACAAAATTTACAAAGAGTGAACTTCTTAAGAATTCAACTCATCATCCATTTTATTTTTCTATCAACCAAACAATGGAAATGAAATCATTTTCATTTTTTTCCTTCCAATTCTTTCTACCAAATACACCCTTGGTTGAAAACTCATCAAATCTCTAGGAAATGAATATTGGGGCTCACAGTAACGTGCGAGTCTAGTGAAGGTTTATCAAACAGGCAATTTTAGGGTCTGTTTGGTATGGGCCATTTGGCTTTGAAGAATGATTAAATAAAAAAGAAATAAGCGTTTGTTGTGATTTATGGGTTAAAAAATAGGGGCTCACACCTTTATAGAAGGGCCTTTACAAAAGTCACTAGCACCCCTTTTTTTTCCTGACATTCTCTTTATTTGTTTGATTTTTTCATTTTTTTCTTTGTAATAATGGATATTTGTTTTAATGTGTGAGCATCTTAGTCACATACTGATAAAATGTTTAGTTATTTTAGCTTATAACAAATAATTTCTTTACTTTTTAAAATAAATAAACTTTTAAATATTATTTTCTCTCTTCTATTAAATCAAAATCTAAACCTAAAATTTAAATCAAACATTACTTTTCATTTAATACTATCCAATCCTAAACCACCTACTTTATAAACCTACACTCAAAGTAAAACCCGATTTCAAACCAAACGGACCCTTATTCAGCTATGAGCCTAAGCCCACTCAGACTCGGACACCAAACGCACCCTCGCACCCTTAGTTATAGTTTTTGTTCATTTTACTTTATACATATATTTATTGATGAGTTTGGCTATAAAATAAATTACTTTTGTACACATCCATGCTTTTCAAGCAAAACTCAAGCATTTATCGAACTTTACTCAAGGATGGTTAAAGACTGACAAGCTATCAAGCTAAGCTCAGACATACAATTTTCTTTATCAAGCCAAGCTCAAGAGATATTAAGCTCAAGCTCGGCTTGACTCGATTGCACCCTTACTGTTAAGTCCGTAAGGATGACCTGAATCAGATTGTTTCGTCTAGTTGATTGGTTCTAGCTGGCCACCATACAAACTGTTTGTCCCTTTTAACACAATATAATTTATCAACTTTAAGTTATATCATGCATCATGGCAATAAATGATTTAGTTTACTAAAGATATGATAAATACGAGTAAGTAAAACAAAGACACCTAATAATACTTTTCAACGTATAAATTCTTATTAGAACTCAATTAAAGAAATTATGACACAGTTAGCTTTTAGATTAGCAAAGTGGTTGAATGACAATGTTTGGTGATTTCCTTTTACTTAAACTACAAACCTAGGTTATGAGTTTAAGTCCCACACTAATGATGATTAGCAGAGAGTGATTCTTTAAGTTTGAAGTTAGGAGTGAAATGCTCTAAGAAGTATTCAATAACTTTCTAATACAAGATATGAGTATTTCACTCTAATAGTCTGCTCCTTTTATAGGTAGCATATTAAGGTTTATAAAGGAACATTTTACACATGTTGATCATCTAATGAGTGGCTGAAATTCTATTAAATGAATCAAGTCCTATGTTCTCTATAAAGTGTCCCTAAATGGAAAATCAATTGTACTTATTAAAAACTTTACAAAGAATGTCTCCCTAATGAGATCTGCTTTATACCTTGACTGAAAGTAGATCTTTTCTCGCCTTGTAAACCTTTCAGATGTCTGAAGTTTGTCTCCAATATCTAAGAGTAGATCGAACTCGTTGAGTATGGTATTGTAACACCATACTCAACTGTAACTCTTTCTTCATGACTTATCTTCAGGTGCTAAATTGTCTCATCTGTTGAATTGAAGACTTCATGTCTTCAGAGTTTCTCTAAAAGAGTTATTGCTGAACTATGTTTTCAGCTAGACTTCCTTCAGTAGAACAACCTTGCTATTGAACATGCTTCAGTAGAAACATGCTTCTGATGAACACCTTACACTTAGGACATCTTATGTTCAAATCTAAGAGTTGTTTCAGGGTCAACAATTGGTGACCCAATAATTTCCCCTTATTTAGATATATAAATAGTACAAGTGTAAATCAGTAGTAAATAAGCATAACAACTTTGTAACACCCCAATTGAAGGTCAACGAAAGCGGTAAAAATCAGGGGCTGTTACGTTATAACACCAAAGTTAATGGTACAAGAGAATGACTCTAAATGATACGCTTTATAAAAAATAACTCTAATTGAAAACATCAAAGTTTACAATGGTCCCAGTTCAAAAGATAAATTAGCGAAATAATAAAGTTTTAAAGATGTCAACTAGATAATAGTTCAAAAGCATAAGTAATAAATATCCGAAGATAGCCATAAAATGCATGCGGACGCCAAGTACTTCATATAGCAGCCAAGCAATCACCATCAAATACCTGAGATAAATGCTAAAGGGTCAACATAAAATTGGTGAAAATATAGGTTTCAGTTCAAAATCATAGCAAGTTGGATCACAAAAGTTCAGTTCATGTACACATGCAACAAATGGGAGATATATTGCCAAGTGTAGGATAAATCGGGTGCTCACAGTATTTATGATAGCTAAGCTCATGACATCGAAACTATTGATCCAGTACGTACACCGCAATGCACATATAAATTACCCTAAGAGAGTATCTAGCAAAGATAACTCAAGTCACACAAATGATATACACTCGTCCGACGACAAAATATGCTCGATCGGAGGTTGTCAAGCCTCGATAGATCTATCCATAACATAAGAACTCACTCCAGCAAAGTAATTAACGATTCATGATAATAGAGACTATGGCTAACACAACTTAGGCTAATCATAAACAGTGCTCACTGAGGGTTCACATAAATCAGTTTTTGCGTCCACAAGCAAGTATAAGCATTTATCACACCCAAAGCATTAAACATATAAAGTAGTTAAAAGGGGTTATAGACACACCTCAAGTAAAGAATCAATCCGCACAAGTAAGATCAAGTACTAGTGGCAACCTAAATATAATATTATAGTTTAGGCGCGAACAAATAAATCACATAAGTCTATCACATACGTTGCTATCAATCATGTGCGTAGTTTCATAGATAAAACATGACTTGCCGAAATCATATAGTTAATATTAGTATCTTATACTTAGGCAAAAATATTTATTTTTTACTCGACGAAATTTTGACAGCCTTTCGGCGTAAATTTTAATTTACCCAAATTTAACTTCTCAAATACTCAATACTTTCTACGGTAAATTTGGAAACCTTTCGGCGTCATTTTGAAATCTAGCATTTTTAGTAGTGAAGGCCTACGAATTCTAAGGATTTGGTAAATGATGGATTAGATCTATGGATTTGGTGGAAGAGATGGGGAAGAAGGAGATTAGGTGTAGAGAGAGAAAGGAGAGGGAAGAAAAGTAGAGAGAGAAAGTGATTAGATTGATGAAAAGTGATGAAATGAATGAACTAACCAACCCCCTCCTAACATGCTAGGAGGGGTATATATATATATAGCCCACCCTACATGTGGGCTATATGGACTATACATTATAAAGTGGACCACGAGCCCATTACATAATTATCGTTGGAGCGACCGATCCTTCATAAATACGTAAAACGTATTTCCAACAATCTCCCCCTAAGGGAGGTCGCTCCAAGTTACAAAGTTCTAAATATTCTATGGCTCGTGATCTATGCTAATAATGATGTGACCGAGACTTTCTTTGGGAAAACACATTTCCAACAATCTCCCCCTAAGGGAGGTCACACCATTTTACAAAATCTTAAACCTAGCATCTATGCTTGAGTCTTCGATCTTGTTCTTGTGAATATGCTTGAAGTGATCTTTGACTTTAGTTCTTGAGCATGTTTCCTTGCCTTGACCTTGTGCCTTCATCACTTGTGAAATTTGCCTCTTTGTGACTTCATGTTCCACATACTTATACCTTTAAATTCTTGAAAGCTTCAGAGTTTGATACAGCGGAAGACTTGACCTTCAGACTTTCTTGAATTTGTTGAAGTACTAAGTGTATGTAGTATAAGCATGTGGTGACGACTTCTTCTGGATTGTACACCGCAATGCCACCTTCTTGTTACGCTGCATAAGACAGTTAGCAACAAACAATATACACGGATGAAATGGCCTTGAACTTTTCATTCTAATTCAGTAGCATTTTACCTCCGGTCGGTGAAGACCGTTGGACGATATTAAATATCGTACTTGTGGCAGGTAGTTTCAATTAAGAACCTCCTTGACAAGATTTCGCGGGTAAACCCGTTCTCTTTACTCGACCGTCCAAGGCTGACTGCGAACGTAAAGAGTGAATCATTTGGATAATATTATCCGCATGATTTGAAGCCGTCAATTCATGGTCCTGGAACAAGTGAAGTTCAATTAAGAACCGCACCATCGTTGCTTTCCAGTTGTCACTAGCTTGATTCATAAAAAATCTTGCAAGTTACCTACCAAGTGCTGTTTGATGTTAACACTAGAAGGATTTCCACTCGTCACTGTGATCAATAAAGAGTCACTCTGAATGTTCTGGCAAGATCATATGATAATGCGTAGAGGCCTGGAACGTGTTTAAATTCATTTAAGAATTAAACAGCTGTTGCTTTCCAGTTATCACAAGTTTGATTTATAAAGAATCGCACAAGTCACCTACCATGAGCTTTTTGATATTCGCTCAAGAAGGATTTCCATCTTCATTGTAAATACTTTCGTATTACTCGGATGTTCAGGCAAGATCATGAAGATTTTGCGTAGGACTCTTAAGAACTTTCTTACTTTTCACAGTGTGTGAAGAAGCAAGTAAATATGAAAGTGTGTCCTAATGAGATATTTGATGATCTCAAATGGCTCTAGACTCGATCGTGCATTTTGGATTTTTAGTGATCGGAGGCTGGAGAGGAGTGCCACCTTTTCAATACCAATTTATTCGGAGTGAATAAATCAATAGATAATGTGTTGTCTCCGTGTGATTAAAACAAATATCTTTTAAGAGATATCTGAGTTAGCTGGGATGGGTTGTGCCTTGCATCACTGGGTCCATGATGTCTATCTTCAATATCAAGAATCATTAATGATCTCAATAGCATATGAATTGACCCGGTTTCTGCCTAAGGTTGTAAGGAGGGCTTCTTTTTTTACACCCTTTATCTTTACAATTCTTTTTCATTCTTCAACCCCTTCAATGCTTACCAATACGTCATCACTAGCACCTTGTTGTGATTGTTCCAGTGCTAACTTAAGTACTTGGTCGGCATTCAGCTACGTTCACAATCTTTCTCCATCTTTCCTAAGGACTACTATTTCTAGCTATGGAATGTCCTTGGGAAGATTCCTCCGGTTCTAGAGAAATCATTGGACTTTAACCTATCCTACCATCCTTATGTCACCACAATCTTCACCGTCGTGAATAGAGATGTTTTGGGTAAGTGTATGTCACCATGAAATCCATTTTGAAGTGCAAATCCATTTTGCTCCCCCTTAACATATGCTACGATATCCGAAAACATTTTGCACATGTCGGGATGAGCTATCACGTTAAGTCAAACCATTTATGATTGATCATATCCCATATTAAATCACATTTTCTCCCCCATATTAAAAATATTAACCCAATCGATGTTTTTAATATCAATTGATTTAATAGCCTTTTAAGAAAATTTGGGAAGAAAAATGTAAATCCAATTATCTTCATGAATTACACAAGCTCCCCATCAAATTAATGAGGGTGTACTTGAAACGTAAATTAAATACCTTTTAAACACAAGTGTAAGGTATTTAACACGTGCAAAGATCAATATATGATAATGAATTCACAAAATTAGCAATGTGCGAGGTTGGACCTGAATAATGGAGAACAGCATATGAAAGAAGCACATGGTTCTTGTTCACGAATGTTGGTCACCTCGTCACGTCCCCGAGAAAATTAATTCCCGTTGTTGAGTCAAAGCTTTCCGGTGAAATGCTTGACTTGATTATGAAAAGCGGGTTGCTATCTGAAATAATAGCAAACCATATGGAGCATATTTTAAATCTTTTAAACTTCTGCTCGAACTTTATTTACAACCCCGTATCATTATTGAATGACATTTCTAGGTTCGTAAATATTATCGATTCCAGAAGACATGCTCGTTTTATCAAAACGTTTTTGAACACACAATTTTGAAAGATTTAGAAAAACCTTTTGAGAAATTCTCGAAAAATTGTGTTCAAAGTTTTGAAAAACAATTACTTGAGCTTAAGATGTTGAGTATCTTAAAAGCGAGCTCAAGTCCGAGAAGTTGTGAACTTCCCGTTGTTAAGGATAAGTTACCATCGGCGATAAACTTTCCTTTTATCTGAAGAACGAGTCCTAAGCTGACATTTACTTAGAAGTCGTGTTCATGAGCTTGAAAACTTTGACTGTTTTAACGGAAAGCTCATGACCGAGAAAGGTTAATTTCTCGTTATGAGGAAAAGTTCTCTTATTTAAAAGATACACTTTCCTTTCTGAGCTTAAAACTTCGAATGTTTTAAGACAAGCTCATGACCGAGAAAATTGAATTTCTCGTTATGAGGATAAGTTTATCATTAATGATAAACTTTCCTTTATTTGAAGTACGGGTCATCGTCTGACATTTAACGAAGAGCCTTATACACGAGCTTAAACCCTTTGAATGGTTTTAGGATAAGCTCGTGTCCAAGAAAACTTAATTTCTCGTTAAAAGGATAAGTTATCGGTGCGTAGATAAACTTCCCTGTCTCTGAAGTCCGGGTCATCGTCTGTCATTTAACGAGGAGCCATTGTGCATGAGCTTAAAAACTTGGAATGTTTTTTACATAAGCTCATGCCCGAGAAAATTTAATTTCTCGTTGTTAGGATAAGTTTACCATCGGCGATAAACTTTCCTTTCTTTGAAGAGCGAGTTATAGTCTGTGATGCGACTATAAGTCCTTGTGCATGAGCTTAAAAACGTGGAATGTTTTTAACATAAGCTCATGCCCGAGAAAAATAAATTTCTCGTTTTTAGGATAAGTCATCATCAGGATGAACTTTCCTGTCTTTTGAGATCGAGTTACAGTCTGTTATGTGACTGTAAGTCCTTGTGCACTGTAAGCTTAACTGGAAATCCCCTGAGACACTTGTTTCTTAGATATCAGCTTCTTTAGCAACCAAACTCTGAGAGTGTCCTTAATTGAATGGTATACAATGATTGGACCGCTTCGTTCTTTTGGAACATCCTCTTTGGTACCTGCATTCTCATTTGGAATTTGCATGCTTTGATATGGGTTAGCGATATCTATCTTAGAAGCAAGTGGGGGTTCACAGTTTTCTTTTCTTGTGCTAGAGGTGACCTGAGGAGATGATTCACTTGTCTTAGCTGGTAAACGTTTCCTTTTATAGAAAACCTTAAGTTCAGGCTTAAGTGATGTATCATCCTTTTCAATTTCCTCCCTAGTAGTCTTAGTAGAATCAGAGACTATCCTAGTTAAAGGGCACTCGTTTTCTACAAGGGTGAAAGTTCTACCAGTGGGGCGCCACATTTTACCAACGGGTTTGATTTTAGCCACCCACTGGGATTTAAGTCTAGCACGGGAGTTCACCTCATTAAGTAATTTTGTGATACAGGAATCATGATTGGCTTTAAAGACACATTTTCTACATGTTTTACAAGTAGCATATTTAATATCCGAGTAAGATCTAGAGTAGCAATAAAAGTTTCCATCGCAATGTAGAGAAAAAATTGGCAGCATGACGTCATGTCTAGGCCATTGCGACAGGTCAGCCACCCATCGCAATGTGACTCATCGGAATGAGTCCCATCGCAATGGGTATGGCCAACCCATCGGAATGTGTGAAAAACACCCTCCATCGCAATACATGCGATCGTACCAAGAAGATAAGTCCAAACGTGGTCCTTTTTTCCTGAAAATTCGGGACAGATTTCTGGGCAAATTTTCTGGCAAATCTTGGTTTTTCACCATCATGTTCATAAAAATTACCAGAAAAAAAATCCATACACATGCTGTTAAAAAACAGATAAGTACGCATTTCCAACTTTGACCGGTGAAGATATTAGATAGGGACCCAAATTGACCATGATATGATATTTTGACCAGTGATATAGATTTGGACCGAGAAACATGTGACAGTGAACAAGGTAATGAAACCGTGACTCATCAAGAGGATAATATCCAAAACGTGTGACTTGGACGATTGGACAAAACATTTGAGTCGTGACAAATTTTTTTTGACAAAATGGACAGAATTAATATAAACCGAGACACAAAAATAGATTAGACCACCAAAATCGAAAATGTAAACACGATCCAAGGATGGAACCGTGGCTCTGATGCCAAATGTAGAAATGCTAAATCGGATCCGGTGGTCTAATGTGGTGGTAAGTGGTGGTGGAAGCCATTGTTGGCTTAGAGAGAGAGAAAGAGAGGTTGAGAGTAAAATGTGTGTATTCCCAAATGAATAGAATAACAATCAACACCCCTCCTTGGAAGCTAAGGAGGGGTATATATAGTCACGCACTTTACAAAGAGCCTAGTCTAGTCTAAATGTGCGTGACTATGATAACTAACGGGAATTCTTAAATGTCGTCACATAAAGTGAGTTTCCAACAAGTAGCTTCCCAAATATCCTCTATTTACACAATCCATAATCAATCATACTCACTTTCCCGTAAAATACTCGTTTACAACGTCAAAATAGTTACAATAACCAAATATTTCCAACACGCGCTTTTATCCAGGGGCGGAGCCACCTTGTATGTAGTGGGGGGAAAAGCCCCTAACAAAGCTTCACCGGATTGTCTTGATTAGTAGGGAAAATGATAAACTAATTGCAAAAATCGATGGTGCCCTCAACCCATAATCTAAAGTGCCCCTTCTACACTTAAAGAAAATATTAACAATTGGATCTTGAAAGTGTTTTTCTAGAAGTTGTCGAGTGGCTGAGAAGGAATACGAAGGATGGGTTGGTCAGAAACTCAGAATGGAAAAAGGAAGATGAAGCCTTTGTGGTATCATTTAATATATTATCTATGTATTCATTATTTTAAATTTGTATTTCATTAATTAGTTTTGTTATTCTCAAAATAACTGTCAAGTTTACTTAGTGTTTCATTATTTTAGTAGCTCAAGAAGTTATAAATATGTGTTCTTGTTTTTGTTCAAAGCTAAGCTTGAAATTATAAGTTTAAATTACAAGTTACGTTTATAAAAAAATGAATAATGTTAACATTTCATTAACTCATTCGTAATGTATAAGTTTACAGGTCCAACCTACATAGAGGTCTAATTACTTTGATACAGATTTAATGGCTTATAGCTATGTTTATATTTAGTTAATTCATATTTGCATATAGTACATGTTTAATTTTATCTTATCTAAGACGATCTTAATATCTGCATTGTCAGTCGTTCATTTATATGTGTTAATTTTTTGTTGATGTAATTAAGTTACGTAGAAGGAGTATTACTTTACGTTTAGTTAAAACCGGCCCGACCCGTCACAAATATTAATTTTACAAAAAAAATTACCCGTCGTCAAATCATTATTATCGCTTGTTGCCCCCTTCGATCTGATTTGTTGGCTCCGCCACTGCTTTTACCCTTTTCAAAACATTTCCAATATTCATCTACATTATTTTAAACCCATTTTGACACTCAAAATAACCCGGTTTGATTCGAATACGTCATTTTTACCATATTTTAATTCTAGACAGCAAGCTATTTTTAGTGTTTCCACAAAAATCAAGTTTTTCGACAACAAAATACAAATGACTATATGTTGCTCATTTTAAATCTGTTTTTAGCTTATAATATACTGAAACGAAGGTATTAACTTATATTTTCATAATCTTGTACTAATCTAGTGTCAAAACAATTTTTATAAACCCTTGAACTCAATATAAAATTTGGACATAATATATAACTCTTGTAGAAATAGATTTTTGACCACATTTAAACACAACCACTTGTAGTAACACTACTAGTTTTCACCAAAAACTCATAAAAAAAAATAATATGACAAAATATGTTTGAGTTTATAAATCTATAAATATAACAACATATATTTTGGTAAAAACTGAAGTTATGTTTAAAAGTGCATAGATTTAGTAGATCCATCCATTAAATACATGGATCTAAAAGATAAACAAGTAGAAAATATTTTTCTTCATCTATTTTTCAAGAAAACACATGATAGGTGACATGCATGCATAGATCTACATATATTATGCATGGAAATAAACGAATCGAAATAGGTTCAAGAAATAACTGTTGGAATTTTTAATACTAGTTAAACCATTAACTACGAGTACGCAGCGGGATGGATCTAGTATGACATACATAATTAATCACATAAGAAAAACAATTTAAAACCAACCTTTAATTAATTTAATAAATCAATTATTGCGTCTTTATCTTGATCTTGAACTTTAACGGTTAAATTACCGCCTCTATCGTTTGCTCACACGACATGTCAAACAAACACACCACGATGCTAGTGGTAATTTCACTTCAAACAAACTTGTGTTATTAATCTTTTAACTAGAAACCCTAGATCCAAAATCCTAAGTGGGATTATGTAAGGATCAGTTTATAGATGTTACAAGATACTTGGAAAAATCACCTGAAACCCTAATTAGGGTTCAGAGTTGCAACGAACCACAAGGGGAAACAAAAGCAACCAAAAACTTGACACGAGGATCAATGGTTTAGTTAAAGGCTTAGAAACTTCACAAGGGAGTACCAAAAGGTAGTCGATCTTGCAAAGATTTACACTTTAGGTGATTTTAGGGTTTAAGGGAATTTGTTTGGTTTCTTTGGTTTGGCCGATTGGTTTAGTTGACCAAAGGAAGGGATAGGCGAATTTTATGAGCTTGGTGTGAGGGTGATACAAATGATTTTACTATGTTGAAAGTTCGTTTCTCGGCATCTTCTCGAATTGATCACGGCTCAAAGTGGAACTATCGTTCTTGGTTACTAAAAAGGGGTTGGTTTTCTACTCTACTAAAAAGGATTAAATGCGCAAAGAGATAAACTTAAACTAAAAGCAGTTAATAAAATAAGGCTTAAATTGAATTAAAATTAAACAATAAAACAGTAAAATACCCTTACTTGCAAAACCACTGATTCGGAATACTCAAAAGAAAAACTGATCCGGAATAATTGGCTTCGTCCAGAATAAATGGTTCATGTGGAAAACTTGCTCATCCGGAATAAATGTGAAAAAGCCTTGATCCGGAATATCCTTTATCCGGAATATCCTTGCTCATCCGGAATGTTCCTTGATCCGGAATAACAGCTTGACTCGGAATGATCTCTTTACCCGGAATAATCTTGCTTATTCGGAATATCCTTTGATCCGGAATAATTAAAACATAAGCTTCATTCGGAATAACTGCTGGTTCGGAATACACAACTCATTCGGAAAGTAGCTTCATTCGGAATACTTGAAAACTGCTCATCCGGAATGTTTATTCGGAATACTTAAACAAAAATGCTGATTCGGAAAAAACGATTCACCCGGAATATTGATTATTCCGGACGAACACACTGATTTGGAATAACTGAATGAAAATTGCTGGTTCGGAATATCTTGTTGATGCGTAATAAAAAGAACTAAATGCTCGTCCGGAATGTTAGCTTTATCCGGAATGATTAACCCAAATCCTTCATTCGGAATAAAGGTTGCTCATTCGGAATCTGGGATTGTTTTGAAGACAAAGAACAGGGAAACAACAACAACTCGATTTTTAACCAAAATCAATAAAGTTTTCACCAAAGATTAAACCAAACTAACCACTAATCATTTACTAATGATAAACATCAAATCAAATCAACAAAAACACAAAACCCACTTACTTTTGAAGATCAAACTTAACAAAATAAAAGTTAAGACTTTGAATCAATAAGAAAAGGAGGAACAAGATTAAATGAAAGATGATATTGAATGATTAAGGTTGAATAAACAAAAGTGAAGATTAAACCTTACAAGATTTGTGAAAACAAAGATGAAAAATCACCAACACCTTAATGGTGTTGGTTTCCTACGAAAATAAAGGAAGAAAAAAAATCTTGAAATGAAAAACTAGCTCTCAACAATGAAGGGGACTCCTATTTATAGGACTTGAACTTGGTTGGTGAGTGGGCTTTTCTCCTTTCTTTTTGTCTTCTCGTCTTTTCAGTAAAGTTGACGTTTTCGATTCTGATTCGGGATTTGTCGATGAATAAATTCAACTCGTCTTTTAATTTCTTCGTTTAATAGACTTGAGTTCTTCGACATATGTAAATCTCCCATCTTTGGTCATTTTCTTCGATAAATCTTCAAATAGGCCCATTGACTTCAAATCTTTTGCATCTCTTGGACTATAGACTTCGTCTTTTTCTTCGATAAAACCCGTGCAATCCCATGTTTTCTTCAATATTTATCCGGTTGGCTCTGAAAACACAACAAACACACAAACCACGCATAATTCCAAACAAATGACATTAAATACGCGTTTTGGTCTTGTTTTAGCAAGAAATAAGTGGTAAAAGGATGGGTGTTTTCACACCTATCAAATCCCCTACACTTAACCATTGCCATGCCCTCATGCAATGCTTAGTGATAAAGCAAATTTACACTTTTCTTATAATCAATCAACCTTGGCCTTATTAACAATAACCACTACTACTAAAGAGATATATAAAAGCTTGAATGAAACAAAAGGGATAGAAAACCATTTTCACTTGAAAAGAGCTATATGGAAATAACTCGCAAAGAGATCTGAGACTTACATTAGGGCTTTGGTGCTGCGAAGATTTATCACCCTCAAGTTTCACGTTCCCCAAACTAAGCTTAAAAACGAGATCATTGTTATTATAAGTTAGCAAAACAAACACTTACACACATGGCTTAATTATATGCTTAAACTCCCTTATTCCTAGGTGTATCTCTTATATTTTTTTTTGTCTTAGAATGATCATGAAGATGCATTTTTGGACTTATTTCGATAGTTTATTTAGGCTGAAAGCAAAGTAGGACGATTTGATTAATATTTAGCTAAAGGATAAAATCTCTTAAAACTGCTTCTCGGGACCTCAAAAAGTTCATATCTTGGCATAACTTGATTCACGATTTGAGACCTTTATCGGGCCGATATTTGGCATGTACTTCATACTTCATATCTTGAGAGACATTCTTGAGATAATGGTCTTCTCTTCGTTAATAGAGTTTCTTCACTTGGAGACTTTTGAGGGATACTCCAACTTTGTTGACCACGACTTCATCATTATTTCTTCAACCGTTAATTGGGATTTTGAGATACAACGATCCGCCTCCTTTTCGGACTTGGATCTATTTATCCTTATACCTTGTTAGGGTCTTTTCGGATAGACTTCTCCATGATCTTTATGGGAGTTGATTGCTTTTCGTCGTGCGTCTTGATCCTTCATATTGATTTTGGGAATAATGCTTTTCACATCACCTTGGATCTTTAGCAATAAAATGGAATCCTCATGCCTTGTTAGGGCCTTTTCGGACTCGCCAATCTTCGCGCCCCGCTTCATTAGTTATGCCTTGGCTATGAACTCTTATCATTACCGAGCAACTTTTAAACGATCTTGGGCTAGAAGCTAAGTTATTCAATAAAATCGTACGACCTTACTTATTGCATTTATTCATTTAAGGCGATGGGAGGAAAAGCTTATAATTACACCAAGTGTGCTTGTGCAAGAATACCGACTTATAATTGACTCTATCATTTCTCGTTCTCCACAATTTAAAATCTCAAGTAATGAGACTCGTAGATGCTTAGCCTAATAAACCAATTAAGGTCTACATGGTTAAGGATACTTGCTAGAATAAACTTGGATAAGTCTATTCGGGTTGAGTCAAAATAATCGCAACGGGCCTAATATGTCAAAGGCTTCTAAACTAGCTACACCACTTTATTAATATTTTTGACTTTATTATGGGATATATACATATGAAAGCAACGATAAAAATTTAAAAATTTACGACTATATGGCCAAAGTTAATTAAAAATTTGAAAAATGCTGAAAAAGATGATTTTTCGGTTAAATGAAGGCATTTCAATGGAAAAGTCCACTTAAAACTTCGATAGAAGTCTCCCCTACACTTAATATAAACATTGTCCTCAATGTTTAAGCATGTGGGAGAAGTCTCCCCTACACTTATGACATTGTGCACGTTGGTTAAATCAAGCTAAGGAAGAGACGACTAAAGTGATCAATTTCAAATGTGAGTATGAAGAAAACTGAATCACGATAGTTGAGAGATAGAACCAGATTTCAGATAACACGGGAGCACGGTTCTTCAAAGATTCCAAAAGTGCACTTATCCCTGTAATCACATCACCACACAAACACAAACAACCTATATAGGTACCCCTACACTTAGGAGGTAAAACGGAAAAGGATAGATACTCGGGTTGCCTCCCGAGGAGCGCTTGTTTTTGTTAACCGAGTCACGAGCCTGACTCGGTCCCGAACTAATTCAAAGGAAAGGTGGAGAAGGATGGAATCATCTCATGAGAGATGTCCTCTCCAAAGTACAACTTCACTCGTTGTCCATTCACCTTAAAATTAGGTCCATTAGGTTGAGCGAGCTCGAGAGTACCATATGGAAAAATGTGAGCAATGGTGAATGGGCCGGACCAACGAGATTTTAGCTTGTCCGAAAAGATTTTCAACCGAGAGTTGAAGAGTAAAAATTTGTCTCCAACTAGGAACTCTCGGTTTTTAATCTTGGAATCATGAATGAGCTTAGTTCTTTCCTTATAGATCAAGGAATTTTCATAAGCTTCATTCCGGAGTTCATTAAGCTCATTGAGTTGGATTTTACGTAGGTCACCGGCTTTGTTGATGTCGAAGTTAGCCCACTTCAAGGCCCAGTAAGCCTTGTGCTCCAACTCAATGGGGAGGTGGCATGCTTTCCCGTACACGAGATGATATGGTGTACAACCAATCGGAGTCTTGTATGCGGTACGAAAAGCCCACAGAGCATCATCAAGTTTATCGGCCCATGAGGCACGATGCTCTCCCACGGTTTGTTCAAGAATTCGCTTTAACCCTCGGTTAGATATTTCAGCCCGCCCATTAGTTTGTGGGTGGTATGCAGTGGAAAGACGATGATTTACACCATACTTAGCCATGACTCTTGCGAATTGATCATTGCAAAAATGAGTCCCACGATCACTAATAATGGCACGAGGCACACCGAATCTAATGAATAGCTACTTCAAAAAGTTACAAACCACCCTTGCATCGTTAGTGGCTAAAGCTTTCGCTTCAACCCATTTAGAAACGTAGTCAACGACACCAAGGATGTATTTGTTTCCTTTAGATAAAGGGAATGGCCCCATAAAGTCGATGCCCCATACATCAAAGATTTCACATTCTTGTATGAAATTTTAAGGCATCTCATCTTTATGTGTGATCATGCCTTGTCGTTGGCAAGCATCACAATTTTTCACCATTTCGTGAGCGTCACGATAAATGGAGGGCCAATAAAATCCCGAGTCAAACACTTTCTTTGCAGTGAAGTTGGGACCAAAGTGACCACCGGTGGGTCCTTTGTGGCAAGCTTCGAGAATGTCTAAAGCTGTCGGTCCATCAACACATCGGCGAATAATCAAATCAGCGCATTGTTTGAAGAGATACGGGTCATCCCAAAAGTAAGTCTTAATATCTTTAAAGAACTTTTTCTTTTGTTGGGATGTTAACCCGTCAATGAGAATTCCACCCGCCAAGTAGTTTGCAATGTCCGCAAACCACGGGGTTTCATCAAAATTCGAGTAGATAGACATTAAGGTCTCAAGGGGAAAAGAGTCATTGATCACTTTGTTCGGATGATCCCCTTGATAAGGATCCTCAAGTCTACTGAGATGATCCGCGGCTAGGTTTTCAGCTCCCTTCTTATCACGAATTTCGATTTTAAATTCTTGAAGTAGCAAAACCCAGCGAAGAAGTATTGGTTTAGAATCTTGTTTATTTAACAAGTACTTCAACGCGGAATGGTCCGTGTACACGATGGTAGTGGAAAGGACAAGATAAGGGCGAAATTTTTCCAAAAAGCATAGACAACAGCTAAAAGCTCTTTTTCGGTTGTCGTGTAATGCAATTGAGCCCCTGTCATTGTCTTGCTAGCATAATGGATTGGTTGGAAGTGTTTGTTCACTCTTTGGCCCAAAACCGCTCCAATAGCAAAGTCGCTAGCATCGCACATCAATTTGAAAGGTAGCTCCCAATTAAGGGTAACCAAGACCGGTGCCTTAGTTAGCTTATCCTTAAGAAGGTTGAAGGCTTCAATACACTCTTTGGAAAAGATAAAAGGAGTATCTTTTTCCAAGAGGTGGGTCATCGGGCGAGCGATTTTAGAAAAGTCTTTTATGAATCGACGGTAGAAGCCCGCATGACCAAGGAAACTTCTCACACCCTTCACGGTTGAAGGTGGAGGTAATTTGGCTATGACATCCACTTTAGCACGGTCCACTTCAAGACTGGCTTTTGAGATTTTATGTCCTAGCACGATGCCCTCTTTTACCATGAAATGGCATTTTTCCCAATTTAGAACAAGGCGAGTGTCTTCACACCGCTTAAGCATACGTTCTAAATTGGCAAGGCAAGCAGAGAAAGAATCACCATAAACCGAGAAATCATCCATGAAGACTTCCATAGTTTCTTCAACCATGTCATGGAAGATAGCCATCATACACCTTTGGAACGTCCCAGGAGCATTGCATAAACCGAAAGGCATTCTTTTGTAAGCAAATGTTCCGTAGGGACAAGTGAATGTGGTTTTCTCTTGGTCTTTAGGATCGATGGGAATTTGAAAATACCCGGAGAAACCGTCTAAGAAGCAATAGTAATCATTACCCGCTAGACGCTCGAGCATTTGATCCATGAAAGGAAGAGGAAAGTGATATTTTCTCGTGGCATCATTTAGTTTGCGATAGTCAATACAAACTCTCCACCCAGTAACGAGACGAGTAGGAATCAACTCGTTGTGTTCATTGGGAACAACGGTTATTCCGCCTTTCTTTGGCACACAATGGACGGGACTTACCCATGGCGAATCCAAAATAGGGTAAATCATGCCGGCATCTAGAAGTTTGATAACCTCTTGTTTGATGACGTCATGAATTCGAGGATTAACCCTTCTTTGGCTTTGGATTGCGGGTTTAAAGTCATCTTCCATGAGAACTTTGTGAGTACAAAAGTTTGGATCAATTCCGCGGATATCGAAAATTTTCCAAGCAATTGCCTTCTTATGATCTTTAAGCACGACGATAAGGCGATATTTTTCTTCTTCTTTCAAGTCCTTAGCGATGATGACGGGTGACTTCTTCTTGTCTTCAAGGAACACATACTCGAGATGGGACGGTAATTCCTTAAGCTCTAAATCCGGAGGATTTTCGATGGAAGGCGTAGTCAAATTCGGTTCATAGATAGAGATGTCCTTAGGAGATGATGGAGAAATATGGTCCTCATTGAGAAGTTTCTCAATGGTACGAATGTCTTCATCCCAATTGGAGGGAGAATCGTCATATTGCAAGTCCACATCTCCCAAAGTAGCTTCAAATTCTGTCAAAAGGAAATCACTTTCTCCAAATGGAGTTAGTGATGGAGCAAGAGAGGCAACGGTCTCAACATTGGGAAGAGAGGTAATGTAACACCCCAAAATGTGATATGCGGAAGCGGTGAAGCTCGGGGACTGTTACGTCATTGTATCATAGTTCAAGGTACAAGAGAACGACTCTAAATGAGACGTTTTATAAAAATACCTCGTTGAATTTAAATGAAAAGCATCACAATACAAAAGGTCTCAGTTTCAAAAGATAGTGCAGCGGAATGTAAAAGTTTTAAACATCAACGAGATAATAGTTCAAAAGCATAAGTAAACAAATGTCCGAAGATAGCCAAGAAATGCATGCGGACTCCAAGTACTTCACACAGCAGGTACAACACATCATCAATTACCTGAGATAAATGCTAAATTGGGTCAACATAAAGTTGGTGAGAATATAGGTTTCAAGTAAAAGTTCATAGTAATTCAATTTCAGATTTCATTTCATGTACACGTGCAACTATAGGAGATATAGTGCCAAGTGTAGGATAAATTGGGTGTTCACAATATTTATGATAGCTAAGCTCGTGACATCGAAACTAGTGATCCAGTGCATACAATAGATTGCATACATAAATTTTGCCCCAATGGAGTACCTAGCCAAGATAACTCCGTTCATACAAATGGCACACACTCGTCCGGCGTCAGAATGCCCGAGTGGAGGTTGTCAACCCTCAATAGATCTATCCGTAACATAAGAGCTTACTCCAGCAGAGTAACTAACGATTCACGATAGTGGGGACTATGGCTAAAGCAACTTAAGCTATCTCATAAATAGTGTTCACAAAGCGTTCACAGAAAATCAAGTTTTACTTGCGTCCAGAAGCAAGCATCAAAGCATTTATCACATCCCAAAACATTAAACATATAAAAACAGTTTAATAGGGATCTATAAACTCACCTCAAGCAACGATTCAAACCGCACAAGTAAGATCAAATAGTAGCTAGCAACTCTAGCAACAACCTAAATATAATACTATAGTTTAGGCGCTAGCAAATAAGTCAAAATAGTTCGTCACGTACGTTACTCATCAATCTAGTATATATTTTGTTGTTAAAATCGTGACTTGTAAATGTTATATCGTTATAAACATCATAGTATATATATACTTAGGCAAAAATATTTATTTTTGACTCGACGAAATTTCGACAGCCTTTCGGCGTAAATTTTAATTTACCAAAATTTATCTTAACAAATTTTCCTACACGATTTCTAACGAAAATTCGGCAGCCTTTCGGCGTCACGTAAAAATTTGCCATTTTTAGTAAGTACTCAAATCTCGTCCTAAAACCCCTATTTTCAACAATTTCTCAATCGCCAATATTTCAACAAGTCATTTTCCGCAATAGTATCAATTTCCACTTCCAACGTTCAAACTTTTAACGTTACAACAAGTATTCACATTTCGCGCTAATACGCTTTTACAAAACAAGTCCAACATTTATACATACCATTTAGTAACCATTTCGACACTTAAAACAACTCCGTTTAACTCGAAAATGTCGTTTCGACCACTTTAAAAATCTGGACAGCAACCACTTATAGTGTTTTTCACCAAAAATTAAGTTTTCCGACAACGAAATTTAAACGACCACATCTTACTCATTTTAGCTCCGTTGTTAGCCCATAATATATCGAAACGAAGGTATTAACTTATATTTTCATAATATCGTAGTAAACTAGTGTCAAAACAATTTTTACGACCCTCTACGCCTCTTATAAAAATCGGACAGATTGTATGTTTTTCGTAAAAACTCGTTTTCGACCATTTTCAAGCGTAACCACTAGTAGTAACACTACTAGTTCCCTCCAATTATTCATAAACACCAACAAAATCAACGATTTTTCTTCAAGTTCACAAATCCAAAATATACATACTTATATTTTTCACAAGTCTTTCAATTAAACCATTTTCATGTATGGATCTAATAGATCCACACATAATTTCCATAAATCTTAAAATATTTCATGACCAAAATAGTTTTTATCATTTTATTTCAAGAAAGTACTTGATGAGTAACATGCATGCATAGATCTACAAAGATTATGCATGGAAAATGAAAAGATAAAAAAGGTTTAAGAAGTAACCTTGAGTAACGATTCTACGTAATCACAACGACCCGATCTACGCTCTAACCCACTAATAATCAACAAGAACTCTACTCTATAACTTCAACCAAAAAACTACTCAAATCAATAAACCAAGAAAGACCATTCTTCTTTATGCTTGTACAAACTCTAGTGTGATTTTGTTTTGTGTTAATTCTTGTTAAAATGAAGCTTTTAGAAACCAACAATGGTGGAAAATGTTTGTGTTTGTGTGCCGTGTGTTTTGAGAGAAAGAGAGATATGTGTGTCTTTTTTTTGAAGTGAAAGTGAAGTGAATAATGAATTATTTGAGGTGGTTTTGGTTAGTAAGTTAAAATGTAAGATGTGTAAGTAAGTGTAAGCTTAATATGGTAAAGAGTGGAGTGTTGGTGCAGTATGCACATGGGATGACATATGGCCGGTTATGGGGTCCCATATGGGGGTAAATTTTTCAAAATTTTTACTATGGTAACTAGTTAAAAGGTTTCAGGTAAAAAGGTTAGTTAGTTTTAGGTAAATATCAAAAAGTATATAGTTAAGTTTAAAATTACGTAAAACTTAAAAATTTGACGAAATATATTAAATTTACGATTTTTCGACGAAAACTGACATTTTATGATTGGCAAAGTATTTTATGCACGCTAACGACGGTTAAACGTAAAAACGACGTAAAATACGAAAACGCGATACGTTAATTAAATATTCACAGTAAATACGATTTATTACTATAAATAGCAAAAATATTAAAATACAGGCATATATAAACATATACAAAAATATTTAAATACGCTGCTCATGAAAATACGATCACGCTGTTAAAAACTAAACAGTTAAGCACATATTTCATAGATAACGAATAATCTCATGGATTATCGTCAATTCATTGACCGTCTCAACACTTTGGTCAGGTTCACAGAAAATGTTTAGAATAATGACTGAGCACAGTGTCAGGCCATTACTCGTCAGCAAACAGTTTTTCAGAAAACGCGGGATAACCTCCCGGTTCCAACACAGTTAAATCACATAGTTGACTAAATAAAAAGTCAAAGGGTAAAATAGTCATTTTACAAAGTAGGAAAATTACCAGGTGTTACATCATCCCCTTGATAGAGAAGCTTTGTCCTCAAAGCTTAGGAGTGTCACGGTTTCTAGAGTTGTCAAAGAGTTGCGGATATTTCTTGCGAAGTTGATCCTCACGCTCCCAAGTGAATTCAGGTCCACGTTTAGAATTCCACCTCACCTTGATGATAGGAATACGACTCTGTTTCAATCGTTTGACCTCACGGTCCATGATTTCAACAGGTTCTTCGACAAATTGCATCTTGTCGTCAATTCGGAGTTCCTCTAATGGTATAACGAGTGTCTCATCAGAAAGGCACTTCTTCAAGTTCGACACATGAAAAGTGCTATGCACGCGGCTCAACGCTTGCGGTAATTCGAGACGATAGGCTACGGTTCCAACCTTTGCCAGAATTTTGAAAGGTCCAATATAACGGGGGTTCAGCTTCCTCGCTTGCCAAAACGTACCACACCTTTCCAAGGCGATACTTTTAGCATCACTCTGTCTCCCACTTGAAATTCGAGAGGCTTACATCGAACGTCGGCGTAACTCTTTTGACGATCACGGGCTGCTTGAATTCGGCTCTTGATTTGAACAATCTTCTCAGTCGTTTCACGGATGAGTTCAGGGCCAGTGAGTTGACTATCCCCAACCTCACTCCAACACACAGGCGAGCGACATTTACGACCATACAACGCTTCAAACGGTGCAGCCTTAATACTGGTATGATAACTATTGTTGTATGAGAATTCTACTAGAGGCAAATGTCTGTCCCATTGCTTTCCAAAGTCAAGCACACAAGCACGCAACATGTCCTCCAGCGTTTGAATAGTTCTCTCACTCTGTCCGTCAGTCTGCGGATGATAAGCAGTACTCATGTCCAATTGCGTACCCAACGCTTTCTGAAGTGATTTCCAGAATTCTGAAGTAAATCTACCATCTCTATCAGAAATTATCGAGATCGGTATCCCATGTTTTGCGACTACTTCCTTCAGATAAAGTCTCGTAAGCTTATCCATCGAATCATCTTCCTTCATAGCCAAGATGTGTGCAGATTTCGTAAGTCGATCCACAATTACCCAAATTGTGTCATATCCGTTGGTCGTTTTAGGCAGCTTAGTTATGAAATCCATGGTTATATTTTCCTATTTCCACATAGGAATTATAGGTTGAACCAACAATCCAGATGGTTTTTGGTGTTCTGTTTTCACCCTAGCGCAAGTCAGACACTTCCGTACATACGTAGCAATTTCAGCTTTCATATTTGGCCACCAATATAGCTTCTTCATATCCTGATACATTTTGTCAGATCCTGGGTGAATCGAATACTTAGATTTATGCGACTCGTGCATAATCACGTCCCTTAGTCCTCCAAACCGTGGTAACCAACTTCTACCATTCAGACATAGCGTTCCATTAGTGGTAGTCTCCAATTTCTTAGTAACCATTCCTCCTAGTTTCTCGGCTTCAACATGTTCAGGCTTAAGGGCTTTGGTTTGTGCTTCACGAATTTGCACAGGTAAGTTCGGATTGATAACCATAGCTAACGATCTAACTCTACGTGTCATCAGTTGTTCCTTTCTACTTAGCGCATCTGCCACTACATTGGCCTTCCCAGGGTGGTAGCGGATTTCACAGTCATAATCGCTGAGCAACTCGATCCATCGACGTTGTCTCATGTTCAGTTCCTTCTGGTCAAGAATATGTTGTAAACTCTTGTGATCGGTATAGACGACACACTTGGTTCCATACAAGTAGTGTCTCCACAATTTCAAGGCAAATACTACCGCTCCTAGCTCCAAGTCGTGCGTAGTGTAATTTTTCTCATGCGTTTTCAATTGTCGTGACGCGTAGGAGATAACTTTCTTCCTCTGCATCAACACAGCTCCCAATCCTTTTGCTGATGCATCACAGTAGACCACAAAGTCTTCCGATCCTTCTGGTAACGATAAGATAGGCGCACTACACAACATTTGTTTCAACTTCTGGAATGCTAATTCCTCCTTATCTCCCCATTCGTATTTCACCTTCTTTTGAGTCAACTTCGTCAATGGTTTCGCGATCTTCGAGAATCCCTCGATGAACCTTCGGTAGTATCCGGCGAGTCCTAAGAATTGGCGAATTTCAGTCGGTGTCGTAGGAGCAGTCCACTCCCTAATCGATTCGATCTTGGCAGGATCAACATGAATCCCCTTGCTATCTATAACGTGTCCTAGAAATTGTACTCTTGGCAACCAAAAATCACACTTCGAGAACTTAGCGTACAATTCCTCCTTCTTAAGTAATTCCAATATTATCTTAAGATGTTCCTCATGTTCTTTCTCATTCCTTGAGTAAATCAGTATGTCATCGATGAACACAATGACAAACTTGTCCAAATACGGTTTTCACACCCGGTTCATGAGGTCCATAAACACAGCAGGTGCGTTTGTCAAACCAAACGGCATCACTTGGAACTCATAGTGTCCATACCTAGTCCTAAAAGCAGTCTTTGCAACATCTTCCTCACGGACTCTCAATTGGTGATAACCAGACCTAAGGTCAATCTTCGAGTAAACGCTCGATCCTTGCAACTGATCAAACAGATCATCGATCCTAGGTAACGGGTATCGGTTCTTGATGGTAAGTTTGTTCAACTGACGATAGTCGATACACATCCGAAAACTCCCATCCTTCTTCTTTACAAATAAGACTGGAGCTCCCCAGGGTGAAGAACTCGGTCTTATGAATCCTTTATCAGTCAACTCTTGTAGTTGCGTTGCTAGTTCTTGCAATTCCGACGGTGCTAAACGGTAAGGCACTCGAGCAACAGGTGCAGCTCCCGGTATTAAATCGATCTGGAATTCAACTTGTCTAGCCGGTGGTAATCCAGGCAAATCTTCAGGAAAGACTTCCGGAAAATCCCATACGATAGGTACATCTTCCAACCGTTTTTGTTCCGTCTGCTTTTTAGTAACACGGGCTAAAAATACGTGGCAACCTTCCGACAACAACTTCTGAGCCTTGACACGCGAGATAATGTTCAGTCGTGACTTCCCTTTTCCGTTACTTGTATCCCCTTGTACCTCCAAAACTTCATCACCAAATGGTAAACGAACGATCTTCTCGTCGCATACAATCGTAGCACGATATCTCGACAACCAATCCATTCCGACAATCACGTCAAAACTCCCTAACTCAACAGGCATAAGGTCTATTACGAAAGGATGACCTAGAAGATTAAAAGTGCATCCACGAAGTATAGTGTCGGCTTCTATCAACTTCCCATTTGCTAACTCAATAGTGTACTTAGTGTCTAAGGGCGAAGGGGTCACATCAAGTAAAACACTAAAAGCAGTCGACACAAAACTCCTATCAGCTCCGGTATCAAATAAAATAGAAGCATAACGACCATTGAGAAGAAACGTACCCGTCACGACGTCGGGGTTTTGTTGCGCTTCTCCTCCTCCCTATCACATAGACCCTTCCACGAACTTCCCCAGCTTAGCAACCTTTCCTTGGTCCTTGTTCTTTTTCTTTGGGCACTCATTGTTGTAGTGTCCCTTCTGCTGACATTCAAAGCAAGTGACGTTGGCTTTCGTGTTGGGTGGTGACTTACAATCTCTAGCAATGTGTCCAGTTTTCTTGCAGTTGTGACATTGTACATTGCATTGTCCATTATGGTGACGCTTGCATCGATTGCACAAAGGTAACGTCCCATTGTATACTCTTTTTCCCCAGTTCCAGCAGTGTACGCTTTCACGGTGTCTTGCCTCTTATTAGGTTAGTTCCCATGGTTGTTCCTTTGGTTATTCCCCCATTTTCTCTTGTTGTCCGCGGCATTCCCTAACATTTGCCTCGAACAACTTGGTCCATCAGACTGTGAGCCATCCTTATAGCATCACTAACTTTTGTCGATCCAGACGATGTCACATTCCCTTGAACTCTACCCAGTAAACCCCAAATATAGCGCTCAACCTTCTTCTATTCATCCGGAACCATTCTAGGACATAGCAAACACAATTCTTGGAACCTCCTTGTGTACGTCCCAATGTCATTGTTCTTCACAGTCAAGTTCCACAGTTCAATTTCCATTTTCTGAATCTCATTACGAGGACAATACTCCTTAGTCAACAACTTCTTAAGTTCCTCCCCAACTCATTCCATATGCCTCCTCGGCTCCAGCCGTCTGCACATAGATGTTCCACCATGTCAACGCTCTAGCAGCTAAAGTACAAGTAGAATAAGTCACTTGGTTTTCAACAGCACATCCACTGACACGGAACACAGCTTCCATCTTTTCAACCCAACGAGGTAATCTGACAGCTCCTTCAGTACCATTAAAAGTCAAAGGGTCACAGCTCCTAAAGTCCTTGTAAGTACACGGCTTACGCGGTCGATTGTCAACATTGTTCGGTGGTGCTTCGTTCACGTTGTTGTTAGCTTGAACGTTTGCCAGTGCAGCAGTCACTCATTGCGTAATCAGTGCTTCCAATTGTGCGTCAGTCATTCCGTTACGTGTGTTCACCATTGTTTCTATGCGTTAAGACAACAATGCAATCAAGGTTCAAGCACGAATATACACGTTATATATTTCTTATGCTAAAATAGAATGCAGAATTTAACAGTACAACAACATAAAAAGGATAGTCACTAGTCAAGGTCATAAAGTTAAATTCCCATTCATAATCAAAATATCGAGTACATAGTCATAAAATAAGAGTTTCGATTAAATACCAAAGATCAAAACAAAACAAAAAATAACACCGAAAATGGTGATTGGATTAGAATCAGACTATAGATGTAATCGAAATGATATGTGATAGTATGCGATGACATATCCTACAACAACCAAAATGCGTATTAAAGCAGTTGTGGGGTATGCATGAAATAATCATGTATAGAAATTAAAGTATGCAAATCAGCGAAATGTATATGTATAAAATACATATTACGTATTACATAATATATATTACTTATTACTTATAGTGTTATCCTATGTAATACATTACGTAGTACACATATATATACAGAGTAACAAGTAGCCACATCGGTTATAGTCTAGGCCTAAGATGCAAACCTAGTTCTCTATAACAAAGGCTCTGATACCAATTCTGTAACACCCCAAAATGTGATATGCGGAAGCGGTGAAGCTCGGGGGCTGTTTCGTCATTGTATCATAGTTCAAGGTATAAGAGAAAGACTCTAAATGAGACGTTTTATAAAAATACCTCGTTGAATTTAAATTAAAAGCATCACAGTACAAAAGGTCTCAGTTTCAAAAGATAGTGCAGCGGAATGTAAAAGTTTTAAACATCAACGAGATAATAGTTCAAAAGCATAAGTAAACAAATGTCCGAAGATAGCCAAGAAATGCATGCGGACTCCAAGTACTTCACACAGCAGGTACAACACATCATCAATTACTTGAGATAAATGCTAAATTGGGTCAACATAAAGTTGGTGAGAATATAGGTTTCAAGTAAAAGTTCATAGTAATTCAATTTCAGATTTCATTTCATGTACACGTGCAACTATAGGAGATATAGTGCCAAGTGTAGGATAAATTGGGTGTTCACAATAATTATGATAGCTAAGCTCGTGACAACGAAACTAGTGATCCAGTGCATACAATAGATTGCATACATAAATTTTGCCCCAATGGAGTACCTAGCCAAGATAACTCCGTTCATACAAATGGTAAACACTCGTCCGGCGTCAGAATGCCCGAGTGGAGGTTGTCAACCCTCAATAGATCTATCCGTAACATAAGAGCTTACTCCAGCAGAGTAACTAACGATTCACGATAGTGGGGACTATGGCTAAAGCAACTTAAGCTATCTCATAAATAGTGTTCACAAAGCGTTCACAAAAATCAAGTTTTACTTGCGTCCAGAAGCAAGCATCAAATCATTTATCACATCCCAAAACATTAAACATATAAAAACAGTTTAATAGGGATCTATAAACTCACCTCAAGCAACGATTCAAACCGCACAAGTAAGATCAAATAGTAGCGAGCAACTCTAGCAACAACCTAAATATAATACTATAGTTTAGGCGCTAGCAAATAAGTCAAAATAGTTCGTCACGTACGTTACTCATCAATCAAGTATATATTTTGTTGTTAAAATTGTGACTTGTAAATGTTATATCGTTATAAACATTATAGTATATATATACATAGGCAAAAATATTTATTTTTGACTCGACGAAATTTCGACAGCCTTTCGGCGTAAATTTTAATTTACCAAAATTTATCTTAACAAATTTTCCTACACGATTTCTTACGAAAATTCGGCAGCCTTTCGGCGTCACGTAAAAATTTGCCATTTTTAGTAAGTACTCAAATCTCATCCTAAAGCCCCTATTTTCAACAATTTCTCAATCGCCAATATTTCAACAAGTCATTTTCCGAAATAGTATCAATTTCCACTTCCAACGTTCAAACTTTTAACGTTACAACAAGTATTCACATTTCGCGCTAATACGCTTTTACAAAACAAGTCCAACATTTATACATACCATTTAGTAACCATTTCGAAACTTAAAACAACTCCGTTTAACTCGAAAATGTCGTTTCGACTACTTTAAAAATCTGGACAGCAACCACATATAGTGTTTTTCACTAAAAATTAAGTTTTCCGACAACGAAATTTAAACGACCACATCTTGCTCATTTTAGCTCCGTTTTTAGCCCATAATATATCGAAACGAAGGTATTAACTTATATTTTCATAATATCGTAGTAAACTAGTGTCAAAACAATTTTTACGACCCTCTACGCCTCTTATAAAAATCGGACAGATTGTATGTTTTTCGTAAAAATTCGTTTTCGACCATTTTCAAGCGTAACCACTAGTAGTAACACTACTAGTTCCCTCCAATTATTCATAAACACCAACAAAATCAAAGATTTTTCTTCAAGTTCACAAATCCAAAATATACATTCTTATATTTTTCACAAGTCCTTCAATTAAACCATTTTCATGTATGGATCTAATAGATCCACACATAGTTTCCATAAATATTAAAATATTTCATGACCAAAATAGTTTTTATCATTTTATTTCAAGAAAATACTTGATGAGTAACATGCATGCATAGATCTACAAAGATTATGCATGGAAAATGAAAAGATGAAAAAGGTTTAAGAAGTAACCTTGAGTAACGATTCTACGTAATCACAACGACCCGATCTACGCTCTAACCCACTAATAATCAACAAGAACTCTACTCTACAACTTCAACCCAAAAACTACTCAAATCAATAAACCAACAAAGACCATTCTTCTTTATGCTTGTACAAACTCTAGTGTGATTTTGTTTTGTGTTAATTCTTGTTAAAATGAAGCTTTTAGAAATCAACAATGGTGGAAAATGTTTGTGTTTGTGTGCCGTGTGTTTTGAGAGAGAAAGAGAGATATATGTGTTTTTTTTGAAGTGAAAGTGAAGTGAATAATGAATTATTTGAGGTGGTTTTGGTTAGTAAGTTAAAATGTAAGATGTGTAAGTAAGTGTAAGCTTAATATGGTAAAGAGTGGAGTGTTGGTGCATTATGCACATGGGGTGACATATGGCCGGTTATGGGGTCCCATATGGGGGTAAATTTTTCAGAATTTTTACTATGGTAACTAGTTAAAAGGTTTAAGGTAAAAAGGTTAGTTAGTTTTAGGTAAATAATAAAATGTATATAGTTAAGTTTAAAATTACGTAAAACTTAAAAATTTGACGAAATATATTAAATTTACGATTTTTCGACGAAAACTGACATTTTATGACTGGTAAAGTATTTTATGCACGCTAACGACGGTTAAACGTAAAAACGACGTAAAATACGAAAACGCGATACGTTAATTAAATATTCATAGTAAATACGATTTATTACTATAAATAGCAAAAATATTAAAATACATGCATATATAAACATATACAGAAATATTTAAATACGCTGCTCATGAAAATACGATCACGCTGTTAAAAACTAAACAGTTAAGCACATATTTCACAGATAACGAATAATCTCATGGATTATCGTCACAGTGTCAGGCCATTACTCGTCAGCAAACAGTTTTTCAGAAAACGCGGGAGAACCTCCCGGTTCCAACACAGTTAAATCACATAGTTGACTAAATAAAAAGTCAAAGGGTAAAATAGTCATTTTACAAAGTAGGAAAATTACCAGGTGTTACAGGTAAGACTACTTTTGCAAGCATCATTAAAGTGTTCTGCACAATCCTCATCAAGAACGTCGATACAATTAACACTCTCGTATGAATAAGGCTGTTTAGAAATCTTACCCATGTTGAAGACAATTTGATCGTCACCAACTCTCATGATAATCTCACCCGCGTCTACATCGATGAGAGTACGACCGGTCCTCAAGAATGGACGTCCAACGATTAATGGAACGCGAGGATCCATCTCGTAGTCAACGACAACAAAATCCGCCGGGAAGGTGAATTTGTCAACGCCAACGAAAACGTCTTCGGCTATCCCCACCGGATAAGCAATCGTACGGTTAGCTAATTCCAAAGTCATTTTGGTGGGGACTAACTCGGGGAGAGATAATTGCTTCCAAACGCTTAGAGGCATTAAGTTGATACTAGCGCCTAGATCGGCTAGGGCCATGCAATTCTCTACTCCCGGGAAGTTGCAAGGGATTAAGAAGCGACCCGGATCACCAAGTTTGGTTGGCAATTTCCTTAAGAGCACTACAGAGCAATTCTCATTAAGTTGGGTCTGAGCAATATCGAGAAGCTTTTTCTTGTCACTAAGAATATCTTTATACATCTTTGCATATTTAGGCATGTGAGCGAGAGCCTCAGCGAAGGAGATGTTGAAATTCAATTGTTTAAACATTTTGAGAAAGTTTGAAACTTGAATATCGTCCTTGCTTTTGAGCTTCTCTTTCCTTAACCTTGAGGGATAAGGTATATCGGAAGAAGAGGAAAGCTTTGGGATTGTAGGATCACTCACATCCTTGGGTGGTGGAGGGGTGGAAGTAAGAGGTGGAGGAATAGGAGTGGTGGACTTATTTTCCTTTGTCACAATCACCGGTGTAGGTGTAGGAAGCTCTGGTTCCTTGGTACCTTTTCCACTGCGAGTGGTGATTGCTTTCATCTCCCCTCTTGGATTAGCAACGGTTTTACTCGGAAGAGTACCCGAAGAAGAGGGTTGATTACCTTGGAAGAAACCAGCCATCATGTCCCTTAGGTCATTCGTTTGACTACTCAAAGAGTTTCGCATATCGGCTCTAAGATCATTCCCTTGTTTCACCATACGGACCTTCAAATTAATAATCTGGATCTGCAGATTCTTCACCAACACATCATTCGTCCGCATGTACGTTTCGACCTCGTGGTTGAAAACGGTGGGTTGGGTAGGAGGAGGTGCTTGATAAGAAGGTGGTTGGTAAGGAGTGGGTTGGTAAACTTGATTAGGATTTTGAGGTGGATATGGTTGTCTTTGAGGTGGTTGGCATGGTGCTCGAGGTTGGTTTTGACTGGTTCGGTTAAGGTTTTGTTGTTGGTTTTGATTGGTTGGAGGAAAACCGGACGGGGAAAGAAAGTTGGTGGAACGATAACTTAGCAAGTTACGGTCTCCTTGAGGGTGGGCTGAATAGCCTGCCTGAGGATAGGTACCATATGTTGCGTTAACATTCTCACAAAGATAGTCTTGGGTGGAGGTACAAGTAGTGTAAGAGTGAGGACCCCCGCATATTTCACATGGTTGGCTTACAGCATTGACTTGAGCGTTTTGAGCGTTGATGCTTTTGGTATTGTTAGCGGTTTGGACAGCAAGTGATTCAATAAGCGAAGTAAGTTTGTCAATTCTCTTGTCGTTGTCACTAGTGCTAGCACTAGCGGCATTGGTCCGAACACTCTTGGTTTGCACTCTAGACTTATTCTCAATAATATCCCAAGCGGCATTAGAAGACTTAACCAAAATATTACCCCCCGAGGCACTATTTAGTGAATCTTGGTCGTTCTTGCTTAAACCATTGTAAAAAGTATTAATTTGGTGCACTTTGGTAAAACCATGTTGTGGGCACTTTCTTAAAAGGTCTTTAAAACGGTCCCAAGATTCACTAAAAGTCTCATCGTACTTTTGTTCAAAATTAATAATTTCATTCCGCAAAGCGGTAGTACGAGAGGGTGGGAAAAAGTAGTTTATGAATTTGGTCTCTAAGTCCGTCCACGTAAGAATACTTTGTGGCGGTTCCTTTGCAAGCCAATGACGGGCATGTCCCTCTAAGGAGAAAGGAAAAAGTTGTAAGCGGATTAACTCTTGTGGAACCCCATTGAATTTGACCGTATTCGTGAGTTGAAGGAACCTTTTGATGTGGTCATGAGGATCATCAATGGTACGCCCTAAGAATGGTTGAGCAGAGACCATTTGAATGAAGCCGGATTTGAGCTCAAAGTTGTTGGCTGCAATATCGGGTAAGACAATAGGATCGTTGTTGCCCTCTACATGTGCTTGCAAGAGTTCGATCATAGGACGATTGTCCGGTAGAGGTTCATTGTTGTTATTATTCATGTTGTTTTGAGGTGGATTATTATTGTTGTTGTGTACACCGGCCATGTCTAAGTTATCGAGAGTCTCGGGCTCGGGATAAGACGTTAATCGTATACGCATGCACCTGCAAAAGAAATAACAAAGCAGAAATCTTTTTGGTTTTTTTTGTGTTTTTTAATTTTTTTGATTTTTGAATATTTTATATTTTTTTTAGGTTTTTTGAAAATTTTTATGATGAAAAATTAACGTTCATGGTGAACGGATCCCAAAATCCAATTTTCTCACAGAAAACCGTGAATCCTTACGAAAAGAGCCGGCAGCGGCGCCATTTGATACAAATGATTTTACTTTGTTGAAAGTTCGTTTCTCGGTATCTTCTCGAATTGATCACGACTCAAATTGGAACTATCGTTCTTGGTTACTAAAAAGGGGTTGGTTTTCTACTCTACTAAAAAGGATTAAATGCGCAAAGAGATAAACTTAAACTAAAAGCATTTAGTAAAATAAGGCTTAAATTGAATTAAAATTAAACAATAAAACAGTAAAATACCCTTACTTGCAAAACCACTGATTCAGAATACTCAAAAGAAAAACTGATCCGGAATAATTGGCTTCGTCCAGAATAAATGGTT
The DNA here is from genome assembly GCA_025667525.1 of Glebionis coronaria. NCBI lineage: Eukaryota > Viridiplantae > Streptophyta > Magnoliopsida > Asterales > Asteraceae > Glebionis > Glebionis coronaria. The sequence goes on along the minus strand of CM046876.1, from coordinate 172,858,016 downwards.
CATGTGGAAAACTTGCTCATCCGGAATAAATGTGAAAAAGCCTTGATCCGGAATATCCTTTATCCGGAATATCCTTGCTCATCCGGAATGTTCCTTGATCCGGAATAATAGCTTGACTCGGAATGATCTCTTTACCCGGAATAATCTTGCTTATCCGGAATATCCTTTGATCCGGAATAATTAAAACATAAGCTTCATTCGGAATAACTGCTGGTTCGGAATACACAACTCATTCGGAAAGTAGCTTCATTAGGAATACTTGAAAACTTCTCATCCAGAATGTTTATTCGGAATACTTAAACAAAAATGCTGATTCAGAAAAAACGATTCACCCGGAATATTGATTATTCCGGATGAACACACTGATTCGGAATAACTGAATGAAAATTGCTGGTTCGGAATATCTTGTTGATGCGGAATAAAAAGAACTACGTGCTCGTCCGGAATGTTAGCTTTATCCGGAATAATAAACCCAAATCCTTCATTCGGAATAAAGGTTGCTCATTCGGAATCTGGGGATTGTTTTGAAGACGAAGAACAGGGAAACAACAACAACTCGATTTTTAACCAAAATCAACAAAGTTTTCACCAAATATTAAACCAAACTAACCACTAATCATTTACTAATGATAAATAATAACAGGATTTTGCTAGGTTCAATTATTGTTCTCGGTATCTCTTCGAATTGATTTCCGGCTTAAAGTATGACTCTATTATTTTTGGTGAATAAGAATGTTTTGGTTGTTTTTAAAATAAAAGTGCGAAACTTTAAAGTAAAAGTGCAATTAATTTAAATCTAAGTCTAATTAAAGTAAGTGCAAGTATTTAAAAACGTGACTGAAATTAAAGGGTACTAATGTAAATAACGCAAACTTAAATCTATCTAAGTCAATCTTAAAACGCAACTAAAACTTAAACTAAGGCAAGGCTAAAATAAAGCTAAGACAAGTAATCTTAAAGTGCAATTAAATAAAAGGCGGGAAAAATAAAGCTTGAAAATAAAAGACAGAACTTAAAAAGAAAAACCAAAAAGAACCTGACAGAAACCTTGATTCGGAAGTTTAAAACTTCCGAATGAACTGGCTTGATTCGGAACTTTCAAAGTTCCGAACGAAACAATCTTGAGTCGGAACTCCTTGATTCGGAACTCTTCCGAATGAACAAGAATGTGTTGATCCGGAACTTCTTGATCCGGAACTTTTAGACTTCCGAATGAAACCTTGCTGATCCGGAACTTTTAGACTTCCGGATGAACCTAGCTTGAGTCGGAACTTTGGTTCGGAAGTTTTCCGGATGAACTTTACTCGGAACTCTTCCGGATGAAGCTTGATTAGGAACTTTTAAAGTTCCGAATGAAAGACTTCCTTCTCTTTGGCTCGGAACTTATCTGGGAACACATAAACAGAAACAAACAATCCCGAAGAACAAGGGATCACAGTAATAACAGATCTAACACAGATTAATCAAAATCAAAACAAACTATTTAACTAAACTAATAACAAAACATTCAATAATCATAAACTAACAATTTAAATCAACAAAACAAACAAATTTAACCACAATAATCAAAAACCCACTTGATCAAAATAAGATCATGAACATGAACATAAACTTAAACATAAAAATCAAAGATTAAGAAAGGTAGATAGGAGATTAACAAGATAAAGTAAAGATTGACAAGAATTAAATGGAAACTTACTTGAAATTAAATGGTAATTAAGGTACAAGACAATTAATGTAAATTGGACAAGAAAGTAAATGTGCATAAATGAAAATGGAAGAAATGGTTTGTCAAACCACCCAACAAAGAAAATGATTAACAACTAATGACTATTTATAGGGGATGATAAAGGATGCTTAGGAAGCTTCCTCCCCTCCTTCATTTCTTCTTAATTGCATCATTAGGTCCTTCTCTTCTTAATCTTTGGTTAATTGCACCATTAGTCCTTAAGCCTTTTAATCTTCTTTAATCTTGGACTTTAATGACTTTTGGCTCGGGATTTCTTTGAACTCGTCTTTTAATTCTTCAATAAATTAGACTTGAGTTCTTCGGCTTTAAGTAAACTTCCGTCTTTCGACTTTTTCTTCGATAAATCTTCAGAATTGGTCTTGGACTTCCGTTCTTTTTTGCACTCTTGACTTTTTGACTTCGTCTTTCATCTTTTTCTTCAATAAAAGCCCGTAAATGCCGTGTTTTCTCCACTTTTCACAATTCCGTCCTAAATCACAACAAAAACACAAACCACGCATAATTCCGATATAAAAGACATAAATACACGTTTTGGCTCGGTTATTATTGTAATTAAGTGGTAAAAAGGATGGGTGTTTACACACCTATCAAATCCCCTACACTTGACCATTGCAATGTCCTCATGCAATGCATTAGTTACAAAGCACGTTTACATTTTTCATCATAATCAATCCACGTTGGCCTTTATTAATGAGGTAGAAAACTATAAACATTCAAAGTAAAGAAATAAAAAACATACCTTGGGTTTTAGGAGTGTCATGAATAATCATCATCCTCAAGTTTTCACTTTCTCCAAACCAAGCTTAAAAACAAGATCATTGTTATTATAAGTTAGTAGACTAACACGAACTCATGTGGGCCAATTATTCACTTAGATTCCCTTATTCCTATGGGTATCTCTTATATTTTATTTTTGTCTTGAATGATCACGAGGATGCATTGTTGACTTATTTCGATAGTTTATTAGACCGAAAATAAAGTGAACGATTTAATCAATAGTTAGCTAAAGGGAAAAATCTTTTAAAACTGCTTCTCGAGACCTCATAAAGTTCATATCTTGGCATAACTCGCTTCGCGATTTGAGACATTTCTCGGACCGATATTTGGCAGCGACTTCATACTTCAAACCTTGAGAGACGTTCATGAAATAATGGCCTTCTCTTCATAATAGGAATTTCTTAACTTGAAGTTTTGAGAGATTCATACTTGGACCACGACTTCTTCATTTTTCTCCAATCATTATTTTGGACTTTGATTTACAACGATCCGCCTCCTTTTATGACTTGGATCTATTTATCCTCATACCTTGTTAGGGTCTTTTCGGATTCACTTCTCCATGACTTTTGGGGAGTATTTGCTTTTCGTCGTGTGTCTCGATCCTTCATATTGATTTTTGATAAATGATTCTTCACATCACTTTGGATCTTTTAGCAACAAAATATAGCCCTCATGCCTTGTTAGGGCCTTTTCGGACTCGCCAATTTTCGCATCCCGCTTCAAGAATTTATGCCTTGGCTATGAACTCTAATCCATACCGAGTAACTTTTAAACGATCTTGGGCTAGAAGCTAAGTAACTTTTCAAATCGTACAACCTTATTTATTAGCAGATAAATTTATTAGCAAGCGATGGGAGAATAGGCTCATAATTAACTCACATAAATTCCCGAAAGAATACCGAACTTATAATTGGCGCTATCATCTCTCGTTCTCCACAGTTTAAAATCTCAAGTAATGAGACTCGTGGATGCTTAGCCTATTAAATCAAAGTTTTGGGTTTTCGAGTCGCCTATAGGATCTTGCAAGCTCTTAGACTTTTTCAAGTTTAGAAATCGCATTTTAAAGTTCCCTTGATAAACGACTCTCTAGGATCAATTATAGGAACTTGCGAAAAGTTCTTGTTCTTAACCCGAGAGTTAAGACTTTCGCGTTTTATAGCTCCCTATATAAAAGCCTAGCAAAACTTGACTTAAACACGTTAAGGATACTAGCTAGAGTAAACTTAGGTAAGTAAACTTGGTTTGAGTCAAAAGATTCACAACGTTTGAAAATTAAAACCACTTTATTAAAGATTTATTCTAATAAGGAAAGAAAATAACTATACAAAAGGAAAAAACTAGTAGGCCAAAATAGATCAAAAATTTTGAAAAATGTCGAAAAATTGATTTTCCGGTTAAAATGAGGACAAATACAAGGAAAAGGCCACTTAACTTCGATAGAAGTCCCCCTACACTTAAGATAAACATTGTCCTCAATGTTTAAGCATGTGGGAGTAAACTCCCCTACACTTAGGACATTGTGCACTTTGTTTAAATCTCGCTAAGGAAGAGACAACTAAAGAGATTCCTATTTTAATATTAAGAAAATATAAAATAGTGAATCGAAAAGAGTTTAGGATAGAACCGGGATAACGGAACACGGAATCACGGGTCGTTAAGAATCATCAAGAGTGGATCATTGAGCTCGAATCCCTGATTAAGAAGTGAGGAGAGGAAAGCAAACCAACGGGTCTCCCCCCTACACTTATGGTAAAAACAAAGAAAAAGATAGATAGATAATTGGGTTGCCTCCCCAAAAGCGCTTGTTTTTGTTATCCGAATCACGAGCCCGACTCGTCCCCGAATTAAATGGTCCATGGGGAAGCCTCAAATGTAATACCGGGATCAAAGACCTTATCCTCATTCCCGGAGGAATATAACAAAGGAGAGGCAGGAGGATAAGTCTTAAACGGTAGAAAGGTTCTTTCAACATACGAGAAGTATGTGAAATCTTGATCCTCGGGAGGTGGGGTGGGTATAGGAATCACATTGTCATCCTCCAAAGACAATGGACGAGGACCAATTGGCAAAGCCGTAAGGTTATCAATCATAAAATGGTCAGTGTCACCTCCCGGGTCAAAACACTCATCCTCATTTCCCGGAGAGGGAAATTGATACATCACCCGATTGGGCGTGCATTCAGTAGGATGAGGGGGCAATATAGTATGAGAAGTAAGAGAAGAATTACCTTCCACCTGCGATACCTTTCTAGTAGAGTCAGAACTCTCCACCTCTGCGATAGAAGGGGTCATGGCTATCAAAGTATGCTCATCAGTAACAAGATAGTCATAGCTATCAATGTCTTCAATCCTTTTGTCAAAGAGAGGATTCACCTCACTAGATATGTAATCGTCATCAAAATCAAATAAAGGGTTCGAATAAATCTTGAAAGTTTCCTTCGGAACGTCTTCATCAGATAATGACTCGTCATCACTAGAAGTAAAATCATCATCTTGATCGAAAAGAGGATTAAAGAAAACCATAGAATCCTCTTCCAAAGTGTTGGTGGAAGGAACATCATCAGAAGAAAGTGCATCAAACTCATCGTCACTGTCGGATGTCAACTCAGATTCACTTGGAATTGAGACCAGGTTATCAGTACTAGACGTATTGAATTCGTCGGATTACTTTGCAGGAATTGTACTGATATCCTCATCCCTTAAGATGGTTGAATCCTTAGGCTCCGGCAAGTCAGGAGAAGGAATAGCATTCTCATTGGTCCAAGAAATAGGACTCTCATCGTCATCACTGTCATAATAATATGGAGGCACAAGAGGAGGAGTATAAGCATTAAGGTTAGATACCTGCTCTTGGTGCTGATCCGCTTGTCATTTCTCCATCATCCTGTGGACAATTTCTTGAACTTTTTGAAAGTTGTCAAACAGTGTGGCCAGTAGATCAGGAGGAAATGCACGACAGTGTTGAGGATTGATGGTGTGACGTGGGGGCTCACGGTTATAAACACTAGGATGATAGCACGGAACTTTCTCAAAGATCTTCGACAGATCACAAGAAGAAGCATCGTGAGGGACCCCACAAATATAGCACCACGGGTATGGAGAAAAACCCGGTGCGTCTTGAGGATAGGGATTGTCATAGGGAGAGGGTGGGAAAGTATTGTAAGAGTTGAAGTATGAATTTGTTGAATTGCAAAATGGACAAAATCCAAATTGTGTATCGTCGATATCAAACCACACCGCTCACAAGTACACCATTGACATGTTTGAAAACCATGCCAAGGTCGCCCACACCGTCCGCAAGACGGATCCATGAAGAATTATGAATAAGAGGGGTAAAGAAAAGAATTAAACATACTAGAGGATAAAGAGGAATATTTTTGGTGCAAAAATTTTGAAAAGAAATGCTTTATATGATTTTTCAAATGTTTTTGGGGTTTTTGGAAAATTTTTGACACGAAAAATAACGTTCACAAGTGAACGGATCCCAAAAAGCAACGCGTCTCTCACAGAAAACCGTTAATCTTTACGAAAAGAGCCGGCAGCGGCGCCATTTTAATAACAGGATTTTGCTAGGTTCAATTATTGTTCTCGGTATCTCTTCGAATTGATTTCCGGCTTAAAGTATGACTCTATTGTTTTTGGTGAAAAAGAATGTTTTGGTTGTTTTTAAAATAAAAGTGCGAAACTTTAAAGTAAAAGTGCAATTAATTTAAATCTAAGTCTAATTAAAGTAAGTGCAAGTATTTAAAAACGTGACTGAAATTAAAGGGTACTAATGTAAATAACGCAAACTTAAATCTATCTAAGTCAATCTTAAAACGCAACTAAAACTTAAACTAAGGCAAGGCTAAAATAAAGCTAAGACAAGTAATCTTAAAGTGCAATTAAATAAAAGGCGGGAAAAATAAAGCTTGAAAATAAAAGACAGAAATTAAAGAAAAACCAAAAAGAACCTGACAGAAACCTTGATTCGGAAGTTTAAAACTTCCGAATGAACTGGCTTGATTCGGAACTTTCAAAGTTCCGAACGAAACAATCTTGAGTCGGAACTCCTTGATTCGGAACTCTTCCGAATGAACAAGAATGTGTTGATCCGGAACTTCTTGATCCGGAACTTTTAGACTTCCGAATGAAACCTTGCTGATCCGGAACTTTTAGACTTCCGGATGAACCTAGCTTGAGTCGGAACTTTGGTTCGGAAGTTTTCCGGATGTTTACTCGGAACTCTTCCGGATGAAGCTTGATTCGGAACTTTTAAAGTTCCGAATGAAAGACTTCCTTCTCTTTGGCTCAGAACTTATCTGGGAACACAGAAACAGAAACAAACAATCCCGAAGAACAAGGGATCACAGTAATAACAGATCTAACACAGATTAATCAAAATCAAAACAAACTATTTAACTAAATTAATAACAAAACATTCAATAATCATAAACTAACAATTTAAATCAACAAAACAAACAAATTTAACCACAATAATCAAAAACCCACTTGATCAAAATAAGATCATGAACATGAACATAAACTTAAACATAAAAATCAAAGATTAAGAAAGGTAGATAGGAGATTAACAAGATAAAGTAAAGATTGACAAGAATTAAATGGAAACTTACTTGAAATTAAATGGTAATTAAGGTGCAAGACAATTAATGTAAATTGGACAAGAAAGTAAATGTGCATAAATGAAAATGGAAGAAATGGTTTGTCAAACCACCCAACAAAGAAAATGATTAACAACTAATGACTATTTATAGGGGAGGATTAAGGGTGCTTAGGAAGCTTCCTCCCCTCCTTCATTTCTTCTTAATTGCATCATTAGGTCCTTCTCTTCTTAATCTTTGGTTAATTGCACCATTAGTCCTTAAGCCTTTTAATCTTCTTTAATCTTGGACTTTAATGACTTTTGGCTCGGGATTTCTTTGAACTCGTCTTTTAATTCTTCAATAAATTAGACTTGAGTTCTTCGGCTTTAAGTAAACTTCCGTCTTTCGACTTTTTCTTCGATAAATCTTCAAAATTGGTCTTGGACTTCCGTTCTTTTTTGCACTCTTGACTTTTTGACTTCGTCTTTCATCTTTTTCTTCAATAAAAGCCCGTAAATGCCGTGTTTTCTCCACTTTTCACAATTCCGTCCTAAATCACAACAAAAACACAAACCACGCATAATTCCGACATAAAAGACATAAAATACACGTTTTGGCTCGGTTATTATTGTAATTAAGTGGTAAAAAGGATGGGTGTTTACACACCTATCAATAAACATCAAATCAAATCAACAAAAACACAAAACCCACTTACTTTTGAAGATCAAACTTAACAAAATAAAAACTTAAGACTTTGAATCAATAAGAAAAGGACGAAAAAGATTAAATGAAATATGATATTGAATGATTAAGGTTGAATAAACAAAAGTGAAGATTAAACCTTACAAGATTTGTGAAAACAAAGATGAAAAATCACCAACACCTTAATGGTGTTGGTTTCCTACGAAAATAAAGGAAGGAAAAAAAACTGGAAATGAAAAACTAGCTCTAAACAATGAAGGGGACTCCTATTTATAGGACTTGAACTTGGTTGGTGAGTGGGCTTTTCTCCTTTCTTTTTGTCTTCTAGTCTTTTCAGTAAAGTTGACGTTTTCGATTCTGATTCGGGATTTGTCGATGAATAAATTCAACTCGTCTTTTAATTTCTTCGTTTAATAGACTTGAGTTCTTCGACATATGTAAATCTTCCATCTTGGTCCTTTTCTTCGATAAATCTTCAAATAGGCCCATTGACTTCAAATCTTTTGCATCTCTTGGACTATAGACTTCGTCTTTTCGTCTTTTTCTTCGATAAAACCCGTGTAATCCCATGTTTTCTTCAATATTTATCCGGTTGGCTCTGAAAACACAACAAACACACAAACCACGCATAATTCCAAACAAATGACATTAAATACGCGTTTTGGTCTTGTTTTAGCAAGAAATAAGTGGTAAAAGGATGGGTGTTTTCACACCTATCAGAGGGTAAATAGAGCCTTCACACCTCTTTAGAAAACTTGGTTCCTACTCCAAAAAACATAATTAAGGTAAATATTAGCTTAATTATTAAACAAAAATCTTCTAGAATCCTTAAGGGAATAATTGGCCGACTAGGGCACCCTTGGATTTCCTAGAGTTGATTTTTAGTCCCTCAAATTAATTACGCACGTATCTTAATTTAATTAAACACGTAACCAATTTAAATACCATTAATTAAATATAAAGTGGAGTTTTATTAATCGTTTAATATATAAATAAGTATTAAATATTAAACACTAGTAAAGTGTTCTCCGTGTTGAGTGTGTGCCCCCGATAGGCTTGCTCATTCCCGATGGCTAAACGATCGCATATCCCGACAGCTCCTACTTGTGAGAGTTTCAAACATAGTACATCCATAATAAAGTATCTAGCAACACTTTATTATAACCAGAAATGATTGAGGTATAGTTTCAAGAAGAATACCTCAAAAATATAAATGGCATACGATTATGTGACTTGCTAATAATCATCTATTTATTACTAGTACCGTTAAATCATGGATATGGATTCTAACTCATTCTATATAGTTTAACTTTTAGTTTCTCGTTATAGAAGTTAATTTTGATATACCAAATGTAAACAAGTATCATCTTAATTTACTCTTTGGGTGCGGCTACAATTACCTGATTAATTCTAGAGAGGGCCCAGTGGTACCAATCTGCACTATATCAAGTGGAGGAACAAATTCTATTTTGACTACAAGTGTCTGTGGATCACTGCTTCACAACACTTCCAATTATAGCATTTATAATACCTTTTTCAAGCCATCGTTTAACTTATAATCAAGAAGTGATATTCAAACATGCACAAACTTGTTTGCATCTCAAGTCTAAGGACGACTTAATCACCATTTTTGAAATCTTACTCATGACAAGGATCCAAAAGTAACGATTCGAAAGTTCAGGGTGTTCTATATGCATCCCTTATGAATAACATATGAGTTTCGAGGTAACCGTCCATATATTCAAAGAATATAACCAACACTCATATTTGCCTTAATGTAGACAATATTCCCATATTGCTAACTGACAATTGACATATTTAGAATAATCAAATATTCAAGGATTTAAACATACAAATACAGGACAACAATAATTATATGAATAAAAGAAAATATCAAGTATCTTTATTCATCAAAAAATAATTAATGTCTTACAATCCCAATTATCCAAATAATAAAATAGATATGCATGAAACTAATTCAGCAAGTTGAAGTCAAATGTTTCCAACATTCTCAACTTTTCTTTACAAAAAAGCTAAATAGTCATCTAAGTAAGCCTTCCGAATACTTGTTTCAAATTTCACAAAGTGTGAAAGATTTGAAAATCAAGATGAGTGTCTTATCTCACATGCTCATACTATTGCAAGTGTCATAGTATGAGGATATCGTCATACCTTGTATAAGGTATTTAAAATCAGCGGTATACTGATAGTCATCTTTACGGTTTCTTAAAATGTAAAATATTCTTATTCCATAATGTGTAATTCAACAATGCTCATTGATTGAGCATATGTAGTTAGCCAATTTATCATAAATGATAAGATCATAATTCAGTAGAATTGATTATACTCTAGCATCAGTGTACACATACAACACTATGCTTTATAATTCGTAAACATTTGTATTAACAATAATCTGAATATTCTCAATTAGATATTGTTGTTGTCAGCTCATATTGCTCTTGTGCAAAAGTAACAACCAATCTTATACACAATATAATATATACATAATGAATTCGTAGTTAAAATATAAGGTTTCCAGTCATGTAATAAATTACGTCAAGTGAAATATATCA